>JARUHQ010000016.1:6464009-8864009 GCA_029955515.1 Chrysomela aeneicollis | reverse complement strand
ATTGGGGCTCTCATCAATCACATCATCACTTGCAGACCTTCTTCTTGACAACCTTTCCCCCTATATGTATAGATTATTTCTGGACTTGTCCACCAGTTTACCTGGCAATAAAGTTGTATTCCTCTGGTTTCAAACGACTGAAAAATATAAAATATATCATTCACAACTCCATGTAGGTACAACGTGAGAGATAATCTGACTTAGCACAATGCATGGTTATTATATTTCTTCAAATCTGGGTTCACATTCTTACTACTGAATTCATTTTCCTTGGATCTAAATTTGTTTAAAAAATGTAAAAATATGTTTGGAATAATATGCAATATCAAAATACCTAAGATGTCTGCAAGTTCAAGAAGCTCTTTTCCACTGCTCAATCTGTGTTTGGACAAATTTAAACTTTCATCCGCACATAGGTACCTAACCACAATTTTCACTCACTATGCCGATACTGGTTATTCAAGATTTTCACGAATTATCAGTTTTCGAGATGATATAGCTACGTTAATGGATTGGATACACAATAATACTTACCCAAGAATGAACGTCGATAAGGTGTAGGCATGTAACTTACCTCTAAAAGTGGTAATTATATCCTCAGATATCTCCTAAGACCTCAGTTTTTCTTTCATGGTAAGCCAATATTTCTATGCCAATAAAATAGGTTGGACTGGTTGAACAATTATGGATGCACGACAAGAGCACCGAAACAACACACTCACACCGTTTGGTAACATTCTCGGCTCGAAGGGATCGCAATTATATTCAAGAAAATGTTATGGTCAATCCAAAAAAACTTTCTCAGAGATTCACTTATTCAGAGATTAATTGTCTTGTCAATCTCGTTATTGAAGAAAATGCTACATATGTTATTTTGAAAGAAGACATTCCGTGATATTCCGTGATTCAAGAATTTCATTATTTTTTCTGGATACTTTGAATGTCTTGAATTGAGCACATTTTGTTATACCAAATGAATATTCCAGTGAAATAATTTTCTACAATTGAAATATTCAATAAATTCATTTCAAATAAATTATTTCAGAAGAAGAATGTGCTTTCTCAAAACAAGAATTGGACGTTGAACGAATATATCTTTTCCAATTGAGAATTTGTTTTTATGTGTGTACACGATGACGAATTCATTTCAAGTTTCGAGACTTGTGAAAATTTACTCATCAACTAGCGAGAATTCAAATCCACATGAATACAAGCATAGCTATTAAAATCCACCAATAACAACCATTTAAGTTTTGGCGGTAGGTTCGTAATGGTTGGTATCGATAAAGGCGGTATTGACGAAGGTTTATTGACATCAGTGAAGGCTTACTATTAGTGAATTTTTGAAGAAGGAGAATTTGATTGAATAAGAAAGTGAAATTTGAACGCGCTATCGCGCTATATTCATCCAATGAGACTTACCTGACCTGAACGTACTAACCTATCAGTAGATCATTATTTTCAGGAAGGGAAATTTGAACGAAAAATTGCAAATTTGAACGCGCTATCGCGCTATATTAATTTAATGAGACTTACCTGACCTGAACGTACTAACCTATCACTAGATCACTATTTGTCGGGACCTTTGAGGGAAGAAAATATGATTAAAAAAGTACTCTTCAACTACTGGGTCACAAAGTATAGGTTCTACTAAACCTATACTCTTTAACTGGGTGCCCGGTCAGAGATATTTGAGACTTGACTAAAAAAAAAAGATTTAATGGGAATCGAACCCCGGACGACAGCTTGTAGAGCTTTAACCTTTAAAACCTTTATTTCCTATATTATTGTACATTGCTAACTATATTCAACACTTATTGTATAAATAAAATACATATATATATAAATAAAATGGATAAAATTACATCTTATACAAACAAAGACATAACCCAAATTAAAATCTCCGACGAGCACCATCGTCTCCCGGCGGAGCGGGCCTGTGTTGGGGCCCTCCAATAAGTGTAGAATGAAAAGTCTGGTAAGTTTGCAGGACGGCACCGGTTCCTGAGGATGAACCTCTTTACCGGCGCTTCTTTGAAAGTTGCCAGGGCTGGCGGTAATTCAATGACAAACTTGAAATTCTCGTGTTCTCTCTAAATAACTTAACTTCAGGGGAAAAACGAATTAAAACCCCTGTTTAAACAATTCAGTGCCGAGCAGAGTGGGGATGGGATAGGGATAGGGGTTGGGGAGGGTTTGCTTGTAGAGCTGGCATACTACTCTCCGTCCAACTTCCTTATTAGTATTTCACCTACTAGCTTCGTCTTTCATCGGATTGTTGTCTCAAATCCTTCGTAACACGCAGGCGCAACTATAAAAGTTCTGATTGGTGGATTTTAATCGCTATGCTTGTATTCATGTGGATATGAATTCTTGCCATCAACTAACCTATATTACTATATACCCCCACCTAGCCAAGGAACTTTTGCTTTCCATTGATGCCGTATTATCTCAAGGCATAATAGGACAGGATTTACCAATGGCGTACGCATCTCGTACCCTAAATGATTCAGAAAGAAACTATAGTACAACTGAAAAAGAGCTATTGACTCTTATAGTATTTTAGACCCAACCTTCATGGCAGAAAATGAACAATAATTTCCGATCGTAAGCCACTAGAATGGTTCTTCAATTTTGAGGAACCTAATTCAAAATTATTATGTTGGAAGATAAAATTAGAGGAATATGATTATAAAATTCAATACAGAGAACTTGATGCTCTTTCTCGCATTGGAGTGCAAACTAAAGAAACAACTATCCGACATTTCACGATGTATGGATGATTTAAAAAAACACGTAGAAACACCGGTAGACGATGATTAGTTTCTCGAAACAAGTACAACTTGACGAAACACCAGAATATGATGACGCAACCCCATATCAAAATCTCCGACTTTTCTGTAAACCATGGCCAACTAATTATAGATTCAGTCTTTCATTCTCCGGCAAAACCTGTACCGAAAATTCTCTTCTAAAAGAAACAAATTATCAGTCCAAATTTCTCAGTATAATTAAACAATCGTACCACGATAGCAAAATCAATCATCGAAGTATTGATGAAACTGAATAACGAATCAAGAAGATTTATTACTGGCCATACTTGAAAAAACCTGTATAAACTTATATTAACGATTGTGAAATTACTCAGCAAGACAATTAAAAAAGAAATTCCATGATAATGCAAATTAATTTGACCCTTACTTTCTAAATAATCCATAATAAATTGTTTTTCTAAATATGCGCGATCATATTTATTGACTTCATTGGTCTGTAGACAAATTATCAACCATCTTATATCATTCTTTTCACACCACTATGCACCAAAATCAATCATAGTCGACAATGGCACAGAATCCGAAAATCCAGTAATCACCGAACTTTTGAGCTTGTACTAAATCAAAGTTCAAAATCACCCACAATATGAATGGTCAGTTAGATATTGCTGTTAGTAGATGTAGTAGTGGGGAGGCTGGTACCAGGCAAGTAGGTCCCCATGGGTCCTTTTTTGCCAACCCCTGCTATACACATATCTACGCTTCCTTCACACTAGTTGTCCTTTTCGAACCTCCGAGGCCTTCTGATAAAGGCCACTATGTCCGTCCACTCTGATTCAATCAATTCCTTTTGGTGAAGTTTATCAATTCCAAAGATTTCATATCTCAACCTTCCATACGCCTCACACTCTCCGAGAAAGTGCACACCTGCTACAGGTGGAGATATCTTTTACACCCATTGTCGTTAGGTGTCTGTTCAGCCTGTTGTGTCCTGTTAGTACTCCTATGAGGAGTCGCAGTACTTTACGATCTCTGCCTAGTAGCCACTTTGTCCTCGGGCCGACCACGAGGTCTTTGGTCTGTCTACAGCCGGTGATTTTCCTCCATTAATTCCTTAATTCTTCGTCGGCTCATTCTTCAAGGGCGGACTTAGTTTGGCTTCTTGTTATGCTTAGTACAGGCTCCGGTCCCCAAAACGGCATCCCTGATCCGGCCCTGGCCAGTTCGTGAGCCGTCTCATCTCCGGGCACTCCTTCATGACCTGGAACACAAACTAGGTTAACCTTTTTTGATTCGGCTAATCTCTCAAGAGCGTCACCACAGATGAGTGCTGAGCCCAGTCTAGGGTGGCAGATAGTGTGCTCTGAGTGCTGCTTGAATGTCCGAGCAGATATAAATCATCTGCTCCGAACACTCGCGAACACTTCGGCTTGAAAAACCGTAGCGTATTTTTGTAGCGCGTATCTTTCTCGTAAATTCCTGCGCCCGAGGCTTGTTTGTCAGTTAGGCGCGTTTCGTCCGTGTAACATACTAGACTCCCAGGGCGAAACTCTACTACCATTGCTTCCTTCTTAATCCAGATTGAAAGCGGCGGTAGTCCCAACATTACCTCTAGTGCTGCTGTTGGTGTACTGGACTTTACTAAGCTCTCGATCTATTGTACTGGTTTCTGCGCCAGGCCACCACACAGCAGATCCGAACTGGATCTTAGGTCTTACGACTGATGTGTACAGCCAGCGCATAATACCGTGATTAATACCCCAAGTTTTCCAAACAATCTTCCTCAATTGTCATAGGATTGCTACCGACTTTTACGCAACCCTATCAACGTGTAGTCTCCATGAAAGTCTGGAATCCAGAACCACTCCCAGGTATTTGACTTGTTGAACTAACTCCAACTCTTTGCCAAAAATGGTGGGTGATGGCTTGAACCCGTCCTTATTCCTCCGTTTGGTTAACAGTATCATCTGTGATTTTGTCGGATTCACAGAGAGTACTGCTTCATCACACCACCTCTCGATTATCCTGCAGGCTACCTGCATACGGTCGCAGACGACTCTCAAGAATCGCCCGCTGACAAGGACTAACTAGTTTATCCTCGGCGTATGCTTGTACCTCAAATCCTTCATCTGTGAGTTTGCACAGAAGTTCATCCATGACTAGGCACCACAGGTGGGGAGAGAGGCAACTTCTCTGGGGACAGCCCCCCTCCACTAGAGCAACCAGTCTATGATTTCCTTGAGCTACTTTCACCTTTCTGCCAGTCAGCGACGATATAACCCATACTTTTTCAGCGTTTTCAGCAGGAACGGTGTTAGACTAATGGGTCTGAATGACACCGTATTATGAGCGTTAGCGTCGCCTTACAATATCATGCGTAAACCATTTTCCCGACTATATCTAATTATATTTAGTAATTCCTCCGTTTGAGGCAGATGTGCATCATTGTATGGTAGATACACAATCCCTACCACTATCCTATGTTTAGTTCCTCTTACCTTCACCTCTATGATGGCGACCGTAGCATCTCTGGTCCCCAGCTGCGGCAAGTGGACCACTTCGAGGTCCTTGGATGCTAAGATTGCTGTTCTCGGTGCTTCCTCGCTGTCTGCCTCTCCAATAAGAAGCTGGTAGCCGCTGCTTTCCAAGCCCCTAATTCTCCTATAAAAGTATGGTTCCTGAATTAAAACTATCTCAGACTGACCAGTTAGGATGCTCTCCAGTTCCCCAGAGGCATCCATGCTGTGCTACAGGTTGCTTTGACTCACCCTCAACTCCGCCATTGCTTCCTCACTGGGTTGGAGGTGGTACCTTTCCGGTCTTGTTCGGGGGACCGCCACTTTTCTTGGGGAAGCTTAGCATGGACCCCGGTGGTACTTTACGCACCGTCAGGGTGACCAGCTCGTAGTAGAGCCCCATGCCCTGCTTCTCCAAGACCCTGGCGGTCTCTTGGCTGACCTTGAAGGTTACAAACCCCCCCCCCCCCTCCCCCCGCGCCTCTCCTACCGTCTCCAGGTGCCTCCATCTTTCCACGTTCAGGGAACGGTTCTGTAGACTCAGCACCCGGATTAGTCTGGCGATGTCCACCTCCTGTATTTTCACGGCCGCGCTGTAAGAGGTCATTCGAGAGCTTTTGGTCCCCGTCACCTGGCTAGCGGCTGCTGTCTCTCGACTGAGTAGGGGTGAGACGTTTGCCGGTTGGCCTGTTGGCCGAGACCTGCTCTCTTTGCCTCTCTTATTAGTCTCTCAGTCTTCTCGTACTGAACATATTATATTACTCAATGCGAGAGGATTTTAGAAAACACCAATTTCGATGAAATTGGTATATGCTGTCCTAGCCTATAATCATTCCATTCATTCTGTTTCATTGAATAAACTAATTGACGTTAGCAATGATTATACAGGGTGTTTATTTCAGGACTTCTTACCCTAATTTTCTCGATATCTGTGTATGTTTTCAAAAAATCCCGATACACGTCAATAAATGTATCGAAGGGGACAAGTTTTCATCAGAAACTTAACGCGCCCCCCTTCAAACTTCAAATACGTCGGTGTTTCGTTTTTCAAAATTGATCGATCCGTTGTCGAGATATTTAGGAAAATCTGTTTGTTGCTGGGTACCATTGAAATAAAAACTATAACTGTTATATTGAATTGTTTACCATAACTACCAGTTTTGTGATACTTGTGTGATGGAGCACTAGTAAAAATGTTTTACACTGTAGCTGAAAAAGTCGAAATAGTGTTAATTTATTTTGACAGACGAATTGAGTTTTCTGAAAAATAACAATAGAGAACTAATAATGGAGAATACTTTGAACTTTTAACACACCATCACTATTGAATGTTAACAACAAGATCACCTACTATATTGTTACGGACTGTGCTGTCAAAGTTTACAGAATCTGTAGTATGTGTTCCGAGAATACCGGAAATCATTATCTCGGCGGCGCGCGACAGGCTGTGATTTATGGCCTCGCGATAACATCGGTCGCCGACGTACCTATAATTAGCGGATGATTTATTGTCGATAATTCTCAGAAGTTCCTATAATTTCGGGAGAATGAGTGATTTTGTTAGAATGCATGTTTTGTACCTATATAAAGGACCGCAGTGTCACGGACAGTCAATTTTAGTTTGGAAAGAGTTTAGTTTATTGTGAACATTGAGATTTGTATAGCGAATATCGAAGGGACTGAACTGAATGTTTATTGAGTTGTATTTCGAGTGTTTATATAGTGACATAAACTGTTCAGTTTTCCACTGAGTGTTTAAATCAACGAACCCAAGGAACAATATATTTTCGAATGTCATCATCTATATCCAATCCCCTATTCTAGTCGAAATCAGTATAGAGCAATATTACCAAAAAAAGTACTCGGTGAAGAATACATTGTACTTCACATTTGTGAGCGAAAATTGTGTTAGAGTCAAACCGCAAATGTACGTTTGTAAAAATATAGATATGTTTGAAATATCCAACAACAGCCCCTGTAATGTAGAGCTTCTACCATGAAGAATAAAACCAGATGTCAACTATTCAACTTCATACTACTATGTAGTTCAATCTTCAAGGAGAGGAATTATATCAACTTCCCGTTTGATCGAAGTTATCATTGAAGTGCCAGAATGGCCAGAAATATGATTATCCTCATCATTTTCTTTCTAAATTTCAATTGTGGAGTGAGGTAGGGAAGAAAATGTTCGTAAAAACTCCTCTCAGATACTGTGGGGGTACTTTTACAGTGTGTGCAAGGTATCTCCCCGCTTGAGTACGTCCCAAAATCCTCCGTTGGGCTCCCTTACTATAATCAAATAATAAATTCGATAAGAAGGGACATTTCTCAGTGTAATATTTTTTAAAGTGCCAAAACATGTATCTCTAATTGAATTTATTGTTGTGGATCTGACTATATATATATTGTTTCTTGCCATTTTAGTACAGGCCGCCGACTTTAGACACCCTAGTTCGCAAAAATTCGCACATTAAAATTTTTTTTGCATATTGTTTGGCTATATCCCAATAGTGTAAAACCAAGTTTACAGCTTCGAAAGACCTGTGCTAATATGGTGATAGAAAAACCTCGAAATTTTTTCGGCTCATTTTTAGCCTAAAAGTCTTCTAAGGAGACTTCCTGAAGAAAAAGTCATCGTAACCTTTCTTGAAGCTGGATAAATCTCCTACAATTTGAGTCCCAACTTCATTCCTTCAGGTCTGATACAACCTGAGATAAAACATCTTAAAAATTGGCTTTCTTGAAAATGTTGAAAATTGAAGTTTTGACCCTCTTCTGAGCAAAATATTGGCTCTAATAACCATCCTACGAGAAAAAATATGATGAATAAAGTGTATTCATATATTTTGAATTGGAACTCACAACCAATAGCACCATTGTTATTTTTAAAAAATCTTTAAAAAACCACTACAGTTAAGAATTTAATTTTTCTAGAAATGGAATCTGACATTAGATTTGCTGTACTAACCTATTCTGAATATAAAAGCTATGAAATATTAATGGAAATTCATGAAATAAATGTAATATATTGGAAAATATATGGAATAAATAAAATATAATTGAAAATATATAAAATATTATGGAGAAGGAAACTTAATGCGATTGTCTTTTAGATATTTTCGTATTTTTTTAAGGAAGTTGCTTATCTGACTTTTGGCCCAAAAACCGAAATTAGTCGAAATCACCACGCTTTTAGCGCAGGTCTTTCGAAGCTGCAAACTGCGAATTTATGCGAACTTTACCATTCAGTGGCCTATAACTGTCAAATTGAAATCCAAATCTTCTAGGTGATTAGAAATAGTTTGGTATTTGATTTTAATCAAAGAGAAGGGTAGGATTTTTTTATATTCACTAAAGTTCCACCAACATCGTCGATGTTTAAGTAACAAGATTGATCATTCACCCTGAGATAACTAACATAGACAGACATATACGATTTCCACGTAGCACAACTATTATGACTTTAAAATTAATAATAAATCAGGAACTTATTTTACCCTTTCAATTAAAATGTATATATCTGAATATCAAATTCACTCTTAATTGTAAAGAGTAGGTAACATCGACTTCGGTAAAAAAAATTATTCTGTAGGGAGTCTGTGACCTTCTGGTCTGCCTGGACTCCCTGGTCTAAAAAAATACTTCAATGAAAAAATTGTATATGACTCCCTCTTCATAGGACACGTTGTCGTACGAAAAAGTAGCGCCTTATGAAAGTTGGTTCCATAATGAAATCATTATTAAACGCAACTTCGTATCGAAATAGACTCTATTTCGGATTGTCAAATGAAAGTCAAAATAGCAAAAAGTATCCACCCAAAAGTGTGTCCTCCTGTAGTCCTGTAGGTTTTCAAAAACGCCAAACAATCCAAAATATTGGGTATCAAATTTCAATTCATCATTTCGAAAATTGTAGGAGAAGAATTTAAAAACACAAGAAAAAATTAAACATGAAGATGGGAAACGAAGCTCTCCACAAAATATTTTCATCCTAATGAATGTATTTTTTCAAGCTGTTGAATTTAGTCCTTTTTTTTTTCAGCCCAATCATCGGAGGTTACCAAACTGCAACAGCATTTAACACTTCTCAAACAGGAATATTCCAAGTTGCAGACCAAATACAGAGATGTCGAATTCAAATATAATACAATAGCTGCTACCAACAATAAAAACACAGAAGATACGTTCGCTTCGCGTCTTCTCAAAACAATCAGTAGTTTATATAATTCCGAAAAATATAGTGACTTAAAGATAAAACTTGCCAACAAGGAAATAATGGCTCACAAGTTAGTTCTGAACGCTAGAAGCGATATATGGAATGATTCCTTACTAAATGAAAAAAATTATCTGGATTGGAGCGAAATGAATCCTGAAGTTGCAGAAGCAATAATATTGTGGTTGTATACCAGTAATTTGAACCTATCATCATCCACCATGGCATTAGATCTGATCAAACAAGCACATACATTCAAATTGAACAATTTGGTAGAGATGTGTGAGCAGTTTTTGATATCAGTGGTTAATATACGGTCATGTGTGAAATTCTATTCGGTCGCTGAAGAAATAGAAGCTGTCAATCTGCGAGAATATTGTTCAGGTCTCATATCCACCCATTGGGATGACCTGAATGCCACCGATTTCGAACATATGTCTGGCCCACTCTTGTATAAAATGTTGAAAAACAAAACACAATTGCCTTTACATTCTGCTGTGAGACTGCAGAGAGAAGATGTTGTGTTCCTGTGCTTGGTTGAAAACTCTTCTAGGGTAAGTGGTTTCATATTCAAATATTTTATATCAGAAAAATTATTGAATGGTTTGATAAAACTTTGAAATCATTATAACCTTAGCAAGACATTTGATTGTGTCTCCCATGAGCTTTTGTTAGATAAATTATGGAGGTATAGCTTGAGGGGCAACTATAAAAATATAATATTCATACTTAACTGAAAGGAAGCAAATGTTGGTGTTCCTAACTATCTTGGGTCCTGCCTTGTTTATAATATTCGTGAATAATATATTCACTTACTTCGTCGTTACTAAAATAGTTTTATATACCGAGGACACAACGCTAATCATATTATTGTCAAAGATAATGTCTTGGAAGAACTGAACAGGAGACTCAATCGAGTGCTGAGCGGTGGTTTAATGATAACTGTTTGTAACTTTATTTATTCAAGACCAAATTATTTAACGTTCTCATCAATCAAAAGACCCAGTAGTGGAACAGTACCTATACATGATAACAAATTCCTGGGAATAATACTGGATGGTCATATATGAAATGGCATGTCAAATGTATGGTTCTGGCCAAGGTGGATATAGATATGGTGGAACGAGTCCCATTACAAGGCACTAGAAATATTTGTAGACTTCTGCCTACTTGATTTTGTTGCATTTCAATCATAGTTGCAATCATAGTTTTGTTGAATTTCAATCATAGCACGATGAATATAAATGTTCACAATTTCTCATTCATTTTGATTTTATGTGATTTGTTCAATCAATATCATGATTGAATAATCGAACAATATTCATATTTCAAGCCGAAACCAAAACCATGAATGATCTGTCAGTGTCACTTGAACACGAAACCATAGAATAGGGATGTTAATAGAGAACTGAATTATCGATATTGATATCAAATGCGATATTATCGCCATCTCCGAACGATTAGTGAAATATTACCGCTAAACCAGTCTACAGGTTTTGACGAAATCAATTGAAGAGTCGTTTCACCATATCCATAAGACAACTTTCTCTGTTGGTCTCCTCAAACAACTTGAGAATCGTCTTCTTTTCAAACTTCCAATCAGCCCTGCAATACTCAATAATATTTATGCGGAGGGCTGTCAGAATAATCAGTGATCTTGGTTACAAAGCTGATTGCAGGAAAGCATTTAAGGATCGGAATATACTGACAGTTCCATCCTTATGTATATTCCAGTGTGTCTTGTACGTGAAGACACACCTAAGACACACCTTAAATCTAGTTATACCTACTTCATTATAGACTTTCGGAGTCCTAAAACGGGATTAGGTTCTGGAGTATAAAATTTTACAATAAACTACCTGAACATATCAGAGATAGCTCAATGACTGTGTTCAAAAATAAATTGAAATATTTATTAGTCGCGAAAAATTACTATCATTATAAAGACTTTTTTAATGATCAAATAAAGATAGATCAATGGCAGTGAGTCGAATTAAAAATAGTATATTTTTTAATAGGATTCGTTTTTTATCAGAATGATTCTGCGTGTTTCTTTTCATATATATACAGGGTCGCTGATATGTATGGAAACGGTCGATTATTTCCTAAAGTAAGATAGCTAGCGAAAAATGTTAGGATACAAAAGTTGTAGGGTTTTTCAAAATCCATTAAGCTAATGAAAAATTAAGTATACAGAATGAGTCAAAAAGTCAGGACGAAACAAAGTTGCTTTTTCTCTAATAGGACGCCCTGTATATTATTCCACATTTCAATTCTGCTCGAAATTCTGAACAAAATTGATATAACACATCATTTCCTAAATTCAACTGTTTTCGAGATATCGAATTTTGAAAATAACTTATAATAAATTATCCAAAAATGTTAGTCCATTAAGTTCATAGTCCATCAAGTTACCTTTGAAAGTTTCCAGCTCCATAACAACGCCGCGTCGGTCTTTTGTCTAACAGTGATGATCTTGACAACACATGTCAAAAATACATTTAGTGTAAATAAGTTTCGCGCAAAAATGGCACGTTCAACTAATACTGAGCTTATTGAAATTTTAATGATCATAGGATTCGGTGATAGAAGACGAAGTTGTGACCAAGTAGTGAATATTTTTAATGAATTGCATCCAAATCGGGAACCAATTTCTAAATCAACAGTTTCAAAAACATTGCAGCGTTTTCATGAAACTGGAGATGTCAAAGATCGACCAAAAAGTGGAAGACCAGTAAGCGTTACAAATGAAGAAAATGCTTTGAATGTCATGTTAGATGTGGTGGAAAATCCAATAAATTCGGCACAACAGAGGGCTTTGAATCATAACATGAGTCGATATTCCATTCAAAAAATTTTGATCGTAGAATCGAGTTCTGTGAAGTTATTATGGATAAATTAAGCGAAAATGTCAACTTTGTCAACCACATATTGTTTTCTGACGAATCTACATTTTGTTTAAACGGGCACGTGAATCGACACAACTGTAGGTATTGGTCAGACCAAAATCCACATTGGATGGAGGAAGTTCACACTCAACGGCCACAAAAAGAAAATGTCTGGTGTGGCATTATTGGTGGACACGTCATAGGACCCTATTTTATAAACGGAAATTTGAACTCTGAACGATATTTATCACTTTTACAACAGCATATTATTCCAGAGCTTAGACGATTATTCCCGAATAATAACAATCCCAATTTGCCGGCAGAACAAATATGGTTTCAACAAGATGGGGCTCCTCCACATTTTGGACGTATGGTACGGGCATATCTAGATGAAACTTTTCCTAATAAATGGATTGGACGCAGGGGAGCAATTGAATGGCCAGCTAGGTCTCCCGATATGACCCCACTTGACTTTTTTCTATGGGGTCACATAAAAAATGTAGTCTACAAAAATAGGCCGCCAAATATCGAAGAGTTGCAAGAAAGAATAAGGCATGATTTTAGATTCACTACAAAATTTTGTTCAGCGAGTTCATTACTGTCAGGAGGTAAATGGTAAACACTTTGAGCACCTTATTAAATAGAATTTCAAAGAAAAATTTGTTGTTTATTAAAACTTGTTTTCTCTCTTTTCCTCCTGTCTTAACTATTGTTTTCATAAAATTTTAAATATCCTGGACATTCATTAAAAAATACATTTTATTGTTTTAATTGCATTTTAATCAACCCTGAACAATTATGCTTTTTTTATTTTCTGTAAAAAAATTATAATTAAATTGTAATCATAATATCCACATACTCCACCTTTTGTGACTTTCATAATAAATATGCATCATTTCGTGCTTTTTCTTCAATAAATTTGAGAGTAGTAAAAAGTTATTTTAAAAATTCGATATCTCGAAATCGGTTGAATTTAGGAAATGAAGCGCTTCATCAATTTTGTTCAGAATTTCGAGCAGAATTGAAATGTGGAATAATATACAGGGCGTCCCATTAGAGAAAAAGCAACTTTGTTTCGTCCTGACTTTTTGACTCATCCTGTATACTTAATTTTTCATTAGTTTAATGGATTTTGAAAAACCCTACAACTTTTGTATCCTAACATTTTTCGCTAGCTATCTTACTTTAGGAAATAATCGACCGTTTCCATACATATCAGCGACCCTGTATATAAGATCTGTTTTTTCGATTTAAAACTCACGAGTTTGAATATAATTGTTATGTGTATAATAAAGTATCTATCTATCTTTACCGATATATCGGTCAATCGGCCATTTGCTTCTTTCTGTCGTGGTTCACATACTGTTGAATTGTTGATCTGTTCGGAGTATGTAATTTTGTTTGTTCAATGTGAACTGAGTGGTGAAATTATTATCATTGTGTTAAAATGCCGCAAACGAACCTCGTATGGAAATATTTTGAGAAAGATTAAAAAATGATGTCATTGAAAAACCACTCAGTGGAATATCTTAAGGTAACAAATTGTCATCATTAGGTACTTATGTAGCAAGAACCTGTGAAAGTAAAATGAGACGGATACTCGTGAAGTTGGCGCCTATTATTTTCAAAAACAAATATTTTTTGATATTCAGTGTAGATTTGATATAGTTCTAGAGTTTCCGACTAAAATATTTGATAGTTCCAGCAAATTATGGATTTAGAAGGAAATAAATAAAATTTAGGCGCTAACTTCACGCCCTTTTTTTAAGAAAAATGAGTTGATTAGTTTTTTTTGTGTTTGGGAGAGTTCTGGAGTTCTTGATTGATTTCAAGAATAGTTGTGGTGAATTGGGAGAGTTTTTGAAAAAAAAAACTGTTTCTGCAAAAATTTCGAAGAAAAAAGTTATACTTTTGAAAAAATGTCTACGAAATAAACTACGCAACACTAATTACGTCGCACCCCGAAATTTTGCCCCTGTTGAAATTTGAATAACTTTTTTCTGATTTGAACAATTCTAATTCTGCTTGCGCTGTTCGCTAGCTCAGTCCTTCAGCTATAATCTCGTACTTTTTTGTTACATGAGGTTTTGTCCATAAAATCGATACAAGATGTTTTTTGACACTGTGCAAAATTTCGGAATTTTCAAAAGGATACCAAATGAATAGTTTTTTTTTTCAACTTTAACAGCAGAGGCATAAAGGTGATCTCATTATTTTTGGCCATCTCCAGAATTGTCTTCTTATCTCTTTTATTTACAGAGTGACCCATTTTTTTGGTTTTGCAGTCATAACTTTTTTCCTCGTCAACCGATTTTCAAAATCTCAGGATCATTTTGAAGCTGAAACGTTAGATGAACAGACATGAAGAGTAAAATTGACTAAAAATAAATATGAAAGATCAAAGGTTTATCCCGATTAAAAAAGAGAAATATCCAAAACGTTGTTTGATCGAAACGATAATATCACAATCAAAAGGATTGTGAAAAAAATTTTGACCCCCTCCCCCCCAAAATTTTTTTTGGTTGTAAAATTGTTGCTGGTCAAACAGTCAGATATATCGGTAAACATATTTCACCTGACACCCATATCGGGATCGGAGATTGAAAAAAAAATTCTCCCCCCCTTCCCCCCTTGGGGTACTTTGGGTACGGATGAAGGGGAAGGATATTTTTGTGATTTTTTTACATAGTTTTCTCGTGAGTTTCGTACAAAACTACTAAGAATCGCACAAACTCTGGTACTCCAATTATCATAGTTTGATGTACAGGGCGAGAAAAAGTTCTTTTCCAGAGTCGAGACAAGCGCTACCCATAGCTGTGTTCAGCGGAAAAAGTTGATCAGAGAAATGAAAAAAAGTTCTTCTTAGGCGTACGTATAAATTTTTTTAGGGGTCTAAAAAATTAAATTCTTTGAAAAAAAAACAAAACATGATGGAAGACTTTGTCTAGGGGGTGAGAAGGTTACCCTGAAATTTTGTTGCATTCATTTTGAATTTTTTTATGAAGTCTTATATCTTCAGAAAGAAAGACCTACAAATAAGTTTTTCTGTCCTGATCTTAATTTTAAGGAGAACGTAATCTTCAACCTGTCTTGTCAGTCATTCATTATGATTCTTGTTACGTTGGTTACAAACCATGCACAATTTTTGACTACTGAAAGAAAAAAGATCTGGACGTATCCAGAATGAAAGATCCTTCCGAAAACAAGTTGATTTTCATTTAATTTTCCGCCAGTCGAAATTTACAGGGTGTTTCAGATTTGGGTCACCTTTGAGGAAACCCTCGAACTTGAATATCCATATTGAGTTAATTCTGATCTTTATATCTTCTCATATAAGGTTTCAGCTTCAAAATGAGCCTGAGATATTGAAAATCGGTTGAAGAGTAATAAAGTTATGACTTCAAAACCAAAAAATTGATTTTTTGAGATCACTCGGTCAATAAAAGAAATAAGAAGACAATTTTGGAGATGGCCTAAGATAATGAGATAATCTTCATACCTCTGATGTTGAAGTTGAAAAAAAAAACTGTTTTTCTTCATTTGGGATCCTTTTGAAAATTCCGAAATTTTGCACAGTTTCAAAAAATATCCTGTAGCAATTTTATGGAAATTACCTTATTTATCGAAGAAGTACGAGATTATAGCTGAAGAACTGAGCTAGCGAACAGTGAAAACAGAATTAAAATTGTTCAAAGCAGAGAAAAGTTATTCAAATTTCAACAGGGGCAAAATTTCGGAGTGCGACGTAATTAGTGTTGCGTAGTTTACTTCAACTGCATTTTCGTGAAAAAGTTATACTTTTTAAGTTATCGGCTATTATATGGTGAAACTTTCGAATTTGACTTTCGATGAAATTAAGAAAAATACAGTTCTGAGAAGAGTTCTGAGTAGAGCTCGACGAGTTCCGCAAAATATTCCGACTATTCCCCCGATATTTCTCAATTCATCGACTATAATAAGGTTTAAGAAACTACACTTTCGATAAAATACCGAAAGCACAAAAGAAAAATTTACTCAGTTCTGAGTAGCGCTCGATGAGTTCTACAAAATATACCAACTGCATTTTCGTGAAAAACTGATGATATTCGATTTATCGATTATAATAAGGTGCAATTTTCGAAACTCTTGTTTTTAAATATGCGTACTGATGCATTCATTGGGACTCTTTCTTCTTTTTAAATTGTTTATTACATTAAAATGTTTACAATATATGGGAACATGAATACAATCTACAATATTCTACTGGAGTAGAACATAACACTTGATGGTAAACCCCATCAAGGGCGGCATGGTGGCTGGAAGAATGTGATACATCTCACATGAGTCAGTCTCGGTGTTCGATATTTCCAAGGGCTTCTGCCCTTTTAATAGCTATATTTATATACTGGCTCAAGGCCCTGAAAAACATGAACGCGAGTTTGTTTTTGAAGGAAAATAGTGTTTAAAAAACCTTCTATTGGGACTGGCATATCTACCCGAAGCGGTGCCTATTCCAATGAAAGCATCAATACGCCTATTTAAAAACTGAGCCGCTGTCCAAGAGCAACTTGGAAAACAGCGATACCATGCAGCGGATCACGTACGTGGTACAACACATATGTATGGTCCTTCCTTCCTTCTTTCTCTAATGGGCTCAACCTTTTCGGTTATTTACCCAGGTTCCACTTGTTTCTTCTCATTATTAAGGGAAGAAGCTGCACCTGGATGCGTCTGATACTATGATCATCACCTCTTCCCTAATGCAACCTAAAGGGGTTAAAGTTTGATTTTTATTGATTTCAGATATGTGGTAATAATTAAGGCAGAATAAGCGGTGGGATGAGATAGCAGGTCTGCTAAAGCTAAAGCTGTAGGTCTAAACGAGCATTGCTTTGATATTATTCTTGAGTATAATATATTTGAGTTATTGGTATGGAGAGGACATTCAAGGAGGATATGTTGCAGGTTGCCGTAGGCACCGCAGTCACAGTTTGGCAGGCAGTGGCCCGATCTGAGTCTGCACATGATTGATGACTTTTCTCTGTCGACATCTTTGAAAAACCAAGGTTTGCTGGGGAATTGATCCAGTATCCTGAATAAAGTTTACCCTTTTAGGTTGCATAGTTCTGTCCATTCTCCAGTCCAGATCTCATAAATTCTCTTTCTGACCCTTGGGAGAAGGTCTCTGTAATCCAACATTTTATGGTTGCTGCACCTTGTTTGGCTAGATAGTCTGCTTTATTGTTACCTGTGATATTAGTGTGACTGGGAATCCATCCTAACTCTATTGTTATATTTTTATGTTGTGCTTTTTGCAGTAGTTCTCGTGTTAGAAGGGTATGCTGATCTGTGGAAGAGAATAAGCCAGACTTTGAAAGTTTCTGTAAGGCTGTAAGAGAATCTGTTGAAATAAGAGGTATGTTAATTTCTAAATCACAAACAATCTTTACGGCATTAGCCAGACCTAGCATCTCTGCCGCTGATAGGCGAGTCATCTTCTATTCGAATATAGGTTTCGTGATTAAGGGAAGGTATGTATACTCCATAACCCACTTTAATGTCGTTAACCGATCCATCGGTGAAAATTAGGGTTATGTCTGACCAAGATTCATGGATAATTCTTTTAAAATCTACACACATAAAGAGAATTACTTAATTTGATTTGATATGCTTTGATTCAAGAGTATGGCTTGTTTATATATACTGGAATAAATGTCTGCTCAATTCAAGACTATTATGTTTCCAACTAAATACACTCATACCAATGTTATAGATTTCTTGAATCGTAAATGAATGGACTTCTTCGTGAGAATAATACAATATTTCAGATTGAGAACACAATATATTCAAATCAAGACAATCATAATCTCTCAATGACTCGCATTTTTCTTGAACAAAAAGAATCAGATTTTCATTTTTAGCTGTAGATTGTCTTGTATCAAGAATTTTATCAAATTAAAGGAATTATATCGATTTCTTGAAATAAGAATCATCCTCAACTTCCGTTCTCTTATTGGGGCTCTCATCAATCACATCATCACTTGCAGACCTTCTTCTTGACAACCTTTCCCCCTATTCGTAGAGATTATTTCTGAACTTGTCCACCAGTTTACCTCGCAATAAAGTTGTATTCCTCTGGTTTCAAAGTACTGAAAAATATAAAATATATCATTCACAACTCCATGTAGGTACAACGTGAGAGATAATCTGACTTAGCACAATGTATGGTTATTATATTTCTTCAAATCTGTAATATCAGAATACCTAAGATGTCTACAAGTTCAAGAAGCTCTTCTACACTGTTCAATCAGTGTTTGGACAAATTTAAACGTTCATCCGCACATAGGTACCTAACCCCAATTTTCACTCACTATGCCGATCCTGGTTACTCAAGTTTTTCACGAATTATCAGTTTTCGAGATTATATAGCTACGTTAATTGATTGGATACACAATAATACCTACCCAAGACTGAACGTCGATAAGATATAGGCATGTAACTTACCTCTAAAAGTGGTAATTATATCCTCAGATATCTCCGAAGACCTTAGTTTTTCTTTCATGGTAAGCCAATATTTCCATGCCAATAAAATAGGTTGAACTGGTTGAACAATGATGGATGCACGACAAAAGCACCGAAACAACACACTCACATCGTTTGGTAACATTCTCGGCTCGAAGGGATCGCAATTATATTCAAGAAAATGTTATGGTCAATCCAAAGAAACTTTCAGAGATTTACTTATTCAGAGATTAATTGTCTTGCAAATCTCGTTATTGAAGAAAATGCTACATATGTTATTTTGAAAGAAGACATTCCGTGACATATTTTTCAAGAACTCCATTATTTTTTCTGGATACTTTGAATTTCTTGAATTGAGAACATTTTGTTATACCAAATAAATATTCCAGTGAAATAATTTTCTACGATTGACATATTCAATAAATTCATTTCAAATAAATTATTTTAGAAGAAGAATGCGCTTTTTCAAAACAAGAATTGGATGTTGAACGAATATATCGTTT
This sequence comes from Chrysomela aeneicollis, assembly GCA_029955515.1. NCBI lineage: Eukaryota > Metazoa > Arthropoda > Insecta > Coleoptera > Chrysomelidae > Chrysomela > Chrysomela aeneicollis. The sequence continues at coordinate 8,844,614 of JARUHQ010000016.1, read as the reverse complement.
TCATTTGAGAATTTGTTTTTATGTGTGTACGTTGTTATCGTTATTTGTTTTTTTTTAGCCCCAAATTAATGAGGTTGATTTGGCTATATTGCATTTTGTAACCAAAGGAGAAGCAGGGGAAGTTTTCATTCTTATAGATTTTATCTATGTATGGAAGGGATCTGTCCAGTCCCTCTAATATTGGTATGGATTCTAATCCTTTAAAGTTGTTGATGCAAAGTAGGGAATATAGGTTTATAAGGGAGGAAATTATGGGGTTCTCAGAGATACATAGGTTTTTTAGTATTATTTCGCACCCAAGCCAAGTTCTTCGGTGCCTAAGAGGCCATTCAGCATTTTCCGCAAGGAGGGAGGTGATGGGAGTACTTTTCATAGCTCCGAGTCTCAGACCCTGATATTGAACATGATCAAGTTTATTTAACATTTGTTGAGATGTGTTGAAAAATAAATAGGAACCGAAATCGAGATGGGATCTAACCATGCTCTTATACATACGTATGGTCAAAAATATAAACGACCAATCAATGGCTTAGTACTTTCAAAACAAATAACCTGGATACCGGATATAGCGTTATAAGATCTATGGCTCAACTGATCTTTATAATAGATATGGAATAGCTTTCATGACTTGTATAGTATCACAAATATGAAATAAAGATTTCAATATATGAGCAGCGCAAAGTATATTCCAACACCAGTTTTGGCCGAAAAACTAATTTCCACATCAACATGGGGTAGAGTGAGTCGCGTTTTTTTTTATCTTGTTACGAGTCTTGTTATCTCCAGTAGGACTTATCTACACTCCATGCACTATTACAAATTTAGCGCATTCTCTTCGCTTTGCTATACTTGATGAACCAGTTGTTGCGAGTTCATCATCTTCAGTGCCGATCGAAACGTCACATAATTATATGAATGTGATGAAATGGGGAATATTCCTCAATTCGGTTTATTACAACAAAAGCAAGTATGAACTTATTGATTATGAGCTTCATTCATGAATTCTTCGAATTCGGAAACTATCTAAATTGATTTTTCAAATATGGGGTTTCAAATTTTAAAGTACTTTGTTTCTAGTTCACAAATTGGCAACAGCGCCTAGTAGGCTAAAAGAAGAACAACTCACATTTGGCCACACTTTCATTATGTACACTTGATGTCAATTCATAATTCAAGAATCAAACTACTAATATAAAAAAATAATCAGTCAAAACATGAATTTCAGTCCAACAAAAACACCAATCCATCCACAAGTCAAATATAAAGATAACCTCCGAAACTGAGTAGCATATCTTTTGAGGAGCATGGAACAGAAATAAGCAGAATGGCACCTAGATTGTAGATTGTTGGGGGTCGTTAAGGCCGTGCAGTCTCTCAAGCACCTCGACCTATCAGATCTTTTGTGCATAACCCTTAATCTATTCCCGGGATTCCGAGGCTTCTTGCGGAGTTTATCAGTTTCCTGGGAGCTAGGTTCCCGACATCGGAGGGCTCTAAGAAGGCCTCTTCCAGGAACTTGAGCCTCTTGCAGAAGAGTGCTGGGCATTCGCAAAGCAAATGTTCTGCAGTTTCTGCGAAGTTCTCGCAGTAGCGGCAACTATCACTCTCTGTTTTACCCATATTTTTGAGGTGATACCTCAGAGGGCAGTGTCCAGTGAGGAGTCCCGTCTTTGTCCTGGCACTTTATTCCAGTGAGATTTCATTTCATCTGCTTCCCAGCGTTGGAACTCTTCTCTCAAGTGAGCTTTGGAAAGTCCACAGAAGAGTTCTGAGCCGAGTAATTATGTATTTGCCCCTTCTTTGGGAAGGCAGTCTGCTTCCTCGTTGCCTTCAACTCCATTATGACCTGGCACCCACTACAAAGTGACCTGGTTGTTCGCTGCCAGTTGTCTCAGAAATTGTTTACAGTCCCAAGTCAGTTTAGATTCACAAGTGTATGACTTCAGAGCTTCCAGTACTGCTTGGCTATCTGATAGAACATAGATTTTTGCCCTTCGAGTGTCACTTTCGAGGCACTTCTGGACACCTAACCCACAAAACTTATTGGTAGTATAAGTTTTGTGTTCTGACCTGATCAAAAATTCACCTAATCAACGTAATGGATTTGTTGTCCTTTATTATTCATGTAATCTGCAGTCTATATTGCCAAATGGTGAAATAGGAACAAGGGGCTATAAATTTTGAATCCTCATGTCAAGTCTTTTTTTTAGCACTTTTTTTTTTTCGGAAAAAGGTTGAAATGGTGACTGTGACATTTTGAAGATATTTAATAAAAATACTTCATTAGGTATCGTCCGAAGTAGAATTCCCCATTATCAACCGCTATATCATCTTCTTCCTCGATTTCATCATACCATACATTTGCCGTTGCTTCCTTTCATCGCATGTACAGGGTGGTCCAAATTGATAGTAACTTATTTATTCAAGATTATTTTTCGTTTTTGTGTTACGTAATAGTTGATAATATTGGAATAGGCGAGTGTTTGGAAATATGTTAAAATAATTAAAAGCACGGCCCTCTTGATACCTACTAGCGTATTTTTCAGGTTTAGGAATACAGATAATCAATGTTCGATAGGATATTGAAAAACAGCAGAATTTGTATAATTCGATTGAGAAAATTAAAAATATTTCAAATTTGACTATCTAATTGAATAAAAACTCGAATTCAAATTCAGAAATCAAGTTGTGAAATGATCTGCGGGAAGATAAAAAGAACACAGTTCGATTCGGTTGTTCATGCTCTTTTCAAATTTGTAAGCGGATTTTGTAATAAATGTTCAAATTAGTCCAGACCTGGATTTTCCACATGACTGATATGCAAGTCGCTTGGGCAGAAGTAGAAGTGGTTGGTGAGTTATGACCCAACAAGAAAATGAGCAATATTGATATAACATCCTATATCTCGATTATAAAACTCAACATATATGGTATATTCGGAACCACCTCGGTGACCCCTATCCACCGGTGAAAGGTTTTCGTTTCCCAATGGGACACCTTGTATATATTTGAAATCAGAAAAATATACTAACATAAAATGGTATCAAAATATAGTGTTCCATTTAAAAAAAATATGTTTGGTATCTATAACTTTCATGTTGGTTCTACAACTGTTTTTTGTTAAAATATATGAAATCTACAAAAAAAATTACATAAAATATTTTTTTGAAAAAAGAATTGAACAATAGATAGGATAGTTGCAATTGCAATTCTCGATAATAACTGAGCACTTTAATCAAGCTTATCTGCAGCAAAGATAATATATATTATATGTCTGCATCCACAGACTCTCTGACATCCCTTTTTCCATTTGCAAGAAAGGAGTTTCAACAAGATTTTCGGAGCTGGGCTCGAAATTTTTATGGAAAATGTAAATTGTATTCACTTTCCTGTTATTTAGCCGGGAACACTGGTAACATCTTACTCGGTCCTTGCGGTACTTCATTCACAAAAATCGTAACTTTGTACGAATGCAACGAAACTTCGTGCGTCACTGACAGTAGCAACCCAACAGACATTTACCGCGTATACCCAGAAGAAATCCTGCCAAAATGATCGAATATCCAAAATATTACAGGAATACAGCGTCTGGGGTCCCAAAAGGACACCGCACGGTACGATAAGGGTTAATCAAATATTTTTGTATTCAAATATAATAGTATCATCTTACAATGGTACTCCGTATTAGGTTTTATCTATTTTCAATTTGTAGCCCTATAATAAGCAGCCAGAAATACCTGAATAAATACGCCGTACGATAGAAAAAATAATTTTTGTAGAAGGAAGTTCGACAGATATAAATAATAAACTTTTCAATCTATTCGTGAAAAATTTTCCCCATGTATCGTGATTCGCAATTAATAACTCATATTTGATTATCTATACATATATTTTTCATTTACTCCCAGATGGTATTGAAAATCTCTTTCTTCTAATTACACAGATATCATAGAGATCATTCTGTTATTATGTCATAATAAGAGTTATCACAGTCAAAATGGCACATAAAATCACTGATTGCATGTATGCCCTTGATGAATTGCATAGATCACTGTTACAATAACAATTCTCCGTTGTAGATGTTCTGAATCCTTTATCATCTAGTTTGCTACAACCAGGTTCATAAGGTTGCTCTATAAGATCTTCGCGATGATATTTGCCCTTATAATAGCTTTGAATTACTTGACTTTGGCTAGCACAGTCCCTTTCAGTGCCGTTGATTGGTCCTAAAAAAATACAAAATATTTGAGCAGATTAGATCACTTTATTTAGGAAATATAATTGGTAGGTACATTTGCATTTTTGAATTGAGGCTGAATGCATGTACATAAGGATAACTAAATGGCGACAATAGGCGTCAGCGTTTTGATTACCGACGCCATTAGGAGGCAAATTTTCTGTTTGTGTACATATGGTTTATATGGTGTTTACTGACTAATTCTTCTTGTGCAGTTTATTTTCCAAAATTTTGGCAGTTTCATCACAATATAACACGTATAATAGAGAATAGCAGTGATTTCTCCAAAAAATTTAGTGGTATGTACTTATATACATAAATTCGTGTTATGAAATAACCGAAAAATAACCTAACATTTGGTTTATGGGCATGTTTAATCATGCATATTTCGTTTCAGTTTCAAGATCGAAGCCTAATGAGTTCAATTTCTTCATTTAAGCCACTGAGGAGGCAAGTAATTCAAGTCTTGGTGCACTTATTTGCCTCCTAATGGCAGAGTGGGCGGAGCTTATAGCCCTATTGTCGCCACTGTCTTGTATAGAGTCACTGTAGCTAAATGTGCATAAGCTAGCCATGTGAAAATTGTATAAATTCTAGAACTAGAACGAGAAATTAACTGGTATAATTTGGTCTGCGATCAGAATAAACATAAGTCCTAAAATATAAATGTAGTACATACCTCTGTTCCAATGTTTCTCCCAATTAAAAATAATCTAAATTGTTCTCATATTTTTCACCTACACATCGCTTCTGATTAAAGTTTAATGTTAATTGTTTTAGTTGTCATTATTACAAATTCAATAATACTAAATTTCATTGGATTTGTAAGAAATAATACGAGGAAATGAAAAACTAGAATTATTTCACAATTGAGAATAAATAGTATTTTGACGTCTATTTGACTACACACATTTTCTGGCTCTTTTGACAATGTTCATTATGACCTTTTGATCACTATTTATCCTTCTATTATCAGCGAATTATAAACCTGACTGTTCTATCACAATCCCCAGAATTTTTGTACAATTACTTTCATTTCGTTGTGAGACAAATCTTCAATGTTGACATTCGCTTTCTTATGTAGAGTTATTGAATAGCATGATAATGGGCATTTATAAATACCAGAATATCAATCTATTATTCTCATGTTCCTATATCTAGAATAGTTGATCGACAAAATCGTAATAAAAAACATTAGACAAATAAGAAATAATATACTGGATGTTCCTATTTGAATTCGAAAATTTAGTTGTAGTTAGTATGGCCATAACATATAATTTTCTTCCAATATACAATCAATGAAGATATACTAAGTGATCGAATTCAAAATTATTCTATAAAGCGGTTGATCTTCAGGAAATACATTTTAGCTGGAAGACGGTGTATATTCCGATACCACCATGAATGGGTCGCAAATAAATATTTTTTTACAAATGGTATTATTGAAACTACAGATTTGAGAAATACCCTTTTACTAATTTACAAGTTCAGCCAGCTTCGATAGAGAAAAAAAAAGTCTGCCCTAGCACATTCATCAATAATAGAATCCTTACATCCACCTCTATATATCTATATAAATTATTAATATTCACCTTGAATAATATGGAAAAGCTAAACAAAGATAGGAACTACCATGAATACAAAAATAGGAACTGGAAAAAAAAAGATCTTCGTTTGTTCGAGTACAGTGAGATCAAATCTCAAGATTTATAAAATTTTTGTCTCTCATACTCTGTCCTCTTACAGCTCCTAATTTTAATTTATTTTTTTATCTATTTAGATGTAGTAATGTACTCATATCCTTTTTGTATTTTTTGACTTGTCTCATGTTGTGAAAATGACCTGTAGATATCAATAAAGTATCTATCTATCTATCTACCTTGTCATCAAGATTGCAACTAAAAATAACGAAAACGTTATGATTGCGACGTGAAAAAATAAATGAAATCTAATAACACATTTATAATGTGTTTAGAATAATTCAACAATTATAACGACGCTTACAAAATATTTTAAATAATCGGAATAAAAAAATAAACTACAGGAAAAACAAACCAATTATATACACGTTATATAAGTCTTCTCCTTTTTTGCGTCCCAATCATAACATTTTTATTATTTGAAGTTGCAATGTTGACGACAAAGACAACACTAGAGCAGACATATTTTTTTCTCTCTCAAAGCTGGCTGAACTTGTCAATTAGGTTATTGTTTTCTTCGATGAATGTCCCTGTACGTCCATTATTTGATTAATGAACTTTGATTCCATAAAATTACGTTTCTTACCTGAAATTTTGGCACTAGTGACTTTTTTAACGCAAAATGTGGAAAGGGGGCAATCTACAATAAATTTTTCGGAGTAATCGAAATCTTCACACAAGTGGAATGGTTCAGGTTTGTAATAAAATGGCGGCGTTAATAAGCATTTATAACATCTCAATACTCCTTCAGTTCCAAGAATACCTATAACAAAATAAAACATTATCATCACCATTTGAAGGGTTCCTCATAAATAAATCATCGGGGGTCTTGCAATACTAGCATTTTGTTCCAAGCGTTTAAATTCTACCACGAATCATAGAAATTAATTTATTATTGTTTCATTAGCTAGGAAACCATAAAGAATTTCTTCGATTTCGTTCTTCTTTTATGATAAGGTGTCTTGTATTGAATTATTCAATAGAATAGTTTATTCTCCTCATAAGACATAAAATAAATGCATAGGAGTAGTCAGGATGATTACAAATCATACATAATATATACATAGTATACATAGTATTCGAAACACGCAGATAGATAAAATATATAATTTAAATTATTATTAAAATAAAAATTCTTTAATGTCATAATAACATTATTCAACAAGATAACTCTTCAATTTTTTCTTGAATGTGTTCATCGATTCTAAATTTCTTATGGTAGATGGCAGCAAATTGAACATTCTAGCGCCTATACTGTCCGGTAAACGATATCCTAACTTAGATTTATGAAGTTCTGTATATAAAAGATCATTATGCCGTGTCTGCATGTGATGTGTTTTGATTTTGATAAATGTTTCTTTGTTTTTAAATATATAAATACAAAGTTCATAGATATACAGACTTGGCAATGTCATAAGTTTGTATTGTTGCAAAATGTTTTTACGTGAGTGAGTCAAGTGGAATTCCAAATATAGCTCTCAATACTCTTTTCTGAGCAATGAAAACTTTCGAAGATAAAGTGGACCAACTCCAAAAACAAATCCCATACCTAAGCCGAGCCTCCACATACGCATAATAAACATTGAGTAACTGTTGGGCTTCTAGGACAGTTCGCAAATTTCTGAATAAATAACTAGCTGAGTTAAGTTTGCTAACTACTTGTTCACAATGTTCTTCAAATGAAAGACACTCATCTATATGGAGTCCAAGGAATTTGGTTTTCTCACCAAAATGAAGCATTTTATTTTCTATAGAAGTTTGGTTTCTTACAATTTTTTTTGGGAATTATGAAATCGTAGGAGATGTGTCTTGTCCGGGTTAAAGAATAAATCATTTTGTTTGAACCATGAGTTGACAGCATTAATCACTCCAGTACACTTCTGTTCGAGAATATCTTCATTACTGTCAGATATTGATATGGTAGTATCATCTGCAAATGTTACAAAAGATCCCTCATTCGATGCATAATTCATCTCATTAACATATAGAATAAACAAAATTGGACCCATAATAGAGCCCTGCGGAACAACAATATTCATAGTTACGGATTCAGAACTTATAACAGAGGTCACATTATGTTCCTTGTGCTGAATGCTAACATATTGCTCACGCTCAGTAATTAAAGAAGATATCCATTTCTTTGATGTACCCTCTATACCATATTGTCCCAGTTTTGCTACAAGATTTTCATGATTGATGCAGTCAAATGCCCTGCTGAGGTCACAAAAGACCCCAACAGGACATTCTCCTGCTTCTATGTATTCCACAGCTGCAGGACACCGTTACTGGTCTAAAGTTACTCAAAAGTTGTGAATTCTTATTCTTAAATACAGGAACTACCTTTCCAATTTTCAACATATTAGGAAACTTACCGATGCAAAAGGAAAGATTCACAAGATGGGTGACAGGTTTGATTATAGCAATAGTATATTATGATACAAGTTTTATAAGACGCTATTTTGTCGCACGCGTTGTTTGGAGTACGACGAGCGAAGCGAGGAGTGCTCCAAGTGAACAAGTGCGACAACGTGTCCTATAAAACGTGTGTCATATGGAATTTTTTCTATTTTGAATTAATTTTAAGAAAAGAATATATTTAATATCGATAAATAACAGAAACATCTTCGATTGGTAATAATGATAAGACATTGAAATAATTAAAATCTGACGCACAAGCGTAAAGCCCAGTTTACAGTTTTGATTTTGATTTTTGCAATACCAGCGGTGAAAAATTCAATGTTATTGTTTTTATCGGTAAATTTATATCAAATTACACTCTGAATTAAAATTTACCAATTGAAACATTGAGTTTTTCACTGCTAATATCACCAAATCCAAAATCGCTCAGAAGTAAACTGGGCCTAACTCTTCTGACTTTCATTTGACAGTTCGATTGTACCAATCTCCGAATAATAAAAAATGCGTATCGAAATAGAGGCCATTTCGACACGCATCTGCGTTGCACAATGACTTCATTATACAACCAAAATAGAAAAATAATATTTTCTTCAGTAGGAACATTGGAACCTCATTCCTTCCTGCAGACCGTTTGTTTTTTATTTTAGTAGCTAATAGATCACAATAGAACCAGAAGATTTTTCAAAAATATATCTTAATGCCTCGCATGTATCGTTCTAATAATCCACAAACCACGCGTCAAATCTAATTATATTGGGCCAATAATCCTAATAGGTCCAAACACCGCATGACTGAAAGAAATGTAATTTCATTATGTTGATGGTGATAAGGATATCCGTATCACGATTTAAATAATACTCATAGGAAGATGTGGGTATGCCGCCAGAATTACAATAAACAAGTGATACATTGCTTGGAACGCACGCGATATCCTCAATGTATTATCACTAAGGTCAACAGCACAGAGTTATATTTGAATCGAAATGAGACAAGGAATGGTTACTTCTAATCACGAAAAAACAATAATTATTGAATTGAATTTAATTTTTTCACCTTCAAATTTTAATCGAAAAGTTCTGTCTACATATTGATAATTTGTTCGTGACTTGATCTATATTGAAAACTTGAAAAATCGGAGTTCATAGAATAGTATATTATGAGCACAAAATGATGCTCATTTTGTTGCGAGTTGCATACTATACTTTTTCTATGACAACATATCGTTCACGTTTAAAATACATGCATACATTGCAAAAACATACTCTTTGACGTTTCCGGTAATAAATTAAGTGTTGTTACGTTCGCTGCTTCTATAATTCCATTTTCATGAATAGTTTTTATAGAAAAGAACTATGAAATTACTCGTTACTTAACATTTCAACAATTTGTCGCTGGATGTCATAATTTGACAAGTCGTAGTCGTCGTGATTTTAGAGTGAACCTATAGACCTAACACGAAATATTTCATTTCGCATTTGTTGCTTAGCAACTTGCCTAGCAACCGATGCAAAAATGAAATTCTGTACAAAATGTGCTTGTTTATGATTGAAGTTACAGTTATAAAATGAACATTTATCGAGGTTGTCATAGAAAAACATATTTTTCATATTATACAGTATAATGCAGATAATGTGAAGGTACCTATTATAAGATATGTGAACGTTCTTATTGCAACAGTAACACCGTCCAGGAGAGTCATATTACTCATCTTGTCTATACAGGGTAACTCACGGTCGATGGTACGTTAGACGTTTATGGAGAACGCAACGCAGGATTTTTCTGAAAATTTCGCATCTTACATTTCATCACCTGTGCTATCGATCTAAAATATTTTCGAAATTGCGACGTTGCCGTTTCTATCAAAAAGTCCTAGCAATTTCATTTTTTTTAATGGAACACCTCGTATATTAACAACTTTTTAGAATTGCCTTTTCATTACAATACTCTTTTGTTAGTAAATCCCTATACCTATCTCTATCGGTTTTCCAGATAAAAAATAATTTGTGTTGAATATGATCCAAAACATATCCCTAATTGAACTTATGTAAATCAGGACTCTCGAATCATAAAGAGTTGATATTTTAGTGGTGTTTTGGACAGGCTTGATGTATTCAATTTTGAAAGACGAATAAAAATGCTACAAGATGACATAGCATGTCCCTATACCTAAATCATCAAGTTTTCTTAATAAAGCCGCTTTTTGTGAAAAATATAATTTCATGAAAAAGTTAATTTTAGATAGCCATGGAAATATCAAACTCATGACAGTTCGGTGACATTAATGAGTAATTCAGTAATTGTTATTGACAGTGTTTCAAAAAATATCCCAGAATGAACGCAAATATGGATTATTCAAACGAAGTTCTTATGAAGTTATTTATTATACACGGACAATGTGATCAAATCATTGCCAGAACTTGCAGAAAATTCAACCAAATGTATCCTGAATTGACACCAATGAACAAGAGGAAGTTTGTAAGATTACAAAATAATTTCATCAACTATGGCTCAAACTTTCCAACAACTCTATCAAAAATCAGCGTATCTAGCATATCTAGGTAAAAAGCTAGATTCACTGTGAAAGTACAGAAAATAACAGAATTAGGAGGAACGAAAGTAACAAAAGTATAAACAAAAGGTAAAACTTCGCTTGTCGCACTCCTATGAGTTCGGAAAAAATGTTTGGTGGAACTTACGTATTTTGACCTCCTGATCACGAATTTGAAGTCAAAACGCGGCGGTCTTGAGTATTTTCGGAGATACGGCCCCATTTTGTCTCAAAAATGCACCATTTGACATGTCAAATTTCTGCCATTAGGAATACACAAAATTCACCCTTCTTTGAACCAAAACACTATACACGCATATATTTACTTGTTTCCAACACTTCTCAGCAGAAAAAACGATTGTTTTTCAAAAAATTCACTCTTCTTTGAAATGTAAACAAAACAATCTTTTTACACTGATTTTCTGATAATTTGTATTTATGATGTTGGCAACGTGATTGTTTGGCTCATGGTAAGACGTTGCCAACATCTCAAATAAAAATAACCAGAAAATCACTGAAAAAAGATGTTTTGTTTACGTTTTGAAGAAGGGCGAATTTTTGTGAAAATAACAGTTTTTTATGCAAAAAGTGTTGGAAACAAGTGAATGTGAGCATGTCTGATGTTTTGGTTCAAAGAAGGATTAATTTTGTGTGTTTTTATTAGCAGAAATTTGAGATGTCAAATGGTACATTTTTGAGACAAAATGAGGCCGTATCTCCGAAAATACTTGAGACCGCCGCGTTTTGACTTCAGTTTCGTGATCAGGATGTCAAAATACGTAAGTTCCACCAAAAAATTTTTCCGAACTCATAGGAGTGCGATAAACGAAGTTTTACCAAACAAAATATCACATTTTCTCAATAAATGCTCGAAATGTTGTCCATTACATTCTAAACATTTTATATAAATATATATATAAATATGCTTTTGAACGCGACTCGTGGTTGCCTTTTGAATTTCATGAGGATCCAAATCTTCAATACACCGCACTATTCGTTTTAGGAATAGTTTTTATTCATTGATACGAAAGCCTATATATAAGTACAGAAACAAGTTTTCCAGTTCTGAATCATCTCCAGTTCATTTTGATGAAATATCCGCCCTCATCGTTTTTAAACTTTGCTTCAATTCGAATATTCTTGAAATGGATTATTAGGAAATCTGAATTGAAACCAATTTGAATTTTCTGAATAGTCATTCATTTAGGTATTTATGTTATAATGGGAAAATAAATCACCAAAATTGACTTACTTTCGGCAAGAACATCTATTGAAACATTGAGTGGGTATCAATAATAATTCCAAGAATGAAGATGACTACTCATTATTCTATTCTGGCAACTTATTCTAGGAATTTGAATAATTTGTTGTTGACTCATATGAATCTGAAGATTGATGGATTGAGTAGGTATTGTGTTAAGCGCCAGAGCCGGATATTTTTTAACTCTCAAATGAAATAGTGTATAACAGATATGGGTTCAAAATATGTAGTGAAATATTTTTAGTCATAATATATTTTCATAGCTTACATTTTAAATATGTTAAAACTAGCTATCCATAAATATTCTGTTTTTAAATTACTTAAAAGGTAAGCAGCGGAAAATAATGTTCACTTTCAAACAAAAATAATGCATGTTCTACATAAAATAACAAAAAAGATGACAGATGAAAAAATAGATAACGGAAAGCACAGGACGGTTAATGATATGAATTTTGTTGATTCAGAAAAAAACGCTCGAACTGTCATAGACTTGTTCGAAAAAATGAAAATGATAATTTTTCATTGTTGCAAAGTATTTGTTATTTTTCATCTGTCCCGAAGTCGAAAACTTAATATTCAAAAGTTGTTTCAATTTCGTAACGTGTGAAAGTTTATTCAGAGACTCAAAGCTCATTATACTATAGCTTTCTTTTCATGCTATGACTCATGCGGTTTTCCATTTCGTGATGAAAAATTGGACTGGTTAAGGTATACTCAGGTTATCAGTTTTTATCGAAAATATACCCTTTTTTTTTCGAATTCAGTTATTGAAAACAATCGTAACTTTCAGTAACTTTCAGCACATCAGATATTTTTACTCAAATTGAGTAAATACATTATATTGGAAACATTTTATTTATTTTTAGAAACAAGTCGCACGGTACTTTATTCATTAGTTCAAACAAGGCTGAAATTTTTTTGCTGAAGTAGAAATCCAATGAAATCATTTGTGGTCATCTGATTGAATACAACCAATCAAATTAACATTATACTAAAAACAGCCCATGGGCTGTTTTCATTCAATCATGTTGCAATGGATTCCTACAATTCGATTTTGACATTTCAAATATTCAATATTTCGAAATGTCACTATTTGTCAAGAATCAGATATACCAAAGAATAAAGTTTACCGTAAAAAAATTGCATGGACTATTGCAATGTTAGAAACTATGAATCAGCAAAAAAAATTTTGTTATAACATTTTCTCGAATTATCAATATCCTTGCATACCCTAAAATGTTTTTCTGGCATTATTGATATACAGTGTGTCCAAGATGAAGTTTTCTAACCGGAGAAATTTGATGATTTTGTTTTTATTTTTTCTGACTATATTCAACATAGATCTTATTGCTTACGCTACATCCGGCATCCTGTAGTAATTTTTTGGTCTAGAGGGGTCTACAAGAAAGTAGGTACTACATGATCACGTGGTACAACACGCATGTATGGACAAAAATGAAAACGACCAATCAATGGATTATTACTTTCAACCCCCCCGGACCTACAAAACAAGTAACCTGGATACCGGATCTAGCTTAAGCAATAAGATCTATGATATTCAATGAAATACAGGAAAACAAAAGTCACTTTCTCATTGTTAGTGTTGGGCAGAATCGGATACTTTTGAGAATCGAATACTCGGTATTCGAATACTATTGAGAATCGAGTACTCATCCGAGTACAAGTATTCGAATACAATAGCCCCTTTCGTTTGTATGCAAAGTGAAGCACTCTTCTACTCCTCGTGTATTTTGCACCGCTTTTGAGCATTCGTTTCGCGAGGTGTAGAATGAATAACATTAGGTAAACTGCACTGAAAATCAGCTGGTGTAGATTACACGACACCGAAAAGCAGAAGAAAGAACCTAATATATGTATAAGCACATATGATATTTAATTTGAATATCAATTTTATTGAGCGTAAAAGGCCGAACGGTCCTTATATGTTGATAAAATATAAGTTCTATCTACTAAAATTATCCATTGAGCCGAAATCGGAGCTTCAATAACATGCTTTATCGGGTCATCATAAATTAATGAAAAATATTGGTATTCTGACTGAAAAACTATATTGATTAAATAGATATTTAAAAATATTGTAATCAATCATTCCGAACAACTACGAACTACGAACAACCATCTCATATCGCAATCCCAATTCCCATACGAGTACGAGTACTGACTTCAATTTACTACTTCGAGACTCGGCTGTACTCGAGTACAGTCTACAGCGTAGGGAGCGATCGAAGACGAAACAAGCGAAAAGAGAGTTCCAGGGCGAGTTCCCTTCTACTTTGTGACGATACGATACGATCGACGAGTACTGGGTACTCGTACTCGTATGCTGGTATTCGAATACAACGAGTACTTTGAAGAATCGAATACTTTTCGATTCTTGGTATTCGAGTACCCCATCACTACTCATTGTCACTTTTATTTTCCGTACGACGATCATCCAAGATCAAGGATGTCTATCATCATCCTCAACTTGGACACAGTGTATAATACTCACTATGCATTTTCTTGTTATCCTACTCGGATATTGTCGATTCACAGATACGAAAATTTTTAAATTCGGAACCAAATGTTCGGGTCCTGTTTCAACGTTAGACACAATAAGAAAATTATATTTATTTAATAAATAAATAAAATAAATCAATATTTTGAAACGCTATACATTTCTGTTTTCTGATCTCATAGTCTTCGATCTTCGATTATATGTTTGAAAGAATGGTTACGGGTAAGTGTAACCTTTTGATATATTAACCGGGAATACATCTGTTTGTGGTCTGAATTATTTTTATTTTGGGAAGACAAGAATAACAAACGTATTGAGATGGTTTTGTTTGATAACCCATACTTAGTTGTAGTTGTATGTATAGATCATTTCGATTTGAAATTCAGTTAAATTCAAGAAACATAACATTCAATATCATAATTTCGTGGAAGATTAAAATGAGCTTACTTATCGATGATATGACAATCACACTCAGTGCCAATTTAATATTAGTCAACCTCATCCTGTTCTACTTAAAACTGTAACACCCAAGAACAGCAGAACAAATTCCTGTAAGTAATCTTCGTATCAATCGGCACTCGAATTTTGGATAAAAATAATGCCGGCAATTTTTTCATCATCTGCGATCCACGATGAGTACACTTAAATCATTCCTTTATCATTCTCTTGTTATTCATTCTACAGCCCGAGGTATCTAACACGTTATTCAGAGGAAGCATTCATTTGTTCATATGCTCTCTCTTCGAAACCATGCCGTCAACTGAATACTGAATGTATTCTGAATTCGCGCCAGTCATGTGTGACGTCATTCATGACTATATGTCTGGGAATGAAATGTTGATAGCACAGTCTGATAAATGAACTTCGATCTTTCCAGAATGTCAAGTGCTCCTAGATTGTGCGAATATTGCTGCTCGTTTCTCTGAACTTTGAAATTAATTTGATCAAACTGGTGACCTAAAAAGTGACCAGTTTATACAGATTCGCTTTTTTTATTTATTGTTGGAACGGCCTAGCGATCTCGCATTCTTCTCGTGAATCATTGAAAGGGGTTCCTATTATACCGGGTGTCCCAACCAGGAATGTTAAAATATATTTCGAAATAATTCACATTACTCAGACTAGTCCAAAAATAAACGTTCCGATTTTCTTAAGTTGACCCTCTATGTCTTATTGAACTAGACGCGATATGAATAAAGCGAGGGGTTCACCACATGGGAATTCCGGTGTACAATTGATAGGAATTCCGGGAAAGTTCAGGGGAATTCCGGGGAATTCCTTTCTTTTTTACACCAGAAAAAATACGAAATTTGTGAGTTTTATTGCTGAAAACACCATGAAAATCTGATAAATTTTCACTAAAAATGTTAAATAAGTTATTTTAACCACTCATGATCATCGATAAGTTCATTCCCGTATTTTTTTTAGAAAAAATAATTTCTGCTGACTGTGTGATTTTGTAACTCCAGTAGTTTGTATATGAAGGCTATATTCTAAAATTATTTTGAAATGTACAGGATGTTCCAAAAAATTGGGGCATATCAATGTTAATTATCTTGTTTCTTTTGGAACACCCTATATTTTATTGCTTTTTCAGATTCTGTCTGGAAAGCTGATTTTATTATCATACTTGGGGTCTAGCTGGAACGATTACAGAAATATAGGCTGTGAAAAATTGAGATTTTTCAACTTAAGGAATATTTTGTGTCGAACCTATTCATTATTGATCAAAACGGCTAACATGTCCCTATCTTGACTTTTTATTCGCCATCAATTATTTATATTTGAATGAAAAAATACAGGGTTGTTCATAATTCTGAACCCTCCCATATGTGATTCAGTTAAATATCATTAGATAGTAGGTCAAGAGTTAGGATGACCAAGGTTTTGACCATT
Organism: Chrysomela aeneicollis; assembly: GCA_029955515.1. Classification (NCBI taxonomy): domain Eukaryota; kingdom Metazoa; phylum Arthropoda; class Insecta; order Coleoptera; family Chrysomelidae; genus Chrysomela; species Chrysomela aeneicollis. Next base: position 8,828,036 of record JARUHQ010000016.1, on the reverse strand, counting down.
AATGAATAGTTCTGACAAAAAAAATTTATAAAGCTGAAGAGTCTTGATTTTCCAAACCATATATCTTCTCCCTAGACCCCAAGTGTGATATAAATCGATGAAATAAGCTTTTCAGGGAGAATATAAAAACAAAACCAAATACATGGATTTCCATAAGAAACCATTTAACTTTTATATGTCACAATTTTTGGGAAATCCTGTATATTTCGAAATACTTTCAAAATTTACCCTTTATCAACGTACGAACTACTGAAATGAGAAAAACTTTGAAAGTTTTGCAGATTCGCTTTAAATCTCTGTCGCGCTAGTACTGAAACACCCTGTATGTTCCTATGTAAATTGAATCATGTGTTCGATAGATATGATGATTTACAGTTTACACCCTAGATTTGCTGATTTTTTTCTGTATTAAAATGTTTTTCTTGGATTTTCCTTCTTACGGATTCAGATCTTGGATAAAGGAGGAAATAAAATAGAAAAATACCATCAGATGATATATTCTGTTTCCAACGAGGATTTCGATATAAAACAATACAGCCTTTAGCCTCACTGATGACAAATTTCGAAATTTTGATATCAATATAATTCGGTATTATTCAGATTCTGTAATATTTAGTGACATCACTCTGGAGCTGGTGAATTTTATCTTGAACTCAGGAATCTCCTCGGGAATCCCGAATGAATTTGTGTGTGATTTTCCTAAATATTTCATATTTCACCGGATTTCCCCGTAATTCCCCCGGAATTCCGAGTATTATCTACATTTAGTTTCAAAAATCCATCGTTATTTGTTCAAATCTCGGTTCAAATTGACATATTTCTTCCGGAGAATTCCGGGGAATTCCAGGGGAATTCCGGCTTATAGGAATTCCGGTGTACACATTTTCTCCTAGTGGTCAACCCCTCGGAATAAAGTATGTATCTTCATATTATGAACTAATTAATTGCACTTCAGTTGTGAATTGTCAAAAAAATGCTATTTCTAAATACCGCCAAACCGTTTATTTATGTGTATACAGGGTGCCCGTTTTTCGGTTAAATTGGGGCAAAGTTACGCATTTTTAAGCTTAACAATTATGTGAATGAAAATTTTATGTATCATTTTTAGTTTTTGAAGAAATAAAAAAAACTGAAATTTGTAATATTCGTTTTTATTTTTTCGAACGAAAACCATAAGAACTGGACGTTTTCAACTAGGACGTTATCGAGGCACTTTCTTACAAGGAATCTAAATCTGTCATCGTATTTTCCAAGGCGTTCTCAAGAGATACAACAGTCGACTTTAGTTTTTCTTATGGGCGCCATATTGGATTTTTGCATTTTTGAAAAGTCTGTCACTTTCTGAATACAATGATGTGAACACGTTATGTTTGAATTTTACATGCTAGTCAAAATTGAGAAAAAATCGTTTTCACATTTCTGTCAAGCTTATCTTTTTAAAAACTAAGGTTTTGTGTTAGGAACGAACTTGACAGGAAAGCTAGAAGTCGCCAAACGAAACAAAATTATTAAATACATATAACAAAGTTATGAAAGATGCTTGAATACTCCACCATTCTCTTCTAGACACAATTTCACTCGTTCTTCTTCCCAGCTCAGCAATATCATCGATGGGTACAATTTCAAAAAATCTTTCATCATTCCCCATAAACAATAATTCAGTAATATTTCTTCTGAGATCTGATTCTTGGAATTGTTGGTTTCTATCGATTGAGCTATTCAGAACATGGGGTGAAGAGTATAATTGTGTTTAGATGGAATATTCGAGCATCTTTTATGACTGTTTTGTATTGCGAAGAAAATATCTCTATAACTTTAAATGTCGTTCCTAATTCAAAATAACCTTGGTTTTTACGTACCCAAAGTACTCTTCGCAAAAACGATTTTTTGCCAATTTTGACCGGCATGTAAGATTCGAACATATCGAGTGATACGTCATAGTGAACAGAAAAAAACAGACTTAAAAAATGTGAAAATCCAATATGGCAACCATAAGAAAAATCGAAGTTGAGTGTTGAACCTCTGACATCAAGAACGCAATGGAAGATACGATGACAGATTTGGATTCCTTGTAAAGAAGGGCCTCTAGAACGAACTATTTAAAAATGTATAGTTCGCTTCGTTTTCGATTGAAAAAATAAAAACGAAATCTATAAACTTCCGTTATTTTCCAATATTTCAAAAAAGAAAAATGATACATGAAATTTTCTTCCACATAATTGTTCAGCATAAAATTGGGCAACTTTCACCCAATTTAACCGACCTCGTATATCTTATAATAACTGAGATCCCCATGGTTAAGCTCGAAAAACGGGGACCCTCTATAAAGTAAAACACTCTTCATTTCTTTCATGACTGTCTTGCGTTTTTCCTATTATATAGGTATCGATTTAGCGATATCTCAAATATCGCCAATCGATATATCGACATATTTATTGTTGAAGCGATTTTCCCAAGTCTCGTTTAGAGTGTAGAATTTATAATGGATCAGCCGTTGACAGGTAAAATATACAGGGTGTTTTAAACACGATCATAAATAGACGTTTCTGAAGGACAGAAAAGTAGAAGTACTTTTGATATTTCGAATACTTCCCCCTGTTTTTTATCACATTTTCAGATTCTCTTTGAATAGCTGATTTCGTCGATATATTATATTTATATTATATTATATATATATATAACGAAAATAATGACAGAAATATAGGGTGTGAAGAATCGAGATTTTTCAACTTTAGCAATTCTATGTGTCGAAACTAATCATTATTGTTAACAGAGAAAATAGTCTATCCATATAAGAATATCAAACATGGTTTGATATTGAATGTCGTCTGGTAGAATATGAGCAGTAAACCACTACTTTCCTGGCAAATACCACGCATAATATTGAATTATATCTGCTTGTAGTCCATGCAACGATTCACACTGTGAATGCACATCGCAAATGTTTCTTTCTTCCTAAGACGTGACAAATTCACATTGAGACAGGCACAGACAGACAACCTACAGACCGGTTTCGGGCTTATTGGCCTTCATTAGTGCAGGGTTATTAACCGAGTAGATCTCCATTCGAAGCAGTGCCTGTCCCAATGCATCTTCGTCGCGTCTATTTGACCGTACTGAGCCGCGTTCCAAGAGATAGTTGGAATTGGCGACACCATGCGGCAGAAGAAAGAATCACTCCAGAAACAAATCTCCCAAGTTACAGAACTTGAAAGTGGCTGATAGCTCGACTAAGCTAATAAATGAAAAAATGGATAAGGTATGAATTGGCCAAAAATTTAAAAGATAAAATAGTCTATCCAATTCAAAATATCAAACATGGTTTGAAATTGAATGCCTGGTAGACACGAGCAGAAAATCAGCTCTTTAGGGATAATCTATATGATTATCTGAAGTGCAATTGATTAGTTCATAATATGAAGATACATACTTTATTCCGAGGGGTTGACCACTAGGAGAAAATGTGTACACCGGAATTCCTATAAGCCGGAATTCCCCTGGAATTCCTCCGGAAGAAATATGTCAATTTGAACCGAGATTTGAACAAATAACGATGGATTTTTGAAACTAAATGTAGATAATACTCGGAATTCCGGGGGAACTACGGGGAAATCCGGTGAAATATGAAATATTTAGGAAAATCACACACAAATTCTTTCGGGATTCCCGAGGAGATTTCTGAGTTCAAGATAAAATTCACTAGCTCCAGAGTGATGTCACTAAATATTACAGAATCTGAATAATACCGAATTATATTGATATCAAAATTTCTAAATTTGTCATCAGTGAGGCTAAAGGCTGAATTGTTTTATATCGAAATCCTCGTTGGAAACAGAATATATCATCTGATGGTATTTTTCTATTTTATTTCCTCCTTTTTCCAAGATCTGAATCCGTAAGAAGGAAAATCCAAGAAAAACATTTTAATTCAGAAAAAAATCAGCAAATGTAAACTGTAAATCATCATATCTATCGAACACATGATTCAATTTACATAGGAAAATTGTCAAAATGTAGCTATTTTCATGATCTTCAAGTGATGAAAACATGCATCGTCCCATTCAATTGTTTCAAGAAAATCCGAAAAAAACTGAACCCTGTTAAAAGTAGTGACAAAAATAAAAATATACATTCGAATGAGTGTGAAATTATCTTTCAAATGGAGCCTAAGCTATTCAAATTTGGATAGAGGGTATGAATGATACTGTTACTGTTTATGCAATATACAGGTGGATACATGTTGATAGTTTATGGGATAGATAGAATTCATTCAATCGCCATAAACATCTCTTCTGTAGAGAGCCCAGCAATGATACCTAAAAACATGTCATTATCAAAGAGGAAACGGAAATTTATGCTTTGTTACCAACAAAAGTTGATAAGATGATTTTCTTCGAGGCTGATTGGGTCTTTTATTTCTGATTAGAATATACGAATCATAAGATTACGATATCCTTGATAGAAATAACTTGATATACAGAGTGATTGACTATGGATTTCATTAATTCAAGCTGATATCTCAAACGAATGAGCATGCATATTATAGAGATTAAAAAAATCTTGTGAATGAGATGTTGGTTTCCTCCAAACCATGGCTTTCCCAATTTTGTATAGGTAGATGATGATATGTGGAAAAGTAACATTTTTTCAACTGGGACCCCTGTACATCTCTGCATTTTTCGAAAGAGATTTTCATTTATAAGTAGTGATTAAAGATGATGTTTGTCCCATATGTAGCTTCAAGTTTCATTCATCTGATAAATATATATTTTTGGGATAAGAATAAAAATATCTTTCGGAATATGCGAGATATGCTATCAAAAAAATACTTTTCACATATATCGTGTATACGCACTGTCCTATAGGTATATGTTATTATTCTTAATGAGTAAAAAATTGAGCTTTTCATTGAACGAAAACAGTCACTACTGCCACAGCAATCTGTGAGTGTGTTGCTATCAAAAATAAATTAAGGGCTCCTGCACCATGAACACTATCTCCCTATTCAAGCTCAGGACATATCAAGACTAAGGTGAGACTTTAGAAGGCACGTTTATAATTATTAATCTATCAAATTTAAAAACGGAGCAGGTGTATTGATTGTACTTCTGTTCTCGGAAGAAATCGTCTTCCTTAACATCAATCGATGACATTACGAAGGTGGAAAGAGCATGTTTTACAAATCTAGAATATCTTCTATTGTTTTCGAGATATCAGTCGTTGAATTTGTTTTATCCATAGTAATTCACCCTGTATATATATCTCTGGGAAATATCAGAATCAACCTCGCCAGAATTTCCAACAGGAATTACTTGAACTGGCATCTTCATTAGTTTGGTCATTTATTGGAGTATATTGACATTTACTGATTTAGATCATTTACGGTACATACATAATAGCTATTAACATAACTAGATTATTATGCGATTTGTAATAGTCGAAGACATTGCTAGGTGACGAGGCGACAGCCGTTCCGTCTATTTTGACCCTAAAAGCAACAAGGTTTTATGTCATTTTATTTTGGCATCTCAAGAAGTCATCATTGAAATCATGCAATATTTTGATATTCCTGATTATTAGCTGCAGCCAACACTATAAGGTTCAACTTGCTGCCGGACAAATCTAAAATCCATTATAAAAAATAACATCAACAGTTTTTTGAGTGGAGAAACAAAGTAGGTACAGGGTGTCCTCTTATATTTGGACCCCTCCCTACAGCTTCAACTATACTTGGTGAAAAAAACATTGGATATAAAAGTTGTTGGGTTTCACCACTACTATCTTTTGACACTTCCAAAACAAACAAATGCGGATCTTAAAATAAAAAAAAAGATTTCTTTATGGAACATCCTATTCCGTACCTATCTATGCTTTCGTAACTAACATGTTAAATTATGGTAACTAATGTATCATGAGTAACTAAGGTTTTATGTGGGTTTTGATACGTTTATGATGTTCATCATATCATTGAAAATAAAGACATCATTATTATGAAATCTTTACCTATTCAAATTCAAATTATTTATTGATGTTTTAAACTTTCGTGTTTCCACAGGTCAAAGACTGTAACTGGGTACAATATACATACAATATTACAATAAAACAATTCAATACTCAATACGTCACGTCTATAAAAACAAAACATCTGGAGAGAAGACATTGAAAAACATATCACATTTTGGTAATGTCACATTTTAAGAATTCATCTATTGAATAGAAAGCATTTCCCTGCAGAAAGGCTTGAAGTCTCTTCTTCAGAAAACATGTCGGGATTTGTCTAAGTGTTGGGGAAATTTTATTGGCTAGTTTTATTCCTAAGTAATTCAGACTATTTTGCGTTTTCTTAAGCCTACACATGGGAGTTAATAAATCTTCTCTATTCCTTGTTTTATGGTTGTGAATGTGTTCATGTGTTTGAATGAGATTCAAATTCTTTATTGTATGCATTATGCTTTGCAATATATATATATACAAGGGAGTGTCAGAATTTTAAGATTAATGAAATCTTGTTTACAATCAACTCGGTACTCAAGTCCTGCGATCAGTCTGACAGCCTTTCTTTGTAAAGAGAAAAATCTGCTTGATACAGCACATTGTCCCCAAGCAACGGTGCAGTAGGATATTTGAGAGTGGCATAGACCAAAAAATAGACAGATTTTAATACTTTCATTGATACCGTTGATGCCAAGTTTCTTATCACGAAGATACAACTGCTTAGACTCTTGCATAGCTGATTAACATGTTCATCCCACTTAAAACTTGGATCTAGGTGAACTCCAAGAAACTTTACATTTCTCTCATATTTTATGTTACTCAGAGTTATATTTTTCAATGTGAAGAGCATGTGATGGGTTTTTTCCCTGTTACATAGCAAATCATTAGTTGCAAACCATGTTTCAGAGAATGACTGCATTTCACATGACATAGTCTCCACAATAGATTGGCTTTTGTTGTGTGTTAATATTGTTGCGTCATCAGCATACAGTATGAAATGAGTATCTTTAGTATTGCTGGGGAAATCATTTATATAAATTATGAATAATAGAGGTCCCAGTATTGAGCCTTGAGGTACACCTCGTGTTAGTTTTTTTTCTGGTGGATGTTTCATCCAAGACTTTTACGACTTGGTATCTGTTATTCAAATATGATTTCTCTAATTCCATACTGTTATGACTGAAATTGTATTATATTATTGATGTAACGAGATTATTATGCGATTTATAATAGTCGAGGACATTGCTAGGTAACGAGGCGTCAGCCGAATCCCTAATAATCGAGTTACATTGAAAGCTTTATCATTGACAACGACGATGCGAAAATGAATAAAAAATTAATAAATATTATTTGGTATCTAACGTATTACGGTTTCGTAACTGACATACATTATTGTAACTAATGTATTATGAGTGACCAAGGTTTTGGTACGTTTTCCTATCATAATGAGACTTCGATGGTTGCTTTGCAACTAAGTTGGCGGTTAAAACACTTTTCAAACACTATAATGACAATTAAAATATCTTGTTTCCATCATCATGGCCTACCATGTATGGGTTGTTTAAATTTTTGACTATGGTAACTTGCAGAAACCTAATTTTTTGAGCTGTTTGTATATATTGAGAGATGATAAGCAATGTGTATCTAACACAGGGATGTGAAGGAAAAATTTAGCTTTATTCACTGTAACTTTTTATGGCGTCCATAAAAAAAATTGCATGGAAATATTAAATTTAAACTATTTCTGATGATCTCAACCACTGGGGCTTGTTCTATTACATAGGTATACAAAATTTCAACTGTTTTCTTCAAGTACCTAAAAAAATGAATGAGAACAACATCGTAATTCTTCAGTCTCTATGAAACTGTTACCAACCTAGCTGTATATTATTATTATTGGATTTATCTTTTCAGTTGACAGACATCGTCAATGTATGGAATTCAAATGGTGAGTTGCCACTGGACCTGGCACTTCGTGGTCGTAATGAAAGTATTGCATCCAGCCTTCTTCAACATAATGCAGATATCAACATACGTGATAGCAATGGTGACACATTATTACATAGGGCAATCAAGAAAGAAGATGCGTTCTCAGCGCTGTTTTTGTTGGAACAAAATTGTGATACTTCCCTTTCCACCAGGTGTGTATGTTGTTTGCAAATCGCATATGTTGTCAATAAAAGTGTGTGTGCAATGTTTTTGTGTTCAGGTACAGTTGTGTGCATACAAAAGTCGTGCAAGGTTTGTATGGTGTAAACCTGCCTATGATGTTCCTGATTTCATTGGAAAGTAGTACATGTACACATTTGAAACTTTGTGACAAAAATAGTTGAAATTTTGACAATACTTGTCAATGTTAATAAGAAGTCCAGTTTATTTAAGTAGACTGAATTGGGATAATTATGTTGTAGCCCTTGGAAAAATAATTTCGAAGGGTGCCTATGCCATAAGAGTTATTGTGAGTGAGCTGGGAACAGTTGCAGCTAGACACGTGTATTTTTCACTTGTAGAATCTCACCTTGTATATGGCATACCTTTTTGGGGAGCATGTAGTCGATATCATTTCAACATGATATTTGTTCTGCAGAAGAGAGCTCTCAGATATCTCTGCAGAGCAAAATACAGACAATCATGTAAACCCCTTTTTTGTTAAGAATAAAATATTGACCCTTCCAGCTCTTTTTATTTTTAAAACAGTCTGCATCATCTATAAATATAAAAATTAATTCCCTACTAGAAGAGTTCATGTTTATAACACACGACAGGATAACAATATAAGACTGCCAATTCCAACATCAACTCTTGTCAAGAATTCTTTTATTTATAATGGTTTGAAAATGTTTAATCACTTGCCAGAACCAATTAGAAAAATTGAAGCCTACTGTAGGTTCAGGAGGGCAACAAAAAAAACTTGTAGAACAGCCATTTTATTCTGTTGAAGAGTTTTTATTTTCTCCTGTCTAAAATTTATGGTTCTTATTTGTTTTTTATTTTATAATAGATAGATTTATATATACAAATATATGTGTGCAAGTAAATACGAAATGGTACCTTTTGTGTCTAAATTATGTTTTTATTTATATGTTCTATTAAGTGCTCTACTAGAAAAATGTATATTTTAAGAAAAACTATGAGGTATAATATTTTAATTATGTTTTTATTTATGTTCTTTTGACATGCTTTGTTACCAAAATTTATATTTTTAAACAAAGCTAAAAAAATAATTAAGGTTGACAAGCCTGTCTCAAAATAGCCTATAGCTGCTGTACGAATTTTTATGCACACAACTGTACCGACATGCACCAGTGTCGTGACATTTGAAGGATCCGATCATCAGTCGAACGATTATTATAATTTTGTTTTTTAAACGAGAAGAATTCAATATCAAAATTTTATCATTATCGAAATAGTAATTGCTTATATAAATTATTTTTAATATCGACATATTGAGGTATTAATTGTATTAATTAATTCAGGTATAGTGTGAAAATAATGTAAGGCATAAATTCAATGAATATTCAAAAGATATGTTTTGAGAAAAACGCTGAAGCACGTCAATTTCTATGCACTTTCTTTGAAACACAACTGTTTTATTCATATAACATAAAATTCATCTATTAATTCATCTATGGACATTCTAATCCACAAAAAACAGATAATTGAGAAACAATTTTCATCTACTAAATATGACTACACAAATATAATCATAAAAAACTAAGTGGATTCATGCAGCACCAAGTAACAATTATTATCAAGTAGGAATTGAAATAAGCAAGTATATGTTGAACTTCTAATTTGAATATGACTGCATTTATGCAGACAAGTAACAATTATCAATTAACAAGTGTTTGAAAAGTGTTTTTAACCGCCTACTTAGTTGCAAAGCAACCCTCGTAAGTCTAGGACTTGAATGAGTAAGGTAGACGGGGACCTTAGCTTTTTAAGTGTCATCCGAAGCACTACTAGTAGAAGTTTACAACTTTTATCTTTTTACATTTATTGAATGAGATTTTCTTCTAGTGCGCAGATGATGGCGGATTGTTCAGTACAACGGTGAAAATTAACCTCTCATTTTGTTAGTTACAAAGAAATTATTAAGACAATTATTCTGGAGACATGATACCAGTAGGCAAGGGATTTTTCAAATCATTCTTCTGAAGTTCTGAACCAATTTTTGATAACAAAATTTCAAAGAGTTTAGGATACATCCTTGTACATGAAAAAAACCTTGTTCTTGCAAGACTATCGATTGTATAAGATTATCAAACATCCCAACTGGGTTGGTGGCCGAGTGCGCAAAGGCGCTGGTCTATGGGCCGGCGGCTATTAGAAATATTTATTTATTTCTGTAGCATCGTTTAGCGGGAGGAGATTGGTGACCAAGCAAACATTCTCGGTACCTAGATTTCAATCCTTCGGACTCTCAACGGTAACCAGCCGAGTAGTGCTTCGGATGACACTTGAAAAGCTAAGGTCCCCGTCTTCCTTACTCATATAAGTCTCAATGAGACTAGAGGGTTGCTTTGCAACTAAGTTGGCGGTTAAAAATAATTTAAACATCCCTGTTTTTCGTTTGATGGCCCATATCTTTTTATTTATATTCTTCGAAATGAAAACACTCAATAGCAACAGCAACAAAAAAACGCTACAACCTCTTCCATTTCACTAAACATTGTGAATTATAAAAAATATTTTAATTACAGAAAGAAAAATACAATTGAAACTGAAAAATTATCCAAGCAAGGGTATGGAGTATGTTGTGGACATGCTTTCCTTTATAATAGTTGTTAAATTTGAGGGCATGGATACTACATTTTCAATAATTGATAATTTTTAATCGATAATTGTTCTTTGGTGCTGCACGAATCCACACTAAGTTATAACAAACAAATGAACATTCTTTGATTTTCAAATGAATGTGGATGTATCGTCTTATGATGTTCTTTGATCATTTGTTCGTTCAAGGTTAACATTTCAGTCCACCGAATCGAATTTATTTCATTTGTAAATTGTTTAATCTTCAAACCATACAATGCACTTATTTGTGACGCAAAATATCGAAATACTAATGATAATTGGGTAACTTGATATAGTTGGGACACAACAGTAAATGTGTACAGGGTGTCCTCTTATATTTTGACACCAAAAGTTGTTGAGTTTTGTCGGTACTATCTTTTGTCACTTTTCAAAGTCTTGTACCAGCAAATTATGCAAAATGTAAAGCCATCAATTTGATACTTCCAGAACAAACAGATGCGAATCGCAAAATTGAAAAAATGATTTTTTTTTTCTCATTTTTAGTCTGCTAATGTCCTCAAGCTGTCTTCTACTTACTTCAATATATGGACACAATAGACTAATTAAATCAATGTTGTTATTTTGAAAAAACTTGATTTATTGTATTTTCTTCCTCTGATTTTTAGTGTCAGAACCTCACTTGTTCGTCTTAACTTCTGGTTTCCATGATATTCTATTGTGTCCACGCCAATCTAAGTTTAATTGGTTTTTTTATTACAATTTTGTAAGCTGAATAAGTGAAACACGGCTTGAGGGAATATCAGCAAACTATATACAGTGTGTACCAGCCAATTGGAATAAATTCGTTAATAAATAAACGGTGGCGTTTTAGGAAAAACGCTCGGACACGTCTATTTGTATCTTTAGTTGCGCTTTTTTAAAAAAAAACTTTTTATACAGGGTGTGTCATGCCACAGTGGCCAATATCAACTTTCTTATTTTAAATGCAACACCCTGTATATTTTTCAATTTTTGGATTCCTCAGAAAATTCTAGACATATTTCATGTACAATGTCCTATACCTATCATCAACTGTTTCGGGAATATTAAATGTTTTCGGATTTATTGCAAAAATTAACATGGAAAACAGAAAATTATTTGATTACAGAAATTTGCTGCAACACACTCAATACTTATTTTCCATTTAGGTTTTGATAATGAGAAAGTAAGCAAAAACCATTTTAGCGTTCCTTCTTACTGATATGAAATAAAAGAACTATAAAAAGTCTTGTTTACTTTCGTTGAAAACGCACGGCCTTAGCAGAGTGTTGTCTGTCTGCATGACAGTAGTGATTAGTGTCAGTGTTATAGTCGCTCTAATTTCGTTAACTCCATAATATCAGAAAAATAGTTTATTTAACAGAAATGCACAAAATAACAATTCTACAGATGATTGGTTATGGAGATAACATACGGACACAAAGTGAAGTTGCTCGGTTATTTCATGAAAAATTTCCAGATTCGCCGCCTATATCCCAAGGGACAATTAGTAAAATAGAAAAGCAGTTTCGCGAGTTTGGTCATGTAAGAACGATAAAAAAAGCAGCTGCCAATACAATAAATGATGAAACCAAATTGGATATTATACTTGAGTTTGAAGAAAACCCACATAATTCTAGTCGAAAAGCAGCCCCACTGTTCAATGTTGGCCATTCATCAATTTTTCGAACATTAAAAGAAAATAAAATGCATCCCTATAAACTGATACCAACTCAGGAGCTCCTGGAAGACGATTTTGATAGGCGGCTCTATTTTTGTGAACAAATGATGGCAATGCTTGATAACAATGTGATGCAGTTAGAACATGTTCTTTTTTCTGATGAGTGCACGTTTACACTTCACGGTCATGCTAATCGTCAAAATTGCCGCAATTGGTCTGCACAAAATCCTCACTGGATGAGGGAAGAACATACACAATATCCCGAAAAGGTTAATGTTTGGGCAGGAATTGTTGGAGATCATATCATAGGTCCCTTTTTCATTGATGGCAATTTGAATGGAGATAATTATTTAGCACTGCTCCAAAATGATGTCGTGCCGACTTTGACAAACTTATATCCTGATCCAGCAAACCCACAAGTTCCTGCGAATATGATATGGTTTCAGCAAGATGGAGCACCGCCCCATTATCAAATAAATGTCCGGCAGTACCTTAACCAAATATTTCCAAATCGATGGATAGGGAGGCGAGGATCGATGGAATGGCCAGCACGATCCCCTGATCTGACGTCATTAGACTTCTTCTTATGGGGATATGCCAAAAGTATTGTATACCAAACTAAACCCCTCGACTTAGCTGACTTAAGAAGACGAATAACGCATGCGATTAGATCGGTCACACCTGAGATGTTGAGTAACGTTAGAAGAAATTTCTACACAAGATTAGGATGTTGCCAAGACGTTCGCGGCGAGCATTTTGAACATTTACGTTGACATTCATGTTTTTCTTTGTTTTTACAATATCAAGAAATAAACGGTATTACTTTTTAGTTTTTTAGTGTATTGCAGCGAATTTCTGTAATCAAATAATTTTCTGTTTTCCATGTTAATTTTTGCAATAAATCCGAATACATTTAATATTCCCGAAACAGTTGATGATAGGTATAGGACATTGTACATGAAATATGTCTAGAATTTTCTGAGGAATCCAAAAATTGAATAATATACAGGGTGTTGTATTTAAAATAAGAAAGTTGATATTGGCCACTGTGGCATGACACACCCTGTATAAAAAGTTTTTTTTTTTAAAAAAAAGCGCAACTGAAGATACAAATCGACGTGTCCGAGCGTTTTTCCCAAAACGTCAACGTTTATTTATTAACGAATTTATTCCATTTGGCTGGTACACACACACATATTTGGAAGTGCCAAAAGATAGTACTAATTAATTGCTTTATGTTTTGCTCAATTTGCTGGTACTAGACTGCTCTGACTTTATTTCATTCCTTCCAGAAATGAAAATGATTCTGCCTTACATCTCATTGCTGGTGCAAACAACATGGAAAACTGTGATAAAATTGCTGAAAAGTTGATTAACAAGAACGTCAATGTGAATGCACAAAATCGACAAGGGTTGTAAGTATTATCAGTAAGAGAAAATTCAAATGTGTAAAAACGTTATATTTCCAATATTTTATTTCAATGATACTTGTACAATTGAAGAAAAAAGGAATTACGGCGCGCCTTCAGGAGCCTTCAGACTCGCGCCGGAAGAGACAAGGATAACTTTGAGCGTGGATTGGTCAGCCACGTATCATCGTATCATGATGTTCTATACTTCAAAATGCTAGATATCACGTTGGCTTTCTTTTTCATGTTGGATACTTTTGACGTTAGATTCGCCAAAACAGAGCTACGTCAACAAACAGTGACGTCATCAGATTTTTGGGGAGCATACTCGACTTAAGACGACAATACCTGTTTTCTGCGCTTCGGACGATTTTCTTTGTATATGAGCTCGATGAAAGTACAAGTCATAACGAATCCAACGACCTCCGTGTGCACGCTGTACAATAATTAGAACGCGAGATATGAGAGTTTCAAAAAATGAAATCTAATTCAAAATGGCGCCGGAAGGGTGAATTTTGCGCATGCGCAAACTCGGGGTTGAGCTTTTGATTGGAGACTCTTTTAATCGAGGGACAAAAAAATGTACCCAAAATTCCGAGGTTCCTACATATAAAATGTTAAGTCGTAAAAAGTTCAAACATTGCTGTGATGGTTTTATAGGTTATTGTCTGTGATTGTGTAGTTTATTTGACCTTATATCAGAATTATTAGATAATTCACTGCCAGCTTATAGAAATTGTAAAGTGACCACTGACACTGAACCACAGAGATGTTACCTCTAAGATATGACAATCCTTAGTAATTACTGCATAAATGTTCTCTTTTCCTTCATGTCTCAAATCTTAATACTAAAAACTCAAGACTTGAAAATTATGACTTGAAAATGCTGCATAAATCCACCATTAGACGGCTTCTACAGCTACGTGAAGTATGGATATTAAGTATAACTGGGTGCTACAAATCGAAAAACATAGCTATTACACGGAATGAACATTTTATTTTCGATAATTTTGGATCAGTAAATTTGAAAAAAAAAAAGGCTCCGAGAATCTTGAATCGTACATGAGTTATCTTCACCGTGATGATCAAAGCAGACACACTACCTCAACCTACCCATACTTCTACAATTATTTGACAAGCGAAAATGGTCGGTTCTATCTGAAATTATCGATCCCTAAGTACAACCAGAATAATATGTCAACCACGTACATGTAGTAAAAAGGAAATTACTATTTCATACAGGGACATATACTATAAAATCGATTTTACATAATTGTGAACAATTTGCAATATGCATAGTAAAGGGAACATTGAACATACATTTTTCGAATGCCCTCTTTATGAAATCCGTTACAAATATCACTGAGCATATTGATGTCCTTGACACTGGTACCCCTAAATAGTATATTATGATACAAGTTCTATAAGACGCCATTTTGTCGTACTCCAAGAGAACGAAATCTCAAATGGAACAGTTTGATCATTTCATTAGATTCGGGAAGAAGATCAAATTCGCAACATAACAAAGAAACAAAATCGATAATTGAGTTTTATTTTTTTTAAGTTTCATAGCGAAGCATGCCATGGGAAAGTTGAAAAAAATCATTCCAATTCAATCAAAACAATGATGACCACCATAAATAACATATCTGATTTCTTAAAATGCCGTAAAAAAGTGTGTTGATTAAATTAAAACGGAAACGAAATTTAGATTATTTCTTTCATTTTTCTATGGCATGCTCGACTACAAAACTTGAAAAAATCTGAAAACTCAATTAGCTATTTTGTTTCTTTGATGAATTCATTAATGAAATAATCAAACCGTTCCATGTGAGATTTCGGAGAAAAATTCAAAGGACATTTAACTTTATAAAACACGCCCCCTAGCGAGGGCGGTAAGAACCAGAATATCTTGTTAGCAAAATTCGGTCATGTCAAACTTAAGTTATAGTCATTTAGAGTCCAAAAAGTTTAGGATCCGCTCCCGCCTTTATTTCACATCCTACAATAAACTTTATGTCTCATAAAGATGAACTGTTATTTAGCATTAACGTGAGAATATTCATTTCTGAACTTATGTAAGAAAATTTACAAAAAAAACAATTTTTGTACGATCTCCGCCCCCTAACAGTGAACGTTTCAATTTGAAAAGTATTTCCAGCAATTTTTCTTGGTCGATATGCTCTGAAAGATTTTTTCCCCAAACTTCTACGACTATTAGTTACTGAGTACCTCGGACAATAAAAATATAACATTACATTGAAAAAACATTATTCATTTGGGCTTGGTTGTTCCAATTTAATTAACGAAGTTAGCATATTTCCGAAGACACTGTAAGGGCTTCAAAGATAAAAATATTTCAGCTGGACATAGCAGCTATATGGTTAAAAGTTGCATAATTTGGTATTCAAATGTTTGGTGTATATCCCGAAGATATTCTAAAAAATACGACATAAAGAAATTGACCCTAATAAGGTCGCTTCGACCTTCTTGTCAAAAAAAAACTTCGTCACTTGTACCTCGTTTTACTTAGTAATTCTGTTTATTTCCGCCAGTACTCCATTACATATCGCAATTCAAGCAGACAACAAAGCAATATTCGATTTGCTCCTGAAACAAGATTATTTGAACGTCAATCTCAAGACTACAGAGGAGCACACACCGCTCTACTACGCCTTACTGAAATATGAATCGGGCGACAATGGTGATAATTCCTATGCAGCCTGCCTGTTGAAAGCTGATATCCAAACCAATCCCCTTTATTCAGAATATTGTAACAGTTTGTTGCAAATATTGATTTTAAATGGTGCTGAGGATGCTGCGATATTTCTGGCTGTAGAAGTAGCGAATTTGAATCATGTCAACAGCGAAGGTGAGTTGCATTATGAATCAAGAAATGATCAGGATTTTCATCGAGATTTTCATTCTGTCAAAAATTTCAAAAAGTTTTTTAAATGTTTTCTCGACCAATAAATAAATAGTTTATTATATCAGGAAATTTAGAAAGAGAAGACACTACTGACAGCTTCAAATTGATATTATTGTCAAATGTATAACGTCAGGGAAAAAAATGAAAATCCTACATAATATTGTGTAAAAGTGCAGTTTATTGCAGAATCCTGCAATAAATACTTCCACTAGTATAGATTTGAGTATTGTCATTGACATGAGTCACTAAAATCGAACAATACTGAAGCATTCCTGCTTGTCACATTTAACTACCTACCATATTGCTATAGTAGAAAAGTTTCGTAAGCATGTCATGATTATACAGGATTAGCAAAAAGTATGGAAACCCCTGAATATCTCCGAAACGACAGATGCGAATCGGATTAAATCTAGTGCTGGAGTCTGTTCGACTTGGTCAATTCAAAATTCGTATCGAAAATTTTCCGATTTTGGTGGGCATAATGAGCTCTTATTCACATTTTTTTATTTCGGCAGCTTGTTCACTATCGAATTTTCATTTGTAATCTCCCTAACAGAAGGTCACGAACGTTTTTGTCTTCGACTCGGGATAATTTTCTATCAACAAAAACATAAGTGAAACCGAGAAAAAAATTATAGGGAATTAATTCTGCTGCGTGGGAGATTCGGTAGGAAAATTTCATAAATTGGAGTTGCTTTTAATATGATGAGATGAACCCTACGACCTATTCTGCGTAGATACTGTAGATAGTAACTGAGGTTTATTACTAAAATTTCAGGAACATTCAAAACAGTAACCCGTTTTCAATCATAACATCAAATATCACATGTCTACCCAGATTTTATTTTATTACTGAATTTTCAGGAACATTCAAAACGGTAATCCGTTTTCAATCATAACATCAAATATCACATGTCTACCCAGATTTTATTCTGAGTGACGTTTGTCAATAGATATAAGGCGCTTCATTTTTGACAGAAAAATTATCACTCATTAATTCCATCAATAGGAACTAACAAAATTATCACGGTAATCGCCCGTTGCTATAAGCATCGTATACAAAAAGGAGCCTTCTGATTGGTTGAAAATAAATTTATGAAATTTTCAGTTTTATTTTTACTTCAGGAATTAATTGATGTCTGAAACATAATCGTTGACGTTAACGCGATCAATTTCATGCAATTCTGGTATAGGCACAGCCTTATCATTTTTTCGAAAAAGACATTACCATTGATAACTCGAAATTATTTCTTTTCATAATTATTTTTATGAAATCTTCGTCAATTGTGTAGATGTAAACTGCTCTATAAATTATTGGAATTCGAATTTCATCAAGAGTAGGTACATTTTGGTAGTGATTAGTTATGTAATTGGAATTTGAAATTCCCACAACTTGATTTCCATTGGATGAGAAGTTTCAGGTGTTTATTTACTGAACAAGTTCGTCCATTGAATGATATTCATGATGATAATATTGCCAACAGTTCCAACGTACTTACTGAATTCAATTTCAATGTAATAATGCAAATACGATTTTGATAATTGTAATTTTAGAGCTCAAACTGAACGAATCAAATTTCTTTAGTCTGAGAAATATGAAGGTTCTTTTTGTAAAGATCTTCTAAAGACATCCTACATAACAAATTCAAGTTTGAGATTGCTCAGAGTTGCTATTACTTTTTCACTCCTCATGATATACCTAATTTAAGTTTTTAAATTTGATTCATAAGATCGTTATATGTTGTTTCATTGAATTGCTTTCACAGTTCACATGATGCAAGTGAATCGACAAGTAATGATGTGACGATATTCATTTTGAAATTGTCAGCAATCTAACGTGGCAATGAAGAATAAGTAAAGGAAATTTTATTCTCAATACTATCAAGGAACTCATAACAAAGTTCAAACGAGAACTCGCATTTGTTCTGGACTTCGAAAATATGGGTCGTTCTATTGAAAATAATGTCATCGGGTTTGAGGTTAACTTTTTTATGTGGAATGATATAGGGAGGATACTATTCGGAAATTGATTATTTGATGTAGATATCAATTATTCGCCATATTGGCTAAAAATTTGCTTTTTTTTACATTTTTTTTTTGAAAATGAAATAGTATCCTGTCTATCTTGATTCTTCATCTACATAATGAAGTCAAAAAATTATAAGAATATTGATTGGTTTTCAAAATTTCAAATGAGATGTCCAGAGTGAGAGTATTCTGTGCAACTCCTTGCTCACTCTTGATTGTTTTGAGATAATTTAAATTGAGATAATTTCACAGTAGGTACATAGAATGTCCATATTAGTTGTAGATACAATTGATGGTTTTATAGTAAAAAATTCAGAATACTGATAACCTCATTAATTTATACAAATTCTGTTATTTCTATTCAAGGTGAAACCGCTCTTCACATAGCATGCTCCAAGAGTTTCTCTAAACTAGTACTTCATCTGGCTAAATTGGGAGCGAATTGCAATCTATTGACGAACGAATTGAGACATTCTCCTCTCCATTATGCTGTTGAATCTAATTCAGAAGACTGTATACGAGTCTTCATAGAATTCAATGAATATATTGAAGGATCAGGTATGTTATACATCAAATCAAAACTATTTTGAATAATGACAATTTTGTAAGTTATTTATGAGCAAGTTGCTCTCACGTATTGCATCACGCAAAATTTAACCTTGATCAACTTTCTGACAGGAAGGGAAGAGGCCAATATAAGGGCAATAAGACAAAAATAAGAAGAAGAACTATAACCTTACCTCTCTCTTTCATGGTGATTGGTTATGCAATAAAATTCGAGGGAAAATTTATCCACCAACCGACTGTATCAGAGATCATTTCGGTTTATGTAATCTATGACCCTTTTTTTGAATGTTCAATTGTTGTTGTATAGGTATAAGTAAGGAAAATGATGAACACCGTATGCCTTAACTCACCAAACAAAAAATGAAGGAGATGGTCGTCGGACAGGGGTATATGGGAATCCTCTTCTGTCACTCTCTCCTTCTCTGGTTTTGACTCCACCACTAAATATCTTCGTCGGATTTAGATGAGCACATAAAAGAATCGAATTCCACCGAAAGGACAATTATCGAACTTTTGTAATGGCCAAAGTCGGTGTTTGAAGACACGAGCAAAACGTGATAGACGACCGTTCTGAGCCGAGTCGCGTGGTTTTTCGAGGTTTTTCAGGTAAAAATATGGCCTTGAATTTGGAAGATCATAAAGGATATGATAGATAGGAATACACCATAAAATATAATGGGGAGAAAAAGGACAAACAAACAAATTGTCAAGGCATATTATCATGCGCGAAATTTAAATGACAATAATCCGTGACAATCATAAGGCAGTTATTAGATAATACATATATTAAAGGCCCCTATATTCCCCAACAAATGATAAATAAAAATAAAGAAGGAAGGCAAGAATGGACTTCCGCATTGAAAAAAAATATTTAAATTCAATAAATGAAATTGAAGACAAAAAAAAACTAAATCAATTAATTCAACTCCGCGAAGACGGAGCACATGGTCTAAAAGAATATTAGAATGGTAATACTGGGAGTTCAAAATTTTTTAATTAGCAACTGAATGGATTACTTCAATCGTGGCCCAAGAAAAAGTCTAGAAAAATGTGCTGGCCAATTGACCCAGGAACAGCCATAAGAAGAAACAACAAAATATTCATTATTTGTAGTTGTTGAAGTGTCTTTTCAATATCAATATCAGAAATGGATTGAATATTATTTGTAGGAATGTAATTCAGTTTCTTGTTGAACATAATGAATACGATGTTATTTATTTTTAATGGGTTAGTTATTCCTAAGATTGTGATCATAACATATCACAATGCTACCTCATTTTTCAATCCTAGGATTTCAAAATCAACTTTATCGCCTATAGACACTAAAAGTGTTTCTTAGCAACGGCCATATTAATGATTTTATTGTGTCAGTGAGAGAAACTTCAACTTCTAGAGTTGATTTCAGAACAAAAATGGGCGACTTTTGAGTCGGTTGCAGAAAAGTGGTAATTTTACAGCTTGCCCAAGATAATTAACAGCTTGGGGATGTCGATAACGGTTAGAGTTACACAGAAGGTCTAATAAGCAAGAAGTTGCGCAATAAATGGGTGAATGAATGGATGTTGAGAAATCCCAAAAATGTTGTTTACTTTGGAGATATTCGAAAAAAAAACGAAATTCGACGGTTTGGTTTTTATTTTTTTCTGACATTATTTGAAAATATTGGAGAATACCAGAATGCACTTTCCCATTGTCACTTTTTCAACTCTACAAAATGGCGTCCACAAAATCTCCGTACAACGTTTCGTTTCGAAGAAATCATCAACTTTTTTTCGTGCCAAATAAAAAATCAAAGTTCATTATAGTTTATTCGAAACGTTGAACGGAGATTTTGTGAACGCCATTTTGTAGAGCTGAAAAAGTGCCAATCGAGAAAGTACCTTTGGTTTTTTCGAATATCTCCGGACGTATACAACTTTTTTTTGGGTTTGTCAACTGTATTTATTGACCCATTGTGCAACTTTTTGCCGAATTGACCTAACTGTGTAATTCACTCTTACGTTTACCGAGATCCCCATGCTGTTCATCCTCATCTTGGGCACACTGTATATTATCAATTCATGCCTGAAACAGCAAGCAGAGATTACTATTTACTGATGTAAAAATACGTAAGAATTTTATGAGTCCTAGTAATTCGAAAATCATACATTTTAATTACATCCTATGTCTATGTCGCATCTCCTCTAAAATGTTTGTATCATCGATTTCACGATTTTCTTTATTATAGGATTTTATTTGAAGGTGTTTGGAGGCTTCATACTCTTTGTCTTGATTCTGGAAAAATTATCGAAAGAGGGCAACTCATACAGGGTAATGCAAATTTCATGTAACACTATTGGGGACCTAGATTAAGATCGTAGCGCCAGAACGGTGAAAATCAGTACTACTCTATGGGCCATTCCAGTTTGTTTACATTGTCTGGAAGAATATCATTATTTCATTTCCTTTCAATATTTTCAAATTGTTTGCTTGGCTATAAAGTTTTTTTCGTTTCGTCTTTTTATATTATATAGTTATAGTGCTCTACTAAGCAGTTTTGTGTATATATGGTTGTGATTTTTGGACAATATACCTATTAATTGAAGGTACAACTTCAGTTGAAAAGACTATCTATCTGAAGATAGTATTTCAATAATCTAGATTATGGGTTTACTTCAAATATGTAAGCAATAAAACAAAATGATTTTAATAACAACATGTTACTCATTGTCCTGTGTGAGCAGCTACCTGGACAGTTAAAATAATCTTATATTGACGTGTATTGACCTATTAAGAAAACTTCAAAAACTTTTTTGTGTGCCAACATCTAATATTATCACATTTATTTTAAAAAATGTGGAAGTTTTTAATTATACTATTTCTAACTTTTTGATAAAAACAATGAAAACGCCATGCAATATTTATTGGTAAGTATAAAATGAATGAGAAAATACATTATTATGTACTAAATTTCAGTCTTCACTAAGATATCAGTAATAAACTACTCAATTTACCTCGTAAATTACTAACAATGAAAAAAAAATAATAGGTACATCGTTTTAATCCACACATATCTCCCGTCCAGCAACTCCTTTGTTTCCAACTTGGTTACCAATAAAACTCGGGATTTTCCTGTATTTGGGAAGGTATGAAAACTTATTTCGGGGTTTTTTTCTCGCCCAAGAGAAGCAGTAAGGTACGACAACATGATGATTCATATTTTTTCCAGAATTATTTGAATTCCAACCAACAAATTAACACTTCACCAAAAGAAAATTGTATGGTGCATTCATTAGACCATGTATTATTCAATTCGGAATTATATTCTCTAACTCGATATGACACAGGAGTTTTCAATAGGGTCATAAACCTCTAAAGCTTTAGCAGAATTGTTTGTCATTTTCCGATACCTTACTTAACTTCTACCGATATGGCATCAAAATTAAATCGGAATATTCTTTTATGCTCGAGAAAATCGAAATCAAAAATAATTATTTGACAGCACCATATTTCTGCTGACGTCACCTGGTAGATCTGGATGATGGTATCGTAAAAATATCGAAAATAATAGGGAAGAAGAATTTTTTGACATAAGTGATGGCAGATAAGTCAGATGACAATATGTCAATTTCTAATTCAAATTTTTTTCGATAACGAAACTAATTCAAAATATTTAAAAGGGCGCATTAATTGATTGTTTATCATCTATATAACGCAAGTCAGGTATTTTATATGACTTAATATTTCTATAGGATTTTCAATACCACCTCATCAAAGTCAATAAGACGATTGAACTCAAAGACACTATAAAATAGGGAAATAAAAATGAAGAATTAATTCAATTGATAACTTTATTGTCTGGGAAAAGTAGGTAAGTGTAGTGGTGCATCTGATAATATATTGAATATATTGTGAAGAAGATATCTCATATAAACTCACATCATAGATAGAGTATGTACTAACAATAACTGAGGATTTAGGAAAATACATTTATTATTTACAGAATGCATGACAATAAAGATTTGGTTTATTAGCTTATACCTATTACTAAAATACTTTTACACACACTTCACAGGTTCTCATGATGTTCATGTACAAAGATTCAAAGAATAAGGATAAGAATTTCAACTTGGATCAAAATTATCTTCACAGCAATTACTTGCAGATGTAGCTATGTGTTGTCCTACTGCAAAATACAAAGTTTGTCTCATATTAACACTTGAAGTACAAATATGAATTTCGAGAATGCACATTCTTGTTGCTACATGAAGCACAATAAGTCTTTGAATGCTTAAACTTTCTGAAAAAAGTGATCAGTGAGGGGTATAATGAACGCTGAACAATGAAATAAAACTCATAGTAACTTACCTATAATCATCCGAATATATTTTCGCAGGAAGAATTAAAATCGCCCAGTAATTTTTTACCGCCATCTGTCAAAGATGACAGAGATTGTCAATTCTTCTTCCACTTCGATTAATGGAACAGAACCTAAACAAACCTACCAGGTGACGTCACATTAGAATTTTCAGAAAAGCGAGAAATTTTTTCGCAATCACAGATTCTGATTGGTCTACTTCAAATATGTAGTAGTATTTGTCTCTGAAATCGACCCAGGATGTGTTTCGAGTGACCCAGTCGAAATTATATTTTGTAGATACCTCAGAGCCAAGAGTTCCATGTAACTTCAACCTACGAGATATCAATGGAGATACTGCTATCAGTTTAGCTTTGAACAAAGGTTTTAATCATTTGGTGCCGATTTTGATCGAGGTTAGTGTTGCAAATATATCTATAGACAATTGTATAAAATATACATGCACTCATACCTTCATACATAAGACAAAACATGAAACATCCTTATTTCACCCAAATATTGATCATGCTACTCGTTATAGTATAGTTGATAGTTGCCTAAACTCTAAATTGATTGAAATAATACGACTTATATATGTATTGTGAATATATTATTTTTGATGTAGCTTCAGAAAATGTGAGAATTTTATGAAAAATCTCATAAGATGCCAAATTGCTAGAGTAAATTATTTTTAAACCTGCCTACTGAATATCCACATAGTGCTTTCCACTATCTATCTATCAATTTCAGAGTCTGAATCAAGAGGTGTTCAAGAGCTCGCATATCCTAATACTATTCAGCAGCCAATGGATAATTATTGATGATCATCATTCCAATGATTTTC
Organism: Chrysomela aeneicollis; assembly: GCA_029955515.1. Classification (NCBI taxonomy): domain Eukaryota; kingdom Metazoa; phylum Arthropoda; class Insecta; order Coleoptera; family Chrysomelidae; genus Chrysomela; species Chrysomela aeneicollis. The sequence goes on along the minus strand of JARUHQ010000016.1, from coordinate 8,803,472 downwards.
ATTTTAGGGAAAAGCAGATGTTAATATCAGGAACGGCAAAGACTTCACATTATTACATCAGGCAATACTAAATGAAGACTCTAAGACTGCAATATTTCTATTGAACCATGGTGTTGATATAAATGCGAAGTATACATTACCCACTCTACAAAGTATATTAGAAAGGACTGTTCGAAATTATTTTCAGAACCACTGAGTATGAAACTCCTCTGCAGCTTGCCATACACTGTCATTTGGCTAATGTGGTTGATGCCCTTTGTACACGAGGTGTCGATATGTCAGCACCAGATAGACTTGGCAATTGCGCGTTGTGGGCAGCTTTAGATTCCGATCAAGAAGAAATAGCAAGCATACTGGTACGTCATGGTGCAGATACAGATTGTTGGGGACCTGGACCTGATGACTGTCGTCAAACGTTATTGCATAGGTAAAAGCTTAGCTTATATTGCTTAAGCTTGATACGGCATCGAGGTTATTTGTTTGCTAGGTCCGGGGGGGTTCTTGTGTACCAAGCCAAGGAAGTGAGAATAAGAACTAAAGATGAATTACGAATACTCTAATTGGATTAATTTGTATTTTTTGGATATCAAAAGCCTTCGGCAATCTCAAGTACCTCTTGGATAAATTGCTGTTTCTTTCAGTTATTTGTTCATAAGATAATAAAAAATTAAATATGTGCTGCACCAGCTTAAGCAATATGATCTGAGGGTTAAAGTTACATTTAACAAAATATTTCCTTAGGTAATCAAAAATTGACATGTTTCAATATACTTCATATCATGGAAAAATACACGTTTCTAACAAAGAAAGCCATTAGTTAAGCCACCTGTATCTCAACCATATTTCAACTTATAGGAAAAGTAGAAACTGTACCTTATACATTTTTTCACGATTTTCGAAGTAAGCTGTCATTATTCATATATAACCCGAAGTTATGTTTTTTCAAATGGATCACCCTGTATATTTTTCAATATTTGAATAATAAATGCTTTGCACTCTTCAAAAATATATAACACGCGCATACAATTATGCTAGTCAAGACTTACCTCTAAAAAAGATCTCTTAGCGCAATGGTCGAATTCTACTCTTACTTGAAAAATTATTTGATATAAGTAGCTGAATTATTCAACAAATCGATAAATTTAAACTTATAAGGAAACACTACTATTAAACAAAGCTCTATTGATTATTCTGCTGTTGAAAATGTTTTGTATAATATTCTTCAAATTGCTGCCTATTCTGAGTATAGCGTCAATCGACCACAGTAAAAACAGGTTATACATGAGTATTCGGAAGTTTTTCTTGTGGCATTTATCAGTGCATCTCGATTATTATGCCGCGGGTAAAATTGTTCTTATATTGCCCCATAAGAAGATATTTTATATCTATAGGCAAGGGACCTTGTTGGCTATCAACTTTCAATAGTAGAATTGGTATATTTTCAGTTTTTTGTCTCCATGTGACATTCAGAATACAACCCATCATATGATACTATTTTCAACTGTTTTTCAAGTTTTCCTACAACTTGATAAAGGCGGTATCAGATTAATCATAATAAAATGATCTGGTTCTCTAACCCGTCGAACCACCATGTTGCCATTTAAAAAAATAGCAATAAAAATTTTTATTGAAAACAGTACGTTATTGGTATTTTCACAAACATTATAGGACTGAAATTTGAACGTATCCATAGCCATCTAGAATAAAAGAATTATTTCTAAAAAAAAATTTTACAAACAGTAACAAATGATACATGGTTGTATTCTTAATGTCATATGGAGACCAAAAAAAAACTGAAAATATACCGGGTGTCCCATTTAAAAATCGAAAGTTTCTGTTACTTTCGGTCAGAGATTAGTCATCCGAACAAGATATGCACATCTAATAGGCGCTTTGGATCTGTTTTTGTTTATGTTTATCCAAATAGATGGCGATAGTATGTCGTATTTGAAGATCATGATGAGTATTTGACTTTTGTGCTATTATTGATTTGATGATAGTTGGAAATTGGATGAAATATTGAGTTCTAGAAAAAATTTATTCCGTATTTTGCGAAATGTGACTATTATTTTGCTTTGTGAAATTCAACGAGATTTTCATCAAAATGTTATAAATATTTGTTCTGGAAATAAAATGGTGAGTGCTGTAATATGTTGAGGTTATGTTTGATTTTTTATTTTATGCAATTTTGTAGAATGCGTTTTTGTAATGAGATGTCCTACGATACAAATGAATAAAACAGTCAGTGAATAGCATTCAAATGCTCCACATTTATATACAAACAGTGATGACATGAAAAATGTTCCATACTATCTTGCTAATCCAAATAATTGATTTTAGGGACTTGAAATCTGGATGTGGATATTCAACTAACTGATATTTGGCTGAAAAACCTAGGACTTCGGGAGGCTAGTGCTATTGAAGAATACTCCTCACTTGATACAGATCATTACCTGAAGATTTTTATGAAATATGTATACCTGCCTATACCTACCTATAATGATAAAATTCAATAGTTTTTTGATTGTGGATTATGAAGTAGTAGTATTGAAATTGAAAATAAACATACATTTTTCAAAAAATTTCAAAAAAAATATTCAAATTTTTAGAATCAAAATAGAAATAAAAATTACGGTTCGTATGTCGGTAACATGGTAACAGATCACAGATCAGTCAAATCACCACAAAATAACGAGAAAATGATGTCAGTTCAGATTGACATAATGACAGATTTGACACGGAAAGCAAACAAATATTTTATTTCCAGCAGGCAGAGATTGCTCGATCTGTGATCAGCAACATAACCACAGAAATCTCATCTCAGCCACAGAAATTGGAAGCAGGGATTCCAAAAGCTCATAAAAAGTCCAATTTTCAACAGGGACCTGCGCATCTTGTTCGGATGACTAATCTCTGATTTCGGTGAATCCATACAGTTATATGTATTAAACGGATCCTTCAAATGTCATTTCATGATCTCCGAAAACAAAAAAATTATAGGGGCGAGCCACCTTCCGTGGACACCGGTATATCACTGTAATGAAAAAAATGAATAAATCCTGTCTATTTCTTCCAGGGCTATTGACGAGAACAAAGAGGCAGCAGCAGTATTTCTTATTCAAGCAGGTTGTGATCTGAATTCCTCTAGAATGGCTGGACCAAATGGCAAGGGGGGCGAAGAATCACGTGATAAAAAATCACCATTGCATCTGTGTTGCCAATGGGGTTTAGAGCCAGTTGCAAGGGTCAGTTGAAATTTCAGTATATTATACAGAATAGTTTAAAAATAATTTTCATTGCAGACGTTAGTGGAGCATAGAGCGAATATTAATATCAGAGATTCTGAAAACAAAACCCCTCTCCATATCGCCATTGAAAATCAACATGATGAGATAATCACTTTACTACTTAGCGTTCCAGAAATTGACCTGAGTTTGAGAGATAAATTTGGGCTGAGCCCATTTGCAGCTGCTTTAACTTCTAGAAACAATAAAGCAGCTCAAGCAATTCTCGATAAGCTACCGAGTGCTGCAGAACAAGTGAGTACATGCAGATTCTTTTTTCTCTTGACTGCATTGAAGTGTAACATCGTGCAAGCTATCAGAAGGATATTGGTAGAGGAAATAAATATTCGAATTTCTCTTGAAAATTTTGAGGTCATAGGTACCAGGAAAAAACTATATGTAATGAGTTCGAGAGAGAATGTTAGACGACTGTCTACGTTAATAAAAAATCCTTACTATTAGGGTATGCAGTTTTTAGCTTGAAAAAATACTACTCTTGGGTCTGTTCAAGTTTTCGAGTCTTTATTGGCTCTTCATCAGTAACTCTTCAATTAATATTGAACAGTTTTTGGAAATCCATAAAACAAACAGTACTAACGAAATTGAGGTTTGAATGAAGCATTGCTTATTATCACAATTATACAAATCATTCATCTATGTGAAACATATATCATTTTATCATTGCATAGACTAACAAATATGTAAAAAAGAATATCTGAAAACATTAAAACGTTAAGGTTTTGTAAAAGTTGTCATTATTAACAAATTGTAACAAACAGCAACATGTGAGAAAGTTATGGCGGGAAAGAAAAAAGGAAAGTTTGATTGACAAGTTGACAATTCATGACATGGAATCATAGAAAACAATGTCATCCAGAAATTCATCAGATTGAAACAACAGGTTGGTCATCTAATAGAATATTTCTTGAAATGACCAACATTGTCAAAGAACCTAACTCTGTGAATGCTAGAACTGATATCGATAATCTTAGCTTTATTTATTCTAATTCACTCAGTCTTTCTTCAAATTTACCGAATGATAACATAAATAATGATTTTTTAATTAAACAACCCCCTTTTTTCTCGTTGTTTCAATCTGATGAATTTCTGGATAACATTGTTTTTTATGATTCCATGTCATGAATTGTCAACTTGTCAATCAAGCTTTTCCTTTCTTTCCCGCCATAGTTTTCTCACATGTTGCTGATTTGTAAGGTTACTTCTTCTTCTTCTTCTAAAATTATGGCCTCTTCCTTTCAGAAATTTGGCCAGCTCATTATATTTTGTAATTCTTGGGGTCACTTTTCATTTGTTAATAATGACAATTGACCCTTTCCATGGCGGACTTCGAAATTTGACAGATTTAGGGAAAAATCCGACAGTTGACAGAATGAGTGTTTCATGTCAAAATTGAATCAAAATGTGAACAAATCCAAATTCCAGATCAATATCCTTTTTTTTGTGCCTTTTAATTCTAAGAAATGTCTATATCGATATTGGATTTATATCTATATATATTGGATTTGTTTCCATTTCAATTCAATTTTGACATGGAACACTTATTTTGTCTAGTGTCAAATTTCCCCCTAGATTTTTCCCTTAATCTGTCAAATGTTAAAATCCGCCATGATAACTTTCTATTCTGGGAAGGGTACATTTTTCCAAAACCTTAACGTTTTAATGTTTTTATATATTCTTTTTAACATATTTGCAATGCAATGATAAAAGAGTAGTATTTTTTCTAGCCAAAGACTGCATACCCAAATAATAAGCGGGTTTTTTTATAATGGGTTCCTCAACTTCGCGGTAAAAAGAATTAAAAAAAATAATTTTGATGAAGAGAAGTTCTACATCAAGAACGTGATGAGTTAATTACATTTAACAGGTTGGATAAAAATATAGAATGTTCAAAGTGTCAAGTTTTCAGTAGTTTCACCGGCTAGCATAGAAAGAAGGATTCATTATTTTTATTTTTTTCAACTCCTAGATCCATAATTAGTGAAAAGACTTATTCGACATCTTTTTAAACTCGAAATTTTGTAGTTTATTTATCCTAATAGATTTATTTGTTAACTCGATTTCAAGGGGTGAATTATTTTATGGATTCTGGTATTGTCTTTAATTTTCAATTCTCATTTCATTGGTATAGATCTTTTTGAAGCCCAAATCCATGAACACAAATTATTCAGAGACAATTATACACTACTAGACCTAATTCGAATCAATGAGGATTTTTTCACCATTAAATAATTCATATTCAACCTAACTGAGTAATCTATCGAAGCGCATATAATCATCTGATTTCATTTTGTTTCTAATTTGGCCCCGATTTCATCGATTTGGGTTTCATGATGGAAATTGCAATCTTGCAACCTATCAGATAATCGTTCTGGATACAATTGTTGAATTGATGTTATAGGATGGATAGTCACTTGAATATACAGTGACCGCCAGTATAAATGAATTCTGACAAATATCGATACGGTCATTCGCTTCTGCATCAAAAGGAATCTCAAAAGACGTTGTACAGTGCCGTTCGTGATTTCGTGATTAACGGAAAATTTGAAGAATTTAAAAATCATGTCCCAAAACACCCCTTATTTGGAGAAATGTCGAAAAATGTTATTCGGAAAAGTTTTTCAGGACAACATTTTATAGCACCACTTAAAATGAAAAAATGTTAAATAGAAAAGTTGAATGAAATAACTTGAATTTTTATCAACATATATTTCTTGATATATGTCATTTTTTCGAAATGGACACCAACTTTGGTTTTTCAAATGGAACACTATGTATAATCTTTCGAAATTCGATAGAACTTTCTTTTCTGAATTCATTGATATCAACAAATATATTTTGATAGAAAATGACTGAGCTATTGACAATCAAAGTAGATCAAAATAACGCTTCATAGGTCTCATGTAATTTTTCAATTGACATTGAACTCTCTAAATTCCAAAATAAACAATACCTTGACATCTCCGTTGATAATAAACAATTAAGACATATTTTCAAAGCCCACTATGTTAAACTAAATTAGGTGTGATAATTAGGAATTCTCCTTTGGACGATAATGAAGTAATACTTATCAAATATCTTCAAAACGACGCATTTCAAACTCACCATTTCAACCTTTTTCCGAAAAAACAATTTCAAATGTTTTAAAAAAAAATTGGGGATTTGAAATTTAAATCACTTTGTTCCCATATCACCATTTGGCAACATCGACTGCATATTTCATAAATAATAAAGGACAACAAATTCATTACGTTGATTAGGTGAATAAAGATAGCCATATTTTGATCAGGTTAGAACACAGAACTTATAATACCAATAAGTTCTGTGGGTTAGGTGCCATTCTGCTTATTTCTGTTCCATGCTCCTTAAAAGAGTTTCAGTTTTGGAGGTTATGTTTATGTTTGACTTTTGGATGGACTGGTGTTTTTGTTGGACTGAAATTCATGTTTTGAATGATTATTTTTTTTGTATTAGCAGTTTGATTCCTGAATTGTGCATTGACATCAAGTGTACATAATGTAAGTGTTGCCAAATGTGAGTTGTTGTTCTTCTAGCCTACTAGGCGCTGTTGCCAATTTGTGAAGTAGAAACAAAGCGATTTAAAATTTGAAACCTCATATTTGAAAAATTAATTTAGATAGTTGAAATGTGTTGAAATGTGTTTTTAACTTTAACAGTTTCCGCAACGAATTCGAAAAATTCATGAATGATACTCATATTCAATAAGATCATACTTGCATTTGCTGTAATAAGCCGAATTGAGGAATATTCCCCATTATATGAGACCTATGAAGCGTTATTTTGATCTACTTTGATTGTCAATAGCTCAGTCATTTTCCATCAAAATTTATAACTTGTTGATATCAATGAAATCAGAAAAAAGAGTTCTATCGAATTTCGAAAAAATATACATAGTGTTCCATTTGAAACACCAAAGTTGGTGTCCATTTCAAGAAATTGACAGAGCCTGTATATCAAAAATCATTTGTTGATCAAAATTCAAGTTATTTCGTTAAACTTATCTTCAAGAACAAAGAAGTTAAAGGGGGTTCCATTTTAAGTGGTGCACCCTGTACAAGTTTTGAAAAAAATCTGAGATAAAAAATTTTTTGCTATAAAAAAAATCAATGTAGAGAAATTTCATTTTCAACACAGAAACTCATGAGTAAAGCCAACAGTGATATTTTGAGTAATATTTTGTATTGATAAGCAAGCTATTTCTATTTTATTCGGAGAAAATTTGAAATCTGTGAATTTGCCATGTATCCAGCTGCTTCATAAAAGGTCAGTGAAATATCTAAATTTATTTATTTTTTGTTCTGAAAAAATCGAAATTGTGTAGAAATATCGTCCTATCAGTATCGAAATTCAAAGATTTTTTATTTCAGATTTCGTTCAAAACTTGTACATAGCTACAAAATGTTGTTCTGAACAACTTTTTCAAATAACATTTTTCGATATTTCTCCAAATAAGGGGTGTGTTGTTTTGGGACATGATTTTTATTTCCAGTTAAACACGAAATGACAAACGGCACTGTACAACGTCTTATGAGGTTTCTTTCGATGCAGAAGCGAATGCCTTTATCGATATTTGTCATAATTCATTAATAACAAAATTCCCATGTGATGCATACTTTCTGGCGGTCACTGTTTATTACAACACTTGATTTGAAATAAGCGATATTTTATTTAATTCTGGCTCCCATCTTTCGACGAATTCTTCATGAAGTTATATGTTGTCAGTGTTGAATAAGATTAGTTGAGAATCTCAGATGGTCCAGCGCATAATATGCAGAGAGGGTGCAAAAGGGTCATAATATCAAGAAGTATTTTTCCTACCTACTGAATTCCGAATTCAAAGTCGGAATAATTAAATAAAATTTACGAATTAATTTCGACAATCAATAAAATTTTTACTTTGAACATATTATTTAGTAAGAATCTGATTTTGACCGCTGATTTTCCTTTTTACTGAATTTCTACTTCAAAGTCGGAATTTAGTGAAAAAAATTTACATTATGTAACGACTTCGTATGTTAACAACAATATAATACTATAAATAGCTATTCACTTATTTGCTTCAGTGCATTATCACAAACTACGTGTACCACATTGAATACATACATCTCTCTTCTCCGAAAACTGATAATAATCAATGGATGAATGTATGCGCAATCAACTGCGTAAAATTTTTTTTAGAATTGGATTATGCATTTGATATTGGAAACATATCTATTTCACCAACCATATTATGTAATTTCGAACATCGAGACTGAAACTCTTCTTACTCAGTGGATGAGATGCGTTATTTCCTAAATTTCGTAACTGCAGGTTTGATCTGTCAAATTACTCCTAGGCACGTTTCAAACTGTTTTATTTCTAATAATGTGTTTATTTTTTCAGTTTGATGCCAAAGGTCAAAATTTCCTTCATATTGCCATCAAGAAAGGCGATATCGAAAGCGCTCTATTCCTTCTAACCGTACAAGTGGATGTCAATTCTAGGGTTCAAGACCCAATGCTGACTCCTCCCATTCATTTAGCTGCTCGTCATGGCAACGAAACTTTGGTTAGAAGCCTTATACTGGCAGGTGCCAGAGTTGATGATAGAGATGCCCAAAAGTAAGTTACTTCTGGAAGCCATTTATATAATTCAATCACAACCACATATGTAGTCGGTAATCATATGAAATTTGAAACCAATATTATTTGAAAACAAAGATAAATATTCCACACTCTGTTTATTAAATCATATCAATTACTTTTCAACTCTCCTTTGCTCATGTTAAGTCAGCAAGATATAGAGGAATATAGGCATCTGGGGCATGTCACATTGTCATTGTATATAAATAATGTACGTTCAATTATACAATATAGCTATTTGTGTATTCAGAGCGCAAAGTAATAGATTGCCGTTCGAAAAACATAGTTATCACGCACGCAACGCGTAGCGGAGCTCGATAATCTTCGGAGACCGGCAAGACACTTCGCTCGAAATACACACAATTTTTATCTACAAACGCAGTTGCTAGACGAGAAAACTCGTTATTTTATTTAATTTACTTATATTTAATAATGTTCTTCATCTGAATCATTAATTGCACTTATTATTCACTATATTGAAATTAAATCCAATAGTTCATACATCTTGCAGAAAAGGAGGGGAAATGACTCATTGATTGAAATAGCTATTTGTATTACTAGGGAGGAAAGTGCCACTTTTCCTCCCGCAGGATGTAGTTTACTGCACGACGCGAAGCGGAAGGCAGTAAACATCCAAGGGAGGAAAAGGCACTTTACTCCCATGTAATACATATGATTTTTCCTCCTACCCACTAAATAAACCTTTTTCTACAAGCGCAGCTCTTAGAAAAAAAATGATCAATCACTCAATAGCAATCCGAAATGTATAAGCTATCTAAATGTCCAATAATTCAAATCACTAACAAGAAAAAAGTAAAATAACGTTCTTGAAAAAAAAAAGTTGCAATTGCCAGTAGCTGAACCCGGGACCTTCGGAATTCCGAACTCAAAAAACGTATATCTAAGATTCCTGAAGTTGAAATTTGTATTGAAGAACTACGTTGAAGTAACATTAATGTTTGATTTTTACCAAAAAAACAGGATATACAGGATGTTCTAGAAATTATTGAAACAATATGAATATAATGAATTCACAAGTTTCATCGTTTGGAACTTACTTGAAATGAGGGGGAGGAAAAATACTTTCCTCCCTAGGGAGGAAAAGTATGAGTTTCCTCCCTGAGTTGAGGGAGGAAAGTGTGTAATTTCTATAGGGGTAGGAGGAAAAATAATTGCCCTGCCCTGGTATCGAACCCGGGCTGGCAGCTTGAGAAGACGCTATTTGAACCCGTCGGCTATTGAGGCTACCTGAAAACTTATGTCTATCCACAGTTTTGATGCGTTATGAACCAAAAACATATAGTCAAACTCATTTTTGCTTTATATTCAATGGACTGATGTTTTTCGAGAAATGCGACAAGTTTAGGATACTCACTTTGATCTTAAGCATTAAAGCATTTCATGACACCTCTTCTTGAATATATCATATCATAATTGAACAGAATAATGAGTTCGTTTTCGAAAATGATGGATGCGAGCGTAAATGCTGTCACTTAATGATATTATTTCCGCTCACGAGTGCAAATGCTGGAAAACGTCAACTTTGTGTGTGAGATTTGGAAGCGGGAAACTGGAGTAGAACATATATAGTAGGTGTATCGAACAAGTTCCAATCGATCCTAAACGAACTTGCAAAGTTATCAATTTATTGGATATCTCGTAATTCGTACAGAAGATGGAAAGGTTGATGAAGCTATCCATTTCTAAACTAAATAATATCAATCGATAGTAAATAAAAAGTTAAGGCATGGACATGTGAGCCGTTTTGGCCAAATATGAATAATTTCGACGCAAAAAAATTTAATTTGAAAATTCTCGATTTTTCTCTTCAGAAAGCGTCAATTGAATTTCAGAATAGTCACTTGTATTTCAAAAAGTATCAATTGTTTTTCAGAATAGTGAGTTGAATTTCAGAAAGCGTCAAATGAATTTCAGAATAGTCGATTGAATTTCAGAACAGTCAATTGAATTTCAGAATTATTCATTTGTATTTCATAAACAGAATTCGGTCTTCTTCTACGAAGGAATCGATGAATAATATTAAATAAATGCAGAAATAAAAAAAATCTGCCCCCAAACGCAATTTTTAACGTAAAATTTCAAATATTTTGAAAACAGTTACACTTGGGTATAGGACATTATGCATGAATATATCAAGAATTTTGTGTAAAATAGAAAAATATAATCATATATAGAGGGTCCCATTCAAAATAACGAAGTGGCGGTCCATTTCTGGTACAATCGGAAGTGCTAAACTTTGCCTATACGTTCTTGAAAATTTTATGTTAGATGGATAGTTCCCATAAATATTAATTTACCACCGCAGTATCCAAGCTTGTTATTACCATCAAAAATACTCTCCCGGAATGATCATTTCAGAGTATTGTTCAGATGTTTGTAGTTCTATCCAGAGAAGCTATTCGTCTGGTTAATGACCTTGCACATTCGAACCCATTGACCTCTCCAGAACATCGCAGAAAAGTGGGCGTTCTCTCCTTCTTCATACGAGGTGTTTCATTGATATTTGAAAATATTTCATCCTTAATCCTGGGCCCAAAATATTGAAATTCAACCCAAATCACTTGGATAAAGTGTGGATCCTTTTTAGGAATTATTTTTCCCCATTACTTTTAAAATATTTTACGTATCCGTATCATATTCAGCCAGGACGTGTAGACACTCAACAATTACGTGAATCAAAGTTTTTTATATAAATATTGCATGATTTACTACAGCTGCTTTGCTATATAAAAACTTTGTGTCTAGACCTGATCTATTTCCAAGCATAGCAACAATTGTTGTTGAAAACCAAGATGTTTCACCTGACTCACTAATTATATCGCAATGTAAATATTGTTCATAATTGAGATTAGGCCATTGCAGCATGTTCCTCAATGTTCAATACTTTATAAAAATGTTAGGTCAGGTTAGGTTAGGGTGATCATAGTTTCAGGCATCACCAACCTTACGATGAACATGAGCAATTCCTAATTAATAATTAGAATAAGTTATTTGTTGCCTTGAACAAACTGAGATTTTCGAATTGATGTTCTATATACCGAGTGCTCACCCTTTTAACTGTTTAGTTTCTGTAGAAAAACAAGTGAAATTCTGTGTGTAGGTATAATCGTATTCAGTTGTTTTTTATCATCCAGGGTTTGACCAGAACTAAAATCTACTTTCTCATATTAAATGGGAGACCTGTTATATTTTTACTTATTACTTATTTTAATCGTATTGGGACTACAATGACACAACATTTGTCACTTCTTGACATTTATCATCGATTGCGTTGTTTCAAATTGTTCGTAACAAAATGCCCTATTTAGATATCATATCCAACCACCATAGGTAATATTTCTGGATACCTCATAAAAAAATTGCGTATTGAATCATCAAATCAAGTAGAATGTAAACCGCTCTAGTATCAATATTCTCCTCTCTGATATCATAAATCCACCGAAAATTTATGATCAAATATCTTTCGTTATTGTGGTCTTGAATCATTCAATTTTTCATCACACAGATTTCAGGATCTTACAGACGAACAATTTTTTTTCGAAAACTATACGAGATTCGTCAAAAACTCAAGAGATGAAAAAAGTACATTCTTGATTGCAGATCGAAAAAAACAGTGGTGTGCACTTTTCTTGAAATATCAACTGCAACCTCTCCCGTTACGCCACTGGACTATACAATGCCAATGTAGCTATACCCGAAGATGTGTTTATGTTTATGACCTATGTTTATTGGACTTTTTTCTCGTCTCAGTGAGCAATATGCTTCATTGGAATTAGGCAGAAACAAATTGAAACACCTTGTATTATGTTCAAATGACTGTATCTTGGGTTTATTCATTGTTATATTTTGCTATACCATCTTAAATGTCCAATAGCTACTATGAATTGAATTAAATATACTTCTATTCTATTCTTGTTCCATTCGAAAATATTGAGTAAACACCATAATAACGATTTTGAGAACTTCCAATGAACCTAAATAACAAAAGAAAAGTTAAACTCGTGCGAAACTATTTTCCCCTGGCTAATTAAATCTAAATTTACCGTTTTAACGCATCCATGACACTCTAGATTGAAAATTTGAAATTGAAAATTTTGGAAAATAAATGCCGATAAGTTGAAAATGGCGTGTCATTTTACTCACAATGTGTTTTTTTATGGAGATAATCAAAAATGTAGTAGATGTTCCTTTGAAATAATAAAATTCAGGTAATTTTACAGTCGAACCGGAAGTGATCAAAAACAATTGAATACTCCAAACAATGTCTATTCATGTACCATAAATACACTCAGAATTTCATTTATTCATCTGCAGAAACAAAATAGCTAAGCACTTCCTATTTTGAAAATGAAAGAAACCCAAAAGGGCTTGAATAGAATTGAATGCTCTTATAACATAGATTTTTATATATTTTATGCACTTCGGATATTTAAAGGGTACTTTAAATCCTTATTTTCGGGGAAATAGTGGTACTTCAAATCACTAGGGATTTAAAATGTACTTTGCGTCTTTAGAACAAGTTTAAACTATAAAAAAACAACTCAATTTCTATTAATATTAACATATATGTTAACCCCACTGCGATTAGCCAAGTAAAAAACATGTAAATCATTATTATTGCAACTGTTATTTTTATTAATTGATGTGTTTTGGAAAATTGTAGCCATTTGTACAATAGGAATCGAAATCTTTTTTTCTTTCACATTTTACCTATCCCAAAAATTCCATAAAATACTATATACACCTCAGGACTAAAATGTTTTTAAATCCCTCGACAAATTATGTTTATTTCTTTCACATTTTACCTATCCTAAAAATTGCATAAAACACTATATACACCTCAGGACTAAAGTGTTTTTAGATCCCTCGACAAATTATATATATATGAACTAAAGATAACAAAGGTAGAAAACGAGCAGAAAACAACTGCTTTCCTGTCAAATATCACGCAGAACATTGAATCATATCAACTCGAAATCTAATATAGGTAAATGAATAAAAAATGCAAATATTTCTTTCTTAGATCATGCGATATTGCTTCCAACAAGACAGACACGCCTGACAACCTGTAGACAGGTTTCAGGCTTATTGACCCTCATCAGTACAGGGTAGTAAACCGAGTCGAGATCCTGCGATTTGTCTCTTTAGTCCCTAAGTGTATATACTATTTCTTTCCGCCATCAACGTATTTCTGTGGTTTAAAGCTAGTAGTTCCAGTGGAGCCTTATCATTACAATTAAATCTTAAACTTGTAGACGTACTGCTCTTCATGTAGCCGCAGAAGCCGGAAATAGCCCAGCAGTATCTGCCCTCTTACAAAACAATGCGGATCAAGATGCTCTGGATATGGAAAATGACAACGCGTTACACATATCAGTTAGAGAGGGCCATCTAAATGTTATTCGGATATTACTCACGGAATCTACGATTGACGCAGAGGCTATCAATTTGAAGGTCGGTTACCAGATGGTTATCCAAAAAGTATCGAAACTGATCGTTAATCGTTTCAAATTATAGGGCCGAAATCCGTTACATGAATTATGTAAATACGGTAAAGAGAATGCAGCAGCCATATGGGAACTATTCTTAGAGTGCATGCCCAATTATCCCATAAATACATGTGATATAATGGTATGTACCTCCAAACAGCAAATCCACTAGTATAGTAACGCCCCAAATTGTCTGAAGCCAACATGAAATTTATATTCATATGTTTTTCTCCACAGAGGTTGCCACATCGTAACATTTTAAAGTGATAATCATCCTATGACCACATTTTATGGTTCCCAAGTATATATATCCTTCAGTAGGTACTTTAATGCATCAGATAAGTGCATCAAAAGCTATGTATTCAATCTTTGTCAAATAAAACAGTGACTCATTTAAATAAAGTGTGCTTTATAGAAAGCACGTCTTTCTGGAGATTGTGGTATTTTTTGTGAGTGCCAACGCCGCTTATTTCTTTAAAAACTTTGTTTATTCTGTTCAATTCGAATTCAAAAGATGGTGAAACGTTGTGGAATTTGTAAACGACAATTCAAAAGTGGTGACCAGAGCACAACATTTTACTGGTGAGTTACTCACTGTCGTATCATTCGTTGTATAAACATGATATACCCATCCTAATAAGCAAAACAATTTGTGGTAATTTGAAAACATTCTCGGGTTTCCCCAAGATGAAAAGTTAGTGGATATATGGAAAAATATGATCGGGAAAGATAATATTTCTAGACACGCTATGGTATGATCGCATCATTTTACTACAAGTGATAAAATGGTTGCCCAAGTAGTAAGAAAATGCTGAGAGTAGTAGATAAGCCTATGTTTAGTGGAATTGAAAGGTAATAACAACATGTTTGATATTATATTATTCAAGTTTGAAACTTTATATTACCAGAAAATAAACAATATAGTTTGACAGTGAATTAAATCTATTATCATTCGAGTAATAAATCTAAGATGTATATTTTCAGCAAACTTTGATTTTAGATTGTTTTCATTAACTATTAGGAAGAATGGATATGATACTTTTGTTAGTAAGTCAATTTATTCAAATTCAGACCTTCACTGATACTGGGGGATTTTGTTGTGGCTATCTTTGTTCGAGAATGAGGTTACCCTATTCGCGATAGGTGCTAAGCGATACGCTACCTAGCGGTGACTCGTGAACCACTCGTAGTGGGAAAACCACTGAACTCTCTAAGAGATAACCCACTGAAAAACTTAACCTCTGTTCTGTTTATGTTCGCTTCTGATGTGAAAGGTGTACTTCCAGCAGTTTTTCAGGAGATTTTCTAGTGAAATATATGTTGAATCTTATCGTTTTTCTCGTTTCACTTATTGTTTGGTGGGAAGACACCTATGTCACAATGACACAAATATCAGAAATATGAAAACAAAACAAAAACGATACCACTTCGAGAAGTTCGAGTTGTTACCATGAGATAGTGCTACGTGTTATTTTCTATCGCGAATAGTAACTAATTTAGATGTTGGCTCCAAACAACTATTGTGGCAATGATTGTGCGTTATTCAGCTAGTCTGTTATATGATCGAAGAGTACCTACAATAGTGTTAGGAAATTTAGAGACGCCAACTCAGTAGTTCAATGGTTTATGATATCCATCGTGGCGATTTTATCGATGAGATGATTATAGAGAGTAGAACGGTTTCAGAAGAAAAACAAAGGTTGAGATAAAATCTGAAAGACGGTACACCCTGTATGAAATTTGACCATACAATTTTCCATTCCCAGTTTTACTGTCAGAAACTAAATGTTTTCCTTCTTTATAAAATATCGTATTCAGTGCTATCCAAAAGTTGGATATATTCAAATTCTACGTTATTAGTTATGATCATTCGATTATTAGCCTGTTGAAACCCTGAAACAGGTCGAATGTTCGTTCTCTTAGATTTTTTCTGATTTGTGACGTCATCTGTATGAGGAACAACCTGTACTTTTTGAATTCTTGGGATATTCTTGATGACCTAATTCTAAACATGTAACACGAGTTTCTTCAAAATAATACATGGTAAATAAAAAAAAATACATGTTTTCGGATGAAAAAGTAACGCACAAACAGAAACATTAATTGTTATTTCGTGTTATAAAAATATTAAAATCCAACTCGTATAGTTTTGAAAAACTTGAAATACGTTACTTTTGTTCGTGGGTATCACTGTATGAATAAAAAGTGTCGACCATCTTCAAACAATTTCGAATACTATCAAATGACGTTCAGTTTGCATTATTCGCGAAATAGTGCGACAGCAATAATTGTTCTATGCTACACTGGATGAATTATATTATTATATTATATTGTTGATTCTATTTTCAGGATAATATATATTTTTTCTATCGGTAGGTTTGAGTGATATCTCATTAGGTATATCAATTATTATTGAAAAATGATTAATTGCTCCTAATATTGTTACAGGGTAATTCACCCCTACTCTTAGCGTATATGAAAGCCAATGGAAATTTGTGCCGAGCTTTAGTTAAAGCGAACGCTTGTCTATCTACAGAAAATTGCGATAAAGTAACAATTTTCAATTACCAGGTAATTTGCAATTTTTGTTTTTTGTTTTTTTAGTATCTAAGATAATCGACCCGTGAAATGTTCGTCCATTTTTGACTCAATTTCAAACTTTGTGAGAACAAATGATAAGGGACTGAATTCATATTCACTATACATATGAATAGCTAGTGCACAATAATAGTCTTGATGTGATTAATAATAATATTATTTGATGATCCCAAGATAACTGGAGAAAATGTCGTCATTTTCAGTACACAGCTCAACACATACAACTAAATATTGTTTAGATGTAGATAAATATATCCACTCGAAAGCTTTGTGCTGATTGCTCAATCATTAAAAGTCCGTATTTTCTTGACTATGGTTTTCGGTCCTTCGTGCTTCTTTTGGTCGCAAATTCAGTTTGCTCTTTCCTCAGGTTCCCACAAAGCAACTTCTCAACCGTTTATTGGATCAATTATCTCAACCCGCACCATGGACTAATACAGATTCATGTCAAGAATGTGGCAAGAATTTCTCAATAACGGTTAGGACCCACCATTGCAGACACTGTGGTAGAGCTCTCTGTAGTAAATGTTCCGATCAAGAAGTACCAATCATCAAATTCGGAGAAAACAAACCTGTGAGAGTGTGCAAAGTTTGTTTTGATGTATTGAAAACTGGCGCTAGTTAAGTTGTAATATTATGCAAGTTTTTTTAAAGATCTATCGACTGAATTTTTCAACATTCACCAAAGATGAAAGTAATTATTTGGAAGGAGCAATAGTGGAGTGGGTGCAATATATTTTCAACCGTAAGTCCATGCATACAGTAATTAGTTTTAACAAAAAAGGGTGACTTGAAATGGTGATTTATTGAAGATTTGGCATAGATAAATTCCAACTCATTGGCGTTTTTAGTATTCATGGAAACGTGAACACTATTTCAACTTTGGGAATATTGACTGGTAATATATCAAGATCAATAATCAGATATTCAAATTATTCCACAACACCAAGGAGGCCCTGTAATAATACATATCATTGTTCAATCATGGTATCGAATTTGAAGGGAGTTTTTGGAGTATTTCTGGAACAGCGAAATTCATACTCAACTTTTTATTCTCTACAAGATACAACGAATATAAGTCATAACAATAGGAAAGACTTAATTCTCTTGAAAATGTCCAAATAACTTTCTGTTCATTAATTTCTGACTCTCATTAATAAAGAATATAATATACCAATGGTATTTCTTCCAGTCCATAATAATTGCAGTAGACCAAGTATTTGTAGAAGAGTTGACTTCAACAATAAACTAAAACATATATTATTGCATATTGATATATAGGAAATATAAAAACATATAATGGATATAATGAACAATGTTCCTAAAAAGTGTAGCGATTGTACATCATCATAATTCAACAGAATATCTCAGATTTTAAACGCAGAAATTTTCCAATCCATAAAAAAGCTCCTACTACCCAGATAAGGTATTGTTACGATATTTCTACTTGGGTTCGTGAATTTAAAACAAAAACGGAACAATTTATTTCACTAAACACTCCAAATACAACTCAATAAACACTTAATTAAATCATGCACCTCTTTACGTTACTGTTTTATGTCAATCCATATTCACAGTCCGTTTATCTCTCCTAGCTATCATTTCAAAACATGGTCCTTCGAGCCTTTATTTTTTTATCAAAAACATAATCAGAGCATCCATTATAATTAATTGATCGAATTCAAGTTAAAATTCCTCCTCCACAGGTTTGTTTGATTATTGTACAGGCGGCTTATATATATTCTTATATCATGCAAGGTCCACATTTATAAAAATATATCGAATTCATCGATGTGAATAAAATTTGGGTGGTGTTGAGAAATAAGAATTCCTATATTTCTATAATTCAACAGCTAGAAGACATACCGGGTGTCAACGAATCTATTAGACAAGTCATAACTTCTAGAATATTAGGTGTATCAAAATGAGATTTGGTATAGGTGAATGACACGTGAAGATGAAAGCTTTCGCATATTTTTCACTTCCGGTTGCACCGGAAATAGCTCCGGTTTTGAATTTTTAAATGGAACACTCTGTATATTGTAACATTTTTTGATTTCTGAAAAAATTCTCACTACAATGAGAGTAAATAAATTATGATTCATGGCACATTTGACAAAAGTGAATAAATTATTATCCAGTATTTTATGTGCTTATTTTTAATCCAATTGCAAATAAGTTAGTATCGTTCGATTCGTCAAAAATCCTTTTTTTGGAAAGTGCTTGTCAAAAAATGGTTGCCATTTGAAAAATATTAGTTAGACACGAAAATGTAATTTTGCCAACTTGTCTTATTCCTATCTATTATTCTAATTAATTTTAAATTCTGTATTTACTATAGCGCAACATCTGAAGGATATTTCTTTTGGACGGAATCACGTAATAACACTAACATAATCAATAACTTTTCATTATTTCAAGTTGCAAACCTGATGACAAAGACAACACTAGGGCAGACATATTTTTTCTCTCTCAATGCTGGTTCAACTTGTCCAAGGTTATCCTGGTTATCTACTAACGTTAGAACTTGTCAATTCTCGATATTGGGAGGTCTACTATTGGTGCTAGTTCGACCAGTTTATTTTATCTATTTTGCAAAGTTCACAATAATATAGAATTCTTGGTGGTTTTTCAATTGAGAATTACAATTTTCTACATAATTTCACGATAGATTTTGATCCAAATTTCAAAGCGTTGTTCTATCTTTCAGAGTAAAATGCCTAATCATCCCAGATATTCACTGACTGAAATGGGATCGTTCAAAACTGAGTTGATGTGTGCTTTAAATATTGTACCTAAATTCTATACTAATGCAAACCGCATGTCATCTTCGCAATTCAAAATATTCTATGCGAAAAATCTAGAAAATGTTTCAGCAACGAATCAGGTGCACCATAATTCAATGAGATAGAGGTACATTACGTCATCAATTGATATCTTTCTTCACATTTCAGTATCATACATATACATTTTTAACGATATAATGGGAAATGTTGAATCACTAAGATATCAATTATTGACTCAGGTGTAAGTTTACATGTTTGATTCTCCTCAACCAATAATACTTGGTGAAAACATACTGGAAATCAGATATAGAAGAAAAAATCGCAATCACGTTTATGTGCCTTTTAACTGATTCTAATGGTACCATTTTTGGCGCTGATGCCGAGTTGGTCACTTCTGACACAGATGAGAGAACCTTACAGATGATAAACTCCGCCTCTTTGGTTTGATGTTTGCACTCGCCGCTTTCATGACCTCGGCCCTTTAAATTGGTACAAAGCAATGTTGCCTTTACATGATTTTCTGAAATATGACGGCTCACACTGATGCCACAAACTCAGTGTCCCATAAAAATTGAGAAAGCATGAAACCCGATCGTTCACTCAACATATTCGTGCCTCGTCGTAGGCTCAGCTTCTGCACAGCGTCACGACAGAGAACAGTTGTTTCACAAATATCAGCCGAGACCTGGCGGGAATAGACGAAAGCCCTTTAAATTGGTACAATTCTCTTTCTAATGCCTTTTCTAACCTTCGCCTCTGTATAATTTGTCTACTCTGTGCTTCGGATTAATGGAAATCTGATAGGGGAATGGTTCGAAGTGGAACTATACTATCCAATCAGGCGAATCTCGTATCTGAACTGATATCTGAACTTTGCGAAAATGAGCTGTTGTCAAGTTATAGGTGCTGAAAATGATTTGGAGGAGATTATTGGATATTTTCGGTTGAAGAATATTGATTCGAATCTGCTCCTTGATCAATTTTAATTCATAGAAAATATAAGATTTCCAGTAACCCGAAGTAACCACCTTGGCAAGAACGCATTTCTGCAAATCAAAAATGGTGCCATTAGAATCGGTTGAGAGCCCACAATCGCGCGACGTACATTTTTTTTCTTTAACTGATTTCCAGTAAACCAAAAAGTTCAGCCAATACTTATTTCATGAAATAAACTGTGTGACCCAATATATTTTCTATGACTGTTATATATTATATATTTGATAATAGCTTTTGCATTGCTTGTTATTTTTATGTAACATTCCCATTTTTGTTATATTTATTTTAATTTGTTCATAGCATAAATATTATATATCGTTTTATAAATATGTTTGAGATTTGTAGGTATGCAAAAAGCATATCGTTCTCTTTCAGACAAACTTCAGAGTTCGAATGAATTAAATTAAAATTTCATATTAGGCAGTTCTTATCATTGTGTCTCACTGACAGATGAGGAAATAAAACGACTGAACTTTTCGTTCATATTTAATTTGAAGAACTTGAAGTTTGGTACTTGTCTGGATTGAGAAAAAAGAAATTTGATAACTATATTAAATGTTCTTGAATCGAATAAGTCGTGTTTCTTTGAACGACAAAAAATCAAAACAGATCCTGTAATGAACTGCTACAAAGGAGTGGAATAAAGAAAAAGAAGGGCCATAACATTTATCCAATAGAATGAATCCTCGAAACCCTACAAAATTCAGAATGTGTGGGGTTTGAAGAACCTGACGTATCTCGTTTGTATCAATCGGCAAGAAACTCGAACTCCTACAGAGCAAATCGACATCGACGAAATTCTGTCTCATCCAGTACAGAAGCAGAATTATAGTTGCCTTACCGTATCATTGAAGATTATAGTTATTAATGAAACGAGATTATTGAACGATTTATGATGGTCGAGGACATTGCTAGGGGACGATACCTCAGTCGAGTCAAGCGCAATGTCAGAGACGTTAAATCGCTTATAATCAAGGTGGATATAGGATGGTGAAACAGCTCTTCAATTGTTTCTGCGAAAAACTTGTAGACCGTTTGAGAAGGTACTAATATTTCCACGACTTGAAAGAAGATGGCGGTAAGATCGATTATCGAAGAAGATTTCTGTTGCTTACGTATTTCTGTGGTTCACATCTGACAGACGTGACTTGAAACGACATTAAAACAATAAATTTTCGATAAATCTTGAATGAATATTGATATTTTGACTCTTCTCAATCATTTTTCATCTAGAACAGATGAAACTGATAAAAGTATGACAGATGCACAGTTTCTGTTTTACCGACGCAAGGTATGTCGCCATCTCTAATAACTTCAGGAAATATTACTACGGCATGAAATCAAGTAGGCAAAGGTCTACAGTTTATTCTAGTGCTTGTTAATAGGAAGCTGTTTCACCATCCTATATCCACCTTGCTTATAATCGAGTTACATTCAGAGCTTTATCGTATCATTGACAACGGCGATACAAAAAAAAATTGGTATCTAACGTATTATGATTGCATCCAACGTATTAAGGTGGGAGTCGCAACGGACAATTTTGAACCGTAATCAGCGGCTCGCTTTGTCATGTTCAGTGAACGAATGGTTGGAGTAATTAATGAAATGATTTTTGCTACAGAGATAGATGAAGGATCAATACATGCCGTTTGACCCATGGCAATTCCCGAAAATGGATGAAAAAAATTCTCAGAACTAATAAATTTCGAGGTTATTTGAGTGGTCAAAAATTATATTCTAGAAATATATATGATTATGAATTAGCTTACACAATATCTTTCCTGAACACCAATCAGGCTTTCGTCAGGGGTACAGTTGCACCACGGCTCTCACCAAAATTACAGATGATATATATTCCTCAATCGATCAGGATAAATTATGTGTACTCGTCCTCATTGACTATTCCAAAGCCTTCGATAGAGTGAATCATCGAATATTATCAGGTTTGCTCCACTATGCTGGATTGTCCATCGAATCCAGAAATTTAATATAAAACTATTTATCTGGGAGATCGCAATCTGTGATCATTCGTGGCAACAAATCTAGGTCTTTGAATTGCATCTGTGGGGTCCCACAAGGCTCCATTCTCGGTCCTCTGCTCTTCACTCTATACACATCACAACTGAATAAATACATAAAATATTTCTCTTCGCACTTCTATGCAGACGATACACAACTATATTATGAGTTCAGAGAAGAGGACCTCGTAAATGCATGTAATGAAATGAATAATGATTTGAAATCTCTTACAGTCGTCTCCGAAAAACTATGTTTGAAAATCAATCCAACCAAGACAAAGGCACTATTATTTGGGAAAAGGCGATCACGGCTACGCACCCAGCATCTAATTGACTTACGTATAAATGACGTACCCATTATTTTCAGTGAAATTGATCTACGCCAATCGTAAAATATTATTTCAAAAGTGCAAGATAACTCGATGCGATTCATTGGTACTATCGCGATTCAACTACGCTGACTCTGTTTATGGCCCTGCTCTATCCGAAACTGAAAGTAGACGCCTTCAGTTGATCCAAAACGCATGTATTCGCCTCATCTGTGGTCTTCGTAAACGCAATCATATCACCGAGCCTATGAAACAAATAGGATGGCTAAATCTGAAAGAGAGGCGCCTCCTTCATAGATGTGTTCTTTATCATACTATCATTAGATCAAAAAAGCCTTCTTATCTGTACAATAAAGTCAGGTTCAGGAGTCAAGTTCATAGTGTGAATGTGAGAGGTAAACACCACATAACGATTCCAAAGCATAAAACTTCCTTATATCAGTCATCATATTCTTCCGATATTGCAAACATATATAACGCAGTGCCCGAAGAATTGAAGTCCATAGCTAGTACAAATGTCTTCAAAAGAAAACTGAAGCTTGCAATTTTGGATGAGTGTGGATAATTTGCTGACCAAAAAATAATCCTGCCAATCCGAACCTTGTAAAATATATAACCAAGTGAAACTCCAAATCTGAGTTGTTTTTGATGAGGTGTTCGTGCCACCGTAGGAAAATATCGAATCAACCCCTCGCAAGGGTAGTTTATACTTGTAATTTTTCTTAAAACTTTGCTGACCGGAGGTATCCAGTGAAGATATTTCATTGAAACAGTAGATTATGACTGCTGAAAACATACTCTTCATGCCACCATAGTGAAAATCCGAATCAACCCCCTCGCAAGGGTAGTTTATACGTGTGATTTTCCTTAAAACCTTGCTGACAGGGGGTTTCCAGTGTAAATATTGCAGTGAAACAAAAAATTATGATTGCTCAAACCATACCCTTCATGACACCATAATGAAAATCCGAATCAACCCCCTCGCAAGGGTAGTTCATACCTGTGATTTTTCTTAAAACTTTGCTGACGGGGGGTATCCACTGAATATTTCCCATTGAAACAGTAGAATATAATTGCTAAATACATACTCTTCATGCCACCATAGTGAAAATCCGAATCAACTCCCTCGCGAGGGTAGTTTATGACTGTGATTTTCCTTAAAACTTTGCTGACCGGGGGTATCCAGTGAAGATATTCCAATGAAATAGTAGATTATGATTGGTAAATACATACTCTTCATGCCACCATAGTGAAAATATGAATCAACCCCTTCGCAAGGGTAGTTTATACTTGTGATTTTCCTTGAAACTTTGCTGACTGGGAGTTTCTAGTGCAGATATCGCAGTGAAACAGTAGATTGTGATTGCTCAAACCATACTCTTCATGCCACCATAGTAAAAATTTTAAGAAAAATCACAGGTATGAACTACCCTTATTGCGAGGGGGTTGATTCGGATTTTCATTATGGTGGCATGAAGAACATGGTTCGAGCAATCATAATCTTTAGTTTCACTGCAATATTCACACTAGCAACCCCCCTGTCAGCAAGGTTTTAAGGAAAATCGCACGTATAAACTACCTTTGCGAGGGGGTTGATTCATATTTTCACTATGGTGGCATGAAGAGTATGGTTTGGGCAATCATAATCTATTGTTTCACTGCAATATTTACACTAGAAACCCCCTGTCAGCCAAGGTTTTAAGGAAAATCACACGTATAAACTACCTTTGCGAGGGGGTTGATCCAAATTTTTACCATGGTGGCATGAAGAGTATGGTTTGAGCAATAATAATCTACTGTTTCACTGCAATATCTGCACTAGAAACCCCAGTCAGCATAGTTTTAAGGAAAATCACAAGTATAAACTACCCTTGTGAGGGGGTTGATTCAGATTTTTTTATGGTGGCACGAAGTATCCGCATCGAACAATCATAATATAATGTTTCAGTGGAATATTTCAACTGGAAACCCTCGGTCAGCAATGTTTTTAGAAAAATCACAAGTATAAACTACACCCGTATGGGGGTGTATTCAAATTTTTGTTATGGTGGCAAGAAGGTATTTCTTCATAAATATCTGTTTTGTATTATGAGCCCGATATTCGCAGTAGAAGTCTGAAATCTAATGGAATATTCTATTCTGGTAAGCAAAATACTTTTTCCCATTTTGGATGGCTCCTTCTGTCCTTAAAGTCTGATATACTTCACAGATGGCTCCTTTCCATACTCCATATCATTTACATATCTGTATAGAATGTAGGTTAATCACTTTTACGTTACGAATGTACCATTGCTAATTATAGTATAATTATTACTTTACTATTTATTCCTATAATGTTTTTTTCGTTGATCTTAGTTCTATTTCATCGCATATTTCCAGGTTAAGTGGAAGAGCGCGGCTTCTAAAATTGAGTATACAGGGTGTCCCCTCTCAATTGGAAAAAACTTCTGAGGCATATTGAGGAACCATAGACAAGCAGTTTGAGATAAGAGACTGATGTCCGGAAGTGCATGGTTTTCAAAATACAGGGTGTCAAAGTTTTTTTCAAAAAACTTTTTTTTATTAATATTTCAAAGACACGTTAACCGATTTTCTTGAAATTTGCTAGTGATGTAAGCTTTAATAAGACGCTTAGTTAGCACTAATTAAATGTTAATTATGACTTCCAGTGGCGCCCCGGGGGACAGTGTCACGAATAAAAATGACAAAAAATGTACGCTGCTGACTTTTTTTTTAAATTTTATATATTTCTTAGAAAGCTCAGTTAAAAATACAACTTTTTTGTCACCTGATATTTTTTCGTATCTCTCTCCGTTTTCGAGAAAATTTTTTTATTAAAAACTTTCTTGAAAGGTTCATTATCTGAAAATCTAAAACAAAACAATGTTGTCATGGTAACACATAAACATGTCAAACTTTAGTAAAAGTGTCAGTTTCTAAGTACTTAATTATCTTCAAACGTTACACTAATTGCAAAAGTGAATCGGTTTGAATTAGCCGAGCTTGCAGATATGCATCTCTTGTATGGGGAAGCGCGGGGTAATTCTTTGTTAGCACAACGGTTGTACGGGCAGCGGTTCCCAAATCGTGAATTGCCAAACCATAAGATTCTTATCAAAATTCATCAAAATCTACGGGAGACCGGCTCATTCGTGGTAAGTATTGCAGAAATGGCAACTTTCTGTATTTTTTTTCTTGCGCGTTTCTGTTTTACAGCCAATCTAAGAGGCTTTGTTATCTTTGCAGCCTATTCGTGAATTTGCAAGGCAGTTTCCGATCAGAGATGCCGTTGAGGATGATGTCATGGCACGCATTCAGAATGAGCCCAACAGCACTCGTCTGATTGCGTCGCAACTTGATTGCAGCAAAAATACTGTCCATCGAGTATTGAAAATCCACGATCTCTATCCATTTAAACTGCAAAAGGTGCAGCATCTACTGCCTGACGACGCTCCTCGGCGGCTCGAGTTCTGCGAGTGGTTGCTCCGTCAAGCGGATGAAAACGCTGATTTTAAGTATAATCTTCACGAGCGATGAAAAAGGATTTTCGCGCGAGGGGACATTCAATCCTCGTAATAACCACGAGTGGAGCGAACAAAATCCCCATGCTACGCACATCAGAGGATATCAGCAGAAGTTTGGTGTTAATGTTTGGGCAGGTATTCTTGGCGACCATTTGATTGGGCCGTACGTTCTACCTGATCACCTCAACGGGAATAACTATCTAGTTTTTTTGCGAGATATTCTGATGCCCGAGCTGCTGGAAGATGTACCCCTCCAGTTGCGTAGAGAGGCCTGGTTCCAACACGATGGTTGTCCAGCGCATTTTGCGCGCACCGTGAGAGGTTACCTCGACCAAACCTACAACAACAGGTGGATTGGTAGAGGTGGTCCCGTCCCTTGGCCAGCAAGGTCGCCGGACTTGGCCCCCCTGGACTTTTTTCTTTGGGGCGAAATGGAACGGTTGATCTATGGAGGACCTAGTTGCTAGAGTTGTGGTGGCAGCGGAATTTATCGCGAACAATCCAGGCGTGTTTGCTCGGGTGCGCGAATCCTGGCTCGACAGGTGCAGAAAATGCATCGAAATGCATGGTGGACACTTCGAGCATTTGCTCCACTAATTAATGATAAATTATTTGTAAAAAAGCCTCCTTGTTTTTCTTTCTAATAATAATGAACCTTTCAATAAAGTTTTTAATAAAAATTTTTTCTCGAAAACGGAGAGATACGAAAAAATATCAAGTGACAAAAAAGTTGTATTTTCAACTGAGCTTTCTAGAAAATATATAAAATTTTTTAAAAAAGTCAGCAGCGTACATTTTTTGTCATTTTTATTCGTGACACTGTCCCCCGGGGCGCCACTGGAAGTCATAATTAACATTTAATTAGTGCTAACTGAGCGTCTTATTAAAGCTTACATCACTAGCAAATTTCAAGAAAATCGGTTAACGTGTCTTTGAAATATTAATAAAAAAAGTTTTTTGAAAAAAACTTTGACACCCTGTATTTTGAAAACCATGCACTTCCGGACATCAGTCTCTTATCTCAAACTGCTTGTCTATAGTTCCTCAATATGCCCCAGAAGTTTTTTCCAATTGAGAGGGGACACCCTGTATGTGTACCCAATTGAAGAAGTGCGAACTTTGCCTTTGCAATGCAGCCATTTTATTTTTATTCTCTGTCTTCCTCATTATTTACGTATATGTGTACACATGCATGCATACTGTACTTATATGTTACCTTAAGGTTGCAGCAATAAAAGCGATATTATTATTAATAGCATCACTCAGAGTATAAAGAATGCATCAAAACAGAAAAGTTGGACAAAAACGATATATTTTTCAGGATGAACATGACAAAGTTGATACGTGATCTGATGCGTTCCGATCCATTTTATGACGTACTTCATTTCAGCTACTGACAGCAAGATGGCAATTCCACTAAAATCATACAGTCATTGAATCAACGGTCATTGTAAATCATACCAGGCGTTGCCAGATCTTCAACTCCATTGATATTTTCATAACATGTTCATTTTCGGGTAATGTGTGTACGATTCAATTTCGTCTTATTATTTCTGAATGTCGTCAACACGTAATTACAATACAATCTAACGAATATTATATGATGAAAATGCAAGATGCCGGATAGGTTTTGTGATTTTTTATAATATTTCATTTCGAAATTTGTATACAGTGTGTACCAGCCAAATGGAATAAATTCGTTAATAAATAAACGGTGGCGTTTTAGGAAAAACGCTCGGACACGTCGATTTGTATCTTTAGTTGCGCTTTTTTTTCAAAAAAACTTTTTATACAGGGTGTGTCATGCCACAGTGGCCAATATCAACTTTCTTATTTTAAATGCAACACCCTGTATTTTATTTCATTTTTAGATTCTTCATGAAGAGCTGATTTCGTTGATCTATCATACTTGGGGTATAGCGCGAAATATTACAGAGATATAGGGTGTGAAAAATCGAGATTTTTCAACTTTAGGAATTTTTTGTGTCGAAACTAATCATTTCTGCTCAAAACGGCTAACATGTCCCTATCTTAACTTTTCATTTACTATCTACTGACATTTAATAGAAACAAATAGAAGGTGATGCAAATCTCAAAATTTTGAACCACCCGTATTTGTTTCAATTAAATATCAATCGATAGTAAATGGAAAGTTGAGATAGGGACATGTAAGCCGTTTTGAGCAAGAATGGATAGTTTCGGCACAAAAAATTCCTAAATTTGAAAAATCTCGATTTTTCACACCCTATATTATTAGAATTCTAATTCTACTAATATCATCATTTTGGACTTTTGATGACCCTATTATTTACTGAAATAAGAATATTCACAGTAGTTTTAGGATACCACAACACTACCAAACACATGCTGAACGGAGTTCAAAATGAAGTGCAGCATTTTATTCATACCAAAGTATAAATGAAATATGTCAAAATTATTGATTTAAACAATTATGTAATAGAAATGGTAATTTTTGCGTTAGGTGGCGATGTTGACTTTTTTCAAAATGTTTGTTTGCAGCCTCCAGACCCTCGAATTTAAATAATCGGCGTGTCTTCTATAAGTATGCGAACGGTAAAGCACATCATCAATTCATTGGCATTCACAAATTCGGTAAAATGCCAGAAGAAATTGCTACTTTTCTGGGACTATCCCATGCGAAAGAGTATACCGGGCACTGCTTTCGCAGAACTTCGGCCACGTTGCTGGTGCATTCTGGTGGGGACATAACAATGTTGAAGCAACATGGAGGATGGAAGTCTTCCGCTGTCGCGGAGGGCTATATTGAGGACTCGCTAGCCAATAAGTCGAACATCGGCAATAACATATTTTTTCGGCAACCGTCCGGGAAGTACGTACTTCCCGGACTAGGCCGGGAAGAATCACATCGTTGTTGTCATTGTAAATATGGAAATATTGGTAGTATGGTTTTGATAAATGCAGTTGATCATTACCATAGCAGCAAAATAACGACTGACAGCTAACATTTCAATTTTTGAAAGAAATGTGTTTCTTTGATTTGTTATTCTACACGGTTGCCGAAAAAATTGTGTACGCAACACGCCCGAAAACAGTTTTTTTGGACTCGTAGACTTCCAGGACTCGCTACGCTCGTCCTAGAATTTTGTCCACTCATCCAAAAAAAACACTATTTTCCGGACTTGTTACGTAAATTACTATTATGGCGTTTCCGGAGTATCAAGTGTGGATACTAAAGTTGTTAATTTTACTGGAAAGGAGGGAAGTGGACAGAGTTCAATTGTATTAAATAATTGTGCACAAATCACCATAAATATATAATAAATAAAAATTTCGTGTTGTAGTTTGTAGTTTTAATGCAATAAAACCAGTTTATTATCATCAGCATCATTTTGAGTTTTCTTAAT
This sequence comes from Chrysomela aeneicollis, assembly GCA_029955515.1. Taxonomy (NCBI): domain Eukaryota; kingdom Metazoa; phylum Arthropoda; class Insecta; order Coleoptera; family Chrysomelidae; genus Chrysomela; species Chrysomela aeneicollis. Next base: position 8,773,381 of record JARUHQ010000016.1, on the reverse strand, counting down.
GTCATTGTCAATTTTAATAACCAGTTTGATTTAAATTATTATTTGGAAGGTTGCCTAGCAATGAACTTTTTCTGCCTAGGCAGTAAAAGTGGACTTTTTCTGCCTAGGCATTAAAAGTACAACTTCTAAGCCTGCCAAGTGTCATTAAAAGGCCGCTTTTAATGTCATTTGGAGAAAATAATTATTATCATAAACTTACCCAACGTTTTGAAATGCCAAAATGAAATGACATAAAATCTTGTTTTTATTTTCGCATCGCCATTGTCAATGATACGATAGCTTCGAAATGGCTTCGAATGTCGATTATAATCCAAGTTCTGTAAATTGTGAGATTTGTTTCTGGAGTGTTTCTTTCTTCTGCCGCGTGATGTCGCTACTTTCAACTTTCTCTTGGAACGCGACCCAGTGCGGTCAAATAATAATAATAAATCGTCTTCATTTATAGAAATATAACTTACAATAAATGAATTCTGACAAGTTATCACTATGGGGCGAGATTTAGCTGAAGCTACTCTTACATCTAACCCCATAATGACCATCCTATAAATGAAAAATAGCACATTTCGCGAATAAATGCAATCAATATATCAAAAAGAACAAAAACAGACATGTAATAGGAATCTTAAATCTCAACGCTCTGATAAGAGTTTTTTTTTTCAGACGAAATTCAAAAGTGGCTTTATTGAGGTGTCTCATGTCCTCTCGTAATGAATTGGAGACTTTTATGGCATTGTATGTGAACCCTTTCTGAAAGAGACTTGTCGAATGATGCGGTATGGCAATCGTATTCTTATTCCTGATATTGACAGAGTGTGCATGTGACCGGGGTACAAGCTTACTTTTAATATCTTCAGGACCCGTTGATATTATTCTATGTGTGTAAGTTGCCAAATGCAACTTCCAGCGACTCTCCATGTTCAACCAATTGAGTTCAATCAGTTTTTGACTCACATGATCATATTTTCTAAGCCCAAAGATAAAGCGTATACAGTAATTTTGAACTTTTTGTATTTTATTCTTGTATGTCGAATCTAGGAAAGGTCCATAAAGAAAATCGCAGTATGTGATTTGAGATAATACCAGGCTCTCTGACAGCTGTTTCCGTAATTTAAAGTTGAGTATCTCCCTATTGGAAAATAAAATCTTCAAAGTTGTATAAGTTCTTTTCAGCAAATTGTTTATATGGGATTTAAAGCTGAGAGTATCATCTAATATCAAACCAAGATTCTTTGCTGAATGCACAATGTTCAGGTGATTCCCATCAATGATAACTGATAAGTTTGAATTAATATATTCGTAATGATTGCGAGGAGAGAAAATAAGAACCTTAGATTTATTTGAGTTCAGTTTTAGATTGTGCGACAAACTTTTAGAGAAAATTATAGTAGAGGGTTTATGTTCGTGGAGACGGATCAGGTGGATCGTGGCGGCGGTGGCGGTGGCGGCGGAGGTGGCGGAGGTGGCGGTGGCGGCGGAGGTGGCGGAGGTGGCGGTGGCGGAGGTGGCGGAGGTGCAGGAGCCGAGGGGCTGAGGAGGATCTAGGATCTGAGGAGTGAACGACCGGAGGTATAGCCTTCGAGCCGAATAATGCATAGACCTAAAATTGCCATTTCCACGTTCTCGCGTAGGTAGAATATAATTTATCACATCTATTAAATTCTCAAGTTATGAGGTAGTGTGACGTAACAATGAACGATTAACTACGACATATAATGCCTAGAAGAAGACAGTCGAAAAATTATCATCCTGATGAAATCTTTGTTCTGAACCATTCCTATCATAATAATGAAAAGTCAGGGGGTTCGGCCGCAGATGTCCCAGGTAATAAAATCCTCACCGTGCGCTTTATCGTTGACCCTCACAGCAGGTAACCTCACAAATTCCATAATATATGAATTAAACTATTTGATGTGCCAAACCGAATTCGTACGTCTACCTTTAAATAGTAAGGACTTTGTCAGTTGTTGGGAGAAAATAAATACAGGATGGACCAGAGAAAACATTGGTACAATTTGGCGTCCAGAAGTGCAGAGTGATTTCAGCGTTTGATTTATCGAAAAATTATATACGGAATATATAAAAAATTGGTATACAGAATGTATCGAAAGAATTATATACTGGGTGTATTGAAAAATGATGTAAATACGCATAAATAGAATCGATAAGGGAAAAATGGGTCAAGCAGACGGCTATCTTTGCGCATAGTGGTAAATCAGCGTGTATTAGAACAGGATGGGCCGAAAACATGGCATCGATCAAAATAATCAAGATGACCGCCTAGAGAAAACAAATATGGCGTTTGATGGAAATATAAATTGGGTAAGTCACCTATAGAGAAAATCGAACATGCCATTGAAAATATGAAATAAGATGGTCTTCTAGAAAGAAAAAATCAATATGGCGTCGAATTTTTGGATTAGAATGGCTCTCTACTGAAAAAACAAAGGATATGTATATAATGAATGAAGCAATTCGCTCCCTCAGAGGTTATATATGGGGTTATTCTACGTGTGAGCTATCGTAAAAATAATATACAGGATGGATCGAAAGAATGTCTATACAGGGGAGATTAGAGAAAAACATAGAATTGCTAGTGCAGATAGATTTTATTGTAGTATAAGGTGATATCCTCGTATGCGAAGAAAAAAATATATACAGGATGGATCGAAATGATACTTGTATGGACTGGACGTTGGTCACCAACAACTTCGAATCGAATATTTGGGATTTTATGACTCAGTTTTACTCCAATGAAATTTCATATCAAGCTCCTAATTCTCTCCGGTGGTAATAAAATTCTATTTCGCCCTATACTCATGAAAAGAACCATCTTATGCGGGATAAATAATCAAACGGAATTGATACAAATATCGGAACGTAGGAACCTGATGTGAATACGCGAGTTCAAGACTATACTTCATATACAGCCTATCAAATGAAATATTATGCGCGACTTCAAGACAGTTGAATTCATAGAGACGAAAAAGAAGAAGAATCATGTCTTACTTATTAATATTGCTATTTGGATGTATGTCATATAAAAATCACTGATATCTCTGGTGCTAGCACTTACAAAATGTCAAACCTGCGATTAGGTATACTCATATAAAACACACGTCTATTGAATCATATGATTTAACAACTGTATATTAGTCATTAGGAATTCATCGAATAATCGTATTCAGATAGTTCAACACAGAAGTTCACACAGATCGATGAACCTTCGCCACTGCGAGCAGGAAGGAAAGTCAATATATATGATTATTAACATAGAATCCAAAAATGCATTGATATACAGGGTGTTCCATTATAATGCGCGAGTTCAAGACAGTTGAATCCATAGAGACAAAAGAAGAAAAGTAGATTTTTAACCACATTGAAGAATCATGTCTCACTTATTAATATTGCTATTTGGATGTATTTCATATAAAAATCACTAATATCTCTACTGATACCACTTACAAAATGTGAAACCTGCGATGAGGTATACTCATATAAAACACCTGTCTATTGAATCATATGATTTAACAACTGTATATTAGTCATTAGGAATTCATCGAATAATCGTATTCAGATAGTTCAACACAGAAGTTCACACAGATCGATGAACCTTCGCCACTGCGAGCAGGGAGGAAAGTCGATATATTTGTCGTCATATTCAAACGATTATATTTTATAATGGAGAGCTCTTCATCGAATGATTTGGAAATTCACCGTGGAGATCATCAATTCCATTACCATCAATAATCTAATTCAAGCTACATATGATTATTATATGGATAATAATACGATAAATGCCTGCATCGAATTTCATTCCACTCATTACAATTATATAATGATACGATACACAATTTTTCATTCGATCCATAAAATCTTGCACACATATGATATCATTTATATATTATTTTTTTGTTCGTTTTCTCTCTTCTCTCTCATCGAACTTTCCCATCAAAAACGTTATGCTATTTTGATTGATTTTCGCTGCATAGAGTGTTCAATGAAATATTCGTAAGGTGGAGTTAGATTTGCATAAGTTATTTTCTCTATATCCCATTAAATATGATGGAATATATCAACAAAACGAATTGGGGTTGAATTATCAGAAATTACCAAAATGAGATGTTTTTCAATCAGCAAATACATTCATTCTATAGATATTTTCAGATATTTGAGGAATCTAGCGATCAATGTCCGATTGACATCATCCACTCTTTTGTATCCCGAAACAATGAATAATAGATGCATTTTTTCATGTCTAGGTTCTTTTATGGTAGCCTCAGTTTAGATGAATTCTGCCGGCAAATGATGGAAGAAGAGGAATTGCAGGGATTTTTATACGAAATTTATAGATTTCTACCCGCTAGCATCATCGAAAAGTACAAACTTAATCGGGATTCGGATGAAGAAGAAGTAGATGAGGATGCAGACTCGCAAGAAAGAGACGAAGGTTTTGAATCTAATTAAATCATAATTATCATTATTGTATATATTTTGTAAATATATTTATTTTAATTAATGTTATGTTGCCAAATATCATTGTAATAACTTGTATATATTGTTGAAATAATCTCTTGTGTCGAGCATCAGTGTTGCATATTTTGTACAAATACAATTGAATCGTAATTAGTAATCTCATGAATTTGATAATTTATTCCAAGTCCGATTGACATCATCCACTCTTTTGTATCCCGAAACAATGAATAATAGATGCATTTTCTCATGTCTAGGTTCTTCTTTCGAATTTCTCCAAGATACGATGATTTTCAATCATCCTTGGTTTTTACTGACAATCAATCAAATAATTAGGAAACACATATCGTATATGGCATAGTACAAAACAAAAATTGATATATATTATTTGTCCTTCACACATGTTGTTGCTTCATTACTGGTGTACATCGGAAACTTAATCCGGTAGTGATTATAATTGATACATTCAGCTATATAATAATCTAAGAGATATATAGAATATAACACCATCTGCATTGAAAAGTGAAATAACTTATAGATTTTTTAAATGCCCATAGGTTTTCGAGCTCCATAATACCTCAGTTTCTGGTATACTTATATTTCTACTTTGTATAATCAACTATCAGAATAATCTTAGCACTAGCGCCATCTACACTGAATGGTGGAAATAATTATCGGTATTTATTGGTTTATCTTCGAAAATAATATACACTATATGACATCTATCGGTACAAATTGTTGGATGAGGGTAATGGAAACATGAAGAAAAGAGAAGAAAGCTGCTCTTCACGGGACGTCAAACTTCCAAATCTGTTCATGTGATTAAAATAAACTAGAAATTTTATGCGGCATCTCGCGGTTGGGGGTCAGGTATTTTCTAACCACAAGACGATTTCATTTTAAAATCATCAACTGGTGGATGCGATTGAACCTGTAATATAGTAGCAGACAAACTAATGAACAGAGATTTTGCGTGTGCTACAACGTTGCTTGTATCACAACTTTTGTGATTTGTGGTCCTTTATTGATTCGAAAGAGATTCTAATACCTATCCGACAACAATAATATACTTAACATCTCCCGTTAAAATAAAAATAACAACATAATTACAAAGTACTTTGATAGATAATGCCGATATACCTCAATAAAGTTACGATACATTTCATTTCTTTGGTATTTTCAATACTCGTAGGTGACGATGTTATTGCTCTCATCCTATCGATTAATTCATTTACATCAGTCCAATTTTCCCACTCGTACACCAAGTTTTCTGGAATTTTATCCGCATTATTCGTACTAATTCGTTTTGATGGAAATCCTCTTCCGGTATCAATCTGCCCTGGCCCCTTTCTGTTACGGTTTGGTGGAAATAATAACGAAATAACGAATCTATACTTCCAAGATGAATTGGCGTTTGTAGAATTCCTCTGGTCATATTTCTTTTTATGCGCACTACGCATAATTAATATTTTCTTGTATTCTCTCAAGTCTTCTTCGGTGTATTCCGCAGGTTCCTTCTTGGGCAGAAGTTGCTTCAAACCTTCTGTCAGATGAATTTTCTCATCATGGATTATTAATTTATCCTCTTCAATATTCACTGGTGTATTGCCAATATTCAATGAGACATCCTATGGGGATATGATGCAATTCATGCTCAGTGAATTCCGTCAGACCATTTCTATGAGTTTTGAGGAATTTTACGAAAGCAGTTGTTTCTGACTTCATTGTAGATGATTCAGAGTTTATTTAACTTTGCAGACTGAATGAAATTCAACAAACACATTATATTCATAGTTTTTTATTCAAATCTGATATTATTTGGGATTTACTATAATACAACAGTGCATTACTCGACAAACAATTGGAAGCTTCACAAAATCCAAATATTATTTCTTCTATACTCAAAACAGTTTGGTTAGTTTTAATCCAATGAGCTGCAGAATTCAAAAGATTATGATAGAAAGCACAAAAGTTCAAATCGTTGATCATGGTTATTCTATGTGATACCAGACACATCTCGGCACTCAAAATATCTGCAACATCCCCCTCCATCAAGTCAAATTTAACGTGATATTTGACAATATATGCCTTTTCTTCGAGATATTTTCTCTACCAGGTGAATATCCGGATTAGCAATTTTTGGAGTTCTTCTCATGCGAAATTTGGTAGTTGACGTCTGACATCTGAACACTAGCGTCGTACGTGAGGAGGCGTTAGACTCGGAGGTTAGGTGAGGCCTCGAGACGCTAGATTCAGAGGTTAGGTTAGGTTAGGTTAGGCCTCGAGACTCTAGATTCAGAGGTTAGGTTAGGTTAGGTCTCGAGACGTTAGATTCAGAGGTTAGGTTAGGTTAGGTTAGGCCTCGAGACTCTAGATTCAGAGGTTAGGTTAGGTTAGGTCTCGAGACGTTAGTTTGTTAGGTTAGGTTAGGTCTCCGACCTAACCTAACCTCTGAATCTAACGTCTCGAGACCTAACCTAACCTAACCTCTGAATCTAGAGTCTCGAGGCCTAACCTAACCTAACCTAACCTCTGAATCTAACGTCTCGAGACCTTACCTAACCTAACCTCTGAATCTAGAGTCTCGAGGCCTAACCTAACCTAACCTAACCTCTGAATCTAGCGTCTCGAGGCCTCACCTAACCTCCGAGTCTAACGCCTCCTCACGTACGACGCTAGTGTTCAGATGTCAGACGTCAACTACCAAATTTCGCATGAGAAGAACTCCAAAAATTGCTAATCCGGATATTCACCTGGTAGAGAAAATATCTCGAAGAAAAGGCATATATTGTCAAATATCACGTTAAATTTGACTTGATGGAGGGGGATGTTGCAGATATTTTGAGTGCCGAGATGTGTCTGGTATCACATAGAATAACCATGATCAACGATTTGAACTTTTGTGCTTTCTATCATAATCTTTTGAATTCTGCAGCTCATTGGATTAAAACTAACCAAACTGTTTTGAGTATAGAAGAAATAATATTTGGATTTTGTGAAGCTTCCAATTGTTTGTCGAGTAATGCACTGTTGTATTATAGTAAATCCCAAATAATATCAGATTTGAATAAAAAACTATGAATATAATGTGTTTGTTGAATTTCATTCAGTCTGCAAAGTTAAATAAACTCTGAATCATCTACAATGAAGTCAGAAACAACTGCTTTCGTAAAATTCCTCAAAACTCATAGAAATGGTCTGACGGAATTCACTGAGCATGAATTGCATCATATCCCCATAGGATGTCTCATTGAATATTGGCAATACACCAGTGAATATTGAAGAGGATAAATTAATAATCCATGATGAGAAAATTCATCTGACAGAAGGTTTGAAGCAACTTCTGCCCAAGAAGGAACCTGCGGAATACACCGAAGAAGACTTGAGAGAATACAAGAAAATATTAATTATGCGTAGTGCGCATAAAAAGAAATATGACCAGAGGAATTCTACAAACGCCAATTCATCTTGGAAGTATAGATTCGTTATTTCGTTATTATTTCCACCAAACCGTAACAGAAAGGGGCCAGGGCAGATTGATACCGGAAGAGGATTTCCATCAAAACGAATTAGTACGAATAATGCGGATAAAATTCCAGAAAACTTGGTGTACGAGTGGGAAAATTGGACTGATGTAAATGAATTAATCGATAGGATGAGAGCAATAACATCGTCACCTACGAGTATTGAAAATACCAAAGAAATGAAATGTATCGTAACTTTATTGAGGTATATCGGCATTATCTATCAAAGTACTTTGTAATTATGTTGTTATTTTTATTTTAACGGGAGATGTTAAGTATATTATTGTTGTCGGATAGGTATTAGAATCTCTTTCGAATCAATAAAGGACCACAAATCACAAAAGTTGTGATACAAGCAACGTTGTAGCACACGCAAAATCTCTGTTCATTAGTTTGTCTGCTACTATATTACAGGTTCAATCGCATCCACCAGTTGATGATTTTAAAATGAAATCGTCTTGTGGTTAGAAAATACCTGACCCCCAACCGCGAGATGCCGCATAAAATTTCTAGTTTATTTTAATCACATGAACAGATTTGGAAGTTTGACGTCCCGTGAAGAGCAGCTTTCTTCTCTTTTCTTCATGTTTCCATTACCCTCATCCAACAATTTGTACCGATAGATGTCATATAGTGTATATTATTTTCGAAGATAAACCAATAAATACCGATAATTATTTCCACCATTCAGTGTAGATGGCGCTAGTGCTAAGATTATTCTGATAGTTGATTATACAAAGTAGAAATATAAGTATACCAGAAACTGAGGTATTATGGAGCTCGAAAACCTATGGGCATTTAAAAAATCTATAAGTTATTTCACTTTTCAATGCAGATGGTGTTATATTCTATATATCTCTTAGATTATTATATAGCTGAATGTATCAATTATAATCACTACCGGATTAAGTTTCCGATGTACACCAGTAATGAAGCAACAACATGTGTGAAGGACAAATAATATATATCAATTTTTGTTTTGTACTATGCCATATACGATATGTGTTTCCTAATTATTTGATTGATTGTCAGTAAAAACCAAGGATGATTGAAAATCATCGTATCTTGGAGAAATTCGAAAGAAGAACCTAGACATGAGAAAATGCATCTATTATTCATTGTTTCGGGATACAAAAGAGTGGATGATGTCAATCGGACTTGGAATAAATTATCAAATTCATGAGATTACTAATTACGATTCAATTGTATTTGTACAAAATATGCAACACTGATGCTCGACACAAGAGATTATTTCAACAATATATACAAGTTATTACAATGATATTTGGCAACATAACATTAATTAAAATAAATATATTTACAAAATATATACAATAATGATAATTATGATTTAATTAGATTCAAAACCTTCGTCTCTTTCTTGCGAGTCTGCATCCTCATCTACTTCTTCTTCATCCGAATCCCGATTAAGTTTGTACTTTTCGATGATGCTAGCGGGTAGAAATCTATAAATTTCGTATAAAAATCCCTGCAATTCCTCTTCTTCCATCATTTGCCGGCAGAATTCATCTAAACTGAGGCTACCATAAAAGAACCTAGACATGAAAAAATGCATCTATTATTCATTGTTTCGGGATACAAAAGAGTGGATGATGTCAATCGGACATTGATCGCTAGATTCCTCAAATATCTGAAAATATCTATAGAATGAATGTATTTGCTGATTGAAAAACATCTCATTTTGGTAATTTCTGATAATTCAACCCCAATTCGTTTTGTTGATATATTCCATCATATTTAATGGGATATAGAGAAAATAACTTATGCAAATCTAACTCCACCTTACGAATATTTCATTGAACACTCTATGCAGCGAAAATCAATCAAAATAGCATAACGTTTTTGATGGGAAAGTTCGATGAGAGAGAAGAGAGAAAACGAACAAAAAAATAATATATAAATGATATCATATGTGTGCAAGATTTTATGGATCGAATGAAAAATTGTGTATCGTATCATTATATAATTGTAATGAGTGGAATGAAATTCGATGCAGGCATTTATCGTATTATTATCCATATAATAATCATATGTAGCTTGAATTAGATTATTGATGGTAATGGAATTGATGATCTCCACGGTGAATTTCCAAATCATTCGATGAAGAGCTCTCCATTATAAAATATAATCGTTTGAATATGACGACAAATATATCGACTTTCCTCCCTGCTCGCAGTGGCGAAGGTTCATCGATCTGTGTGAACTTCTGTGTTGAACTATCTGAATACGATTATTCGATGAATTCCTAATGACTAATATACAGTTGTTAAATCATATGATTCAATAGACAGGTGTTTTATATGAGTATACCTCATCGCAGGTTTCACATTTTGTAAGTGGTATCAGTAGAGATATTAGTGATTTTTATATGAAATACATCCAAATAGCAATATTAATAAGTGAGACATGATTCTTCAATGTGGTTAAAAATCTACTTTTCTTCTTTTGTCTCTATGGATTCAACTGTCTTGAACTCGCGCATTATAATGGAACACCCTGTATATCAATGCATTTTTGGATTCTATGTTAATAATCATATATATTGACTTTCCTTCCTGCTCGCAGTGGCGAAGGTTCATCGATCTGTGTGAACTTCTGTGTTGAACTATCTGAATACGATTATTCGATGAATTCCTAATGACTAATATACAGTTGTTAAATCATATGATTCAATAGACGTGTGTTTTATATGAGTATACCTAATCGCAGGTTTGACATTTTGTAAGTGCTAGCACCAGAGATATCAGTGATTTTTATATGACATACATCCAAATAGCAATATTAATAAGTAAGACATGATTCTTCTTCTTTTTCGTCTCTATGAATTCAACTGTCTTGAAGTCGCGCATAATATTTCATTTGATAGGCTGTATATGAAGTATAGTCTTGAACTCGCGTATTCACATCAGGTTCCTACGTTCCGATATTTGTATCAATTCCGTTTGATTATTTATCCCGCATAAGATGGTTCTTTTCATGAGTATAGGGCGAAATAGAATTTTATTACCACCGGAGAGAATTAGGAGCTTGATATGAAATTTCATTGGAGTAAAACTGAGTCATAAAATCCCAAATATTCGATTCGAAGTTGTTGGTGACCAACGTCCAGTCCATACAAGTATCATTTCGATCCATCCTGTATATTTTTTTTTCTTCGCATACGAGGATATCACCTTATACTACAATAAAATCTATCTGCACTAGCAATTCTATGTTTTTCTCTAATCTCCCCTGTATAGACATTCTTTCGATCCATCCTGTATATTATTTTTACGATAGCTCACACGTAGAATAACCCCATATATAACCTCTGAGGGAGCGAATTGCTTCATTCATTATATACATATCCTTTGTTTTTTCAGTAGAGAGCCATTCTAATCCAAAAATTCGACGCCATATTGATTTTTTCTTTCTAGAAGACCATCTTATTTCATATTTTCAATGGCATGTTCGATTTTCTCTATAGGTGACTTACCCAATTTATATTTCCATCAAACGCCATATTTGTTTTCTCTAGGCGGTCATCTTGATTATTTTGATCGATGCCATGTTTTCGGCCCATCCTGTTCTAATACACGCTGATTTACCACTATGCGCAAAGATAGCCGTCTGCTTGACCCATTTTTCCCTTATCGATTCTATTTATGCGTATTTACATCATTTTTCAATACACCCAGTATATAATTCTTTCGATACATTCTGTATACCAATTTTTTATATATTCCGTATATAATTTTTCGATAAATCAAACGCTGAAATCACTCTGCACTTCTGGACGCCAAATTGTACCAATGTTTTCTCTGGTCCATCCTGTATTTATTTTCTCCCAACAACTGACAAAGTCCTTACTATTTAAAGGTAGACGTACGAATTCGGTTTGGCACATCAAATAGTTTAATTCATATATTATGGAATTTGTGAGGTTACCTGCTGTGAGGGTCAACGATAAAGCGCACGGTGAGGATTTTATTACCTGGGACATCTGCGGCCGAACCCCCTGACTTTTCATTATTATGATAGGAATGGTTCAGAACAAAGATTTCATCAGGATGATAATTTTTCGACTGTCTTCTTCTAGGCATTATATGTCGTAGTTAATCGTTCATTGTTACGTCACACTACCTCATAACTTGAGAATTTAATAGATGTGATAAATTATATTCTACCTACGCGAGAACGTGGAAATGGCAATTTTAGGTCTATGCATTATTCGGCTCGAAGGCTATACCTCCGGTCGTTCACTCCTCAGATCCTAGATCCTCCTCAGCCCCTCGGCTCCTGCACCTCCGCCACCTCCGCCACCGCCACCTCCGCCACCTCCGCCGCCACCGCCACCTCCGCCACCTCCGCCGCCACCGCCACCGCCGCCACGATCCACCTGATCCGTCTCCACGAACATAAACCCTCTACTAATTATATCAAGGTCGTGATTGAGCTTAAATACCTCAGTCGAAATAGCGCACATGGTGTATAAAAAATTACAGGTGACATGTGGGTACTCTCTGAAAATGATTTTTAATAGACATTCCGAGAATGCCAAAACTTACCTATTTGTAAAGTTTCCAGGATAGCGAGAAATCAGCAAAATTGATCAAATGGGAATGGACCATGCGATTATATAAGGATTGAGAGAGTCGCGATAAAAACTCCAACAATCGTCAAAATCCTCTAGTATATATGTCTATGAGTATCAATAATATAATAAGACAGACTACATGGGCCCAGACATGGCTCAGACCAGTCAGCCAGCCATCCTTTCATTCTCATCAAGCTTAATGAAACCTGCCGAACTTCCTTACATCGAAATTCTCTTTCTATTTAACAGCAAAATCGTAAACATGAGAACGAAACATGCATACCGGGTGTACCACTAAGAAAGGACTCCGGCTGTATCTCGGAAACTATTTGCTGCATAGGTTTCGGAAAAAAATATTTGGCCAAGAGAAATATCTGGAAATTATTGTCAAGTTTCCAGGACAACCGCTAGAGGGCGTAATTGCATTGGCCACTTCAAAAAATTGGTTTTTATAAGAATTTGATATATAAAGACATATCGAAAACACTTTTTTAATAATCTCGAGTTGATATCCAATCATTTCGATCTGAAAAAATTGCGCTTGCTCTTAAAATGAAAGAGGAAGGGGAGAATGAATAACACTATGAAAAAACTCTTATAACTACAGTTTGGTGTAACAGAATTCAACGAACTTGGTCTCATTTTGAAAAGTTTTTTTAGTTTTTTCAGATAAATAACGAATCGAGCCGATTCAAATCCCGTGGTCACCGCTAGATGGCACCGTTTGAAAAATCAGACAATTTTCCATTTTATTTCGAGAATTTCAAATGAAACCATATATTTTTCATGCTCTAATATGAAAGTAGAGCAAACGAGAAGAAAAATATTGAAAACCGGGAGTTGATACCTCTCGAGGAACCGGAGAAATAATCGAAATAATATGAAAACATTCACCACAGGAATCTGAATTATTTATTTCAATAATCGTTATCAGAAATATCATGTAATTATGGAATTATGATTTCAATAATTCATGCCCGGCACATTTTGCTACCAATTGTATGCAATTATTTAGATTTAAAATATCCTGGCAAGTGGAAAGGGAGGGGTAGCATGTTTGGGTGGCCAGCTAGGTCTCCAGATCTGCCTTGTTTAGATTTTCATTTATGAGGGAGATGGAAAGATGTAGTATTTCATACCCGACCAACAACTAGGAACGATATGATAAATAGGATCAGAACTGCCGTCGAAAGCATATATATACCAATGGCCGAATAAGTGGAAGCTGCAGTTTTATCCATTCGACGGAGACTCAATTCATGTATAGAAAATGATCGCAGACAATTTGAGCATCTAGGAAGACTAAAGTACTACTAATTACTTCAGTTCCTATTCACTTTATATTTTCTAATATTATTATTATTTCTCCGGTTTCTCAAGAGGAATCAACTCGCGGTTTCCGCCATTTTTCTTCTCGTTTGCTCTATTTTCATATTAGAGCATTAAAAATACATGGTTCCATTTGAAATTCTCGAGAAGAAATGGAAAATTGTCTGATTTTTCAAACGGTGCCATCTAGCGGTCACCACGGGATTTAAATCGACTCGATTCGTGATTTATCTGGAAGAACTGAAAAAACTCTTCAATATGAGACCAAGTTCGTTGAATCACGTTACACCAAACTGTAGTTATGAGAATTTTTTTATAGAGCTATTCATCCTCCCCTCCCTCTTTCATTCAAAGAGCTAGAGCTAATTTTTCCAGATCGCAATGATTTGATATCAACTCGAGATCATCAAAAAAGTGTTTTTGATATGTCTTGATACATCAAATTCTCATAAAAATCCGTTTTTTGAAGTGGCCAATGCAATTACGCCCTCTAGCGGTCGTCCTGGAAACTTGAAAATAATTTCCAAAGATTTCTCTTGGCCACTTTCATCATAAATATTTTTTTCCGAAACCTATGCGGCAAATAGTTTCCGAGATACAGCCGGAGTCCTTTCTTAGTGGTCACCCAATATATGGTGAAACAGATTTGCGTTGGGAAACATCAAAAAACGATGAAAAAAGTGGAGAGGATGGTGATAAAGAAAAGAAAACATTGAAACAACATCGTGAATAGGTGAGAGAAGCGCGACAAAAATACATTAAATAAACGCGAAAAAAATATGACATAAAACAGCGAAAAACGCTGAAAAACGTGGGTGTTGAGGAGATGACTGAGATTCGCGAAAGACATAAAAAAATACGTCTGGGGCTTATTTCTTGAGAAAGATTGGAAAGGATATTCCATCTGGTTTCATAGCCTTTTTAGTATTAAGATCTAGAGCAGGATGCGCCTAATATTGCGGAAGGCTATTTCAGGTAAAAAGCTATCAATGTGGTAGCGATATCAGGGGGAATTAGCAGCAAACATCCCGGTAAAGATGTTGGCTTTTTCTTGTGGTTTGTAGCCAATGTAACATCGTATCTGGGTTAAGGGAGGAGATAAAAACTGGAAGCAAAATTTCTTCCAGTTGCCTTGGTGGAGGTACTAGAAAACGGGAACCGTTTGGACATTCGATGAGGTTTGATCTTGGCGTCATATCCCTCTGATGATGATGATTGTCGGTTTGCGAGCGGTCAGAACCATAAGCATGTAGGCCACACAGTCGGGCCCGATTCACACCCGCCATTTTAAAGAATAGGTTAAGTGTTGGACTAATAAGTCCAAATAGGTAAACTATATAATTTGGAATTCTACACACTTCAGCGTGTTGAAATACGAAAACACCTTCAATGAACACCAGTAAAAAGATTCATTTGTAAAATGTGCACCTGATTGGATGAATCGAAAGTATACCTCCAATAAAACAATCTTGGCACGTTGATACAGATTTTGTGCTTTGGTGATGCTTGTAAAAAATGTTTAAATCACTGGTACAACGTCAGTATACCACCATGACGCATTTACAATGAATAAGGTGGTGGATCATTTTGTCGACCACCGCGACTGAAAGAGATAAATCATAACTAAATAAACAAATTCGAAGTCAGATAGAACAGAGAGGATATTATTCGTAAAGATACATTTTTTGCTTTTTGTATCGGTATAAGATATTTAAAGTACGACATGCAACAACTTGTATAGTCATGTTAGAACGTATATCAATTTTCTATAGCTTATTGAGTATCATATATAGATTCCTGGAGTTTGGGAAGTTATAGCTAGGGTGAACAGGGCGAATGGCAGTAGTGAACATTTGAAAAAACGAAGGTTCGAGCGTATTTGCTCTGTCATTGGGTAATGCTGCTAAGGCGAAGGAGTAAACCTATATATTTGCAATACAAGTTTGATCCATTATCAATTTATCATTAGCAAATAAGCAAGTATACAATCGAAAGTAGTCTATAATCATGAAATGGCTTCAAATATTTGAATTTGTAATAAACAAATTTGCAAAGGTAAACAAAGACAAAAAGGGAAATAGAAATGGTTTTATCGTTATGTATCTTTCTGCCGAATCCCATCATCGAGAACATATAGCATGTGACCACAGCCCACATGTTGTACCTGCAGCGATACCATATAAGGGGTAATGGCGCTCATGTGAGCGGGATAACCCCAAACGATCGTTTTGAATTTATTTAACTTTAAATTAAATGGATAAATGGAAAGAAATTGTTGAAAATTGATCAATTCATAATAAAATGAAAAGATTTTGGACCTAGGAAAACTATATAACGATAAAAATTCAGAATCAACCGAATAAAGATCTCGACGAAAACAACGCACTGTACCGCCGCTAGAAAACGATATCGAAGAGGCAATCATCTTACGCGCCGTGGACTGAGGGCAAATAAATCCACACACACACAGGTTCTGACCTGTCGATCGCATATCGAAGCGTAATAACTGCATGTATGGATTCGCCTTCTGACCATGGTAGAGGACAGGCGGCGTCCTCGAGGTTCGAAGTCAAGTTGATGTGAAATGTGATCGTCCATTTTGAAATTATGAATATTAATTGAAAATATATTTATCAAAGTGAAGCTAAAGTGAATAATAGTGAAAATCAATTGGTCCTCTTGTTTCTACGCCGGTTAGAGGCCGGATGACAACGGATTTGTCGAATAAGGGGGCCATACTTGCATTGAAGTATTTCTTGAAATTTATGGAATATTACTACTAGTGAAAAATTACTATTGAATAATTATTTTTATTTACCTGATCTGGAGAAATTGGCACCGAAAGAAGCCAGAAATCCAAAAAACCAAACAGAAGAAGAAGAAGACTGCACACAGTAAAAACTGGGTAGTTAAAATTAACTACAACCCAACCAGCAAAGTAATTTTATAATTCGATTGTTCTGTGATTATTTAATTTTATAGGTATCTCATGAATACTTTCGGAATGCATATTCATTGTATTGATGCTTCCATACACACTATTCTGTTGTCGACTCTAAATTGTTTTATAAATTTATCTCCGAAATGTTTTCATAAAACGAATGTGAAAAAAGTAATAAACCAGTCATCAAATTATTTCAAAAGAGTGCTTATGACCAACTTATAAAACATTACTACCAATATAATCGAAATATTTCATAGTGACTTTGTATTATATACCAGCGATATTTTTGATGGTCTTATAGGTATATTATAAATATATTTCATAGTTACTACCTTTGCCCCTATACAATAGTTATAAAAGAGTACATTCAGGAACCTTACTGATTTCATGAGTGAAGGGTTGTTTGTTTATCATGTTATAACTATTTTATACTATTGTACTCTACGACAAGAATAAAAACGCAACAATTCCTTTATGTGATAATTTGTTCAGTTGGACACAAATCTGTTGACGCTTTTGCAGTCAAGTATATTATGAAACATAGGTACCTACTCAATGATCATCATATAATATCCGCCTAGTCTAGTCAAATAAAAGGTTATGTGTAGCAAGAATATAAACATCAAAATGTCTGATATGCGTCAATGGAAAAAAATTAAGAAAAGTGGTGCTTTTCGAAGAAGGTTAAGAATGTGTTATCAGAATATAATGTGTAATAAAGTCATTGGTTTGTGCAATAATGAAATACTACAGTCGAATGAGGAGATGAAATCCACTGTTGCCCCAGAAGTAGAATCTATGAGCCAAATTAATCCATTTGATGCAAGTACCAGCGGGCTAGATACGAAGGGACAAGAAAATAATGCAACTGTTCCTTCACAAACAGCAGCGGTATGCCAGTTGGATAATGATGAAATTTTTAGGTTACGTCGGGACCGACGAGTATATTAGTATATATTCTTTTCGCACGTTCGTCACACAAGTTCAACACTGAATGATGAAGATTTTATCATGGAAATGCTAGACCATAGCAATAGCGAGTATTTAATTTTATAAGAGTAGTCAAAAAGTTTTGAAGTAGGCAAATGGTTGTCTAGTAGCCAAATAATTATCAACTAGCAATATAAGCACACCCTGATCGTGTAACAACAAAATACCGATATCTGCTCGACAGGACCGTACTTTAATAATGATTGACGCAAGGTTTCTTGAAGATTTGTATTTATCATTGCTACCCGCAATATTTTAGCTCAACATGTGCATATTTCATGGACTTGATATTATTTCATCTTCGGTATTTTGAGACATTGTCAAGCTCGAATCATGCAAAATTTTCTTACATCGAAATTATTTTTTCTATCGAACGGCGAAGTTGTGTAGCTATCATAATCTGCTGCTGTCTTTCTAGATGTAAATAACATCCAATCTTTCAAAATTATAGATGTTTCTTTTAGTGCAGTCGTAAAATTGTAATAATACTACTAATAATAATAATAATATCCAGTTTGCTTTGGGAGGCCGAAAATACGACTAACACTTCTCTCAGCAATTCGGAATTATACCAGCTTGCCGACAGAAGGCACACGTTTTAGCTGGGGCCATGCAGCAGGCCGTCATACTGGGATCATTGAATGCGTCAACTCAGTTCACACGATTTCTGATTCCTGGGAACACTCACCCCACGGCGTGGGGAGTGGTCACTGGTTTTTCTACAGCTCGACTTTGCATGGTTTCGGAGGCTTCAACAGTTTATTTGATAAAAAATCTTCGAACCAAACATAAACCTACTTTAGAAAAATGCATTCATCAAAGAAGTACAATATTCATATGATTCATATTCAAGTCACAATAATATATATTTCAATAACATGACATCCCAGCCAACACATCTGCGACATGACATCTCTGAGATGTCGCAATTAGGTAACATTGCGATATCACGAACGTTGCATCGATGCGATGTTAAAAAGTAAGCATATTTGCGACATAACATCTCTGAGATGTCGCAAAGAGATCAAACTGCGATATCACAAACGTTGCATCGCTGCGATGTGAAAAGTGAGCACATCTGCGGCCTAACATCTCTGAGATGTCGCGATGAGATCACACAGTGATATCACGAATGTTGCATCGCTGCGATGTACAAAAGCAAACACATCCGCAACATGATATCTCGGAGATCTCTAGATGAAATCAAACTGCGATATCGCAAACGTTGCATCGCTGCGATGTAAGAAAGCAAACATATCTGCAGCTTGACATCTCTGAGAAGTCGTGATGAGATCAAACTGCGATATATCACAAACGTCGCATCGCTGCGATGTACAAAAGCAAACAAACCTGCGATATATATATAGCACAAATTGTGCAGTTGTTTATTGTATTGTATTTGTATTACACAAAAATCAAATGTTCCGTCTTTTGGTACAATTTATTATAATTTATCGTATCATTGAGAATAAGACATTATTATATGAAATCTCCATTGATAATTATCAACATCATAAACGTACTAAAACCTTAGTTACTCATAATACATTATAGTTACCATAATTTACGTCGGTTACGAAAGCATAATACGTTAAATTCAAGCATAATACATTAGATACCAAATATATAATAGTTATTTATTTTATATTTATTTTCGCATCGCCGTTGTCAATGATACGATAAAGCTTTGAATGCAACTCGATTATCAGCGAGTTAACACCATCTCGGACATTGCGGTTGACTCAGCTACCATCTCGTTACCAAGCAATGTCCTCCACTGATATTATAAATCGCATAATAATCTCTACATTAATAGCCACTATTTGAATTTCCCGCGCTCAAATATACTTTCCGTGGTCTGTGGACACCTGCACTAGACAGTTGACAATGATGATTCATCATCACCAGTTACAACTTTCTCAACCACTCCAGAGTCCAGTGTTCCAATCCAATCAGTTGAACAAACAATGATTTAATCAGTTTTACCAGAGTTCACTCAAGTTGTGGTCTTTGTGCTAGTTCTTCATGCAAGTTCTTGTACAATCAAAAAGTTATAACAGCTCTGTGGGGGTACACGAAACGTGAGTATAGGTTTTGTTTAAGTAATGGTGAGAATAAGTTTTCACTTGAAAGCATGCCAAAGCCGTTCATCATACTCAAAAGACGACATCTGATGGTTTTGGAACAAGATAGATTATGGTAGTCCAAACTATCAATTTATTGTATTTGATTCAGCAGATTATGGATGTCGCCCAAGGTGGATAGAGATGATCATTTACGGATTCATCGCCTCGGAAGACGTATATGGGAGCTGATGCTGATGGAAACTTTCTCAGAATGTGTTTATGAGGAAGTTTCTGCAGATTGAATATTGATGCGAGAAATTCAACTAAAGATAATATTTCCATTCCATCAGCCTTCTACGAAGAAAACAATATTCATTCAAAACAAATATCCAGAAATAATAATAACCTATATTTTGTGCTAAAGAGAATTTCCTTTCATTTATTAGAATGGAATAATAATTTTGTTTTTGTGTTGGTAATTGTTCATTGTTGGAAATAAATGTTTATAATATATGTTAATTTTTTTTCATGCACTGACACTTTTCCCTAGATATCACCTTACCTCTGCATCACATATGTACATCGCTGTGATGTCATATATTCACATCTCTGTGATATCATATATTTACATTCCTGCGATGTCATAAGTTCACACATCCCTGCTGTCAAAATCGAATCACATCGCAGTTTCATCCCAAAAACACATCGCAGTTTCATCCCAAAAACACATCGCAGTTTCATCGCAATAACACATCGCTATTCCATCATAATAATATATCGCAGCGACATCGCATGGAGGAAACTTGAGTGTGACAAAATAATATCCCTGCAATATCGCAGCGACGTATGTGCGACATAGAATGCGATATCGCAGGTCACATTGTTACATCGCTGCGATATCTCTGTGATGTAACTGTGTTTGCTGGGATACAGCCAGTTCACTTAAAATTTCAGTTTTTAGTTCATTTCTGGAGGAATTTAAACTGGGATCTTCAATTTATCTCTAGATGTGAATGTGAATGTACAAAATGATTTTCCAGAAGTTGAACGGGGTTAAGAGGAGCGAGACCGACAGTCTATAGTGGAATCCAAACCGATTCTTATCTTATCTGATAGTAATATAAGAAGCTGTGATATTATTGGACAAATAGGTAGGTGCATATTGATATAATAGGGATATTTTTTTAACACGGTCAAATCGAACATAGTTCCATCTTTCCGCTGATGACAGAGAAATATAATATTATGGTATTCATAGTATAATGGGATAAAACTTTATCCGAGGGTACCGGTTTTCATTTCGGAAATACACTACTACATCATCAAGGATTATATCTTCGTGGATGAAATCCCCCTAACCCCATTGAAACGCCCATATGGGATATCATAATACTGTATGGGTGTAGTAAAAATAGTAACATTTCAATCTGTCAAATTGAACAAGCTTTTATGTTTTGGAATAAAGAAGTTATATGCATCCTAAATTTGTCGAAAAAATTTCATGGTTTGGAACCAGTTCGGTCCTGTCGCAATGATTTTACTTTGAAGCAGAATAATTTTCACATATTGTATAGAAATTGCAAGGTAGCTGATTTATTTTATATCAATTGCTTGAAACGTGAATTCATTTTATACAAAGGCGCCATTGATAATTGCAGCATTCAGGATATTGAAAATGGCTAGACTTGAAATACTGAAAATCCACATTTCTGTTGATATATATAAGCTGTAATATATACAGAATTGTGATAATAATAATGTCTGATACAAATTGGTATATTCTTTCCTCAAAAGAATCAACAAATCGATTGAGGTTATTTCCAAATTAATATTTTTAAGTGAGAAAACATTTATGAATAGCAGGCGCATTAAAAATTTGTCAATATTATGCTGTATTTGACGATAGAATTTCATTCGCATCAAGATTTCCAAACTCTTGATATCAAATAACGTCTCTTAATAAATATAAGTAAACCTACTAGAATAGCCCATTCTGAAATATATATAGAGCCTATGTCTGATGCTAAACGAAATTTATTGTTTCCTTCTATGTCTGTTTCTCTTTATCATCTCGAAATTATTTCTTTTACAACTGTTCGAATATAATGAAGAACATTTTAATTTTATTGGTGGTGATATGTATAACATTTTCACTTCATAACGTTCAAATCACATGACTAATGAGACTGTAACAAAACTGTTGTTTTGTTGATTTGAAAAACTAATTCAAGAAAATGTCATGTGTATTTCTTAAGATAGTATGGGAAGCTTTAATAAAACTATTTTATGATATTGGCGTTGAGTTTTCTTTAGAGTTGCAGATATGTTTATAAAATTGTTTCGTAATGTTTGAAAAAGGGCTTATGTAATATCAACGGAGACTCAAGTATTTTATAAAATGGTGCCAATTTTACGTTTATAGGTGTTGTGAAAATATATTAGAAATATTTCTAGGATCAGAATAGTTTTATAATTTTTTTGTCTGAAATGTTTTCGCAACTATTATGAAATATGAATTTGCTAGTTGGGAACTTGTTGCTCAGCTCGATCCACTAACCTTATTTAGTTAAATTAACAAAAGTACATGTAGTCGAATGCATCTTGTCAATTTGTGCAATAGCTTAGTTGACAAATAACAAAACTCAGTTGCGAAATCATATTAGTTTTTTTGGAGTTACTACAAAACGGTTTTGCGAAATCACCGGATATATTTCGTATTTTCAACAATATTCTTTCGATGAAAGTGAAACCAATGATGGTAATTCGACAAATCATTTGGTTAATTAATACTAAATAACGTAGTGGATTGGTATTCTATTTTGTTACTTTAGCAATATGATATTGTTAATTCAAAAATATAATTTTGCTCTTTCAAATATAATATTGTAAATTTAACAATATAATATTATATAAACTTAATAATAGCATATTGTCAATTTCACAAGTTCAGTGGTATGGTATTAAAATTCATAAGCAAAAGATGTACCATAAGGAAAATGAATAAAATTCAATTCAATTTTATTTAAAAAATGAGGGCATTCACAAATATTTACAGTTTTATGAAGAAAATCAAAATAATTTGAAAAATAAACACTCGAATAAATGTATTACATCTTGACAGATTTCTATACATTGAGTAAAAAATGTACATATATGATTAACTGAATATTACCAGCGGATTTGGTTATATATAACTATCAGAAATGATATAATTCACGTAGATGTATTCTTTGCCTGTTTATTCCATCTCACGAACTGGAGTCTCCGTCTAAAATGAAACAAAAAGGTGAATGATGAATCAAGAATAACATCAATTTCAAATAATGAAATTGAAATAAGAATGAATGAAATAGGAATGAAAAAACTCGAAGAAATACTTACGTTCGAAAGAAGTTATTGAATATTCTTGTGTCGTCAACCCTGAACTCCTATTTTGGAAAATTTTATGAATGCCTTCAGGAAATCCCTCGAAAAATCCGCTTGTAGTTCCATGCTGAGCAACTAGAGGAACTTCTAACTTCCAAGTGCTGAACATAGTTGGCCAAATTGAATGATGCTGAAGTTATAAGATTACGAATTTCATCTGGAATCAACTGCATCTTTCCATAAATCTCCAAAATATCTGCAATAATTGAAAAAAATTAAGATTTCAATTATTATTGTTGAAGGTACTGGGTAGTTTTTTTGAACACGATTAGGGAATTTAACAACAAAAATTAAAGAACATGCATAAACCGTAAAGATAGCAGTAAAATACCTCTACCTTATTGGAGAAGACTATTCAGTATGAGTACCTACTGAATGGTTTGAATAATAATATACTTTATAATACCCTATTGATATTGAGTATGCTGAAATTGAGTACAGCTCTTGATTGAGTTTTATACTCAAGGGTACATCTCATCTGCTCTAGGTCAATGAATACATTTTTCATCTACTTACTTTCTGTTGCAATTTCTCTGTTGGCGTTTACTACTCTCGTATACTGCTTCATTTTTCACTCGAATTTTGTGGGATATGCTTTTTGAAATAATCGAGAACCAGATAATTATTCTTACATACATATTATAGTCGATAATAATGCATTAGATGAATCACGAAACGGTTTTGCAAAATCACCAAACATTTTGTATTCGTAACAAATGTACTTTCGATTAAAGTTAAACCAATGATGGTTATTCAACAAATCAATTTGGTTAATTACTACTAAATATAATGAAATATAGTTTCATTTCGTTACTTCAACAATAAGATATTGTCAATTCAACAAATGGTTTGGTATGGGAACAAATATATTCTTGAATGAATATGTAACCAAAAATAAACAATTTAACCTTACCTTCAATATATATTTAATATGCAGCAATTCTTCATCATCGACCAGAAATTAGTTCAGTGGATTCTAACTTGTTGGAGGTGTTGCTTCTTTTCTGATGAGACAAAACTTTGCACGCTTGACACCTCAACAACACGAAAGACTACCAAGTACTGAGCCTATACCTCATTCTGACTTGCACATCGTCGTCAAACGTTGATTAAATGACAACAACTTTTTGGAAGATTAAATATTTGTTTTGTCTATTTCACTCAAATTCATAGAAACCAACAAAAGACATAGTATTTTTCTCTACAATTTTTGTTACGGACATTTTTTAACTAATCGTTGTATAGTGAAAAGAACAAATTTCATCATTAACAAGTTTCTCGGATGAATTTTATGCTAATATAGATATAATGTTTGTGGTTATTAACAAATTTCTTGCTATTTTCAACTAAATAGACATTAACAAATATATATTTTTTTTACTGTGCATGTATGTGTTGAAACTGCAGTCAATTATCGGTGTAATCATCGAAGGGTTTTTGATCTGAGGATCAGTTCGTCTGAAGGCCCAATTCATCATACACATACAGTTCCAAAACAAGTCACAGCCTACAATTTGCAAATCGAAATCCATAACTGCATGTGTATGGGTACATTTGTCAGTTGACGAATAGGCCTGGGACTGAAAATTCAACTTCAAGCCAGTCAGATATTTGCCTCTGCGATGTCTTGTAAAAAAAACAATAACCCCGAGTTTTTGGGAAGGTTTATTGAAATTTACCGTTCACATCCATCATTATGGAAAGTTAAAGACAAATGTTACTCCAATAGAGATTTAAGGCAGAAAGGGTATCAGGAGTTATCAGGAGTTATTGGCCTATTACAAAAGAATAGATCTCACCGCCACTCATGAAACAGTCAGAAGCAAGATAAATAATCTCAGAAGTGCCTTCCGTAAAGAATTGAAGAAGGTAAAAAAATCCAAAAAAACTGGATCATCTGCCGGCGATGTGTATACATATATGTACCTAGTTTATGGTACTATGACTTGTTACTGTTTACGGCAGATCAAGAGGAAAATCGAAAAGCTCTCTTCCGCACTGATAGCACATCTCATTCTGGTATTCTGCTTCGTTATAAGTGGTTTAACTAAATTTAATAGCATCTGGAAGGAGTCCTCTCCCATGCGAAGATAATTTTTCAAATCATTATTGCTCGAGAGTCTCAATTCCGATTTAAGTGACATGTGTGATAGAATATTCCTCTTTTGTAACCATTCTTTAACCCAAAAGGACCTTTTTTGTTTCTGATTCAAAATTATCAACAGCGAGCATATTTTTTTCCGCGAGAGGCGACCCATAATTCACTATACCAAACTATACGCACTGAAAACACAATATACTGAAATATATTTCGACTCATCTCTACGATATTATCCTTCAGTTACTGAACTGTTCGATGTGTGTTGGTTTTCAATCACAAACATCAGTCCTGACCTACATATCGTTGCCTTTTAAATATCTGCAAGTGAGTGGCTCGCTGTGAGATCAAGTTATAGTGGCTCGCTGTGAGATCACCTGAAGGCCGCTAACTGACAGATATAATCTTTCAGTTATTTGACAGAACTAATGTATGGCAATATTCGATCACAACCTTCAGTCCTGGCCTGCAGATAATTGCCTTTTTGATATCCGTATGTGAGTGGCCCGCTGCGTGTTGAAGGCCCTTCCCCTCGCCCGTTTTACGTATGGTGGCATGTTAATTGCTATGCACTATTTTCATAGACTTAGAGGTGCGCTCCATTACCCGGTTAGCGTCATTCCCCCTGTTTTCCCTAATCAAATCAACCGGTTTATAATTAATCTATGATTACTTTGTGGAATCGAGACACATTTGGTTGATGAATCGAAAGTGAGATTTAATAATAAAATTTAAGTTGTAATCGATTTAATTATTATTGTTATTGAGTATATAATAGAAAAGTATAAATATTTGTAAGTGATTCGCCTTCAAATAGTAATAAGCATTATATAGACAAAATATCCGAAAAATATCATATACCTAATATTAGAATCGAATAATACAAGAGATAAAATAAGTGAATTTACATTTCAAATATTCCTATTCAATAGTTAAATGTTGGTAATAACCTGAATTGAAATATAGAAACAATGCTTTTCTTGGAATATATATGTCCAACCAACTCAGACGATTTTTCCGACCGGGACAAAAACTTGACATTTCTTGCCGTTTCACAGCATTTGAGATTTGAAGTAAACTCGGATTTAAAAGACTTCACAAAATTATATTGGATGAGAATTTTTGTGAGAGTGATGGTGCCATAGGTTTATTTTTTTCGATTGCATGAAAGAAAAACGTCTAAAATGTTCATGAAGGAACATGGTTCAAACCAGTAGAAGCAGGTGAATGTTATCATAATAATATGAGATATAAATTTCAATTTGATTATTTTCATACTTCAATTATTATACCCCTTTGACTGCGTGATTCGCGAAAAGATTTATTTGAGTTGTTCCATTTCAAATATGTCGACAACAATGTATTTATAGGTACATATTATGATAAGAATCATTAAAATAACCAATAGCACAATTCTGTCGCTATAAATAATTTTAGATTCTGAAGGATTCTGGATTAATTTTCCATATCTAATAGGCTCATCATCACTGGTAGAAAAAAAGTTTTGTGGGGTATTATGGAAACTCTCCAAATATTTGTAAAAATTACTTTTTTCGAAATCCTTGTTGAAAAAATTATACATAACACTTTTCATGAACCCATCATTCATAAAATTATAAGCCTTTTCTAAGCCATGCATATATCTGGTAAAATTTTTATTTTCGACTTCACTATCGTAATATTTGTTAACGGAATTATTAAAATCATTAACAAAATTAGTCATATTTTTTAGACTTTCCAAATATTTGGAAAATTTTGTTTTTTCGAAATCCTCATCAAAATATTTGATCATTTGAGTTTCATTAAACTTGAAGTTATTCAGTTTCTGCATATTTTCCAAGTATTTATAAAAGTTAGTTTTTTTAAAATCATCATTGAAATAGGCATACATTGCACTATTTTTGAAGTAATGATTGTCGACCACTCGATCAAGTTTATTCGCGATAATTTTCTCAAATTCAGGATGTATGTGGTCTAGAAATCCGAAAGATTTATTGTTTTCCAAACAAGATATTCCTTGTATGTTGGAAGTGTTTTTAGTAAAGCCGTACTCGAAATAAATTTGTGTGTCACGTCAATCAAGTTTTCACAAGTTAAATTATTATCCGCGAAAGAAATTTTCGACAAATTTGGTAAATAATCAACCAATTGTTTAGAGTCTATGGAAACTATTTCATTTTCGTTTATATATAACTCTTTAAGACTCGAAAGTGAATGAAGAAACCTTTCTATATCTGTGAGATTATTGTGAGATACATCAAATATGTTCAATTCGCCTAAAGCTTCGAAAGTACCATGTCTAAAACCCTCAATTCCATTATAAGATAAATTCAAATATAATAAATTATTTAAATTGGAAAAAAATCTAGTGGGAATGATTGAAATATCGTTATTGTTCATATATAGTATTTGTAAACTATTTATAGAGTTGAAAATTGATACTGAATCTAATTCATTTAAACTATTGTAACTCAAATCAAGATATTGAATGTTGAAAAAGTCATGTGAACAATGATCATTCTTCAGAGACCTTATTCTGTTTTTACTCAAATTCAGTCTGCTCAACCCAAGAATAGTACAAAAATTGATTGTATCAATCATATTGCTAGTTAAATCAATTTCTTCAACCTTCAGTGCTAAAGATTCAAATCTCGATATGTTATTGAAACTCAGGTCAAGAATATTGAGAATGTGATTATCGCTGTGCAATATGGAATCTCCAAAATATATTAGATTATTATGAGATACATTCAGGATCTGCAGTTTGACCAAATCGGTCAAAGAATATTCTTCTAAGACTCTGATGTTATTCCGTGATAAATCTAAGCTCCTCAAGTTATGCATCGAATTGAATATTCCAGCTCCAATTTTCGTGATTTTGTTTCCTGCCAGATTGATATGCTGAAGATTTTCAAGCGAGTCGAATGATCCCTGGATGAGCTCTTCGATATGCTGATTTTCCATACTGATGAATGTTAGAAACGAGAAATCAGCAAAAGAAGCATATGGAACCACGCTTAAATTGGAATGTTTTATCACCAGAGACTGCGGACATTCAATACAACTGTAGTTTCGATTAACAGATGATAGCGGTAAATCAACTCCATGACATGTATATTGAATGCTTCCAACTTCATCATATACTAGTAGATGAGCCGAGTCTTCATATTCCTCTTCGTAGTCATCGTCACGGGGATCCACATTCTTTAGGTTTTTAACCATGGAAACTTGTTCATAGCAATCACTTGAAGAAGAAATTCTTGATGAATATATGAGTATGATACCCATCACTAAAATCTTTACCCCTACAACAAGAATAAATGTTCAAGTTAATTAATGAAACACAAGGATACCTATCAGCAACTGACATCAAGCTATATAATATGAGGTTTATAGAAATGTTTCCATAAATATCAGTGGCGAATTCGGGATGTATATAGGGTCACTCACGGGCGAACTTCCTGAACTTGAAAAATCTCGATTTTTCACACCCAATATCTCTGTAAATTTTCGCGCTATACCCCAAGTATAATGTATCGACGAAATTAGCTCTTCAGGAAGAATCTAAAAATGAAATAACATACAGGATGTTCCATTTGAAATAACAAAGTTGTTGCTACTTTTTGATAGAAGCGGCAACGCCGCAACGCTGAAAGTATTTTAGATCGATAGAACAAAACTGATTACCCAATAAAACAAATTTTCAGAATAATCCTACGTCCCGTTCTCCGTAAACGTCTAAGGTACCATCGACCGTGAGTGACCCTGTATAAACGAAATTCACGATCCTGTGTGAAACTATCGAACAATTTGGCAAAATATAAATGAAATAACTCAATCAACTCGAAATGCCTAGACGCGAATATAACTTCATAAATGAGAATGGCCAAAACACAATACCGACGATGAAAGCAAATCAAATACCTAACTTAAATTTTTTTTTTTTGAGAATATTGGGCACTTGATGGCAGAAACAATTGATAAGCAACACTTCACCAGAAATATTTCAAATTATATTTTCCTGTGTCCTGTTATAGAAAATAAGGCTATAAAAATTACATCTGCGCTGAAAAATAACAGCTCTACGAGCCCTATATAATATGGTAAATCAGTTCAGTTAGTTGAAAAATATAATCGCGGTTTTCGAAGTCCATTCTGTATATTGATACGATATATCTACTTGGTTTCGTGAATTTAAAACACTTCATTTCACTGAACACTCGAAATTCAACTCAATTAATCGCTTTACAAATTTCAATGTTCACAACACTAGCTTTCTTTCTAAACTCAACTCTTTCCAAACTAAAACTGACTGTCCGCGACTCTGCGCGGTTCCTTATATAAGTACAAACATCAATCTAGCGAAATCACTCATTTTCCAGAAATTACAGGAACTTCTTAGAATTACTGGTAATAAATCATCCGCTCTAACTGATACGTCGGTGACCGATATCTTATCGCGAGTCCATAAATCACGGCCTATATAGACGCGATCTGTCGAGATAATGACTTCCGGTCTTCTTGATGGAAGCACAGCGCGTAACAATATTTTCAATGAACCTTGAGCCTATATTGCCTCATAAAATATATAATTTGCCGACAAAATTTGCAATTCCAATACGACTTTGACAGGCTTAGGCCAAAACCATTTGTCATTTTCAGTACTTTTTCTCAATTTCTCGAATGAAAAAGATTATTCAATAAATGTAAATGTCTACGTCCAGAATGGAACATTAAGAATGGAGATAAAACACCTCTGAAACATCAAAATAAATTGCTATGCTCTACTGCGTTTACTCGATACAATACATATAACTACTTTCAGTAAAAGTGATCAAATAACAATAATTTCTCACTAAATTCCGAGCGAAACCAATTAGGCCAGTGCATTTAGGTGGTGGCCTCGGAATTTTGGGTAAGCACATTTTTTCTTTTGTCCCTCGATCGAACGAAAGGGTCTCAAATGAAAAGCTTAACCCTGAGTTTGCGCATGCGCAACGTTCACCGTTCCATCGCCATTTTGAATTTGATTTTATTTTTTGAAACGCTCATATCTCGCGTTTCAATTATCGTACAGCATGAAAACGAAAGTGGTTGGATTCGTCATGACTTGAACTTTCATCCAGCTTATTTGAAAAAAACCGTCCGATGCGCCAGAAGAAATGTATTGACGTCTAAAGTCGAGTAAACTCCCCAAAAATCTGTTGACGTCACTATTTGTGCGCATAGCTGTTATGGCGGATCTGACGTCAAAATTATTTTTCATGAAAAAGAAAGCCGACGTAATTTCGAGCATTTTGAAATAAAAAACATCGTGATAAAATGATTCCTAGCTGACCAATACACGCTAAAAGTTATAATAAATTATACAAAATATTATTGAAACCAATTGATGATGCATGTGCTCTATTGAAGCTTTCACCTCTTTCGTCGATAATGAGGTGGAAGTTATCTATAGGGTCGATTTTAAGTTAAAAAAAATAACGACTCACAAACATTTTTGGTACAATTTTTTATTTCTGTTTTTTACGGTGTTTTCCCGAAAGGCCTTTTCGTCATCGTCGTTTTATTCGTGTATTTCTTCAATCGATATCATTGTTAATATTACAAGTGATTCCTAGCTTTTCTTTTTCTCGATATTCTGGGTAATGGTACAATTGTAGGGTCTGGAATTTCATCCAAGTAGTGTAACGTTGGTGCATGTTTCGAACGTATATCTTGAAAACTGTTTGGAATTCGAGAAATATATCGGAGTACAGTTCTATATAGAAAATATAATAATCTTCATATTAATTATATATACAGGGTCACTCACGGTCGATGGTATACCTCAGACGTTTACGGAGAACGGGACGTAGGATTATTCTGAAAATTTGGTTTATTGGGTAATCAGTTTTGTTCTATCAATCTAAAATACTTTCAGCGTTGCGGCGTTGCCGCTTCTATCAAAAAGTAGCAACAACTTTGTTATTTCAAATGGAACACCCTGTATTTTATTTCATTTTTAGATTCTTCCTGAAGAGCTGATTTCGTCGATTCATCATACTCGGGGTATAGCGCGAAAGATTACAGAGATATTGGGTGTGAAAAATCGAGATTTTTCAAGTTTAGGAATTTTTTGTGTCAAAACTAATCATTTCTGCTCAAAACGGCTTACATGTCCCTATCTCAACTTTTCATTTCCTATCGATTGATATTTAATTGAAACAAATACGGGTGGTTCAAAATTTTGAGTTTTGCATCACCCTCTATTCTAAGTGTCCCAATCGCTCTCGAATGCTGAACATAATTTTTTCCACAATCGAGAAATATGATATTAAACATATGTAGTGGATATCTAATTATACTCAAATGAGATATATTTATCGTTAGATCTGTAACTCCGCCAAAATGTATTTGGTTATATTGTTATAAAAGTAATAAAAATAACAATACATAGATAATCGATAATAACATTGCTGCTGTATTTTTTACTCAGACCGAAACATGAACAACATAGGTATGCAAACCATTACCTATAAGTATACTTACCTCATTTGTAGAAAAAGTAATTATTTTGCTTACTAAGTAAGGACAAGTAACCCTTTGCTCTCTGAGGTGACCTAAACAATTATAAATTTTGTTAACGATTGTGGAAAAAATATATTTACGTCTGATATTGAGATTCAATAAATACACATGAACTTATGCCAAAATCCTAGGTAGTAGGTATTTCGGACTTGAATCGATGTTTTTTCATCAGACTAATCAAAAATCTGACTATTGCAAAAGAGTCGTAATGTAATTTTGGACTCACCTTGAAATGTCATTTCTTATTCGAAATTATATCAGCGAAATTTAATGATTATCACGCTTACATCAAAATATTCCTAAACGCTCTGTGATTTACACAACTGAGATTTGCCACTTCCTAAACTATCTTTTGGTAATTCCACTGTATTTACTTAGAAAATTCGATGAATTTGCATTAGATAAAGGTTCAAGAGATCAATCATGATTGAAGATATTCTGCATAACAATATTGGATGATTCTTTTGTACGTATTGCATGCTTTTAGACTCGCATTTAAGAGGGGTTTAACTTTATTTGGGATTGATGGTAAAACTTTGTGAAACAAGGAATGGCAAAAATCATATTACTCTGACCTCGCTGAAAAAAAATCGATTTTTTTTTCAATTTCTGCTTGAGGAAGGTTGGATCTAGGCATCTCTCGTAGTACTTTTTTGATTTTTTGAAAAAAAAACAAATAAAAAAATTGCGAAATTTCGCCCATATTCACTATTTTTTATCTCACAAGATATATCGTATTTCGAAAAAGTACTCCGAGAGATGCCTCAATCATACAATTGTCTCTATTGAAAAAAAAATTATCGCGATCCATCAATAATTACTAGCTCAAAAATGATTTTTGCTGAACCTCTGCAGACTCAATTACGGAGCATTTTTCATGACTGATTCGAGCGCCCTCGCACCAAATAAGCACTTTTACATGGATACTATGAATTTATGAATGAATCGTATTTTCATTCATAAAAACCAAAAATAGCACTGAAGCTATTCCAAGAATTTTAGCACAGGTGATGATATCAATGGAAGTTGCGAAAATTATTCATTGCATTCTCGAATAAGACTAATTAGGTGAAAGAAAACGTAAACATTTTTTTGCGAACGGCGGCGGCAGGCGCTATGTACACAGTACACATCAAAGGGCCGGCTAGATATGCATGTATCAGACAACAAACAGAAAGCTAGTTAGTTTGCGATTGCATTCAGATGGTGACACTATTGTTAGTTTGTGAACTAGTATTATTATTGTGATCAAGCATGTCGAGTTCAAATTATCGAACTGGCGATAAACATCGTAAAAGACTTTCTGTGAGGAAATTTTCAGTCGAAAAAAAGATATTGAGATTGATAAGGTACGTAAATATTTTCGAATATTTTTATAAGAAATAATTGGAATCGATATACAGGGTGTCCCATATTCGCAGCCTTACATTGGGAATTCGATAACGGTTAGAGATATACAGAATCGGTTGAATTAGGAAAAAGTTGTGTATTCATGTGCGCAACAATGAGCCGCAAAGAAATAGTTGAAATTTTTTTTGGTTTTTGAAATATTGAAAAAAAATACAAATTTCAGATTTTCATTTTTTATTGGCTTTATTTTGATATTTATGCTCTATAACTTAGCAGTATAAAATTTTTAATACGACGTTTCGTCATTCGAGGGTCACCATCGACTTTTTTTTTTCGAAATTTCGAAACTGCAATTCATCATTCATCGTATGCAGGTTACTTCGCGGTATGGACAAATAAAGGAATGACAATTAAAAAAATTCATCGTAATAAGATGGAATCAAAATTAGTAGATTTTTACATACGAGAGGAATATGGAAATAAGAGATGGATGAGATATTTCTGTACTACCTTCGGGCTCAACTATATTCGAGGTGGAAAAAAACGCAAAATTGAAAAAAATACAGTTTTTTTTTCTACTATAATGAAATACTTTTTTTTCCCTCAAGCTGCTTTTCACTTATTTCAATTCCAATATTGAATGAAAATTTCCAATGAAATTTTGATTTGATCCTTGCATGGATACCATATACCATGGAAACCAGAAGATAAAACAAACAAGTGGACTTCTGGCTATAAACCTATGACCGGGGGTGATCCATTTGAAAAAAAAAATGTGCGATTCGCATTCGTTCGTTTTGGAAGTGACAAAATATAGGACCGATGAAACCCTACAACTTTTATATTCAATGTTTTTTCCACCTCGTATAGTTGAAGCTGTAGGTATGGGTCAAAATATAAGAGACAAATAGGATGTTATCTGTAAATTTTGTTTTCAAATATATCATGTGAGTTTTCGAGTTTCAAGTTCAGTAACGATACTGAATACCTTGAAAAATGTCATTCATTCATACCTATCGAAGAAGAATATTCCGATATATTTTGTAGTGTATAAAAATGTTCAATATAGTTCCTCCATAGACAGCATTTTTTATTCTGTGTCCATATTCATCAAACGATGTATCAATGAGAAAGCATTCAATTTCATCGTGATTCAAATTGATAACGAGCCCTGTCTGAATTCTCGAGTTGAAAATTGATTCTACATTTAGCCACCGAACAGAGGGTCTCCATCCTGAACCTACATGCACCCGATTTATTTTTGTAATGAGAAATCTAACCCGTTTTAGCTCACCAATTTTTGCCTGAAATTTTCTCTTTTGTCCAATCGATCCCATTTCTGCCACGACCGAGAGACATTTTCTAATTTGTGTATTTATAAGTTTCAATTTAGCCGTTAGACGTTTTTGTGTTACTGTTTTTGATATTCGAAAGGGTTTCATCTGTTTCGACAAGTTTTTTTTTTATTTTCCATATAATATCAAATTATCCTCATAGACATTTTAAGATAATACAGTAAGTTCAAAATATACTGATGAAAAGCCGGAGACCTATTCTGAGAATTGTAACGGCCGATGGCCGCAGACCCGAGCCACAGATCCCGAGCGACCAGGCAAGACGCAAGACTGAATTTACTACGAATTTTACGCGACACCGAGTTGGAGTGAGATGCCAACAGCGCTTAGCGTTTTTTGTTCGACATTGGCAGAGATTTGGTCTCCGCCCCTTTCGCTCGGAATTTTTACTTCCCCCTTTACACCGCTAATATACTCTGACATGTTTGTAAAGGTTAACCCCTTCTTAAGGAGGGTAGAGGATGTCCCAAAATTCTTCCACTGCGTTCACGATGTTCCACGAACATTAGGTATAGGTATATACAGTGTCGATCACATATAAACTTCGCGACGTATGGAAGATTTTTTTATTGCTAGATATAAAGAAAATTTGACTTCGCAGTTAGTTTGTGCTTGAAAAATGAGTGAAATACAGCATCTTTCCTTTTTTTATGTGCTACTCTAAACCTGTCAAATTTGTCATTTTGTTCGAAAATCCTTAAAAAATCAGTTTTTTTTTTGAAATTTCGAAAAATGCCAGATAAAAAAGTTTCTCAGTTTCCAATTTTATACATTTGTTCCAAATTTGGACTCTACTGTCACTTCGACTTTTTTCAATTTTTTTTTTAATTTTTCGAATCTTTCCCTCTATCGATTCGAACGAAACATGATTCAAATTTCATAATTTTGTTGAATATGAGACTTCAATATCATATCTTGCCCAGGAAATACCCACATTATTGGCATATTACCAGAAAATAAAAAAATGCATCTCCAGAAATTCGCCTTTGTTGTTGCAAAGTTCATCTAGTTTTTTCATTTCATTGTTAAACTGATGTGGATTTTCAATGTATGGACGTTTATACGTCAGTAATCGAATAAACGAATTTCTCTTCATTCTTATTACACTCGTATTTCTTCTTTTAATAGATTTTTATACAGTTTGATTATTTTTCTGACCAATAATTCAGTTATAAACAAACCCGACAGACAAGCGAAAAGGATAGTGAGCCTTTCGCCAAGGAAGCTAAACAGCTTCTCGAGTTGGACAAGAAAGTCTTGAAATTGGTGACGGGACTCCTCACTGGACACTGCGATCTGAGAGTGATAGTTGCCGCTACTGCCAGAACTTCGCTGAAACTGCAGAACATTTGCTTTGCGAATGCCCAGCGCTCTTCTGCAAGAGGCACAAGTTCCTGAAAGGGGCCTTTTTAGAGCCCTCCGATATGAGGAACCTAGCTCCCAGGAAACTGATAAACTTTGCACGAAGTCTCGGAATCCCGGGCCTCGAATAGATTGAGGGTTATGCACAAAAGATCTTTATTTTTCACTTGATCGTTACTGCTTTATAATACCTTGGCAACGGTTGCTATTAACAGACCCATAACGCCCGGGGCGTTATGGAGGGCATTATGAATCATAACGCCCGCTAATAATAATAATTCTGTGGGATCTCCATAATTATTATGAACACAACAGTTTTTAGTTTCCTCCACTAACAAGCTTGTCAATTCTTACAAAAATGCAGCGTCGTTTTATTAAATAAACAACCCTTAGCAACCTCTTCAATGTTTCCATGGCAATTGCATAGAAGCTCACTTGTGCTCAGTTGCCGACCAGAACGCAGTAAATACTATGAGAAAAAATTTATGAAGTGAACAACGTCGTTTAAGATAATTTTTTCGTGAAAAATAAAATCTTGTATGCACCACGAGCGTTACTAGATCCTAACGCCCGGAGGGTAACATTCACCCGAGGGCCTTTACTTGGTACATAAATAGCTATTATTTCTGACAGTGACATTATAAGCTTATATCGTCATAGTTACGATATCTATAATGAGGGTCATAACTCCCTTGGAATACTAAGGTTCAAAAACTCCCTCTTAATACCTTTTACAGGTGAAAATGATACAAGAAATGCTTATAAACGTTTATATGTAATGAAAACTATGACATATTTTCCTTATTCACGTCATTACAAATAATAAATGTACAATTTTCAAATGTTCCCTGAAAATTACTTCCGCCGCTGGAAACAATTTCTTCTTTTTTATGGGTGGTGCTGTTGCTGTTCACTACAGTCGAGGTGCCTGCCTCTTCTGATGGCAAAGTATTTCTCAATTCAATACTGTCCTCCAGATACCCCTCTGCCACCGTGGAACCTCTTCAACCTCCGTGTCTTTTTGAGTTTGTCATAGTTGCTCCTGCATTCGCTAGGGCAGTAGCAGAAGTGCGATGAAGGCAATGTCCCGTACAGGTTAGTGGGTTTGTCAATCCTAAATACATTGCGATTTTGCTGGGAATTTTGCCAAACATATTCTTTCCAATTGGCTGAATTGTACATTTATTTTGTCGGAAGCTCAAAAAAAATCGTTTTGTACCTTCAGGACGCAAGGACATATAAAGTCTCAATAAAGGCAAAGCAGAGAACTCTTTTTCATTCACAACTGTAAATTTCTTCGATACACCAGTTTTACTTTCCGGTACGTTCACTACCATAACAGTATCCCGGTCCTCTATATCTGCTATACTCATATTTAGAAGTTCCTGAGTTCTGCATCCTCCAAAATAACCCATACTTAGAACAACCTATAACAAATAAAACGAAATAAACAAACGAAAAAGAAAATTATGAGAAAAAAATTACCTTATGCAATAAATGAATTTCATTAGGGGCGTCCTTTAGAAATTTGATGACATCTTTAGGAGATAAGACAGCAGACTTTTTCGGCTTATACCCCTTACTTTTCCGTTTCAAAAAAGCCTCTAGTTCGTTGAACTTGGTGATATCTCTTTTCTCATATATGGTCACCATCGATTTGAGCATTGACCATTTAGTCCATAACGAATTTGGGCTAAACGTTTCTGACTGCAACGAATAAATACAATTATTACCAAATCTACCAGAAAATACTGAAAATACTTTACCAGTTCTTGAAAATATGCCAGAAAGACAGTTTTCGTTGGCATCTCTTGACATAACATTTCTCTGTGTCAGCCACTTCAGATATAAGTTGTATTCTTTTTGATATAGGGCTTCACTTTTCGATGGAAGTAATGATTGTCTTGCTTTTTCCGCTTTTTTTATAATATCCTCCATTATATCAGAAAAAGATCGTCGATTTGTGGTAAAAAATAAACACGTTTTTAACGAAAAAACATTGATTGATAAAGAAAGTTTGCTTATAAACATGTAACATAGCGACAACCTAGCAACAACCAACAATGCTACAATCAACGCTACCTAATTCAAATATACCAGAAAGGTTATGAATTTAAACATTTATTGCGTTCTAAATATGGACATATTGTTATGAAAATCGGTCAAAAATAAAATTATCTATGTACCACAGGAATTATAGAGCCTTAATAACCTCTGGCAATTGCTGTCCCTCGGGCCAGAGGCCCTCGGGACGCAAACTTTGCCATCGGTAATTAAGGCCCTCATAATTCCCTTAATACATAAATAACTATTTTTTCGTGCTCCGTGCACTCTGAAGATATTTTGCATAAACCCATAAGGCACATTATTTTCTATGATTATTCTTACAATTATCAAATACAGCTAAATACCTATATTATAGAATACAACCGAATGTCCTCAATATTATCCCAGAACATTCTCATCCTATAACTGATATATTCTATGAACATATTCATTCGATATATTATTATTGAATTATTGGATATTTTGTATAAAAAAACACAGGTATATATTTCAAACAAATCAAATATATTTTGATAAATAATAAAATAATATTGATCATTTCATATACCTATACTAACACCAAGGTGGATAAAGATTATGGTGAAACGAATCCCATTAAAAGGCACTAGAAATATTCGTAGACTTCTGCCTACTTGATTTTGTTGAATTTCAATCATAGTTTCAAACACTAGTAATACTTCCACGACTTCATATGGATTCCGCATGATGAATATCAATTTTCAAAATTTCTCAGTCATTTTGATTTTGTGTGATTTGTCCAATCAATATCATGATTGATCAATTGAAATTCGTCATATTATTGTGAAAAGTCATTTTATCAAAAAAATCAACTAACTGCATTTTACGATATAATTTTAGTGTATCTTTCAGTTCTAGAAGTCACCAACGGAATAAAAATCAAAATGTTTCTTGAGAAAACTCACTAACGACAGTAGTGATTTATTTAAGCAGAGCGTGTCGTCGATTTCATGTGCAAATAGCGATTAGTGTTTAGGTGCAGTTAGTGAAAAAAAAATTGTGACAATAAATAACTAGTTCCATTTGGCTCAGATATTTTGTTGCCAAAAGTCACTTACTGACTTTTTTATTTTCTATTATATACTTTCTATAAAAAAAAAATCATTTTTGTGGTGAAACTAATAGGGAAAATCCTAAGTAGAAACATTGCTTGCGTGAAAAAAGTTTGAGACTGATTTTATATATAAAAGTACCTACAACTTCAAATTGAATTATCTCAGAATTCAATGAATGTAAGTTAGTGACTTTTCGCAGTAATATGACGGAATGATCTGTCACTGTCACTTGAACACGAAACCATAAAATACGGATAGTAATAGAGAACTGAATTATCGATATTGAAATCATCGATATTAACGCCATCTTCGAGCGATTAGTGAAATATTACCGGTGTTATGATCTTCGCTAAACCAGTCTACAGGTTTTGACAAAAAACAATTGA
The DNA here is from genome assembly GCA_029955515.1 of Chrysomela aeneicollis. Classification (NCBI taxonomy): domain Eukaryota; kingdom Metazoa; phylum Arthropoda; class Insecta; order Coleoptera; family Chrysomelidae; genus Chrysomela; species Chrysomela aeneicollis. The sequence goes on along the minus strand of JARUHQ010000016.1, from coordinate 8,733,774 downwards.
AGATTCTTTTCACCATATCTATATGCACCTTCACTAACACATTGCCTTTTTCAATTCTAATAAATGAAATTTACTGGTAAAATTGAGAAAAGTTCACAAAATATACACGCATTTTATGAAATTCTATCGATGACTATGAACCCCCTTACATGTTCTATTACACCCCTTATATCAAATAATGCAATTGCTATCGTGGTCGCGCTGCATGAAATTATTAATCTTATATACTTTGGGTGTAACATACTAAAACTTCAGCAAATTCTATCGATACCTAGAAACCCCCTGTGCGTGCCTAGTCCTTTGTATAGGTCGTTTAAAATTTCAATCATTCATCTCAGGAACTGAAGAGAAAAACGGGGGTATATCAAACCTTGTTACACCCGGTATACATATTTAAGTTGTTTTATCTCTATAATGCCATATACAGGGTGAGTCAATAGGATTCATGAGGTCAATTCATATAAAGCTTGCACTGAATATAATCAGTTACTCACGGAATATACATCCTACACAATATTGAACTTCAATAAACATCTACTCAACAAGTTGTGAACTGTGAAATCTATGGTCAGGCAAACGAAAAGGCTTATGATAAGATAATCTTACAGCAACTAGCAACATGAGTGCCTTCTTTCCCTTTCTTTTCGATTAAGAATCTTATAAATCAAATCATGAATATTTTGATAATTATAGACTTTACCTCCTACCGGGTTAAGTTAAAAACAGCCTAGGCTGAACTAACCTTGTAACTTGTGAATTGATGACTGAATACCATCATATATTATATTCAATTCCCCCGTTGTGAAATAAATTTCATTTAATTTATTTTAAATTATTTTTACTCATATTGGTTGCCTCATTGGTGAGTGGCTGGCCAGATTGTTCTTTTTCAAATGGAACCCCCGGTGTATTATTAAATTTTTTGATTCTCCCTGAAAATATCATATCTTTGATCTATCACACTTAATTGAGGTCTAGTGGGAATGATTATACAGATATATATAGGGTATGAAAAATTGAGATTTTTCAACTTTAGGCATTGTTTTAAGAACTATTATTGGTAACAATAGCATGCAAGTCCTAATCTAAACTCTTGATTTACTTTCTATTGAAACAAATGCAAGGTGATTGAAAATTCAGAATTCTGAACCACCCTGTATTTTTTGATTAAGTGTCGATTGTAGATAGTGAATTAAAAAGTTAAGATAATTAATTGTTTTGACACAAAGAATTCCCAAATTTGAAATATCTCGATTTTTTCTCTGATCACTGAATAGCTTATAAGATTTGTCTACCTCAAATATCATTCTCCACGATATTTAACAATATTATTTTCAGTTTCATGTATCTCTACTTCATACAGCAAATCGGGATTTTTCATTGATTCTTTCATTCTGTTCCATATGAAAATAGCCACATTCTCTGTTGTACTAGGCCTGTTGAAAAAGAACTCAACATCCTTGTCCAAATTTTTATGATCCATAGGCTTCATGATGGCTTCTTCCATATACTTTTTCAGATCGGTCATATTCATGATCATACCTGTCTTCTTATCAATCTCCCCAAACAAAGTGACCTTCACTGAAAGGAACATAAAAATTTCAGTGTTCAACTATCAAGTTGAAAAAAATCTCAACTCAAACGTGCATAAATGCAGTTACAATTATACGTTGAAGTATTTCATTTTCATATTAATTATTCTATTTGTCCCAACTGGATTCACGAGTTTCGAGGTTTCAAATTCAATTGACAACTAAATACAATCAAAACCTGTTTTTTAATAGACATACGCATTCACGCACTTGAATAACACCCTGTATAATGTTTTGTGCCTTGACAGAATGAGCCGGCATCGCATGAGGTTAAATGATTTTGCTCATTTCATTCCCTGACATAAAAAGTTACCAAGCTTTTAGCCTTTTTTTACTCAAGAAGTCATTCACGCTGGATTACTATTAAAGTATCTACATAAACTAGAAGTGTCAACTTCTTAATTCAATCTATTTTTCATTTCATTGTTGGATTCCACATCAAATCATAGATCTAGAATTATACATATTATATCACTTTTCATAATAGTCTTTGTAGAATTCAACGGACGGAATATTCTATCGATGATATATAGTACCGAAGTTATCAGAGATTTACAGGATTTTTCAAGTAAAAACCTTATTATTTTCAAACATATATTTGTTCACTTAAATCTCCATCAATCCAAATGCTAGGGTAATTATTAGAGGTTAAACTTGACCGGTCTAGACCTGAACCTCTTGAAAAAATTCTATCTACATTTGGAGAAAGTTCCATATCAGTAATTCGAAACTCAGGAGTTAGTGGGTGATATTTAAAATTAAAAGGGTACATGATAGTTTGGCAGTTCAGGGATTTGCATTAATAAGGAATAATGGATGAAGTTAAAAATTCCAGATTTTGATATAAATTGTAGAATCTTGATTCACAAAATACTTTTCCAAGTTCCCAAAACATTTAATTACTATGTGGTGTTCGAAATTTCTACTTAGGTTCATTGATTTAAACACTGTACAAAACTGAACAATTCATTTCACTAAACACTCAAAATACAATTATACAATAGACACCTAGCTGAAACTGTGGCCACCTTCAAACAATAAAAAAGGATGATTTTTTTCAAGTTTACAGGTGAATTTTGGTAAAACTTCGTTTATCGCACTCCTATGAGTTCGGAAAAAATTTTTGGTGGAACTTACGTATTTTGACCTCCTGATCACGAATCTGAAGTCAAAACGCGGCGGACTCAAGTATTTTCGGAGATACGGCCCCATTTTGTCTCAAAAATGCACCATTTCAAATTTACATTTTCTGCTAATAAAAACACACAAAATTTATCCTCCTTTGATCCAAAACATCACACATGCTCACATTCACTTGTTTCCAACACTTTTTTGCATAAATAACTGTTATTTTCACAAAAATTTGCCCTTCTTCAAAACGTAAACAAAACATTTTTTTTTCACTGATTTTCTGGTTATTTTTATTTTAGATGTTGGCAACGTCTTACCATGAGCCAAACAATCACGTTGCCAACATCATGAATACAAATTACCAGAAAATCAGTGTAAAAAGGTTGTTTTGTTTACATTTCAAAGAAGGGTGAATTTTTTGAAAAATAATAGTTTTTTCTACTGAGAAGTGTTGGAAACAAGTAAATATATGCGTGTATAGTGTTTTGGTTTAAAGAAGGGTGAATTTAGTGTATTCCTAATAGCAGAAATTTGACATGTCAAATGGTGCATTTTTCAGACAATACTTGAGACCGCCGCGTTTTGACTTCAGATTCGTGATCAGGAGGTCAAAATACGTAAGTTCCACCAAAAATTTTTTCCGAACTCATAGGAGTGCGATAAACGAAGTTTTACCCAGCTGGAGAAGGCCCCATTGTTCATGTCTTTGGAATGCTGTATCTCTGAAACTAGTAGAGCACCAAAAATATTTGTTAAGTAGGTCTACAGCCCAACTATAAAAGTTCCAGTAAACAGAATTTCACTACAGGGGGGAGCCTGATAAACTAATATTTAGGTACTGGGTCATTTTATTTGCTGTTTTGTCCAGCAGTAACTTTTGCTTTGGATGTTTTTCGTTAGTCAGCCTATGTACTGATTTCAGAACTCAATAATTTTTATTCATATCTCAGCAATGTTATTACTGTTATTTTATTGTGTTTTCTCATTATAAAATATTACCAATATAATTGTGTCCATGGCCGTTGATATGGTTGCATTTTCCATACATTTCTCTATTTTCAGTTTCAGTCAAAAAAGGGCTGAAATGGAAGATGTAAAGTGGGTATAAAAATTTGAGAAGGGACAAAATATCACCTATGTAATCTATGACATGCTGATAGCTGGATTCTTCTAGTTTGATATGCTTTTGGACAAAGATCAACATTATTTGCCATACTCTTCACAATTTTGAGATTCTCTGTTTCAAGACACACAAATTTTCACCATCATCCGCTCTAGAGTAGATGAACAGTTATTTCTCTTCGGAATGATCGAAACGAAATTGAAAATAGAATCCGTATATTTTGTTAAATTGGAGTCGAGACAACACATTGATTATTTATAGCGTATCAAAGAATAGAGGTTAAGTAACGAACCAATCATAACCAAATATATACTCTACTTGTGTGAAGCCCGCTGCCATTGCTGAATGTAACGGCGCATTCACATGACAGCTTTCGCCTATCGCGGAAAACTTCAATAATTTATGATAATGACGGTGATTTTAAGTTGAAAAGTGAAGACCCTGAAAATCGGAGCTCCTTTCAGGCTGTTTTAGGCAAAAGTCGGAACGTAATCTACTTTTTGGCGGATGACCTTGATACCACTTGATACGCGCTCAAAGATCGGCCAATGGAATCACAATACGCCATAAGCCAAAACGCGAAAAGCCAGCATGTGGACGCGCCGTAATGCTGACTGCCCTTTTTCCGAACATAAGAGATCGCACAGTGGCGTAGGTTTCCCTCCTGTTTAGTTCATAGATATAGAGATGGTTTAGTTAGGTATCTATAAATATTTTTGCTCAAGTGGAACCCAGATGTTGAGATGTAGTCTCCGGCCACGGTTTATAGAGAGAAAACCGTGGTCTCCGGCACCCTGGAGAACTATTGATCTAATATATTATGATTTTCAATAATTCGAATAGTTATACAGTGTGCGAGCACTGCTAGCATGGACTTGCTAAGTAGTGCATTTCGCAGTCGAGACGTATATGCATGGAGACTTTTACCACCTTTTACCATTAGTTAAACAGTAAGGGGTCAATAGACGTTGATAGAAATACAAACAATTTTATTCACTCCCGGCTTCCGGAGACATTAAGACGATTTTTTTCTGAAGTTTTACGAAGGCAAAGGCCACGATCGAATTGCAAAAAGTAACGCAAAAATAAAAAAGAGATTTAAAATCTCGTACGTCAACAATTCATCTAAAAAACATCTAAAGGCGCGTATCCATAACGCGCGGCAGCCGCGCGAGCCATCATGTTCGCGCGCACCAAATGGTTTGTTTAGAGCGCGGCCGCCGTGCGAGGCGAGCGATCCAGGTCGAGGCAGACCTGGATCGCTTTTGGATTTGTCCCTCCTAGTCCTATGTGTCGCCATATTATCATATATGAGCTTGGTAATTTTTTTTTCTTATTCCGGTAAAAGGTCGTTGGTTTATTATTGAACCCACAAACATTCCGAGCATATTGCCTTGACACTTCGTTGTGATGAAGTTTCACTTCCAAAACAAATCACAAAAAACATAAAAACATTAATCTTTAGCACCATAAGGCAATAAAGGCATTTCACATTATCAATGGTGGAGATTACGATATTTTGTAGTTACTGCCGACCAATCGAATTCAAACAACTGCATATCCGTCCAAACTGCGCGCTAGCTGTAGTATGATAGGCGGTGTGGGTGACACAAGTGAGTTGGTATGGCAAAACACTTTAATTACATAAACGACTGAATGTAACAACAACATATAAAATGTAATTATCTCGATAGACTGTATGGTAGGAAGTCTGTATGTATGTGGGTGTGGATTGGATGCACGTAGCGAGTCAGCTGCAGTGTTGCCGGTGTTGAAGAGATAGTTAGCGCAATGCCTCCAACAAAAAAGCGCAATATTCGATTGAAAAGCGCAAAATATGTCAAAAGACCCAAATGTCAAATTTCACTGCCAAGGTCTCATGCACGGTTTCTATTCTTCTGATTGAAATGTTCAATAATTAAAATTCAAAAGACTTTGAAACGGTTTTATAGAATAAATCTATAAGTTCGAAACAAGAAGTGGCTTCCTTCGATTTGAAGCTATAGCAAATTAAGTTTCTCTTGAATTTGTAGTATCTAATATTAATAACTGGTCAACTTTATGGTTATGGTATTGTTATGGTTAATGGTTTATGATGTAAACCTGGGCACTAAGAAAAGATGGGTAGAATAAAGTCCACGTTTTGGAGCTATTAACAAATTGTTTTATTCAAAGTATAAAACTATCTAAACATCACAGAATTGAAAAAACAAAAATATCACATCTCCATTACATTCTTTCAGATTACCACATATAACACCAACATCTGGATTAGTAATTTCTTGGAAGTTAAACGAAGGCTATTCACGGCCGTATTCGCAGTATACTTTCAAGCTAAGCTTAGGATTTAAGCTCGCTTAAGAATACGAAATTGTATGCTTTTAAACGACCTTGAAGTCAAGCTTAGCTTAAAAGAATACGGCGGATACGGCCGTCAATGTTTCGGATTTAATTCTATTTCGATGATCACTTTTGATTCATTTATCTGAACTGAATAATCTTCCAATATTTTCATTACTTCTTTAAATTCTCAAATCGTGTTTGTCCTTAAAAAGCGCAATAATGCACAAAATAGCGCAATGGCGCAAAACACAGTTGAAAAGCGCAATTATTGCGCTTTTTGCGCCTTATTGGCAACACTGGTCAGCTGACGTCTGCTTCGTACGACCGCCTCAGAAATCAGAACGACTGACGCAGGCAGTGGCGCATGGCGGCAGGCGAAGAGTTCAGTGGCGCGCTATAGGGTGCGCTTGGATGGACGCCAGTACTACTACATTCCTTCCCCTCGAAGAAAGTTCAATCCGTGAAACGGGCAGGAGACTTCCTATTTCGAGGCGGATTCCTCCTTGGTGCAGAGCAACTTATTATTTCTGTGTCATGTATTTCTTGTCGAGACCCAGTATCTGCATCAGTATCATAATCTGCTGAACCATCAGTTTGAGATCGGTGATTATTTTCTGTCACTTCCACAAGTGATGCTGTAGGGATTTCGGATTCTGAAATTTGTACTTCCTTAGTTGAAGTTCTGTCATTATGTATCCCTGAAGGAATGTCCTGTGCCCGTTTTCGCATCTGATCACAATGTTTGCGTCGCGAGATGCCATCAATATTCACGACGTATGACAATGGTCCGGTTTGTTTTTCTATTTCACCAGGAATTGAGCCTTTTCCTATGGGTTCATTCACCCACACTCTATATCTCCTTCTGTGAAGTACTGTTCAGAGACAGATGGGCGATAGTGGTTTAGTTTTTGTATCATCTGCTCCATTTCCATGTTTTTTTTCACATCGGGCTTTAGTAAATCGAAACGTGATCTTAGGTGACGTCCTATTTGTTGATCTCCTAATGGTGTTTCTATAGGAGAACAAAAAATTCTGAAGTCTGAGAGACTGACTTAGAACTTGGTCACTGGCACGCATTCTTTCCTTTCAGTTCAGCAAGCCCATTGGATTTTGGATGATATGGTGTTGTTTTAATGTGTTTTATACCGTTTTCTTCACAAAATTCCTTGAACTCTTTGGATGTGAGTTGAGGACCATTGTCGGTAACGAGGAACCTTGGTAACCCAAAACGGGCGAATATGGTCCGAAGGGCTTCTACCGTACTAACAGATGTTATATTATTCATTGGCACTATTTCTAACCAATGAGTGTAAGAGTAGATGAATATAAGCCACATTTTTCCTTCGAAAGGCCCCGCAAAGTCCAAATGTAGGCGGGACCAAGGGTCAGGTGATGTACTCCATGGATATAACGGTGCATTGTGGTCATTCTGTCTTGATTGTTGACATGAATTGCATCTGCTCACCTCAAGGGTTATGTCAGCATTGATGTTCGGCCAATATACGTGTAGTTTAGCTAAAGACTGCATAGCTGTTGTACCTGGATGACCATCATGTAGCATTGCTAGCAAAAGATTTCAGGAATACAAATGCGTCCTTTCCACAATAGGATATCTTCTTCAAATGATAGCTCGGTTCGTTTGTCATAAAAAGGTTGAAGGTCTTCCCTCAGGTTTTTCTTTTCAGGCCAGTATGTCTGAGTGTACTGAATTACTTTTGCAAGGGTTTTGTCTCTGTATGTTTCTGTTTTTAATACATGTTTCTTTATTGAAAGTTTATGTACCCTTACATGAAGTAATTTGGAATGGTTTGGTAATCCTGGTAGTTCCGTATTTTTCTGCAGTGGAAGTCTAGACAATGAATCAGCAGGACAGTTTTCTTTTCCTGGGTGGTACATTACATCAAAGTTGTAACTGTTAAGGTTCATAGCCCAACGTAGGAGTCTGTTACTTGCAATTTTTGGAGTCTGGTGATCTTCCCCAAATATACGCTCTAGGGGCTTATGGTCGGTAATTAGTGTGAATCTTTTGCCGTACAGATACTGGTGGAATTTGGTAACAGCATACACAAGCTCAAGTGCTTCCTTATCGATAGTCGAGTAACGTTTTTCTACATCACTGAATGAACGAGACGCGAAGGCAATAGGCTTCAAGGTATTGTTAGGAAGTCTATGTGACAGAACGGCTCCTGTACCAACATTACTAGCGTCGCTGGAAACGACAAGGCTTTTCAGGATCATAATGGATCAATGTGTCATTAGAGGTTATTGCCAGCTTCAATGTATTTAGTATGTTGCTATCTTCCCTCGACCAGTCCCATTTCGCATTTTTCTTCAGATGTCGGTGTGAAGGGACACACTTCACATGAAGGTTCTAGATGAATCGTCCGTAATATGTGATAGTGCCCAGAAAACATCGGAGTTGTGTAGTGTTCTTCGGAACAGGCATTTGTTTTATGGCCTCAATTCGGTCTTCAGTTGGATGTAACCCTGCCGCATCAATTTTATGACCTAGGTAGGTGACGCTACTTCTGAGCCAATCACATTTCGATTTTTGAGTTTTAATTCCAGAGCACTGTAGACGGCGTAAAACCTCTCTCAGTCGTTTGCAATGCAATAGAAAATTCGGCGCCGTGATAAGGATGTCGTCAAGGTAACAAACAACACCTTCTATTCCATAGAGAATCTGGTCCATGGTACGTTGGAATAATGCTGGAGCAAAACTGATACCAAATGGTAAACGTTTATAGGTGAAGTAGCCCTTGTGAGTTGCAATTACCAGATATTTCCTAGAATCTGGGTGAACTTCCATTTGTAGATAGGCGTCTTTTAGGTCGATTTTTGAGAAATACTTTCCCCCAGAAAGCTTTGCTGTGATGTCCTCAAAACGTGTTAAAGGATTATCATCAATTTTGACATATTTATTTATGGTGACCTTAAAGTCAGCACAAATTCTCAGCTTTCCGTTTGATTTCATAGCAACAACGATGGGTGAGGACCACGAAATTGGTGTATTGGTTGTATCTACTGGTTCTAGGACCCCTTCTTGTACCAAGTAGAAGTAGTTTTGTTTCGAAAGCTTTATTTTCTACCATGGTTTTCCCAAGTGTCTTGATCGGTTTGTCACCATACGCTATCAAATCAGCTGTTTTGGCTAATTCTGATTTGCCGATCTCTTTCCAAGTTGATTTTCCGATCACAGCATGTACCGAGCCTGGATCATAAAGCATTTCCATCAATTTTCCATTCAATTCAGTAAAGACAGTCTGTGTCCGGGTGTAACTCACGAACTTTTGATTTCTGTTTATTGGAAGAAACTGATTTGTTTTCACTCTTTGTTGTTCTATTTGGTTTAAATATACGATTCACATGATTGTCAGTTTGTTGATTATTTGGTTGTAGACAAGTCAACTGTTTGGTTTGTATCGACGCTTGTTCTAGAACAAAGCTTCCACTTCCTCTAAGGTTGTATCACATGTAGAATGTTTTTCGATAATTTTCTCTTGCCACTCACGATTGTTTATGCCAAATATCAATTGGTCGCGCATTCTTTCATTCAGACCACCTCCGAAACCACAATCCCCTGCTAATGCACGTAAATGATTCACAAATTCTGTTACAGTCTCATTTTCTTTCCGAAAACAATTATGAATTTAATTCGTTCAGCAAAAATGTACACTTTTTTGCCATAAAAACGATCAAGCACGCTCATGAGCTCGTCATAGGTCTTTGTTATCAGCTTTGCAGGTTTAGAATGATCGGCTAGGATTTTGAAAACATCCCAGCAAACACAGTTACATCACAAAGATATCGCAGCGATGTAACAATGTGACCTGCGATATCGCATTCTATGTCGCACAGACGTCGCTGCGATATTGCAGGGATATTATTTTGTCACACTCAAGTTTCCTCCATGCGATGTCGCTGCGATATATTATTATGATGGAATAGCGATGTTTTTGCGATGAAACTGCGATGTGTTTTTGGGATGAAACTGCGATGTGATTCGATTTTGACAGCAGGGATGTGTGAACTTATGACATCGCAGGGATGTAAATATATGATATCACAGAGATGTTAATATATGACATCACAGCGATGTGCATATGTAATGCAGCGGTAAGGTGATATATAGGGAAAAATGTCAGTGCATTAAAAAAAAACATATATTATAAACATTTATTTCCAACAATGAATAAATATCAACAAAAAAACAAAACTATTATTCCATTCCAATAAATAAAAGGAAATTCTCTTTAGCAAAAAATATAGCTATAACCTAACCTAGGTTATTATTATTTCTGAACATTTTTTGTTTTGAATGAATATTATTGTTTTCTTCGGAGAATGCTGATGGAATGGAAATATTAGCTTTAGTTGAATTTCTCGCATCAATATTCAATCTGCAGAAACACATTCTGAGAAAGTTTCCATCAGCTCCCATACGTCTTCCGATGCGATGAATCCGTAAATGATCATCTCTGTCACATATAGGGTATGCAACCTTTGTTGCATACATATGTACGCATGTGCGGGCTGCACAGCAGCGCTGAACTAGGGTAATAAATCAGTTGCTATCTAGACTTGGGTTTGAATAAGTTCCCTCATACCCCATTAAATATAAAACAATCTCTCTCCACCTATGGCGACATCATAATCTGCTGATTCAAATACAATAAATTGATAGTTTGGACTACCATAATCTATAATGTTCCAAAACCATCAGATGTCGTCTTTTGAGTATGAAGGGCTATGGCATGCTTTCAAGTGAAAACTTATTCTCACCATAACTTAAACAAAACCTATGCTCACGTTTCGTGTACCCCCACAGAGCTGTCATAACTTTTTTGATTGTACAAGAACTTGAAGAATAGCACAAAGACCACAACTTGAGTGAACTGGTAAAACTGATTCAATCAATGGTTGTTCAACTGATTGGATTGGAACTCTGGACTCTGAAGTGCTTGAGAAAGTTGTAACCACTGAACTCAAACAAGAAATGGAACGACAATATAGCAGGATGCGCGAGGATTATTTACAGCCAACAGGCGAATCATAAACCTTGAATCGAGCACATGCGCAATATGTGCCAGGGTTAGATGGGCACGTCTGAGATTACGTTTTTGATGTGTTATGTGAACGTATGTCTGAAATTACATATTTCAGCCACAGAACCAAGAGTTGGCGTCAGCGCACTCGTCAGCCTATAAGCACCTATAAGGTTTGTTTACATTGTATTTGATTGCTCTTTGTTCTCGAATCTTGTCCATTTCGATTTACAGCAAGCTGTTTTCGGCTTCATATTGTGTTTTTGTGTTCTTGTCGAATTATCTGTTGTTTAAAAAGCTGTGTTATTGAGTTTGTCATCTTTAGTTGTGCCGGTCCTGTGCAAAAGGTTTCTGCGCATGTTCCACATTCAATTTTGCTATATGATCACGTGGTATGCGCGAATTCAATTTAGCGTAAAACTGCTGAATTGCATTATCGTTCCATTTCTTGTTTGAGTTCAGTGGTTGTAACTGGTGATGAATTGATGATGTATCATCATTGTCAACTGTCAAGTGCAGGTGTCCACAGACCACGGAAAATATATTTGCGCGCGGGAAATTCAAATAGTGGCTATTAATGTAACGAGCTTATGCGATTTATAATATTAGTGGAGGACATTGCTTGGTAACGAGGCAATGTCCGAGATGGTTTTAACTCGCTAATAAATAAATATTCTATATTTGGTATCTAATAATGTATTATGCTTGCATTTAACGTATTATGCTTTCGTAACTGACGTAAATTATGGTAACTATAATGTATTATGAGTAACTAAGGTTTTGGTACGTTTATGATGTTGATAATTATCAATGGAGATTTCATATAATAATGTCTAAATCTTCAATGATACGATAAATTATAATAAATTGTACCAAAAGACGGAACATTCGGTTTTTGTGTAATACAAATACAATACAATAAACAACTGCACAATTTGTGCTATATATATATCGCAGGTTTGTTTGCTTTTGTACATCGCAGCGATGCGACATTTGTGATCACTGGGTACCTAAGTGATATATCGCAGTTTGATCTCATCGCGACTTCTCAGAGATGTCATGCTGCAGATGTGTTTGCTTTTTTACATCGCAGCGATGCAACGTTTGCGATATCGCAGTTTGATTTCATCGATAGATCACTGAGATATCATATTGCGGATGTGTTTGCTTTTGTACATCGCAGCGATGCAACGATCGTGATATCACTGTGTGATCTCATCGCGACATCTCAGAGATGTCATGTCGCAGATGTGTTGGCTGGGATGTGGACCTACTTTTGATAATAATAAATTGCGCCGTACTTCAGCATTTCCGGCAGTCATTATATAGTCCATGCATTTTCAGTTCTAACTCTAACCGTTGCATATAGTAGTCCCATTGTTCCGAATCAGGATCGAACTTATCGAAACGAAAATTCTTGTATAGTTCATTTTCATGATGATCACGACGTTGTGCCTGATGGCGGGGGTACAGGTGGTGTCGCCATGTCTGCAGTAGAATCCAAAACGGCTTCCAATAATAAAATTCGTTTTGAGTTTCACTTCACAATCGATTATCCTCGTCGCCAAATGTAGTATGATAGGCGGTGTGGGTGACACAAGTGAGTTGGTATGGCAAAACACTTTAATTACATAAACGACTGAATGTAACAACAACATATAAAATGTAATTATCTCGATAGACTGTATGGTAGGAAGTCTGTATGTATGTGGGTGTGGATGCACGTAGCGAGTCAGCTGACGTCTGCTTCGTACGACCGCCTCAGAAGTCTCAGAACGACTGTCGCAGCCGACGCAGGCAGGGCCATATATCTAATAATAACTATATAGGTAACATATATGGATACCAGAGCTGAAGCCAAAAAATAAAACAAATGACAGTCTGTGGGACCAATCGCGAATATGCGCATGCGCAAGTTTGAATTAAGAATCGACATGCGTTTTCATCATGGAGGAGAGTAGCTTTCTAGTGAGCGACAAACGTATGATAATTTTTAAAAATCAATCAAATGTGTCACGTAACCCTCAATTCGATGTTTTTATTTCATCATGACATATATTTTCATTCATTGATGGATTGTTGGACGATATTGAATAATAGTTGATGATTAATGCAGAAATGGATGTGAACTACAAAGCGATACTTGCGATTTGCTGAGAAACCTGTCACGATAAAGTCATCGGAACAAGATTCGTGGGCTAATTTTTGATCAATCACTGTTATCACTCACTAATCACTTCTGTAAACAATCAGTAAGTACATTAATAACTATATTAACGCTCTTTTACATAGTTTGAGTCAACAAACATACCTAACCTATGAAATTCTGAAAACGTCAGTGGATTTCAACTCGTCAAAACCCGCGCATGCGCACAATTCATCGGTAGCAAGCCAGACAGTCTTTTGTTTTTCCAAAACTGGCTTCATTTTTGCGTGAAGAGAAGAATAGGTGTTATCCATATAGTTGTTATTATATATATGGGCAGGGCAGCCGGCAGTGGCGCATGGCGGCAGGCGAAGAGTTCAGTGGCGCGAGTTATGTTATGTCAAAGGCCCCAGGACCGATGGACGAACGTGACCCCGAGGCGACGACCCCGTCATTTCCAAGATTCTGCTAATACGAGATCGCTGACATGACATTAGCGACATCGTAGAACATCATTTCCCATGTAGACTAGATCAGATTGAATGTAGACTTGATAGTAAACGTTTGTCTCTGTATTTCCGAATAAAAGTTGTTTTTTAAAAACTCTTTCGTGGTTAACCAACACTTAACTGGCGCAGTCGGTAGGATATTCGTCAACGGTGGAGGACAAAAATCGCTAAAACCGGTCCGTTTCAACGGTTAATTGACGACTTTCCGAAAAATCAACACACAGTCCCGAAAAGTGAAAAAGCCGGTTGGTATTGACTATCAGTTCGACCAGTATTCATCAACGCTGGACTACAAAGGGTGTTCACGAACAAAGTGCTTGATCAACCACTAGGAAGTACACCAGGGTGAAGTTCCACTTCAACAACACCTACTGGGCCCTAGATTAGGAAGACCTGGGATTCAAGAAACAGATTCTAGTTCCTATAGGCGATAGCTGTAAGAAGAAAGAAAAACCGCAATGAAGATATTTCTACTGATACTACTGTAAGTTCGATCCTTTCTATACATTTTCCAACCCCACAATCCACTTAATTTTCGGTTTCAAAAACATATAGTATATATAAAGTAGGTACAATAATTATTGAAATACCTTGGTTAGTTTTATGTCTGAAACTTCTGTTGACATTGACCTGATAATTTCTGGTTTATCATCTATTAACATTAACGAAAGAATGATGTCGAATCCATCTCAGCCTCCAATACAAGAACGAAGAATCGATGTCGGTCTTATGAGATATCAAGCGGAAAATATTCCACTATTCGACGGAAACCCGAAACAATTAGGTAGATTTTTTAGTGCCTGTGAAAACTTCCTTAGAGCTTTTCAAAACGTAGAGAACGTAAATGATCCTCTCAATATTATTTTACTTGATACAATCCTGAACAAACTCAGAGACCGTGCTGCCGATTTGATTGGTTCGAGATCTGAACTCAATACATGGAATAGTATTAAAGATGCTTTGAATTTAACTTTTTCGGATCAAAGAAGTATTGATTGCCTTATCCAAGATTTGATTAATCTCAAACCACTAAAAAATGAAACGCCGCTTCAGTTTGGTATGAGAATACAGGATGCACGAAGTCTGCTTTTCTCGAAATTGAATTCTTCAAATAAACCCCAAGAAGAGAAAATTCTAACTATTCGACATTACGATAATTTCGCTCTCAAAACTTTCATAAGCGGACTGCCATATCAAATGCAACTAGTTGTGAGATTACGAAATCCCGACAGTCTTGAACAGGCCTTAGCATATACCACAGAGGAAGAAAATTTCATATACTTTAATACGGGACGCAATCAAAATCTCCAAAATTCGAACTATCGACCACAACCACGTTTCAATCCAGCTTATAATAAACCCTCTCAATCACCTAATTATCAGAATCAACCAATAAGACCCTTACTTCAAAACTTTCAACCGAATCCTCAATCAAATTTCCCACTAAATCGCTACCCGAATTTCCAACCAAATCGATATCCCAATTTTCAACCAAATTTTCAATACAACCCACGACCCTTGACTCAAAATCCTCAAAACTTCCAGCAAAATTTCAGACCAATGACACAAATTCAAAGACCACTCTTTCCAAATTGGACACCCAGTTATCGATTTCCAATAAATCAAAATTATAGGCCCAATACTTCAATGAGAACTCAAATTCGACCAACTCCTATGGATACAAGTTCAGGAAACACCTCGCTCAAGCCAACACCACATGCTACATATGCAATCGAAGAACTCTATACACAACAAATAAACGATGATTTCAATTTCGTAAATCCTGAATATAATGACCAAACTGAACACTACGATCAATTCGGAAACGAATATTCGAATAACTATTTTGTAAATCCAAATTATTGTTCAGACAATCTTTGGTATGCAACAGAAAATACGGTAGAATACCCTACCCATTCTCATGACACTCCACAACCGAACCACGAACAGGCATTGCCTCCTAATACGAATTCGTTGGAAAATACAAATTTTCCACAACCTTCCCACAACAAGAACCCAACGTAATATTTTTAAATAATATTCGCACCGATCTCCCATACATCTTTATACCTGAGATAAGTGCATATTTTTTAATCGACACAGGGAGCTCTAGAAGTTTGATGAATCCGAAATTAGCTCACCAATTCTACGATAAATACTTAACAAATGAATTATTCAATATCCAAACAGCTCATGCTGTAAGTCATCATAACGAAATCGTCAATATTCCACTTTTCAAAATTTTCAATACAAAAGAATTCCATAAATTCTATTTATTTAATTTCTCACAAAAATATGATGGCCTCATTGGTGCTGATCTATTAAATCAATTAGACGCCAGTATCAATCTGAAAACTTGTAAACTAACTACACCACTTTCAGAAATTCCAATAATTTATGAAAATCGACAAAATTCAACGAGGAATAATGATATTTTTGAAAATCATTCAATAACCATTGATGCTAGAACTAAACAAGTTATAAAATTACCCGTGAAATTGAAAAATGGCATAGGCATACTGAACTATACCAAATTTGGAAAAAATACTGAAATGCCCAAAGCATTAGTGAATGTCTCAAACTATTTTGCTATAACTACTATAATCAACGCTAATGAAAACCCAGTAAAAATTAATATCAACGAACCTTTTGATATTGAGACAATTGATTCACATGATGTCAACTTTTGTGAAAATATAGAATGCGACCAAACTCTAGAGAAAGATACAGAGGAATTATACGATGATATTTTGAAAGATAATCAAAAAAATTTGAGACTCGATCATTGTAATCCCGAAGAAATGAAAGAAATAAAAAAGTTATGTTTTGAATTCCGAGACATTTTCTATAACGAAAAACTACCATTGACATTCACCAATAAAATACGACACTGCATCAAATTAACAAATGACACTCCGATTTTTACCAAAAGCTACCGTTATCCAGAAGTACACAAAGCCGAAGTCAAAGAACAAGTATCAAAGATGCTCGAACAGGGTATTATTCAAAATTCGACCTCTCCTTGGTCCAGTCCAATTTGGATTGTCCCAAAAAAAATTGACGCTTCTGGCAAACGTAAATGGCGGATGGTAATTGATTACCGGAAACTGAACGAACGGACTGTTGATGATAAATATCCGTTACCCAACATTTCGGATATTTTAGATAAATTAGGTAGAAGTCAGTACTTCACAACCCTAGACTTGGCAAGCGGGTTCCATCAATTAGAAATGGAACCTGAAGATATTCCAAAAACTGCATTTTCCACCGAAAACGGTCACTATGAGTTCAAACGAATGCCATTCGGGCTGAAAAATGCACCGTCATCATTTCAGCGTGTTATGGATAACATTTTGCGTGGCCTCCAAAATGAAATCTGCCTAGTTTATCTCGATGACATAGTCGTTTTCAGTACCTCACTACAGGAACATATTCAGCGACTAAGACAAGTATTTACCCGACTACGAGATTCAAATTTTAAATTGCAACTAGATAAATCAGAATTTTTGCGGAAAGAAGTTCAATATCTTGGGCACGTAGTGACAACAGATGGAGTATTACCAAATCCTCAGAAAATTTCCGCAGTAAAACATTTTCCTATACCCAAAACTCCGAAAGAAATAAAATCATTCTTAGGACTTCTAGGATATTACCGCAGATTTATCAAAGATTTCGCTAAAATAACGAAACCTTTAACAGTTTGCTTAAAAAAAGGTAGTAGAGTCACTCACTCCCCAGATTTTGTTCATGCTTTCGAACACTGTAAAAAGCTTTTAATAAATTCACCTATTTTACAATATCCCGATTTCGACAAACCTTTTATTCTGACAACAGATGCAAGTGATTATGCACTTGGATCAGTTTTATCGCAAGGTAATGTTCCAAATGACAGGCCTATTGCATACGCATCTCGTACACTGAACGAAAGTGAATGCAAATATTCAACTATCGAAAAAGAGTTATTATCGATCGTTTGGGCATGCAAATATTTTCGACCATACCTCTATGGCAGAAAATTCAAAATTTATACCGATCATAGACCTCTGGTCTGGCTATTCAATCTAAAAGAACCCAACAGTAAACTTGTGAGATGGAGGCTCAAACTCGAAGAGTTCGATTACGAAATCATTCACAAAAAAGGTAAACAAAACACTAATGCTGACGCATTGTCGAGAATTCAATTAAACGCTCTTGAAAACGAAAGCACTATAAATAATCCAGGAGAAGTGAACCAAGACATTCTACAGTATCTCCGAAACCTATCAGAAACCATCATACCTGATAACGAACAACAGCCGTCCACATCACGCGAAAATGACATGAGACCTAACCCAGAACCTGAACCAGACGGAGAAATATCCCAAACAGTGCACTCGAACATCGACAATGACGACATCAATGACGGAATTCCTATCCTAGACGAAATAATAAATAACAAACAATATCAAATAATCATTTCAAAAAATGCACATAACCAACTAGAAGTAACTCAAGATAAATTTGGAAATCATAAAATTTTACAAGTTAAAATTCCAAGATCAAATGATCAATTGATATTCAAATTACTAAGAGATTATACAACATCTTCGAAAATTTTCCATATATATTTCCACGACAACTCTATGTACGAATCATTCAATAAAGTGTACAAGAATAATTTTCACGAATCAGGATTAAAGCTGATCAAATGTACGAAATTGGTGAACTCAGTCAAAGAAGACGAAGAACGTCTTATGTTGATAAAACATCAACATGAAGGCAAAACTAATCACAGAGGCATCAATGAAACCATAGAGAAACTCAGGAGAAACTATTACTGGCCAAACATCAAAGACGACGTAACCAAATATATAAATGATTGTCAAATCTGTCAAACTTCGAAATATTCCCGTAAAAATCCTTATGTTCCTTTAGTCTTGACTGAAACAGTAGGAAAACCGTTCCAACTTCTTCACGTTGATATTTTCAAATTCGATAACCAAGATTTTGTCACGATTATCGACGCATTTTCCAAAGTAGGCCAAGCACTACCTATCAAAGGAAAAACTGCGATAGAAGTTTGTGAAGCTTTACTGAACTATTTTACGTTTTACGGACTACCTGAAAAAATCACAATGGACAATGGTTCCGAATTCAAGAATGAGACGGTGAAAGAATTACTAAAATCTCACAATATAGATTTACATTACACCACCCCGCTTCACCATGAATCAAACTCAATGGTAGAAAGATTCCACTCTACCTTAATAGAACATTTGAGAATCCTTCGACGAAAACACGAAAAAGACCCTGTTTTAACCCTGATGAAATATGCAATAATAGCCTACAATAACTCATTTCACTCAGCTACGAAATTTACACCTCACGAATTAACATTCGGACATACAAATTCTCGAGACCCTTCTGATTTAATAGAAGCATCATTTTACGCAGATTACGTATCTAACCATAGAGAAAAAATTGAACATCTATACAGAAATGTTGCAGAGAAATCCAAAGAAGCCAAACAAAAAGTGATAGATAAACGAAACTCAAAAGGTCCAGAACAAATCCATTTCAGAATAGGACAAACCGTATATAAATCTAATAAAAAACGTAATAAAAAAGATGATAAGTTCAAAGGCCCTTATGAAATCATAGGAATGTTAGAAAATAACAAAGTAAAAATAAAAAACAAATCTAACGATAAAACAGAAATATTGCATATCAAAGAACTTAAAATCCCTGTTGTTACAGATCGACCCCCTTCACCAGAACAGAATTAGGATTCTCGAAATTTCACGACCTCAGTGGAAACCCTGGTCTGCTACCACTGAAGCTAGGTAATGCCCAAAACGTTATAAGCTACTGGTCATTTATTCAAATCTTCGATACAAGTGATATCATCAAAGAATTCAGGACACTCGAAATCAATTTCATAAGACTCAAATCTGCAATAGAGAATTCAACGAATCATCAACGGGAATTCCACAACTCTTACAATTTGGTCACTATGCTCGAACAAAAAATTGAGACACAAATTCGACAAATAAACCCCACCTTAAATTCTAGATATAAAAGAGGTTTGCTCGATGGCTTGGGGACCATAATTAAAACATTAACAGGAAACCTAGACCAAAGTGACGCTGAAAAATATGACAGAGCAATTTCCCAACTATCTAACGATCAGAATAAAATCAAAACTATCCTTCGAGACCAAGTAACAATCCTACAAACATCAACCACTAGATTCAATGAATTATCTAAAAACATAACTCACAACCAATTGGTCTTGGAATCCAGGATAATGCAAATAGAACAATCGATCAATAAACAATCAATACAAGAAATGGATGATCATAATTACTTTTTAGTTCAGATGCTCACTTCTCAAATCATGACAGCCTTCCAGACTATATATGATACGTTTGAAAAAATAGAGGTAGCAATTACGTTCTCAAAGTTAAATACATTTCATAATTCCATTATTGACCCCAAAAAATTACTCGAGGAAATATTACCTATCAGGGAACACTTACTTCCCGATCGATTTCCGATCGATCCAACATTGGATAATATCTTGATATTCGAAAAAATCATAAGAATCAAGAGCTATACAAAAGGTAACCAAGTTGTTTTTATTATCGAAATTCCAGTAGTAGAAACCGAAAATTACACGTATTACCATCTGTATCCCCTACCAACGTTTACGAACGACCAATATAGCATCGTTATCCCTCAGTCCAAATACCTTATCCTCAACGAACATAGTTACGTGTTTTTCGACATCAGTTGCAAAGAAATATCGACCCAAGAATTCTTATGCCATGAAATCAACTCCAAAACGATTAACGACGAAGCTCCATGTGAAATCCAGATGCTCAGATTCTCCGAGAAAATAACAAACTGTCACCCGATTGCCATTGAAATAAATAAAATCAAAGTCCAAAATTTGGAGAGCCAGAAGTGGATGATAGTCTCACCCAACGAAACTGTTGCTGTTCAACGCTGCGGAGCCAATAAACAAAATGTGCCATTGAAAGGAACTTTCGTGTTAGAACTCAATTCGTATTGTGAAGTGTCTCTGAAAAACCACCATTTCAAGAACTATAATGATCCAAAAACTATTTTCGAAAATATAAGACTACCAAAGTTAACCATAGACAGTAATCTATTTTCAGCGAAAACTAGCTTCGTACCTATTAAATTAGAATCGCTCAACCTCGAGGATACAAATCATATACAGAGTGCTCTAGATCTGCAATTCCGAGCCATAGATGAAATCCAATCGGATGGGACCATCAACTACGACAGAGTCAGTGTTTGGACCGCTTTATTATACGTCGGACTATGCCTGCTAATATTGTACATTCTCTACAAGAAAATCAACTGGTTTAGCAATCTCCGAGAATGTTCCGAGAAAGAAGAATCTACAGATCCTGAACCAAATTCCATAGAAAAGAAGACACCTGTACCAAGGACAAGAATAGTTGTTTGACTTCGCAAAACTTCCAGTTTATGCTCATCTCTACCGCAGGGAGGAGTTATGTTATGTCAAAGGCCCCAGGACCGATGGACGAACGTGACCCCGAGGCGACGACCCCGTCATTTCCAAGATTCTGCTAATACGAGATCGCTGACATGACATTAGCGACATCGTAGAACATCATTTCCCATGTAGACTAGATCAGATTGAATGTAGACTTGATAGTAAACGTTTGTCTCTGTATTTCCGAATAAAAGTTGTTTTTTAAAAACTCTTTCGTGGTTAACCAACACTTAACTCGCGCTATAGGGTGCGCTTTGATGGACGCCAGTACTACTACACTAGCAATTCACTGAAGCGTCTTTGCCGCGTTCTAAAAATCCGACAAATATTGGCTTTAGATGTTTGGAAAGGCAGTGCAATTCGTGACTTTTTTCTTCGTATCATATTGCTTTTTCGGGCATCAGCCACTCCCATGTCTCATGCATCTGTCTCATCATGTCTCTTGTATCTGAAGAGTTTCTTTTTTCCGCCGCTTTGGGTCGCTAGTTCCAAGCCTTACTTGGAACGCGGGTCAGTGCTATGGAATATGCGTTGATTGAATGCATTGGGACATGCAACGCTTCGAGTGGAGATCACTACTCGGTTGACTACCCTGCACTGATGAGGGCCAATAAGCCCGAAACCGGTTTGTAGGTTGTCAGGCGTGCCTGTCTCAATGTATATTAGGAGGAAAGAAACACTTGCATTCTGAATTAAATTAGTTATAATCGCGGTGCATATAGACTACGATCGAGTAGATGTAATTCAATATTCTGCGTGGTATTTGCCATAAAGTAAGGTTTTCTGATCGTGGTCTGCCTTTCCACACATCTTAGATGATGTTTTCTATCTGAATTTTGTACGTAAAAGAGATTTCAAATCCCAATTTGATTTTTGCATTTTCTGAAGTTATTTGAAGTTTCGAAAAAACCAAAGGCACTTTCTCATTGCCGCTTTTTCAGCTCAACAAAATCTCCATACGTTTCGTTTCGAAGAAACCATCATCAACTTTAGTTTTTTATAAAAGGCACGAAAAATAAGTACAACCTGATGTAAGGCAGCATTTTTTATCGCGAATGCAATTATAAGATTGATTGACTTACCTGGTAAGGAAGATCAATCGAAATTTTTCGAGCTTGTCTTCCGAAATAATTACACTCAGTAGTAGTCGTAAATCTACATCGATACTATCGATACTAGCAAGGTGGATATAGGATGGTAAAACAGCTCTTCAATTGTTTCTGCGAAAAACTTGTAGACCGTTTGAGAAGGTACTAATATTTCCACGACTTAAATGAAGATGGCGGTGAGATCGATTATCGAAGAAGATTTCTGTTGCTCATGTATTTCTGTGGTTCGCATCTGTCAGACATGAGTTGAAATGACATCAAAACACAATATTTTCAGTGAATCTGGAATAGTTATCGATATTTTGATTCTTCTCAGTCATTTTTCATCTAGAATAGATGAAACTGATAAAAAGGTGACAGATGCACAGTTTCTGTTTTACCGACACAAGGTATGTCGCCATCTCTGATAACTTCAGGAAATATTACTACGGTATGAAATCAAGTAGGCAAAGGTCTACAGTTTATTCTAGTGCTTGTTAATAGGAAGCTGTTTCACCATCCTATATCCACCTTGGATACTAGTTTAACTGATATTGAAATGCATCACCATCTAGCCACCTCTGTTATCGGCCTATATGATTCACTTCGTTATTTGTAGTACCTAATTCTTCAGGTCATATATTGGGTTTATAGGGAGGGAGGGATGTAATTATTTCGGAAGACAAGCTCGAAAAATTTCGATTGATCTTCCTTACCAGGTAAGTCAATCAATCTTATGCTTTTGCCTTTTTTTTTCATCTTATTTGAAGCTTCACTTCCAATTTGTTGATAGAGCAACGATTTGTTTTTGGTTTCAATTATATAAATACAATTCGATCTATGGAAGGGTCGAACTACGAACCACTCATTCTGGTATATTTTGTCTTTTTTCTTCTTATTTGAACCTTCACTTTCAATTTGTTGATAGAGCAACGATTTGTTTTTGGTTTCAATAATATAAATTCAGTTTGATCTGTACAAAGGTCGAAGTACGAACCACTCCTCCTGGTATATTTTTGAATTTTTTTCTTCTGATTTGAATGTTCACTTTCAATTTGTTGATAGAGCAACAATTTGTTTTTGGTTTCAATTATATAAGAGCCATATCGTTTTTTACTTACCAGATATGAGAGCAGAATCCGGTGGAAAGCTTTGGGCAAATGTTTTCCTCAAAACGTCGTATTTCTTTCAAGAGTTCATCGTATTTTCTCCTCTTATTGTGTCTTATTGTAGGACTTCGGCTTCTATGTCATTTTCTTCTCATTTAACTCATTTTTTCGCGATGTTTTACACATCGTTCTTTACTCGATAGACACAAATTACGAAGTGAATCATATTAGGCCGATAACAGGTGGCTAGATGGTGATGCATTTCAATTATTGATAGATGTAGATTTACGATTACTACTGAGTGTAATTATGAAGGAATAAGACAAGCGAAGAAAAATAATGCACGGCACAAATTATTTTCTCTTGTAAAAAAACAAAGTTGATATGATGGATTCTTCGAAACGAAAAATTTGTACGGACATTTTGTGAACGTCATTTTGTAGAGCTGAAGAAGTAGCAATGCTGTTTATCCTTATCTTTGGTACACTGTATATACAGTGTGTCCAGCACCTTAAGGAATTATTACCCCTGTAAAATCGTTATTATTTGATCGATCTTGAAAACTTTTTTTTATTGGATAGGTATTTGAAATGTCTATCCAATGATAGTTATTATATTTTTGAGCTGTTATCGTTTATTGACCCATTTTTCAATAAGTACTATTATAGATATTTTTTTCACAAAAATAATGATGGATTCGGAATCAGGATCACTTGAAACATACCTGAGGATAACCCACCAAATATCTTCAATACACTTTTCAATACTTACATCGACGATTTTTTTTCACTACTTCATTTCTTTTCATCAAACACATTGTGTATTTTAATGATAAAAATCGGTACAGATATAGTATGTTTTGAATAAGAAGAAGAATCATTCTGAAAATTTGGTTTCATGGGTAATCAGTTCTTTTCTATCGATCTAATATATTTTCAGCGTTGCGGCGTTGCCGCTCCTATCGAAAAGTAGCAACAACTTTGATATTTCAAATGGTACACCCTGAATTCTGTTACATTTTCGAAACCTCCCTGAAGAGCTGATTTCGTCAATGCGTCATACTTGGGGTCTAGGGTGAATGATTACAGAGATATTATAGGGTGTGAAAAATCGAGTCTTCAACTTTATGAATTTTTTGTGCCGAAATTATCCGGGTGACTGTTGGTGCCAATATTTATTTTCCTATATTATAAATATATGCATTCTTTTCGTAATTATCTAAAATTATTACTGAATGTACCGGCCCCAAGAGGCACCGGCCCTTCGGGCGATGCCCGATCGCCCGGCCTCGGCCTTCCAGTCCGTCCCTGGACCTGAATGCTGCGTTTTTGTCGCGGCGTCGCTTGGTCGCGGCGACCAAGACGGCCATGCTTGCGTTCTGGTCGCCACGACAAAAAACGCTGCGACCCGCGGGAATGTGTTGCAATGGTTGCATTGATTGTTATGTAGACGGTCAAGCTTGCAACATGCGACAACAATTATCGATTTTGAGTCGCTGCGTTCGTGTCGCGGCGACGCTAGTATGGCCGTGGCCTAATGTTAGGCTAGAACCATTGTCTTATTAAATGGAAACCTAGTAGGCTAGAACTTGTTGTATTTTCTTGGTCTCCAATAAAACATATATTCGGCCTTCGTCATATTTATTTCGCTTCAAAAAACCATAACCAAAAAACATGACTCAACGCACGAATCTCATCCACCATCCACCTTCTTCCCAAGGATATTAAACTGTAAAGGATTGCTCAATCCCTATGCTGGCAATGTAAACACGTTGAATGACGTCACTGATTCGACCTTGTTGTTCATTGGTCGAAAGGACGACCATCGGAAGTTATTATGTCGCCATTGAAACTTTTTGCGAAATTTCAAAATTGGAATGAATTTAGTAAATTAAAAAACTTTATATAAGTGAATGACGTAAGTACTTGCAATACAAAATGCTGAATATATAAAATCTTACTTTTATAGGTGAATTAGTTGTTTTGTGTGCTGTAACTGAGGGAATGAGCACAGGCCTGAGGGTGTAGATGATTTAAGAAAACCCAAAACAACATAATTTCCATGTGTTTTTCCAAAACCCACAACAATTAGAAGTGGATTTCACGATTTGGGAGACTTCCTTTTGTGTAATCCAAGTGATTCCAGTAGATTTGTTCTATTTTATGTGATCAAGATTATGAGCAGGAACATGGCAGGACCTACTAAATAAACCTTGAAGGTATATTATTATAATACATGCTCTTGAGGAGTAATATCTTGTTATTGTTGTCTTTGTATTGTAGATTTACTAGTGAAGAGATGATTGGAACACAAATGTTCCACTGAATTGAGGTGTGACAGAAAATATTGAGAACATCATCCATATCCCAAAATGTCTGAACATTTTGCTCCATTTCAGAAAATGCATATTCTCTTCTGATCCTGAAATTATCACATCTTCATCCCATAATAAGTAATGACTGAACTCACTAAATTGAAGTAAGTGATTCAATAAAAATAACAAATTGTGAAAAATTTCAAACAATCAACTCAGGTAGATATAATAAAAAAAACAAAATTGTTGGTGTATTATACTATGGAAATCATATATTTTATAAATTATAAAATCAAAATGTTTTATTTGTTCCACCTACTGTTCATATAATTATTATGATTTTATGATAGGTATTTCTCAGTGCCCTGAACTTGAATGGACATCATCCTTTGATCTAAATAGGTATAGTATTTTATTTTTGAGGGAAAATGGTATAGTATATGTAAGTATACTGTGTGATTGATTGAAAAATATTGTATATCATGAAATAAAAACTGTTACCGATTGCAAAATGATATGCCTACCTTAATAGGTAATGATTTATTATTGATCTATACAGTTCATAATGGATAATAATACATGTATACTTAAAATGTACATGCACTACAAACTTCCGAGGACATTTTCAATTTCATAATTGCTTCCGTATCTACTTGCACTGGACAATATCCAGAAATATATTCTATATTCTTTCTATGTAATTTTTGATAGTACCCTAAAAAAACCAATGGATATTAATAATAAACCCTCATTTAACCACTATTTTCAGAGCTTACCTGGTATGAACTATATGAATCATCTAGCAGATTTTCAATTGAATTTTGATTCTAGGCAGCAACATGCATTTTTAATACCTTTCGTTCCAAAATTCACTGTGTAAATGATTTCTGTGCTAGGTACACTGTAGAATATAATTCACTTCAATAATTATTCGGCCACAAACCAAAAAGGTAAACCAGTGCCACAACAGTCTTCAAAGAATGAAAAAACATGTTTTCATCCAATTCCTATTTCTAAAATTTTGCGAATGGAACTAATAATGGTTATAAATTGATTGTCCAGATATTTTGGTTATTTAAAAAATAACCTCCTGTGGAATAACAAAAATAAAGTGAGAAACTGAAACTAAAATCAATGACAAAGATGGATAGTCAATGAAATTACGAGCGGAGTCAGTGACGTCATACATCCGGAAGAAAAACTTGGTCGATTGAGCAATCCTTTACAGTTTAATATCCTTGGAGTTGTAATACCTAAAATACATGTTATGATATTGTAGAAAAGTATGCCTGTCGTCGTTCACATCTATGCCTGTCGGCGTGCTTGTAAAATGCGTGGTGGGCATGCATGGAATAAGGACAAGTTCTTATTTTCCACTGTATTGCATGCGTTTTTGCCAAATTATCCCTAAGAGCCTCTGAATATTTGACAATCTTGTATTTGAGTTTGGCATTCGATATATTTTGAATTTGATGATCATTTTGTAAAGTTTGTAACATTCCCGCCTTTCTCTGAGTCAAGTCTCTGTTGTAATTTTAATCTGGAGAAAATGAGCGAGATGAAATTTTCAATTCACTAGTGAAAAAACTAAATAAAATATGACATTGGGTAAGAAATGCGATGGAAATGCATATATGTGGAATGTCATGCCTTTTTCAGGCACAAGCGTCAGAAATGCATGTGCCTGTAAATCGCACGTGCTTCAAAAACCCTGCATGGAAATGCATGAATCTGAATCGGCCTTTACAGTTTAATATCCTTGCCTTCTTCCCGAGGGGTTGTTCACTCGACCAAAAAACGTACACTAAGATTGCATTTGATGAGATTGGACAGGATTGGACGGAATGGACCAGATTGGACAAGATTGGACGATATTTCACATAATTGGACTGGATTGGACGGGATTGGACAGAATGGACAATTATTGGACAGAATTGACAATGATTGGACATAATGGACAAGGATTGGACAAGAATCGACGGAAATGGACCAGAATCGACTTGTTTTGATGAGATATCGAATGAGACTAATCACTAATTCATGAATTATTCTCCATCACTCGACTCGATTTATTGCTACAATTCTATGTGTTGTAAATAGCAAACGAAATGATAGTTTCGAATTCCTAGAATTCAGTGCATATGGTCATCGTGATAAGGTTTGAAAAAATTCGAAAATATATTCCGAATCTAATATTCCAGACAAAACATTTAAAATAATCGTATGGAATCTTGAAGTAGAGTTTTGTACTTCTAATGTCTAAATAGGTATGAAGATTTGAATTCTTAGAAAAGAAGAGTTTTACTGAAAACCGAGCTGAAAACTATATAAATAATGAAAAATATTCAAAATGGTTGAAAAGAGAACTAGATTATCGAAATGAAAGACCCAAATGTCAATAACCTGAAAACATAAAATTAAGTTAGTAAGAGAATATACCTGTGAAGTTTATTCTGGAGAGAACACGAAAAATCAAAATCATATTATAAAGAAAGTTCATCGCAGGGATCCGAGCAGGGATCATCTCACTTCACACAGATGAAACTACAAAAGTTTATTCTCATAGTTAATCCACCTAGCAGTCAGGTAATAACTTCAAATTAATTGTCATTATTTCAAATGAAATTTTCAAATTGTGGGGCACTCAAATTCAAAACTTGATAAAAACAATTTGTCACATTTTTTAGGAATGAAAATAATCTCTTCAAAAAATTTATTACTATGTCCCATTGCAAATTTCCAATTTTGGTGATCAAAATAACACAAACCAATTTACAGATTTCTAATTTTTGTGATCAAAATAACCCATAATCGCCCATACCTATTTGAAAATTCAAAATAGAAGCTTGTGGGGGCACTGTAATACATTCGAAACTCGATAAATGAGAGTTTGTCACATTTCTTAACATATTTATGTTTCAAATTTTTGTAATTTGTAATAGAAGCTGGTCTCGAAGCTGGTGTAATAAATTCAAAACTCAAAAAATAAAATACTTCATTAAATATATCGATTCAGAAAATCATATGGTATTCTAATAAATGTCATATAAATATTGGAAATGTTTTCTCGAACATTTCAATTCAAAAACAGCAAGACCACTACAAAAATATATTTGTACTGGTTCGTGGAGAATTCCGGCACCGAGTCTTCGTCGCGATACAAGTATGTAATTGAAGATTCGAGATGTTTGAGTATATCCAACCTCTTTGGATCCATCAAAATGTAAATAACAAAACGTCGATTGTTTTAATTAGATGTGTTAAAAGTTTTGTGAATGATTCTGTGACTGTCCACGTTATAGGGATTATTCGATGTTTAGGAGTATTAATCCTCTAGGCCTCTAGGCCCTAGGCGACCGACATTTTGTGAATGATCTGTAATAAATATGTAAGAAATTATAGCAATCGGCCCATCATTATATATAAAGATGTTTCGTTAGGGACGCAAATTTGTAACATATGTACCTATACAAAATTATGAACTAGCTTTTTTTGAAGAGTACCAAAAATGCTGGCAAGTACAAGCGGGCGGCGACTCCATACATTATGAAGAAGATTCGTTTGTGAAGATTTGTGTTTTTATGGAAAGACGCGATGCAAAAGTGAAATTGATACCTACTATTCATTTGTCAACAATTCAA
Source organism: Chrysomela aeneicollis (assembly GCA_029955515.1). Classification (NCBI taxonomy): domain Eukaryota; kingdom Metazoa; phylum Arthropoda; class Insecta; order Coleoptera; family Chrysomelidae; genus Chrysomela; species Chrysomela aeneicollis. The sequence continues at coordinate 8,704,205 of JARUHQ010000016.1, read as the reverse complement.
TAGAAATATTGAAAGATATCGAGAACATTTTTCCAAGATTGGACATATTGACCCAAGATTGGACAAAATGGACTAGGATTGGACGGAATGGACCGATATTGGACGGAATGGACCGAGATTGGACGGAATGGACCGAGATTGGACGGAATGGACCAAGATTGGACGGATTGGACACTGAGTGTACACCTATTGGACAGAGTGAACTACCCCTCGCTTCTTCCTACATCCCTACATTCAATATGGATGCCAGAAGTGCTCCACACCACTGTCATCAATCATCATGTCACTGAGGGAAACTGACACATGACCGTTTCCGTGTGTAAAAGGCAAGGCGGGAATATTTGAATTTGGTCTATGACTTACAACAAACTATAATATTGTCTGTTCACTCAAGCCTCAAACGTCTGCCAAGTTGAGGTCGCTACTTCATAGAAGTCGTTCGATGCTCATTTGTTTCAGTCAGCGATCCAATTTTAGGTTGAAGTTATGTTCTTCTTTTTTTATCTAAATTCAGCACGTATCATTAGAATAGTCCAAAACGCTTTAACATCACCCACTTTCATTCGAGACTTTTTAGAGAAATACCCGTTTTTCAATTTAGATTTCAAGTAGCGGTGGTATTTGAAAGTGGAAAATAGTAAAACTTCGTTTATTGCACTCCTGAGTTCGGAAAAAAGTTTTAGTGGAACTTACGTATTTTGACCTCCTGATCACGAATCTGAAGTCAAAACGCGGCGGTCTCAAGTATTTTCGGAGATACGGCCCCATTTTGTCTTAAAACTTCATTTTCTGCTAATAAAAACACACAAAATTAATCCTTCTTGGAGCCAAAACATCACACATGCTCACATTCACTTGTTTCCAACACTTTTTTGCATAAAAAACAGTTATTTTCACAAAAATTCGCCCTTCCTCAAAACGTAAACAAAACATCTTTTTTCACTGATTTTCTGTTTATTTTTATTTGAGATGTTGGCAACGTCTCACCATGAGCCAAACAATCACGTTGCCAACATCATATATACAAATTACCTCGCAAATTACCAGAAAATCAGTGGAAAAAGGTTGTTTTGTTTACATTTCAAAGAAGGGTGAATTTTTTGAAAAATAATAGTTTTTTCTGCTGAGAAGTGTTGGAAACAAGTAAATATATGCGTGTATAGTGTTTTGGTTCAAATAAGGGTGAATATTGTGTATTCCTAATAGCAGAAATTTGACATGTCAAATGGTGCATTTTTGAGACAAAATGAGGCCGTATCTCCGAAAATACTTGAGACCGCCAGGTTCTGACTTCAGATTCTTGATCAGGAGGTCAAAATACATAAGTTCCACCAACAAATTTTTCCGAACTCATAGGAGTGCGATAAACGAAGTTTTACCGCCGTCCTTATTGGGACAACCGGTATATCAAAAGATCTTATGATGTTATAAATGTTAATCTAGGAAAGAATGGCAGAAATGGACTCATATCATAATCTTATTGTTATAACTGGAGATACAAGCTTATATTAATAAATGTCATTAGCACCAATAAATATAATAAAGATTACCATATAAAAAATAATGGAATGGTCCCCATTATTAAACAATTTAAAAGAACTTCACACCTTGAATGTCATCCTCTAATATAACTTCACATTTTCTATCCTTTTCCAATAACCTCAACACTTTCAGGAGCACATCCTGATTCATTCCAGAAAACATTTCCTCTTCAGTATCTTCTCCTTGTACCAATTCATACAAAGTTAATACACTGTTTTGGATACCTCGCCCTGATACATAATTGTATATCATAGATGCCCATTCTTCTAGTGTATGCCAGTATATTTCCCAGCGATTCTTCAACTTATCAATTGGTTCAGAATTACCAGTCCTCTGTAGTTCACTTAGTATAGAAATAATAACACTTTGTTCCAACTTTCGATTGATCATAGAGTTATAAAACAATGGCCATTGGCTTGACTCTCTCACATCAATCACATATATCTTGTTTTTTTTACAGTATTCCAAAATGAGTGTTCTCCATGCTGCTACTTGCTTTGATCTTGTTTCTGGATGGGGCTGCAATGTGAAGAAAGGAGGAAAATTGTATTGCCAAGGCCAATCCATGGCTGCATCAGGCATCCTATAATGTTTCGATGAAAAACTTGGATTATAATAAGACAAATCCACCTTTCATATCACTATCACAAAGTCACAACTTTCAAATCAAAGATTTGATTCACAGACCACCTATTGTTAATTGAAGGTTTATTTGTTTTTAAGTTTTTAGTTTTTAGACTTAACTTCACTAACTTCAGTCATGTCATGGTCACGTGACACGTCACAGAAATCTAGTGTCAAGTGTCACATGATATGACATAGATCTTATAACGCTAGATCCGGCATCATGTAGTATTTGTTTGGTATCAGAGGGGTCTGCAAGAAAGTGTACGTGGTACAACACATTTGCATAAATCTTATTGCTTACGTTAGATCCGGCATCCTGTAGTAATTTTTTGGTCTGGAGGGGTATCTTTGTAGGTACTATGGTCACGTGGGACAACACATTTGTATGGTCAACATATGGTATTCGCCGTTTTCTCTCTTAAGCAAAGCTTCCTTGAGCTCGCTTAAAATTTAACCAAATGTTAATTTAATGCGTTATGCACCGCACAACGATGAACCTCGCTTAGCCAAGCGTGAAAAAATCCTGGCAATATTTGTTGAGATCCGAAATTCCCAAGCAGTACTGTTCAGTACTGTAGATCGTTCTGAAATTACTGAATTATACTGGTGGTAGCTTACTCAACCTGAATTCATACAAAAGTATGAATATTTGATTCTAAATGACTTTTAATCGTTTCTAACAATTTCATGGAGCCATTTTCCAATGAGTTTGATGCGAATATGTATCGAACATGATTGAAAGAAAATTCTCTTCGACAGTATCGCCATCTAGTGTTGTACATGAGAACCCCACGTAATGAGCTGTTCCAAATCAAGGATTTGTCTGCTGAAACAATTGAAGAGTAGCGCCACCAGGTCTTATTTCCATCATTGTTTTCAGATATTTTACGTGTCAAAGTCATTGATTGTCCGGGCAATGACGGCTAAATGAATAATCTAGCCAGCTGGAGGACTATCTCCAGCTGGCTAGATTATTCATTTAGCCGTCATTGGTCCGGGCAATGAGTCCGGGATTTCAAATTCAAACATTCGAATTTTTGATTTTATTTGCTTATCTATAGCTATTCATAGCAAAATGTGTGAAAAAGTTACAGTTCAAAACTTCACATCATCGGAGAAGCTCCACTTGATTTCACATAAATATTCACCCATAGTGATAGAGAGGATACGGAAACCAATAGGGCTTATGGTGAGAAGAAGGAAAAGACTTGAGAGCATCAGATCACAAATGATTTCAATGGTAATTCATCTACTGGTATTTTACGCAGTATATGGTTCCTTTGAAGAAATGGAGAATAGAAAAAAGAGCTCAGGAAAACCTTGGCGGATGAGGAGAGGAAAGTTCGTCACACTGGCGGAGGCCCCCCTTCCAAAAATAAAGAGGGATGATACTGACGATCTTTTAATGTCGATAATCAATAGAAATACAATGGTGGGTTTTCGAAACAAATTTGATGATTATGGAAATGACACTATTGTGTGCGTAGAGACCCTGATGAAGAAAATGATGTTGAAATGTTGGAATACATAGTTGAACTGAAAGGCAGCTAAAACCACATGGAAGAAGAAAATGCTCTAATAATTAAGAAAAGAAAATTAGAAATAGAAATAATAGAGACAGAGAGTTACTTCTTGAACAAAAAAAAATCGAATAGAGTATTCATATTAAAGAGAGTGCGATGTGTCTTATAATTTTATTGATTCTCGGTTTGAAAACTAACTTAGTTCATATCCTCCATTACTGACTTCCATCATTGCATTGGTTTTTATTCAAAAATATTGAAACATTCAGTAAAATCAAAGTAAAATCCAGAATAATAGTGGCTTAAAATATAAAGCCGCCGATTGTGGCCGCTTAGAGTTGAGCGAGCTCAAATGATTTTGTAGATACATACAAATTCGTAACGTTAAGCGAGCTTATGCATTAAGCTTAGCTTAATAGCAGTAAAACGACCAATTTAAGCTAAGCTTATGATGCAGATAAAAATCGTATCGTTGAAGTGTATACATTGTCGCCGTGGTGGCGATGAGCGCAAAGCGCGATGATTATAATGGAAGTCCATCACGGTCGTGGGTTCGATTCCCAGGCCCGTCAGAAATAACAAAAAAGGCGAGGCGACTGGGTGTAGCATGTTCTGTCTCTGTCCATACAAACAAAATAACTTAGAAATTTTCTGTGGCAAATGAACTCAGTTTCGATGCCAGGATGAGTGAAATGAATGAGTGAATGAATGAATGAGGATGAGTGAAAGGTGAGAGCGAATCTTAAAAAAAAAAGTGTATACATCGTTGCTATCTCGAAAGTAAAAAGTAAGTGATAAAAACTTCGCTTATTCCAAAAAACCTTCGCTGATTGATCTCATCCTATAACTTCGATAGTTCTGTAGTGTTTGGTGCCTTAATAACGTCCCAATTAATCATGTCGGATGGCTGTAACATCTGCATAAAGAATATATATTGACCGTACCAAAAAGGATAAAGTCTTCTGTACTAAGTGTAACAGAAGATATCATCTGTTCTACCTTGAGCAAGATGAATACAGAGATTCTTCACAAAATTGCTTGTGCCCAGACTGTAAGAAGAAATCTGGTATAACGAAAGCTGACTTCGGACTTCTCTTATCTGAAATAAGAGACATAAAACAGTCCCAAAAGCAACTACGCGATGAGATCAACAACAAATATGATCTACTGAGCGTCGAAATAGCAAACTGCAATAAAACGTTGACGACTCATGCGGCTTTGATTGCAGAAAACTCTTGCGCTATAGATGGTGTTCAGCAAAATCAGACCACCATGCGGCTTATTGCTGTCGAAGAATTACATGAGAAATCTTCAAAAATTGAAGAAAAACTCTAAGAACTTCCGATCAATTCACATTTGCGGCCAAGAACACATTCACTCTCGGGATATGAACTGAATGAAAGATTATTTCGTGCTAACAATATCATAAAATGTATGGGCTTGCAGAAATAGACGACAATGGAGACATGGCTTCTGTAAGTGAAATGCTAACTCTGTTAAAAGTAACAGCAGCGCCGGTACAACTATTGCGAGTGGGACAAATCAAAAAACAAACATCGACCTCTGAAAATCATTTTCAATTCTCACCAAAATTGTAAGCATGATACCTACTGGCCTACTGCGGAATAAAAAGAATCTCACATCCACCAAATTCAGGAACATTCGTCTGGACGATGATAAGACCCCGATGCAGATCGCAGAGCTTGATGAATTGCGGAATGAGTTGAAAGTTCGTATATCAAAGGGCGAGGGCGAAAATATATTCATGGGACACCATCAATAATCAAAGCATGATTCGCCAGACTGTATTGCCCTCACCGAAACCTGGCTCTCCAAAGAATATATCTAATTCTATCATAAATCTGAGCGGATACCAAGTCTACAGACAGGATCGACAAAATCGGAGAGGGCCTGGAGTCCTAATTATACCTCGATCAAAGAATCTGCATTCGCGGAGTTCTCTATAATCGAATCCCACTATGATATTCCAGAAATAGAAAATATTTGGCTCAATACAACATCAAAGAATTTTTCCCTTACCCTAGGTTGTGTATACAGACCACCATATCATCCTTTCACAATCCGGACTTTGGTAATGATCGAAACTATTAAGAGAATCAGCCACTCCTCGAACAACCTGGTCTTGTTGTTTGGTGATTTCAACTATCCCTCGTTGAAATGGCCACTGATTGAAGTTCCCGATTCACAAGAGAGCAGTTCCCTATTTGCAGAAATGTTGTTGAACTGTAGTTTATCACAGCTGATCAATTCACCTACACGATTTAGACTCAACCAAATTCCATCTCTTATAGATCGGTTGATAACAAATGATCCTGAATTGCCCCACACTATTTCGACTGGTTCTCCAATCGGTTGCTCCGACCATATGTCATCGTAACCTGTAATTTACAAATCATGAATGAACAAAAATTTCGAAACACAATTGTGAAGCGAAATAGAATCGACCACAAAAAACTATCAGCTGCATTGAATGCACTGAGATGGGAAGACCTCTTCGCGTGTAGCGATGTAGACAGCAAGTGGAAGTTCTTCGCCAACTCGATGCGAATAGAGTGCTGCTCCTATGAAACACACAAGAAAGTCAACAGTGAGAAATCATGGATTGATGCCGCCCTCATTCAACGCTCCTATAAGAAGAGAAAACTTTGGTTGATGTACAAGGCTTCAAATAGCCACACTGATTTTGAAGCCTACCGCTCTTTTTTCAACGACCTCTCTCGCGATTTAAGAAATGAAAAGCGAAACTATGAATCAAATCTTGTGAGCAAGGGAACCAAATCTATCTATAAATACACTAAAAGTAAACTTTCATCGGAGGTTACTATTCCAATCATTTGTGCTCCCGATGTCATCATATATGCGATTCCAATGAAAGTGCGGCGGTGCGGCTGAGATTCTCGCAAGAAATTTCAAAAAATCTTTTTCTGCGGCTGCTAATACAGCCCTTCCTCCGATTATCATACCACAAGATGTAACAACACGCTTGGCTAAACTTTCCAATAGAAACCGTCGAAGGGAAACTGAAGGATATCAAGGATGGGATATCCACCGGACCTGACAATATACTCATATTGAAGAAATATGCCTCAATAATTTCTATCCCTCTGAGTCACATTTTCTAAATTTTCTTTCAGCGTTCATACCTCCCATCTGCTTGGCGACTTGCATCTGTAACACCTATCTTCAAGAAAGGAGATAAACTCGACCCCGGAAACTTCAGGCCAATCAGCCTGGTATCATTATGTGCCAAAATTATGGAAAGGATTGTTGTAGATGCCTTATTACCTTTTTTACTTGAAAACGGAGTTATCCCTCCCACCCAACATGGCTTCATACCAGGAAGATCAACAACAACAAACTTGCTTTATTGCCTAGATAAATGGACTCGTTATCTCGACTCTTCTTTACCCATAGACATCATATATCTCGAACTTCTCCAATAAGGTCTTCGATAAAGTACCACACTACAAATTATTGCACAAACTGGAGCATTTCCGAGTCAGAGGGGAACTACACAACTGGATTAAGGCATTTCTTACTGATAGGGTCTTCAAAGTAAGAGTTGGGTCTAGTCACTCTCATCTTCATAATGTCATCTTTGGAGTGCCCCAGGGCTCTGTCCTGGGACCAACGCTATTCCTAGCCTATGTATCAGATTTACATTCAATCCTGAAATCCGACCATGCATTTTTCGCTGATGATAGTAAATTTTTCAGTAATTCACAAACCAGCTACGACGACCTAACAGTCTGACCTATCTTCAGTGCAGAAATGGTACGACACATGGGAAATTTCCCTCAATATAGACAAGTGTTCTATACTACATATATCAGCACCAATAATCCAACATTTAATTATTTCTTGGGTAACAAGATGATACCTTCAGTGGATAACCACAGTGATCTTGTGGTTACTTTTTAATAATAAGCTGACTGCATCGAACCAGGTAGCAGCTGTTTCCCGCAAGGCCAATACTCGAACTTACCTCCTCAACAAATGCTTCGATGTAGCTTTGATCACCCGGAGCCAAAACTATTCAATCAACCGTATATGTTGTACGTCCGCCCACATCTAGAGTATGCTGTGCAAGTTTGGTCACCTTTTCTGGAGAACGATATCCAACTACTGGAAAGAGCCCAGCGTAATGCTACCCATATGGTGAGAGGTTTCGGTAAAACTTCGTTTATCGCACTCCTATGAGTTCAGAAAAAATTTTTGGTGGAACTTACGTATTTTGACCTCCTGATCACGAATCTGAAGTCAAAACGCGGCGGTCTCAAGTATTTTCGGAGATACGGCCCCATTTTGTCTCAAAAATGCACCATTTCAAATCTTCATTTTCTGATATTAAAAACACACAAAATTAATCCTTCTTTGAGCCAAAACATCACACATGCTCACATTCACTTGTTTCCAACACTTTTTTGCATAAAAAACTGTTATTTTCACAAAAATTCGCCCTTCTTCAAAAAGTAAACAAAACACCTTTTTTCACTGATTTTCTGGTTATTTTCATTTGAGATGTTGGCAACGTCTTACCATGAGCCAAACAATCACGTTGCCAACATCATAAATACAAATTACCAGAAAATCAGTGTAAAAAAACTGTTTTGTTTACATTTCAAAGAAGGGTGAATTTTTTGGAAAATAATAGTTTTTTCTGCTGAGAAGTGTTGGAAACAAGTGAATATATGCGTGTATAGTGTTTTGGTTCAAAGAAGGGTGAATTTTGTGTATTCCTAATAGTAGAAATTTGACATGTCAAATGGTGCATTTTTGAGACAAAATGGGGCCGTATCTCCGAAAATACTTGAGACCGCCGCGTTTTGACTTCAGATTCGTGATCAGGAGGTCAAAATACGTAAGTTCCACCAAAAATTTTTTCCGAACTCATAGGAGTGCGACAAACGAAGTTTTACCGAGGTTTCAATAACCTTTCCTACAACCAACGGCTATCTCATTTGAACCTACCTTATCTCAGTGACAGGCGTGCCAGGGGAGATGCCATTTTGACTTACCGAATTTTGAACGATGCCTTCTCTGTTGACCTCTGTAGCCTGTTTCAACTAACGGTGGATTTATGCAGAGGTTTTAAGTCGTTAGTTTCAAGTCTTAAGTTTTAAGTCGTAGGTAAGTTTTTAGTCAGGAAAAATGTTTTAAAAAGTTTTAAATAGTGTCAATCCTGTTATTTTGTGTGCTTATTTTTCTCATTTCCTTCTATTCAATCCAAATTTCCAGCCTTGGTGCTATTTTTATTTATGTCTATTTGCTTTACATGCATTCAACTCCTGCTGTTTGTTACGATACCCTTTTGCAAAATCAGATGCATGCGTAAATCGATCGAGTTTTAAGTCGTAAGTCGTAAGAGATAAATGTTGGCCAACTTTTCGTAGGACTTGAAACTTATGACAGCTGTATAAATGGTTACATTAAAAACCAATGGATGAACTTCTTATGACTTATTACTTAAAACTTACGACTTAAAACCTCTGCATAAATCCACCGTAAGCAATGACGACATACTAATTAAGAGGACACTCCTTAAAGCTCAAACAGAAAAACTTCCAGACCACTACACGACAGAAGTTCTTTCCAAACTGGGTATTCCTACCTAGTGATATATGTGGTGCTGGCTTCTAGTGTGAATAGTTTCAAGAACCGCTATGACTCCTTTCTGCGACAGTGAAAAGTGAAAACCATTATTTCCTCATTATAAGATAATAATTGTATGCAGTTAATGTACCCTTTATTTTTGTACATTCTTTCGATATAAAATATTACTTTTTTTTGGAAAAATAGGCTATGCCTCTGCCCTTGTTGAAATGAAATAAATAAATAAAAAATAAATGATACCAGATCCTAGCGTAACAAAAGATCTATGCTGATGTCTGCGTCCAAAAGCTGGTTCATGCTTATACGAATTTCGCAAAATTTATGAGAATAAATTGACCGCTGAAAAGAAATATCGCAATAATAATAATAAAAGAGCAGTATTTAGGTTTTATACGAATTTCGCAAAATTGATACGAATCGGAAAATTATAAATATCACATTGATATTCCTACTCTACAAAACTATTGATTTATGCAGTATCATGATATCATGATAATACGAAGAAAATCAAAAAAAAAGTTAATTCCCATAAATTTTGCGAAATTCGTATGAGCATTAACGAGGCTTTAATAAGCTCGCTCAACAATGAACCTTTAGATCATACCAAGGATATTTAACTATAAGATGGTCCATTCCGCAGAGTGACATGTCACTTCCTCTCTGATTGATTTATGATTTTTATTAAATAAAAAACATAAACAATAACCTCATCAATATTTGAAAAATTGTCACCTTATTATTTTTGTCATTTCAGATCACTATTTCAGCTAGTAAATTCAGTATTGAAGAATATTATTAATCTTTCTTTGATTCAGTGATTTCAATTTCAACAATATGAACACAAATTTGGTTAGGAATGTTAAGGAGTAGTACGTTAGGACATCACTTTCTTGAAGATCTGCAGGACAGTGTGATAGTTGATAGGATTACAATCATGTTATGTTCCTAAGGCATATTTTCTTCTGGTTGATATACTATTAGTATGATTTTCATTTTGCAATGATATATGGTGATATATGATGGTCAGTAAAAACACTATAACAAAAAATTGAATGCTGATTCTTCTCTTTCGATACGAATCTCAGCATTCATTAACTCTCACTGTGTACTGAAAAAATAGATCTCCACCGATCTCCACCTATTATATTATATGTTAGAGATATTATCATTAAGATATCCAAGTGATAGCATTATTACTGAATTACCCTGTATTTGAGTATGTCGATAGCCATTAGAATTAAACGTAGTTCATATTGGAACGAATTCCGCAAATAAAATGCGATTAAAAATGGAGTCGCTTTTATCGGAAGAAAGTTCAAAAAATTGAACTTTTTTGCGATTTCCGCATGATTTGTCATTCCAAATGGAACAGGGTTATATTAAGAAAATGTGTTTAAAAATAAGAGGTGTTTACTTCACAGGAGAGTTGATGTGGACGAATATGAATTAAATGAAGTTATATGTATTTGTTAGAAATATCTTGAACGAAACAAACTGTCTCTATCCTTTGTTTCCACTCACGACTTTGAGGGATGGAGAAACTCTTCTTTTAGCGATTGTCTGCTTCACCATGAACTAGAGGTTTTTCGACAATCCAATCAAATTTGCGGAATCGCATAAAAATAATCGCAATCGTTCTAACATGAACTAGGCTTTATTAACTAACTATATCGGTTATCAATCATATGCACAGATACAATATGTCCAGGGAGGGGCAGGTACAAGGAGAGTATACTAACAAGGAGATCTCAATCCCCATAAGGCAATGGTTCCGCGATAGAAAGAGATGAGAATACGCCTCGTGACGTCATAGAGCATGTAATGGCCGCCAGCTGCCACCTCGGCTGCCACCAGCCACATTCTTCAGTGGCGGAGTCGAATGTGGTCCAACTATTCTATAAAGCAAGAATTTGTTTCGTGTTTTGTGTTGTGTCATCAATTTTCTATTTGATTTCACAATCAGAGTTTTGGCGGTTTGATTCTAAAACTTAAAACTTTGGATTCTTGCTGGCTTTGCTGTGTTTTTGTGTGTTATCACTCTGGAATTTGTAGCATTCGCAGTGTTGGTGTTGAACCAAAGAATATCAACGCTCACAGGAACGTTGAACAATATATTATAGACATATAGACAATTGTGAATTACTTCTCAAAGTTTGATAGTTTTGGAGTGATCCTCGTGAGTATTCGAATTCTTATCAATAATTACTAGATTTCACCAATCTCCATGTATAGAAGATGATGGGGATGCACCTCCATGAATTCTAGTTTCAACTTATACTTTTTTCAGGAAATGCCGACTTGGTGTTGTGTTTCCTTCTGTGGAAACAGGAGTGATAAAACTTCTGATGTGTCCTACCATAAGTTTCCTAAAAATGAAGGGGAGAAAAAAATTTGGATATCATTTTGTGAGAGAGGATTGGGATGGGTTCCTTCATCAACTTCAAGGATTTGCTCATCTCATTTCCGAAAAATTGATTTTGAGAGGAATCTTCAGAGTGATCTCATTGGTATGTGAATTCCTTTTATTGAGCATATATACCACATACCTAACTTCCTTCCTGGAAGTAAACATTTTGTAGACACCCCTCTTCTGTTAAACTGGAAGAATAAAGTAAGGTTTTCTATATTTCTTGCAAATAATTGGTTTGGATTTGTCTTTTCTCAAAAAATAACATAGAAATCAGGGTATATAGTTTGGTGAATAGTAACTTATTGGCACAAATTAGTAAATTAGCAACCCTACACTTACATATCTTCTTAATCAATTCCAGGGTTTTGTTTCTCAAGATGAACAAACAGAATAACCCTCAAAAAATAATACTCTGTAATAGCTGTTCTATGTAACTATTGTAAATGAATATATGAAATCTACTTGATAATTGATCATAGATTTTGTGGTTTTTTAATGAATCCTATTATATATTGTTGAATGTTATATATGACATCTTAGAATTTCATTGAAATTGTTATATGGAGAAAAAATTTGAAAGTTTTCAATGATAGGTAGGTATATATTAATTGCCTTTTTGACCCCAATTATATTTGAGTTTAATCATCCTTCATTGTATTATTCAGTGGTTGAAATCAAGATAAAATATATAAAATAAAAAGATATTATACATGTGGGTCTTCAAACTAAACTCTAATTTTCAGGAGGTGTTTCAAGGAGAGTTCTTGAAAGAGGAGCTGTACCAAGTATCATCAATGATTCTGGAGAAGAACCATCAGGAGTTGATGAAAACAAAGAGAACCAGGAATTCATCAAAACTGTAATCAGCGAACATTGACAAAGAGGAGAAAGAAAGAAAATATCTGATCTCAAGAGTAATGGAGGAAGCTAGAGAAGAAGAACAAGTACCTAGTACATCTTTTGGTAATCAAGATAGTGTATTGATCACGCAGTCCCCAGAAGAACCAAATTTAGATTACAAAACCCTCTATTCTATTCTTCTTCAGTGAGAACATGGAACTGGATTGATGGAATCATACTAGTTTTTAAAAATTTGGTAAATGTGAATAATATATACAATTATTATATGATCATATTTATATAATCAAACTTTGAACATATTTTCAGAGAATATGAAATACAGATTTCTGAGTGAGTTTACTATGAAGGCAGTGAATAATAGGATTTGAATAAATATCAGTTATAAATCTATATTGTAATTGCATTTTTGAAATTGAAATTTCTTAATGTACCTACTAGAAAGTGTATTGTACATACTTAGATATAAGAATTATTTTTGTCAAATCATAATGATTTATAGTGGTTTCATGAGTTTTTATGTGTTTTCCTCATGAATCATATGGATAATTTTAAAATAACTATTGTTTTATTATTCCCAATATGAGCAAATGCGCCGCTATTTATTTTCCCACTAAATAAAGGCATTTATATTTCTTGATCATTTCTGAAACATTTCCACCTACCATGTTCATATTTTGTCCAAGTTGAAGCATAATCAGTCCAGAAATAATATTAATCATGACTTTATTACGTATCCTATCCTTCTCAATGTAACATATTCTCATATCATTCCACTATAACAGTTTACTCAATTTGCTTTTTGTTATTCACCATAACCTCAATTCAATATTTTTTATTATAAACATTTAATTTCAATGTGTCTTAGAATTGTGGTTCAAGTAATCACTGGAAAAAATACTTTGTCGAACAGACTACTGATTAGTAGTAGATGTGACAGATATAAAAATTACATCATTTTTATTCGAAGTTTTACATTTGCTTCATTAGAATTGGAATTTGTGGTAAGTACCCTACAATCTACATCACCCCCCATATACGATTACAAATAACAGTGTAGTTGGGCCACTGTATATGTGATTTTGTTTGGGACACCTACCGCATGCTCTGTTACGTCACTATGACGCGTTTTAGCTGAATGATTCTGATTGGCTAAAGCTGATTGGGATCTCCTTGTTAGTATACTCTCCTTGGGGCAGGTATACGAAAGAGGTTGAATAGATAGCATCAAGAGCAATATACGTGTTATATTGTTTAAGACTGTAAAATATATCTGATTCTGAATATCATTCCCGTTCATACTTATATTATAATATATGACCCTCGGTATTCGAATTTCGTAGGCGGACATTAAAAGAATGAAGTATGTACATGATTATGAAATGTGCGATTATAATCCAGTTCTCATCATCATTACATCGAAATTTCGCCTTATTATGTCGAAATCTTGACTTATTATATCGAAATTTCGACATAATTGAATCGAAATTTCGACTTGATCATCTCGAAATTTCGCTAAATGCTGAATGATTTTTAAAATTCTTATATTGGCACGCTTATGGATCTGCTCTTCGGCTGTGCTCGGAAATTTCGGCCGCTAATGCCGCTATCTGCGCAGTTTGGCAGCTGTATTCACATAGCATTGTTCATTACGTAAAATCAAATAAAATAAATTTATTGTACCATAGTTTATTGTTAAAGCATTGAAAATGTTTTTTGAGAAATTTCTGAAAAAATTGCCTTCTGTTAAAGCACAGGAAGAGGAAGAAGAGGAGTTACAAGACCCACAGCAAATATTAAGAGTAATAATCCTTTCAAGTTATGTAATAATATTGTATTATTAATTTCATTTGGGGCATTTCTAGGATAATTGCAAGGAAAGTGAGCATTGCAAACATTTGGCAGAAAAATATCAAGTTTGCAATGATAGGGTTAATTCTCGAACACGTACTACAGAAACCTGCCTAGAAGAACTCTTTGATTTGTTGCATGCAGTTGATCATTGTGTTACCAAAGACCTCTTCAGCAAACTTAAATGATTATAGTAAGATTGTGTGATGTAATAATTAGCTTGAAAATAGGTTGAATAGAACTTTCTTTTATTGAGTAAATTTTTATTGTTCTCCTAGTGGCTCTATATACTTACATATATATATATATATATATAATTTTCAATTTGATTCCTGTTCCTGAACAAAAACCTTGTTATATCAATACAATATACTTATTCATGTGGATTACCCATGGACGTATTACATCCATGGAATTACCCAATATAAACTTTGGAGTTTGGTACTATATAACAACTACTATTAGTAGATTTTACACAATATATTGGATATCCCACAAGTATATCAATCTCATCATTTCTTCGTTTGAGAAAGTTGTATCATTCAACAATGTATTAATATTTCAATAAAATATATCAATGTACCTATCATATTTTTCACTGTCACCAATACCCATATCATGACCATGGTGGCAAAGAACTAGAATATCAGAGATAAAACACAACATAAATAGTGATACAGATTTCAAGTGGTTATTCAACACTCCCTCACTAAAAACCTTCAGGCCTAACAATTCTCTGAATTTATAAAATAAAATGTTTGACAAACCGTTAGTAAAAATGCCTGCTTGTTGGTTTGTAGTACAAATATAAATATGAATGTCTGGTAGACTACGAGCAGAAAACAACTACTTACCTGGTAAATACCACGCAGAACATTGAATAGTGTGAATGCAGATCGCAAATATTTCTTTCTTCCTAAAAGACGTGAAACGTGACAAATTCATATCGGGACAGGCATGCTCTTAACAACCCACATACCGGTTTCGGGCTTATTGGCCCTCATCAGTGCAGGGTGGTTATCCGAGTAGAGACCGTGAGATCTCCACTCGAAGCGTTGCCTGTCCTAATGCATTTCCGTCGCGTCTACATGACTGTAGGTGTAATATATAGACCACCAAAGAATAATTCTGTTAAAGACTTTGTTGATGACATGGATAACATTTTGAGTGATCTCATTCCTTCTTCTGATGTTGTAGTTTGCTTGGGTGATTTGAATCATGATTTATTGTTACAAAATAATATTCTTGGAGATTGTTTCAAGTCTTATGACTTTATTGAACTTGTAAGAGAACCAACCAGAGGCAAGGCCTTACTGGATCCTATTTTCATCAACAATAAAGACATTGTACTAGATGGTGGCGCCATAAATGGTAATTTAATATTGGATCATTGCCTCTCTTATTGCGTTATTGATTTGGAATCATCTTTGGAAGTTAGAAATAAATTCATAACATATAGGGACTATAAGAACTTCAATTTAGAATCATTTTAGGAAGATTTATATAATCTACCATGGCATGACCTTCTGAATGAGACGGCGCTTGATAGAAAAGTAGAAATTTTCAATGGGTTTTTATTTCAGGTATTTGACTTTCATGCTCCCAAACGAACAGTTAGAGTAAAAAAACCAAGGGCACCATGGCTATCTCAAGATTTGAAAAATATGATGAATCAACGGAATAATGCTTTGAGGAAGTTTAAAGTAACTAAGTTGGATGCAGATTGGAATGAATACAAACGTTTACGTAATTTAACACTTAAGAATTTAAGATTAGAGAAAAAAGCTTATATTGATATGTTTTGTAGAAATAATGACAGTAAACGTGTTTGGAAAACGTTGAGAAATTTCAAAGTAGTTTCAAATAAAAACAACTCAATTCCTGATGATCTTTGCGATCCAAATGATATTAATGATTTTTTTTCCCAGATTTGGTCTGGAACATCTGACGAAATATGTGAAGATGCTATTAATTTTTATGAAAATAATACTATCGTTCAGGGTAATGGAAACTTCGATTTCAAGATGGCAACTGTCCAACAAATCCATAATTTACTTATCGATATTAAATCTACGGCGTATGGTATCGATGATATATCTATCAACATGATTTCATATTGCAGTCCTTTCATTGACCTCTTCATTACACATCTAATCAACTATTCCATTGAAACTAAAACTGTGCCTTCGTTGTGGAAAATCTCTCTCGGACGACCTTTGCCAAAAATATCCAAACCATCTTCATATTCAGATTTGAGAATTATAAGTATTCTACCATGTCTTTCAAAGATTTTGGAGAAACTAATGGCTGCCCAAATCACAGAGTATGTTGTTGCTATGAATATTATTCCTTCATGTCAAACAGGATTTCAAAAGAATCTTGGTACTTCGGATTCACTTGTTAGAGTATTGTGACAGATATAGTTCGGTGCTTGTGCTTCTAGATTTTTCTAGAGCGTTTGACACCATTAATCATAAACTTCTTTTCGCCAAGTTGGTTTGCTATGGTTTTTCTCAGGACGCATTATCTTTATTGACTTCATATTTCAGTGATAAAAAACAAAAAATCTTGTCGAACGGTAAACACTCTGGATATGTCAATATCACCACAGGGGTACCACAAGGTAGCATTCTCGGTCCATTATTGTTTGTAATTTATACTTCTGATATTTTGAAATCTATAAGTAACTGTAATGTATGTGCATATGCTGATGATACACAAATCTATATCAAATTTCCTTTTGACAATTTACAACAAACACAACTTATAGGTACCCCTCGAGGATATTAATTACAGTTTAATATCCTATAAGGTACCCCTTTCGAAGTCAACGTCAAAGCATTATCCTTGAAACGCATCTGGCTTTGGGGCTTCTCCACGTAGCCATGAACGAGCTGAAGTCGATGGATGCCAAATCTGGACGGCTCCTGGCTGGACTGAGCTTATGGCGGTTATTTTGGATATGTTGACAGGTGACATTCAAATGTCGGCTATTACATGTCATCCGTCATATTTCTTGCGAATTTACTGTTCAAGTGCAATAATTCGCGCAGAGATAAGTTACCCACTACTTATCTCTGATTCGCGATAAAAAATAACACGTCGTAGCACTATCTCATGGTAACAACTCGAACTTCTCGAAGTGGTATCGTTTTTGTTATCATATTTTTAATATTTGTGTCATTGTGACATAGAGGTGTCTTTGCCACCAAACAATAACTGAAATGAGAAAAACTATAAGATTTCCCATGTATTTCACCA
Source organism: Chrysomela aeneicollis (assembly GCA_029955515.1). Classification (NCBI taxonomy): domain Eukaryota; kingdom Metazoa; phylum Arthropoda; class Insecta; order Coleoptera; family Chrysomelidae; genus Chrysomela; species Chrysomela aeneicollis. Next base: position 8,686,499 of record JARUHQ010000016.1, on the reverse strand, counting down.
AAACATCTCGAAAAACTGCTGGCAGTAGACCTTTCACATCAGAAGCGGGTATAAACAGAACAAAGATTAAAAGATTGTCTGTGGGCTATCCCCCAGAGAGTTCAGTGGTTATCCCACTTCGAGTGGTTCAAGATTCACCGCTAGGTAGCGTATCGCTTAGCATCTATCGCGAATTGAATAATACTCAACTTCAATTCAACTACAGCTTTGTGGTTTAGACTAATACGAAAATCTGGATTAACAAATATCATGAGATACGGATTAGAAGGTAGATAATTTTAAGCTTAGCATCAATTCAGACCAGCGAAATATCCGGATTATCACTCCCTAAAATTCGCATTATCATTAATTATTATATGGAATCAGATTATCACCAATATCATTGGAATATTTATATTACTCATTTCATTGGGCAATGAAAATTGAATTAGGTCCATATATATTATTTGTACATTAGAAGAACTCAACAATTTGTTTATTCATTCAACTATTACATCACAGTAGTTCATATTTTGATGTTTCTATCTATGACAAGGACGGTGGAACATTCGTGTTAAGAACATTGGCACTATACTTCAACTTCTCCATATCTCCAGTCCTTCGCAATCTTTCTTCATCCAATAATCTTTCTTGTCTTTGTTCCTCGATAGATTCTGGAGAAATCAAATATAAATCAATATTGACCTCACATTGCGTTTGAATATTTCATTTTACTTGATATGTATGTAACTCAGTAACTATGGGAGCTTCAAAAAAAATGGAGGTCACATTATCGATCTCTTTATTCTACACAAATTAACTGGCGAAAATCGAGATTTTCCATTTTTTTAAATGAGAAATATAGAATATACCTAGTCATGATTTGATTGGAACAGATTTTTTCTTTCCGTTTCTTAACATGTATGTGGATGTTTTTTATAGCGAAAATAATATTTAACTGATTGAGTAACTAACGTTTTGGAACGTTTATGATGTTAATAATTATTGATGAAGATTCCATATAATAATGTCTTAATCTTCAATAATACCATAATAGCTATTATTGTAACGTCATTAATATGCGATGTATAATAGCCGAGGACATTGCTTGGTTACGAGGATGTAGCCGAGTCAACCGCAATGTTCGAGACGGTGTTAAATCGCTAATAATCGAGTCTAAATATTATTTGTTATCCAACGTATTATGCTTGTATATAACGTATTATGCCTTCGTAACTGGGGCAAATTATGGCAACTAATGTATTGTGAGTAACTAAGATTTTGGTACGTTTATGATGTTGATAATTTAACATCATAAACGTACCAAAACCTTAGTTACTCATAATACATTAGTTACCATAATTTAATACGTTATAGTTACGAAAGCATACTACATTTGATACCATAATATAAGAACTATATAGTTTCCATGGACAAAACAACTAAGATTTTGGTACGTTTATGATGTTGATAATTTAACATCATAAACGTACCAAAACCTTAGTTACTCATAATACATTAGTTACCATAATTTAATACGTTATAGTTACGAAAGCATACTACATTTGATACCATAATATTAGAACTAGTTTCCATGGACAAACTCTTTGAAATGCCAAAATGAAATTACTACATAAAGTCTTGTTGTATTTATTTTCGCATCGCCGTTGTCAATGCTACGATGAAGTTTTGAATATAACTCGATTATTAGCGATTTCACTGTCTCGGAAGCAATGTACTATTATGAATCGCATGATAATCTCATTAGGTAATTTTGCACCTATCATGCGATCTATATTTTGATGAATATCTTTCACAGATATCCATCTTTCTTTTTGACATGTATTGAAGAGAGAGAACACATATCACTGACTCGTGTTGCTATAAGGCAGCTTATGAATCCACCTTTATTCGCTCAAGATTCGCACTGAGGTTTTCAATATGGCCGTTGTTTATGTAGCCTAGAGCCTAGTTGAAGAAATAATAGGAAAATACGGAAAAACTACATATTTATGATGTTTTTCTTAATCAAAAATCATAATTAACCATGGTAAATGCATGTAATATGCCCAAAAGTTGCCATACAAAGAAGGTGAAATTTCGAACTTTGGCATCGATTATCTCGAAAACTAGAGATATTTTCACGATAATATTATGAAATTCGTGTTTTTCAGGTCAAAATACGTAAGTTCCAACAAAAAGTTTCATCAAAATATAGATCGCATGATAAGTGCAAAATTACCTCTCATTATATTGATAGCTATAGTTTGTTTTTCATTGTCAAGCAATTCATGCCTTAGCTCGCGAGTTAGCAAAGTTATAGGTTCCTTGATATTTCATGACACCTATTAATAAATCTGGTAGGTATCGTTGGTTGATGAATCTAGATACATATTGAATTTCGGGTTTTCGAATTTTCAATTTTTTTTGAGACAATGTTGAAATTGATTAAATTTAGTGCCATTGTCTTGAACGAAATTGAAAAATTGAAATGAATCCGACATAACAGCCATATTTGAATTCGAAAACCCGATGATAGTCGAGCCCACGAGCCAAACAATCATGTTACCAACTTCAGGAATAAAAATTTACCATAAATTCAGTTGAGTCTGGTGTTTTGTTTACGCTTTGAAGAAGGGTGAATTTTTGTAAAAATAACAGTTTTTTCTGCGAAAAAGTGTTGGAAACGAGTAAATGTAAGCGTGTGTGATGTTTTGGTACAAAGAAGGATGAATTTCGTCTTTTTAATAGCTGAAATTTGAGATGTCAAATGGTGCATTTTTGATACAAAATGAGGCCATATCTCCGAAAATACATTAGAACGCCGCGTTTCGACTTCAGATTCGGGATCAGGAGGCCAAAATACGTAAGTTCCACCAAAATGTTTTACTGAACTCATAGGAGTGCGACAAACGAAGTTTTACCCAAACTACCTTCAAATTTATAATATTAGTACCCGACAAGGAAAAATCTACATAAAGTGCATAGGCTTACTATTGTATGGAGTATATTTATCAGACAACCAGTTCTCCAAGTTGTACCCTATAACACCAACCACACCAGCGAATGGAAGAGTTATGTAAGGAGCATATGTTCGTAATGCTCTGAATAAAATTGGCCACATTTGGATTAATTTATTTCACGTTAATACGAATTTGAATTATTCTTCAACAGCTTTTACCGGCCCATATTTTCTAAGTTCTAAGTATTTTTATCTTTTTTATTTCTACTCAACCTCAAATTCTCTTCTTCTTCTATTCTGTTCTGTTTGAATGGCCTTAGCTGCCTGGGCTATCTGGCCAAGTACACACATCCAACATCCAATTTGTTTTACCCACTGAAAGTGGATTCAAATGGGTCTATGCTTGGTTTTTCCCCAATGAGGTCCACCGTAAGGCAGGTCTGAGGCAATGCCCATGCCCCAGGCGCAGGGGAACCTATCGAGTTTTACATGAGCCAGTATTGAAAATTCTATACGATTACATGTATAACAAGCCATTTTGCAGCAAACCACCATCTAGAAGCAATAAAGCTAAAGCACTAATCTACAAGCAATTCAGTATATCACTTATTCGTCAGTTTTGGTCCAACAATCATCATTTTAAAAAAAATTTGGTCTTTTTCGCAGAGCCAGAGAAGCGAAGATTCTGGATTTCTGGCTGCTTCAACTTCCGAACATACCCGACAGGACAGTGGCGCGAAACTTCCTAATTTCAGATCACAAAATGCATTTATCACTTATTTTTTTCCATGCGTATAAATTCCAAATTCATGATAAATTCATCGTTGCCAGCGATGCTCTTTTGTTTCGGCTTCAGAAAGGCTGTCTAATTATCAATATTTGTAGTTGATAGATACTTGAGACTTAAAACTAACGACTTAAAACCTCTGCATAAATCCACCGATATAGTTTCAACCCCCCCGGACCTACAAAATAAATAACCTGGACACACCTGAATACCGTATCTAGTGTAAGCATATATGATCTATGACTATGACTGACACTGACAGTAACGTAACTGACAGTTATATATATGTCAGTTTGTTGATGTCTGTTCACCTATCTACCAACCAACCACTCCTTGAAAGTAAAACAGTTCTAAGGGTGGGGTTTTGTAATTTGTTCTTTTGTGGCTAAGTTAGTGGTGGTGAATTTTGTAAAAACAATTATAATAATCTACATCGGATTCGGCTATTTGTTTTTTTTTTGAAATTTCCTAAAATAAACAAATTACCGACTGAGTGACGGATTTGAGGTTAACTAAAGTGTTATAATTTGTGACAGGTCGATCTTATCGTTCTTATACCTGAAGTTAATAAATAAAAATAACCATTTGCATCGTTTTTATATAATTTCATAACTCAGTTATGAATATTTATTTCTGTGAGAACTGTTGAACAATGAGGAGTATTTCCTACCAGATGAATGTCTAAGGAAAAATAATTGGGAAATTAAAAATTGGCAGCCATTTTATTTCTACCGCCTGTAAATTGTAAGTTTTTATTACTTCAAATGATTTGTACCTTCAAGATAAACATACATGTGCGTTCCTTCCTATTCCTTTTCCAGTACCACATCATTTGCCTTTTGTACTCTTTGGAAAATGTCAAATAATAAATGAAGTTATTGCAAATTATATCAAAGATTTTCCATTGAAGTTGTTAAAAGAATAAATCATGTACTTTCCTGAGGATACAGTATATAATTTCTCACAGGTAGAATGTTTTGACTGTTTTTTCTGTACTTCATAGCAATATGTGTTTCCTATGTTGATAGAGTATACAAGAAAAAATTCATATGCAATTTAATCATATCTTACCAAGAATTTCTCATTACAAAGTACATATGCCAATAAGTGTATAAAACAATGTTTGAATCACATTTCATCTTTTGATATTGTGATGATTGGTAAGATAGGTATGTCATATTATCTAACTATTGTTTTAATCCTTGAATTTATTTATTTACCTACCAAATCTTATTTTTCAACTTGGGAGTAGGCATATGCAATAACTCTTGAAGATGGGTTTTCAAAAGAATAAATACCATGTTCATGATTTTTTTCAGTTACCTACATGTGCAAAGGATGAAAAACTTTCTTTCCATTTTTCTGCATGCAATCACAAAAATATTAGATTTTCTTTATCTATGACATGACATATTTGTGCTCAATTTTGTGATGCTGAATCATATATTCATCAATTGTGTTTTCATGCCTGGAGAACAAAGGAGTATATTTCATAAATCTGTTAAATTTTAAACATACTTTTCAATAAGTGGGCACCAAGGTTGGTACCATATTTGTAAAACAGTTGAAATTGGTTGAAATTGGTTGAAATAATTTAATTTTCCTATTTGCTCTTGCAAATCTCACAGACTGGTTAATATAGAGATAATGTTTTATGATACCTATTATGGAATAATCTCATCTCATCTCATAGAGAGATCTCAACACTATTTTGTGATTAATCTACTTCTCCATTATCCAGTCAAAATATCTGAAATTTTCATTGATGAAAAATATAGAACATCAACTTACTACTTATTATATTTGGTTTAATAATGACCTGATATAATTCTAGCATTCATCTAATAGTCTAAAATGAGGGTTATAATAGTTCTCTGTTGATAACACTTAAATTTTTCCCTGTCTACTAAGAATTGTACCATATCATCAAAACAAACAAAACTTGTACATAAAAAAGATGAAAAACATGAAATAATTACCTATAGATCTTGAAACTATAATCACTACTTAATTGTAACAATATAATATTGTCATGGAGATAATTTCAATGTGCTTGAAAAAACTTGAGTAATGAGCATAAAAGAGAAATGTATTTTTCAAATGATGGGTTTTGCAAGCTGTTTGACTTTTTGCTGGCAAACCCACAAGATCAAGAAGTCTTTGACAAAGCTTATCAATATATCATATTTTAAGGCTCTCATTCTAGCTCATTATTAATTGTTTGCTCTTTGTTTTTTTTAAATCCCATGCTTAGCTAGCAAAAACAAACATTAAATAGGAAGTTTATGGAAAACCCAAATGGGTATATACAATAATTAACAGCTTTTTCAAGCTTAGTACTCTAAATTATTGGTGTTAACACTTGGAAACCATTTTAAAATTCAAAAGCAAGAAGCATATTATTTAGATTTTCCTCCGCAAACTTACTTTTTGATGTGGGCAATAGGATAGGATGAGAGCCTTAAATAATTGTTTATAGGCAGGTTTTTAATATCAGATATTGCGGAGACCAATGTTCCCTATGGATTTGATTGCTTTTATGGTTGCTCATTCCACATATACCTGGAAATACACATACCTACTTTTCTGGGAGCAGTTTTGTATTCACATTATCTCAATCTCACTTTTCAGAACACACTGTATCTTCAATCAGATAGCCATTACTATTATGATTCAGCAATGGTGGTATCAGTGTTGAGTATCAGCTAAAAACTAAAGTCAGTGTACAGATAAGTCTCTTGATATAGGTACTTATCTCAATACTTCTTGTGATTTCAAAGTTGGAAACTAATTTCCAAAAAGTCAAATACAAACTAGAATGTATGGGATCATTAGGAGATTGTTTCTAGAATTCAGCTTTTTCAGAATTTATTTCAAATCATTTCAGAATGAGGTAATAATGATAATAATAATGACAAATTTATTTGCCAGTATCATTCAATACATCATTCACATTAGGAAGAATAACTAATAAAAGCAAATATCCGAGAGACCCTAAAAGGTTTATCACAAAACCTGTCTATGGGGACAGGTACAGCCAAGTCTTTAAATTATTGTCATATGTCTGGTTCATCTGTATGTATTGTGATTTCTGCTTTTATAGGAACCTCGAAAATCACATTCATTTCAAGGTTAATATACAACCATGAGAAAATAAACGGCAAGTTCAAATACTTCATCTCTTGTCCAAATAATATGTCTCAAAGTTTTTGAACAAAAAAATTAACATATTTTTTGACTATTTTTTTTTAAATTAACTATCAATATTCCACAGATTTCATTCAAAATATCATTGTTAATCAATGTTGTGAAAAGAAACATTCATGATTTTTTTCAACTCACAGTTTGTATACAATTATGAAATGATCAGAAATACTCATTATAAAACCAATTACAATTGACAATAATTGCATCTTGAAGTACCATTCAAGAATTGACATAAGATATAGGTACTAGTTTTCTGTCGTGAAATTGTATTATTTCTATCTAAGAATAATTTCAAAATATTCGGTTAGTGGCATCGAATTTGCTGCAGTAGTGCTGCCTCTTCTGGAATAGAACGGGAATACAAAGAAGTCCACAAGTTATCGCAATGAAACTGTCCAGCGTTGCCAATAGTTCTAGACAGAGATAAAATATATCTTTCCATTGGGTAACTTTTCTCGTGGAACTAATTTCACTTAAAAATAGGAAATATTTTATATTCTGATCATAATAACTACGAAAAACATAATCAAACAGTGTAGGCAATAATGTTTGCAATATATGGGAACAAGTTTTCAGTAAATTAGTTACAAAAAATACTTCCTACAACATTTTAAAAATAGCTGATAATCACTGAAATGAACTTTTCCTTTAATGCAGAATCATCAAATATGGGGCAAGCACTTGCAATATTATGTGTGAAAGATTCTAAAAATATACCTAAAGGGTAGTTAAAATGAACATTGAGTTTTCATTAACACAACTCAATTGTTTACTAATGTTAGTTTGGAAGTAACCTAAGAATATTTTTATGTTCTGTTATTAAAATAAATAGATCACATATTACTTGTTGCCACTGAACTAGATGAATTTTACTAGAAAATAGGGTTTCAGAATAATATTTTAATGAATTTCTCTATATATTTCACAATTCACACATAACATTATTAATATTTTCACACAACCAGATTAATAATAGGTAACATGCAATTTGTTTAAAATTGGCCAGCTGATCAATTTGATATACAAGGAGTAGGGGTTGGTAAATTTATTGCTAAATCGATAACGATAATTTTACAAAAATAAATTATCGATAAACCGATTATATCGATACATTCTTATTATCGATAATCGATATTTCCGAATCGTTATCGCCCGCCTTGATTTTCTGAACCCTGTATCAATAATTTTTGGTTCAACAGCTTTATTGAAAAAGCATGATTTTATCAATAACACCGATGAACCGATGATATCGATAATTCCGATAACATCGATGAACCGATAATATCGATAAATTCTGATTACCAATATCTCCAAACTATTATCGCCCACCCCTATCGAGAAGTAAGCATATGTAAATGCGTATCTATTCCATTTTCCAGGTAATCTTTGTGGTATTATATTGTCCCATATGTTTCGTTTCTTTTATGAAATAGAATATCTGGTAGTCGCGATAAGAAATATGTCATGTTTTATTCAAATATTCGTTGTTGAAATTCACAATGGGATCATGAATATATTAAAGGTAAAGTTTTCAATATTTTAGTGAAAAACATAGTTATGAACAAATACTATATTTCATAAGCAGGTGAAATTTGGAAATAAATCTTATACAGTGACCGGCGGCATAATGTGGAACATTTTTTTATTGCTATACCGGGTGTCAACGAATCTATTAGACAAGTCATAACTTCTAGAATATAAGGTTTATCAAAATGAGATTGGGTATAGGTGAATGGCACGTGAAGAGGAAAGTTTTCGCATATTTTTCACTTTCCGGTCACTTCCAGTTTCACCGGAAATGGCCCCGGTTTCGAATTTTCAGAATGGAACACCCTATATATTGCAACATTTTTTGATTTCTGAAACAATTCTGGATCAGAATGTGACATTTTAAAAATTTTTTAAGCCTACTTCATTCAGAGTCACTTTTAGCATCTAGGTGGCCATGATCGGACATAAACTAATCTGAGGACCTCAGGTGATGTCAGAAAATTACAATGGGAAAGTTTTAGTGACTAGTATGATAGTAGGAATAAGACAAGTTGGCAAAATTACATTTCCGTGTCTAACTATTATTTTTCAAATGGCAACCATTTTTTGACAAGCACTTTCCGATAAAAGTATTTTTTGACGAATTTAAAAATACTAATTTATTTACGATTGGATTAAAAATAGGCACATAAATTAAATATTACTAAGGAAAATACTGATGGATAATAATTTATTTACTTCTGTCAAGTGTGCCATGAATCATAATCTATTTACTTTCATTGTAGTGAGAATTGTCTCAGATATCAAAAAATGTTAAAATGTACAGGGTGTTCCATTTAAAAATTCAAAACCGGAGCCATTTCCGGTGAAACCGGAAGTGACCGGAAAGTGAAAAATATGTGAAAGCTTTCCTCTTCACGTGCCATTCACCTATACCAAATCTCATTTTGATTCACCCAATATTCTAGAAGTTATGACTTGTCGAATAGATTCGTTGACACCCGGTATTTTGACAAATATCGATTCATGCAATCGCTTCTGCATCAAAAGATACCCTAAAACATGTTCTACAGTGCCGATCTTCTTTTCGTGTTCGGTGGAAAATAAAATAGTATATTATGATACAAGTTTTATAAGACGCTATTTTGTCGCACGCGTTGTTTGGTGTACGACGAGCGAAGCGAGGAGTGCTCCAAGTGAACAAGTGCGACAACGTGTCTTATAAAACGTGTGTCATATGCAATTTTTTCTATTTTGAATTGATTTGATGGAAAAATGGATTTAAAATCTCTAAATAACAGAAACATCTTCGATTGGTAACAATGATAACATTGAAATAATTAAAATCTGACGCACATGCGTAAAGCCCAGTTTACAGTTGAGCGATTTTGATTTTTGCAATTACAGCGGTGAAAAATTCAATGTTGTTATTGGTCAATTTGAATCAAATTACACTGAATTAAAATTTATCAATTAAAACATTGAGTTTTTCACTGCTAATATCACCACATCCAAAATCGCTCAGAAGTAAACTGGGCCTAACTCTTATGACTTTCAATTGACAGTTCGATTGTACCAATCTCCGAATAATAAAAAATACGTATCGAAATAGAGGCTATTTCGACACGCATTTGCGTTGCACAATGACTTCATTATACAACCAAAATAGAAAAAATATTTTTTTTCTCAACACTTATTTGGAAAAATATCGAAAATTATTATACATGTTTTAAGGCACAAACTGAAATGGGTGATAGAACTCATCAATTTAATCAAAAAACTTCATATAAACATAAGTCCCATCTTAATCAATAGCGGAGCTACAGGGGGTCAAAGTTTAATCATTTTTTTTCTATTAATCAAAATATCTCGCTTACTTTTGAAGATATCAATCTGAAATTTTAAAGCAGTTTAAAGATATTCAAAATCTACAGGGCGATACATTTCTAGGGGTGGTGGCTTTTTCTATTGAATTTTTTTCGAGACACGAACCGTTTTCGAGATAAATAAGCACATCCGTTCTAAAACATGTTAATTTAACCTTTCCTTGAATTTTATTCTTGGATAAAATTCAATAAAAATGGAATCCAATGTACTAAAATTGCTTTTTTTCAGTTTTGGAAGTTAGTTGGATGGTTCCTGAATACATCCTAACATTTTGAAAATTTTCAAAATTTTGCCAAGAATAAAATTTAAGCGAAACATAGGCAAAATTAAAATTTTTTAGAAGGGATAGGTATGGTATCATCTCGATAACGGTTCGTTTGTCGAAGAAAATTGTTCAGCAAAAAAAGCCTCTAAATTGAACGATCCACCCATTTTGGTAACTGAAAGAATTCAGAGGCGTACTACGAAAAAGTTTGGAGGGGATAAAGAAGCCTCTGTCCCTAAAAATGTATCGCCCTGTAGATTTTGAAAATCCTCAAACTGCTTAAAATTATGATCTTTCAGGAATTATTAACCACACCAAATTTCAAATTGATATATTCAAAAGTGAGCGGGATATTTTGATTATTAGAGAAACATTATTAAACTTTGACCCCCTGTAGCTCCACTTCTAATCGAGATGGGAATATGAACATTTTTGATTAAAATTATGAGATCTATCACCCATTTCAGTTTGTGCCTTGATACCTGAATCACCCTGTATATATAATTTTTTCAATCACCCTGTATATTATATAGCTATGTAGAGGTTTTAAAAACAATCTGAGAGAAAACAATGAAAGTAAATTGTCTGCTACAAAAAAATCAAATTCAATTCTAAAGAATTTCTGACAAAGAAACTCATCAATAATGCCAAAAGAAATATTTTACATAATATTTTGTGAAGCTACTTTTATTATATATTTTTAAAATTTGAAATATTTGAATTTGATTCATTAGAGGTCACTGAAATATGTCCAGGACATTAAAGTCCCGATACTGTTTATTAACAAAGGTCATTGTTTCCACCTAATTTAGATTTGATTTCCTTATTATGGTGGGTTTATAGATTCAACTAAACTAACAACTAAGAATTAACAATCAGTAATTAGGAATAAACAATAAGGAAGATGTTTATATACAATACAATTCTTAATAAGGAATCAGATGTTGAATGTCAAATTAAATAATTTTATATATGGAATGAGCAAAAAACAAAAAAAAAACTCCAGAGACTGAAACCCATACCACTCTTAGGAACAATTAATATCGATACTACCAGCCTGAAATTAAGTGCATCCACTGTAAAACGGGAAATGAGTGTGGAGGCACTTAATTTCAAGATGCCATTTCGAATTTCATTAATTATAATGGTAATCGCATTCATTTACTTGATTCAAATTAGATGTTGAGTGTACAATCTTCCCCTGGGTTGACTTTTTGTATAGATTTTTGACAAGAATCTCTCCTGAAGATGGCAATTGTTGCCGAAAACGTTTGAGATTTACTCGTAAAGAAGCTCGTAAAGAAGTTTGTACTATAGCCCTTTGTCATATTCATTAAATCTTACAAAGTACATACAACCCCTTTTTTTGTATAAATTATTCGTCGAAATTTGTAAATTCAAGATGGTGGTCAAGATTTGTGATTACAGCCGCCATCTTGAACTTATAAATTATGATGAATAAGTCATAATCTCCGACTACAAAAATCTCAATATACTAATCCTCAATCCAATCGGACCATAATCGCAAAAATCGTCGCTATCTTGGAGCCGCCACATTGAATTTACTAATTTTGAAAATCACTTTCTAATCTTCAATTCTAAAAACCACCTTATACCAATTTTCAATCGAATTGGACCATAACACAAATCTCGTCCACCAACTTGGAGCCGCCATCTTGAATTTACGAATTTTGACAAAAAATTCATATCCTGCTACTCAAGAACCTCCACATACAAATTTTCTATCCAATCGGACCATAATAACAAAACTCGTCGATATCTTCGAGCCGCCACTTTTTTTGTAACACATGTTCTAGACATTATTGTCACCAGAATTATCGACACCCACCAAATTTCAAGTAAATCGGACAACTAGAAGTAGGTCGAAATTCACTTGCGAGAATAACAGAACTCGAGTAAAAACATGATTTGCATATCAAAAAACCCCCAGATTTGAATCCGAGAACTTTTCCGTCATATTGATTTTTGACAAAAAAAATCATAACTTCCGATCCAAAAAAACCTATATACAAATTTCGAAATAAAATATTATAAAAAATCACAAAACCTATCCGGCATCTTGCATTTTCATCATTTAATAATCGTTAGATCGTATTGTATTGACGTGTTCACGACATTCAGATATAATAAGACGAAATTGAATCGTACACACATAACCCGAAATTGAACATGGTATGAAAATATCAATGGAGTTGAAGATCTGGCAACGCCTGGTATGATTTACAACGACTCTGTATGATTTTAGTGCAATTGCCATCTTGCTGTCAGTAGCTGAACTGAAGTACGTCATAAAATGGACCGGAACGCATTAAATCACATATCAACTTTGTCATATTCATCCTGAAAAATAGATCGTTTTTCTCCAACTTTTCTGTTTTGATGTATTCTTTATACTCTGAGTGATGTGCCATTAGCTAATTCATAATCATCAAATATATTTCTAGAACATAATTTTCGACCACTCAAATAACCTCAAAATTGATCAGTTTTGAGATTTTTTTTCAGAATATTCATCCATTTTTGGGAGTTGCCATGGGTCAAACGGGATGTATCGATCCTTCATCTATCTCTGTAGCCAAAATCATTTCATTTACTCCTACCATTCGTTCACTGAACATGACAAAGCGAGCCGCTGATAACGATTCAAAATTGTTCGTTGCGGCTCCCACCTTCCGTTAAACTAGCAAAAACAAACTAGAGATAATATTTTTGGAAAATCATAATGCACCATAATTGAGGCTCTCAATATACTTAAAGACTTGGTTGTGGGTAAATGAAAAATCTATTTATACCATAATTCAATGCTCTTTCAAAGCTCTTATTCCAGCCTATCGCCAATTTTTCTGCTCTACAAGTTTCTTAAAATCGCGGCTTCTCCTAGCTTAACCGTTGAGCTAGTAAAACCAAACATATAAATAAAGTTTATATCATTCTCATTTTTCAATGGAGAAACAGCGAAACTCGAAGCACCTCCTCCTGCCACTTTTCGCGATCTAAAAAATAACATTCATAGGTTTTGAATTCGACGTTTTGACGTTCGATCGGCAAGTTTTTTCTTATATACGGAAATGAATCGATATTTTACAAAAATAATAATTATCCTGAATTGCTGAGGTTCACAAGACTGCCCAAATTGGGTTTGAGAATGATGGAGCACCGCCTCATAATTATAGAGAAGTGAAATATCTGTTGAGTGGTTGAGTGGCCTGCAAGATCACCAGAATTCGCCCCCTCGATTACTTTTTATGCGGAAGATTAAAAATTAGCTCAGCAGCGGTGCATATAAGGATAATATTGAGAGTCGCATTTTTATGTATTGATCAAGAAGGTGATATTTTCTAGCATCTCTATAATCGTTATTTTTCGTAATTATTGAAATAATCTTCTTTTTTACTATCACAACTGCTTGTGTCTAAGTTGATAGTCATTAAAAATAATATGGCTTCGGAGCCTTACCATTGAAGTAATCCTTCAAGTGTCAATGTATTTTAGGGCACATTGGCAGTTGAAAATGTGAAAAAATGCATCTCTGTATTTGAAAAAGAAAAGTTGATGATAGCCACAAAAAGTCAAACTGTCGAATTCAAAAACTGAAAATGTCAATAGTAAGGCAGGCCGAGAGAATGAATGATGGGGATTTACCGTGATTTACTCGAGCGTCGTGAGGACCTTTTGGATTTTGAATATTATTATATCCTTTTACTGGTGAGGGAGCGTGTACAATGTGTTCACAGTGTTTTCACATTACTGTCCTACTTTTTTGTGAAACAAACATTGGCGAAAGCATAACTTTCATAGCCCTCTTCGTTTTCAAGATACAGGGCGAAATTGAAAACATTGCATTTTGGGACACCCCCTATATCTCAGCTATCTTTCAACTTATAAGAAATGTAAAAACTGTATCACACACATCTTTTTACGTAGAATCCAGTGGCGTAGTCAGATTTCCGAAATGAGCTGCCCTACATGCACGGCTCTATATAGGGGGCTGATATTTGGTGGGGGTGCTCAACAGGGTATAAGATATCCCCATATGTTAATCTGCCGCGCTCGAGTAAATCGATTTCTTGTAGGTAACGGTAAATCTCGGGTAAATCCCAAAATTTCCGCTTGGGCTCCCCTACTACAATTTATATATCGTAATAAGTAGCGATGATGAAGTGCTGTCAGTTTTGGTCTTCTATAAAGAAAGCAAGAAAATAATGAAGGTGACAATCCAAGAATTTAGTTTTCTCCTCAGTTTTCCGAAAATATGAAAACGAAAAAAGTTATCGTGGATTTTCTTCCACTATAAGAATGAGCATAACATTCTTGAACGTCTTTGTATCTTTTATGGTTTTCGAGTTCCCAATGATGACCGTCGAATTTTAATAATCCTGTATGTTTCGTGGTGTACGAATAGGGACAATATTTCTGGTAATCAAGGAAAACGAACCATCATAAAAATGTTATTAGTTTTGCACAATACAATGCTCATCGACGATCGGCTTAAACTTTTTACAATACTTCCGACCAATGCCATAAGCATTTTAATCCCTGTAGGAAGGTATATTTTGATGTGATGGTCCCCACAAGCCTGTAGATTGTAGGGGGGGGGGGTCGTTAAGGCTGTGCAGCCTCTCAAGCACCTCGACCTATTAGATCTTTTGTCCATAACCCTTAATCTATTCGAGGCCCGGGATTCCGAAACTTCGTGCAAAGTTTATCAGTTTCCTGGAAGCTAGCTTCCTGACATCGGATGGCTCTAAGAAGGCCCCTTCCAGGAACTTGAGCCTCTTGCACAGGAGTGCTGGGCATTCGCAAAGCAAATGTCCTGCAGTTTCAGCGAAGTTCTCGCAGTAGCGGCAACTATCACTCTCTGTTTTACCCATCTTTTTGTGGTGATACCTCAGAGGACAGTGTCCAGTGAGGAGTCCCGTTACCAGTTTCAAGTATTTTTTGTCCAACTCGAGAAGCTGTTTAGCTCTCCTTGGCGAAAGGCTCATTAGCCTTTTCGCTTGTCTTTGTCCTGGCACTTTATTCTAGTAAGATTTCATTTCATCTGCTTCCCAGCGTCGGAACTCTTATCTCAAGTGGGCTTTGGAAGGGTTCTGGGCCGAGAAATTGTGTATTTGCCCCTACTTTGGCAAGGTAGTCTGCTTCCTCGTTACCACATTTCACTAACTCTAGATCGAAAAAAATACCAATACCAAACCACAAGTCATAATTTGAATAGTCCAACCACAAGTCATAATTTGAATAGTCATTGAATAACTATCATAGCTTGAGCATGAAAGTGAATTTTTGCTCATCCGTGATTAGAGCAAAGACGTATTTCGATATTTCAAGCATGATGATGAACAAATATGCAAATCAATAGTTCACTTATTAGTATACATTTTTTATATAAACTTTCTTTCTAACGTTTACTTCAAACTCGCAATTGAGAAAAAGAGAAAGCGAAAAAAATAGCGGTAGGCTTGAATATTACAACAGGTGGGTTCAAGTGGTCCACCAAGTGTCTACCTATACAAAAGTTATCCACTGTTGCAGTGGTGGGTCGGAGTAATCTACCTGGCCGATTTATAGTTCACCAGACCAATAATAAAATGCATCGACAACAGTGAAGAATGTTTTCATCAATAATGTTTCCATACTTGGTTTTTTCGCTGGTGGTTAGTGTTGTCCACCGCCTTGGAATAGGTTTTTACGCTGGTGGTCAGCGTTGTCCACCGCCTTGGAATAGAGATAATAACGAAAAAGATTTTCGTCAATGGAACCCAGTTTTTTATACGTGTTAAATTTTCATCTTCTCAGCTTTTTCATGTAGTATATCTTTAAAGTTTGATTTCAAAAATGGGAGGCAAACAACTCAACACAAGGTACCTACATTCAGTTTTACGTAAGCGTATCTATCTAAAATGTTTTGGTTCTACTAGCTCAACGGTTGAGCAAACCCACAATAAAAACAAGACCAATAAATCTCCGACGGGGTTAAATATTCAAACCCATTGAGAACATTTGTCACTAATTTCAACTAATTTGTTTTTCAGTGAAATGTCAGCATAGCGTCACTAATAGAAGCAATGGCGCCTGTGCCCCGACCAGGTAGCCTGAGAGATCCAGATATAGCAGATCTTTTCTTCAAACATGATCCAGAAAAGATATTTGAAGATCTGCGGGAGATCGGACATGGTAGCTTCGGGGCAGTCTACTATGCCAGATGTCTGATCAACAGAGAAATCGTTGCCATCAAGAAGATGTCCTATCTGGGCAAGCAGAGCTTGGAGAAGTGGCATGATATTTTGAAGGAAATCAGGTATGCAACACCTTTTTAACATTTTTCTGTTCAATTTCATGAAACGATTTTATATGCCTAATTTATCTCGAAAGTATAAAAAATTCATGCAATGATATATTATGATACAAGTTTTATAAGACACTCCAAGGGAACAAGTGCGATAAAGTGCCTTATAAAAAGTGTCATTTATTTTTATTTTTTCATTAATTTGAACTATTTTATTGAAAGAAATAGATTTAATATCGATTTACAATAGAAACACATAATGCATAAGCCTACATAACCAGTTAACTGTTGAGAGCGATGACAAATGCAATGTTGTTATTATTTTTATTGTACAGGGTGGCCAGATAAGAATGCAAAGTGCAGTATCTCGGAAACTATTCGTCCAAGAGACTTGCGGTGAAAAATATTATGACTAAAGTTACTAAAAGATACGGTTTTCACTAGCTTATTAAGGTATCATTCCACTACATTATTATGGAAAAAAAGTAATATTATTGCATTTGATTTTTCAGACAATTTTGCTATTTTTTGTTATTATGTCAAAAAACGCGCTCTAGTGGCAAATAAGATGAATTTGATAGAACAATGAATGCTCTTTCCAACGATACCAAGTTTGTTGAAATCCGTTCAGTCGTTTAGGAGTTACAGCTGTTTATTTGAAAAAATATTGAACCACCCCCCACCACTTCATTTTAATAGATAAGTCAAAAAGTGTCGATCAAAAATTACTCGAATGAAGCTCAAGGTTTATATTTTATTGGTACGTTTACTAGGCGTATTTCGTAAAAAATTCATTTCAAAAGTTTTAGATGGCGGTTTCGCCCGCTGGCGGCCATCTTGGAAACATGAAAATAATTTCCAGGATTTTCTTTTAGTAACTTTAGTTATAACATTTTTCACCGCAAGTCTCTTAGACGAATAGTTTCCGAGATACTGCACTTTGCATTCTTATCTGGCCACCCTGTACAAATCAAATCACACTTTTAATCAAAATTTACCAATACAAACATTGAGTTTTTCACTGCTGGTATCACAAAATCCAAAATTATTGAAAAGAAAGCTGGGCATAACTCTTCTGACTTTCATTTGACAGTTCGATTGTACCAACCTCCGAATAATTAAAAATGCGTATCGAAACAGAGGCTATTTCGATACATATTTGCGTTTCATAATGACTTCATTATAGAACCAAAATAGAAAAATATATGTATATTTGAAACTATTTTTCGAAAGAACTCTTGTATAGGCGAGATCACTAATTTCTGGAAAACATACCACAACCTCCAGAATGATGTGATAAGTGGTAGGATTTTTTTTCGTAGTCGTTTTTCCAGAATAAATTCTCGAAGGAAAAAGTTTCTGTGACGTAATAAGTTCTGAACTATCACCGATCGCGATCACTTCGTGTCCCATCCAACAATACGCCTATGGAATATGAAATACAAGATCTGGCAGAATGTGTTTCTGCAAATCAAACAGGACTGCGGATTTTGATGGGAAATGCGACTTTTTGAACTAATTTCTAGAAGAAAAACTCTCGAAAATATGTAGATCAGACCCAATCGACACTATAATTCGCTAAAGAATACAACATGTGATATTTGTCGGAATTGTCATTTGTGTCAAACAAACGCGTGTATCATCAAAATTTGAAAACAACCAATCAATGGCTTAGTACTTTCAACCTCCCCGGACCTACAAAACTCGCTACAAAACAAATAACCTGGATACCGGATCTAGCGTATGTAAGATAGTACCTACTTTCTTGTGTACCCCTCTGATACCAAACAAATACTACATGATGCCGGATCTAGAGTTATAAAATCTATGCATAGAATGCATGAATGCATAGAATTTCTGTCACATTACTTTGTAGTATTCTCTCTGTGCTTTTGTGAAAAATGTCATATTTCACCAATAGCAGTGTTGCCTCACCAAAATAGACAAACCCATTTTTGAAATAATATATGGAAATTAATACAATAGAAATAATCTTTTTTTTTTTCACAAATTACCATAAAATAATATAGTTATCACTAATCGATACGTTTTTGAGAAAATATAGCTAAGACAAACAGAGTAATTGACAAGTAACTTTGACAACACTTCAATGGTGTGAGGATATGCAGAGAAGTGTATAAAAAACAGCCAGTGCTGAATCATTCGAAATCGGAATTTAAAATTTTTAGGGTAGCAAGTATCGATCACTTCCGGTCTAACCGGAAGTGATCCAAACTTTCGATTTTCGAATAGGACATTTTTGGATTCAGGGTATTATTTTACATACACCAGCAGTTTTTCCTGATCAGAATGTCAGAAATAACATTTTTTAATTCGTTTAACAGTGACCATAAATTGGTTATGATAGTCACAGTTGAAAAAAAAAACAATAAATTCCGCACGTCAGTCTTTATTATTTTCAGTAGCATTCAAAAAGGTGTGAATGTCACTGTCACATTGGAATCAACCTGCTAGGCGGCTTCCTAAATCTTGATTACTATTAACAATTTATGGTCACTGAAAATCAAAAGTTGGACGAATTTTTTATGTCAAAAAATAAACAATATGGTATACTTGCTACCCAGAAAATTTCAGATTGCGATCCCGAATCATTCAGAAGTTACAGCTCTGGCCGGTTTTTGTGCACTTCTCTGTATAATGGAAACATACAGAGATAGACTCAGGGGCTAGTACGTCATAGCATCATAGCACCGCCCACTTATTACTCATTTTACTCATTTTGAATGAAAATGTTTATTTCAAAATGTTGTAGAATCTATTTGCTTTGATTTTGATTCATAATAATGTATACAGGGTCACTCAGACGTTTACGGAGAACGGGACGTAGGATTATTCTTAGAATTTGGTTTATTGGGTAATCAGTTTTGTTCCATCGATCCAAAATACTTTCAGCGGTGCGGCGTTGCCGCTTCTATCAAAAAGTAGCAACAACTTTGTTATTTCAAATGGAACACCCTTTATTTTATTTCATTTTTAGATTCTTCCTGAAGAGCTGATTTCGTCGATCTATAATACTTGGGGTATAGCGCGAAATATTACAGAGATATAGGGTGTGAAAAATCGAGATTTTTCAACTTTAGGAATTTTTTGTGTCGAAACTAATCATTTCTGCTCAAAACGGCTTACATGTCCCTATCTTAACTTTTCATTTACTATCTACTGACATTTAATAGAAACAAATAGAGGGTGATGCAAAACTCAAAATTTTGAACCACCCGTATTTGTTTCAATTAAATATCAATCGATAGTAAATGGAAAGTTGAGCAGAAATGATTAGTTTCGACACAAAAAATTCCTAAATTTGAAAAATCTCGATTTTTCACACCCTATATAATAATAATAATAATGCGTCTTTATTCACCACAGAAAGTACATAAAGCATGAGAAAAAGAATATCATTGCAAAAAATATGTGTAATCTTTCTCGCTATACCCCAAGTATGATAGATCGACGAAATCAGCTCTTCAGGAAGAATCTAAAAATGAAATAAAATACAGGGTGTTCCATTTGAAATAACAAAATTGCTACTTTTTGATAGAAGCGGCAACGCCGCAACGCTGAAAGTATTTTAGATCGATAGAACAAAACTGATTACCCAATAAACCAAATTTTCAGAATAATCCTACGTCCCGTTCTCCGTAAACTTCTAAGGTACCATCGACCGTGAGTGACCCTGTATATGTACAGGCTGTCCCATTCTCGATCTCCTTACGGGATATCTCGCTTATTTTCGAAGATAGAGATTTGCGGTCTTCGCGAATGTTAGATACTTTTTTTGTGAAACACACTTTACCGCATACGAATTTTTCATGTACCGCTTCGTTCCTGAGATACAGGGCGAAATTGAAAATATTGCATTTTGGGACCCACCCTGTATCTCAACTATCTTTCAACTTACGTAAGAAGTAAAAACTTACTTCAATACATATTTCTACGTAGAATCCAGTGGCGTAGTCATATTTTTGAAATGTGCTGTCATTGAGATATAACCCAAAGTTATGTTTTTCAAAATGGAACACTGTATACTTTTCTATATTTGAAACATAAATACTTCGCGCTTTCCAAAAATATATTACACTCATGTGATATTTCCAGTATTGGCCCTTTATTCAGAAAATTTTCAGTTTTTATAGATGATCAAGACAAATAATACTTTCAAAATAGATTTTTTCACGCAATAGTCGAGATATCCCGTAAGGACATCGAAAATGGGACAGCCTGTATCAATATCATCATTCGTCGATTAAAAGAGGAGAAACAAAAAATATATACATCCAACTCTGTACATCTGAAACGAAGCTCCCAGAACAGATCCTTGGGGGGTACCATTCAGAATGTTTTTTAGTTCATATTTGGAATTGTTGAATAGATGGACATATTGTTGTCTATTCTCTAAATAAGCTTCGGATAATTTAAACAAAATGAGAAAACTGTACGATAACAATTCACCAGTAAACATTTACACAGAGAAAAATAATCCATTGTAAATAACTAAAAATGGCTTTACTATTCCAAGCAGTATGTTAAAATAGTTGCGAATCACTGAATTTATCAAATATTACCACTACAAAATAGTGTAATTCATACAATATTATATAAATATAACGAGTATTATGTACCCCACTCGTTTGGTTATTGTTGATCACTACAAACAAGTATTTTTTTCTATTATTTTATATGCATATTAAGATATTGTACAGCATGGCAAATCTAGCTTGGCCTCTGAGATGCGCGAAAATAAACAGAATAGTTGTGGAAATCATCCATTCTCTAAGTGGGCCAAATTTGCTATAGAATAGTCAATATCCTATCATATTCGAACCAATAGATCAATGAATTTAATTTATGAGATGGTTTTTAAATCTACTGAACAACCAAAAGTAACAGGTGATAAAAATCATCATATTCTATGGTAGTCTAAAGTTCAACTGCATCATATTCATCATATTCGAATAGGATTTGATTTGATAAACAGAGAAGGTATATGTGTGACCAAGGTGGATATAGGATGGTGAAACAGCTTCCTATCAACAAGCACTAGAATAAACTGTAGACCTTTGCCTACTTGATTTCATACCGTAGTAATATTTCCGGAAGTTATCAGAGATGGCGACATACCTTGTGTCGGTGAAACAGAAACTGTGCATCTGTCATACTTTTATCAGTTTCATATGTTCTAGATGAAAAATGATTAAGAAGAGTCAAAATATCAATATGCATTCCAGATTTATCGAAAATATATTGTTTTAATGTCGTTTCAAGTCACGTCTGTCAGATGTGAACCACAGAAATACGTAAGCAACAGAAATCTTCTTCGATAATCGATCTTACCGCCATCTTCTTTCAAGTCGTGGAAATATTAGTACCTTCTCAAACGGTCTACAAGTTTTTCGCAGAAACGATTGAAGAGCTGTTTCACCATCCTATATCCACCTTGTGTGTGACAAAGGTAAGTTCCTCGATTATTATGAGTTCTTGCACCACTCCGCCTGCTGCTAAGCTAGGCCAAGCTAGATTTACCGGTGTGAAAATAGAAACGGTAGCCGCGTCAGAAACGAAATATTAGAGTTCCTTTATCAACTTTGCCGAGCGGTGTAGGAATTTTCCGTTTCAGGAATTTTTTTTTCACTACGTTTCAAATGAGCTGAGAAAGCATAAGCACCACGTTTCATATTTTGTACCCTTATATCAAACTCAAAATCTACCCCTGTAACAGTAAATAGGGGTACAAAATATATTTTGTCTCAATGTGAGCATTGTCGTTTGTTAGGAAAAAATAAATATTTGCATATTGTCTTTACTTCTGTTAAACGGTGCATAGTCTGCAAATAGATATATTTAAAAGTCCTGCGTGGCGTTATCCCGGAAAGTGGTTGTTTTCTTCTCGTTGTTCATCTTTATAAACATCTTAGATGCTTTTTGGCGAATTGTTGACGTAAAGTTTTCTCATTTTGTTATTTCTTTGATGAAAGTAATTTTCAAAAGTGAATCACTTTCATATTTTGATACCAAACTTCTCTTGTAAACAAATTTGGAGTAATCTGAACAATATAAGTATTAATGGAAAAGCCATAAATTGGACAACAATTTCAGAAAGAGTAAATAGTCTATCCAATTAGAATATCAAACATAGTTTAAAATGAATGTCTGGTAGACTACAAGCAGAAAACAACTACTTTCCTGGTAAATACCACGTAGAACATAGAATTATATCTGCTCGTAGTCCATGTAACAATTCACACTGTGAATGCAGATCGCAAATGTTTCTTTCTTCCTGAGACGTGACAAATTCACTTCGGGACAGGCACGCTTATAACAACGTACAGACCGGTTTCGGGCTTATTGGCTCTTTCTAAAATTTTTGTCCAATTTATGGCTTTTTCATTTTTCATTTATTAGCTTAGTCGAGCTCTCAGCCACTTCCAAGTTCTGTAAGTTGGGAGATTTATTTCTGGAGTGTTTCTTTCTTCTGCCACATGGTGTCGCCACTTCCAATTGTCTCTTGGAACGCGGCTCAGTGCGGTCAAATAGACGCGACGAAAATGCATTGGGACAGGCAACGCTTCGAGTAGAGATCTCACGGTCTCTACTCGGATAACTACCCTGCACTGATGAGGGCCAATAATCCCGAAACCGGTCTGTAGGTTGTTATAAGCGTGCCTGTCTCGATGTGAATTTGTCACGTCTCAGAAAGAAAGAAATATTTGCGATCTGCATTCACAGTGTGAATTGTTGCATGGACTACCAGACATTCATTTCAAACTATGTTTGATATTCTAATTGTTTATACTACTTTCCCTTTCTAATATAAGTATTGTATCAATATTTTACTTTATGTGGAAATACTTTAATGAAGTTAATGGAATCCTGAAGAAATTAATTTTGCAGATTTCTGAAGCAGTTGAATCATCCAAACACCATTGAATATAAGGGTTGTTATCTTCGAGATAATACAGCATGGTTGGTAATGGAATATTGTCTTGGTTCAGCTTCTGATATAATAGAAGTACACAAGCGACCATTAAGAGAAGAAGAGATTGCTGCTATCTGTGATGGTGTCTTGCATGGACTGAGTTATCTACATGAACTTGGAAAGATTCATCGGTGAGATTCCAAATTATGTGACTGATTTCTAAACTCATGTGCAATAATTCCAGGGATGTGAAAGCAGGAAATATTCTATTAACTGAAAATGGGACTGTGAAACTCGCAGATTTTGGTAGTGCTTCTATCAAATGTCCAGCAAATTCATTTGTTGGAACTCCATACTGGATGGCCCCAGAGGTAAGCTATACAAGTGTATTTGAATTTTTATTGGAAAAGGCTGAATATTTTGATGTTATGGTACTGAACATAATTACTGTAACGTTTTAAATATTATTGACGTATATTGTTTCTGAATTAAGTGATTTCAATGAGACTTCGAGGGTTGCCTTGCAACCAAGTTGGCGGTTAAAATAGTATATTATGATACAAGTTTTATAAGACGCTATTTTGTCGCACGCGTTGTTTGGAGTACGACGAGCGAAGCGAGGAGTGCTCCAAGTGAACAAGTGCGACAACGTGTCTTATAAAATGTGTGTCATATACAATTTTTCTATTTTTAATTGATTTGAAGAAAAAATGAATTTAATATCGATAAATAATAGAAACATCTTCGATTGGTAACAATGATGACATTGAAATAATTAAAATCTGACGCACAAGCGTAAAGCCCAGTTTGCAGTTGAGCGATTTTGATTATTGCAATACCAGCGGTGAAATATTCAATGTTGTTATTGTTTTTATTGGTCAATTTAAATCAAATTACACTCTGAATTGAAATATACCAATTAAAACATTGATTTTTCACTGCTAATATCACCAAATCCAAATCGCTCAGGAGTAAACTGGGCCTAACTGTTTCTGTCATTCATTTGACAGTTCGATTGTACCAATCTCCGAATAATATGAAATGCGTATCGAAATAGAGGCTATTTCGACACGGATTTGCGTTGCACAATGACTTCATTATACAACCAAAATAGAAAAACACTTTTAAAACACTTTAAAAACATACTTTTCAATGCTTCTCGAAAATCACTTGTCGACAGAAAAATTTTTGCTTAAAAATCAAGTTGTTAAACACGACCGGATTCAGAAAAAATCACTATCAGAAACAATTGGAATATTTCTTGGTTAGGTACCATCTAAAAATGTTATAGCCTGTATATTTTGACATGAATATTTTAAATACTGTGTAATATACAAATTCCAAAATGTATTTTTCAATTAATGATATTTTATGAAGTACAAAAATTACGTTACTACAGTAGAAGCAGATTTTTATTCCTTTTCATATTATTTTTTTTATTATACAGTGTCCGCCATAAAGTTGGCTACATATGGGAAAAATTGTGGTTATTGATATTTCTGAAAAACTCTAATGGCTGTTCGTTTCTGAATGTCTGACAATGAAAAAATCTGTTACAGCTTATATCACGTGAACTCAGATTTGGCGGGAATTTGAAAATAAGTCATGTGTGTTGCCAAAAAAATATCAAATAGCAAGGATAAATAATGCATTATTGAGTTTTAATTACAAATATTAGTTGGTTTGAATATCATATAGAATATAAATAAGCTCATGTGCATCAAAATACAGGGTATAACTACACCTCGTGTTTTCATAATTAACCTCCCGCAAAATGTCTATTCCACATATATTTGATTAGTTTTGACTCAACCTTATGTGATTCAGGTTATTATAGCTGTTTTCAGACAAAAAAAAGTAAAATGTTTTTCTGTATGGGTAGAGGAATACAAATTCCTGGGGTCCTCATTGGATTCCAAGCACATTTTTGAGATGAAATTTTTTGATATGACCCATTTTTTGGCACCAGTGACTACTTTATCAGATATGCAGAAACGAACTGCAATTCGAGTTTGTCAGAAATATCAATAACAAAGTTTTTTCCTACATGTAGCCTACTTTATGGCGGACACTGTGCTTCGATGCTATTCTCATATTTGGAGATGGATAATTATTTTTTTCTTGATTTTACAGGTCATTTTAGCAATGGATGAGGGGCAGTATGATGGTAAAGTAGATGTATGGTCTTTAGGCATCACCTGTATAGAATTAGCTGAAAGGAAACCACCGTATTTCAACATGAATGCAATGTCGGCCCTTTATCATATTGCTCAAAACGAATCACCAACTTTATCTTCTTCTGAATGGTCGGATGTCTTCAAACATTTTGTAGAGGCTTGTTTACAGGTATTTCATATGAAGATTTGAAGGATTCATCAAATGGAGCTACTGAGACGTGAGGTATTCTGCTTTCAGTGTCAATTGGATACATTTGAGTAAAGTGATTCTGCTCCCAGTTCGAATCTCAGGAAGTAAAGCTGGAGAAAATTCAGAACTGAACGTCTTATGTCTCATTGCCGACTCAGATCCCGGCTTTACAGTCAAACTAGGAGGTTTTAGCCCCTGCAAAACTTCTGGCGGATACCTCATGTCCTTGTGGCGCCATCTGGCGGATTGACAATGTTGGCTCACATTGGATTCGTTGCCGTTAGCTGTTAAACTTCGATTTACCCTTATGTATATTCTAATTCATTCTGTGACTCGATGGTTATATACAGGGTGCCCGTTTTTCGAGCTTAACCATAGGGATCTCAGTTATTATAACAGACACGATGTCGGTTAAATTGGAGCAAAGTTGAGCATTTTCATGCTGAACAATTATCTGAAAGAAAATTTTAGTTTTTGAATTAATGGAAAAAACTTAAACTTGTGATTTTCATTTTTATTTTTTAAAGCGAAAACCATAAAAACTGGACGTTTTTAACTAGGACATTATCGAGGCACTTTCTTACAAGGAATCTAAATATGTCATCGTATTTTCCAAGGCATTTTTGATGAGAGAGATACAATAGTCGACTTTGGTTTTTCTTATGGACTCCATATTGGATTTTTGCATTTTTGGAAACTCTGTCAGTTTCTGAATACAATGATGTAACACACGATGTGTGTGAATCTTACGTATTAATCAAAATTGAGAAAAAATTGTTCTTACGAAGAGTGTTTTGAAAATATTGCCAGCAGTTTTGTTTAACAAAAACTAGATTTTGATAGTTTAATTGAGTATAAGGAACGTTCACATTTCTGTTGAGGTTACGTTCCCAAAAAAAGGTTTGAAATTAGGAACGAACTTGACATGAAAGCTAGAAGTTTTTTCTCCGCAAAACGAAACAAAATTATCAAATACATAACAAAGTTATAAAATATACTTGAATACTCCACCAATCTCTTCTAGACACAATTTCACTCGTTCTTCTTCCCAGCTCAGCGATATCATCGATGGGTACAATTTTAAGGAATCTTTCTTCATTCCCCATACACAATAATCCAGTATTCTTTCTTCTAGAAATTTGATTCTCGGAATTGTAAGTACCCATTGATTGATCTATTCAGAACTTGAGGTGAAGAGTAAGATTGTGTTTAGAAGTGAATGGTGGAATATTCGAGTATCTTTTATGACTGTTTTGTTTTGCGAAGAAAAAACTTTTATAACTTATATGTTAGTGAGCTTCCAAGTTCAATTGAACCATCAGAATTTAGTTTGTTCAACAAAATTTTTGTTTCCAAACCATTCTTCGCAAAAACGATTTTTTGACAGTTTTTACCAGCATGTAAGATTCGAACATATCGAGTGATAAGTTATAGTAATCAGAAAAAAACAGACTTCAAAAATGTAAAAATCCAATATGGCGACCATAAGAAAAACCAAAGTTCAGTGTTGTATCTCTGACATCAAGAACGTAATGGAAAATGCGATGACAGATTTAGATTCCTTGTGAAGAAGTGCCTCTAGAACGTTCTAGTTAAAAACGTCTATTAGTTTTCTTCGTTTTCGATTGAAAAAATAAAAACGAAAAATGAAGTTCCGTTTTTTTTTTCAATATTTCGAAAACGAAAAAAGGTAAATGAAATTTTCTTTCACATAATTGTTCAGCATGAAATTGCACAACTTTGCCCTAATTTAACCGACATTGTATCTGTTATAATAACTGAGATCCCTATGGTTAAGCTCGAAAAACGGGCACCCTGTACGAGTTTTTTTCAATTGACTTGGTTGTTACTTGATTTGATCTTCACATGTTTCGCTAACACAGTATCTTCATCAGGTAATACTACACTGAACTAACTACTACAAATACAACAATGTGATTACAACAATATTTTTGCACTTCGGGATTAAATTTATCACCTCTATCGAGGTAAATCCCTACCTAAAAATTTGTGAAAGGAAATATCATCACATCACGTGTAGAAAAATTGTTCAACAATTGTAGGTTAGTGCTAAACCCTGAGAAAACAAATGCAATACTCTTCGAAATATATGAAAGTCTAGAAACCCCACAAAAAATAAATTTCAATGGACATGATATAACTCTCCATCTCGCTAAAATGCTTAGGTATAATATTAGATGCCTTTTGAAAAACGAACATCACATAGATTTTCTATAAAAAAAAGCTCCGTACTGGCTATAGAGTGCAAACATAAAACTGCAACTCGATCATATCAAAATCAGTACAGTAGCACACAGGGTATTCAAAATACAAAAGCTAGTCACCGGCATCATGAATCAATTGGGATATTTCGAATCATGTAGGGGCCCCTTCAAAAACATGAAATTATTGACCTTTCCAGCAATATATGTTTATGAATGAATACAGCACAAGACAAATAAACAACTACAATACTCCATTTATTTTTTCAATCATCTTCCGGTTCATTTAAAAATTTAGACTAATTTCTATGAAATCAAAAGATTCTCTCATTGACTTGGAGCCATATGAACTCGGAAACTATTTAAGTCATACCTTTTAGCTGTTATATTATTGAAATATTCTCAACAATGTATATAGTAATGTTTTCCGTCTGACTGGCTTCTGATTGATTTATTTCATGTGTTACAATGAAATTATTATTATTATTGAAATGAATATACCAAGTTATAATTTTAATAAATTTTTAGGAACATCAATTGATGAATTATTTAAATCAAATGGGTCATTAAGTAATGGGTTTGAACTTTGAATTAGTTAGTTTCTTTCATTTGAAACTCGTAAAGTTTAAAATTCTTGATAAAAAAAATGTAGATTTCTTCTTAAAGTTGGTTTAAAAATATGTTCATCCATTTTTTTACGTAACGCATATGATATTCATAAATACGATTTTTGAAAGTTCTACCAATATTATATACTTTCGGACAAGTTCCACAATCTAGTCTATATACTCCGTAGTTTTAAAATTAGGAAATTCTGTCAATATTTGGGTGGGTGTTTATGCAAAAATGAAGCTACTTTTTCACTAATTCGTCCGAAATACACTGTGTCCAAGATAAGAATGAACAGCATGGGGATATCGGAAACGGTAAGTGATACGGGGTAGATTAAATTAGAGAAAAGTAGCGCATTTATGTGCCTAATAATATGCCATTTAGAAAGTTTCAATATTCCGAGTAGTTTCGGAGATATCCGGGAAAAACCGAAATTTGAGAATTTCGTTTTTATTTTCTCCTAGCTTTATTTTCGAAGGAAATGTAAAACAAATAGCACTTCGTCGTGGCCACTTTTCGAGGACTACACGATAACATAAGCAGAATTTTCGTGCGACGTTTCGTCTTTTAGAAAACATCATCAACTTTGTATTTTTATATGGGCCGAAACTAAAGTATACCCTGTATACGACTCCATTTTTCATTGTGAATACAGCAACGTATCACACAATATGGTTTCGGAACCTTTTCTTGCGCAAAATGTAATTTAGTGATTACTTAATCTGTTTTTCTTCAATTTTAGATAGTAGGCGCTGGAAAAAATGACCACATAATGTTCTGTTGTCATAATAATAGTGTAGTTTGGTAGAATATTTGACATATTACTGTTCCTACTTTTACATCTCTTTATCTACCTAATTTGTGTCAAAAATGGAAAACGGCAGCTTTTCGAATACTGAAAAATTTGATATGTTGTCATGTTACATTTTGTGCCATAGAAATTGTATTGATGCTGAACGTGCGTACTTTAATAAGTATCCAGAGAGGCGACAACCTGGTGAATCAATATTTAGACGGCTAGTTTTCAATTTAAAAGAATACGGATCATTTAAAAAACCTGTGGTTTCCCGACAAAAGCAATCTAATGAAGAAAGTCAGCGTGATGTGTTACAGGCCGTTGTTGAAAATCCTGAGATATCCACTCGCACCATTGAAGATAATACCGGAGTAGCCAGATCCACCGCTCACTTCATTTTAAGAAAAAATAAATATCATCCATATAAATTTAGGATTTGTCATGGACTCAGACCAGGTGACGATGCAAGACGAAGAACCTTTTGTGAATGGTACACTAGAAAATGCCAAGACGATGAAAATTTTCCTTTCAAAATAATTTGGTCTGATGAAAGCATGATCACCAACAATGGCATTTTTAATAGGCGGAATGTTCATTATTGGTCACAACAAAATCCGCGTGTACACAAAGTGTCCAGACATCAACATCGTTTCGGTTTCAATATGTGGGTTGGGATTCTCGGTACGAATATAATTGGGCCTTTTATCTACCGAAACAATTTAACAAGAGAGCGGTACATGAATTTGTTAGTGAATGATTTGGAAGACGCTCTAGATAATTTGCCTTTAGCGGTTACTCACAGCTGCTGGTTTCAACAAGATGGTGCTCCAGCACATAACGCTAGAATTGTTCGTGATTATTTGATCCGTCGATTCCCAGGACAGTGGATTGGTACTCATAGTGATACAGCCTGGCCTGCAAGATCCCCCGACTTAACCCCACTAGACTTTTTCCTTTGGGGATATATCAAGAATCAAGTGTACTCTAATCATGATTTTCAGAATGAAGAAGATTTGCTAAGATTGGTTACTGAATCCTTTAACAATATTTTTCCGGATATGTTAAATCAAGTTTTAAATTCGTCTGTGAGACGAGCGTACTCGTGCTTAGAAAATAATGGCGGGTTATTTGAACACTTGTTATAAGTTTCTGTTCATTTCCTGTAATACATATTAGCTCCTTGTTATTTATTACATTACAATTACATTTATAAACTAAACTTTTGATATTGCGACTCATCTTTGTATTCAACAACGCAATAATTCCGGCAAGTGGTTAGTTTAAATTTATACTTTTATAAATAGGACTATTCAATTCACTACATGTATCAAAATATGACATTTTTTCCAGCGCCTACTATCTAAAATTGAAGAAAAACAGATTAAGTAATCACTAAATTACATTTTGCGCGAGAAAAGGTTCCGAAACCATATTGTGTGATACGTTGCTGTATTCACAATGAAAAATGGAGTCGTATACAGGGTATACTTTAGTTTCGGCCCATATAAAAATACAAAGTTGATGATGTTTTCTAAAAGACGAAACGTCGCACGAAAATTCTGCTTATGTTATCGTGTAGTCCTCGAAAAGTGGCCATAACGAAGTGCTATTTGTTTTACATTTCCTTCGAAAATAAAGCTAGGAGAAAATAAAAACGAAATTCTCAAATTTCTGTTTTTCCCGGATATCTCCGAAACTACTCGGAATATCGAAACTTTCTAAATGGCATATTATTAGGCACATAAATGCGCTACTTTTCTCTAATTTAATCGACCCTGTATCACCCACCGTTTCCGATATCCCCATGCTGTTCATTCTTATCTTGGACACAGTGTATATCAATGTTCTGTATATTAGCATTATTCAATCCCGAATGGTACAAATATTGTTATCGTATAACAAGAAATAAATATGGCTGTAATTGTAGCCACGTTGTAGAACTTAGTTCAGTATACTGATACCAAAATAGTCAGGTTAAGAATGTCCAATATAATTTTATAGATATATTCGCCAATATGATATATCCTAGTTTATATTCAGAATATCAACAATTTATTTTTGACACTGAAGTATTATAATATTGACAAAACAATATGAATCGCGATTATATCAGGTTTTGGTTGGCTCCACTTGAGATGATAGGTTCTATGAAACTTTCTACTAGTATATTTAACATTACTTATGTTAAATAACTGTTCTTGTTCGTTTCAGAAATCTCCCAGTCAGCGGCCAAATTCTTCAAAACTTCTAACTCATCAATACGTTACTAGAAATCGTTCTTCTAATGTTCTAATAGATTTAATACAACGTACCAAGGCTGCAGTCAGAGATCTGGATAATCTGAATTATAGAAAAATGAAGAAAATACTAATGATAGAAAATTGTGAAACTGAGAGTACTATTGGTAAGTTGAAAATCCACATTATCCACACACACACACACTGTTCCAACATAGCAGTGCACATTTTGTTCAGATCAAAAAATATACTGCGTATTTGTAGTAACCTGAGATTTGTAACATTTGAAATATTGAGAAGATGATTGTATAGAAAATGTAAGTTACTTATTTCGTTGTTGCGTTGATGAACGCTCTGTAATGTCTAAGCAATTCCAATATTGAAAATAAGATCCTCGAGTTATCTTTCAGGTATACTGGGTGACATGGAACCAATTTATCCCACTGTATCTTCATTGTTATTTTATATGAATGTTTCAATTTTGGTACTTTGGTTTGATGTTATGAATGTAAAATTCAGCCAGTAAAATCAAACCAAATATTACACTTCCGGTTTTTTCGAAAATGTCATCAACTTTTGATTATCGTTGCATCAATGATCCGATTTTTATAAAACCTTGCTTTCATTTACGACAATTTAGGTATTAGAATATGATTGTATCATTTGAAATAAACTTTAATTGCATTTCAGGATATTCAATGATGAAGGGTGTTCAATTTGAAGATATCCAAGTTTAAATTTTTTGTCAGTAAAATCACCAACTTTGAAAGATCCTGTATAATGGACAATGAATTTCCTTAGACAGAACTAACATAAGAAACATTAATGAATTACACCCCAAATTTGAGTTTTCTATGAACCAAAAAACGAAAAATTATACAGCTGTAAACAAAATCTATTAATTTCTCGAGAACCGCTGAGGATAGGTAGGAAAGTGATAAACATAAATTATCAGAAAGTAGGTAATGACTAAGCGAAAAATGCAATATATTCATTTGAAATCAAAATTGCTTATGATTTTCAATGAAGGCAGAAACGCCACTTACCGTTCTCCATGAACGTCTAACCTACCATTATCTGAAAAATGGAAAAGCCATAAATTGGACAACAATTTTAGAAAGAGAAATTAGTCTATCCAATTAGAATATCAAACATAGTTTGAAATGAATGTCTGGTAGACTACGAGCAGAAAACAACTACTTTCCTGGTAAATACCACGCAGAACATTGAATTATATCTGCTCGTAATCCATGCAACGATTCACACTGTGAATGCAGATCGCAAATGTTTCTTTCTTCCTAAGACGTGACAAGTGTGAATCGTTGCATGGATTACGAGCAGATATAATTCAATGTTCTGCGTGGTATTTACCAGGAAAGTAGTTGTTTTCTGCTCGTAGTCTACCAGACATTCATTTCAAACTATGTTTGATATTCTAATTGGATAGACTAAT
This sequence comes from Chrysomela aeneicollis, assembly GCA_029955515.1. NCBI lineage: Eukaryota > Metazoa > Arthropoda > Insecta > Coleoptera > Chrysomelidae > Chrysomela > Chrysomela aeneicollis. Next base: position 8,652,993 of record JARUHQ010000016.1, on the reverse strand, counting down.
TTCTCTTTCTAAAATTGTTGTCCAATTTATGGCTTTTCCATTTTTCATTTATTAGCTTAGTCGAGCTATAAGCCACTTCCAAGTTCTGTGATTTGGGAGATTTAGTTCTGGAGTGTTTCTTTCTTCTGCCGCATGGTGTCGCCACTTCCAATTGTCTGTTGGAACGCGGCTCAGTGCGGTCAAATAAACGCGACGAAGGTGCATTGGGACAGGCAACGCTTCGAGTGGAGATCTTACGGTCTCTACTCGGATAACTACCCTGCACTGATGAGGGCCAATAAGCCCGAAACCGGTCTGTAGGTTGTTAGGCGTGCCTGTCCCGATGTGAATTTGTCACGTCTTAGGAAGAAAGAAACATTTGCGATCTGCATTCACAGTGTGAATCGTTGCATGGATTACGAGCAGATATAATTCAATGTTCTGCGTGGTATTTACCAGGAAAGTAGTTGTTTTCTGCTCGTAGTCTACCAGACATTCATTTCAAACTATGTTTGATATTCTAATTGGATAGACTAATTTCTCTTACTACCATTATCTGTCAGAAACCTTGTATAAAATTAATTTTTCGATAAATAAAATGTATTCGTAGACGTATTTTTTTTCAGATGTCGATGATACTCCTGACGAACATACCGGTGGTGATAGTTCCAAAAGCAATTCGGTTAATTCTGAACAAAGTGTTCATTCTGTGGGTGTTTCTGCCAGTAGTCAATCAAGTAGCACCAACAGTTTGCCGGCAGGTAATATTCATGTATTTGATTCAATGAATACTAGATGTCAACAAAATTATTGGACCTCAGCATAATATCAATAATGTTCATTAAAATACTGGAACGAATCTTTTTTTTTGCATACTATATTTTCTTCATCATTCTAACAAAGAAATTCGTGCTTGAAAAGTCCAACTGTCTAGAAGTTACACATTGACATTTTTCAAGGTGGTGAGGATGGTACAAGTAGAAGACATAGAACCATAAACCATGTTGCTGTTGCAGTAGTATCCGATCATGGTACTAACAATTTTGCAACCATAAGAACCACCAGTATCGTTACCAAGGAACAAAAAGAACATATGCAAGTAAGTTTTGTTTCCATTTGAGATTGTGCATCATACACTGGAGAAAATCAGTTAATACCGTGATATTTGAAATGTAATATCAATCAACTTCGCGGAAAAAGAAAACAAATAATACTTTTTATTTTCCTAACGATGCAAAATTGGCTAGAATCCCAGGAAATGGTGGGAACCGTCCAGTTTTTTGCAGTATGCAGTAATAATTTTAAGCTATTTCTTCAGATGGACAGAAAATTTTAATTTGCCAAAATATCTACTATTACAAAATTGTTAGTCGTGAAAATCCGTAATTTAGGCGACATAATCTTTAAAAATACCTGATTGATCATTATTATGGATTTTGATGTGTTTTAGAATGTGAACTACTATAGTTGTTCTCAAACTGAGTATTTTCGAAAAATGTGATACATATCATTAGTTCTCAAGCTGACCTATATTATCGAGATATTGGATGATAAGGTGGCTTATTACAACAAATCCAACATTCTGTCAAACTTGTTCTTATATTCCGACAGTTTCGAAATTGAATGAACTAAAAAATATTCTATTGTAGTATTACAATCTGTCATATAAGATCCCATTTCTACTGAAAGAACCATAACTAGCGAAATAGGTATAAGTCAATCTCGTATAAGCAGGATTGTCAGACAACATAAATATCATTCCTCTTATATGGATGATTGGATTGTTTGAAAGAGAATGTTTGTTTCACAAAAAAGTAGGTCAGTTTTGTAAAAACTACAACTCTCTATCCCCAAACACAACTGAGATATTGTGCAACCTGGACACACTTTACTGTCATCCGCAAGACATTAGGTCAAATCTAACAGGTCACTGATGTGTGGCAGGAACAAAGTTGGTGCCAAAACAAATCCTTGTGGAACACTGGCGTTAATAGTAATTATATTGGATGATATGCCATTAACGACCACATGGAGTGATCTAGACAAAAATTCATAAGATTTCAATTCTGATACCGTCTCTATATATTTTATCATTGTCCATAACATAAAAAATGAGAGTAACACACAGACAATACCACTTGCAATGCTAATCATATATGTTTTCCATTTTCGCGATCAGTTTTTTCTCATAGTTTCTACAGATTTTATATTCAGCCACATATGTTTTTGTATTTTGGTATTTTGATTTCTTACCTGAGTAGTCTGATGTTTTATGTGTGAAGCTTTATTGACGAATAAATGTATCTATTGATTGGGATACAGAAAATATTCACATTTTGAACATCTCCAAAGATAAGCCAGACATTTAGATGTCTAAATCACAGCGGATCATTACTGACATACCAATGTCAGATACTTACCCTCAGTTCACAATGCTCAAATTATTTACTGGTACTGTAATAAATACAGACCGCTTTAATCTTTCTTCATTCGAATGAAATGCGATGTCTAATATATGGTTGGATACAAGGATGTTTTGTTTAAATAATGGCTCAATATGTTGACTTCGTTTTCCTGAAAGTGACGTCTGCACGTCGGCTTTGGCATGGGCTAAGATCATAAATGTATAAACACTAAATAAACGATTATAGATAATAATTAACACATGTGTGAATTGAACATTATTATTATCAAGAATATAATGCGATGACTTCATTTGATGAAAAACCTTACAGTATAGGTATCGAGCCGTCCTATAAACATTTTTAATTAGAGGCAAATAAATTAATACTGGATACATTATGTTCAATGAATGATGTCAGAACAGTACAATTATATGTATTAATTTGCCAAGGAGGAGATGCATGAGCAGATGTCAGGCTACAAGAGGATGCGCAGGGAGCATCAAAGTGCCTTGTTGAAGTTGGAAGACAAGTGCAAAATGGAGATGGAGAGTCACAAAAACCAACTTGATAAGGAATATGAAGTTTTGTTACAAAATTTCAGCAAGGAGCTCGAAAGATTACAGGTTGGTAGTTTTTTGAAAACACAAATGATATGAAATGAAATCATCGAGAGTATTAATATGTGATTTCAAGAATCTTCAAAATATGTCTTGATTCGAATTTCATTGAATCCAAGTCACCAATAAATACATACAAGAAACCTTGATATCGTTTGTGTTATTTGGAAACTCTGAGTTTTATCCTTGATTATGAATACTCAAGGTTTTTATAGCTGAAAATATATCATTAATGGTAGGGTACCGTAGATTTCACTTGTGATTTATTGTTGTTTCTGATTATAGTTCAGGTTCTTTGCTAATATACGCACAAATCTACTTCACCAAAAAATCCCACTGATCTGAAAATATTCAATCTGTTGTGAAATATTTATGATTTGTTTATCATCCATGGAAGGCTGGGATCACTAGTTTCTTCTGAATTATCTAATTTATTAATTAATCACAACTGTTGTATCATCTTTCATCTTATATCATCATTAGGAATACGTTCAGTAATTGTAATTCATTTCATTTGATAACAACAAAGAACCATAACCTCATTCCATTTGATATGTCATTGCAAATTTGAGTTTTGATATGCACAGATTGCGAAAATTTAAATTTTTTGCGCACTGACGTCACACCCTTTCTCTCATTTTCTGATAATTCCAATGCTGTTATTTATTTTGGCATTTCCAATAATTTTCAACTCTATAAATCGATGAAAAACAACATTCGAATTTTTTAAATTCTTTTCGAAAATGAATAGAAAGTCCTCTAGAATTATTATGAGTATGGCACACTGAAGCAATTTTGTTATCGCCACTGTTGAGTTAATGCAACAGTGGATCGTGGGAGATCATTTCTAGTTCACGAGATATGAAACATTTCAAACTCAAAATATCTTCCCTGACTTGCAATCGAACCTGTGACCTTGAGGTACAGAACAGTAAAATTTTCTTTGTTGTGGTAAATTAGAGATTACCTTATATTGGGCAAACTAAAAATAGATCCCGTTTTGATTTTGTTTTGACTTATAATACCATTAAAGCTTCAATTATTACTGGAGGGAAAATTTTCTAAAAAATATTCTTGTTCAGAAAAAATGTCCCGTTTTAAATTGAAGCTAAAGTGGTAAGAAACTTTCACTCCATTTAAGATAACGCTAAATAAAATACAAAATACCGACTTTAGTTACGCAAAATAATTATAAGGTAGCTGCTGGTAGTTGATGAACTTAATTTTACTAAAGTTGGTTGAAATATACTTTCTTACAAGAAACACGAAGTGGTACTTAATATCTGCGAAGATAAATTTAAATGTCATTTAACCTATAATGGTCAATAAAAATTCGGGTGAAATACCACTAGAGATTTAGATGGATATTTTTGTGGTTGTTTTCAAATACCTACTTTTATTGGCAATTTAACTCGATCTTTTGTATTGTCAGAACAGCTCTCGTTAAATTACCTACATAAAAGTAAGTATGAGAAAACCACCTTTAAAAATATCCTGCTAAATATGAGCTCGCGTTGTATTTGGTATGGCAATTCCATGAATGGAATTCAATCAAACTTTATTCAACAAACTAATAGAAAAATAAGAAGAACTTTCAAATCTCGATATACTTGTTGAAAAATTATTTGTTTGTATAATTCTGTTTTTGACATTGACAATTGTCAAACTGATGCGATGCGCAATGCATGATAAATGAACAGTAAATGCTAGCGTTGCTATGGTAACGTAATTTTTCCGATATTTTTATCGACTTGCATTTTCTGTTCCTTCCTCATGAGTGGAATTACCAGTGTAATACCATGCTCCTTCCTCAAAGGGAAGACAAAAATTTCCGGAAATGTTTTCAGTTATTATGGTAACGATACAAAATATAGGCTTTTGATTGGTCGAAAATGTTAGGTGTGAAATTTTCTTTGAAATCACCTCATTTTTACTATATGAATAGTTTCATGAACTGCGTAATATAATAATCCATCGTTTGTTGATATCAGTTATCAAAAAACCACAATGTGTGTTTATAGTTGATGAATGTTTTTTTTTCATAAATATTGAAAATCAATGCACCTATAATGATCGCACTCATAATGTATTGTTTCTATCTTACTTATTGAATTTATCAAAAACCTTGCAAAGCTGCTAGATCACCTACAATGTATCTCTTCAGTCACTTGATGTATTTCTATCAATCATTGTATTGCACTCGTGTAGTAATTCCTAGCTTAATATGAAAAAATTATCACCGTCAGTTGATGACTTGATTTTCTGATCAGGCGAAACATCAGCAAGAGCTCGAACGTAAGCAGAAACAGAATTCGGCTGCCGAAAAGAAACTTGTTAAAGATATAAGCAGTCGACAAGATCTGGACAGAAAAGCATTTGACGCCAATAGGAAAAAAGAATATAAAGCCAATAAAGAGAGGTGGAAACGAGAACTCTCCCAAGATGACTCAACACCTAAACGACAAAAGGATGCAACTCTGCAGTAAGTATATGTTCATGTTTTTAAATTGACAGATTATTCGTATTACACTTTCCTCTGCCAAAAAATTGACGATGTCGAGATATACTACTTGAAGGCGTTGAACGCTATGTATTTATAACTAACTTTCCATCGAAAACTAGCGGTTCTGAGATACGGTAAACCATGATAAATCCTTCGATCATAAAACAGACTAGATGAATAACGAACAATCCTTGCCACAGTAGTTGTTTGAATCCAACATCTGAATCAGTTACTAGGGTTACCTCATTCTAAATCGAGGATAGCAACAACAGAATCCGCCAGGGTCAATGTCTTGCTATTGAAATTGACTTACTAACAAAATTATATCCATTATTCCTAAAAGTTCATGAGATCAATCTTAAATCAAAGTTTTCTAAAAATATACATCTTATCAATGATAATAGATTTGATTCAAACTATATGGTTTATTTTCAAGTTTCGAACATCAAATTGTTATTACCTTTCAATTCCACTAAATATAGGCTTATCTACTACTCTGAGCATTTTCTTACCACTTGGGCCAACCATTTCATCACTTGAAGTAAAATGATAAGAGCACACTCTAGCGTCTCTATAAATATTCTCTTTCCCGATTGTATTTTTCAGTATATTCACTAACTTTCCATCTTGGGAAAACCCGAGAATGTTTTCAAATTACCAAAAATTGTTTTGCATATTAGGATGGGTAGATAATGTTTATACAAAGAATGATACGACACTGAGTAACTCACCAGTGAAATGTTATGTTCTGGTCACCACTTCTAAATTGTCTTTTACACATTTCATCATCCGAATTGATTTTAAGCAGAATATCATTCAAATTTTCTCACAAAACTAGAAATATGTCGTTTGATAAACTATAAAACAGAATTTCATTTGAAAACGAGTCGTTTCGCGCTGTCACTGTCAGCGTTCGGTTGATTATCGGTTGAACGAAATAAGCGGCGTTGGCACATTCACCAAATATACCGCAATCTCCAGAAAGACGTGCTATCTATAACCCACTTAAATTCGAATGAGGCACTGTTATATGACGAATATTGAATAAATAGCTTTTGATGCACTTAATTGATTCATATAAGTACATACTGAAGGATATAATTATATATTTGAGAACCTTAAAAAATATGGTTATGGGATGATTTATATCACTTTCAAATGTTACGATGTGGCAACCTCTGTGGGGGAAAACATATGATGAATATGAATTTCATATTGGCGACAATTTGGGGCGTTACTATTCTAGTGGGTTTGTTGTTCGGCGATTCAATCCGATTAAAAGTAGATCAATTTAAATTTCTCATATTATCTACCAAATCATCTGGGTTCCTCAATGATTATTCTACGCATTTTTTCTAAAATAGTGAAAAAAACTATAAACCAGAACGTTGCGATTTCATAATTCGTCACCGACAAGAAATGAATCCGTTCAAGAATATTTCATTCGAAAATCTTATGGCAATGTGTCGATCTAATACGATTTTCTTTTCAACATGACGAAGCTTTTACTTATAACAAACGCTATATTTTCTGATATCAAGACAAAGCCTAATGTGCCAGTTTGATTCCCTGTATTTATCATTAGGTTTCAATAAATCAATGTATTCGTGGGAAAATGTAAATATCTTCTTCTTGTCAGCCTCTAATTATTTTTTCGCGTTGAAGTCAATTTTTCAACTGACTAAAAAAATCTTCATCAGCTTCGGCTTGTGGTTCAGTTGGTCTCGTGAATTTCACGGTTTTATGTACCGGGTGTACCACTAAGAAAGGACACCGGCTGTATCTCGGAAACTACTTGCCGCATAGGTTTCGGAAAAAATATTTATGATGAAAGTGGTTAAGAGAATTCTCTGGAAATTATTTTCAAGTTTCTAGGACGACCGCTAGAGGACGTAATTGGATTGGCCACTTCAAAAAACGGGTTTTTAAGAGAATTTGATATATCAAGACATATCAAAAACACTTTCTTAATAATCTCGAGTTGATATCCAATCATTTCGGTTTGAAAAAAATTGCACTAGCTCTTTGAATGAAAGAAAGAGGGGAGGATGAATAGCACTATTAAAAAACTTATAACTACAGTTTGAAATTTTAAATGGAACCATGTATTTTTTATACTCTAAAATAAAAGTAGAGCAAACGAGAAGAAAAATAGCGAAAACAGCGAGTTGATTACTCTTGAGAAACCGGAGAAATAATAATATTAGAAAATACAAATTTAATAGGAACTGAAATAATTAGTGTAGTACTACTGTCTCCCTAGATGCTCAAATTGTCTGCGATTATTTTCTTTACATGAATTGAGTCTCCGTCGAATGGATAAAACTGCAGCTTCCATTTATTCGGCCATTGGTATGCTTTCGACGGCAGTTCTGATCCAATTGATCATATTGTTCCTAGTTTTTGGTCGGGTTTGAAATACCATATCAATCCATCTAGCTGGCCACCCAAACATGCTACCCTTCCCTATCCACTTGCCAGGATATCTTAAATCCAAATAATCACACACAATTGATAGCAAAATGTACCGGGCATGAATTATTGAAATCATAATTTCATAGATATAGGATATTTCTGGTTACGATTATTGAAATTAATAATTCAGATCCCTGAGGTGAATGTTTTCATAATATTATTTCTATTATTTCTCCGGTTCCTCAAGAGGGATCAACTCCCGGTTTTCACCATTTTTCTCATCGTTTGCTCTACTTTTATATTAGAGCATAAAAAAATAATGATTGGGAATCAACACGAGACTATTAAAAAAGTGTTTTTGATATGTCTTTATATATCAAATTCTCATAAAAACCCGTTTTTTGAAGTGGCCAATGCAATTAGGCCCTCTAGTGGTCGTCCTGGAAACTTTAAAATCATTTCCAGAGATTTCTCTTGGCCACTTTCATCATAAATATTTTTTTCCGAAACCTATGCGGCAAATAGTTTCCGAGATACAGCCGGCGTACTTTCTTAGTGGTACACCCGGTACATACTCATTTACAGCAGAACATTCGAAAAGCACCCCTGCATAATTCATAATTCGCACCACTCTTATCAATCGATTTCTACAAGGAAATGAAATTTCTCAGAACCCATAAGGACAACTTGAAGTTGATTGATGCCCAAGAGGAACAGAGGATGCTCCAGCTCCAGAAGGAATATCTCGAGTTAGAGTTGCGAAAATTCCGGCGAAAAAAACTCATGCTGTTCCATCAGTTGGAACAGGATCTACTGCGCCAAGAATTGAACAAGAGGCAACACCAGTTGGAGCAGGCGCATGCTATGTTGCTGAGACATCACGAAAAGACACAGGAGCTCGAATACCGCCAGCAGAAGGCTGTTCATGCTCTGAGAGAAGAACAGGTTTGGCACTATATTTCTCTTTTTTGCTTTTCCAATATTATACGCTGAACATAGCTATTTGTGTATTTAGAGCTCAAAGTGATAGGTTGCCGCTCGAAATACAAACAATATTTCTTCTGCAAACACAGTTCCTAGATAAGAAAGCTCGATACTTCATTCAAACACTAAAAATTCACAAATTGAACTGCCCACAGAATAATCAATGCACTTGCCCAACCATAGAAAAGGAATCAAAACTAAAATATCTTGGAATTATACTGGACCAACATATGAGATGGGATGAACACGTTGGTCATGTCATCAAACGCTTAAGACAACTCACTTATAAACTATACAATCTGAGAGAAATACTTACCCGAAACAATCTTAATTCTACATAATTCTCTGGCAGAATCGATCATTAGATACGGCATTACTGTTTGGGGTGGACTCTTCGACAACAACCTCAAAAGTCTTCAAGCAATGCAAATTACAATTATAAAAATAATTTTCCATAAGAAAAAACGGTTCTCCACTGAACAACTGTACAAAGAAACAAAACTTTTCAATGTAAGAAGCTTATTCATTTACAACAGCCTAATATGGGTCTATAAAAACAAGCCTACATCACATCACATATAGACTACAAAACACTAGATCAACAGAAAACCTAAATATGCCTCTCCCTATCTTCAAAAAATCACATACACAAAGAACACTAATCTACTTTGGTCCCAAATTATATCACTTCCTCACTTAGTCAATTCAAATATGAAATTAAAAACTACATTACCACAAATTACACTACATTAATAAAAATATTTTGAAAAATAAAATAAAAAATAACCCATCCAGTTCACAACCTCTAACTCTCGACCTACTATTATTATTATGAATATCTTTTCTCATACCACACATAGTACTACAGCAATCCTGACAATCCTGAAGACAGAACAAAACAAATGCTTCTAGCATTTAGGTTAGCCTCCAGGATCTTGTGAGGGTTCGATAATAATGTGAACTAGTACAAGACTGTACAATGGTATGATAGATACAAATTTCCATGTCCACTCACACAATGTAGGCACACAATACCATTCCGACAATACTAGATGCAGAACAAAGCAAGTGCCTCAAGCACTTAGGTCATGCGTCTAGGATATGGCAGGAATTAATAATATTTAACTAATATATGGGTATGTACATGTATGTATGTTTTCTGACTTTCACCATGTAAGGCAATTTCAATTCAATAAAATTCAATTCCTAATAAAATTGTTTATTGGGTGATATTACTGGAAATGTATTCATTACTAATTACAAGTTTATTTGAAGTGAATAAGTCAGAGTAACATAATATATATTTACTTTATTCTTATTAACTTACATTTTATAATATCCTTCATCTAAATCTTCAATTTCATTCATTAATCACTATTATATTGAAACTCAATCCAATAACGCATACATCTAAGAGAAAAGAAGGGAAAATGAAATGAAAACCCGGGAGGGCAGCTTGAGAAGACGCTTTTTGAACCCGTCGGCTATTGAGGCTACTTGAAAACATATCTATCCCACAGTTAAAATATTTTGTGAACCAAAAAGATAGTCAAACTTATTTAGGATAGGAGTTTAGGATACTTACTTTGATATCTTTAGCATTCAAGCATTTCATGTCACCATGTCATGAATCCTATCCTAATTCATACTTTTCCTCGATTCCTCTGGTATGAGTTCAAATTTACAAATTTTCTGCTACATCAGGAGGTGTATTAGATAAATTCACTATCACTATTATTTTCCATCATGTAACAGAATAATGAGTTCGTTTTCAACAATGATGTATGCGAGCGAAACTACTGTCACTTAATGACATTCCTTGGAAAACTTCAACTTTGTGTTGAGATTCGAAAGCGTCAAAGGCTCTGTGGAAAAAATATATTTATTGTCTGTATTTGAAAAATTATTGTTTATATTTTATCCAATGTCGAGTGTGAAGTTTGAGTCTGAAAATTACGAGATTGAAAACAATACAAACTGTTTTCATTCCAGGTTAAAAATCAACATGACACTGAATTGGCTAATCAAGCTGAGTACATGAAACGAACTGAACGTGAAATGAGGAAAAAACATGCTCTAGAACTGAAACAGCAACCAAAATCATTAAAGGTAATAGTTATTTACTATTTACATTCGTGTAAGCATATAGCAATTCCTATTGCTGTCTAAAATGTATTTTTTTCCATTATTTTTATCTAATCACTTCCACAGTTTTTATGCAGCAAGACTACACTTGATTTTTATGCTTTCATTGTTAATCATCACTTTCTGTTCATGTTGGAAAAATGTTTGTTATTTTGTAGCAAAAAGAGATGTTGGTGCGAAAGCAATTCAGGGAAACATGTAAAGTACAAACAAAGCAGTATAAGGCTCTAAAAGCGCAAATTTTATTGAACACTCCAAAGGAAGCTCAAAAGACAGTCATCAAAAAACTCAAGGAGGAACAGAGACGAAAGTTAGCCTTGCTAGGAGATCAGTATGAAACAAGTATTGCCGAGATGTTGCAGAAACAGTGCATTAAATTGGACGAAAGTCAAGAGGTAAGAGAAATATTCTGATAACGTATCAAAGTAAAATTGAAAATATAGAAAATAATAAGAGGTTTCATTGTCGGACCATTATTTATATCGGTTTCCTGACTTGGAAAATAAGTGAACTTCTTCAACTTTTGGTGACAATCGATTTCGTTTCATCAAAAAATACGACATCCCCATTGTCAAAAAGGAATGAAAAAAATCAAGTATAATACTCCGTTAATAAAGGCTATTCCTTTGGTTGAAAAAACAAGTTTTTAGGATTTTACGACCCAATCACTTCTTGGGACAGAAGTTGTGGTCCTGTTTATTGAATTTAATTGAAAAAATTTCAATTATGTTTGTTTTGTGAAGTAGAGTATCGGACTTCCATTGTCTAACTAAATGTATTAAGATTTGAATCCTAAGAAAAGAAATGAGTTATGCTGAAAAACAAAATAAATGATGAAAAAGTATTCAAAAAAGTTTGAAATGATAACTAGACTATCGAATCAAAAGATTCAAGTATCAATAATCTGAAAAAAAAAAAGTTAGTAATAGTATACATTGTGTCCAAGATAAGAATGAACAGCATGGGGATATCGGAAACGGAAAGTGATACGGGGTCGAATAAATTAGAGAAAACTAGCGCATATATGTGCCTAATAATATGACATTTAGAAAGTTTCAATATTCCAAGTAGTTTCGGAGATATCTGAGAAAAACCGAAATTTGAGAATTTCGTTTTTATTTTCTCCTAGCTTTATTATCAAAGGAAATGTAAAACAAATAGCACTTCGCCATGGCCACTTTTTAAGGACTATACGATAACATAAGCAGAATTTTTCTGCGACGTTTCGTCTTTTAAAAAACCTCATCAACTTTGTATTTTTATATGGGCCGGAACCCTATATGTATACCCTGTAGACGACTCCATTTTTCATTGTGAATACAGCAATGTATCATACAATATGATTTCGTTACCATTTCTCGCGCAAAATGTAATTTAGTGATTACTTAATCTGTTTTTCTTCAATTATAGATAGTAGGCGCTGGAAAAAATGACCACATTATGTTCTGTTGTCATAATATTACTGTAGTTTGGTAAAATTTTTGACATATTACCGTTCCTACTCTTACATCTCGTTACCTACCTAATTTGTGTTGAAAAATACTGAATACTGAAAAATTTGATATGTTGTCATGTTACATTTTGTGCCAAAGAAATTGTGTTGATGCTGAACGTGCGTACTCTAATAAGTATCCAGAGAGGCGACAGCCTAGTAAATCAATATTTAGACGCCTACTATCTAAAATTGAAGAAAAACAAATTAAGTAAATTACATTTTGCGCGAGAAATGCTTCCGAAATCATTGTGTGATACATTGCTGTATTAACAATGAGAAACGGAGGATATCTCCGAAACTACTTGGAATATTAAAGCTTTCTAAATGTCATATTATTAGGCACATAAATGCGCTACTTTTCTCTAATTTAATCGACCCTGTATCACTTACCGTTTCCGATATCCCCATGCTGTTCATTCTTATCTTGGACACAGTGTATACTATAACTAACTTTGTTTTTCAGATTATTGATACTTGAATCTTTTGATTCGATAGTCTAGTTACCTTTTCAACCTTTTTTTAAGTACTTTTTTCATTATTTATTTTTTTTTCAGCATAACGAATTTCTTTTCTCAGGATTCAAATCTTCATACCTTTAGACAATGGAAGTCCAAAACTCTACTTCACAACTCGTGACATTGTCAGCAACTTTCGAACAAAAATATTTCAATTGTGTGAAAGTTTTACTTTATTGTCTAAAGTTTAAAAAGTCCTAACGTATTTCACATTTTGAATCTTCAACTACGCTATGTGATTAGTACGGGGTAACGTTTATTTCAACAGTCGAAAGCAATTTGCTATGATTTTAGAAAAGTTTCATTTTATAGATTTTACGTTATTTTTTTCATAATGGCTAGCTGAAATTAGAGTTGATGTACAGCTTTAACTATACGAGTTGGAAAAAACATTGGATACAAAAGTTGTAGGGTTTCATCGGTTATATCATTTGGCACTTCCGAATCAATCAAATTTGAATCGCAAAATTGAAAAGATTACAAAATATTCGTTTTTTCAAATGAATATCTCCAACTATTATAGTGAAAGACTTTCTTCTTCTGTTTCCAAATATATATAGTTTGCTCAAGCCGTTTTCCGTTTAATGTCAATATTGAATTTCATTTATTTATTTTTTCTATTTTGGTTGTATAATGAAGTGTTTGTGATACGCATTTTTTATTGTTCGGAGATTGATACAATCGAACTGTCAAATGAAAGTCAGAAGAGTTAGCCCAGTTTACTTCTGAGCTATTTGGATTTGGTGATATTAGGAGTGAAAAACTCAATGTTTTAATTGGTAAATTTCAATTCAGAGTGTAATTTGATTTAAATTGACCAATAAAAACAGTAGCAACATTGAATTTTTCACCGCTGGTATTGCAATAATCAAAATCGCTCAACTGTAAACTGGGCTTTACGCTTGTGCGTCAGATTTTAATTATTTCAATGTCATCATTGTTACCAATTGAAGATGTTTCTGTTATTTATCGATATTAAATCCATTTTTTTCTTCAAATCAATTCAAAATAGAAAAAATTGCATATGACACGTTTTATAAGACACGTTGTCGCACTTGTTCACTTGGAGCACTCCTCGCTTCGCTCATCGTACTCCAAACAACGCGTGCGACAAAATAGCGTCTCATGAAACTGGTATCATAATATACTATATTTATTTATTTATCATCTACTTTTGTTATCTAGTTGTATTCATTCCATTTAAACTTTTGATTTATAATGACTACCATGACAAATAAATCAATCCAATTTCCACCTGATTCTTTCAGCTCCAGTGCCAGCAGATGAAAGATCGTTTGCATTACGAATTAAGAATTCTGGTAGCGTACCAAAATAAAAACAAAATGCAGGCACAGGCCCAGCGAGACCGAGAAAAGAATGAGCTGCAAGAACGAGTAGCTGTCAGAAAGTCATTGTTGGAACAGAAGGTTCGTTGGAATATTTTCACAGGTAATGTCATTTGTATTATACTTGATCATTTGTTGTAGATGACTGCTGAAAATCAGAGGTTTATTGAAGAGAGGGGCGAAAGAATACGAATTCTTCATGAGAGACAAGAAATGGAGCTTGTGGATTTTGACGATGAATCAATGAGGCAGGGATTTAGGTAAATACCAAATATGGAACTTGAATATCCATATTTCTCACCCAAGTATCTAATATTTTTGGTATTTTCAATGCATTACTACACGTTGCATATGTCTTGTCTTGTATTTTTTTGGCCTTTGCTCTATATGGCAATTGGCCAGCACATTTAATTTTTCTGTTTGGGCCACCTTTGAGGTGTGTCTGAGATTTCCTCATGCCCTATTTCTTGGGTTTGGTTCACTGTGAATTTTCGGATTTGTAGCTGAAAGAGTATATTTAATATAATGTTTCACACATAATATTACTTGATTTATGAAGGGTCTTGCGTGGGGGAAGTTAGTAAGACAGATAGCACAACAAAGGTATAACTCTTCTCGATCCGGAGCAACGGCGGATCATTCACAACCAGAAATGTTGCCTCGGTTAAGTAGCACCAGGAGTAAATAAATATAGGGATTCTGGAAAAATATATGAATATGTTATAAATCAATTTTATTGTTTTATAAAAATTTTTGAGGTTATCAGCCAAAACTTGATCAATCATCTTCAATTTGGGTATTGGCAGTTTTTATTTCACGATAATGAGTTAAAACTTCAACATGTTGAAGTCTTGTTTTTTCTGGCTGGTGGACAAACCGATCTCATCAAATTTTCGAATTATAACGCTTCTAGAAATTCTAGACAGAAATCCTGAATAACTTTCATTAATCCCAGGCCCAAACAAGCGAACTAATATGAAAGCCATAAACATCACGGCTTTGATCAAATTATTCATTTATTTATACTGTCAAGTCAATAGGCTTATGCCCAATTACAGTTAGATTGTTACTAACAATTCACTACAATACACTATTCTTTAAAAACATAAGGGTATAGTAAATTTAGTAATAAAAAAAACAGATCGACGAGAAAAACCAGTTTAGTGGTCCATAATTCCAAATTTAATCGACTACTTTTTATTTTACCATACCATATAATATAATTATATTCATGAACATAACTTTAATGTACAATTCATGTAAGTTGAACTCTATAGTTGCAAATGAAATGGTTTATTCAACTCATAAGGATAAGTCATAGTGCACAATGCATAACGCATAACCTGGAAGTTCCCAACTTTTAACTTTTATAAATATCGATATGTCGAAATAGATTGTGCGCCTGCGCGAATCGAGATTTTAATGGCGGCATCATATTTACTTCCAACTGTCACTGTCATAACTTAGTTGTTTTTATTTCACCATTGTGTATTTGTGTATTATCCAGTGTTGAAATGAGTTTTAAAGAAGGTTTTTCATTGAGGCCTCACACCCTAACGTCTTTTTTGATTTATAACCTGTTAATGTGTCACTTACTACTCACACATTTTATTATTACGTTTATGAATAAAAAAACCAATAAATGACCCAAAAGTGATGCATCATGCATTAGAGAAGTTGCAATAGTTATGATTATGCATTGATGGAAAAGATGCTTATACATCCGCTAAATCCGCCTTAATTAACGGTTCATAAACTCTCTGGATTCTTTCAATTCTTTCAATAGATGATGAAGATAAAATAGCAAGATTAAGATACTGTTTTATTATCAGTTTGAACTTTTTTGTTTTCAATGAAGAATAAAGATTAAGAAGCTAGCGAAATTATCATTTTTGAAATAGCTGTACCATTTATGTTCTTCATAAAAATTCAATAAGATCGTCTTATTCAATAAAGGGTTTCATAGTTATTCATTTGAAAACCTTGGTCATCATCATTAGTTCTAGAGGGATTTAATCTGCCTAGTTTATTTTTTTTTTCGAATTGTGTCCAGCAAACATTTTGGTAACCGCTTTCACATTTCGATTTTGGCATATTTAACATATGAGAAAAATAGGATGTTTATTACAAAATGACAATTTGGAAAATTCTATCAGATGACAACACGCCATCAACGACCACATGGAGTGACCAATTCAAATGAAAGCTTTTTGGTAAAGGACACAGTTGCGACGGCAAAACATATGACGGGAGCTTTCTAAGAAGGTCAAATGGTTCAGATATCTGTAATGCTACAGAAAGTGTTTTTTGATGGACGTCTGTCATATCATATGTGTGTTACGTAGGCAAATGAATCTTCAGTTGATTTCTGGTGACGAAAGTTATATTGTCGGTCGTTTACTATTCTAGATTTCTCCGGTTATTGTATAAGTTAAATTATCCAACACTTCAGACATGACAGATGACAGGTCTTAGTGCAATAGGTCTGTAGTTACCATGAATGGTATTTTTGCCTTTTTTAGGAATTTGTTGAACTGTAACATTCTTCCAGTTTGAGGAAAACAACGATATTAAAAGAAAGGATGAACAACCTGCTTAGAACTGGTGTTAATTCTAAGGTACATTGGAGGATTTCATTTGGTCTGGTAGTCTTTTTGGTATTGAGATCTAGCAGGATGTGCCTGATAATGCGTTGAAGGAAAACTATTCCAAGCTCACACTAATAAAAAACATAGACTGGTATTTTCCATTATTTTCATGATGCCAATGCGACTGTCAATCCTTGTTTCTACGATAAGAATCTATCGTTCGGGCCTGGTCGGACCAACTCGCCGTAGTCGTGTTCGTAGTGTTATCGTTCTCAAAGCGTTGATTTATGTATTTTTCTCGATAAATTCACTTATTCATGAATTAAATATACTGCTCTTCACTTTAAATGGTGAAAAATTGTTTGATTTGTGGTTTGAAGCAGGTTCCTGGGATTAAAATGTCATTAGTGTCATTTCATTGTGCCATATTCGAAAATTCGGGAATAAAATAATGTCGATTAATGCATGGATATTTATTATATTCAAGATTGTGAATATATTCAGTTGATTGAAATGTATTTAGATTTCCTTCCTTTAGAATAGAGTAAAAATGAACAATAATGAACACAATAAGTTTCAAAGAATCAATTTGTGATATATTTCTGTGGTTTGATCCGTATGAATTTCATTCCTCACGCCTATTCGCGATAGGTGCTAAGCGATACGCTACCTAGCGGTGACTCGTGAACCACTCGAAGTGGTATAACCACCGAACTCTCTGGAGGATAACCCACAGAAAAACTTAACCTCTGTTCTGTTTATGTTCGCTTCTGATGTGAAAGGTGTACTTCCAGCAGTTTTTCGAGAGATGTTCTGGTGAAATACATGTGAAATCATATCGTTTTTCTCGTTTCAGTTATTGTTTGGTGACAAGACACCTATGTCACAATGACACAAACATCAAAAATATGAAAACAAAACAAAAACGACACCACTTCGAGAAGTTTGAGTTGTTACCATGAGATAGTGCTACGTGTTATTTTCTATCGCGAATTATCAACAAGAAGGGTCAACATTACCGCCGACTCTCCTCCTCTCTCCCCGATACAAAGAGATAGTTAGATCTTGCTTTCAAACAATGTAATGCATTAAAGATAGGAAGGGCCAGTCTATGTATTTTATTGGACTGAAATTTTAGGCATACGGCCATAGATAAGATCTATGGCCGTATCTATGCTTACGCTAGATCTGGTATCCAGGTTATTTCTTTTGCAGGTCCAGGGGGGTTGAAAGTTCTAAGCCATTGATTGGTCGTTTTAATTTTTGACCATACATATGTGTTGTACCACGTGATCATAGTTCCTACTTTCTTGCAGAACCCTCTAATACCAAACAAATACTACATGATGCCGGATCTAGCGTAAGCATATAAGATCTATGCATACGGCTATCGATGGTAGCGATATCAGGCGGGTGTTTCCCTTGTGGATCCAAGGTGGAATTTGCTGTGAACATCTCGGCGAAGATGTTGGCTTGTTCTTGTGGTGTTGTCGCCAATGTGCCAACGTCCCCAGATAAAAGGGAAAATGAACTGGAAGTAAAATATCTTACAATGGCCATGGCGAAAGTCCAAAAATAACGGGAACCATTTGGACATTCGATAAGCTTTGATCTTATCTTGAGCATGAGCTGTAGCGCCAGCGTTGGTATGCTGTTTGTATTGCATACTTTATTGAACCATGGTTCATTAGTTGATGGTTCCTATTGGTATGAGGTTCGTAAGTTTCCATTCCTATCGTAATGATCTCCGAGATATTTTCGGCACATTGCGTGGGGTCCTCAGATTGAAAGCGTCTCTATACTAATAGTACAACGTCGTCGTCACGACTGCATGACCACTAATCTTCGATTTTGCTTCTGTTAGGTTAGGTGTGAGGTTACCAAATATTATAAACAGCGTTGAAACGTCGCGCAGTTGCTGTTCAAATTTGAAATTCGGTTAACTTTCGCGCTTTCTAATTTGACGTCGCGCCTATGATTGGTCAAATCGCAGTGCAGTTGCGCAGTTCGCAGTCATGGCGTTGGTATGGAGACTTACCATAATGCCAAACTTTGCCTGTAGGTGCTGGCTTGGTTTGTGTGGTGGCATAGGGACAGGTCGCATAAATTAGATTGTAGCCTTGATTATAAAGGATTGTAGTCAGAGTTTCCTAGTGGTGCACAGACTTCAACTTTGTATGAATATGGATTGTTGGCAAGGAATAGGTCGAGCGTATTGGCATAGTAATGGTGGTTAATATCAGGGATTCGTGTGGTTTCATTTATCAGTTGCTCAAGACTTTATAGGTGATGGCGAAGGCTGTCGTCCTGCTTTATTCGTCTTATTAGAGTACTTCAGCCAAGCAGTGTTTTGAGTAAAGAAATATCCATTGATAAATAATTTAGCTGTTGGATAGTTCCCTGGAGAAAGTCAAGTTGCACAGAAATTAATTCAGAGAGGTCTCCAAAAGCTTGTTCGTTTGGTGATAAGTAGATACAGCAGAGGAATCGTGAAGCAACAAGCTTACGAAATCTTTTATAAACATTTTTCGAACAATGACCCTTCCCAGAATGAAAAGTTATCATGGCGGATTTTGATATCTGACAGATTTAGGGAAAAATCTGGGGAAAAACTTGACACCTGACAGTTGAGAAAATAAGTGTTCCATGTCAAAATTGAATTGAAATGGAAACGAATCCAAGTTCCAGAATATCGATATAGATATTTCTTAGAATTAAAAGGCACAAAGAAAGAGGATATTATTCTAGAATTTGGATTTGTTCACATTTTATTTCAATTTTGACATGGAACACTTATTTTCTCAACTGTCAGGTGTCAAGTTTTTCCCCAGATTTTTCCCTAAATCTGTCAATTGTCAAAATCCGCCATGATAACTTTCTATTCTGGGAAGGGTCAATTATCAATGACCTTGGGTTATTACTACTGAAAACAACTCCAACATTTTGTTTTATGTTACAGTGCATTGGCTATTGCGGAAATGTCAATGGCAATGAATGACATGTCACATGACAGCTATGAAGATGAAACCAGTCTTTCAGGTTCTATGCTGAGTCTAGCTCATTCCAATAGTTCGACGAGTTTTCCGCCTAATTCGGTATAGTAAGTGCAATATTATTGATAGATAAACACCAAATTTCATTGTCTTGATTTTGACGTGGTGTTGATCATGTCGATATTCTAATATTCATAATAAGATTAATTAGTTCCGAGGAGGAAAGTGAAAATTTTAGTGAAATTATTTTGAGTGCTACCAAAATTGTACATTGATTATTATTGTTGTTATTATTTCTAGTTTATTTATGACATTTAGGACTATGTAGATTAATTATTTGTTATTTTTGTACTAAACTGATAAATGCTTGATGAGACGAAATATAAAGCAGTTTAAAGATTAGCTGTTTTCTATTATATTTGAAAGTACATAGTTCTAAAAGCATACTCTTTTGCCACGAACCAACAGAAAAAAATTCGAAAATTGTTGTTTTCTTGTTTCCTCTTTTCAGGAGTAGAAGTAACGAATAACTATTTATTATTTATACTATTCCTACTGAAGAATTGAACTGTGGTTTGCTAGAAGGAAGTTGCTGATTTTTCTCAGTAGAAAATAAATTTTCGAATCGAAATTCGTGTCTTGATATTATTATCATCTACATTTATATATGTAACATAGTATTCGGCTTTTCGTGATCCTTTCGATTTTTATTATGTAATTTTTTGAGATATTTATAACAGTATATCTCCAATCACAATATTCATTATTGTCCTAACATTTTCGTGAAAAAACGTACAAAAAAATCGTGTTGGTAAGGAACACCAAGAGATTCTTCAGAAGAATGTATTCGGAAAGGTGTTCATTCATTCTTTTTATTTTTGATTCGCCATTAACGATCATCAATTTTCTAGATTATTTAATTCATTAATATTTTTAATTTTCAATAATAACAAATTCAGATTTGGTGAAACCCATTTTGAAAAATATTACTCAACTATGCATTTGTATCAGAAGGTGCATATTTTGGAAAATATGTGTCACTAAGTGACATTCAAATCCAGAGATATGAAATGGGAGTAAGATGATACATTTGATCAGATTTACTTTTACTGGGATGAGTTTCGAAGATTAAAATCAGCAGTTTCCGGTTTTACTTTTTTTTTATAATAAAACGCAGGAAAAATGGTAATGTTACTGTAGTAATGAAGTAGTTCTGTCATAAACCTGAACATCCAACATTATTACTATCGCGAATTCGTCATATTTTTTAGAGCAAATGGAAAATAAAATCAAACCATTGGAACATTTCTGGAAAAGGTTTCCAAAGATTATATGTATACTCAGCAACTGTTAGGGTATTTCACAAGTTTTACGTGGACTTACGACTTGTTTGATGATTTCAAAGTTAGATGCAAGAAAAAAAAAAAAGAATTGCACTGGTAACATAAATAACTATTCTAGAATCAGTGGTAGTCGTATTCTATAATCATGAAAGTGTGAAACTATGTTCTTCATACAGTCGACTTTTTTGGGATTATTGTTTGAATAGCACTCCATTTCATTATTTATGTGAATGTTGTTGATAACGATTTCAATATCAGTATTTTTGTCAATAATTCAGCTATAGATATAGGAAATCTTTGTTTCTCTCTATACACTTTTAGAACAGTTTCCATAACGACACCTCATTGATGAAAGGACTTCAAATTATTTTGAGGATACACTTTTTTGATTCAAGTAAGTTTTGTGTCATTGAGATTAATAATATTTTTTATGACTTGCTTCTGAACTGATCACATATTCAGACAAATCTATGGAACAGCAAAAATCATATTGATTGGGATAGAGGAAAAATTACTTTTCAAAAGGAATGGTTCAGCTTTTTAAGAAATAGAGCAGTCAATGGAAATTTGAGAGCTTATTATATACAACTGATACATTACACGTTGCTAACAATACTTATAGAAGTCAATAATTTATGAACATAAAACCATATATTAATATTCATTATAATTTCAGAAAATAACTGCTATGATTCCTTTGCTCCTTAGTATTTTATAGTTAGTGATTGAGGTAACGAAATGTATAAACTCAATTTTGGTTGAGTTTTATATTCCAAAATCGAAAATGGGAATATGATTTGATTAGAGAATATCTATTACAATATTTGTCAGAGTAACGGAAGATTTTCAATTGTCCGTATCTATGAAAGTAAGGCCCAATTTATGCATCATTATCATAGTCCTAGTCACAGTACCTGTCTTGATTACTCTTGATTGAAAGTGTACATTTCAGTGCAAGCATTTATACAAGTCATTGATAAAACAACGTCAAAATACATGCCCTGAGACAAGAAAGAGACTATGACTGTGATAAAGACAATGATAAGGACAATGATGCATAAATTGGGCCTAAGACTATTACTTCGTATTATTACTATCAGAATATACTATAGAGGCAAATTTGCGGAAACTTATTCACCGGTGATTCCAAAAATATCCAATATAGTTTGTTTTGTCACATTTTTTACTTTTAATTCACATAAATCCAAGATTAGTATTTAACGAAAAAGACGAAATGTCATTATTTACGATTTTCATAATAATAAAAAATTGGCGTTTTGCTATTGTGTTCTGGTCTCAAAATACCTTATGCTCTCACTTCATATTTCATTCAACAATATTTCGCAGCTTATAAGAAAACTATTCATCTAATATGTTCCACATCATTATGCAATATTTATTGTCATGTATATACATGGTATGCCAAACTTAACTTATTAGATGTTCTGGAGAACGGGACAGAATTATTTTGAAAATTTGGTCCCTTGAGTAATTGATTCTCCTCTATCGATCTATTTTCAATGCTCCAGCGTTGCCGCTTATATCAAAAAGCACCAACTTCGATATTTCAGATGGGACTCCCTGTATTTTATTACATTTTTAGATTGTCTCTGAAGAGCTGATTTCGTCAATCTATCTCTTGGTGTCCAGCAGAAAACATTACAGATATATAATGTAATTTAATAAGGTTTCATAAAGCACTATGTGGTTTATGGCGCTACCCAATCCTGAGCATTCAACCTCATGGTGTTGAAACTACTAATTAGTAAAAAGGGATCACATAACTAGCGAATGATATTTAATTGAAATAAAAACAGGGTGTTTTATAATTCTGATTTTTGAACCAGCCTGTATTTGGTTCAATCAAATACCAGGAGATAATGAATCAAAAGTTGAGATAGGGATATATGAGCCGTTTTGATCAATAGTGAATAGTTTCTACACCAAATATTCCTAAAGTTGAAAAATTTCGATTTTTCACACTATATATCTGTTATCATTCCCGCTAGATCCCAAGTATGATAGATTGATGAAGTCAGCTCCTCAGGGATAATCTAAAAATGTGTCTCTGCTACTTTTCAAGCAGCACTCAAAATATTTTAAATCGATAGCGTAGAATTGATACGAAACCACCATTTCCTAAATTATCCTAAATCCTGTTCTGCAAATAGGCCATCAAGTTTGGCGTACCCTAGATAACGAAAATTAGTAAAATATTTTCAATATTGAAATTCCTCGAGTACATTCTTAAAAAAAGATATAAAATAACAAACATAAAGGGTGTTCCAGTACGAGCTGCCATGAAACTTTGCCAGTTTACTGAAATAGATAAGAGCAATATGGCAAAAATATTTTCCAGATAGTAGTACTTCTGGTTATAATGGAAGTTGATGTCTACTTTCTTATTTCAAATGGCGATTTTTCACACTCTACATCTTATTTCCGCTAGACCTCATCAATATAAATCGATGAAATCAGCACTATCTTGAAAGTATTTCGCCAAATTTCTCTTATCGATTTTAGTAAACTGCTAAACTGTCCAAAACGTAAATGTTCAATCATAATTTTTTTTCCAAAATAAATATTTAATTACTAGATTTACAGATTTGTATATGATATATTGAATAGAAAATATATTTATGTCTATCCCTTCTTCGATTTCTATTATCTGATAATCAGCTGAGCTATGAATGATTCTGAAGAAATTATGAAAGTCAAAATAATTGTTTTCAATCTTGATTACTAGTATTGGAAATGTGTGTAACAACTCGAAACAAAGATAAAAAATAATATTTTGTTATATTTTTCTACAATTTATAATATTATTTATATTCAACATGATTACATTTGTCTTAGAAGATGGATTTTATGTATGCTCACAAAGGAGAGAGGCTGAGTTTGTGTTTCATATTTTCCGAAAAAAAATCACTCTTGGCTAATATTGAAAGTTAAGATATTTACTGAGTGATGTCATCTTTATGCTGCTGCATGTTTTCTGGTGAAACGACACTGAACAAACATCGAAATTCGTAGTCTAATAATATTCTATTATGGATTGGCTTAGACATAATTGAAACCATTAATTAATGAATTATCAACAACGAAATGCTGAAGGTTGGAGTGTTTCTAGGTAGATACAAAAATAGATAGCACTAAAATAGTGATGTTTGCGTTTTCTCATTCTAGTTTTACTTTATGTTGGTAGGTCAATCGTACATCTTATGAGACAAGTATGAATATGTTGAACTGATATAAACCAATTTCATATCCATTAGCACTCGCATGCATTATTATTTTTGCTGATTTTGAATATTTCCATCGCAATGAAATTTGGTATTTGACTTTCAATGATATATAAATTATAAAATGTACATAATCATTAAGTACACGATATTGTAATATATTTTTACCTTTTTTAATTGAATGTGTAGAATCTTCCATAACATTATCATATTCGTTGTATATTCATTTAGAATTGAAGAACTTTATAATTGCAGAATTGATAAGATCATCACAAATAATGGAAATGTTATAGATATTAGCTTACCTGGATGAAATATAAAATGTTCAACTGAAACCACATTCTAGTATATTCAGCTAGTCGAAAATGTTGCTTATATTTTGTCCTATTTAGAATTGCATTTCTGTAAAAACATTATGAAAAAACTTTGTTAACTGAATTCCATATTATTTGTACATTAGAAAAAGTATATTATGTTTTAACTGTCTGCAATTTTAACTTCCATGCCTACCTCATTAGTTATAGTTGATCATGCAATATAGAAAGATCCATAGGAAATAATCATGAAAAAGTAGTAGGTATTTGTATTCATCTCGCGAAATTCATTGAAGATTATTATTTCAGTCTAATTACGAATTTTCCATACTTCACAGAAGAATTTGAGCACCACAACACACCCTTATTTAACCATTTTGTTACGTTATTCATGGGTAGATGTGACCATCGACCGGGTTTTCAACTGATAACTGATTTATTCGCACAAACACTGAAGGTGGATTCGGTAATTTTGCACTTATCATGCGATGAATATTTTGATGAAAATTTTTGTTGGTGAAAAACACGAATTTCATAATAATATCATGAACATATCTCTAGTTTTCGAGATAATCGATGCCAAAGTTCGAAGTTTCACCTTCTTTTACTGATATCTATCTTTCTTTTTGACATTTATTGAAGAGAGAAAACACATTTCACTTACTCCGATAAGGCAGCTATGAATCCACCTTTATTCGCTCAAGATTCGCACAGAGGTTTTCAAAATGGCCGTTGTTTATGTAGCCTAGTTGGTGAAATAATAGGAAAATTACATATTTTTGGTGTTTTTCTCAGACGACAGTCATAAGAAACCATTGTAAATGCATGTAATATGTCCTGGAAGATACAATACTTGCCCAAAACTTGCCATACAAAGATGGTGGAATTTCGAACTTTGGCATCGATTACAGTTCGGTTCATGCGCTTCACCATTCCGATGCAGTAGTGTTGATCTAGTCTTTTTGATTCCTAACCTTTCGCTCATTGTTCGGAATACTTTACTCTCGAAGGTTTGGCGTTGGTCAGAATGAAGTTACCCATTACTTATGAAACAGACAATGCACTAAACTCTGACATTATTGCTGTAATTCACCCAGTAGAACCGCTGACGAATCCTCTGTAGAGTCTTGTTCACTTCTAGATGCCCCCCTGAAGTCCCATCGTGTACTTAGCGCAGTACCTCCGGAAGCTCGGCTCCTAGGGATCACTATAGCTGCATTCGATGATCTGAACCATTCTCTTCAACAGGTCGTCTTCTATTATCAGGGAGTCCCACTGACCCCAGTAAGCCTTCAAGGTTTGGGATGGTGGGGCTACTTCTTGCCAAGTGGGGCACCGATCGGCTTCCTTCTATTCCTGGAGTTTGCGAAGCTCTGGACTCTTCTCTGTTCTTCAAAGATGCTTTAACGATGTGGGTACCCAAGAGGACAGGGTCGCCTGGACGAGAAATCTGCATTCTTTTGGCTCGTCCCAGCTTGATGTTCCTGTGGCTTTGGAGAATGACAACCATCTTGGACCGCTAACAGACCCTCTGGGTATGATCTAGCTTCCCGCCTTGGACCGATTTCTTTGTTTTATCCAAGAGGTCCTGGATGGTACCGAGTTAGGCTTTATCAGAATCTTTTTTGTACTTCTTTTATTGTCATTGTCATGCATGGCTCGAACTGTCAGATATATATGAGAAGCTTCTGTTACTGCTACGATGATGTTCTTGGGCCGACTCAGACGCACCGTCCTCTGGATTTCTTCATCTTTTATACCATTCACGAATGTTTGTACTGCTAGAAATTTTATGAGAAATTGGGGAGCTGTCGGGTAGGCGCTATGGCAACCTGGCAAAGTCCGTGTTTCGTATGATTCAACTTTATTTGATCAACTGATCCTACATTCACATACAACTCTTTTCTTTCTAAATTGAAATATCATAGTCATATGTAGGTACTAGATGTGAAATAAGAAGTCACATTTCTCCCGCCGCTGAGGAAACTTATTTGTCTTCACCATCTATATCAAACTTACATAACTGCCTGACGATAAGTTGAAGGACTCGTTCATACCGCTCGCGCCCCTTTGGCCCTGGAAACAGTTTTTCACTTTTTCTAATAGTCTATGAGTTTCTAGCTGCTTCATCATCCACAATAATATCTTCCTTTATAGAATCATTATCATCTGTCCACTTCAATATCTTGGATAATTTAGGAAGATATTCCTTACTCACCTAGACCAGAAATAATCTGCTTACATTTGAGATTTTCTCCATTCTTTTCTAAGGAACTTTTCTTCCCAATCCTATCAAGTCACATCGGTAATTTTTCAGAAATATAGAAACTTCTTATATTTAATTTTCAGTATTCAAATACACGGATGAGTTGATATGTGCTGTTATTGTCAGTTTCTCTTATACTTCCATACCTACATAAGTCGCTTTCCGATATTACTGATGACAGTCAGCAATTTCGAAACGAATTTAGGTTTAGTAACCTACTACCAGTATAATTCAGTAATTTTAAAACGATCTAAAGCACTGAACAGTGCTGGTTGGTAATTTCGGAACTCGATCTATATAGTAAGACACTTTTAATATTTCAAAGCCAACTTGTTATAGGAATGCAGAATAATAGGTTTAAATTAGGTATGTTTTATAGGCTCCAATTTGTTGAATCAATTCTGCAAAATTAAGGTGTGCTGAAATATAATTTTAATATCTGAGCATAAGATATTTAACAAAATAATTGTTGTACCAAATAAAAATTGGCGATACGCTTTTTTGTGAACAAAATAATAATTATTTCCTTATCATTGATGTGCATAGTGATTTTTTCATTCAGCAAATTTGCTCTAAAATCAAATAAATCGCTGCTTTTCATAAATCTTTTTTTATTCCATTATTTGTGAATGTGTTATAAACCAATTATAAGAGTTTAATGTGTCTACATTCATCCGTATTTCAATGAAAGCTATTTCTGAAAAATAGTTTCAAAACAGGTTCTAGGTCGAGTTGGAACCGAGCTACAAAACCCTCTCATCCCAAAAGGTCTGTACACTAATTTCTAACAAAACAGCTTAAACTCTGCAGGAAATTATTTTTTCATTTGGAAAACTAATAACTTTTTAGTCAAAGAATATTAACCGTGACTGAACATTCTCCGCCCCGTGAAGAACAGGAGTCTTCACTATCCACTGGTAGACGTGAGAAGTGTACATGACTTTGTTAGAGGTCCTGTGTAGGAGCCTTTTGATGGTCTTTATTTTTGTTACCCTTTCAGTGTCGTCTTTTCCTGGATAGGCTTCTTCGAGTTCCATTAACCACTCGTTTCTAGGTGCCTTGTCTTAGTCGATATTCTTTAATCCAATGCTTCCACTACACACCAGCCAGGGCTTGTTTCCTGCTTCATATGTCGTTTTTCTGATGATAGTGAACTCCTCCAGGTCGAAGAAGCAGAAAATGTTTGGGAGTAATATCCTCATCAGGGTCCATCGATATGTGTCAATGGTCTGGAGTTCACCATGCACCATGAATTCTGCCTCGTATAGAAAAAAAGGTGTTTGAAAATTGTCTTTAACCGCCTACTTGTTGCACAGCAATCCCCGAAAGTATAGGACTTGTTTGAGTTAGGAAGACATGGACCTTAGCTTTTCAAGTGTCAAGCACTACTCGGCTGGTTATCATTGAGAGTCCGAAGGATTAATGTCTATAGGTACCAGGAGTAACAAATACTTCTGTTACCTCAATTGATCATGTATTCGTAAACTTCACTCCACAAGGTAATACCTGTGTATTTGATAATGTTATCTCTCAGACCACAGGACGGTTTTCGCTGAACTCATCCAGATAATGCCGTGAAAGGAAATAAAACTTTTCCTACGACCACGTATGAAAACGTCAATAATCACACTGTTTTGTTATTCAGAAAGTAGCTCATATCACTATGGTATTGTTTATTTGAAAGAAAAAAGCACTAGTGTTGATATGAAAAATATCACAACGGTCGCCTGAATTGATATAGAAATAATTAGGTATATTGTGAAGGTACTCACTGTCAATATAAGCGTTCTCAAATCAAATTCATATTATTTATTGAAATTTCTGTCTCGTTTTATATTATACCGAAAACTCTTTATCTATTAATTTCAATGTGTCTGATACATAACCTCTGAATTCACTTTAAAACTGGAACCTATACTCTTTGCTGGAACTATTTCGATGTTGATGACAGAGGGTTAGATCATTCAAAAGAGTACGCAGCTACAGTTTTATGCGCGGCTTGCTGCTTGCATCAGTTTAATATCACAGTATCACCAACTAGAAGATTCTTTGGTATCACAGATGTTTGCAAAGACTCAAGGACGCACTAACTCGAGTAACTCGTACGCGCTTGCGAACTACATACTTCTATGGTTCTGTATTCCTGGTTGCGTGATTACTGGCGCTAGCAGGAGAATGGTGTCAAGGTTGTTTATTTACGCTGGTGTCAATATCAATAAAATTTGTCCAAACTAAACTAACGCAATCTATCATTAATCTACATAATGAGGATTTGTCGGAGAAGTATTCAAATATCATCTTGAATATGGAAATAAACAGTACTTGATATTGAATCAAAACCACCTGAAATTCTAGAGACCGCTCAAGTTACATTTTTGAGAAAACCTCCCGCGAAATGAAAGTATTCGGAGTCGTAGGAAAAATAGTGTACAAAACTCGTTGGAAAGTGTATTTCCTTCACTCGTTATGTTTCCGCACTCAACGCTACGCGGCTCGTGCTAAACGACTACTCGTGTGAAATATGTCACTTCCCACACTTGTTGTGTAATATACTATTCTTTCATGGAAGATTATACACGGACTGGCGAAGGAGTAACTTTTTAAATGGTTTAGCCCAAGAAAATTGGGTGGATGTTTGTATAATTCGTAGTACTGACGACTGACGAGGCGTTTGCTTGATGCTTTTTCATCACATTTCAATTTCATTTCGTAATAAATTTTCCAACACGCAAAATATAAGAGTTCACTCAGACAATAAAGACTGGGTGGACTCAGGACTTAAATAATCCAGTTCTAATTTGAAAGATCTATTTAATAATTTTTTCAAACAGGTGCCGTATGATACTATCCAAAAAGTACCTGAAACAGATACTCGATCCATCTACCGCATGAATGCATCTCTATCCGTTTACAAATGAGGAATTATTCAAACTGTTATCTTATAGATTAAAAAATTCAAATTCCCATGGATTTGATGAAATACGTTTATTGTCAAAAATGCTATATCACTCATCATTTAACCTCTAACATACCTATAATAAATCTATCTTTTTGTGAGGGACAATTCCCGAACATTATAAAGACTGGTGAAGTCGTTCCTATCCATAAAAAGGCACTCGTGATAAAATATCCAACTATAAGCCGTTTATATTTTCAAAAATATTTTAATATTATTTTCTATGCCGCCTGAATAAATTCATTGACTCATACGGTATTATTTCTGAAAATCAACACGGATTCAGACACGAAAAATCTACGATATCAGTCGTGCAGCACTGTTTTTATAGTCGAATAACATCTCTGATTGACTCTGGCGAATGCCCTGTTGAGATATTCTGTGATCTCAGCAGGGCAATGCTCTTCTATGGGTTACTAGCATTCTGAGTAACCGTAAACAGTATGTATCCCTCAAGAGCAAACAAAAAGAGGTAATTACCACCACAAACTCCTCTAGGGTGAATATCGATATAGGTGTTCCGCAAGGTTCCATTCTAGGGCCAGTTTTATTTTTGTTGTATGTAAATAGTATCAATGAACTATGTGAAAATATCCACATCACTATGTATGCAGACGATATATCTCTGTCCTTGTTGTGGATAAGTCCGATGAGACTCTGGAATTAAAATGAAACGAACTGATTCAGTCGTTGGCATCCTGATCATTCGAAAATTCCCTTTTTTCAATATTGAAAAGACTCAGTTCTTGAGGTTTTACAACAGGCAACGTGTCTTGTCCTTAATAATATGCCCTTATCCAACTCAGATACACACATGTCAAATTCTTAGGAATGAATATTGATGAAAACTTAAATTGGAAAATTAATTGCACAACCCTGATTTCCTCTCTTCATTCTCAGTGCTACCTACTGAGAAATTTGCACAAGTGGAATGTCGTCTGAGATACGGTATTTGTTTCTGGGGTTGGTCAGTAATGACAGATGATGTGTTTATAGCTCAGAATAAAATAATTAGGTGTATTGCCAATGTGTCTAGCACCACCAGTTGTCGAAATGTATTCATCACTCGTAAAATATTGACACTTCCTTCTTTATATATATTTGAGCTGTCTCTACATCTTCAGGAATAAAATAACATTCATTAAGAACTCTGACATTCATCAAATATATACTCGTAATCGTGATAACTATCGTGTACCATTCCGTATGTTTACATCACACTCGCAACCTCATTTTCAAACATCCTTATAGGTTAAGGTTTTTGTTAATTATTATGTACCTATCTTTTAGTTCACTCGTTACCGAATTTCTTGTTTATAAAACTGTATGTTTTGTGTAAACAATAAATTGATTGATTGATATCGTGTACCATTCAGCAAAAATGTTGTTGAATTCAACTCACCTGATAAAAATGGCCTACGGGCTTTCAACAACCTACCACAATATATCAAAGAATGACCTTCACTGTCTGGTTTTAAGAGGAATCTAAAGAATTTTTAGTGGCAAAATCTTTTTATTCATTGAAAGAATATTTCACCACTAATAAGTGAAATAAATGATCTCATTGTCAAATGTTCTGTTTTGTCTTTTACATATTTCGCGTTAATGTGATCTCCTGCTTTGTATATATGTATGTATTTATATTCATTGACTATTCCAATTCAACTATTTGTCACATGAAAAATAAATTATTATTATTATTATTAAGAATGTTCGGTTGGTCACCTATATCTCCTCCCGCTAAACGATGCTACAGAAATAAATAAATATTTCCAATAGCCGCGCCGGGATTCGAACCCGGACTCTCTGGGCCCAAAGGCCAGCGGCTCAACACACGCAGAAGGGTTTACAGAACTTCCTCCTTCGGATTGGCCTCTTTGAGCGATACCTCGAGTGCTGTCTTTATCGATCTCACCATCCTTTACCGTATGCCTCCCATTATGTTTGGAGAACTTCTATTTGATGCCTCCCGAAGAAAGTTCGTTAGATACAATTGTCTTGAAAATGAGTCCTCCAAGTACATCTCTAGGGTACCTGTCCTGCAGCGTCTAGAATCATGGTTTTTATTTTTGGCTACACAGTAGCCCTGCCAAGTACACTGTAATGATGCCCAATTCTGTCAATATATTTTATCGTCCAGAAAAACTAATGAATGAATCGTAACGAGTTCGATATCAGGTACCAACAAATATCCTTTCAAGTGGCCACCTGTTTTTAATATTTATATGGGTCGCTAGGTGGTCTCGGCTGGAAATATAAACAAATTTGATGTTCTCCGGCCGATATGACCTATAGGTACCAAGCAATGTTTATACTCAAGGTAGTTTTGTTTTATGAAAGAATGTACGAATTAGATGCATTTAGAATGGCAATTTAGTCTTTTGAAGATTACGAGAATAAAGTATGATATAGAATATAAACATTTTATGAATACGAGGCACAATATGATGACTATAGGATAATTGAAGGGAGGATCATTCGAGGAGAGGAAATTAGGGAATCAATAGGAATAACGTTACTTTTGTTTACACTTCAAGTTCACTCGTGTATAATTTATGGGCATGAGATCTGCAGCCGTAAAAACTAATCACTCCAGTAACCTTCAACCAACTTATATTTATATTAACTTGATCGAAGAGTAATGGAAAAAGCGCAAAGATATAAGAGTTATATCTGAAATAGTTTATATTAAATGCTCTTAACATGACCATATACTTTTAGAATGATTTACATTTGGCAACATCGACATGAACCAGGACTTAAAGTAATTAGCAGAAACTAAAATCAGAATTCAGAGCAGAGCAGTTCCAAGATCCAACAATTAAACTCCAGACAATGTTCCTCAGTTAGTAATCTCAGTGCCGCCCTCGTAAAGTGTGTTACAAG
Organism: Chrysomela aeneicollis; assembly: GCA_029955515.1. Taxonomy (NCBI): domain Eukaryota; kingdom Metazoa; phylum Arthropoda; class Insecta; order Coleoptera; family Chrysomelidae; genus Chrysomela; species Chrysomela aeneicollis. The sequence continues at coordinate 8,620,001 of JARUHQ010000016.1, read as the reverse complement.
TGAACGTGAATTTGCAGAACAGTGAAAGATGGATTTCCATCAGACAGTTCGGTTTTGATCCATTTGATAAAAATCATCTTGTTGTGCCGGTATTCAGTTCAATTCAAGTTCTATAGTTCAGGAAAACATCTCGAAAGTTACTATGATTGTGATCAACCACCAAACATGTAAGAAATCCTATTTATATTTGCCTCTGCCTGTCTTATTGATTCAAATGCTAAATAGATATTTGTACTCTGAGATAAGTGTATTTGTGTCTACACCCACTATTCTTTCTCCTGCTTAAATACTCACGAACCCAGTTAAAGTAGTAATATTGTTACCACCCTGTATAGGCCAACTTGAATAAAGCAGGGTGTCATAACAACACTGATAATGCATTATTTCAATAGACAATATTATTGTCTTCGAAACAAAGAATTTATTCAGACGTAGCTTTCTTTGCTTGTGCTTGTGGTAATTCTGTTGTGAAATCATCATCACTAGTACAGTCTTAGAATTTATGATCTTTCAACAATTATCAATTACTTATTATTTTCACTTCAGGTATAGATAATGTAGAGAAGTATTTTTGGTATAAATGAAAAGAAAAATTATATTTTCAGGGTAATTATTTGAATATCTTCGCTACAAATCACTATCACTCATTGAAATTAGATTTATTTCCTTTAGAAACGGTATCGACCTTTCTGTTATTCATCGGAAATAGAGCAGTATAAACCATGAATGAAGAGAATATTTGCGAAATGATGTATCAAAATTTAGAATGAATATTTGAACGAAATCAATGTCTTGAGTTTTGCTATTGAAAAATTCACTTAAACAAATAACAGTTCTTTTTTGGAGCTGGTAAGAAGGATGTTGTCAAACTTTTTGAGGGTTCCAGAGTGCGAAAGAAGTATTACGTCAATAAAATGAATGAGGGTTTACTTTTGACAGGCAACCTTAAAGAGAATATCACATCGACTGCTTGAGCAAAATATCACAAAGCAGCTGTTCTAGTCTGAAATTCATGAGGAAACATTGCAGTAAACACATACTACGCCAAATTCCACTCGCATATAAAATACGGTATTTTAATTGTGAGTACTGGTGCTTCAAAAATATGCCATAAAAATTTGTTGGTATCAATATATGACTGAGAGAAGAACGCAGAGAATACTTCAAAAATTTCAAATCATCTATGTACAAGTATTTTTTATACATACCAGAAGTTAGTTATGAAAGTGAGTTTATGAAAAACGGAATGAAGGACTGTCACCACATACTCGATTCGAAAGTAAAATACACAAAACCTGAAAAATACCGCCCTACTTTGAACCAAAATAGTACTTAATATAATATGGCTGAAGTTATATGTTTAACTCTATTGAGGAGCAAATTAAAAAGATCCTAAACTATAGATATTTGAGAAGATGCTCAAGCAATTGCTTGAAGCTAGATGAGTTCTTTCATTGTGATCCTTTGACATGGTGTCGTGATTATACGATTTCACATTTATGATTTTGTGATAATGCAATAGTTTAAGAACGCTATTCTCTGAATTTTATCCCAGTTTCTTCTTATTTCATCTATATTCAATTTATTGAAATTCGAAACATAAATTGAACGAAAATTTTTGAGAGAGAAAACAGTCTATCCAATTAAAAAATCAACCATAGTTTGAAATGAATGTCTACCAGACAGATAGACTATTTTCTCTTTCAATTCAAAAATTATTGTTTCATCTTGTTTTAATCAACTTCTGCAGTGAAATAATTATACCCTATAAAATCATCAATTAGGACCAACTGCCTTGGCTGCGAACCACGGATGAACACCATTAATTAGAGGATTATACTGTAAATAAATTCGATTGCCCAATAAACCCATAAAATATATATTTTTCACGTTTTCCTTATCTTATAAAATAATGATTACTATAACCTAAAATAGTTATAACAGCTACAATAACAGTACCAAATAAAATATCCAGTTTGAAAATCGGAAAGGCCTAGAAGTGGTGAATTAAAGTAACCTGTCAGTAAGGCGTATTGTTGTTTTTCACAGAAATGTTAAGTAATGTCGACAGTAGAAATTGTATAAATAAGAAAATAATCGACATATGAAATGAAAAACCAACTGGTGAACCTAATATATCTACATATCCCAGAAGGTCTAAATTTGAATTCTTATATAGTACATAAAACAGGATTATCTTTAATTCGGGACATGGAAGAGACTTTCCGATATAAATGGTGATACTTTCATACATGAAGAAAAATACTCATGATCAATGAAATGTTACTGTGTAGGTGAAAATTCTGTTGGCACCATGATTCGGCAATGCATCTCTCTGATCAGCGGAACAGTATATGCAACACATTCATCCCATCCTGGTGATCTCCACGCACTCTCTCTTGTTTCTTTTCTTCCGTTAAGACTGTTGTAGCCTATAATTATAATTCATTGTGAAGTATAAAAAAATGTATTTAGCAGAAAACGAATAATGAATTTTTTCAGAAATTGAGTATTTATTTAAACCGCGATTCCCTTCAAAAATTGCTTTTTCTGGAAAAACCTTCACAAAAACGTGTATTTTTATTTTTTGCAATGAAACGCCCGCTTTATGAAATGCTATGTACCGGGTGATTCAGTAAGGGTAACGAGGTACTGTATCTCGCAGTAACTAACAGTCATAGAAGTTTGGGGAAAAAATCTTCAGGGGAAATTGACCAAGAAAAATTGCTGGTAATATTTTTTAAATTGATACGTCCACCGCTAGGGGGCGTAATAGTTTAGATCGTATAAAAAATTGAATTTTTCGGAGATTTTCCTATATAAGTTCAGAAATGAATACTCTCACGTTAATGCCAACATAATGGTCCATCTTTTTTAACAATAAAGTTTCATTGTAGGACGTAAAATAAAGGCGGAGAGTATCCTAAACTTTCTGGAATGTAAATTTCTATAACTTAGGTTTGATTTGACGGAATTCTGGAAGATATGGTTCAAGAAAAAAGGATTGGTGAATAGGATAAAAAACCATCTATGCCATTCTGGTTCTTACCGCCCTCGCCAGGGGGCGTGTTCTACGAAGTTAACAGTTTTTTGAATTTTTCTCCGAAATTTCAAATGGAACGGTATGATTATCTCTACAGATTCGGAAAGAACCAGGGGCGGACTAACTGATGGCGGGGCTCTGGGCTATTGAACAACTTTGAACGCTACCCAGTTCATCAGATTTTTTTGAGTCGTCATGTCGGATTAAGAATATATAAATAATTTTCGTTATTTATATTTTGTGAACAAAAAAAAAACGGACATGAAAAATAAATACAAAATTCGACGACACATGATGATGAATCACTTTGAATTGTTAGACATTTTTTTACCATAATTGGAGGCTAATTCATTACCTTATTGCCGAATTTTTTGCGCTATTTTACAAAAAAATCGTGGATCACACCATGATTTAAGGCTATTTTTATGGACAAATTTTCTCTTTCTTCTTGAAAAAAAATACAGACTCTGTTTTTTAGGTATGTGCTATGTGAATCGAATATTGAAGACAATAATATCATGATCGCTATTTTATTCTTTTTTTTTTCAAAAAATCGCGGGTTAACCGTTGAGCATAACATATAAAAGAGAAATTTCATGAAAAATCTGAACAATTCGAGGCTCATTAACGGCTCTAATTTCAGCCTATTGCCGAATGTTCAGCCTCCTGAAAACAAAGGATAAAATAGAGGGCCTTAAAACGATGGTGTTTGGTTCTGTAGCTCGAGAAAATTTCTTAAAAAAAGGATAGGAGAAATTCGGCAATAGGGTAATAAACTAGCCCAAAGTGGTTCTGCTTTCAATACTAACCAGGATTTGCTCTGACGCTGAATCAGAACAAAAATATTGATATTATAATAACAATATCGATTTCTATTCATTATTATATAAGTGCAGTATTAATCGAAATTAACCATTTATTTCACAATTTTGGGGCCCCTGCAGAATCCGGGGCCCTGGGCTTAAGCCCCTATAGCCCCCCCCTTTATCCGCCCCTGGAAAGAACATCAAATTTCTCCATTCGTTTAAAAGATATGGCTTAAAAAATATTTCATCAACTAATTCATTGTAGAAACAAAATAGATTATTGAGTTTTCAGTTTTTCTTTCGAATTTCGTAATCGAGCATGTGATGGGAAAAAGAAAAAAATGAAACTTCTTTTCCATTTCAATTCAATCAGGACAATAATGATATATCAAAACAAACAATATCTGATAACGCAAAAACAAATTTTATGGTTAAATAAAAATGGGAACGAAGTTTTGAATTATTTTTTTCATTTTTCTATGGCATGCTTGACTACGAAACTTTGAAAAAATTTGAAAACTCAATAACCTATTTTGTTCCTTTGATAAATTTGTTAATGAAATATTCTTCAAGCCATAACTTTTCAACGAATGAAGATATCGTCATGCGATTTGAACATATTATGTTGCAAATTTTATCTTCTTTCCGAATATGATGAGATAATTATACCGATGCATTTGAGATTCCGGAGAAAAATTGAATAAACGATTAACATCACAAAATACGCCCTCTAGCGTGGGCGGTAAGAACCAGAATGGCATGGATGGTTTTTTATCCTATTCACCAATCCTTTCTTTCCGTCAAGTCAAACTTAAGTTATAGACATTTACATTCCAAAAAGTTTAGGATTCCCTTCCGCCTTTATTTTACGTCCTACAATGAAACTTCATTTTTCAAAAAGATGGACCATTATGTTGGCATTAACGTGAGAGTATTCATTTCTGAACTTATAATGGAAAATTTCCAAAAAAAATCAAATTTTTATACCAAGGTGGATATAGTATGGTGAAACAGCTCTTCAATTATTGTTTCTGCGAAAAACTTGTAGACCGTTTGAGAAGGTAGTAATATTTCAGCTACTTGAATGAAGATGGCGGTAAGATCGATTATCGAAGAAAATTTCTGTTGTTTACGTATTTCTGTGGTTCGCATCTGACAGACGTAACTTGAAACGACATTAAACAATATATTTTCTTTAAATCTGGAATGAATATTGATATTTTGACTCTTCTGAGTCATTTTTCATATAGAACAGATGAAACTAATAAAAATATGACAGAAGCACAGTTCCTGTTTTACCGACACAAGGTATGTCGCCATCTCTGTTAATTTCAGGAAATATTACTACGGTACGAAATCAAGTAGGCAAAGGTCTACAGTTTATTCTAGTGCTTGTTAATAGGAAGCTGTTTCACCATCCTATATCCACCTTGTTTTATACGATCGAAACTATTATGCCCCCTAGCGGTGGACGTATCAATTTAAGAAATATTTCCAGCAATTTTTCTTGGTCGATTTCCCTTGAGGATTTTTCCCCCAAACTTCTACGACTGTTAGTTACTGAGATACAGTACCTCGTTATCCTTACTGAATCACCCGGTACAATCAGAATATAAATAGTATGAAAAAGACTTACACCATATATGATGTACATTGTACAATCTTCCTACTTGTGAGAAAAATCCTGCAAAAGCCTCATCATTATTCTGCCTGTAATTGATAGCTCTAGCCCAATTATTGCCCCATTCGATCATCGTGCCAGGCTTGAGTGAATAGCTACGAATTTCGTATATATTTTTCGGTGCCCTGAGTAGAATTTGGGGCCAGTAGCTGAATGCCAAGAGATATTGTAAATGGCGTGACCTGACGATCTTTCCCTGCTCTTCAGCTAGCTTTTGATATTCCTGAAAAAAATAACGCGTTGTTTCTTTGAGTAAGTATAAACATCACAACTTGTGATAATAATAAAATCCTCATTTCAGCAATGGACTTTTGAAACATACGTATGAATACGATGGTGGCACTTCCGGTTAGACTGGAATATGATGGAAAATCCTATGTATTAATTCAATTTTCAGATTATAAACGAAAATCTTGACAAAATGTATCCATGATGTTATATATCTAAAAGTAATTTCCATTGGTCATGAACTAGCCGAGTTTTTATGCACTCAGTATATTTATGTCTCTCTTTCAGATATGTAATAAAAAGAGGAAGGTATATACTGAATTTGCACTGGTTTTTTCAATGAAAATTGCTATAACTGTTCTTGATATACAGGGCGTTTCATAATAAATGCGCAGGACTTCAGGATATGATAGCTCTTTCAAGAATATGAAAAAAAAATCCTATTGACTTCCCCTTTAAAATGCACCATTTTCGACATACAGGGTGTTGAATTTCCAACACTTAATTTAACTGAGTATGATTTGTTTTTTTTTTATTTTGCAAATATGAAGTTAACGTTTGGTTTTGTTATTTGTTCTAACGTTTAAATAAATTTTGTATAATTATGAAAAAAAATATTTAAAAAAAATTGACCATGTTCTTCAATATGAAAGTTGAAGTACCTTTTTTGTGTAGAAAACAATGGCGGTTTAAATAGGTGGCTCAAAATTGTACTTTTTCCAGTGGCGTAAAAGTTGGAGGAAATAACACCCACTACCCCTTCAAAATCTTCACCAATTATGAATTTTAAAAAATAACAAATCAGCCCAAAACATAGCTTATTATGAGTATAAAATGCCTACAAAATCTGTTTTCTGTGCGATAAACGGTTCCAGAAATTTTCGCAAAAAACGATTTTTTTTTTAATTCAACACCCTGTATGTCGAAAATGGTGCATTTTAGAGGGTGTCAATAGGAACTTTTTTTCATATTCTTGAAAGAGCTATCATATCCTGAAGTCCTGCGCATTTATTATGAAACATATTTCGAACTTTATGTCGAAAATATCAAATTCAATTATTCAATATGCGAAAGCCTCTAATATTTAATTTTGGAAATTAAATTGACAAAATCTTCAACAGTCGCTTTTTTTCGAATATTATTGAGCATCAAAAATAAGGGATACAAGGTTGTATTCCACAAATGTATGGTTTTCAAAATATTGGCTTTCAAGTTTAGTTATTGGTTTGCCAATACGGAATTAAAACAATCAATGAAAACACAAACCTGACAAAAGCTGATGTTGACTGATTTAAATGATGATATTCATGTAAGACAGGATTTTAAATCGAGTTTTGTTATAAATCTCGGTTTGAAATGATGTGTATTGAGTTATTGGTACTATCTGGCGGAAAAAGTATATCCACATCACAAAAGAATTTCATAACGAAATTGAAATTTCCGCCTTTTTAACCGATAAATTCGTTAACAGTCTGAAATTTTTTGCAGATATTCTTTCATACAGATTAATCCTATCTCCCTTTCTTCCATTGTTAACCTCCGAGTCGTGTGCAGTCTGTACACGGTGGCTGGATTTCGGAAATCATTGGGATCTCGTAAACCGTCGATTAAATTATGGCAAAGTTGCGCAATTTAATGCCTAACAAAATGCCGTTTTGAAACTTCGATAATTCCGAATACTTACTTTTGTACTAATGTAGATTTCATAAAACCGTTTTTTTATGGTGTTATTTGAAGAAAAAAGTCGATATGAACATCACTTTATCATGGCCACTTTTTCTTCCATATACAAGATAGCGGTGTCGCCGTGGTGGCGATGAGCGCAAAGCGCGATGATTATAATGGAAATCCATCACGGTCGTGGGTTCGATTCCCAGGCCCGTCAGAAATAACAAAAAAGGCGAGGCGACTGGGTGTAGCATGTTCTGTCCATACAAACACAAAAATAACTTAGAAATTTTCTGTGGCAAATGAACTATGTTTCGATGCTAGGATGAGTGAAATGAATGAGTGAATGAATGAATGAGGGTGAGTGAAAGGTGAGAGCGAATCTTTAAAAAAAAGGTAGCGTTTTCGAATCTGATATCCGACTTCTGTCTTATAGAAGCCATCAACTTATTTTTTCAAATACGGTCCTGGTTTTTTCATTCAATTTTTTGTTGCCCTCGGATAGCCCAAATAAAAATCACAAAAACGGTTTTATAAAATTTCGATTTTTTTCGGATATCTATGTAAGTATTCGGAATTTTCGAAGTTTCAGAACGGCATTTTGTTATTCCAATGATGTGGATCGAATTCCAGCCATCATGTACACTGATGTATTTAACATTTTCGGAATGACTCGACCCATTAGAACAAAATTCTCTAAACGAAAATACTAATAGTGAACATAATTTTAGATTTGGCGATGTTGTCAAAAGTTCACATTTTCTCAGATACAGTGACTAACTTTTTATTTTCAAATCTATACTTGAGAGTTCGATTGATAATTCAATTATATAATTGGATATATTTGCATAGGTTCAATTCCCAAAAACTAGTTTTTTTTACTTCTGCAATCTACATTGAAATTGTATAGTGGAGGCCAGTATATTTCAGATATATCGTTTTCCAGTTTATATTCAGTTTGGTTTATTTCTACACTATTTTTTACGTATATTTTTTTTATATATTTCTTTTGTAAACTGGGGTTCTGCTAATAACGAGATTTGTCGTTTGGCACGCATCTTTTCGGTTTGGGAAATAAATAACGTAAATGCTTCATACATTATTATTCCAAGAGATTACAATTGACGACGAGGATAAAAGTACAGACAAGCTCCAGGAATAATATTCCTGTTGGCGAAAAAGAAACAATTCGCAACATTATTCACGACTTCTACATAATAGAAAAAAATCTCTAAAAGGTATTTTGAAGAAAGTTCAAGAATCAGAGGGCTATCATTTCGAGGAGGTTTATCGCCAGTTTATCGAAGACCATGGATTTAAAATGGAAAATCACTTCTGATAAAAGAAAAATTCTGATGGAGTCACATTATATTCGTGCGAAACGTATTGAATATTTGCAAGTATAAGAAGAAATAAAGGCCTATTATTTATACAGATGAAACAATTAACATAGTTCGCATACACAACCTAATTTTTCAAAATGACTCGAAACACAGTTGTTTCCGAATCTCCTACTAAAATCAGTCCTTGTTATTGTCAATGCCTCATATCACAATGTCAGGTATGATAAAGATCCAACTACCACCACTTCAAAGGAGGATATGGTGAACTTTCTGATTGAGAGGAATATTCCACATGATACAAAAAAGCTATGAATTTGAAAAAAAATGAAAGGAAAAATAGTCAATCCAATTAAAAATATCAATTGTTTGAAATTGAATGTCCGGTAGACTACTAGCAGAAAATAACTACTTTCTTGGCAAATACCACGCATAACATTGACTTATATCAGCTCGTAGTCCATGCAACGATTCACACTGTGAATGCAGATCGCTGATGTTTCTTTCTTCCTATGACGTGACAAATTCACATCGAGACAGGCATGCTTAACAACCTACAGACCAGTTTCGGGCCCTTATCAGTGCAGGGTAGTTAACCAAGTAGAGACCCTGAGATCTCCACTCGAAAAAATAGTCTAACCAATTAAAAATATCAAACAGTTTGAAATTGAATGTCTAGTAGACTACTAGCAGAAAACAACTACTTTCCTGGCAAATACCACGCCGAACATTGAATTATATCTTCTTTTTTTTTTGGAAAATAAATGTAGAATCAAAAACTTGGTTTTAATCTTTGAGTTGAACAATTGATCCCTATTTTCAATGAGCATTTGAATTTTAAAGCGTCAAAATATTGCAAATGTACAGGGTGGATAAAATTCGAGGCATCACATGAGGATCTCGTAAATCGTAAGAGATACAGGGTCGGTTAAATTGTGGCAAAGTTGCGTAATTTTGTGCTCAATAGAATGCTGTCGAGAAAATTGGAAATTTCCCACTACTTCCGGAGATATCTGAAAAGAACTGAAATTTCGTGATTTCGTTTTGATTTATTCCTGGTGTTATTTGAAGAAAATTGTTAAAAAGAATGGCAGTTCATCATTGCCACTTTTTCTTTCCTACAAGATTACGATGTCACATTTGCAGTTTCGTTTTCGGCCCACCACCATCAACAAATATGGACCTGAATTTTTCGTTTTGGATTTGGTTTTCTTTTGGTACCCCGATGATAATGACATATCACAACTATCGGAAAAATTAGTATATATGAGAAAAATAGCCTATTGAAATAAATGCATAATTCCAACTCTCTTTCATTTCTTTTAATGACTCACATCAAACTATTATTGATACCAAATAGTATTTAATCAAATGTTCAAAAATGTTACCAACTTGTTGAATGCACTTGCGGATTCTCATTTGCCAAATTATTAATAGCTCTTTATAGTAAAGTATACGTTTTTCGGATACTTGGGTATAGAAATCTGACCTGATTTACTCACATTTACTTAAATTTACTTCAATGCAAACTAGAATATTTGAAGCGCTCTCAATAACGAGTGCAACGAAAACAAACCTATAACAAGAGCAATGTGTGAAAAAGAGATGGATAGATGCATTAATTTCAATAGGCAATTTTTCTCATATATTCTAATGTTTCCGATAGTTGTGATATGTCATTATCATCAGGGTCCCAAAAGAAAACCAAATCCAAAATAAAAAATTCATATCGGTATTTTAAAAAATAAAGTTGATGGTGGTGGGCCGAAGACGAAACTGCAAATGTGACATCGTAATCTTGTAGGAAAGAATAAGTGGCAAAGATGAACTGCCATTCATTTTGAAAATTTTCTTCAAATATGATATTTAAGCTCCAAAAAAGAGCTGTCCGGTATGTTTGTTGGGCTGGCTTCAGAGATTTATGTCGTCCACTATTCAAATCACATAGAATAGACCCTTACCTGCATATTCATACTAGAGACGGTGTGTTTGATGTTTTAAAAACATAAGTTAAATAGAAACACCATAAGAAACCCTCGTTTCCTGACTAGACAGATGGGTAATTTGGATCTTCCTAAGCCTAACACTACACAAGTTAAGAATTCACCATTTATAACTCAAAAAAGTTTTCAATCATGTACCTCAGAATATCAAAAATTTAAATTCAGAAAGAAAAATTAGGAAAAGTGTCAGAGAGTTACTGTTTGATAAGGCATACTACACTTTGGATGAGTTTTTTAACGATTCGCTTTAACTAATGCTTTGTCTTTGTTGTCTTGTATTTACCTTATAGTTTTGTATAGTAGGCTGATGAGCGCCTTGGACGCATGTTTTTACTTTTTGTTATACTTGTTTTTACTTTTTTGTGATTTAATTGTTTATACACATTAATCTTATTTCATCTCATTCGTCTCGACTAATTTTTATACTTCCACTTTTATTCTTTACTTGTATTTTGTACTTTCATTAGTTTGATGATTATTTATGACACTTTGTCAATAAGAAGTTATTCTTAGACAATAAAGTATCTATCTATCTAACATCAGGAAAAAATCAAAACGATTTCACGAACTTCCAGTTTTTTTCGGATATCTCCGGAAGTAGTAGGAAATTTCCGATTTCGTCGACAGCATTTCATTGAGAACAAAATTACACAACTTTGCCACAATTTAATCGACCCTGTATCTCTTACGGTTTACGAGATCCCCATGTGACGCTTCGAATTTGTTCCACCCTGTAGAGAGCTCATTCTGAAAAATCATCGTAATAGTGTAATTTGAGTATTTGAGTAAGACTTGTTCTTTGTTTTAGTCTTATAAAGTTTTCAAAACTTGCAATTAACGTTTTCGAAGAAATAAAAAAAATACACACCTCACTATTTCCTACCACACTATTGAAATGATCGATTTTTTCATAACCACCTGTGAATTTCCATAAATGCAATGCCTGATCTTGATCACCCACATTAACGGTCCATGAACCCACTAGATCGACGTCTTTTCCAAGGGAGTCTTGGGTCCTAAAGAAATCAACAGTGTTTTTCCTGAAATTAATACAATCTATTAGATCGTGAAAAAAACCATAATTCTCTGCTACAATGTCGCATGGTCTATAAGTTGAAATTATGTTCAGCTATATGGAGCATTTATACAAATACACAACTTGTCAAGAAATATATGTTGTCATTCAAAGTTTTTATATTGTACAAAGGATGAAAAGTTCATGAGACATTTTTATCATAATGAAACAAATAAAAAACTCAAACGAGATCAAATTTGCCAAATGCTGTCGAACCAGAAAAAACTTTTTATAGTGCATTCTCTCCCTATTTGAATGGATAAAGCCAATTTTCAACGACTCAAAAGTTACTCATAACTACAAAAACTAATAACCATATCAGATAATTTTATATTTTTATGTTAACTTTTGCAATAAATTTCAAAACTAATACTTTTTAATACAGAATGAAGACAACTGTCAAACCATACACTATGGTGGAAATGTATGGAATAAATTCATTATCTCTAATGTATATGAATTTTAGGGAAAATCCTGAGACAGGTCGATTTTTATTTTCAAATTGACATCTCTTGATATACATACAGAATATGTGACGTCATCCACGTAGTTGTGGTGACGTCATCGATTATTTTTTCAAATTGGAACATATCCCGTTTATTTTTTTTTGAAGGTATATTCATTGTCTATCTGACAGTATTCTAATATTAGAAAAATAAAGTAATACAGGGAGAGAAAAAATTATTAATTATTTTATATTTACAACGGAAATCGTTACAATAAATAATCAAATTCGTGATATTCTGCAAGAATACAATGTAATAGACAGACAACAATTCATTATCGAACTTTGCTATCGTTTCTGAATATATTTGTGAAATATTCACTCGTATTCGTTCTTTCAAATTATCTGATCTTTCCGGCTTCTTACATAAACTTTGCTCTTAAGATAACCTCAGAGGAAAAAATCGAGAGGAGTTGGATCAGGAGACTAGTTGGCCATTCGATTTACCCTCTCCGACAAAAGCATAATGGGTTGTAAATGGGTTGTAAATATAAAATATTTTTTCCCACCCTGTATCACTTTATTTTCCTAATATTAGTATATAGTCAGATAGACAATGGATTTATCTTCCAGAAAAAAAAAATTAAACAGGGTGTCTTCCTATTTAAAAAATAATCGATGACGTCACCACAACTACGCGGATGACGTCACAAACTCCGTATGTATATCAAGAGATGTCAATTTAAAAATAAAAATCGACCTGTCTCAGGATTTCCCTTGAAATTCATATGCGTTAGAGATAATGAATTTATTCCATACATTTCCACCATACTGTATATCGCAACCCCCTCCTTCCCATTTGAAAAATTGGGGGTTCCAACTGTCTCTCGAAGGAAGTTCAATATGGGAATTTTTTTTCGTTGCACGATGTCAATATAAAGTTGACGTATCACGGTATTTTTTTATGAATTGTATGCTCAATACTACTCAAGAATACTTTCATTCCATTTGGCTGTTCCACATCTTTCAACTGGCTTTACAGCGGTTGCTAGAGGAATAAATTCATTGTTACGTCAAGGCTAGGTTGATAACTTTTTAATGGAGCACATGCGCATAGTTTCACCTGTAGATGAATAGGCGAGCGTAGCTCTCTTGGTTCTTAGCTCTCAACATGAACACATGCATAAATACATCCATAGTTATAGAAATGATTACAAGGGCAATGTCCTTAATTCATTCGTTAAATGTCTGCCCATCAAGTCAGATGTACCACAAGGCTTGATTCTTCCTATCTCTAACTCAAATGACAAATGTAAATCATCAATAAATCTTTTCGGACATCCAGGACAAACAATTTTGAATCTGGTCGTCGAAAAATACCATTTTTTGTCTTCACGTCGACCATCTCTACCAAGATACATCGTAGTAACAATGCATGGTTTTTGTTTATCAGCAATTATAATCATATCTATATATTATAAATAAATAAATCACCTTCCCGCAATCCTTGATTTTCATCATACCACTTTGTTCGATTATGTAGGGTGGGTAAATATTCCTTTATTCACCTTTCCCAAACTTAATTGCTCAAATATTGGGATATCCCCACTGTTTTTTGGGGGAAAGTGTTTTTTGGTTGATACTAAATGAATGGTAGTTCGTGTCGTGGACCCAGTAAAAAATAGTTCGGAGTTAGAATGTGTAGGTGTTTCGAATCCGCCTCTAATATGCACATGAATTACTTCATTGATGATAATGAGGTCCATAGCTTCCTTTTATGTTTCACAACTATCCAGATAATTATCCACATAGTGTTTTTTAATTATTGTAGCGTCAAAATTTTTGGAAATTATTTCTTGAACTCGATAGAATTTTTATTTTTATACATTGAGCCAGACAAAGTGAGCAAGCTTTTTTTATATGTTCTGGTTCTCACGAAAAGGGATATCCTGTAATGTTTAGGGAACATCGTAAGAACCAAGGGAAAGAAGGTAGGAGTTGGTGTTCTTCTTAAATTTCTGGAGATCGTATGCCTCGGGGAACACCTCCCTAGGCAATGAGTTCCAAAGTCTCGATGTTCGTTGGATGAACGAGTCTTTGGAAAGGGACGTTCTGCAGGTCATAGAGATAAATCGCCAAATTTCCTACGGTGTTCTAGAGAAATGAGCGAGTTTGTAAGCGAGGCATCACCGACGAGACGAATTGCCTTTTTTTGGACAGAATCCAATAGTTTCAGGATATGTTTAGGTGCCGCGCACTCCAAATATGGGAACAGTATTCCAGGACAGGTTGAATATGTGCATTATAGATCATAAGCAGCTGACTGGGAGTGAAATAGCTCTTGGCTCGAAACAGAAAACCAAGTTTTTGGGATGCACTTTTGGCAATGGACCTCACGTGATCTTCACAAGAAAGATTATTGCTGATAGTAACGTCAAGCATCGAAATGGATGACTTCAATGGTATGGTTACTCATGACTGAATTATGTTGGGCACAGTGAGATCGGCTTTTCTGGAGAAAATACATGCTTGTGTTTTGTTTGCTTTGAATTCTACCAGGTTATTAGATCCCCACTGCCTATCTAAGATCAGGCCTTTGGTATATTATGTCGTTTTAACTTACACCATGGAATTTCGCTGCAGCATCAAATACAAGACGTAACTATCCTAGTTTATTTATATTAAAAACAGCAAAATGGGTGAATACCAAATTTTATTGTTTTTCATTTGCAATTCTCAATTTTTCTAAATCTTCAAGTAACCCTTGTTGATATATTCTTCGCCTTTTTCTTTTTCTCTATAAATTTTTCTTTCTTGACATTATAGTCTATTAAAAGCTATGGATTTACTTCTGATTGGCATCCTTCCATAGAAGTCATGTTTCGAAACGATCACCGATTCGTCTTGTAAGTTTCTCTATCATCAAATGTCCTGAATAATATTCTTTTCAGTTTTCAATGATTCGATTTTGTCATAATCTAATCCACATTAATCAATTCTGAATGAATATTTTACAATATCATGATGTTAGTCATCTTCGGAGTATTTCTCGCATATGTGAAAATTATATGCTGGCTGGATTTTCCTTTTATTATCACCCATTCCAGCTTAGCTAGTTGCTCTTGGTCAAAATCTTGATTGCTCAATGTAATTTATTGACATTGACAAGTCCTAGTTGTTAGTTTCAATTAACGATTTTGGTTTAACTTTTTCAAAAACTATCGATTTTAGAAGATTGAGATATGCAATCATTCTCACACCCTCAACGAAAAATATTTTGGAGTTATTGAACATATTTTGTTTTCCTCCAGAACAGCAAATACACCGTTTTATTTTCATTTCTTCAGAATTTAGAACTGTTCCGAATAGGCGATTGGTTTGATCATATTTGAATACCGGTTCATGAATCAGGTTGACTGCTCTTTCAATGTCTCTCAACCATTCAGAAAAGCTACAAAAATAACATCCTCTGATTTGACAGCATACATCGACCATTGTTGCTTCAAATCAGACATAAACTCCTTCAGTAATGTTGGATTTCTCAGGTGAATATAGTTATATAAATACTTCATAGCAGCTACAAGGTTATTCACAGAATTGGCAAACTTTGATTGTCTCCGGTCTATGATCTCTAGGAGCTGGTGTTGACGTAACTTAATAATCTATTGTAACGCTTTCTGCTCGGAGAAGCGTTATTTGGCGCTTTGGCTCGGGTGCTATATTTACACTTCTCGGGCGCCACCTAGCTTATAGTGGTAGGTCCACTCGCACCGGGTAACTATCAGTGAAGAAAGTTAACTCCAGGGGTCCTTAGATGTTAATTGTCAAAGTGACATTTGTGAAAGTCTCAATTCCCTGAACCTGGTTGCTTTGTTAATAAAAAGTCAAAACTCAATTGAAGAAAATGAAATAACAAGAAAAACTAATATTTTATTCATTCAATATTTACACTTGAATTGTAAACTGGAATGTTTAACTATAACCTAATATATCCTAATCTATCATACAATATCCTACAATATTCTACAATATCCCGCAATATTCTACTATATCCCCCTCCCACGGGTTCGCGGTGCTATAAAATTTTCCGGATGAAATATGCAAATCGTCTTTAGTTTACGCGGAGAAGCAGAAGCAAAGGTTTTACCCCAAAAGCAATTATTTCAAATCAAAATAGAATACAGTCGCGAAGCAGAAAAAATGAAAAGCCATGCAAAGCAGATCTAGCAACAAACTCAAATGCAATCAATTTGATAAGGCGACCCGGTATGTTGTCCTACCACCCGAATAGAATTCGCTGATGATATGCCAACACCTCGTATATCAATCCTACCAGGGCATAAAACAACTAGGGCCCACTTCAGATACCGAATATAATTCGCTGAGCCTGAAGTAGTTTCCTAGCATCTACCTACTGTTCCCCAGTCCGAATATAATTCGCTGACAGTGGAGCAGTAGTCACCCTGTATAGGAATGTCGATACGGTCTTCCTCCACGCAGGACACAGGACTCAGTACGAGTTGCCACGCAGCATCGATTCTAGTAGGGAATAAAACAACCTGAGATCTCTTCAGGAACCGAATATAATTCGCTGAACCTGAAGCGGTCGTCCGGCATGTACCTAATATCCCCCAGTCCGAATATAATTCGCTGACAGTGGGATACCAGTCACCCTGTACAAGAATGCGAGTACGGCGCTTCCAACTCTTACTGGTATATCGGCTTACCTACTTGCGGTCTCAAGTAGTCTGTCGGCTCGGCTGTCTCGGCTCGCAGTTCGCGGTATCGAACTTTGCTCTCTCTCCCTCTTTCTCGGACCTTGGCTGCGGCTTTCAGCTGGTCGGAGCTCTCAAGCGCTCTGGTTGCGGTCTCAAACAGAACTGCCGTTTTCGCGTCGCGATCGCGGGTATGTCTCCGTTTACCCCACTCTACTCACGGTTTGATTCAGTGGGGATCGTTCGAATCGCGCATCGCTGCAAGTTCTACTTGATATCATCGGTCGCAAGCATATCTCGCTAATTAATTATGAAAATCCAATCTATTCAATCAAGACTTCGCGCTAAAATAATATTTACTAAAACACGGCCGGAGTAAGATGACGAACATTTACGAAAAATAACGGAATTTCTAGCACGCTATATACCCATAGTACTACCTACCCGACACTATATACAGTATGTTCATAAAAACTCTGTAACTTCGTTACATCCCCCCCTTACTTCCTTAAAAAAATAATTTCACAATATTATTTTTTTCTTAGCTAAATCAGACCAACATTATGAAAATATCCCTTTATAATAATAAGAAAATAACATCTGACCATGTCAAATACAAAAATAAATGAAAATCACATCTGACCATGTCAAATACAAAATAAATGAAAATCACTATCCATAATGTACCTCCAGCTCTCGTCGAACCTCACAACCCCTGAAACATCCTAATGTCGGGGGTGAACACGGGCGTAGGGGCATCCGCACGTGGGACACGGCTTTCTCCGGGTGCGACGGTCCTTCCCCTCGCGTGGTTGCCTGCTGCGGTTAGCGACATCAGTGGTATGCTTCGCCTGAGATTCCCTGGAACAGCGGCAGTGCCTCGACATAACCCCCAATGCCCCGCATCGAGAGCAGAACACAATCGCTGGCTTTCGGCAGGCATCGCGTCGATGCCCCATCTGTCCACATCGCCAACAGGTTTCTTCGGTGATGCGGACGTATCGACGTCCTTCCGACGGGCCCTCCATCATACATGCTTGTTCTGTCCGCATCCTCTCTTCCAGGAGCCGCTTTTGCACCGCCTCCTTGGTCCAGAATTCGTCCTGTCGTGGGTCCTGGTCGGCCGGAACATCTACCTGATTCGGCCCATCGAAGTTAATGTCTTCACACGGAGGTTTGGCAGATGCTTCAGGACTTGTCTCGACCTGTTGGCTCGGCTCCTCCTCGATAGTGGGAGGAGATGGTGACTCCCGTATGTTGGTCTCCGCGTCGGGGGTTGGACATCTTTCTCCCTCTGGTTCAGGACGGACGGCGGCTGTTTCTTCCTGGTTGCTTGGCGTCGGCACGACTTCCTCGATGGCCTCCGCTTCTTCGATGGCCTCTGCCAACTCTCGGGCGATCTCCTCCACATCCAGGGAAGAGTCAATTTCCAACACTGGTCTGTCCATTCTCGGCTGGCTAGAAAATACGTTTTTTTTTTTTTTTTTTTTTTTTTTTTTTTTTTTTTTTTTTTTTTTCCTGTCGGTTTAGAAAACAGGGTCAGGCTATCAGAAAATAAAGAAAATTTGCTCTGCCAACAAATTAAAAACCAAATTAATTCTTTCGCAAAAAAACTTGAATTCACAGTTTCCTTTTTCATTTCTTCTGCTTTTATTTCGGCAGAGAAACCTTAATATCTCTACCGTCCGCGGTCGCGAGCCGGATTTGTACACGACCCTTCGCCCCTGGCGTTCGAAGGGCCCGCAGTCTCTCACGGAGTTCCGGTGACCAGGTTGCTCCCGGTTGCAAATTCAGCAACATTTCCGCTAACAATTGCCTTTCTCTGCTGTTTGTCGCCGTCGGTTCCGACGTTACCTCCGAAACAGCACGGTCTGTCTCAGGTCCCATTGTCGCTAACGGGACAATTTCGGCAGGCTGGCTAACCTTCACGTTCGCCTCGCGGTTACTACTAGCGGAAAAAAATTCGACTACGGTGGCGGGTTTCTTTCGCAACGGAACCATTTTTGGCGTTGGTCTATTTTTTTGATGTATGGGTGGACTGCTTTTATTGGTCGGCATAGGCCGGTGAGAAGTTAGATCTCGGGCTATCTTTTTGATAGACCGCATGTGCTGCTGAGCCTTTATTTTTTTTCTGATGGCATCTTGGCGGGGTATCCGAACGTCTTCGGGTTTCGGAATCGGTACTGGAACCTTTTTCGGCATATCGGTATTCTGAAAAAGATGCCATTGTGTCAACCGGATGTACCGGTTTCAAATCCTTGATGTGAATGTGAAGGAGCTTTTTGCCAGATCCGCTTTTGATATGATAAACCACCGGAGATACGACTTTAATGACGGTATAGGGTCCAGAGTATTTAGGGACCAGTTTTGCAGCAAACCCCTTCGTGGCGGAGGAAAGGTGGTGTTCCCTCTTCATAACTTGGTCTCCCACGTGACACCTCCACTCACGCCTACGGAGATTGTAGTTCCTACTCTGATTAGTGAACGCTCTGGCCAAGTTGATTCGGACGAATTCAAAGACCTCCTTCAATTTGCTCAACCGCAGAGCTTGGTCTCTAGACTCGCCTGGGTTGTCCTGGGCGTCGTCGGCAAGCGGTTCTTCAGGACGGTACATAGCTCCTGGTAGTTCCAACTCTCTACCATAGTTCAGGAATGCCGGAGTGTATCCGGTGGAGTCATGGCGGGCTGTGTTATAGGCGAACATCAATTCAGGTAAGTGCAGATCCCATTTTCGATGGTCGCCATCACAAAACTGGGATATCATAGTTTTCATTGTTTTATTCGTCCGCTCCACAGGGTTGGCTTGCGGTGTGTAGGGTGGTGTGAAACGGTGCCCAATCCTCAGATCTTTCAACAGGTCTCTGAACAGTGAACCGGTATACTGAGTTCCGTTGTCGGTGATTATGGTTTTCGGACACCCGAAACGGGTGATTATTTCTTCGTACAAGGCTTGGCTTACTGCCTTCGCTGTCGCCTTCCGTATGGGACGGCACTGGACCCACTTCGTGAATCTATCTTGGAATACTACCAAATAGTTATTCCCTTTACTCGAGCGAGGCAGGGGTCCAACCAAGTCGGAACTTACAGTATCCCATGGTTGACGGTTGACGGACGGTTGCATCTTTCCTGGAGTCTTCTGTTGCGAAGATTTGTACTGTTGGCAAGACGGGCAGCTCCGGACATAATTGGCAATATCCCGGAACATTCCTGGCCAATAGTAGCGGCTCGCTATCCTGGCGGTGGTCTTGGCTATCCCGAGATGTCCGGCTGTGGCAGCGTCGTGATTCTCCTTCATCACGGAGGATCGAGCTGGTTTCGGTATACAAAGCTTCCAGGGATCGGCAAGTTCTGGTTCGGTAAAATCGGTAGAGTCCCAGAAATGTCTGTACAGTCGGTCATCTTTTATACAATAGTCGGGATGGGCTTCCGGATTTTGCTGTATATCGCCTTTCTTCTTGATATACCAGGAACAATCCTGTGTTCTTTCGATGGCGGAGATATCGGCTTCGACTGGTATCGGATGTCTGGATAATGCATCAGCTACTCGATTCAAAATTCCTTTTCGATATTTGATTTCGAAGTCGAATTGCTGCAGGTACATACTCCAACGGGCTAGCCTTCCGCTTGGGCTTCTGATGTTATGAAGCCATTTGAGCGATTGGTGGTCGGACAGGACTGTGAAGTGGTACCCTTCTAAGTAAGGGCGCATTTTCTCTATGCCCCACACAATCGCCAGACATTCCTTTTCGGTCACCGAATACGCCTTTTCTGGGGTGGTCAACGTACGGCTGGCATACGCGATTATATGATCTCCGTCATCCTTATTCTGGATAAGGACTGCACCCAATCCTTGGTCGCTGGCGTCCGTTTGCAGAATGAAAGGTCTGCTGAAGTCTGGGCAGGCCAGAACAGGGGATTTTGTCAAGCATTCCTTTAACTTACTGAATGCTCCCTCCTGTTCGTCAGTCCACTGCCATCGATGTCCTTTCTTCAGTAGACGGTTCAACGGAGCGGCCAAGTTTGAAAATCCAGGAACGAAACGTCTATACCAGGACGCTACTCCAAGGAAACGTCTCAATTGACGGACGGTGCTAGGTGGTGGAAACTCCAGAATGGACTTCACCTTATCGGGATCAGTAGAAATACCTTCGCCAGTAACCACATGGCCTAGATACTTGAGTGATCTCCTGCCAAACTGACATTTCTCTGGGTTCAGACGGAGGTTGGCAGATCGGAGACGGTGAAATACTTCCTGCAGGATGCTGAGATGTTGTTCGAATGACTCTCCAAGTACGATAATGTCGTCCAGATAAGCAAAACAGTACGGATCGAGCTCCGGACCAATGATACAGTCCATCAAACGCTGAAACGATGCCGGCGCTGCATGTAATCCGAACGGCATAACTCGGAACTGGAACAAACCTCGGCCAGGTACTGTAAATGCTGTGATTGGTTTGCTTTCATCGGTTAAAGCCACTTGCCAATACCCCTGCTTCAAATCTATGCTCGAAATATATCGAGCTCTGCGCAATTTATCCAAAATTGCATTAATGAAGGGCAAGGGGTAGGCATCCTTGTGTGTCACAGCGTTGACTTTCTGAAAGTCTATGCAGAACCTCGGTTTTCCATCCTTCTTCCGAACTATCACGACTGGGGAACTCCATGGACTATTAGAGGGTTCGATGATACCTTCCTCTAACATCTTGTCGACTTCGGTATCTATGACTTCCTGCATTCTGGGATTCTGGGGTCGGTAACGCTGTTTGATCGGCTCCGGGTTGATCAAACGTATCTTATGTTTGAGAATCGGCGTAACTCCCTTTATGCTCTCAAATCGAGCCAATTCTTGATCCAGGAATGCTTTGAGTCTCCTATCCTCAGTCGGTGACAGTCCGAGTTCTTCAGTACGGTCAACGGTATTGACAGGGTCTGGCGGTTCGGGTGTTCGGTCGGTTATCGGTTTTCCATCGATTCGTATATCTCCACCTGATAAGTCTAGTTGGAATTTCTGCGGTCTCAGAATATCCATCCCTATGACAAAATCAGGAGACAGACCAGGAAGATGCCCAACGGTGGCTGAGATTGTGGTATCACCAATGACTAACTCCAAGTGATGAGTGCCGGGGACTTGAGCTGGGAGGCCATTCGCCATTCTGGCCATGG
Source organism: Chrysomela aeneicollis (assembly GCA_029955515.1). Lineage (NCBI taxonomy): Eukaryota > Metazoa > Arthropoda > Insecta > Coleoptera > Chrysomelidae > Chrysomela > Chrysomela aeneicollis. The sequence continues at coordinate 8,597,834 of JARUHQ010000016.1, read as the reverse complement.
ATACATTCGTTGTATCCTTTGGGACTCCCATTTCCTGGCATCTTCGAGCCACTTCATCTCCCATATACGTTTTCGATGCTCCGGTATCCAACAGTGCTTTGTAACTGCCACCCAGGGTATGTACAGAAACGAAGGGACGGGCATCTTCTGGACGGACGGTACGGATCGTTTCCGAGACATTTGTAGGATGGCACTGCTCGGGTCTCGGTACGGGGCAATGCCTTCCTAGTTTTCCGACCTAGGACAAGGGCAATCTCTTGACAACACTCCCTGTTTTCCACAGCGGGAGCAAAATATCCTAGGAGCCGATCTGCACTGATTTCTCAGATGTCCTGTCTGACCACATCTCCAACATACGGCTAGTGGAGATGGCCTTGGCTCGGTCCTAGGTTGGACGGCTGTCATCGACTCTGTCCTCACAGGAGTAGTCTGTTGGGGCTTGACAGTTGGGGTAGTCGGCAAAGCTTTCGTCCCGGTGGGGTACCTTGCAGTCATTGCATAGGTTTGGTACTTTTCCTGTAGTTCCCCACGAAGAAGCTCAAACTCCTTCACAGCTCGTGAGAAGGTGACAATATCGGCAAAGTCACTCCTCTTGATGTGCTGTCGGTATTCGGGCAACAGGTTTCGGTACAGCCACATAAGCTCTTGCTCTGGTGTCATGCCTCCATGTCTTCGTACAAGCGTCTGGATGTCGGTTACATACGCTTGTACAGGCTCATCCGGTCTCTGAAGCCGTCTGCCAATCGCTACCTCTAGGTCAACTTGGTAGTTGGCAGGGAAGTAGAAAATTCGGAATAGTTCGACAAAGGCTTCCCAAGTTGAACAAGCAGTCCGGTTATTTCTAAACCAAAGGGCGGTTTCCCCTTCGAATAGTTCCGGTAGTACGGCTATCAACCTGTAGGCGGGTATGTTCTGCGATAGACGGATCTCCTCAAGTCTCTCCAGAAATGCCACAGGGTCTCCCAATCCATCAAAAGATAATTTCCAGTCACGAGTTCGAAGTGGTTCCTGGGTTGTCATCGACGTGGATGGAGCTGTCGTCATTGGTGTTGTCATTATCGGGGTGGTCGATTGAGTAGCGGACGTGGTAGTTACGGGTGGTACGGTTCCAGGTGCAGTAACGTTCACTGGAGGCACGGTGTTCAGATTCGGGAATGTCCAAGTCGAAGTCAGTGGAACACTCCCGGGTACAGGCGTCGATGGTGCGGTTACCACCCTACCTTCCCTGAGGAACCTTATCAGTCGTTTTCTCTTATCTTCGACTGTACCAGTGACATCCAGACCAAATTTAGACAACTCTATGTCTATATCTGCTTTCTTCAGCTGATACACCCAGCTCACTCTCACATCAACCGGATCCTTATTCTTTGAGGGTGAGGATTGTCCTTCGGGACCGTCTTTGGAAAGGTCATCGTTTCCCATTTTCAGTAATCGGATATCAGCGCGACTGACTGGACGATTCTAAACGAGGTGCCTTTTGCTAGGTATCGAACAACTATCAGCTGTCAAAGTGACAGATACCGGATTTGAAAAATACACGGGTTTTATCCGATGTCCCTATACTTTACTAACAGTTTCCTAACCCAAACTTTGCTTCCGGAAGCTGAAATCTGGAGCTACAATGGTCGGATCAGGTTCTGAACTCACGGAATGAATTCCTTGTACCCAAAAACCTATTAGACGAGATACGACTCGACTTTCAGTGAGTGCTGTCAAAATGACAGTTACTGACTATTCGGCGGTCTGCGGTATCAGAAACTGCGAGGGAATACGGTTTTCAGCGGTTTCTGAAAATTCACGGTCCCTGCAGCTTATTTCACCCGTTTCGGTCGTGTATTCCAGTCACGAAGTGCTCGGATAGGTTTGGGAACAATCGAAATGAATTCCTTGACCTCGAAAACCTATTCTGGGAGGGGTCACTATCCTATATTAACAAAACTATGCCTAGCTGTCACTTTTGACAGGTACCGAATTATTTACAAAATATTTACAAGTAAATCGCGGTCCCTGCTCGGGCGCCAAATTTGTAACGCTTTCTGCTCGGAGAAGCGTTATTTGGCGCTTTGGCTCGGGTGCTATATTTACACTTCTCGGGCGCCACCTAGCTTATAGTGGTAGGTCCACTCGCACCGGGTAACTATCAGTGAAGAAAGTTAACTCCAGGGGTCCTTAGATGTTAATTGTCAAAGTGACATTTGTGAAAGTCTCAATTCCCTGAACCTGGTTGCTTTGTTAATAAAAAGTCAAAACTCAATTGAAGAAAATGAAATAACAAGAAAAACTAATATTTTATTCATTCAATATTTACACTTGAATTGTAAACTGGAATGTTTAACTATAACCTAATATATCCTAATCTATCATACAATATCCTACAATATTCTACAATATCCCGCAATATTCTACTATATCCCCCTCCCACGGGTTCGCGGTGCTATAAAATTTTCCGGATGAAATATGCAAATCGTCTTTAGTTTACGCGGAGAAGCAGAAGCAAAGGTTTTACCCCAAAAGCAATTATTTCAAATCAAAATAGAATACAGTCGCGAAGCAGAAAAAATGAAAAGCCATGCAAAGCAGATCTAGCAACAAACTCAAATGCAATCAATTTGATAAGGCGACCCGGTATGTTGTCCTACCACCCGAATAGAATTCGCTGATGATATGCCAACACCTCGTATATCAATCCTACCAGGGCATAAAACAACTAGGGCCCACTTCAGATACCGAATATAATTCGCTGAGCCTGAAGTAGTTTCCTAGCATCTACCTACTGTTCCCCAGTCCGAATATAATTCGCTGACAGTGGAGCAGTAGTCACCCTGTATAGGAATGTCGATACGGTCTTCCTCCACGCAGGACACAGGACTCAGTACGAGTTGCCACGCAGCATCGATTCTAGTAGGGAATAAAACAACCTGAGATCTCTTCAGGAACCGAATATAATTCGCTGAACCTGAAGCGGTCGTCCGGCATGTACCTAATATCCCCCAGTCCGAATATAATTCGCTGACAGTGGGATACCAGTCACCCTGTACAAGAATGCGAGTACGGCGCTTCCAACTCTTACTGGTATATCGGCTTACCTACTTGCGGTCTCAAGTAGTCTGTCGGCTCGGCTGTCTCGGCTCGCAGTTCGCGGTATCGAACTTTGCTCTCTCTCCCTCTTTCTCGGACCTTGGCTGCGGCTTTCAGCTGGTCGGAGCTCTCAAGCGCTCTGGTTGCGGTCTCAAACAGAACTGCCGTTTTCGCGTCGCGATCGCGGGTATGTCTCCGTTTACCCCACTCTACTCACGGTTTGATTCAGTGGGGATCGTTCGAATCGCGCATCGCTGCAAGTTCTACTTGATATCATCGGTCGCAAGCATATCTCGCTAATTAATTATGAAAATCCAATCTATTCAATCAAGACTTCGCGCTAAAATAATATTTACTAAAACACGGCCGGAGTAAGATGACGAACATTTACGAAAAATAACGGAATTTCTAGCACGCTATATACCCATAGTACTACCTACCCGACACTATATACAGTATGTTCATAAAAACTCTGTAACTTCGTTACACTATGAAGTAGTTGATGATAAACTCTGGTCGTCCATACGAATTCGTTAGGGTAAAAATGATTTCTCGAACATTTTATATGAAATGAGAAGCATTTTGACTGTTTCTCTAGCTTCTTATTTATTTCTGCTATTTTACTTTGTGCCGTTAGTTCTGCTTGTAACATTTTTTGTTTAACAATGATTTCTTTACTGCTTTTGCTGAATAATATTTTTCTCAGATTCAGATGTCTTTTGATCGATTGTTTTTTCCTTTCTTTTCTTCTCAATACATGCTTTTCAGATTTCACATATCGGTTGGTTCATCACTGTCTGTTATATTGCTGGTCTCACCAATTTCGGTATTCATTTGCTTGAATCGAAGGACCAAATGTTTAGCGGGTATATCTTAGGGTATTCAGGACTCAGAAAACTTCCACGCTACCTTATTCCTAATGAAATAGGTAGGATGTGGTGCCCATGAAGGGTTTCAACCATCTCGTTAAGAAAAAAACACCTCCAAAAATTCCTACGTTCGGAGATAACCTGCAGATAACTTTCAACGGAATTACACTTTACACTTTACAATATTTGTCAACCATGAGAGCTCTTTTCTTAGTTGTATACCAATTACTGTTGCAATCTATATATTTTTCTATATGAATCTGAGCAGATAATTGACATTTCTGTGAATGTGAATAACTCTGGATCATCAGTGAACAGAAGGTCTAAAGTTGATTGGATTTATAGTTTTTTTTTCGTGTGGGAGCTTGTATCAACTGAGTCAGGTCTGTGGGCAATTGCACATTCATTGGAATAAGTATAATTTACTAATGGCCATGTCATCTCAGAAAAGTTGAAGTCATTGAAAGTGAAAATAATTAAGTTCTTGAAGGTTTTTGGTGAATTGTCTACATAGTTTTTCTATCAGGTGTTGAGTGTATTGTTTGTTAATTTGAAATTGAATCATCCTTAATGTCTAAATAATAATACGCAAAATCGCCGATATATGTCGATTATTATTTTGAAGACACTGTGTAATCCACAAATCATAAGCGTCAATTCACCCAGCTACAGTAGTAGTTTAATAAGAGGCGTTTGATTAAGCTTCTTCCTCTTCTTCTCTTCGATTTGAATGGCCTAAGTTACCAGGAGTATCCAGCCAAGTACACGCAATATTTGATTACATAACCTCAAATGGGGCCCAACATAAAGTGGATCTGAGACTATCTCATACCCCATGAGGATTTTGTCCTTGATCACAATTTCCATAATATTGTATTCCACTAATAAGTCTTATGAATTTTCGATGCAGGTTATGGCCCCCTTATCCGACAAATCCGTTGTCATCTGGCCTCGATACCGGCGTAGAACAAAAGGACCAATTGTATTTCACTAATTTTCACTGAACTTCACTAAAATAGATATATTTTCAATGTATTTACGTAATTTCAGTATGGACAAACACATTAAACATCTACTTGACTTCCAACCTCGAGGACGCCGCCTTTCCTCTTCCATGGTCAGAAGGCGAAAAAAACTTTTAGCAACTGTATACAGGGTGTCCCCTCTCAATTGGAAAAAACTTCTGGGGCATATTGAGGAACCATAGATAAGCAGTTTGAGATAAGAGACTGATGTCCTGAAGTGCATGGTTTTCAAAATACAGGGTGTCAAAGTTTTTTTCAAAAAACTTTTTTTTATTAATATTTCAAAGACACGTTAACCAATTTTCTTGAAATTTGCTAGTGATGTAAGCTTTAATAAGACGCTCAGTGAGCACTAATTAAATGTTAATTATGACTTCCAGTGGCGCCCCGGGGGACAGTGTCACGAATAAAAATGACAAAAAATGTACGCTGCTGACTTTTTCTTAAAATTTTATATATTTTTTAGAAAGCTCAGTTAAAAATACAACTTTTTTGTCACTTGATATTTTTTCGTATCTCTCTCCGTTTTCGAGAAAAATTTGTTATTAAAAACTTTATTGAAAGGTTCATTATCTGAAAATCTAAAACAAAACAATGTTGTCATGGTAACACATAAACATGTCAAACTTTAGTAAAAGTGTCAGTTTCTAAGTACTTAATTATCTTCAAACGTTACACTAATTGCAAAAATGAATCGGTTTGAATTAGCCGAGCTTGCAGATATGCATCTCTTGTATGCGCGGGGTAATTCTTTGTTAGCACAACGGTTGTACGGGCAGCGGTTCCCAAATCGTGAATTGCCAAACCATAAGATTTTTATCAAAATTCATCAAAATCTACGGGAGACCGGCTCATTCGTGCTAAGTATTGCAGAAATGGCAACTTTCTGTGTTTTTTTTTTCTTGCGCGTTTCTGTTTTACAGCCAATCTAAGAGGCTTTGTTATCTTTGCAGCCTATTCGAGAATTTGCAAGGCAGTTTCCGATCAGAGATGCCGTTTAGGATGAAGTCATGGCACGCATTCAGAATGAGCCCAACACTAGCACTCGTCTGATTGTGTCGCAACTTGATTGCAGCAAAAATACTGTCCATCGAGTATTGAAAATCCACGATCTCTATCCATTTAAACTGCAAAAGGTGCAGCATCTACTGCCTGACGACGCTCCTCGGCGGCTCGAGTTCTGCGAGTGGTTGCTCCGTCAAGCGGATGAAAACGCTGATTTTTTAAGTATAATCTTCACGAGCGATGAAAAAGGATTTTCGCGCGAGGGGACATTCAATCATCGTAATAACCACGAGTGGAGCGAACAAAATCCCCATGCTACGCACATCAGAGGATATCAGCAGAAGTTTGGTGTTAATGTTTGGGCAGGTATTCTTGGCGACCATTTGATTGGGCCGTACGTTCTACCTGATCACCTCAACGGAAATAACTATCTAGTTTTTTTGCGAGATATTCTGCCCGAGCTGCTGGAAGATGTACCCCTCCAGTTGCGTAGAGAGGCCTGGTTCCAACACGATGATTGTCCAGCGCATTTTGCGCGCACCGTGAGAGGTTACCTCGACCAAACCTACAACAACAGGTGGATTGGTAGAGGTGGTCCCGTCCCTTGGCCAGCAAGGTCGCCGGACTTGGCCCCCCTGGACTTTTTTCTTTGGGGCGAAATGGAACGGTTGATCTATGCAACTCCTGTGCCGACCATGGAGGACCTAGTTGCTAGAGTTGTGGTGGCAGCGGAATTTATCGCGAACAATCCAGGCGTGTTTGCTCGGGTGCGCGAATCCTGGCTCGACAGGTGCAGAAAATGCATCAAAATGCATGGTGGACACTTTGAGCATTTGCTCCACTAATTAATAATAATTTATTTGTAAAAAAGCCTCCTTGTTTTTCTTTCTAATAATAATGAACCTTTCAATAAAGTTTTTAATAAAAAATTTTTCTCGAAAACGGAGAGATACGAAAAAATATCAAGTGACAAAAAAGTTGTATTTTTAACTGAGCTTTCTAAAAAATATATAAAATTTTAAAAAAAAGTCAGCAGCGTACATTTTTTGTCATTTTTATTCGTGACACTGTCCCCCGGGGCGCCACTGGAAGTCATAATTAACATTTAATTAGTGCTCACTGAGCGTCTTATTAAAGCTTACATCACTAGCAAATTTCAAGAAAATTGGTTAACGTGTCTTTGAAATATTAATAAAAAAAAGTTTTTGAAAAAAACTTTGACACCCTGTATTTTGAAAACCATGCACTTCCGGACATCAGTCTCTTATCTCAAACTGCTTGCCTATGGTTCCTCAATATGCCCCAGAAGTTTTTTCCAATTGAGAGGGGACACCCTGTATACTTTTTCCTCTTCTGTTGATGTATAGGAGATAATAGGAAGGAACCTTCTATTCGCGATAGGTGATAAGCGATAGCGGTGACTCGTGAACACAATGACACAAATATCAAAAATACGAAAACAAAACAAAAACGATACCACTTCGAGGAGTTCGAGTTGTACGTGTTATTTTCTATCGCGAATACAATCGTCAATATATTTTTTCTATTTTGGTTGTATAATGAAGTAATTATGAAACGCAAATGCGTGTCGAAATTGCCTCTATTTGGATACGCATTTTTTAATAATAATAATTAGTGTACTTTATTGGATCACCCCATAGGCCATCGACCAAGGTCCTTCAGCCTGTTACAATATATTACATGGAGGTTTGTATAATTATTAGATAATATTTGTAATGTATGGTATTAAAAATACATCTGGTATATGCGCTGGATGTTAGCAAAAACTAGGTAGGTAGCAAAAAGCAGGTAGAGAGCAAACAGTCACCTTTGTAAAACTGGATATTATAGTTTTGATTTGGAGTTTGTTGAATATAAATGGTACTCGGGAAATAGTCGTTTGATTTCCTTTCATAATACACTACAATATTGTATTGAAAATAAACGAGAAAAAAATTTGTAATGTACTCTTCTTAATCCTTAATTATTGAAATTTTGGATGTGCTCCAATACGGTATTGATATCACATTTTTTATTATTCGAAGGTTGGTACAATCGAATTCGGTAGTGTAACGCCCAAAGTAGACTGAGGAATGGCACGATTATTATTATCACCATTATCATTGTATTAACACCCGGAATGTTGTAATGAGTGCGACATCCTGGCCAGAAGTCGTTACTGATGATTAATATTGTTGATTCATGTTCTCTTAGGTAATACTTTATGCGATCAGAACAATGAATAATGTTCAGACAGTTCTCACCGAATCGTGCTGGAAGAAGTTATAAAATAAAAGTTTTAAAGGTTGGCTGTAAATTCTTCCAAATATTCAGCTGAATATTCTCTAGTCGTAACACTACCATTGAAAAACTCAAAGTTTTTATTGGTGAATTTTAATTTAGTCTGATTTGATTTGAATTGACCAATAGAAACAATAACAACATTGCATTTTCCACCGTTGGTATCGCAAAAATCAAAATCGCTCTACAGTAAACTGGGATTTACGCTTGTGCGTCAGATTTTAAATATTTCAATGTCATCATTGTTACCTATCTAATATGTTTCTGTTCTCTGACTCCAAATCAATTTAAAATAGAAAAAATCGTATGACACACGTTTTACAAAACACGTTGTCGCACTTGTAGCTTAGCTAGTCGTACTCCAAACAACGCATGCAACAAAATATCGTCTTATAAACTTGTGAATGAAAAGTAATTATTTCCACAATTAAACCAGTGTCCTTTAAATTGACAAACATTCAATTTTTGTGGCTTTTGGGAATGAATTCCACCAAACGTATGGGGATCTGTATCATCCCAGTAAAGACAATAGATTGTACAAATTATATATGTGAAACCCGGGTCTCCAGAGAATACGTCGATATTTTTTCGAAATTTTTATTTTCAAGGGTTTTTCCAAAATCTGCATTCAAAAATCGAAAATTCTCCATCCTTTTCTAAAAATGTGACGTCATCTGGTAGGTTGGTTTAGGTTCTGTTCCATTAATCGAAGTGGAAGAAGAATTGACAATCTCTGTCCTCTTTGACAGATGGCGGTAAAAAATTACTGGGCGATTTTAATTCTTCCTGCGAAAATATATTCGGATGATTAAAGGTAAGTTACTATTGAGTTTTATTTCATTGTTCAGCGTTCATTATACTCTTCACTGACCACTATTTTCTGCTTCATGTAGCAACATGAATGTGGATTCTCAAAATACATATTTGTACTCCAAGTGTTAATATGAGACAAACTTGGTGTTTTGCAGTAGGAAAACAAATATCATTAGCTACATCTGCAAGTAATTGCTGTGAAGATAATTTTGATCTAAGTTAAAATTCTTATCCTCATTCTTTGAATCTTTGTACATGAACATCATGAGAACCTGTGAAGTGTGAGCACAAAGTATTTTAGTATTAGTAATAAGCTAATAAACCAAATCTTTATTGTCATGCACTCCTGTAAATAAAAAAATAATAAAATATTCAATGATTTCCAAATATTGTGCTTCTGCATGATTATCCATATTTCTCCAGCAAAAAACAAAGCTCTTTTGAGACATGCGCTATAGAATTCGTTTTATGTTCCTGGAAATTAAACATCCTCATTGTCATTTAGAATCGTTTGGGGAAATTTGCCTCATTCAACAATGTATTCATATTTTTCAAAGTATTTGTAGAAAGAATTACTTGGTTGTTATATCACTAAATTCCCGTTGTGCGACATTGGAACTTTTATTATTTTCCAAATATACTAATACTATATCACATTCTTTCCTTTAAATAAAACTCATTATTTCAACTATTATTTCCATAGCTACCCTTACCATCTATGTCCTAATGAGCTGTAGAATCTGTATAAAATCCTAAATTCAACGTCAAATATCTCAAAATCTAGTATATTATAACATGATATATGTATATTTTTATATTGTATTCTAGTATATTTTGTCTTATGTTTTCATTTTCATAGAAAAATCCCTATTTCTAGACTCGTAATGAAATATAGGGTGGAGTCATGCAACATTATTTTATTTAACTTAACGTCACTCAAGAAGATAAATCCATTGAACTTCTCAAGTTAAGTTAAGTGATTGCTTGAACACTTGTATTATTTATGTATACTTCAACCCTATTAAATTTGAGCAATGTTGCATGAATCCACCTATACTATGTTATGAGAAACAAATCTCAATGAATCCTGAACTGATCAATTATAAAAATAAATTAAGTAAATTAATATTTCTTCCATACCTACCATTGAAAATGACTCAATTCCATGCAGGTATTATTAGTTTCTCATATTTTATAGGGTGGAAGTATACATAAATGATACAAGTGTTCAAGCAATCATTTAACTCAAGAAGTTCAATGGATTATCTTCTTGAGTGACGTTATGTTAAATAAAGTAATGTTGCATGAATCCACCTTTAATATAAAATCATGGAATTAGTCCTATAGATGATACTCTGATGGATTCATAAAAATTCAAAAAAGACAAATAATTCAGATTGTTGTAAAGCATGCATTCATAGGCCTTTTCAAAAACTTAGCCTGGGTCAACAACCCCATCCAATGGATCACTTGACAGATCACTCTGATAACCTATGGATCACCTACCGGAAAATATAGTTGATAAACTAAAAGGTTTATTCTCCTCTCAAGTTGGGTTACAAAAAACGAACCTCAGTCAACAACTCCAAAGTTTCCAAACACAGGCAACTTTGGTTAGGTAAACAAACGTGCAGGTTAGGGATCCTTTCAACCCTAAGTTTCCGAAAAGGCCTTAGGTACTAGTACTTACTATTGCTTACTATTGTAAACTTAGCAACTTAATAATTGAAAACTACTAACACATTATTTAAATAGGCTCTCTTTGAATCAGGTCTGTAGTTATGTGTTTGTAAAGAGTAAATTATTTCTTTATCACTCAACATACGACTATGGGATTCCTTAGTGGGTTCGATTTTCCTCACGAATATTTTTGACAGCCAGGCATCATTCTTTTTATTAGTAGTTGATAGTAATCTGAAAAATAAAATATCAAAATTCAGTATCTTCCTCGGTGTCTTCCACCATTTATACAAATTTACGTAAGTTGTGCTGCTATTTACCTGACATTGCTATTTACTTTATTCATATATTTGAGGGTGTTGGCCATTTTATATAACTATATTATAAACTTTTAAAACATATATTTCAGATTTTAATTAACAAAAACAAATACCCGATGGCAATGACATGACACATTGACTTTTGAGTTTTGAAGGTTATCCTGGTTATCAGTCAGCAGTGGCGCAGCACCCCTTCTCTTGGTGCTAATCTGAGTTCAAAGTTACTGGATCATCTTGGGATCATCCAAGGATATTATCATATCTAGGTACAACACATTTGTATAGTTAACAATTAAAACGACCAATCAATGCCTTAGTACTTTCAACTCCACCTCCATTGATTGGTCGTTAGTGGTAGTGGTAGTAAGGTCCCGAAAAATAGTGATCTAGTGATAGATTAGTCAATAGTACATGGTTAGTACGTTCAGGTCAGGTAAGTCTCATTGAATAGCGCGTTCAGATTCGAATCTACTGAAAATAAAGATCTACTGATAGGTTAGCACGTTCAGGTCAGGTAAGTATCATTAGATGAATATAGTGCGATAGCGCGTTCAAATTTCCCTTTATTATTGAATAAAATTTTCCTTCTTCAAAAATTTATTAACAGTAATGTTTCCTGCCTTCACTGATGTCAATAAACCTTCGTAAATACCGCCTTTATCGATACCAATCGATACAAACCATTTCGAACTTACCGCCAAAACGTAAATGGTTGTTATTGGTGGATTTCAATAGCCATGCTTGTATTCATGTGGATTAGAATTCTTGCATTAGACATACTAGCATACTAGCTTCGTTTTTCATCGGACTGTTGTCTCAAATCCTTCGTAACACGCAGGCGCAACTATAATAGTTCTGATTGGTGGATTTTATTCGCTATGCGTGTATTCATGTGGATATGAAATGGGAGTGTCTAGGGGTCCGGGCGCCCGGATTCAATACACAAATATTTATGGGACCGGGCGCCCGGATTCCAGACGCAAATATTTATTTGACCGGGCGCCTGGTTTTGCTGGAAGGAAAATTCGATTAAAACAAAAGAAAATTTGAACGCGCTATCGTGCTATAACTGACCTGAACGTAATTACCTATCAGTGATAGTCCTTTGATAACTATTTTCACTAAATTTTTAAAGAAGGAAAATTTTTCGAATAAAAATAGATATGAAATATCTGCTGTACGGGAAATTTAAACGCGCTATCGCGCTATATTTATTCAATGAGACTGCCTGAACCAAACAAACTAACCTATCAGTGAGGGCCTTGGTAACTATTTTCAGTTAATTCTTAAGAAAGGAGAATTTTATTGAGGAAGGAAAGAAATAAACCAAAACAAACATTTTGGGCACTCGCGCCCGGTCAAATAAATATTTGTATCTGAAATCCGGGCGCCCGGTTAAATAAATATTTGTGTTTGGAATCCGGGCGCCCGGTTAAATGGATATTTGAAGTTGTAATCCGGGCGTTTGATTGAAAACAAAAAAAGGTTCTAGCGGGGATCGAACCCAGGACGCCTGAGTGTGAATCCAATACGCTACCACTTGATGATTAAAGAAAACATTGCAAGATGGTTTCTTGATCCGACCGGGCGCCATATATATAATAACAATTATATGAATAACACCTATTCTTCTCTTTACGCGAAAGTGAAGCTAGTTTTGGAAAAACAAAAGACTGTCTGGCTTGCTAATGATCAATTGTGCGCATGCGCGGGTTTTGACGAGTTGAAATCCACTGACGTTTTCAGAATTTCATAGGTTAGGTATATTTGTTAACCCAAATTATGTTAAAGGGCTTCAATATAGTTATAAATGTACTTACTGAATGTTTACAGAAGTGATTAGTGAGTGATAACAGTGATTGATCAAAAATTAGCCCACGAATCTTGTTCCGATGACTTTATCGTCACAGGTTTCTATGCAAATCGCAAGTATCACTTCGTAGATAACATCCATTTCTGCATTTATCATCAACTATCTATGGAATGCCGTTTTACTTTTTAATGCACAATGACTGCATGTATTGAAAAAAATCTATTTATACGATACATTACTAGCAAAAATAGCAATTTTTGCAATGCATAGTCTCAATGTATTGCAAAAATGCCTATTTTTGCAACACATGACTCGTAATGTATTGTAAAAATTGCCATTTTTTCAATACATTACGAGCAATGCATTGCAAAAATTGTGAATTTCAACTAGAAGTATATGTATAACTTTCAGATAGAACAGTTTGAACTCTGCAGGAAATTGCTATTTTATTTGAAGAACTTTTTGAAGTACTTTGACAAATTATCAATGTTTTTATTCAATAACATCAACCATGACTATGAACAGGTAATGGTTTCTAAGATACGAATAATACAGGGCGATATATAACAGTATAATTTCTACATTCTCCGCCACGTGAAGCACCGGAGTCTTCACTATCCACTGGTAGACGTGGGAAGTACACATAACTTGGTTAGAGGTCTTGTGTAGAAGCCTTTGATGGTCTTTACTTTTGCTAACCCTTATCGTGCCGTCTTTTCCTGGATAGGTTTCTTCGACGTGTCCCATCAACCACTCGTTTCGAGGTGCCTTGTCATCCACCACTATCGTGATATCACCTACTCTGAGAGGTTCGGTTTTTGTATGCCATTTTTGTCGTTGAATAAGTGTTGGTCGATATTCTTTAATCCAACGCTTCCAATACAGATCAGCCAGGGCCTGTGCGAATCGCCATTGTTTCCTGCTTCTTATATCGTTTTCCCCATAAGACTGAACTCCTCCAGGTCGAAGAAGCAGAAAATGATTGGGAGTAATTGCCTCCGGTTCATTAGGGTCCACTGATGTGGCATAAGCTTTGTCGCTAGCATCACAGAAGATATGGAGATCTACTTCCTTTACCAAGGTAATGTTTGGGAAATATTGTCTCGGTATAGTTATTGGTGATACAGTTTTGAGTTCCGTGAGCCATCTCTTCCAGACCAAAAATAGAGGTTCAGTTATTTCAGTATCCCAGTCAATTCCGCTCCTCCAAATTTCTTGCATTAAGATCCTTCCTCTTATTATAAGAGGTGCAAGGAAACCGAGCGGGTCGAAAATAGACATTATTAGCCGAAGAACTTCTCTTTTAGTTGGAGTCTTCTCGCCACTACTGATTTCCAGGGGTATTTTCTTCAGGTTCAGAGAAAATATGAAGTTATCAGTTTCTGGAAGCCACGAAAGTCCAAGGACTCTTTCTATTTTCTCCGAGTCGATTTTCAATCCGTCTGTAGTTGGAGAACGTAGCCTTTCAAGAATAGTTGCCATAACATCTTTGGAGTTACTGATCCATTTGGTCATTTCAAAACCTCCTTGTTCGTGAACATAAATGACATCAGCAACTCTCTTGATCGCCTCTTCTTCAGTGTCACACGAGTCCAAGTAATCATCAACGTAGTGTTGCCTTTCCATGCACCTAATTATACCTGGAAACTGACACTCAAACTTCATGGCATTTCTATTCTTCACAAATTGAGCTTTGGAAGGGGACGAAACAGCTCCAAAAATCATAACATTCATTTGGTAAATATCAGGATCTCGATTTCGATCTCTACCACGCCACAGGAAACGTTGTGCACATCGATCCTCTTGTCTGATCAGAACCTGGTGGAACATCTCACGTATGTCACCACTGAAGGCTATTCTACCTTGCCTGAAACGCCATAAAACAGAGATCAATGACGGTACGAAGTCTGGGCCTTGTAATAGGAAGTCATTCAAACAAGATCCATGAGATTTAGCTGCTGCATCGAAAACTAGCCTTATTTTACCCGGTTTATTCACATTCCATACCGCAAAATGGGGAAGGTACCAGGTTTTTGGAGGTTCAGCTTTCTCGGTGTCTGTTAATATCTTTGCATAGCCTTTATTCAGATATTCTTCGATCTTTCCACAGTATTCATCGGCAAATTTCGAATCCCTATCCATTTTTCGCTCCATGCATAACAAACGTCTCAATGCATTCGGTTGACTATCTGGAAATGAGATGTTTTCGTTTTTCCAAAGGTGTCCTATCTCATACTGTTGTCCCGTTCTTTTGAGTGTTGTTTTCATAATATCAATTGCCTTTTTGTCTTCTGCCGATTTTATAGTAGAACTTTGTTTCACACCAAATGAATCAATTCGAAAACTATCTTTGACTAACAGGTGGAGGTCTTCATCGCTAACCAAACGACAACAAAGACTTACATGAGGCATTCTGGATATTTCATTGTTGGTTATGTTTCCAACCTAGTTTCGACTTTGACATAATTGGTTCATTCAGTTTTGGCTGAATTATTTTTCGTGGGACAATGAGACCATAATTATCTTGGCCAATCAATAGTTGGGGAGATGCTGATTCGATAGATTTCAATAATAATTTGAGGTCCAAATGAGGAAATTTACTCTTGATTTCGTTAGCGTCGATTTTCTGACAAGGAATAAGACTAAGATTTCTGACTGTTCTTACTTGGTTCATCTTGTAAAAAATTGAATTTTCATTGGCACTTGATATATCGAATGAAACTAATCTGGAATCGTCCTCATAATGACTAATATTATTGGTCCACTGAAAACAGAGTGGAACAGTTGGACCAGACAACTTGAGTTTATCAGCCAGCTCCTCTTCTATCATTGAACATGTGGATCCTTCATCGAATAGTGCGAATATTCGGATGTCCCCTGTCGGTCCACGTAGTTTGACTGGAGCAATTCTCAGCAACACCGTTTTTTCTTCAATGTTGTTTTCTGATAAATTGGCGCAGAAATTCCTTGGAGAAGTGATCTCGACTGCGGCTGTTGATTCTACGGCGGCTATTGCTTCTTCGACATTTCTTTCAACATGGAGTAATTTGCTGTGTCGGCCTTTACATCCTATTTCACCACATCTATTCTTCTGACGGCAATTTTTCACCATATGACCAGTTTGGAGACATAAAAAACAGAGCTTTAGATTCATGGCAGATTTTCGTCTTTCTGTGATTGTCTTTTTTAGAAAGTCATCACATTTCTGCACATCCATTTGAATCACTTTGGTTTTTCTCAGAACTCTGCTTTGATACCATGACGTTTTCTCGCCTAGTCTTTTGGAAAGGATTACTTATTCCAGCAAGAGAATTTGTTTCCTCCTCGAACCAGTTTGCAAAATCGTTCAACGATGTCTGTAAGGACTGAAGATCACGTTGATGTTTATATTTTCCCCAAGAGTATTTTTGTATTGGGGACAATTTCTCCACCAAGTTGCAAAGAAGTTCAGGATTATATAAATAAAATTCGGCTTTCACATTTTTGGTAGTTACCATATTGCAAACAGCGTTGGAAAAAGCAACACGAGATTCTAATTTATCTTCTTTGACACTGCCAAGTCTCCTTACTTTTTCTATCAACTCCAAAATGATCCACTCTGCTCTGCCAAAATTCATTTCTAACATTTTGATGATCTGAGCAACATTTGATGGAGAAGTAAGGAGAGCTTTCACTGTATCTCGAGCTTTTCCTTTCAATGACCTTTCCAACCGAATGAGATTATATGATGAGATGAAGATAATCTCATTCGGTTGGAAAGGTCATTGAGCCCATAATGAGCCGAAGCTCTATGAAATTCACTAATGAAGATGGGCCATTCTGATAGTTCACCAGAGAAAATGGTAAGGTCCCGCACTTTTTGACGAAGTAAAAGTTTGTTGGTATTTGTGGAATTTTCAATACACTGCCTGGCAACATCAAAAAATGTATCTTTTCCTCCACACCCACCAGAAAAAGTGATCTTATTGCAACATTTACGGGTACAAGAAAAAAAGCTTCCAGCTTTTTCTTGTTTCTTATGAATTGCTTGAGAGTGTGAAGATTCGGGAGCAATACACTTTCTGGAATCTTCAACCCACTTGCCCAAATAATGTTCATCGCTATATAAACTTTGCGAATGAACTGATGCGTTTTCACTTTCATTATCAATTCTGTCCATGATTTTCTTCTTCAGCTCCATTTCTTTCACCAAATTCAAGCGTTTTTTTTTCAAGGGTTTTCTTCCTTTCTTGTTCTTCCTCTTCGTCAATCTTCTGTTGTTCTTTCAGCATAATCAGTTCTAAATTCAACTTGGATATATTAGATCTTCTGGAAGTAACAGATGCCTTACACGACCTTCTTTTTCCAACTGAAGGCTTCTCAGTAACAAATACAGGATCTGCACTTTTGTCAGTTGCAATAAAATCAGGCATATCTACTACCGTAGAACCAATTGCAGAAAATGTTATTTCCGTATCACTCATGCAACCTGTCCTCTAGGTTTTGTACACACGCTAGAAGAAGGCACATTTGTACAGTGATCTACAGCAGCCATTTCTGAATTAGAATATCTTCTTACGGGAACTCCTTTATTGCACCTAGCGCTCCTACGAAGACCAATATTTTGATCGCCACTTTCTTGCACTTTTTCATGTTCCATAGCGTATTCAATAGAAGCTCGAAGGACCAATGTATAACTTTCAGATAGAACAGTTTGAACTATGCAGGAAATTGCTATTTTATTTGAAGAACTTTTTGAAGTACTTTGACAAATTATCAATGTTTTTATTCAATAACATCAACCATGACTATGAACAGGTAATGGTTTCTAAGATACGAATAATACAGGGCGATATATAACAGTATAATTTCTACAGTATATTTTGAGTATTTTTACAATGAACGACGATTAATGCATTGCAAAAATTTCAATTTTAACAATGCATTACTAAAAATCCATTTTTGCAATACATGACTTTTGATGCATTGCTAAAATTGATATTATCACGTTACACATCATCAATGCATTGAAATAATTGTTGCTCGAAATTTCAAATGATGTGTTAAATCATTCTTTCAATACATCAACACTTCGTGTATTGTAAAAATTAAAAAGATATTATAGTCTCCAATTGCTCGAGAAGAAGAAAAAGATAAGATCGCGAAAATCACGAAAACAGATGACGCGGGAGAAATGTCAAAAATTCGACAATCAATCCAAAATATTTGAAATGATGCTATTGTTTGTTTATCATTTATATGAGATTAGAAATTTGAAATGTGGAGATTATATATGCATGGATTTTTGTAATTTTTGTTGTATTTAATTTAATCTATGTTGTAGTTTTGTGATGTCATAGATATCCCTCAATGTTATAACAACCTATAGAAAGGATTTTATGTTTAACATCAATCCTAAATACCACCCAGATCCTTAAGGAATATAATAAAATTATTCAGTGCACCCACACCTGAACTGGTGGAATTGACACCGAGAGGAGTCAGATAACCAAGAACTTCAAGAAAAGAAGATATGAGATTAGAACGCGAAACAGGTATTTTATATGATGAGTTTTATGGATTTATTATGTTTTTATAAGCTTTTCAAACCACCTCTGCAAAATCAATGGGGCCACTGAGGTATTCGTATTTCAACGATTTATCTTTATATTTCCAGAATGTCCAAGATTTGAGAAGAGTATCCAGAATATATTGGAGATAAGAAGAAACCCTTAAAAGCTCAAGAAGCATTATTCAAAGCTGGTCACATCATACTTTGTAGGACATGTCAAACACATATTAACTCCTGTTCACAAACTTCAGCTCTAAGGCAGCTCTAATATGAAATTAAAATAATTCCATGGAAAAGTTATGAGTGGAAGTGTGAATTAATCTGTAAAGCTGTAATAATTTTATTCTAACCCAAAAAATAGATGATTAGAGAAATAAAATCCAAGATTTTTAATCAATTAACTTTATTTTCTGGGATAAGAAGGTGCATCTGCTGAAATTGAGATATCTTAAATAGGCAACACAAGTTATTATTTTCATATATCTTTACAACATAATGACGAATAATGATAGTTCATAATATCAATAATTATTCATTATAGATGAGTATGTACCAAGAATAACTTGGGAAGTTTGAAACCTTGTGGTCTACTACAGTCATTCAAATTCATTTATTTCAATTGATGAATTGGATGAAGAATTCATGGCTTATTCATACTGAATAAAGATTTGATTTCATTCAGCCTACATTGCGCTCACTCTTGAAGTTTCCATGTGATGACTTCCAGATGTTTATTGAAGGAATTGCATTCTTTTTGAGCCCATATCTTGGTTCAATTCTTCTTGTTGGTCCTGAAGTGAAATTATATAAGGTCTTCATTACAAACAATGAAACACAACTACAGATAAACCAGATATTTGATTTAACCTGACAGGAGACATAACCTTCAATTTGGCATTTGCTTGAGAAATCCACTTCTAGGAAGTGCTTACTACAAACGTAAATGTGTGGAGCACTAGGTTTTTCTATTTTCAACATGATTTTCATTTTTTTACACAATCCTGAAGTAGAAATTTAGGATTCGGTGCCAAAGAAGTCTGTACGCTTAAAAAAGCTAATTGATCTCTTGTTATCTGAACACTAGGTCTTCCTTTTCCTGAAATTTTTAATTTTTTCAAATTTATAAGTATAATAATATATCTCATCCCAGATAGCACATGACAAGACGTAATGCTACAATCAATGTGTTGTTAAAATTGATTTATTTCATTACATTATAGTCTTCATGTATTGCATAAATTAGGGGTCGATAACGAAGTGGTCGCAAAAATTCATAATGCATTTTGTGATTCAACTAATTAATTGTAAAAACGAAATTCGACCCGAAATGTTTCTCCAATTATAATTTTTACCATTAGTATTTTTTTCAATACATGTCAACTATTTTTTTCAATGCATGCAGTCATTGTGCATTAAAAAGTAAAACGGCGTTCCATAACTATCATTCAATATCGTCAAACAATTCATCAATGAATGAATATTTGAAAAATATGTCATGATGAAATAAAAACATCGAATTGAAGGTTATCTGACACATTTGATTGATTTTAAATAATTATCATACGTTTGTCACTCACTAGAAAGCTACTCTCCTCCATGATGAAACGAATGTCGATTCTTAATTCAAACTTGCGCATGCGCATATTCGCGATTTGTCCCGCAGACTGTCATTTGTTTTATTTTTCGGCTTCAGCTCTGGTATCCATGTTACCTATATAGTCATTATCACCGTTATTATTAGATATATGCCGGGCGCCCGGTCAAATAGGGTATTTGTGTATGGAATCCGGGCGCCCGGACCCCTAGACACTCCCATAAGTGGCCGGGCGGTTTGTTTTGTTTATGTATTGTTTACTATTTATTTTTTGTTCACCACTTTACCAGTGATTTTCTGATTTTTGCTTGATTTTTGAGTATTTCAGTTGAATTTCATTTTTTTTCTGTTATTCTTGCATTGATCTCTTGATCTGGGATCTGACTGAATTGTGTTATACATCGAGTTCTTATAGCGGTAAGCAAAGCACAACTATATGGGTTTGATATATCTATTTCAGATATTCAACCTATTTTAGGCTTCGCAATGTACTGTTTAATTCAATCATTCATTTTGGTATAGTGAACAACTGAAATAAATAATACAAAATAATGAATATCCATTTCCAGAAATCGAAATATCTGAGGAAATCTGTAGAAAGCCCAATGAAAGCTTATAGAAATGATCATTTGAATATCGTTTTGATGATAATCGGTTAATTGCTACTCAATACTTCTGCTAGTTCTGCTATTTTATTCAAAACAATTGGTAGATTTTAGGGGGGTTGTTAAGGCTGTGCAGCCTCTCAAGACCCTTGACCTATCATAAGTATCAGATTTCCATCCCTATTCAAGGCCCGGGATTCTGAGACATCATGCGAAGTTTCCTAGGAGCTAGGTTCCTTACATCAGAGGGCTCTATGAAGGCCCGTTTCTGTAACTCGAGCCTCTTGCAGAAGAGCAATAGGTATTTGCATAGCAAATGTCCTGCAGATTCAGCGAAGTTCTCGCAGTGTCGGCAACTATCACTCTCTGTTTTGCCCATCTTTTTGAGGTGATACCTCAGAGGGCAGTGACCAGTGAGGAATCCCGTTTTCATTTTGCAAGTCTTTTGTCCAACTCGATAAGCTGTTTAGCTTTCTTTGGTGAAAGGCTTACTAGCGTTTTCAGTATTTTTTGTCCTGGCACTTTATTCCAATGAAATTTCATTTCATCTGCTTCCCAATGTTGAACCTCTTCTTTCAAGTGGGCCTCTGGTGAGTCCACAGAAAGCTTCTGGGTCGGGAAATTGTATATTTCTACCTTCTTTGGCAAGGCAGTATGCTTCTTTGTTGCCTTTGACTCTCTTGTGGCCTGGATCCCACATTGAAGTGACCTGGTTGTTCACTGCCAGTTGACTCAGGGATTGTTTACAGTCCAAAGTCAGCTTAGACTCACAAGTGTATGACTTCAGAGCTTTTAGTGCTGCCTCTGCCTGTACTTCTGCTTGAAATATAGTTGGGGTGTTACCAAGTGGTTTGAGAGCCTGAAATTTGGCCCTGTAAATGCTACTCCAGCCCTTTCCATCTTGGATATATCAGTATACCACACTGATACATCCCTTCCCAGTTGAGGACCATTCTCTTTGCAAATTTGGTGGTTGTTTATGACCACCTCAAACTGCATTTTGAAGTCGTACCTAACTGACATGATATCTGTTGGCTTAGACATGGATTCTAGGGAAATATTTTCCAAAATCTTCAAGTGTCCTATACGATTTCCTGATTTGGCTTGGTCTGAAGGCACTGATTGCTGCTTCTCTCATTACACATAGGTGCCAAGTTGATAGGTTCACCATTACCTCTAAGGCAGTAGGGCACGTGCATATTGTCTCTGTGTGATTCCTAGACAAGCTAGCCGCTGCACTTTCTGTCTGCAGCTTGCATTCCGAAATAATCTATTATATGTGTACAACACACAGAGTATAACAGTATGAATAGTATGATACCCATTTATTGATCCTAACATAATTATCACAGAGAAGCATCCAGAGGAGAATGAAGTAATGGAGACAATAAAATATTTGAAATCAAGTGTATCCCTTCTTGCTTAGACCATTTTTTTGTGAAATCTAAATCCTTCGACAATTACTCCTTCAATTCATATGTTATGAACTATCTCATAACCGACCACTTTTCCATTGTACTTGATATATTCCTACCTGAAAGAGAAAATAACATATTTGAAACAGAAAACTATTTCAAACAGATTGATTATAAAAAACTTAATGAATGTCTGATGAATGAAACTTGGCATGATGTTCACTCAGAAAAAAGCATTGATAAATCAACAGAAATATTTATCAACAGGTTGAAAGACCTCACAGACAGTAATACGACAATGAGAAAAATAAAAAGAAACTTCAGGAAACGGAATCCATGGATTACTCCTGGATTGATAAAATCTATCGAAGTGAAAAATAAACTCTATAAAAAAATGAAGAACTATCCATTGAACATTGAAATCAAACAAGAATTCAAAGATTATAATAAACAACTCGGTTATCTCATTAAAAAAACAAAGAATGATTATTTTATTGATAAGATAAACACTAACAAAAACTGTCCAAAAAACTTATGGAAATGCGTCAAAGATCTAGGCAACTCGAACAAAGGCACAGAAATCAAATCAGGAGAACTTGAGAAAAATCCATCGGGAATTTGTGAGGTATTTGCGGATTATTTTACAGGCATAGGAGAGAAACTTGCAAATGATATCAAAAAACCAAATGGAAAATTCGAAGGCAAATCAATCCAGAACTCAATTGTTATATCTGAAGTAACGGAAGAAGAAGTACATAAAGCCATATTTAGTCTTAAATTGAATAAATCACCCGGACTTATTGACTACATAACCGCTGAATACTTGAGATGCATTTCTAAAAATATTTTATCACCATTAACCTACATAATTAATACCTGCAGCAGTTATATCCCCAATTTATAAAACAGGTAACAAAGATCTACCAGAAAATTATAGGCCCATATCGCTTATATCGAACCTAGCCAAAGTATTCGAAAAGATTTTAAAAAACAAATTAACTTGTTTTCTAGATAAATATAAAATAATCTCAAATCTACAATACGGATTCAGAGAAGCTAGATCAACTCAAGATGCAATAGCTCACTTAACAGAAAAAATATACAAGGTATTAGATCAAAACAGGCCAGCCCTATGTATCTTTGTTGATTTAGCTAAAGCTTTTGACACCGTCAGCCATCCTGATTTGATCAGAGCAATGGATTTCGAGGAAGCTGTCTTTCTTTGATGAGTAGTTACCTGACTGACAGGAAACAATGTGTCAAGATTGGAAATGCAATCAGTTCAGTCAAAGATATCAAGTATGGAGTACCACAAGGCACAATTCTCGGACCAATGCTATTCACCATTTATATAAATGATTTATTCGACTTATCGAAGTAGATGTCATCAGTTTCGCTGACGATACAGCAGTGTTCTGCGAAGACAACACCTGGAACTCACTGAGACATAAAGCAGAAAATAATTTCAAACTGATTATAAATTTCTTCAGAAGTAAACTACTCACCATCAATACTAAAATAACATTCTTCATTCCATTCAACAGCTATGCTACAAATCTACCCGACTATGGTAAAATAAATATAAAGCTACCTGATGAAGAAATCGAAATAATGGCAAGAACAAATATAAAATATTTAGGAATTCATATCGATTGTCATCTCCGTTGGGACGTGCATGTTAAAAAACTACTCGCTAAAGTACGTGGATTATCAGGGAAATTCAAAATTTGTTCAGGATTCTGTGATTTAACCCATCTCAGAATACTTTATTTTGCCTTAGTTCAGTCTCATTTGACGTATGGCATCATTGCGTGGGGTGGCTTAACAAATAATTACCTGGATAAATTGGAACTAGCCCAAAAATATATTATCAAAATAATACTCAAGAAAGAGTTCAGATATTCTTCCGAGTTACTATTTCACGAAAGCGCTTTCTTTGACATCAGACAGTTGTACTGTCAAACACTTTTACTGAAACAAAATAAAACAACAGGTCATAATATTGAAATGATTCACTATACTAGACACAGACCACAGACCACAATGATGAAAAAAACAATAGGACAAAGAAGTCATGTTTATCTTGGACCTAGAATTTTCAACCTGCTACCACCTGAAATAAAGACCCTTAAATCTTTTCCTCATTACAAATATATGATTAAAAAATGGATAACTAGTCATAATCGCAAGTATATACACGAAATCATAGATCGCAAAAACAATTAAAGATAGAAACGTGCTAAATTTATGAATGCATGAGATCTGTATGTATATATTTATGTTTTATTATTCTGTTTTTATTTGAACAAACTTATATATTTGTATTATTCATTTTTTTAATGTGTATCTATCTACTTAATTCATTTATATTATCAAATTTATTCGTTTAGTGAGAATTCATATTTACATTCATAATTACTTTTATTGTTTTACAATCTTTCAAATAGCAATTTCAACAAATGAAAATTATCATAATAATTTCTCATTGATTGATCCTTACGCAGAACTCAAAACCAAGCTATAGCCATGTGCGGATTCACTTCCTTATGGCTGCTACCGTGTTTATTTCTGTCGAACTATCAAAGATGATGAAATTATTATTTTCTATTTCATAGCTATTTTTGTATAATTTTTTATTGTGTTATCACTTTCGAAAGAATAAACATATTATTATATTATTATTAAAAGGATTTGCAGAATTATTGTTGAAAGCACTACTAAAGTATATTCTCAGACATAAGAATCTTTATATAAGAATTCGAACTGAAACCATAAGATGTCAACTCCTCAACTGAAAACCATGAGACTTCTCTCTTGGTAGATGAGATAACTTATTAATAGAATAATCAGGATTTTCCAACTGTCACTATCAGAATTTGTTATTCATATTGTTGCTCTCATGTTCAGAGCTGCATGTAATTACTTTCACCAATTTCCAACATCTGCATGTATCCATCTCTACTTGTCAATTATAGCAATCAATTATAATTATTATTGATATTGTTGCATGATCATTAGTCTCCTTGGTCGAGTAGGCCATAATTGAATTCAGAATAAAGTTACTAATGAGGAATAACAATTTCAACATTTGTTGATTGGACTTTTTTTCAGAACTGCTACCATAGATGGCTTCCTGGTCATTGGAAGAAAAATCAAAGTTGGTATCACTTCTTCGGAAATATGGAACTGGTGATTTAGAATTAATTCAACAAAAAATACCAAATAAAACTCTTCCAGAAATACAATATATATGTAACAAACATAAGTCACTTGCTATGAAAAAGTGGCAAAAAAAGGAGAGAAAAGATGATGCAGTTATAAAAAAATGGATTCTGATTCTGAAACGATTGAAAAGTGCCAAAAATAAACCAATACAAAATATTATTCCAAGGTTACTAAATTACATCGCACTTTTTGAGAAAAGAGAAGAATTCAGCCATATAAATCTTAGTAAGTGTTACCAAATTCTCTCCGATATATCAGATGGAAAACATTTCACACCAGGAGATAATACACATGATTATTTCATTAATAACTGCTTGGTCAGATTAGCTGGATGCATCAAGAATGGAGAAATACGTTCTTATACTACTCACTTGAGATCATTGAATACTTTGCGCGATTTGATTCCTGAACAACAAAATGATTCAAACACGGCGGATTTATTAAATCTCTTAGCAATTCCACAAAAACTTTTGAAGATGTCTGAAACTGAGAAATTATCGAACACAATTTGAATGTTCTGTATATGAGTTGTCTATGTATTGAACCACATCATAGAAATTGTTTAGATAGCTGAGTTTTCTGTAATTCCTAAATCCAATACGGTGGATTAATCAAGTCTAGTCATCTGTATAAAATTCTAAACAATTGTATATTACAGTTAATTGATACCAATAATATATTCATGAGCTGAGTTTGTGTACTTGAATTGGGAAAATAAACACAAATTATATATAAACGTGATTTCATTTTAGTTTCATCAATAATAACCTCTATATAAGCAGATAAAACGGATAATAGATGATAAATTCATTCATCTATAAAGTTCAATCAGCTTCACACAGCACAGTATAAAACTTATCAGCTTAGTGTTTAAAAAGTGTTTTTAACCGACCGTCAACTTAGTTGCAAAGCAACCCTCGTAAGTATTAGCTTTTGAGTGATAAAAAATCCCAACTTACGAGAAATATGACCGCTGTACGACAAGTACACGGCATAAGGAAAAAACACGGGTTCATTCACGAGTCCAGACATATTCAGGGTCTGTGATATTCAGGGAGCTCCCTGAATAACATCCATCCCCCTTCCAACTTTTCAGACTGACAACTCACTTGGCTATTTTAAAAGGGATTTTTATTTATTTTTTTATTTCTATTTTCCCCTATAACCCCGCCTACACACCTACACACAGATAAAATCACATATCAAATCTGACAGCCGTTAACCAAAACTAGCTGAAATGGCTTGCTCCCTATGATGCTCTCTATTGATCTCTATTTTGTAAACGTTCGCAGAGTGGATCACTCCAGAGTGTTTTTTTAAGTATATGTCAATGTATTTTTGTTTTACATCATGTTATTGTTATATACACTTTTGCAGATCCATAATGCAATGTATTAAACCTGAAGATTGTATAAAGAATTTTAAAAGTAAAGTAAAAGTAAGAAGCACTACTCGGCTGGTTACTGTGGAGAGTCCGAAGGATTGACATCTAGGTACCAAGAATGTTCGGTTGGTCACCTATCTCCTCTCGCTAAGCATTATTCGATCATATAAACAGACAATATGAATAACGCACAATCCTTGCCACATTTGTTTGAAGCCAACATGTGAATCAGTTACCAGGGTTACCTGGTTACCTCATTCTAAAACGAGGATAGCAAAAACATAATCCCCCATTAATACCAGTGTCTTGCTATGTGAAAGGACCTGAATTTGAATAAATTGACTTACAATAACAAAATTATCATATCCAATATTCCTTAAAGTTAGTAAAAACAATCTAAAATTAAAGTTTACTGAAAATATACATCTTAGATTTATTACTGGAATGATAATGGATTTCACTGTCAAACTATATTGTTTTTATTTTCTGGTGATATATGAAGGTTCCAAGTTTCGAACTTGAAAAATATAACATCAAACATGTTGATATTACCTTTGAATTCCACTAAATCTATCCACTACTCTGAGCATTTTCTTACCACTTTGGGCCAACCATTTTATGACTTGTAGTAAAATGATGCGAGCATACTGTTTGTTCGAGATTTAGAATGGACTGTATGGAGATATGAGTATGGAATTTTTTGATTGAATACTATTTGATATCACAGGATATGTTTCACTCACCAGTTTCTCTGATGGCTTCTTTCTCACGTTAGATTGCAGGAACAACATGCGGCGGTACCGCCTCTTGATGAGAAGTCGAGGGTTCAGATGTATGGTATATTATATACACGTGTCTGGGAGAAATAGAGCACTCAATGATTATTGATTAAAGCGAAAAAGCCGGTCACAGATGTTCTCGTGTTGAAAAGAACGTACACCTTTTCAATCATGAATTTCGATAGCAAGTGTCCTTCTCTTCCGTGGTCTGAGTATCACGTGACACCAAGAGCAAGATAAACAGTACCCTGTGATTGGTCACGCGCAAAATTTGTGGCAATATTTATTTAATTGTAATTGACCGAACTCTTTGGCATAATTAGGTCAATATTAAAAAATGAAAAAATATACCAAGACGAAACACATACTTTAATAGCGTCTCCAGAAATATTCTCTTTCCCGATCATATTTTCCATATATTCACTACCACAAATTGTTTTTTATATTAGGATGGGTGAATAATGTTCATACAACGAATAATATGGCACTGAGTAACTCACCAGTGAAATGTTGTGTTCTGGTCACCACTTCTAAATTGTATTTTACACATTTCACAGTGTTTCATCATCCTTTAAATTCGAATTGAACAGAATAAACAAGGCTTTTAAGTGGCATTTTATACAAGTTTTCACACAAAATTGGAAATATATGTCGTTTACTGAACCATCAAATAAATTTTGATTTGAAAACGAGACGTTTCGCGCTGTCACTGACAGCGTTCGATTGAACGAAATCTCCTGAAGTACGTGCTGAATGAGTCGTGGCATGAGGTAATGTATTATATGACAAGGATACACTTATCTGATTTATATTGGGATGTTTATCACTTTCAAATGTTACGATGTGGCAACCTCTGTGTGGGAAAAGCATATGATTTTTATGTTGTCTTCATACAATTTGCAGCGTTACCATTCTAGTGGGTTTGTTGTTCGGAGCGCTAAACGATGCTACAGAAATAAATATTTCTAATAGCCGCGCCGGGATTCAACGTTACTCAACGCAGTCGACCACCAGCCCAGTGCCCCACTAGTTTGTTTTAGTGTGTCAACTGTGAATTTGTGCTCTATAGAATATGATGTTGGAGTGGGAAATAGCTCTCGTCACGAAACAGAAACATGATCATTCCATGATAGGATATTATTGATGGTATTATCTAGTATGGGCATCGAGAAAAGATCAGATATTGTGAGGTTTGTTTACTTGGTTGCATATTGAATTCTACTAACAGGATCCCTAATTTATCCCCCTATCAGCTGATGTGCCCGCCATTTTGTGACGTAGATTGTAGGAGGGGTCGTTAAGGCTGTGCAGTCTCTCAAGCACCTCGACCTATTGGATCTTTTGTGCATAACCCTTAATCTATTCGAGGCCCGGGATTCCAAAGCTTCGTGCGAAGTTTATCAGTTTCCTGGGAGCTAGGTTCCTGGTGTCGGAGGGCAACTATCACTCTCTGTTTTACCCATCTTTTTGAGGTGGTACCTCAGAGGGCAGTGTCCAGTGAGAAGTCCCGTTACCAGTTTCAAGTCTTTTTTGTCCAACTCGAGAAAGCCTTTTCGCTTGTCTTTGTCCTGGAACTTTATTCCAGTGAGATTTCATTTCATCCGCTTCCCAGCGTCGGAGCTCCTCTCTCAAGTGGGCTTTGGAAAGTCCACAGAAGGGTTCTGAGCCGAGAAATTGTGTTTTTGCCCCTTCTTTGGCAAGGCAATCTGCTTCCTCGTTGCCTTTAACTCCCTTATGACCTGGCACCCACATCAAAGTGACCTGGTTGTTCGCTGCCAGTTGTCTTAGGGATTGTTTACAGTCCCAAGTCAGCTTAGACTCACACGTGTATGACTTCAGAGCTTTTAGTGCTGCTTGGCTATCTGATAGAATATATATTTTTGCCCTTCGAGTGTCCCTTTCGAGGCACTCCTGGGCACATATCTCTATAGCATGTACCTCTGCTTGAAAAATAGTTGGGGTGTTACCAAGGGATTTTGAGAGCTTGAAATTTGGCCCTGTAACTCCCATTCCAGCCCTTACATCCATCTTGGATCCATCAGTATACCATACTGATGCAGTTTTTGATTTTTTTTTTGTCTGGCTCAGTCTGAAGGCACTTATTGCTGCTTCTTTCATTAGCTACAAATAGTCTAATTGCAATGGTATTTATAGGTAATGTAAGAAAATCATTATATTCACCATTATGAAATGTCCTTAGCGAAGGTGAAATTATTCCTTGATCCATATATAACTTACAAACCCCCAGTCTTCTTTCCTTCTATATAAAATAATAATTCTCAATGGCTTCTCGACTTCCCAGTTAGCAAAATAATTTCACTAGAAGTTGAAAAAACCGAGTTGAAAATTAATTTAAGGATATCAGATTTTTCCATTTATAAAGCAAACGGAAAATTTTTGTTCTGATAGTACATAAACGTTCCAGGTAACACAAGAAAGTAACATATTTCGGAATTAATTGATTTAAAAGCAAGTAACTCAAATTGAATTATTATTTCCGATTTATTCATTTCAACCTCTATGTACAATGAGTAAACCAGTCGCAGACCTAATCTTCCCATACATAATTGGATTAAACGAATTATCCGACAAATATTTGAACATCATACATATGATGTAACTAACTCCTGTTCATCCTGTTTCCCCAACCTCGTCTATGGTCATCTTTATACTCGTCCATCGCTCTCATTCTAGCAATATTCTCTTCATCGTCATTCTCCTCTAACTTCTCCTTCTGTGCATCCTCCAAATCATCGTCAAAAAGCGGAACTCCTGAAGAAGCTGCTTCTAAAAGAGATCCAGTACCTGTTGGCTTTTTATTAGGATCAGGAAAAACTCCATCAGCTACACGTTTGTCGTAAAACTCTTGGACCTGAAAAATTTATAGATGAGAGCTTCAGTGCAATATCCATTTCGGTAAATTAGATGAATCGATATTCAGAACCAAAAAACCGTCAACAAATTTTTTTTCAGTAGTTGTTCACGCAAAATCATGATTTGTTACACCCTAAAATTTACACTCAACAATAAATATTAGCCAATGAAAATGACTAAAAAACAAAAAATTTAACGTGTTCCAATTGGTATGACATTTCGCTAGCGCCGAAATCATTTTTCAACGACTACCATAATTTACCCGACAATTTCGATTGATCCTACGATTACGCTCTAAAAACCAGATTTTTGTCAATTATTTACCGTTATCTGCGTTACCTACCCTCAACCTGGAAACTTGTAAGGGTTAGGATGGCGACAAATATTTTCGAAACCCTTTGTGATAAAATAACTACATTTTGTAGATGTGCTTCACTTTTTATGCCCAATTTATAATGTTTAGATTATTTGAAAATTTTGTTACGGGCCGTAGGAAATGGGAGGGGCTTGGAGTACCTACTTTATGCAATTTTCGGCAGTTTGACCAGGAGATATAAAAATCTAGAAGTTTTCACATAAAAATGATACTCTTCTATAGTTTTGATAGTATATACCGTTTTCGAGATCTATTTTAAAAGTTTGCTGCGGAAGTACGTGAAAAATAAAAATTCCTTCATAGGTCACACACCATAATGAATGTTTAATTTATTAATTATATTTCCTGGTCAAACTGCCAAAAATTGCATAAACAAAAAAGTTGGGGCACATGTACTCTTAGTACTTACTACTTCCCACGCCCTCGATACAAATTCAAAATTATTTCATCACAAATGGTTTCGAACATATTTACAAAAAACTTCATCTCAGGCTCGCCTTCAATGGCTATAATCCTCTCAGGGGCCATTTCTGGACCCATGATTGTATAAACATTTTTACTACTTCGGTATATCATTGATTATTAACAAGAAGATGAGATAACCTATAAAGGATCCCTGGGAAATGGATTTTCTAATAACACAAAACCAGCATCAATTATACAATTCCACAGACACTACCATCATGGACAATGTTGAGTTGTCATTAGTCACCTCTCCTGGATTGACTTTCAACTAACGGCTAACTGAAATATCTCACACCTTACATGGTCAACAACAAAACAACCACAGCATCAAAATATGTTGTAGGTATTTAGAATTATCTACCTGAAGGTATATTTGACAACATTCGATAGAATGATACATCAATAGTTGTATATTGTTTTGCCAGCATTTCTCCATGAAGAAAGAAGTACCTATGTTTTGATAATGCATAATGTTCAGTATTTCAATGACAGCTCTTATTCAAAGGTGAATACAAACTGAAGAATAATTTGAGGAGTAGAAATCAAAGAGATCATGTAATTGCGTCAATGGAAACGGTGAAAATGTTGGGAATTACTTTGACAGTAAGTTATCTTGTAACTCTCATATTGATGCACTCTGTACACAACTCAAAAAGAATTGTTATTCAATTAGATTCATGTCAAATCACTGTAATTGTAGCATTTTGAACACACTATATCATGCCAATTTTCATGCACACCTTTGATATGGAATTTTGAACTGGGGTACTGGTGCATCAGTACAAAGGGTATTTCTTCTGCAGAAATATGCAGTGAGAATAATCACTGAGCTAGATCACAGAGAATCATGTCATAACGCTTTCAAGAATCTCAGGATTCTGACTGTTGCCAGTACTTACATTTTTTAAGCTTCTGCATATGTGTACAAACAGATCTGAATTTCGATCATATTGTCCAACAAGCAAATTGACAAATAACTGATTATTTTATCTGATTTTCATGTGATTTTATTTATACAATATATACTTATGTTCCTTTGTGCTAGAATAATTGAAACTGTATTTAAATTTTATTGATTTTATTCTGGGACTTTCAGTGTGAATATTTTTATTTGACTATTCGATTATTGTGCGTTATTGTCGAATAATTGAACTTTTTCAATCAGAGAAATAAATATTATTATTATTAATGAAGCTTACCGTCATAGTGGGTAGTGATGGGTATCCAGCACCAAATACAGCCTTCTGCACCTCATCTTTCGTTATAATGATAGGTTTGAGTGGTGCAGGTGGTGGTCTCTTTGGCAGGGGTTTGTCATCCAATTTAATTTTAGCCATATGCTCCAGAATTGGTTTTTCCATTTCTATACTATTCAGCTCATCAATAGCTTCATGGATGAATAATTTAATCATTGTTAGGAAGTACTTTCTCTTGATACCTTCATCCACATGTTCATTCTCCATATTTTTCTTCAAATCTGTCAATCTTGATTTCAGTTCTTTTTGTTCTGAGAACCTAACAATTTAAATTAATAGTTGATTATGTTTCATAAATATCGAATATCAACATCTAATGTGCCTATACCTTGGCCTATACTAATTTGATAATTTTGTATAGTGAAAGTGAAAAAATTGCTATCAATATAATGGAAAAAATACATGATTGAAAAAACCATTACTACCACTTCATGCTTTGGAAAGGGAAAAATAATGGTATTGGTCAAAAAACTATTACATGGTGAGATTTGAAGATATTTCCTGTTTATTAACGATTACAGCTTTAACATAATCAGTGTGATAAGTAACGACGAGCGAGTCGGCAGAAATTGTAAGTTGTGTGCCCTGCCCAAGTGTTCAACTGTAGAGGATGGCTTAGTAAAACTCAAGAGAGGATGGCTTACTAGAATGCAAGATTGCATATTGTTACGAACTGCTGGTATTTCCGAGAAGGTCGGAAATCATCATCCCGACGCGTGACTCACAGCGAAGGCATCGGTCGCAGACGCACCGCTATAATTAGCGGATGATTCATTGCCGTCGAATATGAAAAATACTTCCAGTTTATTCCTGTTATTTCTGGACAATGATGTTTTTACCTATATAAGATCCGCGGTTTCGCAGACAAGTCAGATTAGAAAGAAAGCTAGTACAGTGAACATTGAGATTTGTAAAGCGAATATCGTTGTGATTTAACTAAGTGTTTATTGAGTTGTATTTAGTGTGTTTAGTGAAATACATTTTTCAGTTTTGTACTGAGTGTTTTAAATTCACGAACCCAAGTGGAAATAACGTAACAATATTTACCCATAACATCACAATTTCTCATTTGACAATGAAGTCGAAGAAAACAGCTTCTTCTGGAAGATAATGAGCAATATACAATATCACAATCAGAACTTGATGATTCAGTTCATCTTCAAATAACCTGAATTTGTAGGGCAACATTTCACCCTCAGTAACCCTTATATCAAAATAATATATCAAAAAGTTATGAATTAGTCTCTAATATTATTTGAGGGTTGTTGAGGTTGCTATGTTGCTTGACTAAATCGGGCGACCTATAGAGGTTGCATTATAAGATGCTTTTATTAACTAGAAAAAAACTAATTTACAAGATTTGCAGAAGTCATGGATTTGTCTTTGATAGGTATTACTTGTAAAGAGTGTTGTAATCAATGATCTAATAATATATTAACTACTAGATAAACCCTTGCGTCGATGTGCTGTGCAAAGCATCGACTCTCACATTGGAGAGTGAAAGAGCCATAGGCTGTATGTCATGAGCAACTGAGACGGTAGAATTTGACCATTAGAATGTGACGTGATTCATGGCAAGAAGCAATGGGAGATACTTTGAATTTTTCAAAATTTCTAAGTATTATGAGATTCTGATTGAAAATGTCCATTGTCTACAAAGCTTCTATTACTAATGAATTATTTTTGCATGATATTTGATCATTATAAGCTCTCAAATTTAAAAAAATACGAGTTTTCTTGTCACCTCTGTGATAAATCTTTTCAATAAAGAAATAGGGAGAATAAAACTTTCAGGACATACCAACTTTACCTCAATTCACAAAACTCTAGTTGTGGGGAACCATCTTATACTAAGTGCAAAAAAATTTTTTTTATTGTTCTAGAATAATAAAATATTTATATGTTGTCTTCAATCTGTATATCTCTCTGAGTAAGTAGCTAATGCTGTTATTAAATAAAAATGATAATATCAAAGAAAACCACCAGATAATAATTCGTCACATCAATTTGTGTTTTAATGGTTCAATTTCACCTATTTGAGTTAGTACATTCCATTGCCTGAAAGGAAGAACAGGATGAATAATTTAAATTATTGTTTTTTTCGAATTATATATGTTAAAAGTGTATATAAAGTGATATTTTGATTTAAGAGAATGTAGCTACTCTTCATTCAAACAGAATTTTCTGAGACAGATTATGGGACAATATCCATGCTACATTGTTCCTCTAATTTTCTGATTTATGTAATATCTTAACTGATATTCACTACTCCATCACTTGAAGATGGGCTACAGAGAACTATAATAAATATAATCAGAAATCCAATAATAACAATACTCACAAATAGTACTTATATGCTGCTAAACAGAACATCACCATTTATATTTGTTCAGATATATAACAGTTGAATGGAAACTGAAACTATTTTTAGTCTAAAACACTTGATATATAATGCACTTTAGTAACATGTTTTCAAAGTGATATGCATTGAAAAAACCCCAAAATTCGAAGAATATTTGCACATACTCGTTGATATCCCATAAGAACAATGCTACAAAACATAATGTTTTGCCCTAGTCAGCTAATCACAATCATTGTGTCTCACTCTAGTGTTAGAGTTGATTCCTCTCTCTCTACTATCCATCTAGATATTATTATTAGATCATTGGTTGTAATGGGGTTCAGAAAAAATCCCCTATCCTACAACTTTTTCAAGAATATATGAATTTCTCTTAAATATTACTCTAACATGATAACTGCCTCTTGTGTATTGCTCATATTCTCTCCCAGAAGAAGGATTTCCTTGTCAAATGAGAAATTGGGATGAATTTCATGGGGCAGGGTAAATTTCTGGAGACTCATTGCTGGATTGTTTTCATACTGATTGAAACTCTAGGTCTAGACACATATGTGGTGGTATACAGAGAAGATTTGTCTTTGAAACTCTGGAAATATTTAGTAGAACTCTTCAAATAAGTAATGCTCAGAAAACCTTTGAGGACTGTATTAAATATATGAAAATTTTCAGAACAGAAAATATGACTGCTGTTAGTGACCACAGGCAACAAATAACTGTATATTTTGGGTAGATATAATTCACTACACTCCTAGCATTCTCCAATCATATCATATGTTACTGTACTTATAATGTACTGTACTTAAATATAGTGGATATATTTCAATCAATAAGTTTTGCCTTATACACCAATTTAGTAAACACCACATAAACACAAACAGAGCTGGTGAGTATAAAAGGGAATATAGAAAGAAACTTGCCTCTGTATTTTTTTGGCCCTCATATTCACAGCTACCTCAAGTTTTTCAAAATCTGTTTTATCCCTCACTGTATCATCATTTTTGTCTTTATCTTGATCTGCATTGATTTGATAATCACTCATACCATAATCATTACACCTGTTCAAAAAGTCTTTGAAGTAGATCTCAGCCACATTGACAATGTCTTTGCGCTCACCAGTTGTCAGTTTCAGTGAGAGAGAACCAAGTAGGGCAGGTAAGAGAAAATACTGAATATCATTGGTTGCCACTTCATCTATACCTTCATTTCTACTGAATATGCCTGCCAGTGAAACCAAACGAGTAGCATCTTCGAATATTTTGACTGCCTTTTTAATGTTAATCTAGAAAGAACAAACTTCAGTTTTTGAATGTACTTATACACTTATTTACCTAACCTGTATATCAAGTGAATTCATGGGTAGATCACTATTTGAAACAGTATTATATATGTCCAAACCCTCCTTGAAGATTGTTGTGAGACTTTGATGATTGCTTTCCCCCATTTCTAATTTCTATATTTTGTCTATTTTGATCAAGAAAAAGTGTCACAATCACATAACAATAACATTATGTTAGTATAACCATAACCTATACTCTATGACATTATCATAGAATTCACAGAACAAGACAAAGACCGTAAGGCTATTATATGTTCTGTGACAAAGACAGCGTACAAGAGGTCAACAATGCGCCGCGCAAAATGTCCCTAAAGCTACACCAGCATTTACGGCACACTCCAAAAAAAAACTAGTCCATAATTTTGTACACATTTATTACAAATTTGCGTCCCAAACAAAAAAATTTTTACAGTTCCCGTTTTCCAGAAAAAGGGCGTGGGCTATCTTTTGATTCAAGCTGCACCACACACTCTGTATTTTTAAAAATATGCAAATATATAATGTTGAACCGATTGCCAGAATTTCTTCCACATTTATTGCAGATCATTCACGTATCGAAAATCCCAAAACGTCGTTCGCCAAGGGGTTAAATACCCCCAAACATCGAATAATCCCTATAATATATGTCAATACGTAGACGGTCACATAATTATTCAAAAAACATCTTACACAATCGAAAAAACAATCGAAGTTACTTAATTCACATTATGATGGATCCAAAGGAGTTGAACACCCTCAAACATCTCGAAACTCCAATTACATGCATGTGTCATGACGTAGACTCGGTGACGGAAATTTCCATTAACCAGTAAAAATATTTGTTGTCTTACTTTTACTTACTGTTAAGGGATTAATCATTCCAAATGAAATGTTCAAGAAAACATCCCTGAAATTATAAGGAAAAATATTCGATAATTGATTAGGATTTTCTGAATTGAAATAATGAACGAAATATTTCGCTTTTTGAGTTCTGAATTTATCAGTGTTCCACAAGCTTGTATTCTATATAGGTACTCATTTATATTGTTATTGAGTTATTCTGATAATCAGAAATCTGCAAAGTGGGACGTAGTAATTAATGTTGGAAAGAGATTATTCCTGAAAAATGTGACATGAACGGTTTTTTATTGAGTTACGAATTTAATACAGTGGCCCACAAGCTTATATTTTGAATTTCCGAGTAGGTATGGGTTATTCTGAT
Source organism: Chrysomela aeneicollis (assembly GCA_029955515.1). Lineage (NCBI taxonomy): Eukaryota > Metazoa > Arthropoda > Insecta > Coleoptera > Chrysomelidae > Chrysomela > Chrysomela aeneicollis. The sequence continues at coordinate 8,560,510 of JARUHQ010000016.1, read as the reverse complement.
CTCAACAATTAGAAAACTTCAAAGTGGGACATGGTAATAAATTTTGGAAACAGATTATTTCTGAAAAATGTGACATGAACGGTTTTTTATTGAGTTTCGAATTTATTACAGTAGCCCACAAGCTTCTATTTTGAAATTTCAAGTAGGTTTGGGTTATTCTGATCACAAACATCAGAAATCTTCAAAGTGGGACGTAGTAATAATTTTTTGAAAGAGATTATTCCTGAAAAATATGATATGAACGGTTTTTTATTCAGTTTCGAATTTATTACAGTGGCCCGTTCATATCACATTTTTCAGGAATAATCTCTTTCCAAAATTTATAACTTCGTCCCACTTTGAAGATTTCTAAATTTTGAGATCAGATAATAACCCAATCCTACTTGGAAATTCAAAATAGAAGCTTGTGGGCCATTGTAATAAATTCGAAACTAAATAAAAAACCGTTCATATCATATTTTTCAGGAATAATCTCTTTCAAAAAATTATTACTACGTCCCACTTTGCAGATTTCTGATTATCAGAATAACTCAATAACAATATAAATGAGTATATGGAATACAAGCTTGTGGAACACTGATAAATTCAGAACTCAAAAAGCAAAATATTTCGTTCATTATTTCAATTCAGAAAATCCTAATCAATTATCGAATATTTTTCCTTATAATTTCAGGGATGTTTTCTTGAACATTTCATTTGGAATGATTAATCCCTTAACAGTAAGTAAAAGTAAGACAACAAATATTTTTACTGGTTCATGGAAATTTCCTCGGAAATTTCCGTCACCGAGTCTACGTCATGACACATGCATGTAATTGGAGTTTCGAGATGTTTGAGGGTGTTCAACTCCTTTGGATCCATCATAATGTGAATTAAGTAACTTCGATTGTTTTTTCGATTGTGTATAAGATGTTTTTTGAATAATTATGTGACCGTCTACGTATTGACATATATTATAGGGATTATTCGATGTTTGGGGGTATTTAACCCCTTGGCGAACGACGTTTTGGGATTTTCGATACGTGAATGATCTGTAATGAATGTGTAAGAAATTCTGGCAATCGGTTCATCATTATATATTTGCATATTTTTAAAAATACAGAGTGTGTGGTGCAGCTTGAATCAAAAGATAGCCCACGCCCTTTTTCTGGAAAACGGGAACTGTAAAAAATTTTTTGTTTGGGACGCAAATTTGTAATAAATGTGTACAAAATTATGGACTAGTTTTTTTTGGAGTGTGCCGTAAATGCTGGTGTAGCTTTAGGGACATCCGCGCAAAGGCCATAAAGTTTTGAAGAACAAGAACTTCAACTGGTCATTTGACGTCATCGGGAAACTTGAACGATTCGTCCACACCCACTCCACACCATAGCACAAGCACGACCACCTACCCTCGTCCACAGTCGCACTATCACTCCGCAGACAGAAACTACAGAAAAGGTTAATTCCACTACTCCTGATTCCTGAATAATATCACAGTATATTTCCCTAAGTAAGGGGTGAATAGAAATAAATTCTTGCAATACAAATTATAAAATCGAAATCGGGTTTTTCTTCTTTGCTTGAAAAATATATCAGTATTTTTTTTTCACGAAATGATCAACTAGTGAGCGTTACTTACAATCTTACAATACAAGTTACAACTCGTAAACAGACTGTCATCCGTTCCCAAGGGTATTGAGGCGCGTATCTGAGATCCATTACGCGCGGCAGCCGCGCGACTAGCGCGAGCCATGTTCGTTCGACTCTGCAGGAAAAATGCATGCCTGTCGTCGTTCACATTTATGCCTGTCGGCGTGCTTGTAAAATGCGTGGTGGGCATGCATGGAATAAGTCCGTATTTTTCACTGTATTGCATGCGTTTTTGCCTCTGTATATTGTAACAGAATCACCCTGTATTTGATTCTGTTAAGTTCATTTCGTCTATAGAGAAATGATTGTATCGAAAACTAAACGAAAGCGCAACGTGCTATCGGGGCTCATGTAACTTGATACGAATCATAACAGATTTAACGGATACATTAATCGTTGGGAAAACTAAATATTTGGCTCCGAGAAGAGACATTTTTATTATGCAACACTTGCGTCTGAGTCTTCGTTCTCGAAAACCATCAACTACAATGTATTTTGTTGAAGTCATCGAAAAAACTCTGGGAACCGCTTGCGAGCTCTAAAGAAGTGCAACATACAGAAAAATTGAGATGAATATTCGAGTTGGAGAAAGATAGTAAGTTTTCAGCATTCAGTTTGGGGCATTCAGTTCAGACAGTCAGTTGCGAGAGTTCGGGAAAGGCACCAGCGGGAACTGGTCGCCTCGGACGAGGGTTTCCTCCCCCTCGGGGATGGAACCCTGGTTTCGGGAGTGTTTGGACACGGGTCGAAAGGGGTCGCCATAATTTGAAATTTAAAGACATACCGTGCATTTGCTTTGGGGTAGTATATCGATAGGATAATTCAATCGAATCGGGAATAAGAGGGTTTGATTTTTGTGGGGAGTTTTGTGAACAATTCGATATTTTGAAACAACGCAGTCACAGGATTGGTCATTTCTGTCTTAAGGGTAAGTCGATATTGCATTGAGTGTTTTCAGGATATATTGGCCAAATGTTAGATATTTTGCGTTTTTGCTCTAGGTCACGAGACAAGCGAGTTCCTTTCAAATTTCAAATATTAGGTGGAAATGTTTTTTTTAAGGGTTTTATCATTGGGATTTGAAACAGAGTTAATTACAAGTTTATTAGGGCGTTATCTGGGATACTTCACAAACAAACTTTTGATATGATGATTCAGAGATCTATCATGGGTTTTCAATGATAAAAGTTCAGACAGTTTCTTGTACAAAGGACACAGAGTCCATATAGTTACGCAGTTCCCAAAGTTTCAACAAATTGATTGGAAAAACGAAGGGTCCGTATTTCTCGGTATTTGTTTTTATATTGAAATGATAATTTTGTTCTATTACTTTCTTTTTGGTTTTGGCATAATTTCTGATTTTGTTTTGTTGTTTTTCTTTATTTAATCGCAATACATTTTATACGTAAAAGTTGATTTGAGTTTTATTTTGTATCTACTAAATTGCACATTCCCTATACTGAAGACTACGCATTTGTGAAGCCGTAGCCGTTCTCACCGTCCCCGAGGATATATGGTGGTCCAGTTTAACCAGTAGCCTATTTGGAGTTTGGATAATCAACGTCAAAGAAATTCATATTTATAATTGAACAAAGGAAACATCTTATTATACAACTTGTTTGGTCAGTGCGAGTTGTAAATCAAAAATCTGACCTGGTGGCAGCGCTTCCATTCCATTCCTATTTTATTATTATAAAAATGATACCCCAAATTAATTTATTTTTTGTTACAATATTTGACAATCTTTTATTTGAGTTTGACATTCGATATATTTTGAATTTGATGAACATTATTTTGTAAGTCTAACCCGTCTAACCTACTCGGGTTGACACTATCCCTAACCCGCACGCGCACGTTCGCTTACCTGCGTCTGATTTGCTTTGCCTCGATTACTATAACCCTGGGTCGTTTTTCGTAACCCGACTTGTGATCCGGTTGAGTTTCCGAAAAGACCTTATGATCCGAGGCTGAACCTTAAAATTGGAACGGAAAGAGGTTTTTCTTTCTGTTTTTGTGTTTACTAATAATGTGTCGCTCCATCGATTTATTGGAATGGACATAAAAATGAATCAACAATCTTCTTTAGTATATGGTGTAATCTCGGAATGAAGTTCAAAAACTCGTTTAGCGTCAAGTTCAATTTCAACGAAGACATCTATAGAGTCCTGAAAATTATATGGAACATAAGAAAAGTAAAACGACACCAACCATAAAAAAACAAAAAGAATAAGTAAATGAATATCAAGATGATTGAAAACCGATAAAAATGCACAGGCTCTTATGGCCATATAACTATAAACTACAATATATTGACCATATAAAGAGACAATGTTAGCAAAGTGAAGCCGATTTTCATATATCAATCCTATTCTAATTGGCAACGTTGATTGAAGGCGCGAAATTGAGCGCGAAATTCAAATCAAAATGTCAAAAATTCGTAAATCTCATATTCATATGCAAAATTTACTTTATATGTAAACAAATATTGTCATTTGGAACATATCCGATGATATTAGAATACATAAAGTATACTTAGCTTTGACAAAGAGTAATTCAGAGATCTTCTGATTCAGCGAACTACTCCTTCAGATTCGAAAGAATATGAAGCAATCAAGATCAAAACAATGGGAGGCACATAAATCATCCTGATTTTTGCAATATTTTATTAGACATTGATGGCACAAGCAGTTTTCCATTGTGTTTTGATTTCTGGAATCCTGGAAGATAACCTGGAGGCTGGACACGACCTGGTCACCGACACTGGACATATTTACGGCTGTGATGAACTTAAATTACGAATAGTATCACCTGACTGAACAACTATGAATTAATGAAACACAACCACTCAACACGCAATCGAAAAACAATAACGAGAAAATTCACATCAACAAAACACAAAATATAACCTGCTTGTTCGCAAAACGGATACCCGACATACGATCATTTTCAATTCGAGTAGCAGCGAAGACATAAGAGAGAAACAACACAATGAGTGTCGTTCTTGACTGTCATCATCTACTTTTTGGCCATCGATGCTCTTTTGTTTCGGCTTCAGAGATAGGCTGTCCTTATTATCTATTCGTAGTTGATAGATACATGCTTATGGCACAAACCTTATAGACTAGGATCATGCTTATTGCGTCCTGGTCGCCGCGACAAAACCCTTGGACAAAAACAACCTTGGCCATATAGGCATCAGAATTTCAGAAGACAGAGGTTTTGCAGTCGTGACGTCACGCTCAGATGTCGGTTTATGGGGGACTGGGAGTTGCAGTTGAAATCAACGATAGTTTTTGTAGGTTTTCTACGAAGCTCTAGAAACCAGAAACTCCAGAGGCCACTCTCAATATTTTTTTGAAATCTTTTGTTCTCGACACTCAAGATCTCTACTTTCATAACTCGAGATTTTTAGTTCTAATCGAGTCTCGAGAGTCTGAGCATATGCATCAATATACAGGGCACCGAACCATCACAGAACATATATCCTTGGCATGCCCTGTACAAAGAACATATACCCTAAGTTGACCCTTATATATTCTGTGTCATCAAGAAATCGTTTTTCATCGCAAAATGTCTATCCATGGTCTATTCCACAAATATTTTATTATAGTTTCGAAGGTTATTGAAGCTGTTTTCAGATAAAACAAAAATGTATATTTTTCTGTAAGGGTGGAGGAATAAAATAGCATTTTTGATTTTTTTTTCAATCTGGTTCAAAATTGATCCTCGTCCAAGCACATTTTTCGGATGAATTTTTTTGATATCTCATCAATTTGACCAATTTTTTGGAACCACTGACAAGTTTTTTCAAATTCCCGCCAAATCTGAGGTCACGTGGTATTAGTCGTATCGGATTTTTTAGTTTTCTGTTGTCAGATATGCAGAAACAAACCTCCATTAGAGTTTTTCAGAAATATCAATACTTAAAGATTTTTTTTTCCATATGTAGCCAACTTTATGGCTGACACTGAGTGTTCGAGAAACATACCGATGTCGCAATACTTTTCCGCTCTACGTCATTCGTCACCTGTATTATGTAAACTCCGGCAGACTACACAGCTAAAACCTGTTCAAACAATAAAAAATCCCAAATTCCGATAAAATATCTGCTACGTATATTCTGAATGTACCGACACACCGAGTTCAACTTGACATACTTTTCACATTCGCCATTCTCCCAAGAATTTCCACTTCCACTTCATTCTTTCTTTGTCCAGTCTTTCAATCAGGTTTTTGCCCGTTACATCCCATACTTTCGTTCCAAATAATTCAGATATTTAAACGAAAGATTGGTAGAATGGATGAAGTTCGCCTTCACCACGGTTTTATCGGGAATGTTGCTAATTTTATTTTGAATTGATTATTCAGCATTCAAAATTTGTATGTTCTACTCATAATTTTGATTTGATTTCATTCAGTCGTTTTAAAGCAATTGAATTTCTACATAAACCTGTTGAATATAAAGGACTCCAAAACATTTGATATCAAATATATAGAGAAAAGTTATAGGTTATTTCCGTTTCGTGAGTGGAATGTCAACTGGTGCAATACAGTCCTGTTTCGGCTCGCCAAGCCTCATCAGTTGCACTAGGCCAGTCGACAATTCACACTCGGAACGGTCACTATTTGAAAACCACAATGCGATCTTCAACAGTGAGTAATACAGGTTTTCGGTACAGTGCCACCTATTAGCACAAAACAGAAACGTGCTATGCGGGATTCGACGTGGGAGTACAGAGTATTTTGTAACTACACCAACGTCGCCCGCTGCACTAGATAGTGCGGTCATCCCACAAAACAAAGTAGATAGAATAGACGTTTCTGTTTTGTGCTAATAGGTGGCACTGTACCGAAAACCTGTATTACTCACTGTTGAAGATCGCATTGTGGTTTTCAAATAGTGACCGTTCCGAGTGTGAATTGTCGACTGGCCTAGTGCAACTGATGAGGCTTGGCGAGCCGAAACAGGACTGTATTGCACCAGTTGACATTCCACACACGAAACGGAAATAACCTATAACTATTCTCTTTATCTTTACTATGCGGATATCGCAAATAACCTTCTTTTCTATCAAATATATATTCCACAAAAAAAAACAAGTGAAATACACTACAAACTAAATAGTAAGCCGATATTACACTGTTAATAAAAAAATCATCTATAGGGACATCCATTTCTCCAGTGTTCTCTAGATCCACAGGAGAAGCACTGGCCATATCCACCATAATAAGCACCTGGGACGCTATCATACCTGAAAAACAATATATATATATAGGCTGGCTGAAATGGTAGAGATGCAACACAAGCCCTCCAGGCTTAGGCATTTGCACCAAATTAACCAGCCATGACATGTATTGTGACATGTGATATAATTTAATTTTAGATTAATAATATAATCGCAACATGTATATACCTCATTACTGAATAAACTGAATAAAAACTGAATATATATGAAATATCAGAAAATATGCCACTTTCCACATAAACAAATTTGATCGATTGTGTGATGAACACGCCAAAAGATCACTAATGATGCTACATGATCACTCGATATAAGAATTGCAGACCTACAAAAAATACACGGCTACAGTGATATTGATAACTAGAAAATCTATTTTCTTTCATCCAGGTTAAGTGGAAGAGCGCCAGGTTAAGTGGAAGAGCGCGGCTTCTAAAATTGAGTATATGTGTACCCAATTGAAGAAGTGCGAACTTTGCCTTTGCAATGCAGCCATTTTTTTTTATTTTTTTTTATTCTCTGTCTTCCTCATTATTTACGTATATGTGTACACATGCATGCATACTGTACTTATATGTTACCTTAAGGTTGCAGCAATAAAAGCGATATTATTATTATTATTATTATTATACAGACATAAGAACGCCGCAAGCCTTAACTTCGGCTTTTTTTATTTCAAAAAAATAAAAACAAAATTAATGGTTTGGAAAATACGAAAGCTGTGAAGAAACATTGTAGATATTTTTTAGTATCTCATTGAAATGAGTAAGCTATCTCATTATAATGAGATACCTAACTCAATATTTTTTTTGCTCGGATGATGATCCTATCGCCGATTTAGCTTCATAGCACCCACATTATCTCCTGTACCAGTCTGTACAGGTTCTTCACCGGATGGCTGTTGTTTCTTCGGGAGTTAGCCTAGGCTGACCGAATAATACTAGCCTTTTGCGATCTAGTGCCTCGCATACAGTATATGTTTGGGCGTTTATATTCCTTTACCGCATTGTCTGCAGGAGAGTTTTCTGTTGCGTAGCCCCATTTTATGCAGGTGTCGATCCCCTAATTGGACTATGACCAGTGATAATAAGGCCTGTTATTGTTCTAACCAGGTTCCTACTCAACTTGAGTAGTTGTTCGTTTTGACGGTTCTTCAATATACCGGGTGATTCAATAAGGGTAACGAGGTACTGTATCTCAGTAACTAGTAGTCGTAGAAGCTCGGGAAAATAATCCTTCAGAGGAATTCGTCCAAGAAAAAATGCTGAAAATATTTTTCAAACGTCCACCGCTCGGATTTTTTTTTTATTTATTTATTCCAACAAACAGGTTTGACCCCAATTATATGTTGTGTATAATGAATGGTTCTTATATAAGATCAGAAATGAATACTCTCACGTTAATGCCAACATACTGGTCCATCTTCTTGAAAAATGGAGTTTCATTGTAGGACGTGAAATAAAGGCGGTAGGGGGATCCTTAACTTTCTGGACCGTAAATGTCTATAACTTAAGTTTGACTTGACGGAATTCTGCTAACAAGAAAAAAAGGTTCAGTGAATAGAATAAAAAACTATCCATGCCATTCTGGTTCTTACCGCTCTCACTAGAGGGCGTATTTTGTGAGGTGAATCGTTTTTTCAATTTTTCTCCGGAATCTCAAATGCATCGGTATAATTATCTTATCATATTCAGAAAGAAGATAAAATTTGCAATATAATATGTTCAAATCGAATGACGATATCTTCATTCAAAAAATGCATAGAAGTAGTCAGGATGATTACAAAACATACATAATATATACATAGTATACATAGTATTCGAAACACGCAGATTGATTAAATATATAATTTAAATTATTATTAAAATAAAAATTCTTTAATGTCATAATAACATTTTTCAACAAGATAACTCTTCAATTTTTTCTTGAATGTGTTCATCGATTTTAAATTTCTTATGGTAGATGACAGCAAATTGAACATTCTAGCGCCTATACTGTCCGGTAAACGATATCCTAACTTAGATTTGTGAAGTTCTGTATATAAAAGATCATTATGCCGTGTCTGCATGTGATGTGTTTTGATTTTGATAAATGTTTCTTTGTTTTTAAATATATAAATACAAAGTTCATAGATATACAGACTTGCCAATGTCATAAGTTTGTATTGTTGCAAAATGTTTTTACATGAATGAGTCAGTGGAATTCCAAATATAGCTCTCAATACTCTTTTCTGAGCAACGAAAACTTTCGAAGATAAAGTGGACCAACCCCAAAAACAAATCCCATACCTAAGCCGAGCCTCCACATACGCATAATAAACATTTATTTATTTATTTATTTATTTATTTATTTATTTATTTATTTATTTACACGTAAGGAATACATACGGGACTGACCCAAGAACAGTATTCACAAATAGGTATTTTATAAATATACAATATCTAATAAGTAATCCTAGTTAATTACAAAATTGATGAAGGTTTACTATGAAATGAAGGTCAAGTGATGTACATACAAGTGAATCGGTTGGTGATGGATAAATGAAAACGAAAATTAAAAACACACTTATTCCATACATATGATGATATTAAGTCTGCAGAGCGAGGAAATGCTTTTTCAAAATGTAGAAAAACTTTGAGAAAGAGAAGGAGAATATATCAATGTGGATAAGATTATTTAGCGTATTGTATGATATGTTGCATCTATGCATTGGAGAGTTCAAAAAATAGTTTGTTTGAGATTGCTCGTAACGAAAGAGAAGCTGATGTCTAGTTATATGTAGGAGCATTCAGATAAATATTGCTTAGGATGGCAGGCGAATCGACTAAATTATTGATTACTTTATAGATGAATTTCACGTCAGAAATGTTTCTTCTATTCGCTAGTGTTAATAAGTTCAGTTCATTTCGAACGTAGTTACGGTTGTTGGGGTTGGATGGAAAACATTTTTTATTGACATAATCTATAAAAATATCCTGGACCTTTTCGAGTTTATTTATGTGAATGTCGTATCTGGGGTTCCATATTACAGATCCATAACTCAGAACGCTGTTTACGTATGACATATACAGAGTGCGGAGAGTTTGTTTATTTTTGAATTCGCGACAGGTTCTCATTATGAAACCTAACATTTTGTGAGCTTTTTTAGAGATGTGAAATATGTGCTTATCAAATTGCATTTTAGAATCGAATATTATTCCTAAGTCCTTTATTTCCGTGACGATTTTTAAAGGTCGAGAAGATATCTGATAGGTATAGTTTATAATAGCTTTTCCGCGTCCGAATGAAATGTGGTAACACTTATCAAAATTCAAATATAGACAATTCACCTCACAGTATTCATGAAAGTTATCAATATCCTGCTGCATTAATGTGATGTCATCGGCATCAGAAATCGAATGGTATATTTTTAGGTCATCGGCATACATTAAAAAATTGGCAAATCGGAAACATTGGGATATATCATTGATATAAATATTAAACAAGAGTGGCCCAAGGTGACATCCTTGAGGTACTCCAGAAGTGATTCGGCGATATTCAGATTTATGGTTGCCGATCGTTACCGCTTGATAACGGTCAGTCACGTAAGACTCGAGCCAGTTTAGTAGATTGCCATTCACTCCGACTCCAGCAAGCTTCTGTAGCAAAACTGAGTGATCGATTTTATCAAAAGCCTTGCTGAAGTCGGTGTAAATAGCATCGACTTGGTGTTTGTTGTTGAGGCTGTGTAGAATATACTCGGTATATGTGAATAAGTTTGAGTCGACTGATCGTTTCTTCATGAAGCCGTGCTGTTCAATATTGATAATGTTTTTGACGTCGAAGAACAGATTATCAAAAATAATGGATTCGAAAATTTTTGCTATGACTGATAGTTTTGAAATTGGTCTATAATTTTTGACGATTTGTTTGTTACCAGATTTCAAAATTGGGATTATATAAGCTTTTTTCCATACTGAAGGAAATACGCCCTCTACGAGGGATTTATTAAAGATGATATGAAGTGGTATTGCAATATGTTCCGCACAGTTTTTGAGGAATATTGTTGGTAGTTCATCTGGCCCCACTCCTTTATTAGAAAGATTTTGAAGTTTCTGAAGAATAGACTGTAGTGAAATTTTATAAGAGGAGATGTTGATATAAGAGTTTAGATGTAATACGTTATGAGCTGAAATAATTCGTCTTGGATTGAAAACAGAGAGAAAATATTCAGAGAATGAATTACAAATTTCAAGAGGGTCAATAATTGTCCTATCATTATCTCTCAACGTGTCAATTGAGGCAGTACTGTTTTTTTTGATTTCACGAAATTCCACAGATGTTTTGGGTCTGAGTTAATATTGGTTTCACAATGATTGATATAGTTTTTGTAATCTTCTTCAATTAAAAATTTTGAACGACCACGCAGGAGTTTGAAAGTTAAATAGTCGATATGATTATTATGCTTTTTCCATAACCTATGATATTTTCTCTTCTCTCTGATGACTTTAATTGTACTATATGTAGACCAAGAAGGATATCTCTTGTGAATATTTGGTTTCCTCGGAACTACAGACTCAATTATAGAATAGATAGTGTTATAAAACATATCAGTTGATTCATCACTATTCAAGCCGTGAAGCAAATTATCCCAATCAATATTATATAATTCTGATTTCAATAACTCATAATCAACTTTACAAAAATTATAAGAGTTATATTGGTTAATATTATTAATAGTAACTGTTGGGCTTCTAGGACAGTTCGCAAATTTCTGAATAAATAACTAGCTGAATTAAGTTTGTTAACTACTTGTCCACAATGTTCTTTGAATGAAAGACACTCATCTATATGGAGTCCAAGGAATTTGGTTTTCTCACCAAAATGAAGAATTTTATTTTCTATAGAAGTTTTTGGTTTCTTAAATTTTTTTTGGGAATTATGAAATCGTAGGAGTTGTGTCTTGTCCGGGTTAAAGAACAAAGAATTTTGTTTGAACCATGAGTTGACAGCATTAATCACTCCAGTATGGCTTGAAGAATATTACATCAACAAATTTATCAAAGAATCAAAATAGGTAATTGAGTTTTCAATTTTTTCTAAGTTTCGTAGTCAAGCATGCCATAAAAAAATGAAAAAAAATATTCAAAACTCCGTTCCCATTTTAATTTAATCATAAAATTTTGTTTGGCGTTATCAGACATTTTTTCTTTTGGTATATCAATATTGTTCTGATTGAATTGAAATGGAAAAGAGTTTCTTGTTCTTTTCTTTTTCCCATCACATGCTCGATTACGAAATTCGAAAAAAAACTGAAAAAAACTCAAAAATCTATTTTGTTTCTTCAATAAATTTGTTAATGAAATATTTTTTAAGCCATAACTTTTAAACGAATGAAGATATCGCCATGCGGTTTCAACATATTATATTGCAAATTTGATCTTCTTTCTGAATCTGATGAAATAATCATACCGTTCCATTTGAAATTTCGGAGAAAAATTCAAAAAACTGTTAACTTCAAGAAACACGCCCCTAGCGACGGCGGTAAGAACCAGAATGGCATGGATGGTTTTTTATCCTTTCTTTCTTGAACCATGCATTGTTAGCAAAAATCCGTCATGTCAAACTTAAGTTATAGACATTTACATTCCAAAAAGTTTAGGATTCTCTCCCGCTTTCATTTTACGTCCTACAATGAAACTTTTTTCTTCAAAAAGATGGACCATCATGTTGGCATTAACGTGAGAGTATTCATTTCTAAACTTATATAGAAAAATTTCCGAAAAATATCAATTTTTTATACGATCGAAAATATTACGCCCCGTAGCGTTGGACGTATCGATGCAAAAAATATTTCCAGCAATTTTTCTTGGTCGATTTCCCCTGGAGGATTTTTTCCCAAAACTTCTACGACTGTTAGTTACTGCGAGATACAGTACCTCGTTACCCTTACTGAATCACCCGGTATATAATGGGTTAGGTTTCTCATTATTATAAGAAAGCTAACTCATTATAATGATTTTCATTTTGTGTACAGGGTAACGCAAAACTAACTGTAATTCTAAATCGAACACCCTATATTATATCATTTTCTAAAACTACTACAAAAAACTTACTTTTATTAAGCATTCCTTACACCTAAATATTACAGTTATTGAGCTATTCCGATTGCCATTAATAAAAATACGATTTTTGGCAATAATTTTTTTATCAAATGAGTATAAGAATTGCTCTGTGAATAGGAAATTGTAGAGCAAGCACTGATTGTTATAAACTTCAAGACGATGTGAACCATTACTAAGAATTAAATCTTGACAAATATCTGGTAAAGTATTTCATGTATGTATGTCTTTTAACGTAGACGAAGTTGAAGATGTCGGTGTAATATTTGATAAAAACCTGTCATTTTCATATGTGCAAAGTAAAAATGGAATCCCTGAAATCGTTATGTAGGTGGGATCAAAAAACACTGTTCAGTAAACAAAATGAAAATTCTGTATTGTTCATTAATAAGGTTCATTTGCGTACTAACGCCTTCAAAATGGGCTTTCAAATGGACCATCGTCGATATACGTTCTATACTAAACCTAACCACATTGAAAAACAGGCGGACCTTGTTTTCCAGTCAAACATTGAGTTACAAGGTATGATAAAACTGTTTTCGTAAAAAACTCACATATTACCAATTATCGATCTGATAGTGGATGTCAAGAATATTACGGAAAGCTAATGCATCAGACTAACTCATTGAAGGTTTTCAGAATGTCTGCCATACTATAGGAATTCACCCATTTATATAAAAATGGATATATTGATATTAATTATTATAATGAAATTATAATCGATATTAAGGATAATAACATAATAATAAAGTTGCGCAAAGCGCGATGATTATAATGGAAGTCCATCACGGTCGTGGGTTCGATTCCCAGGCCCGTCAGAAATAACAAAAAAGGCGAGGCGACTGGGTGTAGCGTGTTCTGTCCTTACATTTAATAATATATTTAAAATATTTCTGTGGCAAAGGAATAAATTTCGATGCCAGGATGAGTGAAATGAATGAATGAATGAGGGTGAGTGAAAGGTGAGAGCGAATCTTAAAAAAAATAATAAAAACCATACCATTCGTCATTATCGTATTCTTGCCTCCAATCTTCATAGTCCGTTAGCGACTATCAGTATCACACTTGCATTATTTATAGGGTTATACGCATATGCAGACGTAGGATCATAACGATTTGCTGCCCACCCTGGAAAATATAGACACACCTTAAGTTAAAATTATCCAACGAGACACTGTCATATATATCTTAGGACCGGTTCAAGCGAAAATCATTTATATTGGTGGTTACTGGTGTACCGAAAACGTATTCCGTTAGGTGGCAATGCCAGCTCGCCTGATGAAATAAATCTCAACTCCGGCTTATTTGCAGCCGTACGACTGCTCGAGAGACCGTCATACTATACAGGACCGGATCTGATGAATTCGGTGCTCGTTAATTGTTCTTGAAAATTATAAAGGTTTGCCGAAAAATGTAAATTTTGCTCAAGAGTAAAGTATAGTTGGTAGGTACTTACATTATTCACTGATAAAACGTAATTTCAATTGAAAACGGTCAGATATCCAATATTATTAAAAAATATAACGTATTGCATGGCATGTTGACTGGGACGTCACTGATGGAGATGTGATGAACCTTATTTGTCTTGGAAAAATGTATTTTTATGATGATTACTCTGCATTACCAAATTAAAAAAACCATTTTTTTTTAAATAGTGTTTTGTGACCTCACTGATTATGATGATTTGGAGTTGGGTTGGCTGATGCGCCTTTTAATATAGCATTCAAAAATGAAAACACTGTTAAAAACACCAAAAGAACTCGAAAGTGGTATAATCTACAAAATTCCCTGTGCAGAATGCGACAAAGTGTATATTGGACAGACAGGAAGATATCTTAAAACTAGAATTTCTGAACATGAACGGAGCATAAGACCCGAAAACCTCATGAAAACAACGAAAACAGGTCTTTCAGAGCACACAGACCAACATCTTCATAAATTCGATTTTGACAATACAGAAATTGTTGGAAAACAACAAAACTATAGAAGAAGAGGAATACAAGAAATGATAAACATAAAAAAATACAAGAAAAACACTGATAAAAAACAGATACCCAATTTCTACCGAACTCCTATTCATACCTAATAAATAAATTGAAAACACCACATTAATCAAAAATCGAGCACGCCTATGGTCCCTACACATACCTTATCAGTTAACAATCAAAAGAAATCAGAAAGTAAAAAGAGCAACAAACTTTTTCCAATCTCGAAAAGTGGATCACTTCATTCAGAATCAATCTCTCCTTCGAATTCATCGAATCCACATATATGTAAATGTTCTTTTTTAAAATACATGTTACCACGACAAGGAACCTATTTCTCTTGTAAGTAACCTGTTGTTTTCTACATAAGAAAAAACTGACCTATTTACAGTTTTAACTGTGTATGTGTGTGTATTTTATCAACTCTTTTATATTTGTATCATTTGTTTTATAACTCACAAATTCACTCTATTATACATATGTAATAATCACAATCCCTATTGTAGTGCCCTGAGGATGACTTTATAAAAGTCGAAACGTCGGCAACAGATACATAGAGGTTTCAGTTGATTTGACCTGTCCCCAACCAACTCCAAATCATCAAAATCAATTGTTCTTGAACTAATCCAGGCATTCATTGGATCAGTATTAAATTATGAATCTAACCGACTATTTCCTCAGAAGTTGTTTCTTACAATATTTTTGTGAACTTCATAGCAAATTTATCAAAAAAACCTCGAATCATATAGTGCCACAGGGTTAGGGGGTTTGGTTGTAATATTTAAGAATATCGATAACATTTATAATGACACATTCCATGATATCTGATATTGATTTCCCAAGTAATCATTTTCGAAAAACCAAACAGCCATTTCCCGTCAGAAATAACAAAAAAGGCGAGGCGACTGGGTGTAGCGTGTTCTGTCCTTACAAACATTTAGATGATATACATATATACTTCTGTGGCAAATGAACTGAGTTTCGATGCCAGGATGAGTGAATGAATGAATGAGGGTGAGTGAAAGGTGAGAGCGAATCTTTAAATAGCCATTTCGTGAGAATTTTTAAATTTTGCATATCGAATTATAAATATTCGACATTTTCGGTATATCGCACAACGGCAATAATAATTGATCCACGCATATGCTTGGATTGCTGATAAAACTTGACTGAATATTTCAATCACGGATGATCTGAAGAATCTGTATAGGCCCTAGAATTATGAAAATGAGTTTTCCAATAAACCAAACAACTTTGTCCATTCTAAATTGGATTCCGGTAGTGATTCAGAGACCATATAATATAATTCAGTGATAATGTTGAATTTCAGATCAGTTCTCTTGAAAGTTCTTTATATATTCCAGAAAAAAATGCAAATACCTATATCCGTCAACATACTTCATCGTCCACAAAATTCAATAACCCGTCTCTGTGCCAGTTCCTCTCTCTTTAGATATGTTTCCCCTTCCGAGCCATGTGGGTGGAGCGTGTCATTCAAAAAGAATTGGATCCAAATACAAGATCAAGACCTGCTTCAAATCTGGAAACACCATCCGCAGTCAACTCACCAAAACTAGACCACCGAACAAAAACAGTGACTTCAAGAACTGTCTTTATCGAATACCCTGCGAATGTGGTGAATCATACATCGGAGAAACAAAGAGACCACTGGAAACCAGAATCGGCGAACACAAGAAAAACACCCAACAAGGAGAAACCACCAAGTCAGGAATCGCAGAACATGTGTGGACCCACCAACATAACATCAAATGGTCTGAAGCAGAGATCATCCATAAAGAGGAACACTGGTTCAAGAGGAAATTCAAGGAAGCAGCATACATACTGAATAATAACGCATTTAGTCAACCAAGCGTCGAGATCCGCAACATATGGAAACCGATGATAAGTCGAATCAACAGGTTACGGCTCACTGAACCGAAAAATCCCGCCCTATTTGACCTATAAATACTCACGTATCCCCGGGTTTTTGTTAGTATTCACCTGAAGACGATTGTAGATACACACAATCGAAACGTCGTGACAAACTCGGTTTGAAATCCTTTTTAATTTTTATTTTATTTCTATTTTTAATGTACTTTAATTTTTTTAATTCTTTTTCAGAATATCGACAATTTAAATTCCCATTTAAATTTATATTATTTCTTGAACCTCATATATATACAGGGTGGCCCACCACATTCGCCTCGGTATTTCTACGAGAAATGAAGAGAGTTAGGGAAAAACTTTTAGCACAGTTATATGTGGGTCCATGAGGAGCATCTTCCAAAATTATATTGAAATATATAGGGTGACCCCCAAAAAAATTACATACCAAAGTTATATTTGTTCTTATGGAACACCCTATATTTTTTTATATTTTTAGATACTATAGACAAAATAAAGGTGAGTTACTATTATATTTCCCATACTTTAAACTGACTGTTTCTGAGAAATTTTGAGAAATTTAAAAATACAGACCTCAATTTGAAAATTGTTTTCACCCTGTAACGTGTAACGAGCTGCTCGTGATTAAATGTACTGCTTAGCTCAAAGGTTAAAGTCAACTACTACATGAAATTTTTAATGCAATATTATACAGAGTGGCGAATAAAATTGCCTCAAAATTTGGACACACATTTAATTAAATAACTTCTTGAAGTTGAATGGAACACCCCGTATTTAGTGGCGTAATTTGACGCAGAATAAGATTCCCTTCAAAACTATATTAGGGTTCCCTATACCTATCTATTCTGCTTTTTACACAAAAGGCGTTTTTATATTTTACCTATGAGTAATTGTTTTATCTTAAAAATGAAACACACTGTATTGTAATGAAAATGTAATGTATGTAATGAAAAAAGCATTTTTGAAGTCATTTTATCGAAAAATTAGTTTATTATTTTAATAAATGCTCAAAATGATGTCCATTATTCTCGATGCATAGGCGAACTCTTTCTTGAAATGAGTGCTGAACTCTGGATAACATATTTTGCGGTATGGAACGAAACGCATTTCTTATTCGTACTTTCATATCCTGAGGTGTCGTTGGTGGTGTATCGTGAACAATACTTTTGATATATCCCCATAAAAAATAGTCGGGACTTGTAAGGTCCGGAGACCTGGCTGGCCAGTTCTGTGGACCTCCTCGTCCTATCCATCTATTTGGATATTGTCGATCTAATTCGTTTCTAACACGTCTATCAAAGTGTGCAGGAGCACCATCTAGCTGCATCCACATCCTTTGACGAATATTAATAGGTATACTTTCCAACAGCACAGGCAAATTATCCCTAATAAATCCGAGAAACATGACGACGTTTAAGTGACCATCAAAAAAGTAAGGACCTACTACTTGCGTTCCAATTATTCCACCCCACACATTAACAGACCATCTGTGCTGGTGATCAAGGGTTTTAAAAATATTAGGGTTTTCGTCACTGTAATAGTGAAAGTTATGTCTGTTAACTAATCCGTTGTTATGAAAAGTTGACTCATCGGAAAAAAGCACATAATCAAAAAAACTTTCTTCATCACCAAACTTTTCTAAAGCCCATAAACAAAAATTCAGTCGTCGATCATAATCTTCTTCAAAAAGCTGTTGATGTAGTTGAATGCGATACGGGTGGAATTTGTACTTTTTAATTATTCTTTGGATACTCTGTCTGCTTATTCCAGTTGTTTCACATATTTTTCGCTGACTTGTGTGAGGGTGTTCAACTAGAGATAACATCACTAGATATTCATTTTCCTCATTTCCAGTAACCGGTTTTTGCCGTTCTTGCTTATTATAAGATACACTGCCTGTTCTTCTGAAAAGCTGCAACAACTTTTCCAATGAACGCTTGTTAGGATGACTCCTGTTAGGATACCTTTGGGCATATACTCTTGACGCTAATAAGTTCTCATTTTACAATATTTCAAAAAGACAAAATTTTAAACTAGTTTAAACAATGATAATGGTTCGATTAACAAGTTGTCACTGTCAAATACTTTTTGTTTCATAATAATAATTAACGTCATCTAGGCCAGAGCCTACTATTATTAAAAAAAATAGTATAATAGGTTTTATAGAAAATCGTAAATGTATGTTTTTATTGACCCCATATTGTAATTTTGGTATTTATTTCAATATGAAGTCTAATTTGCTAAGAAACAAGCGAATTTAACATATTTCGCCTCAATAATTAAGACACGTGCATCTTCTTATTTTGAAGAATGCTTCAATATTTCAGAAATGGCAATATATTTGAGTTTTTACATTTGCCTGCATTTTACTTTAGATACACCGTATTTTCAAAAATTTAAACTTCTGCTTCTAGCGAATCTACGTATTCCTTAATATAAAGGTTTTCAAAACGCTTTTTAAGCTTTTCATTACAATACAGTGTGTTTCATTTTTAAGATAAAAAAATTACTCATAGGTAAAATATAAAAACGCCTTTTGTGTAAAAAGCAGAATAGATAGGTATAGGGAACCCTAATATAGTTTTGAAGGGAATCTAATTCTGCGTCAAATTACGCCACTAAATACGGGGTGTTCCATTCAACTTCAAGAAGTTATTTAATTAAATGTGTGTCCAAATTTTGAGGCAATTTTATTCGCCACTCTGTATAATATTGCATTAAAAATTTCATGTAGTAGTTGACTTTAACCTTTGAGCTAAGCAGTACATTTAATCACGAGCAGCTCGTTACACGTTACAGGGTGAAAACAATTTTCAAATTAAGGTCTGTATTTTTAAATTTCTCAAAATTTCTCAGAAACAGTCAGTTTAAAGTATGGGAAATATAATAGTAACTCACCTTTATTTTGTCTATAGTATCTAAAAATATAAAAAAATATAGGGTGTTCCATAAGACAAAATATAACTTTGGTATGTAATTTTTTTGGGGGTCACCCTATATATTTCAAAATAATTTTGGAAGATGCTCCTCATGGACCCACATATAACTGTGCTAAAAGTTTTTCCCTAACTCTCTTCATTTCTCGTAGAAATACCGAGGCGAATGTGGTGGGCCACCCTGTATATATATATATTATATAACCAACCTATTTTATTATTTTTTCAGATTATTGATACTCGAATCTTTCGATTCGATAGTATAATTATCTTTTCAACCTTTTTTGAATATTTTTTCATCATTTATTTTGTTATTTCAGCATAACTCATTTGTTTTCTTAGGATTCAAATATTCATATCTTTAGACAATGGAAGTCCGAAACTCTACTTCACAATTAGGAAATCTGTTTCCCGAAAACAACACTTGAAAAAATCAAATTTCATGACAATGGAATCATTGGGAAAGAAATGGAAAAAGACATTACATTAGCAACATAGTGAACTTCAGAACTGAAAAGGAACGACTCAAAAAAATATTCACCCATTTCGATGAATGCGTTGTGTCGAAATGCCCAAAAATCAAATAAATAATCGTTAAATGCTTTAAATAGCATTGTTTGATAATTTTTCCAATATACTCTCATGCTTCATCGATAACATTGAAAAAAACGTTTCTGACTCCCTCATTTTTTATGAATGAATTAATAGAGGATCATTTGAAATATGAAATTTATTCATTAAAAAAAATTATGTGTCTAGAAAATGCATTTGAATAATTCTCATAAATTAGGTATTTCTGTAAATTTACTTAATGTTATAGATGTTATTATTATCAAGATATCGAAGTGATGGTATTATTATTGAATTACCCTGTATTCGAGTATTTCGATAGCCATTAGAATTATTAAGTAACTATACGAAAGAGGTTGAATAAATAGCATCACGTGTTATATTGTTAAGATACCTAACATTAATTATATTCTGGCTTATGTCATCAAATATTTGAATTTCAATGTAATGTTGCCTATTATTTGTTAATTCGACAATATCAGATTAAGTTGAAAATTTGATTAGGTATTTTACATTTTATCCACTTGAGAGTTTAAATCCCACTAGAATAAAGTGCCAGGACAAAGATTAAGAAAAAGTTGATTATCCTTTGGAATTCAGTTGTGGTTGAAAAACATTTTCATTTATACCAGTTGATAGTATTTTTCAAACCATTCATTTTATTACGGCATTATTGATATGACAACCTTACATGTCTTATCGACAAGAATTTTCATTTATAATGAATAAACATTTTATTATTATATATTTGAAATAACTGTGTCATAACGAACATAAAAGAGATACAATATTTAGAGATTCTAGTGAGGAAAAGCTTAATTTAATAATATAGGTACGAAGTTTTTCAACGAGGGATTCTAGTACTAGTAGTAGTATTGAAGGTTGGGTCCTGAAGCATTCATTCGAATTTGGTTCATTTGAATTGCCAGAGTATGATAAAAATTATAAAAAATAAAATAAACAGGTACTGAAACTGGTATAGCAAGTGATTGAGGTAATGTAGTATTTAATTACACTACATTAGACTAGACTACTTCGAATATATGTTATTTATTTTAGACCATATTTCGGTTTCAGCAGGATTTGAAAAAGTGTTTTTTTTCAGTTAACTAAATGGATAAGCTGTTGAGGTGAAGTCAATTCACCAACTCAGCCACAAAATACAATCAATAAATATCTGACACAAGAATCACTAGTTTTCGTTGAATGCTCTGAATGGTTAATTACTATTCGTGCAGGATATTCAATATCTGCCGTGGTGTAATCCAGTTGCCCGCACAACGACCGGCACATCAAATAACCCTAAGCTTGGACAGAAAAGCAGGAATGGATTTCACTGATATGCAATAACGGGGCACTGGATTGAGAGTTGGTCGTATGCCGTGAAGGCTAGAAGATACGATCAATTCGCTATCTGAAAAGTGTGTGTTTGAAAAGTGTTTTGAACTGCCAACTTAGTTACGAAGTTTCAAGTCAAGCTGCGGAATGTGCAGCGGCTAGCTTGTCTGGGAATCACAGGGGCGATATTCACGTGCCCCACGGCAGCCTCAGAGGTAATGCTGTAACAGAGCAGGCACAAAATGTACTATTTGAAAGGGCGCCAGTGCCTAGCAGGTCTCAGGGGTCGGGATCTTGAGCCGACTAAATCCAAACTAAAATCGTGTTATCCCTTTATTGATTGAAAAAAACCGCTGCTATTACAATCTAGATAAATAAACACATTACTACAATCTGATCAGCTCACTATTTCGAAGAGGAAAAAACCAACCAGCAACATCATAAAAGACTTTTCAAATTCACTTTCAAACGGTAAAATTGGTTACCTAACCTTATTATAACAGTGGAAGTGCAACTGAGAGCAATCTTCAATGAATAATATATTCTATTTTTTTTCAATGACCCGTACCAGAAAAAGGACGAACCAGTTTTTTGCGCGCGTCTCTCGGTTGTCGAAATATATTCCTGTACTGATATAGGTGCGGACACCTGTATGGAAACGAACGAACTATCCACGGGACATACTACAGATTTCGTTACAATGCTGAACCTTCCACCATTGCACCTGTGTCTAATGAAAGAAGCAGCAATCAGTGCCTTCAGACTGAGGCAGACAATAAATCTCAAATCAGGAAACCGGATTGGTCATTTGAAGATTTTGGAAAATATTTCTCTAAAATCCATGTCTGAACCGACAGATATCATGCCAGTTAGGTACGATTTCGAAATGCAGTTTGAAGTGGTCATATGCAACCACCAAATTTGCACAGAGAACGGACCTTACTGGGAAGGGATGCATTAGTGTGGTATACTGATGGATCCAAGATGGATGGAAGGGCTGGAGTGGGAGTTACAGGGACAAATTTCAGGCTCTCAAAACCCCTTGGTAACACCCCAACCATCTTTCAAGCAGAAGTACATGATATAGAGATATGTGCTCAGGACTGCCTCAAAAGGGACACTCGAAGGGCAAAAATCTATGTTTTATCAGATAGTCAAGCAGCACTAAAAGCTCTGAAGTCATACACTTGTAAGTCTAAGCTAACTTGGGACTGTAAACAATTTCTGAGACAACTGGCAGCGAACAACCAGGTCACTTTGATGTGGGTGCCAGGTCATAGGGGAGTTGAAGGCAACGAGGAAGCAGACTGCCTTGCCAAAAAAGGGCAAATACACAATTTCTCGGCCCAGAACTCTTATGTGGACTCGCTAAGGCCCACTTGAGAGTTTAAATCCCACTAGAATAAAGTGCCAGGACAAAGACAAGCGAAAAGGCTAGTGAGCCTTTCGCCAAGGAAAGCTAAACAGCTTATCGAGTTGGACAAACTGGTAACGGGACGCCTCACTGGACACTGCCTCTGAGGTATCACCTCAAAAAGATGGTTAAAAAAATAACTCAATTCTAACTTACTTCTCTGATTTTCGTTAGGAGGTATTTATACACAATTCGATTTTCCAAAAAATCCGGGTAAAAACGTTACAGGTTGTCATTTCTTGACTTCTGAAACCGAGCAAGAAATTAAACAAAACACACTCAGTGAAAAACAGGTAGCGAGTGTTGAAAATAATATTGAAAAGAAATACCGGGAATCACATTTTTTTTAAATACGATACATATGAATCTTTCTATTATAATAAGGAAAGTACCAAAGATCCACTATTTTCCGGAAAATTATACAGGGTGTCCCATTGGGAAACGGAAACCTTTCACCGGTGAATAGGGGTCACCGAGGTGGTTCCGAATATACCATATATGTAGGGTCTAAAGAGTTTTATAATCGAGATATAGGGTGTTTTATCAATATTGCTCATTTCTTTGTTGGGTCATAACTTACCAACCACTTGGTATATTTTTTTGATATTTAGTATACAAGTTCCCCTACTTCTGCCCAAGCGACTTGCCTATCAGTCATGTGGAAAATCCAGGTCCGGACTAACAAAAATTGAACATTTATTCAGTTCCTTCAAAAAACACCCTGTATTTTCGAAATTACAAAATCCGCTTACATATTTGAAAAGAGCATGAAAAACTGAATTAATCTGTGTACTTTCCGTTTTCCCGCAGATTATTTCACAACTTGATTTCTGAATTTGAATTCGAGCTTTTATGCAATTAGATAGTCAAATTTTAGATATTTTGAATTTTCTCAATCGAATTACACAAATTCTGCATTGTTTTTCAATATCCCATCGAACATTAATCATCTGTATTCCTGAACCTGGAAAATACGCTAGTGGGCATCTACAGGGCCGTGCTTTTAATTATCTTAACATATTTCCAAACGCACTCACCTATTCCAATATTATCTACTATTACGTAACTAACAATATTATTTTATGTGTCTGTGGAAAGATTCGAACAAGACATTTCATATTTCATTCCCTCAAATAAACAAAAAATTCACCAGCTCATTTCAAATCATAAAAATTTGAACAATTGTTCGAAGTTCCCCTTCCCACGTTGATCGATACTTCTTCCTCCTTGAATTATCTGAATGAGCTTCTCTCTAGTATTAATTTCGGTAGGTTTAAGATAACCCCAAAGGTGATAATCCACAGGATTCAAATAAGGTTGATGGTAGAAATTTTTTAAATCAGAATTTTACAGATTCTTGAATTGGACGTGGCGGGCCCAATAATTGGCCCTTAGGATCACATGATTTGAATCCTGTGGATTATCACCTCTGGTGTCATCTATAACCTACCGAAATTATAATAAAAAGTGAGGAGCTCATTCAGATAATTCAAGGAGGAAAATGGAGGGACTTCGAACAATTGTTTCAATTTTTATGATTTGAAATGAAATGGTGAATTTTTTGTTTATTTGAGAAAATGAAATATCAAATGTCTTATTCGAATCTTTCCACATACACAATATAATATTGTCATATTGGAATAGTTGAGTGTTTGGAAATATGTTAAGTTGAGATAATTAAATAAAGCACGGCCTCACGGCCCTATAGATACCTACTAGCGTATTTTTCAGGTTTAGGAATACAAATTATCAATGTTCGATAGGATATTGAAAAACAAAGCAGAATTTGTATAATTCGATTGAGAAAATTCAAAATATCTAAAATTTGACTATCTAATTGCATAAAAGCTCGAATTCGAATTCAGAAATCAAGTTGTGAAATAATCTGCGGGAAAAGGGAAAGTTCACAGTTTAATTCAGTTTTTCATGCTCTTTTCAAATATGTAAGCGGATTTTGTAATTTCGAAAATACAGGGTGTTTTTTGAAGGAACTGAATAAATGTTCAATTATTGTTAGTCCGGACCTGGATTTTCCACATGGCAGAAGTAGGGGAACTTGTATACCAAATATCAAAAAAATATACCAAGTGGTTGGTAAGTTATGACCCAACAAAGAAATGAGCAATATTGATAAAACACCCTATATCTCGATTATAAAACTCGTTAGACCCTACATATATGGTATATTCGGAACCACCTCGGTGACCCCTATTCACCGGTGAAAGGTTTCCATTTCCCAATGAGACACCCTGTATATTGGATCATTGCCTATGCTTTCATTCAATTTAATTATACAAATCTTATAAAATAGTAACGATATATAGCAAAATAATAATTCGAATCATCTACAGGGTGTTTCATGTACCAAGCACATATGGGACCTGCAGTAATAAAGGTCGCTGAAAAAACAGTTCATAACATTTAGAACGGATTTCATGTAATCATGATTTTCAAATCGAATTCTTCCCAAAATGGTCTAACTGAAATGAAACATGAGCACCTTTGCTTTTCAGAAATTGTCAGATCACAACAAATTATGGACATTTTTATCCCAATCAATCATATTTAAAATAATTATCGTAATAAAAATTGTGAAATTATTATTTGTACAGGGTGGTGCAAATTGAACTATTCTGATAGGAAACACCGATTATTGAAGGAGATTGAAAAATTAATACTCAAAATGAAAACCGCACATCGATATCTTGAACCGTTCAAACAGATATAGGGTGATTTCGAATTTTTTGCACCTCCATTACTTATTTAGTTTTGATAATTTGTTGTTACTGTTAAAAAAATGCTCGAGGAAAGTTTTTTTTTAAAGGAATCCAGTGGTATCTTTAGTTTTATTTTTTGTAAGAACTGGTGTTGATTCTATGACATAAATTTGTATTTTCTCATACGGACCACCATGTATATTTTCATCATATTCGTTCTCGAAATGGAATTTTGTAACAGGCCGTCCTGATATTTTATTTATAGTTGATTTTCCGTACGATATAAAAATGAATTGGAAAATTTCGTCTGGTAAATATACCATTCTCGAACAACTGAAACAGAGTTTACAAACTGGAGAACAATGAGGCTTTCATAAAATGAAATGATCTCCAGACAGTAAAATCATTCACAACGGAGATTGTCGGCATAAAACTGTTTTGTTAAAAAAATCTGATTTTGAGTTTTAACTGTGGGATAAATTCGCAACGAAACAATTTGAGAGCAAGGGAATTTGTTTATCATCACAGAGACTGTCGACTCAACAATATTTTTGAGGAGCTGAAATCTTGTAATTTTGAGTCAGTTATACCGGGAGCTCCGAACCGAATGATTGAAATTTCGTTCGTTATTCAGAGGCGGTTTTTGCGCCCAAACAGGTCAACATATTTTGAAAGATTATCGACTTTTCTCTTTTCAAATTTGTTATCATTTTAAAAAATTGAAGTGTTTTGTGTCGAACACACCAAAAGAATTAAGTGTCGTGAACTAGGAAGGAATGCGGTGAGTGAGCAAAAACTTCAAATCTCTAGTGAACTATAACCTCTTGTTTTGCATGATATGTTATGTGGGTGAAGTGAACTCTAGTTGAAACGTAGTCTCATATCATTTAGGATATGATAAGTTGATTTTCCTATATTTTCATATTTAAGTTTGTTCACTTTTTAGGAAATATTTTAAACTCTTTATTTCAATATTTTACTCACAAAGGTAGGTACTACTTTTCTCATTCGTTTTATTCATAATATTTCGTTAAAATTGATTTCATTACCGGTTACTTTACTGGTAAGGTAAGATATGCAGTTTTTCCATCTCACTTTTTGAACAAAAGCAAAATCACTAGGAAAAATTCATACAAGAGGTACGGTACACCAACAAAAAGCTTGAGGAACAGTGCCAAAATTGACAAGGAGAGAACTAACAAATACAACTGAAGGGTGATAACTGCTTGATACGACAAATATAGAGTCCAGTAAGTACCACCTCTCCTATTTCTGAATGGTCACAGCGGCTGCTCAAAATTTGAGTTTTTGTTATTTTTTCTTTCGAATATTAGATATATACAGGGTGAGCCAGTTTTTTGTAGAACTTCAACAATTCAGAGAAATTTTCAAGAAAAAAAAAGTTTATATAAACATATATGCTTGGGAGCTTTGTTATTCACATGGTGTCAAAGTTTCATATATTTTTCTGTTTTCTCCTACAATTTCCATAATAATGAATTAAAATTTGGCATACCTATTACACTTTGAAAGCTGAATACTTTGAAATATTGAACGTTTCTGAATACCTACAGGGTGATACACTTTTGGAGGTCGTACCCAATTTGACCTTTTTTACGTGACGCCTCTGCTTTCAATGAAACAGTTTGTCTTGTCGATTTGGATACTTTATGTTCTCCTCTTACTTTTTGTCACATGAGCTTATTCAATTCAATTGAGAATACCTACATAATGCATAATTTCGAAATTTAAGTTCCTTATGCACCCTTTTATACAAATCATAGTGCACAATTCGTAATTCAATGCATAACGCTCAATTCACAAAGTTGACCAACTTTTAACTTTAATGCATTATTCACTATGTAAATTGAGTTCGTGCGCATGCGTCTGTCAAAAATGTAAACTTGTCACTTACAGTGAGATTATATTTCTGTTCTGTACCTTCATTGTGAATCAATAATTGATAATTATAAATCACACAAGTCTCAAATGAGAAAAAACTGTAATATTTTAACCTTGAGACAAATATCGCCTGACAAATCTGTCATTTATTCGAGCAATAAGCATGAAAATTATGCATTTTATAAACACTTTTTTCTGTTGTGCATTATGCATTGAAAATTATGTATTATGCATTAAGCACTATGAGTTACCCATTATGCATTGTGAGCTGACTAAACCCGCCTTTAGTGTATTGAATCAAAAAATGTTTCATTCAAAAGTTCAAAACCGGAAGTGACCGGAAAGTGAAAAATATACGAAAACTTTCCTCTTCACGTGCCATTCACCTATACCAAATCTCATTTTGATACACCTTATATTCTAGAAGTTATGACTTGTCTAATAGATTCGTTGACACCCGGTATAGGGTCCTCGATAGAATCCAAGCACATTTTTACGATATTTTTTTTGATATCTTGTCAATTTGATCCATTTTTTGGACAACTTTTTTTCAAATTATCGCCAAATCTGAAGTCACTTGACATAAGTCGTAACGGATTTTTTAGTTGTCAGACATGCATAAACGAACCGCCATTAGAGTTTTTCCCATATGTAACCAACTTTATGGCAGACACGTATGACAATTCAATGTTGAAGTATCTTGTTTTGTTGACTTAATGATGAATAAACATGTTAATTTGGTATTTGAAGATTATTTGTGGAAAAATAGAGATTTATAATAACAGTCCTTGAGAAAATTATCAAGATACATAATGAATGAGGTCTTACAGTCTTGTTAAGTAATATCGAAATAAAATCATCACGTGGTCTCCAAAATTATATGGCAAGCTTAACGTACCGAGGCATTTTATTTTCATTATTTTCAATTCCGAATGTAAGTCATTCAAAGGGAACTTCATATTATACTAGATTGTGAAGCACTATCTCGCTGGAGATTTGAACTTCTGGGAGAACACAACTCACAGGAGGCGTTTCTGAGAAAGAAAATTGTGAAAGACTGAAAAACTTGATAAAGGTAACAAACCTATTCACCTAAGCCATTAGCATGACCAGGAACTGCAGTATTTGAGCGTTCAAACCCTGAATCAATCAATCAATAGATGATCAGGGCAGCCACTTACTTGGCCCAATTCTGAAACACTAGTCGAGTTCGGCAATCTCATCCGAGATGCAAGGGATTTTTTTATCACGTGACCACGGATTGGTCGGATTAATCGGAATAAACGAACGGTTCTGATCGGTGATCGGTGTCAAAGATAAAAGTGTCAATCTGTTTTGAAATTTTTTGGTTATTCAAAAATAATGAGTATTTCTGCTGCTGTATTGGCACTAATTGAAGGAGGCTATCAATTAATATTTGAAGATGATGAAGAGGAAAATATCAGTATTTTGGAAAAAGTAGACAATTTTGCTGAAGAAACGGTACCACGGTTTGCGAGTTACCAATAGAGGCATCATTTTAGAATGTCCGCATCTACCTTTGATAATTTGCTGAAAAAATTACGTATGGCATCAGAAGATGAAGTGGTAGCTGCTGAACATCCAGAAATAATGCTGGAAAAGCAAGTCATGATTGCGATTTGTTCTTTGTCTAATATGGAAAGTTTTCGTTAATGAACACCTCTGTACTTTTGGAATTAGTAATATATGAGTTTTTTTGTTCTTTTTTGTTCAGTCGCTTATTTAGGTTCAGGTCCTTCATTTTTTCAACAATATAATTGGTAAAATGAACTATGAAGATAAAAACAATGCTCTAATTTGACTTAACCTAACGTCAAAAATTCAGATTTATCGCTTTGCTCCGTCAAAATTATCCGAGCACAGAGATCGTCGACGGATCATTCAGATTTCAATTGCCGAACGGTTGAGATTTACTTCCCCTACATCTAGATGTCATAAACGAACGATTTAGATTGATCGGAGCAGTCTGAAATAAATACCGAACGCAACTACTGTGTTGGGATGGATTTTGACTTGTAATGAATAGTTTCCAGTTGCCAAATTTTACAATTTCAAAAAATGATCGATGATTTTAGCACGAGGTATAGTATAGTAGTGCAAGATTGATTTTCTCATCACATCGGCGATTTCAATAACACTCTTAATACCGGTTGCATGAAAGCCCGTCAAGCCTTCTGTTAACTTAACGTGGGATTAACTCTGCTAATGCGCGAGCTAAGGCATGCGTTGCCGTGGTTATAAACAAATTAAATATTTAATCGTCTGTTAAATCTTTATGCAACCGGCCCTTGGCGTATGTAGGTAACAAGAGGCACACAAATAAGCAACAACATTATATGTAATTAAAGGGTGAGGTAAGATGAACACTCGGTATGTGAGCGCTATATCTCTATGAATATATGATTGATGTGGATTTTCATCTATAATTTCGAGCCTAGATGTTACCAATTTAATTTCGAAACTATCTGCAGATGATGAAATGTTCAGAGGAGATTGAAATCACATTATCTGCATAATGGAATATGTATCCATTCCACTTACCTATCTTTAGGTGCGTTTTATTGATTTTCTTCTGGTGGCGGTGGTAGGAAGTACGAATAAAACGACATCATAAGACGTTAAACTTGTTAATTTGTTGACGTTGATTAATTTGTAGGTTATTATATATATTTGTGATAGTTGAGAGAAAATATTACTATTAGTAGTTATTACTCCATTATATTACAGTATACAAAATATTCAGGTGAAATGAGGGGCATTTAGCTTCACCTTCTTACTTTTCGGGGATTATTTTGGGGTTATGTTATTAAATCGCCATTTTCTTCAACCCTTCCACAATATTCTTCCTGTCATTCCATCTGAGCAAACGAAATGAAAAGTTGCAACCAGTTTCAGAATAATGTTCAAAAAAACGACCAGAATCAACATTCCAGTAGAGGAATCTTCCCAATAAAACGCACCTTTTATCTTTATTAGCATCAGCTCTCAGCTATATTATAATGAAGAGAACTCAACTGAGTTATGATTTTTCAGATGCTTTCTTTCATTACAACTTCACGATAGTGTGAGGGACTACAGTCAATGTTATTAAACAAGAATATTTTATGCTACTTCCATAGTATTTTTACCTTGATTTTGAGTTCGCCCACGACGTCTTCTGCTACGGGGTTTCGACTTTTTAGTTGACTTTACTGGCTTCTGTCTCTCTTCTAGTAACGTTTTTCTTTGGGTTTTCAATTCATCTGATGCATTTTCTACCATCTTGAAAATATTGCAGTTATGAAAAATATGACACGTCTGATATTTTTTTACTTCATTAGAGTCACCATACCCTCAACTCAAGACTATAATAAATATAATACATGTTATTATTTTTTTTTTACATTTCGAGTACACAAAATTGCAGTGGAGAAATATGGGGAGAGCATAAAGGTTAAAGGTATAGGTATTGGAATTTTCGATAAAAAAATTGTTGTAGAAACACCCTGTTGAGGAAAGAGAAATAACTTATCATGTATTACTACTTATTTAACTTTGAAAAGTTGAACAATATGCCTACCACGGATTAAGCCTCTTGTAGAGCAAATCAGCAATTCCCTTGAGCATAAGAAAATTGCACTGACATTTTTGACTGACTCGAAGACTGAGTACGTATAATGTATAAAATGCACAAAAAACTGAACTGAAATTTCATATTCGTGTCCTAAACAAAAATATTAGTGAAGTATCCACAGTTATGCTGTTTTCAAGGAACTAAGCTTCAGCAAGATAAATTTCAAGCTCTTCTGAAACAACAACACATCCACGCAAAAAATGGAACAGAATCTGGATTTATAGGACCGAATTCAATTATGGAGCAAGTGCTGCCATATCCATAAATAAATTCTGACTGTGCAGGGAGGAATAGACTCACGTATTGGATCGATCTACCAGGATTGGTGCATTAGGATGTGTCTATTCACAGACCCTCGAAAAAAAAGACTGAGTAGATCCTGGAGTGGAGTATAAATGATCTATTCATTCTGAAGGACTGCATACAGGACATTTTCATCTCAGGTACCACATATGAAAGATAAATTTGAATCTCCAAACGATCTCTACTGCGTGGAAGACGAAACGGTTGAATAATACGTGTATGCTCCTTCTTAGATATACTAAGGAACAATATATTTTTGGATACACAAATTTGTATTATTATTTGAAAAAACTTTCATCCAACCCAAAAAATATGTGGAAAACTACAATAGAATGGGAAGCCCTCCGATATCAGGAACCTAGCTCCCAGGAAACTGATAAACTTCACACGAAGCCTCGGAATCCCGGGCCTCGAATAGATTAAGGGTTATGTACAAAAGATCTAATAGGTCAAGGTGCTTGAGAGGCTGCACAGCCTTAACGACCCCTCCTACAACCTAAAATCTACAATGAATATTATTTCAAACGCCTGTAAAAATGCCAACACAGACACCAGAAAGTAATGCATTGAAGAAAGAAAAGGATTTTTCATCACCTACTGTCATATGAGTTTCAAATATACTACAGAAATGTCTTGCTACTGACATAGGCGCCGCCAGAAACACATTCAGGGAGAAAAGAGAACAAAATGTCAAAAACATGGAATTTACACCTTCAACCTTCCATTACTCGCGCCAAATTATAGTTCTTAGTAACTCGCGCACGGTCCAGCAGACCGGCTATCAAATTAGGATTTATCTGTGTATAATTGATAAGTTGTGACAAATTTTATAATTATGTTTTTGTGGCATAATGAAAGATACTTCAAAGTTTTTTTTTACAAAAAATATATATTAAGCACAAGAACATTAGTGAAAAGTTGTTGAAAAAAAAATTCACCTAAATTTTCATAATATGCATTACATTATATGTCTAATGTGTTCTAAACACAAACATATTGAACACTTGCGACAAAGGTATTTGGTATTTTTGTTTTTCATCCAGTTACACTCTGTACAGCGGCTCACGGTTCTCGGAGTTCTCACTGGAGCTTCGGCTTCAGCTGGTAAAATTGTGGTATTATAGTAGTTCTTGTAAGAAACATATAAAATGTAAAAAACGTCGAGTACACCTACCGATATTTATTTTGGAATCTCTACAAAAATAATAAAAATAAGTCACTTGTTTACTCGCACCTGGTCTACTGCACCGTGTTGAGGTAGAATTTTCGGTAAACTCTTCATATCAACTGATAACTGATGTCCATGTAAGCTAGGGACGTACTCGAAAGGTACATGGGGGAGGGACAATGCATGGCCGCGAATTTCGTAATAACAAGGAAGTGAATTTTGGGCCGGTCCTATACACCGTGCGCGAGTAATGGAAGGTTAATAACAAAGAAATTATACTCAAGTTGAGTTTCCAAGTTGGGGCATCCACCCCCTTACCCCCCCCCCCTCCCAGCGTCCATGGCTTCTGACATTTCCTTTTCTTCAAGTTTATTGAAGTTTAGTGAATCCAAAATAACGAAATATTCACCTTTTCAATTATATTATCCAATACTAGCGTTTTCGTTAATGAAGTAATTTTACATCTGCATATGGGACATTCTGATTTGTTTTTTCTCCAAGTCTCAATACATAATTTACAGAATGTGTGAGAACAGTTCAATGTTGTTGCTTTCACAAACATTTCGGAACATATAGAACACTGCATCTCATCCTCCATTTCCTAAAAAGATTAATAAAAATATTTTTCCATTTTGAGAAATTCATTCTGATTGAAATATTGTCTATTACACCATTAAATTTAGTTAAGTATCATATTGCTAAATATTTCAAGATTTCTCGAACAGAACTAAACGAGGTATGCATATCAGTTTTATAAATTCTAATTGATTGGTTCCTTTACAATAATTTGGTTAGATATCATTACTACTTGAAACTGGACTTTTATTGCAAATAATCCCTTAGAATACAACTTCCCAACATTTCGAATCAACATATTCAATACTGAGGAAATGAGCGAAGCCAGATAATCTTTCGCCCTCAGTATATATTATTAGGGTGGTCTTTCACTCAATAATATTTTAATATAACGTGTCTTACATCAATGTTATCTTGTACTGTTTGCATTGTAGATGGTTTAGCGATTGCCTCAGGTGGATCTGCTTTCACTTCAATTTCATTGCCAGCATTTGATGAACCTGCTGCATCTGTACCACTATGGTTCTCAGCTGGAAAATGAATTTTCAGAATATTTTTTTAAATCAGGAGCTATACAACTGGTATGGAATTTCCACAATAAATATTTATTACGCTTTTCGGTTTGGGTACAGTTCTGGGTCCAGAATAATTCGAGTTGTTTTTTTTTTGTGAAATAATGTTTTGAATTAGGAGCTATACAACTGGTATAGCATTTCCACAATAAATATCTATTACGCTTTTCAGTTTAGTTACAGTTTTGGGTCCAGAATAATTCGAGTTGTATTTTTTTACGAAAACGAATATTACATGGCAAATTATAGTGGATACTTTGCGTTTCATTTCATTTCATGAAGGCATTCAGCTTTTGCTCTTCGTTTTTCAAAGTATCGCATGGAAACCACCTATGGAATGAAATTATTTCAGGCGATATCCGAAAAAAATATGAGAAATGCTCGGACAGGGCAATTCTTGTTTAGAAAGTGACGTCAGTTGAACAACAATTGAAATGTACAGGGTGACGTACTTTTGTGCAGCACAAAAAATATGTGTTTTTTTTGCATGGATCAGCCTGTATTTCTTTCAGTATTTTACATGAAGAGCTGATTTCAACGAAACGCTTTCGGGGCTAAATATTGAAATTATTCAAAGGACTTAGAGATATAGAGATATATACCCCTTTCAGTATTGCATCTGAATTAGCAGAAATATTATTAGAAGAATTTTGAGACTATGTTTCATCAACAAGATTTTTTCACTTGCATTCGCAAGGTCGAAAATATCATTCAAAAGTAGTATTGTCACAATTTATGCTTTATGAATAGTTGATATCTAGTTGTTTTATTTCTAAACAATTTATCACTCAATTGTTTTGATTAAATATTGCAGAAGCAAAATTACTATACAAGTAGCAGTAATATATAGTGATGTATATACCTTCAAAAAAAAAAACAAGTTGAAAAAACCGTTTTTTGTATCTGAAAAAAAAAACAAAACACTTTTTTTTCACACGGCACATTTTCACAGCGCATTACTTATGTGGCAACTGTACGACTGTAAACACGCAGTGATTGCGTGCGCAGATTGCGCCTATATGTAAAATTTTTCGCCAGGGAGCTTTTCGGGCCATGACACCGACAGAATCAGAAAAATCTAACTGAATGCTGATCTCTATTATTCATTTAACACAAGAGTTTATTAAGTTTTTTTTTATGTACCTATTTGTATTTTTTTAGCGGAAATATATTTTTTTATTGAGATAATTTAAAAAGATTTTATTGCTGTCAGTGATGCCAGTTGATATAGCAGTACAAATTGGCAGGATCTTTTATAATTAATAGGAGATGTTGAATATGTCTTTCGACATTCTGGTGAAATTGAAAAATCTTTCTGGGTGTTCAATCAGTTCGTTATATTCGCGAAAGTCACGAACCAATAAAAGGCACTGCACAAATGTCAAAAATTTGACATGATCAACAAACATTTCGTATATGTTTTCAATGATAATTTGTCAATTTTTATTTCACATTTTAGGAAAGAAATAACCAATCCAAAATATTTTGAAACAGTGCTATCGTTTGGTTTTCATTTGAAGAACACAAAACAGGTATTTTATACGAGTTTTATGGACTTATTATGTTTTTATAGGCTTTTCAAACCACCTCTGCAAAATGAATGGGGCCACTAAGGTATTTGTATTTCAATGATTTATCTTTATTTATATTTCCAGAATGCCCAATATTGAGATGTGTATCTAAATTATATTAGAAAATAAACCCTATAGATGTGGAACACAGATAAATAAACTGTTCACAAACTTCAGCTCTAAAGCAGCCCTCATATGAAATTAAAATAATTGTATGGAAAAGTTAGCAGTGGAAGTGTGAATATATCTGTATTGAGCTGTAATAGTTTTATTCTAACCCAAAAAATAGATGATTAGACAAAAATTTGTCAATTAACTTTATTCTCTGAGAAAGGTAATTCAAATTCATTGAAAATAATACGAAAGCCTAGCAAATACAATGCTAAATTGTTTTGTTAATCACCCTCGGAAGGCTTCGAGAATTCGTCACCAGAGGCCACCCACTTCGTGATTTTCACGAATAGCGTATAAAAATAGTACATCGTTTCGATTAGGATCAAAAGTGACACTTGTTTGACAAGCGAATTTTGCGTTCTTTAAAAGAAAGCGTTTAATTTTGGCTTTGAAAACGTGTACATTCAAATTTCGTAACTTCCTTAGGTAGTTTATTATATACTCCAATACTCAGAGAATTATTCTTATCTGATTTCTAGTCTATGCAAGTTTTCTTACCCTGGTAGGACACTGGTGACACACGGTTTAAACTTTATAATCTTTTTTATTTTCGAAATTAGTATATTTCACTCGAATATTTGAACTCATTTTGGCACCCCTTGGCAGGTGCGCCCTCATGCTGTGAATTATCTGCATGTTGCCTTCGTCCGGCCCTGAACTTCATTATTAGTGTAACTCCAAAGAGAGAAGTCCATGAGTTAAGTCAGGTGATCATGTAGGTCAGGGTACTTCACCACCCCATGATACCTCCCCATCCCCCACTAACTCACGAATGGACTTCCAAGAATGTTGCGCTTGGCAATCCAAAAGCAATCAAATCCCCTTCTTCTCAATTTCTGCCATTGACTTCAAAAATTTGTCTAAAATTTCGATTTTTGACCTCATATCTGTTTTTCATGGGCTGCAAATTCACCTTCGTATAAACCACTGGGACAGTATAGTCATAAACTTACTGAAATTGTTAACTATCTAATGCATCATATTAATCTAGTTGCAACAAGTTAAGGTTACGGTTTGAAGTCAAGGAATCATGGTAGATGAAAATTCTCGTTATTCTACTTGCAGAAACTTCGCTGGTTCAAATCAAGTTAGTGACTGGATACTTCCCTGAATGTGAATTTTGCTGTGCCCAATAATATAATATGTGTTGTGTCAGTGGAAAATTTCATACTTTCACCTAATCAACATTATCTTCCTCACATTTCCTTATATACGAATAATGCCATAAGCCATAATGCCATAAGCCATTTGTCATTACTTGGTTGATTCAGAATTTTTGAGAGGGAGATTTGTTCTTTCCTTGAATAAACAGGGCTACCACAGTAGTCTTCTATTTTTCTACTAGTTATTTCAGGAACTTATTTCGCATTGAGTATTTTGTCAAGATAATAATGTTTTTTTAATGAACCATTTTCAAATTGAAAATGAATTTGCCAGGTTGGTTTTCGAGTAAATATTTATCGAATGAATCGATGAATTCTCGTCATATATGTTCTTAACTGTTTAGTATGTTATTCATGATTCCTAACAGCAGTGGACGTCAAAAGTGATTAATGATTATCGACTAAAAACAGCTTTTTTAACAAAAGATCTTTTTGTATCCATATTGAATTCTACATAAAAGAACTCCAACGAACACGAGGTGACACGCCAAAAATTTTGTAGTTTTTGAAATTTATAAAACGAAAAATGGTTAATAAACTTCGAAAGCCATTTAAAGAGTCCATACATAGCATAACATTTTTATATTAACCAAATTTTACATTTACCAAATTACAAAAATAATATCTTGGCCACCCTGTATATTATGCCAATTCGATAAAATATTTGTAATGTCATTTCAGTTAAAATTATTTCCAGTAATTTTAGTCACAAAATTCAGTATAGTCACAGTATGTTCGTAAATAATTCAAATATACAAGTTTTTGATCAAAATATACTTTTCGGTGAACAGTATATATTGATGTTACATACTGAATTGCATTTGAAAAAGTTTGAATCTGCAGTCAGTTTTTTTTTTCAAATTGAGGGTCTATCAGACCCGGCAGCAACAGTTATTGAATATAGGGCGCCACTAGTGCAAGGTTAAGGTCGGATTACAAGGGGAATCTGATACAACTGACTCTGAATCACATGACCTACACATAGCTGGTTAAATCCGGAATCCTGATCAGTATGTCGAGCACTGGAATAATCGAACATCAAATTGGAGTCCCATCCGCTATTATACTACTATAATCAATATTATAATTCAACTTACCTGAGCATATAGATTGATTTGTCAAATCAACAATACTGATATTCATTACGGAACTTTTGGGGTCTAATTTGATTATTTTGTTGGGATACCTGCCATTTTCATCATCATTTTCAATAATAATGATATCATTTCCACTGTTGCAAGATGGATTTGGCGTACTATTCGTTTCAGTTCGCTTTCCCGACGCAGGACCAGGGCAGCTGGAAATTCCACTACTTTGCTGTGCAGGATTAGAATCTATAATGGTTAAATCTGATCAACTTCTAGAATGGATGGTGTCAAGATAATTTGTTTATTTTTACAAATGGTTAAGCTGACAAAAGAATCCTGAACGTTTCTCAAAAAATAGTTATTTATGCAACAAGTGCAAAAAGTACATGTTCATTACAAGTGACGAGAAATTGTCCAATGTGGCCGATGAAAATCGTATTTTCTACAAACTGTTGAGAAAGTAGCCTTGGGCGCTTTCAAATATCAACACAAATTTGACGTTTTTCGAGGAATGTCATCAAGTGACAGCATTTTAGCTCGCATCCATCATTGTTGAAAAAAACGAACTCATTATTCTGTTGCATAATAGAAAATAATAGTTACAGTGAATTATCTAACACACCTCCTGATGTAGCAGAAAGTGTGAACTTTGTGAATTTGAACCTCCTACCATAGAAATTGAGGAAACATATGAATTATGATATGCTAAAGATATCCAAAACTTGTCGAATTTCTCAAAACACCAGAGGGGCCCGATTCTCGAGACTGTCGGAATTGGTTCCAATAGGAAAATTTCGATATTTCCCGTGGAAATTTAAGAGTATTTTCGAATCTTCCTATAGGAACATTTTCCTTCATATTTCAGAAGAAATGCATACCATGCTAATAACCATGGGAACAACATATTTTCCGTAGGAAACACTCATGAAACTTGATTTTTGATTGGGTTTTGACAAGGTTGTCAGGAAATAACCTACATTGATATTTAGATTTCCATTTGTGATTTTTATTATGCAAGAAGTGGAAATGGGGAATATAGATCAAATAGCTCATCTAGAGGTATTACGAAATTTGGAGTTTCAGCTAGGAGGCTCAGAAAAAGATTCACTTCTAGAACTAATGCATTTGGGTTTTTATCAGACGACCAGTTCATCAAAGTTTTTCGTTTAACCAATAACATTACTAGTGAGTTAATAAATATGTTAGATCTATTTCTCATAGGACCTTCAAGAAATTCAGCACTAGATAAACGAAGGTACAATTTTTAAATTGGTTCATACTAAGGGTTCTCTTCAGGTCCTGATTGATGCTCTAAATCTTTATGACAGTGAATGTTCCTTTCCTCAAATCTTCAGAAGCCTCCATTTTTTCTATCACATTTGCTTATGTTGCCTGCTTATGCAACCAGTTTTTCGGGTTTTATTATAACATTAGCATTAGTATCGTTTGAATTCCTTTTATGATAATAATTTGTCAAACTGATGCAAAATCAACGAAATATTATTTAAACCCTGAAATTTCATTCATTGTATTTTTTATGTTCTGTGCAGTTTTTGTTGCGTTTTATTTCTTGAGTTCCAATAAAAAAGTAACAGTTATTTTTTTTCCAAAGTCGTAACCACCATGTTTCATTTCATTGCAGATTAATCAAAAGTCTCAAATGACTTCTAACCGCCAAACTGAATGGAAATGGAAAAAAACTCGATTTTTGTAAACGCCATCGAAAAAGGCTTAAGCGTCTCCCGAAAACTGAAAAAAAGGCGATATCGACATTTTATTTAATAACTCCATAATTTCAAGTTCTTTTCATTATTTCTTTTTTCGTAAAGGAAACAGACATATTAAAGGTATATCCATGCAAAAATTATAGATTATACTTGAAATATAACAAAATTAAACGTTAAATTCGAATAAATGAGAACCATTACCAACAGAAATTGCACCAATGTCATTGGTGTGAATAACAAAAATCAAGAATCTATCAACGACGCACCGCAATTTCCCACTCCTCTGGAAAATATTATTCCATTGGATTCAAGGATAGGTGTCATGAGAACTGGGAGCATGGGAAAATCTTTCCGTAGGATAAAACTTCGACGGTTTCGAGAATCGTACCCCAGTCCGTTGAATATAAAGTCCGTATTACACGGTGCAGAAAATGGTACATTTACTGTATGAAAATGTGAAGGCAATATTTTCTGCATCGTGTATTACAGAAAAACTGAACCTGAATATTCCATCCAAGAAATATAGGACAGGTTCTATTTTCGGACAGATTTTTTGTATGTGATCATGCGCAGTGTGATTATTGCATTGCAGCATTATTGTTTTTGTTTTTGCGAATATTTGTGGAGTTAATATTACTAATATCATCATATTTCGCGAATCACCTCGAAATACAAATAAAAGTGAGGGTTTTTGGGCACAGTTAGGGCAATAGTAATATGAATTGGACAGCAGAACAAGTTTTGGCACTAATAGAAGAATACCGATTTTTGTATGCTAAAAAGTATTCTCAACAAGAAGTTCATTCTCAACCATATTAAGTACACCTCTGCCATTATCTCTCTTCTCAGCAATGATGGAAATAAGACCGTTTCAATCAACGATAAGACCTATCTATCCTATCTATCCACCTCTTTCTCAGCCATTCGCGATTCCAAAGCCGTCCTTTCCTGCTATTATTATGTCTCTCCATATAAATTTTCATCTATGTAAACATTATTAAAGCACTGCAAGCTGAAGCTGCCACAGTCAAAGAATGATTTATTGGAGACATCCTTGTTTGTGTAGAAAATTTCCAAAAGCATCTCTCAACAAGTTAAGTTAAAATGAGGTTAAAATCCTCATAAAAGCCGTTTGGATTTGTAGTGTATGATGTGCCGTATTATACAATAAATGAGTAACAACGTGCATCACCCGTTCGCTGACGAATGCGTGATAGGCGGGGAGTAGTAGTGAGACAGCGATCGGGTGAGGATCGTGTTACTGAACTGGAAATAAAGAGTGTTTTATTCAATGCTGATATAAGTTAGACACTACATATTGGCGACGAGGATTAAAGGTAGGAAAACCATTTACAATAATTTATTGTAATGGCAAAATAGAGTCCATGAATACGATACATGGCAAAAAAGAGTCCATGAATACGATACATGGCAAAATAGAGTCCATGAATACGATACATGGCAAAATAGAGTCCATGAATACGATACATGGCAAAATAGAGTCCATGAATACGATACATGGCAAAATAGAGTCCATGAATACGATACATGGCAAAATAAAGTCCATGAATACGATACATGGCAAAATAGAGTCCATGAATACGATACATGGCAAAATTGAGCCCGTGAATACGATACATGGCAAAATAGAAACATCGTGACCATGAATAGGATACATGGGAAATACAAGCATATGGAAACATAGCACACAAGTAGCAAAATAAAACGCATACTTACATACAATTCATAGTAAACTCTGCGGATATACATTCTCCTTCGCTTGCAGGCCTCACGAGCTTGGCTTGAAGCCAGACTGTATACAAGTATACCAAAATTTCAATCACGAGATAATGGTACAATTGTGATAGTGCACTTTTATGTTGCAGGTCGAACCAATCATGTCAAACCTAACTCCGTTAGAACCATTCGATTGCCATGGGGACGTAAGTTCTGTAGGAACCAGGTGGGAAAATTGGAAGAGAGCCCTAGAGATATATCTCGAAGCAGCAAATATTGATGAACCATCAAAAAAAAGGGCAACTTTGTTGCATTTAGGAGGGTTAGGTATACAAGAAATATACTATAACCTCCCAGATGCTCAGTCCTCACCTAGTAATTCTAACGAGGACCCTATTGACGTTTACACCAAAGCACTGAAGAAGCTTGACGAATATTTTGCCCCTAAACAAAGTAAAGTTTATGAAAGACACATATTTCGCCTCATCAAACAGGAACCAAGCGAGAAGTTCGAGAAGTTCCTAGTACGACTAAGAAATCAGGCCGGCAAGTGTAAATTTGGCGACCTTGAAGAAAATCTTATAGACCAGATCGTGGAAAAGTGCTGCTCTAGTGAACTAAGAAAAAAAATACTATCAACCGGTGATTCCATCACCCTTAATGGAATTGTCGCGGAAGCCAATGCACTGGAAGCCGTGACGAGACAAATGGACGAATTTGTCGAGAAAACACCAACAATGGATGTACACGAAGTCACTTCAAAAAACTACGGGCACCGCCCCAAGGAACCAAAATTCTGTTATCGCTGCGGCTCTCGAAACCATTTGTCTATGACCTGCCCTGCAAAAAATTCAATCTGCAAGAAATGCAACTTCAGGGGACACACAAGTGCACATTGCAGAACCAATTCGGGAAAAAGGAAATCGAACTGGAGGCCGCACCCAAAACCCGACAAAAAGCCTAGGTACGGACCAAAACGAGATCGAGATGATGACGACGACGTGAATTACGTGTTTCACATTGATAACGACTGTGACATATCATGTACTATTGGCGGTATTTCAGTACAAATGGTAATTGATTCAGGTAGTAAATGCAATATCCTAAATGACCAAACATGGAAGCACCTAAAGAATATGCAAGTAAAAGTTTTCAATCAAATAAGAAAGCCTAATAAAACCTTCATGGCATATGCCAGCAAAAAACCGTTGGATGTGCTAGGAAGTTTTGAGGCAAATATTATCGCAAATAATGTAAACAAAGTTGCCACCTTTTATGTTGTCAAAAACGGGTTGAAAAATCTATTGGGAAAATATACTGCAAAATCTTTAGGCGTTCTCCAAATCGGGCTTTGTAATGAAATTGAAGTCAAGGCCACACCTGCCTTCCCAAAATTCAAAAATGTCGTGGTAAATATTCCAATCGATCATTCAGTAAAACCAGTGGTTCAACCATATCGCAGAATTCCAATACCACTAGAAAATAAAGTGAATAAAAAAATTGACGAATTGATTCAAGCAGATATCGTTGAACCAGTGGATATCCCTTCCAAATGGGTCTCTTCAATGGTACCTGTCCTAAAACCAAATGGAGAAGTGAGACTATGCATCGACATGAGGAGGGCAAATATGGCCATAATGAGAGAAAATCATCCTTTACCAACCATAGATCAACTAATCCCAAAATTCAGAAGAGCCAAAACTTTTTCTAGGTTAGACATTAAAGATGCATTTCATCAAGTTGAGATTAGTGAAAATTCTAGACATATAACCACATTCATCGCCACTAGAGGCCTTTTCCGATATAAACGCCTCATGTTCGGTATATCTTGTGCCCCGGAAATATTCCAAAAAATTATGGAAAAAATCCTTCTGAAATGCGAAGGCACTGTCAAACGATATAGTAATTTTCGGAGAAAATGAAAGTGAACACAACGAAAGACTGAAAGTAACACTTAACGTATTGCGGGAAAACAATGTCCTTTTGAATCAAAATAAATGCATCTACAACTTAACAAACATACAATTTCTGGGGCACGAGTTATCACCAAAAGGCATCAAACCTTTAAGCAAGTACATATCTGTTATAAAGTCTTTTCGTCTCCCAGAAACCGTAGACGAATTACAGAGTTTTTTGGGATTAGTAAATTACATAGGTAAATGGATCGCAAATCTAGCTACGTTAACTGAACCATTAAGGAAATTACTCCGCCTGAAACTGGGGAAAAATACCAGTATTACAAAATATTGGAATAAAGAGCAACGCGAAGCATTCAACATGCTAAAAGAGTCCTTATGTCGCATAAAAACCTTGGGTTTTTATGATCCTGATGACAGGACTCGAGTTATCGCTGATGCCAGCCCCGTTGGGCTGGGTGCAGTCCTACTACAGTATGACTCAGCAGGACCAAGGTTGATAGCTTATGGAAATAAAAGTCTCTCTGACTGTGAAAAACGGTACTGTCAGACTGAGAAAGAAGCTTTGGCGCTAGTGTGGGCTGTGGAGCATTTCCACATTTACTTGTATGGAAAAAAAGAGTTCGAACTGGTAACTGACCACAAGCCTCTCGAAGTAATTTTCGGACCAAAATCAAAGCCATGTGCTCGAATAGAAAGGTGGGTACTCCGATTACAGTCGTATAACTTCAAAGTCAA
Organism: Chrysomela aeneicollis; assembly: GCA_029955515.1. NCBI lineage: Eukaryota > Metazoa > Arthropoda > Insecta > Coleoptera > Chrysomelidae > Chrysomela > Chrysomela aeneicollis. The sequence goes on along the minus strand of JARUHQ010000016.1, from coordinate 8,516,403 downwards.
ATACCAACCAGGAAAAACCAACATAGCCGATCCCATATCTAGACTATGCAACAACACAGCTCATAGTCAATCTTTTGACGACGAAGAGCATATTAGACAAATTGTCGAATACTCTCGTCCAGTCGCCCTGACGCTTTCAGAAATAAAAAAATACACGGGACGCAGCGACGAAATGAAGAATGTTCGGAAATGGCTCTCAACCAATGAACCAAATGACGGAGTAAAACATTTTCAAGCATTTGCCGCAGAACTATGTTTTTTCGATGACATCCTACTCAGGGGTAATAAAATAGTGATACCGTATGAGCTGAGAAAAACTGTGCTGGAAGCAGCACACGAAGGGCACCCTGGAATAGTTGCAATGAAAAGTCGATTGCGCACGAAAGTATGGTGGCCAAAAATAGACACGGACGCAGAAAAGTTTGTAAGAAGTTGCAAAGGATGCACGTTAGTGTCCACTCCAAATTTGCCTATTCCCATGAAACGTCGAGAATTTTCAGCAGAAGCGTGGACTGACGTGGCAGTAGACTTTCTTGGGCCGTTACCAAGTGGCCACTATCTTTTCGTCGTGATAGATTATTTCAGCAGATACAAAGAAATAAAAATCATGAAAAATATTACCGCAGCAAACACAATTGAAAGTCTAAGAGAAATATTTTCTCGGCTCGGTTTTCCAGTCTCCATCACGGCAGACAATGGGAAACAATTCAATTGCGAAGAAACCAAAACATTTTGCAAAACATCAGGTATCCGACTATACAATACGATTCCTTATTGGCCCCAACAAAATGGAGAAGTGGAGAGGCAAAACCGAAGCATTTTGAAACGTCTTAAGATAAGTCAAACACTGAAAACAGACTGGAAACGTGACCTTTTGGATTACCTCATGATGTACAATGCCACCCCCCACTCAACAACAGGCAAACCGCCAGGTGAACTCTTCTTCAGAAGACAAATTAGAGACAAAATCCCAACACTTATTAATTCTGAACATCAAATTCTCGACGAAAGTGCCAGAGAATTTGATCTTCAGAGAAAAACTGCTGGAAAAGAGTTTAGCGATAGAAAGAGGAAAGCAACAGAAGATGGCATACAACTAGGCGACAAGGTCTACGTAAAAAACCCAACTAAGGAACATAAGTTGAGTCCCACATTCAATCCCACCCCTCATACTGTGGTAGAAAAAAATGGGAGCGATACTCACGTCCAGAATGACGAAACAGGCAAACAGTATCGCAGAAATGTCGTTCATTTGAAAAAAATGGAAGGGGAATGGAGAATAATAAACGGGGAAAAAGTGGCAGATGCAAAAGTGGAATAATCTCATTGCTTTAAGCCCGAAATGTTGAGTAATTGGGATCAGCATTATATTTTGTATTACCTGTATTACTTGATGTTATTTATAATCTCGTTGCTCTAAGCTCGGAATAGTTAAGTATTTGGTTTCAGTATTATATTTTGTATTCCCTGTATTATTTGATGTTAAGTTATATTAAACCATATAGGTTATATGGAGTACTGTATTAGGTGTTATATTCAAGTCAGGTATATTATCTATGTTTCGATTGTCCTGCCATTAACTAAAATTTATGTATGTAGTTTGTGTTGCCTTAATCAACAATTTTGTTAACAGAGGAAATATGTAGTGTATGATGTGCCGTATTATACAATAAATGAGTAACAACGTGCATCACCCGTTCGCTGACGAATGCGTGATAGGCGGGGAGTAGTAGTGAGACAGCGATCGGGTGAGGATCGTGTTACTGAACTGGAAATAAAGAGTGTTTTATTCAATGCTGATATAAGTTAGACACTACAGGATTCACATATTGCGCATGCTTATGTGTTGAATTATTGATATCGTGTATTACCAAACAATATTTATTTGCAGAAAATGTGTCAATGTTTTCTGTACAAGAGTCTGTTTGAGAAAATGGAACATTTTTTGTATCAATTTCTGCACCATGTAATACGGACTTAAAGCATAAATAACTTTGACTATTGTTAGCGACAGTTTTCTAAGAACACCCCGTATTGAGATGAAAACCTTCAACGAGGTGATGAATCACCTTAATCATCGTTGGAATGAAGCGTCACCATCACGTAAGAAGAAGCGAGTCACTTCGGTGCGACGATAGGAACAGTGAACGTTGAGAGAGTGCCGGCAAATGTATTGCTTTTTGGTACAATTGTGTGAATTCTGTTCTAAATTGAATTATCCAATTACTAAACTAATATCAGAAGTGCGATTCATCCACGTCCACATGCCGTCGATATATAATGTGGAAGATTTGTTAGTCGAGGTTTGAAAAACTTTCAAACAAATTTCTTTGTGAGAAAATTATTGTTTCTTTGTTATGTAGAGTTAAAAATATCGATAGTTCTGGTTGTAATACATGTTTCAAATATCCATTAGGAACTGTCTGAGCTGAAGAATTTGCGTGTGAAAAATATTGGTGAGCAAGATTTGATTGAATTGATTATTTTTCAGATAAAGTACGTGAATCTTTGATGATCAATGATTTTTTACACAGTTAACGTATGTGAGTACGATTGCAATGCCTGTGATTCCAGAGGCGTATGGTTCACATCATTATGATAAATCAGGACGACATCTTTTCAAGCGAATACACATCGAGCAAGCTCTCACGCCCAGTAACCGGCTGATTTTTTCAGATAAAACCATAATTCGGTCCTCAAAGTCTCATTATGATACGTGGCTACTTATATAACAAAAAACTGATGCCGAGGTTGAAACTTGACACCAATCAAAGTGTTGAAAAACAATGATCTCTTATGTAATCAAACTTTAGTGCTCAGTGGTACTGAAGTTATTTGATATTTTGTACCTACACATACCTAGTAGAGTAGGTTTGCTTCGTTTATTTCATGATGAATAATGTCACATTGGCGCTAATTGAAGTGTGGTCTCCTCTATTCTCAAACATTTTTGGTTTCCTCAATTGCGAGCAAACTTATAGATTGTCTAGGCTCACTGCCTGTTTTAAATTGTTATGAACACGATTTTCTGATTATTGACTCATTTTCCAAATATTGCTACTTGATGCCACTTAGGGCTCAAAGATATTCGGAAGTAACGTATGCAATGCCTATATCGTTTCACTGTTTGGTGCTTCTGAATCAATGATGATAATCATGCAGGCTTGAGTTTCAGGTTAAAGAAATGCTGTGAGATTGTGAGTTTTGGGATGCTTGGGGCATTCAATATCATTCCATATTCACTGGTATCCACAGAGCTGAAGATCAAGCAGAACGCAGTATGCATACTGGGATGAATTTGATTTGCTCTGAAATGCAATTCAAGGCAGAATGGCCGAGCTTGTTACGGAGGGTTCAACTTGTATTAATTACCATTTTTCAGAAGACAATAAATAATGTAACCGTCTATAACTTGGAATTGGATCGCAAATGTATTGAACTTGAATAGAATCATTGTCATCACTTCCGAGAACTAGTACGAACTGAAGCGAGTTGGCAAGAGCAAGATGGTCAATGCCACCAAGGAATAGCTAAGGCTCTGGCCTCGGCCCTGGCCCATGGTTTGTCGATACAAGTGATTTACTTGACATGCTTGAAAGATATTAATGAAGGTAACATTCAAGAATATTTCGGTGTAAGTTTGTGATCTTCATGAACCCATGTTGAGTGAGAAAAGTGCAGAGCAATCGAGTAATGTAAGTCTCGGGTGGTTAATGTTGTCTGAAAGCAATTAACAGATTGCCGAGCAGTAAGGCCGGGTAGCTAATGCTGTCTGAATGCAATTGATAGATTGCCAAGCAGTGAGACTCGGGTGGCATTAACTGTCTGAAAGCACTATTTGTTGCAGTCATGTTCCGTAGCGACTTGATTGGTGAATTGTTGCAATCATGTTCCGTTAGCGACTTGATTGGTGAATTGTTGCAATCATGTTCCGTAGCGACTTGATTGGTGAATTGTTGCAATCATATTCTGTAGCGACTTGATTGGTGAATTGTTGCAATCATGTTCCGTTAGCGACTTGATTGTTGAATTGTTGCAATCATGTTCCGTAGCGACTTGATTGGTGAATTGTTGCGATCATGTTCCGTAGCGACTTGAGGGTGTGTTGTTGCAATCATGTTCCGTCAGTGAATTGATTGGCGATTTGTTGCGATAATCAGTTGATTCCTCAATAGTTATAGATGATGAAGGCGATGTATGTTCAGATGCTGAGACACCACTTACGCAGTAGCCAGGAAATGCGTATACCCGAATCATCGAAGCAGCACTTCTTGGCGGTTATCAAACCAAGTGCTCCGAGACCGTAGCACCCGTCAGTCTGGCCGTGTTAGCGACAGTTTTCTAAGAACACCCGTATTGAGATGAAAACCTTCAACGAGGTGATGAATCACCTTAATCATCGTTGAGAGAGTGCCGGCAAATGTATTGCTTTTTGGTACAATTGTGTGAATTCTGTTCTAAATTGAATTATCCAATTACTAAACTAATACTATATATTTTTGGTTCATAACGTTATATAACTGTGGGATAGACATAAATTTCAAGTAGCTTCAATAGCCAATGGATTCAAAACGCGACATCTCAAGCCGCCAACCCGGGTTCAATCCTTAGCAATTCTTTTTTAATCTGAGTCATTTTCCATTATTTTATATCATTCTATCACTTTGCGCTCTAAATACACAAATAGCTAGTTTCTCAAAATACATTTTTCTTTGTCTTCTAACTCATGTTGGAAAATTGTTGGTATATCTTCTTTACATATTGCAAAATGTTTGTTTTAGTTCTCCAATCGAAAACATTTACATTAATGGTTGTGCGAAAGTAGCTCCGTAATCAATACACTATATTCACCAACCTTCAATTAGGATAGTTTGCTTACATCAAATTCTATGAGGAATGTGGGTAATGTGTAGTAGGTTTTTGTAAAAATCATTCAGGGATACCCTTTAAATTATCGGGAGTAATTACACAAGTGCTTCAAAATTATTGATAATTTTCCATGAAAGCATGTTGTCTAAAAACTGAGCAAAATATGAAAATAACCGAATGCAGTTGTTTTATTGAAAACATGCTTGAATGGAAAATTATCAGGATTATTTTGATGCACGAGTGTAATTCGGTAGAATATTTCCGGAGTTAAAACAAAAATGTATGTCTGTCAAGATGACAAATGTACATTTTAACAATCGTTTACTATAGATACACGGACCGAGCGGGTATTTTTCGATACCTACCGGGTGGGTATTTACCAGCCCGAAAATGTCCCGCCGGGAATTTATCGCTGTAATTGATCGAAAATGTCCCGCTTCATATGGGATTTTTAACATACGATGGAAATATTCTGATTAATTATTGATTATCAATCGCTGCACACTGCAATACTCATAACAGTCTTGTCCAGAGAAATAGATCAAGGCGTTGTGATTCCTTTCGTTGGATAGTTATTCTTTAATCACTATTTTTGTGAGATATTTTACAATTTTTGTAAGGTGGGTAAATTTAAAAACTCATTAAGTTTTATTAATTTCATTCTGCCATTGATCATCTATCAAAATTTATAGTTTTAGCTCCACTTTTATGCTGCATGAAGTTTGTAGGTTATGTTGAATACATATTAGAAATTTCATTATTTGATGTTGATTGGGAAGGACTGATACATGTAATGTTGGAAGGATTGATACATGTATCAATCCTCCTTCACCAGAATATTAGTTTTTAATAAATATTCAAGTAAATGTTTTCAGGAAAATGCCTTTTCTTAGATAAAATTACTTTGAGACGATATTAACTCAGAAATGAAGAATCAGGTGATTCAGTAAAGTTTGTTCCAAACTTCAAAAGCAAGCAAGTATTTGTCAATCAATACGAAAAATGTGTAGCAGACTACTTACTGACAGCTTGTAATATGAAATATGGTCTTACTAAAAAAAAAAACGCGTGAATTATCTTACCAATTCGACATTGAAAATAATATTGCAGTGCCCGAAATATGGAACAAGAAGAAAATTGTAACCTATGACTGGTTGCGAGGTTTTATGGTTTGCAATAAAGAGTACTCCAGAAGAACCAACTAGCCTAAGTAGATCAACGGCATTCAACAGACATACAGTAGGCAAGTTTTTCGATTTATTGCGTGAAGTTCTGGAGCATGAAGAATTCCTGCCAGGATCCATCTTCAATTGCGACGAGACTGGATTACAAAAGGCTCATAAGCCAAGAAAAATCATTTCAAGAAAAGGCCAAAAGCAGATATCGAAGGCAACTTTTGTTATGCTATAAATGCAGTGGGAAATTCAGTTCCCCTATTCTTCATATTCCCTAAGCAAAATATACAAGATTATATAGAATAGAATAGAAATTTATTCACCTTAAATAACATACAGAGTACAGAAGGTAAGTCAAACAAACAACATAGAAATGGTACAATGATTACTTATATGTAAATAGTACCAGCTGCCTATGTATCATGGTGAAACAAAAATTCACTGATGGAGTAAAAAGGGTTTTGTTGAAAGAATGCTTTCACACCATTCTTGAATGAATTGTAAGTGGGTTTTGATTTGATGTCATCTGGTAAAACATTATAAAAAGTAATACATTTATAAACGGGAGATTTTCGAAACATACTTGTTTTGTGATGAGGTAAACGGAGATTTTTGGCTCTTGTGTTGTATTCATGTATATCAGATTGCAGTTGGAAAGTGTTGAGATATTTTCTGGTATAGTTAACGCACTTCATGATGTAAATAGAAGGGACAGTTAAAATTGAGTGTTTCTTGAAAGTTTCTCTACAACTAGCACGATAGTCTAAGTCGAAAATTAATCTCATTAGTCTCTTTTGTGATACAAGGACTCTATTAAGGTCCTTGGCACAACCCCAAGATATTATATTGTATGAAAGATGACAGTAAGCTAGTGCATAGTATAGGTTAATCAGAGTTCGTTCATTAACATATGCTTTCATCTGAAGAATTCCGTAAAAAGCTTTGTTTAATTTATTGCATACATGTTTTATGTGACTGTTGAAGCTCAAGTCGGAGTCAAGCCAGGTACCTAGAAGTTTAGCACTGGCTGTAAAGGGAAATGGAAATTGATCCTTTATTAGCTTAGGGATTGCTCTGTGAAGATTAAAATTAATACATACAGTTTTTTTATCGTTCAAAATCAAAGAGTTTCTGTTACACCAGAACTCCATTTCCTTGCATGATTTATGGATTTTGTTTTGCACTTCATCGAGAGACTTGCCTGAGACCGTTATTGTAGTGTCGTCTGCAAACATTGTAACTATACCTTCACTGATAAAGTTTGGTAAGTCATTCACAAACAGCAAAAACAATAACGGTCCCAAGACCGAACCCTGAGGCACTCCTAGTGAAGCGGGAAATTTCTCTGACAATTCATTGTTAATTTTTACAACAAGGTGGCGGTTTGCTAGGTATGATTCAATCCAATTCAGTAAGATGCCCCTTATGCCAAGAGTGTATAGCTTTTTGAGTATAAAATCAGACTTTAAACTGTCGAAAGCCTTCGACAGGTCGAAAAGAAGAGAGACGACGTAGTTGCCTCTGTCAAGTTCCATGTAAACATAGTCCATCAGTTGATTTGTAGCAGTTTCCACTGACTTATTTTTCCTGAAACCATGTTGGTTTGTGGTAAGAATATTATATTTATCATTAAAATCGGTAATTATGTTGTATATACATCTCTCAAGAATTTTGGAAATCTCTGAGAGCAGTGAAATTTGCCGGTAATTTTCAATATCAGTTGCATTTCCTTTCTTGTGTAAGGGAAAGATGATTGCTAATTTGAACATATCAGGAAAGATACCTGTTTGCAGTGATAAATTTATCATGTGTGTCAAAGGAGGAACAATAATATTAGAAATTGTTTTTACAAGTTTGGAAGAAATTTCATCAAATCCTGATGATTTTTTATTCTTCGCATTCTGAATCAATAAGGCCACATCTCTTTCTGCAATGTGAGGGATGAAAATTGAATTTGGTACATGACGTGCTACTGTACAGGAGCTCGATGAATTATCACCAAAATGTGCTGCTACAGTATTATGGCATATATTGGAGAAGTGAGAGGCAAACACATTACCAATGCCTCTATCATCAGAAATGTGCAAACCGTTCACTTCTAATGAAAATTCTGATATGTGTTGTTTCGTTCTGCCCAACTTTTCATTAATTATTCTCCATGATTCTTTAATTTTGTTATCTGATGATTCCAACCTGTTATTAAAATAATCTTTTTTAGAATTCTTAATTTCATCTTTGAAATTTTTTTTGCATTGCAAGTACTGAAGTTTTGTTTCACATGAGTTAAAGCATTTCATAATTTGGTGTAAATCATTGAGATGATTGTGAAGTATAGCAATTTCTCTAGTATACCATGTATGATGTGATTTAGTTGTCGAGGTCAATTTGATATCTACTAAAGGACAACTAATCTCCAAACACCAGCGAATATCATCTATAAAAGTTTTGCAAGCTTTATTGATGTCAGTAGCCTTATAAAAATCTGTCCAATCTATTGTTGGGGAATACCAAATATTGTGTATGTTGGTACCCCAAATATTGGAAGAAAAAAAGTTTATTTCCTTTGGCAACTCAGTATAATTGGAATAGATTCAGAAATTACGGTTACACAGTATCAATATAACGTTTGATGGTTTTCAGAGGTATCTGTCCCCATTTGGAGAGGTGCAATCGTTTTTATAAACGACACATCATGTGACTTAGGAGACCATAGTTTTTTTTGAATAATAAATAACAGTATGTTTATTGAAGAATTCATTCGCTACCCAAGGCACATGAACTGTCAGCACTTTACGATATTAGGTTATTATGTTATGTTGATATGTTTATTAAAACATGAACTAATTGGAAGAGAACTAACATTTCGAAATGGTATGATGAACAAATCAATATGATATAATATAGTGTGATACATTTATATATGGCAAACATAGCAATAGCCTGAAGGGCGCACTTTACAACATCCGTCCCCCTCAAGAACGAAATTTGTAACTTGGATTGTTGCAAATTTCTGTTGATTTATTTTCAGCATGTTCATCTGAAGAGTCAGAAATATCATTGTCAATTTCGATTTCAATAGGATTTTCAATTCCCTGTGAATTTTGGGGTGAATTGCTACTCGGCGATTTTTTTAAACACTTAATATTATTTCTATACTTATATAAAACAAAAATGATTCCTATCATGATAAATAGGTAAATAAAAACATAATGATGAATATGATCGAATTGTATGTCATTATCTTCAAACATCTCTTGTTCCTTGAGCTTCAATGTGTTCACTGCGTAACTGATCCTTTCTAGTTTATCAATATGTTGCGATGAGATTAGTAAAGTCTTATTCAATAAAGGAAAAGCATTTACATTCAATGAATTATTGAGCATATTGGTATTAATATCAAAATTTGGATAATATGAACTATACGTTGAATCACTGTAAGATTGTGAGTCTAAAGAGTTCAATATAATAGAACTAGTGAATGCAGAACAATGAGGATTCATTTTTAAAATACCAGTTTCGTATAAGAAAATTTGTTTTTCAACTTTACCACATTTTATTGTCAAGAATTCCTTTTTCGGGCTATTGAAAATCCAAGAATTTGGTTGATGTAATTGAATGAAAATAGTGCTGTCAATGAAAATTATTCGTTTTTCGCATGTTTCTGGCATGGTACTGCGTGGGAGAAACAATAACGCTTCGCAGGTTTTGTGTAGTTGCAAAAGGAACAAAGGATATTTTTGTTTACAATTATACTTATTGTCTAGAACTAGGCATTTATCGATATCTTGATGATCAAGAAGAAAATAATGTTGTTTAACACTATCTATTGCTAAGAATGGTTTTTCAGGAATGATGAAACAAAACAAGTTTTTATTATAGTGCATGGGTAAACTCGTCATTTTCAACAAGTCATATGAGTTCGTACTAACTAAAGGGATATGTAAAATAAACATGAGAGAGTTATCTATTAAAATTACATTTGGTGACATAGATTTATACAATTCTAAAGAATTTTTCTGCGTTAATAATACAGGGAAAGTCAAACCTGAAGGCATATGCATACTGAATTGTACCAAATGATTGATCAAATTTTTTGGGCTGATAATCAGTGGATGAACATTGCCATTTTGTGCTGATAATATGATATTCAATAAATTGTTTTGATATAAGTCGAACTGATTTGTAAGCATGTCGAACATTAGCAAGTGTTGATCTAGTTGTTCAATGATTTCGAAATGTGCTGAGGCATTATTAATCATAATAGTTAGATTGTTAACATAATTTTGGACATTGGAGAACTTTCTATCGAAATCATGTAGATTTATCATAGATGAATTCATGTATTCCATAGCACTTTGAAAGACACTCGTCTGTTCCAATAATAGTTTTTGAAAACCTGATTGTTTATTTTCAAGTTTTTTGATAGCATTATTGTAATAAATAGCATCATTCTCATCTAAGGTACCAAAAAGAACTTTCGCGGTACTTCCAAAAATATTTAATAATCCCCTTTTTGCTCTGGTCTCTTCAAGTGGAACATCAGAATTTATCAATAATTCGTTAATCAATATATTTGTTTCCCTAGTTTTCTGTAATGTCAACCTCATCACATTTGTGAATGCGGCACATTGTTTAAAATTGGCTTCTACTAATAGTACTGATTCGCAAAGGCGATTAGCTTTTTCAAAATTATAATTCAACAATTTGTAGAGACTGAAATATGATTTCAAATCTAGCTTGGTTATCATTTTCCAATAGCTATTGTATAAGGAAACAGTATTGAATTGTTCGTAGTAAATTCCTGCACTTTCGCTGATCTGAGTAACTTGATATGTCGTCAGAGTATTGTTATAATCATTGTCACCTAATGAACTACGTACTAATAATTGAAGGAAAAGTATAATTATTTTCATCAAATTCATCACGACTACTCTTCGTATGCTGTTTATTCTAGGGTTTTATTTCTGAAACAGAAAATGTTTCATATTAGTTATGATAAAGTTTCAGTCTATTATTGTGAACTTTTGTTCGCTTTTTCTTAATCAAGATAGTTGTGTTTACGTTCGAATGTATTTCTACTACTTTATATGGACCATTCCAAACTGATGATAGTTTTTTACTTTTTCCTTTGACTGTAGATTCGTTTTTGAGTAAAACCAAATCACCAATTTGAAATTGAACTGCGTTCACGTTTTGATCATAATATTCCTTAGATTTTTGCTTATTCTTAACAAGATTATCCCGAGCTATTTCATGGGCATGCTGAAGGCGAGATTTCAGTTCACTATCGTAATCATTGTAATTATATGATAATTCAGGAGATTTTTTCAAACTCGATGGAATTTCTACAGGATGTCCATAAAGTAACTCAAATGGAGTATAGTTAGTGGCACTATTTACTGATGAATTGAAAACGAATTGTGCATAAGGCAACCATGTATCCCAAGAGTTTTGATCGTTATCTATATATGTTCTCAAATATTCGGTAAGAGTTTTATGTGATCGTTCTAGTGCACCATTGGTCTGTGGTCTAAATGCACATGTTTGAATTTTGTGTATTTTCAAAAGTTTACAGACCCTTTTGAAGAGTTCACTCAAAAAATTCTGACCTTGATCAGTGAGAACTGATTCGGGAATTCCGTGTCGACATATGATATTAGTGACAAAATGTTCAGCTATGCTACTAGCTTCTTGATTTTCTAGAGGTATTAATTCGCAAAATTTCGTCAATTCGTCTTGGAAAGTTAGTATGTATTTGTTATGATTATATGTTACTGCTAACGGACCAACAATATCTAAACTTATCTTTTCGAAGGGTTTTTTGGCTGTAGTAGTAATAGTCATAGGCATTTTTGTATATTTGGAGGATTTATTTCTTTGACAGTAATCACACTTCGTAATGTAGTCATGGATGTCCTTATACATTCCAGACCACTTATACTTCCTTCTGATTTTTTTGAAAGATCTATTTACGCCTAAATGTCCTCCTAATGGACTATCATGGCATTCCTTGAGAATTTGTTGTATTTCTTCTCTCGAAGTTACTTTTATAGTATTACTATGAAAAATTGTTATCTTGATATCAAGATTCTTAAAAACATATCTCATCATTGTTCGAATATTTTCAATTTTCAAGCTTTTGAATGGAATGTTTCTTGTGAAATTTATCATTGATAAGCTATTTATACTATTTATAATTGCAAATTCCTTTATTATCTGTAATGCATCGAAAATGTTTTCATAACTGACCTTCTTAACATGTTCGTGAGAAGGTATGAATAAGGTGCTGTCTTCCTTAAAGTATTGAATTCCGAGTTTTGTTAAGGTTGCAGATTTTAGTTTATTTACAATATTTACTTCGACTGAATCATGAGCTGTTGTTATATCGGTGCTAATAAAATATACTCGTAAAGAGACAGGGTCGCACTCAGAAATATTCTTGTGGCTATCGATGATATTAGAATTTATTATGACATGATTTTCCTTTTCCTTCACGAACTTTTCATATTCAGAACATGTATTTATTGCATTGATGTGATGTATTCTACTCAATGCGTCTGCATTGGAATTTTGTATTCCAGGCTTATGTTTTATTTCAAATTGGAATTCTTCTAGTTTTAACCGGAATTTCATGAGACGACTACCTGGGTCTTTAATTGAAAACATCCACAATAACGGTTTATGATCGGTACAAATAAGAAACTTACGACCATATAAGTACGGCCTAAAATATTTGCAACTCCAAACTATTGAGAGCAACTCCTTTTCGATCGTACTGTAATTTTTTTCAGCTTTGTTAAGAGTACGTGAGGCGTATGCTACAGGGAGATCTTTGCCAATCTCTCCTTGTGACAAGACTGCTCCTATTGCAGTGTTACTTGCATCGGTAGTTAAAATAAAAGGATTAGTGAAAACGGGAAATTGTAATATCGGAGGGTTGCACAATTTTTCTTTAAGTATTTCGAATGCCTCTATACAGGAAGGTGTAAACTCGAAAGGAACATCCTTTTTTAGGAGATTATTTAAAGGTTGAGTGATTTTCGCAAAATTTTGGATATGGCGTCTATAGTAACCAGCCAATCCTAAGAAAGATTTTATTTCAGTGACATTTTTAGGGACAGGAAATTCCTTCACTGCTTTTATTTTAGCAGGATCAGGGCTGATGCCGTTTTCCGTGATTATATGACCTAAATAACTCAATTCGGGGCGTAGAAATTCGCATTTTTCAGGTTGCAATTTAAGATTATACATTCTCATTCGGTCAAATATTTCTACCAACTTTTCATTATGCTCCTTCAGAGTTTTTGCATAGATGATGATGTCATCAAGGTACACAAAGCATTTTATACCTTGTAATCCGGAGAGAACGTTATTCATCATTTTCATGAAGGTACTGGGTGCTCCCTTAAGCCCAAAAGGCAAACGGTTGAATTCATAGTGACCGTAGGGCACGCTGAAAGCAGTTTTATGTTTATCCTTAGGTTCCATCAGAACCTGATGATATCCCGATGCCAAATCTAGCGAACTGAAAAATTTTGAATTTCCTAACTGGTCTAATATTTCTGTAATATTTGGCAAATAATAGACTTCGTCTAGAGTTTTTTCGTTGAGTTTTCGAAAGTCAACAACTATTCGCCATTTTTTATTTCCATTCGAATCTGGCTTTTTAGGAACGACTAAAAGAGGAGAATTATATGGAGATTTTGAATCTGAAATGATTCCATCTTTGAGCATCTTATCGACTTGATTTCGAATTTCTTCGTGTTGTTGAAATGGTAGTCTATAGGGCTTGATGTTCACAGGAATATCATTAGATGTAGGTATGGAATGTTTTATTGCGTCTGTATGAGTTAAGCTATCACCCTGTAAGTGAAATATATCATGGAAGGATTTGCAAATTTCAAGAATACTGTCTTTTTCATTTGGATGCATGTGAGACGTTCGTAAGGATTCTGTTAAATTTGTTAGTCGTTCAAGATTGCAATGAGGTTTATCAATATTAAGAATTTCATATTCGGCAACATTTTCAAAAGTGACGAACGGATTTTCGATTGTCATATCTTGATCATTGGTTTTAATGAATGCTATATTGCAATACCCATTTTTTGGCTTGACTATGCAATTTCCAACGAAGACTCCGTCTAGAATTTCTGAAGATAAGCATAAAGATTCGGATTTTTGTGTTGTTTTTATTTTGCGTATAACTTCACTCCTTGCTGGCACAACAATTTTAGTATTGCATGTGTTTTGCTGTGTTTTCATGAATTCGAAAGATAATGTTTTACGTTCATGTGTGAGAGATAATATTTTATTTTCATAATCAATTTGAGCTTTGAGTTTAAGGAGGATATCTTTACCTAATATTCCATCTTGCAGAATAGGAAAATTATCATTCACGATATGTATAGGATGTATAAAAATATTTTCACCTAACTGAAATTCACCATAGCATATACCATATGTTTCAATAAGAGATTCTGAAATACCTTTCAAAAAAGATTTATGTTGGGTATGACAAATTGCATCACCTTTGGTACAAGATTTTTTCAAAAGACTAATGGAGCTTCCAGTGTCGAGTAGAAGATTAGCTACACTATTTTTCGCTAATAGTAAAGGAAATATTACACTTTCGGCTTCTTCAGTATTGCAAGGCTCTAAGCGAAGAATTTTATTTTCATTATTAGAACAATATGATTCAGGACTTGTAGCGATAGGAATATGCATAATTGAAGAACTACAAGTATTTTTCAAAGGACGGCAGTTTAAAGATCGCTCACCCGACGTGCACTGCCTGTCTCTGCAGTCGGTGTTCGGGAGTTTCCCGAATCCGTAAGGGAGTTGTTTGAGTTTGATTGATATTGATCGACCCTTTTCTTTTTGAAACAATCACGTATATGGTGACCTTGTTTTTTGCAATATGCACAAATTATTTTCGTTACGTTTACTTCAGACTTAATCTCCCTTTTTGAGTACGATGGAAGTGGCGTGGAAGTGGACGGTTTATTTTTGAAGAAACATTCAGTTTCTAAATGACCATTCCGGTGACAAAAATTACATTTTTTGAAAGATCTATTTTTGGAAAAATTATTTGGTTGTTGTCTATCGCTATTTCGCTCTTCTTCCACAGCTGCTTCGATCGCTTCTGATAGTTTCTCAAAACGAGATGCTTTTATAATTATTTTGATGTTGGAATTGAGACCATCTACAAAAGATTTGAAGGCTGTACGAGAATTGAGATTTTTAATGGTTTCTGCGGCCTCACTACCTTCGGCTTGGATGCAAGCATCGTTGAGGTTACTCAATAAGTGCTCAACTCGATTACCAAAATTCCGTACTGTTTCACCTATTTTTTGTTTGATTCGAAGTAATTCTCCTTGTAATTGCGCGATACTGCGTGTCTCTAAAAATTGATCTTGCAAATCTTTTTTCAATTCATTCCAATCCTCATATATTTTATGTTTGACTACATTGTATGCTGGGCCAGATAAACGCGATTTGATTATGTTAACAAGCATACTCGCATCGGCAGGTTGAGATAGATCTGTACTTACTATATCACAACATGAAATGAAACGATGAAGTTCTGATCTATCACCTCTAAATTCAGGAATTAATTTCAAGGCTGTGTCAATGTTCAATTTTGGCATGTTGTCGGTATTATTGCCTTCTGGATTAACTTCTACTGTATGTGGCATAGATTTACAGAAAATTGCATGAAATGTTATTACCACCAATATCAAATTATGTATGAGAAAAGTTCAATGAAAAATACAGATATTCAGAGATATGTACGAAGAAAAAAAAATGAAAATTTGAGTCCACAAATGTTAACTGATGATTATGCTGTGAATGGAGGACACTACCATTCAAAACCACCACGTGTAGATGCTGAATAACTTACTGGCTGAATCTTGCTAGATGTTGACTGCTGCTTGTAGGTTTCAGGAATAATTCGCTGAAGGTATCGAGTACTTGAGTTGTTGTCCTGTTGTCCTATTGTCCTTTGCCTCCTTAGAATCTTGTATGACCCACGATGGTATGCTAGGCTTCAGTTGTAGCAGGTACAATTTGCTTAACAGCTGCTTCTGCACCACTGGATCACAGGATTACGGCTCGCAAAATTTCAGGAACAACTGGTTCTTGGAAGGTGGGTTATTTTTCGACCACTTGCACACCTGACACCAAATTTATGTTGGGGAATACCAAATATTGTGTATGTTGGTACCCCAAATATTGGAAGAAAAAAAGTTTATTTCCTTTGGCAACTCAGTATAATTGGAATAGATTCAGAAATTACGGTTACACAGTATCAATATAACGTTTGATGGTTTTCAGAGGTATCTGTCCCCATTTGGAGAGGTGCAATCGTTTTTATAAACGACACATCATGTGACTTAGGAGACCATAGTTTTTTTTGAATAATAAATAACAGTATGTTTATTGAAGAATTCATTCGCTACCCAAGGCACATGAACTGTCAGCACTTTACGATATTAGGTTATTATGTTATGTTGATATGTTTATTAAAACATGAACTAATTGGAAGAGAACTAACATTTCGAAATGGTATGATGAACAAATCAATATGATATAATATAGTGTGATACATTTATATATGGCAAACATAGCAATAGCCTGAAGGGCGCACTTTACAACACTATTTTATTTGCATGGAAGTTGAGAGAGTTGAGGTTTTGTTCATTCAATACTCGCATTTTAAACACATGTGGTGGCTTGTATTCCATAATCCCAGTAAAATTTATGGAAAGGCTGTGCCCCTTATGATCACTAAGATCAGGATCTACTACAACACACCTATAGTTATCGGGAGTTACATTTGTTATCATATAGTCTATCGTGCTAGTAGATGTCATGCCATTAATATTAGTAAATATTCGGGTAGGTTGATTACAGGTTATGTTCAATTCAAAAGAATTAATTATATCTTTGAATATCACAGTGCTGGTATCTTCTTGATCGTTGAAATTTATATTAAAATCTCCTGTTAAAATTAGGAATTCAAATTTCTTAGAAGCATACGTAAGCACTGATGTTAGTCGCTCCTCAAAAACAACAAAATCTCCATAATTTTGGGTGCCCCTCGCTGGATCTGAAGCAAGTACCCATAATAGTGGTTGGATAACACGAAATGTTCTAAGATATAACAAAGTTCTACTGATTCTCGACAACCATCGAAGCCATATGTCTCCTTTAAGGCTCTTGATATTTGTAAAGAAAATGGAATTAATCTGCTTACTCTACCTCCTCACACAAGCCATAAGCTCCCGTTGAATATCGCTGTGTTTAGACCATTTTAAACGTTCTATCTCAAAGAGTATGATAATTTCATGAGTTCCCATTCAGGACAAACCTTCACACTCGAAGATATAGCTTCACTTGTTTGTCGTGCTCAAGGATATTAAAGTACTAAAGGATGGTCCAATCTCCAATCTGAAGAATTTTTTAGCCCGGATGTGACGTTGCCATGAGTGAGGTCACTTCCTCTCTGATTGATTTGAACATAAACAATAACCTCATCAACTTGTGAGAAATTTTCAGCTGATTATGTTTTTCATCTCAGATTACTATTTCAGTTAGTAAATTCAGTATGAGAGAATATGTTATCTTTCTTTGATTCAGTGATTTCACTTTCAACAATATGAACAAAAATTTGATTGGGGATAGTAGGAGTATGACATCACTTTCTTGTAGATCTGCAGGACTTTGATAGTTGATATGATTACAATCATGTTACATAAACAGTCTACAGTACTAAATATCAAGTTCTTTGACCAAGTACTACAGTGGTCAGAAAGTCGATATGCATAAATGCATAGGAATAAGGAGTAAATGAAAATTTCAAGATACCATATAGTCAAGGCAGTTGCTGACTAGAATCAATAAAATTCAACTAAATATAGTCTATATGCAATATAGTGCAATCACTTGCAAGTAGATAGAAACAATGTATTGATCATATTAGCATTGTATAAGGACTATATAGTAGTATCACCTTATGGAGTTTTCATTGGATCCAAAAGGAGGCTGAATGTATATGGCAGCTCCATAGAGGGAGGCCAGCGATTTCATTGGCCGATTTAAGGTCGAGAATCGCTTGTCTCAACTCGCCTGATCCGCTGACCTTGAGTTGAATTATCGATTATTTTGCTTTCAAGTGTCGCGACGGATTATCTCATGGTGAATTAGTGGTTTCGTGTTGAATATTTTCCTGTTCAAATTTGTTGAATATAAATGATATATCTGTTTTACATACATTTGAATATTAACAGAACCTCTTGATCCGTGTTTGTCTCGATTACAATTCACAACAATTAGGAAAGTTCGAATGAAGATGGCACTAAAAATCGTTTCCAACACTTGATACACAGGGGTTATCCTACAATTTCTAGTCCTTATACAATGGGCATTTCCACTATCTTAAAATATGCCCTTTTTTTCACATGACGTGATGGAGGGAGGCTTATAAGATAGTGTAAACAACTTATTCACTCTGAATTTGTTAATTTCGATTAATTATTCGATATTGAAAACGTGACTTCACATTCTGTAAATTCAAACGATCCTTCGCTGTGACGTCAGTGTCTTCCAGAAATATGATTGGTCGAAGTTTGTGATGGCGTTGACTGACTCGTAAGTGAGGGCAGGTCAAGGAGAGTATACTAACAAGGAGATCTCAATCCCCATAAGGCAATGGTTCCGCGATAGAAAGAGATGAGAATACGCCTCGTGACGTCACAGAGCATGTCATGGCCGCCACCAGCCACATTCTTCAGTGGCGGAGTCGAATGTGGTCCAACTATTCTATAAAGCAAGAATTTGTTTCGTGTTTTGTGTTGTGTCATCAATTTTCTATTTGATTTCACAATCAGAGTTTTGGCGGTTTGATTCTAAAACTTAAAACTTTGGATTCTTGCTGGCTTTGCTGTGTTTTTGTGTGTTATCACTCTGGAATTTGTAGCATTCGCAGTGTTGGTGTTGAACCAAAGAATATCAACGCTCACAGGAACGTTGAACAATATATTATAGACATATAGACAATTGTGAATTACTTCTCAAAGTTTGATAGTTTTGGAGTGATCCTCGTGAGTATTCGAATTCTTATCAATAATTACTAGATTTCACCAATCTCCATGTATAGAAGATGATGGGGATGCACCTCCATGAATTCTAGTTTCAACTTATACTTTTTTCAGGAAATGCCGACTTGGTGTTGTGTTTCCTTCTGTGGAAATAGGAGTGATAAAACTTCTGATGTGTCCTACCATAAGTTTCCTAAAAATGAAGGGGAGAAAAAAATTTGGATATCATTTTGTGAGAGAGGATTGGGATGGGTTCCTTCATCAACTTCAAGGATTTGCTCATCTCATTTCCGAAAAATTGATTTTGAGAGGAATCTTCAGAGTGATCTCATTGGTATGTGAATTCCTTTTATTGAGCATATATACCACATACCTAACTTCCTTCCTGGAAGTAAACATTTTGTAGACACCCCTCTTTTGTTAAACTGGAAGAATAAAGTATGGTTTTCTATATTTCTTGCAAATAATTGGTTTGGATTTGTCTTTTCTCAAAAAATAACATAGAAATCAGGATATATAGTTTGGTGAATAGTAACTTATTGGCACAAATTAGTAAATTAGCAACCCTACACTTACATATCTTCTTAATCAATTCCAGGGTTTTGTTTCTCAAGATGAACAAACAGAACCCTCAAAAAATAATACTCTGTAATAGCTGTTCTATGTAACTATTGTAAATGAATATATGAAATCTACTTGATAATTGATCATAGATTTTGTGGTTTTTTAATGAATCCTATTATATATTGTTGAATGTTATATATGACATCTTAGAATTTCATTGAAATTGTTATATGGAGAAAAAATTTGAAAGTTTTCAATGATAGGTAGGTATATATTAATTGCCTTTTTGACCCCAATTATATTTGAGTTTAATCAGCCTTCATTGTATTATTCAGTGGTTGAAATCAAGATAAAATATATAAAATAAAAAGATATTATACATGTGGGTTTTCAAACTAAACTCTAATTTTCAGGAGGTGTTTCAAGGAGAGTTCTTGAAAGAGGAGCTGTACCAAGTATCATCAATGATTCTGGAGAAGAACCATCAGGAGTTGATGAAAACAAAGAGAACCAGGAATTCATCAAAACTGTAATCAGGAACATTGACAAAGAGGAGAAAGAAAGAAAATATCTGATCTCAAGAGTAATGGAGGAAGCTAGAGAAGAAGAACAAGTACCTAGTACATCTTTTGGTAATCAAGATAGTGTATTGATCACGCAGTCCCCAGAAGAACCAAATTTAGATTACAAAACCCTCTATTCTATTCTTCTTCAACAAAATAATGATTTACAAATTCAGAATTCCCAATTATCAAAGAAAAACCAACAAATCCAACAGAAATTGGTAGTTTCAGAAAAACGCATACATTCTTACCGAAAAAAATTGTTGATAGGTCAGATGAGGGAAAAAAAATAAAAGACATATTGGGGAAAGTTTTGAGTGCTTTCACTTTGAGGTATTATAGCAAGAAAAATTATTTGTATATCAAGTTTACTATGAAGGCAGTGAATAATAGGATTTGAATAAATATCAGTTATAAATCTATATTGTAATTGCATTTTTGAAATTGAAATTTCTTAATGTACCTACTAGAAAGTGTATTGTACATACTTAGATATAAGAATTATTTTTGTCAAATCATAATGATTTATAGTGGTTTCATGAGTTTTTATGGGTTTTTCTCATGAATCATATGGATAATTTTAAAATAACTATTGTTTTATTATTCCCATTATGAGCAAATGCGCCGCTATTTATTTTCCCACTAAATAAAGGCATTTATATTTCTTGATCATTTCTGAAACATTTCCACCTACCATGTTCATATTTTGTCCAAGTTGAAGCATAATCAGTCCAGAAATAATATTAATCATGACTTTATCACGTATCCTATCCTTCACAATGTAACATATTCTCATATCATTCCACTATAACAGTTTACTCAATTTGCTTTTTGTTATTCACCATAACCTCAATTCAATATTTTTTATTATAAAAATTTAATTTCAATGTTTCTTAGAATTGTGGTTCAAGTAATCACTGGAAAAAATACTTTGTCGAACAGACTACTGATTAGTAGTAGATGTGACAGATATAAAAAAATACATCATTTTTATTCGAAGTTTTACATTTGCTTCATTAGAATTGGAATTTGTGGTAAGTACCCTACAATCTACATCACCCTCCATATACGATTACAAATAATAGTGTAGTTGGGCCACTGTATATGTGATTTTGTTTGGGACACCTACCGCATGCTCTGTTACGTCACTATGACGCGTTTTAGCTGAATGATTCTGATTGGCTAAAGCTGATTGGGATCTCCTTGTTAGTATACTCTCCTTGAGGGCAGGTGAGGGAAAGACCCACCGCAGTTGCCATGTCTCTGTAAAATCTTCGAATCCACTTCGTGTAATGAGAAATTGTTCTGAATTGTGAGTAATCAACTATCAGTCACTCCCAATTCATTGTGAAAATGAAAATATTTCAAGATCAGGGATGATCATGTTTGGTGTAAATTTTCAATCGGAGCAGATTCAGTCACATCTGTCGGACAATATCACATTCTTATTAATCATCTCTTTGAATACATTCAGATTTCGTGATATATTTGATGTAATGGGTACATATAATTTGTCAAAACATCGTGATCTGAACATAATCATCATCAGTTATTATAAAATTGTCATTCTCAGAAAATGTGACTTCTGATATGGCAACCATGCATAGAAATCATCAATAAAAACATAACCTCTTTATAAACCATTATTCCGTCCTTGCGATTTTTGTTCGTTTACTTCGTTCATTGTGAATTTGGGCTGTGATTTTAAGAATAGAGACACAAAATGTCAAGTTCCGATATGTCGAAATATTTTTGTTCATGTAATAAGAAATTCAGGCTTACAAAACAACTGGAGGATGGCTTTGAAACTGCCTGAAACAGTTCATATTGGTAGAAACAATGTTGCCTGCGAAGACCACTTCAATGTAAGTATTGTCAGAATCTTTCAATAATTCAGTCCTGTTCAAAATATAATTTACAGCTAGAAGAAGATGCAGCCACTTGAATGTACTATAAAGTTATTTTTGAGATCAGGAGTGGTACCTCATAAATATATATTATAGAAAGTCCATCACCAACTATTTTGCCTAGTAATTTAAGTGAGTCAACAAGGAAAAGAAAAGTGGACTATCATCATCCACCTATGAAACATCCATGGTCAACTTTAAAGAATATCATGAAGAAACTGTTCAATGAAGAATTACCTGGTTCAAAAAGGCCCAAGATAGAGTCAGAGATTCGATCCTCCATCTGGTTCATTTCAAGTGCATCAAACATATTGTGAAAAAATAATATGTTCTGTAGATGTTCAAGTAAACTTGAGAAGTAAAGTGAAAGTTCGAAGTGTCTCAATGAATACCAAAAAAGTGTATTTTGAAGCAAGTTCTGCCATATTAGGGGACAAACTAGTGAAATCAAGTATTAGTTCTCCTTCATCATCAACAATTTCTTGATGTTCAAAATCTACAGAGGAATACAAACCTATTTCCTCATCAGCTGCTACTTCTGTGGATGAAAGTGATCAAAATAGACTCCTAACTACTGTTAAAATGTTGAAGAAATAAGAAAAAGAAAAACAAATTTATACATTCAATAATTATTATAGCATGTAAGCTCATTAATTTAAAAAACCACTGCTGAATAGTATTGCTATAAACTCTGCAAAAAATGGAATTGTACATTTCATAGGAAGTTAAAATACTTGTTTTGAGAACATATACCTATATAGAAAATAAAATATCACTGTATTATCTATTGAATATATTTCCAATTATATATTTAGGAATATAAGACCTAAATATGTTGATACTTTTGCTTGTTATCACAGTATTACCCTGAAATAAGTTCTCAATAAAAATGTTTATTCAAATAAATGATGAGCTTTATTCATATGTGTGATTTGGAATAGTAGAAAGTAAATTAATATCGTTTTATTTAGAATTTATTTATTCAAATTATTAAAACAAAACAATTTCAATATATTTGCAGGTAAAACTTTTCACAGCAGTTTAACGTTTCTCAATATAATAATAATCCCCAATGATAACAGCAAAAATTTGTAATACTAACATTTCAATGTTTTGATTCAGAATGAATTGAAATATAAGATATTCAGAAAACAAATTGAATATATATTTTATAGCAGCACACAGAATATATCAGATGAATAACTGAATGAACATATCAAACAAAAACTAATTAATAATTAAAATCTGATAATCATCAATAATAAGGTACTTGATAAAGAATACACAGGTATATAAAAATCCATTCTGCTCACTTTTAATAATGAAGCACTCTTCCATTAAATGGATCCATAATAAAAAAGTAACACCATGTTTACAACCTCCTGTAAACAAAAAGTATGAAATCAAATAGGAACTATGATTTTTCAGAATGTGTAAAAATGTATAAAGTTCATGTGATTGTCTGAGTATGAATTGCTGACCAAAAGATTTGTTCCCCTCTTTTTCATTCATTATCGCCATAACATTGTAGACTTTCTTGTGATTCTTTTCTTCAGGTATGATTTTTGTTCACTGTACATATATCACCATCACTTCTCAACTCAACTTATGATATTGCTTAATCACCATAAGCCTCCATGGTTGATCTGAAACGTAAAATTACCTTCAATAACACCCAGAATACTCACTGAAAATACAAAATGGAAACAGGTTTTTATTTCACCACTCCTCTGGAATGTAAACATAAACTAACCTTTGTGTTTTCACGTTGAGAACTTCAGCACTAACGAAATTTACATTATTCGTTAAAAAATCACCATGTCAATATCCACCATCGGCAAATTATCCGATGTACCCATTTCAAACCCTTCATCTATTGTTTCCATCCTGAACATGAACACACTTAAGTAATCAAAACAATCCAGATATAGGTTAGGACTTAGGAGTGCTAGGACGCGACGACAGATGAAAAATATAAATACACACACACAGTTGCCAAGTTGATAGTTTAACACACTATCACTTGCTATCACTTGCACTCTCAAGATAAAATAAAGTTCTCGAATCAGTAGTACCTTATATACCTACCACCTATTCCTAACAGGTATTAACGCAATGGAATTTTAATACGCTAATCAAGTGATAAGACGAGGGATTATGTATTTCTGGATTACCTTCCTTCTGTCTTACTAATCTTTAATTTTTGATCTGGCAACTCTGTGTGGTGCTTAGATCATTAACGTATAACAACGGGACAACCAATCAGAATCGGACGCGCACTGACGTCATGGCTTCCCTCTTCTTCTGGATCGTTTGAATTCAGTAGATTATTTTGGCGTTTTCAATAATTTTTAACTAGATAAATTGATGAAAAAAAAATCTCAAAAAATGGGTACGAGTTACATGAGAGTCCAATATTTCGAAATATAATTTTTCTGAAAATGACTGGAAATGCCCATTGCACTTTGTGTGAGATAATAATATCTCCTCAATGATGAATCTATAAAATTAGGTACAAATATTAGGATATTAGTCCAGAAGAGTATACAGTGTGTCCAAGATAAGAATGAACAGCATGGGGATATCGGAAACGGTAAGTGATACGGGGTCGATTAAATTAGAGAAAAGTAGCGCATTTATGTGCCTAATGATATGATATTCAGAAAGTTTTAATATTCCAAGTAGTTTCGGAGATATCCGAGTAAAACCGAAATTTGAGAATTTCGTTTTTATTTTCTCCTAGCTTTATTTTCAAAGGAAATGTAAAAAAAATAGCACTTCGCCATGGCCACTTTTTAAGGACTACACGATAACATAGGCAGAATTTTTCTGCGATGTTTCGTCTTTTAGAAAACATCATCAACTTTGTATTTTTATATGGGCCAAAACTAAAGTATACCCTGTATACGACTCCATTTTTCATTGTGAATACAGCAATGTATCACACAATATGATTTCGGTACCATTTCTCGCGCAAAATGTAATTAACGTTTCCGATATCCCCATGCTGTTCATTCTTATCTTGGACACAGTGTATATTTTTTACTTGATTCATTTTCCGCTGTCTTCTTCAGTAGTGAAATGTTTTGAACAAATACTATTTTCTGCTATCCAAAATATAAGTATCAGTAAATAAATAAAATGCATTGGAATACCAACAAGAAACAAAAAATTACAATGGTTGTTCAAAATATTGTCCATTGGTTTCAATACAATTTTGAACATAGAGCTGTTTCTCAACAGGCTCCAGGTTTTCACAGGTTGTGATGGCAGTTACATATAGACAATATCTTTCAAGTGATTTTCCAATTCCACCTCATGTACCCTGATTCAATAGAATATTTTTTTTTTCTATAAGTTGAAATTTTGATTTCCTTCAACACAAATTTCCGCAAATTTCAATATGGCATTTCATGAATATACTGCTTACTACCAACTATTGTAATGGTACTACCCTCAATTCTACCAGAATAGTTCCATAGAAAAAATGTCAAATAAACTTAATTTGGTGATAAATCATGAAAGTTCACGTTCTCAACAGGATTTAAAATTTTTAGCATCACATATCAGTGAGAGTAAATTAAAAAATATAATAAAATCAAATATGGAATTAAAATGGATATTTATGGTTGAAATGTCACTTATATTGTTTCATTAGAATCAGAAAAATATGCAAAATTTGAAAATGCAATAATATGCAAGGTGAAAATGGAATATTAGTACCTACCACTTCCAGTGAAACCTGTAATATTGAGATTTACTTCATTGCATATTTGATTCTCTTAGAATCCTCAGATACAATAAAATTGTAATTTTAACTACTGGATTGAAATACTCACTGCTCAAAGATCAATTCTTATGTTGGGTTTATAGATTCAACTGAACTAAAACCCAAATTAATAACTAAGAATTAAGAATTTTGAATACAGGAGAACGTTAATGAGGGTTTATATATTAACATCTGTCACTTAAATGAATAATTCAGAATTACGAAGTTGGTTAACTTTGAACTTAACAATCAAGAATTATGAAATGTTGTGGACAGAATTCGCAAAACAATTAGAATGTCATCATTTGACCTTTTTAAACTTTTGGCGGGCATGGTAGTATTGATATTAATTGTTCCTAATAGTGTTATGGGGTTTCAGACTCAGTAGTTTTTTGGTTTTTTGCTCATTTTATTAATATTATTTGAATAAACAGTTTGAAATGTCATTGAGCTTTCAATCATGAAATATTCAACATCTGATTCTCAACTATTGATTGTATTCCTAATTATAATTTGTTAATTCTTAGTTGTTACTTTAGTTGAATCTATAGACTCAGAATTAGTACAGTGAAATATTGAAGTTTTATAGGAATTATGGAACTTACTATCAATGAATTTGAGTTAATTTCTTATTATAGATCCTAAAATGGTGAATTTATAAACTCAACCAAACTAAGAATAAGAAATAACAATTAGGAATTTAATAAACATTATTTTAGAATTAGATTTTTTTAATGTTCAGTTTCTGAAATTCAAACCAAAGAAAGGGTTTTGTGTTCAAAAATGCTTTATGTCCATGCATTGACTTCATCATTGTCAATTCTTAGTTGAAAATTTGTTAATTATTGATTTAAATTACCGATAAAAGTTTATAAAACCTCAATTGGATTTACCTGTAATCATCTTTCTTAATTCTTGGTTGTTAATTTAATTCTTGGTTCAATTGAGGGTAAAACTGTTATTTTCACAAAAATTCGCCCTTCTTCAAAACGTAAACAAAACATATTTTTTCACTGATTTTCTGGTTATTTTTATTTGAGATGTTGGCAGTGGTCTTACCATGAGCCAAACAATCACGTTGCCAACATCATAAATACAAATTACCAGAAAATCTGTGTAGAAAGGTTGTTTAGTTTACATTTCAAAAGATGAATTTTTTGAAAAATAATAGTTTTTTCTGCTGAGAAGTGTTGGAAACAAGTAAATATATGCGTGTATAGTGTTTTGGTTCAAAGAAGGATGAATTTTGTGTATTCCTCATAACAGAAATTTGACATGTCAAATGGTGCATTTTTGAGACAAAATGAGGCCATATCTCCGAAAATACTTGAGACCGCCGCGTTTTGACTTCAGATTCGTGATTAGGAGGTCAAAATATGTAAGTTCCACCACAAATTTTTTCCGAACATATAGGAGTGTGAATAACGAAGTTTTACCCAATTGAGTTTATAAATTCACCATTACTCCATCATAAATATTGTGCTTGGACAGATTTTGGAATTCTATATACCTAGGCATAATAGATAATTCTGGTTGATATACACCCTCAACCCTATATAAAATATGTAGATTCCCAAGTAGATTCCATATGATATATCAGATAGAATTCGATCCATAAGACATGCATTATATATTATTATAAGGAATTAAGAATTTTTAGATCAACATACCTTTTGTACATGTAAGAGGAACACTGATGACATTTTCTATTGGGTCTGGTATCACTTCTGTAACAACTTCCACTTCTTGCAAAACTGAATCAGCAATCATACACAATTGTTCATCAGAAATATAATCTTGTGATGAACAGTGGAAAGTATATTGTTCATCCTCTAGGGATAATCCAATGATATCAGCTTCTTTTAGAGGAGGACTTCTAGTGGATTTAATAAGTCTACCATTCAAATATGTTCCATTTGTGCTCTGAAATAGTAATATCTGGAATATTATCTGTCAAGGCTAAACCACCAATGCTTCACTTAAAAACTTACTGTATCTTGAAGAACCCATCCATTCTCTTCATTTTTTTCCAATATACAATGCTTTCTTGATACCACTCCACTTGGAATTACAAAATTGCATACCAGACTTCGTCCAATTGTGAACTGAAAAGCAAACAGAAATGTTCGTAAAAGGAATGAATTGCAAACACATTGAACAGAAAAAATCAATAAAAGATTTGTTTCTGTTGATGAGATTGTAGAAATTTCAGGAATAAGTATATGTTATTTCATATAGATTCCATTGAAGATTTTGAATTTGTTTTGATTGACTAGCCTACAATTATTTATGTTTTAATACACCAGTTTTTCTTAAATTTCACATACAGGACTTATGTTGACATCAATAATATTGCCGGTATCAATATTCTTCAATATTGGATTCTCGGAACACGCCATTTTCGGTAAATTTTGAATTTTCTCTTTATTTAACGAAGAACAATTAAAAACATTCTCACAAGATTCCCAGTATTCCCAGATTCCCACACAAATGTACAAAACAAACTTTTTTTGGTGTCAATGCTGTCAATTTCATGAATGTCAACACCGAGATTGGCGCGAGATCACAGAACAGACAGCTATCGAGATCATATTATCAGGGTATGGTCCGTAAGCTAACCAGGTTAACCATCACTCAACCACTCCGGTTAGTGATCGGTTGCCTGAAAACTGGTTTCATTCATATATATAATAACAACTATATGGATAACACCTATTCTTCTCTTTACGAGAAAATGAAGCCAGTTTTGGAAGAACAAAAGACTGTCTGACTTGTTTATGATGAATTGTGCGCATGCGCGGGTTTTGACGAATTGAAATCCACTGACGTTTTCAGAATTTCATAGGTTAGGGATATTTGTTAACTCAAATTATGTAAAAGAGCGTTAATATATTTATTAATGTACTTACTGATTGTTTACAGAAGTTATTAGCAGGGACCCGGACCCATACGAGATATCGGTTCCGGTTCGGATCCAAAGGAAATTGGAAATTTCGGTTCCGGTTCGGGTTCGGGTCCAAAAGAAATTGAAAATTTCGGTTCCGGTTCGGGTTCGGGTCCAGAATTTAATTTCGGTTCCGGTTCGGTTCCGGTTCAGTGAAGGTTCTCAGAATATAATTTCTTTATTCTTATATATACAGGGCTATTCAAATTCGAATCTATGCATGGGGATTTCGATAACGGTAAGAGATAGAGAGGGTTGGTTAAATGGGGGCAAAAGTAGCGTATTTCAGAGGTTAATTATATGGAGGAAAAAAATCTGACCTAGCTTCTTCAGTTCTGGAGTTAGTTATACAGGAAAAAATTGAAAAAACATGTCGAAATTTTACTGGTAATAGTTCAATATTTCCAAAACACTCTGTAATTCTGATGAAAATACTACGTCAGCATAATACATGACTCTCGGCATTCAAAAAAATGCAAGAAAAAATACAGGTCTGTATTTGAAAATTAATAGTTGAGGGTAGCCCAATCTATACGATACCCTGTATATAATTTCAATTCTGATATTTGGAAAGGCTACATAAAGTTGCTATGGCAAAGTGGCAAAATTTTGAAAAAATCTCTGTAAAATAAAAAGATAAAGGCAAAAGAAGAATTTCGAAATTCTTAATTTTGACCTGAATTCGTTCCGAAATTGCTGACTGTCATCTGTAAATTCAGTAATATCGGAACCCGACTTTTATTTATATCAGATATATATATACATACTTACCAAAGATTAGTATGGTTAGACAGAAAAACATAACTCAAAGGACGTTATGTGGTTAGACATTGGTTACTCGTGTTGCTCGTTACTCTGTGATCTTTGAAACGAAATTCGCGAAAATCACGAACCAATAGATGGCGCTGCAGAAATGTCAAAAACTTCACATGAAGGTGATAAACAAGCATTTCGTTATGTTTTAACCACCATTGTGGCTTGATTGTGGCTCACGCCAATCTAACATTAGCCCATTTTGTGGGAAGAGGCCAATAAGACAAAAAAGCATAAAAACCAGTTTTCTTTTTCATTCGATATTGACAATTAGTATTTTTTGCTGTTGAAAAGTCAGGAATATTTGATTCTCAACATCAATATATAACGAACTGATTCAATATTTGTTGAGATTGTTGTTTATTTTTGATGATCAAAAATAATAATCATATACCAAATGCTACACTATATATATAAACTTGCCACTTATAAAACTCGTAACTGCTGTTCAGGGCATTCTCGAATCCAGATTCAGTGGATATACAGCTTGCCACTGTTTTCAATATGATTTCGAAACAAATTATGGTAGAGTGAGCAAGTTGATTAATCTACTCCTGTTCAGGAAAATCTGGGGACTGGGTACAAGTGAAAAGGCGAACAGGCGAATCGGTGCACGAACGAGAGCATGAACAAGTGCGCGAACGAGTGCGCGATCGAGTGCGCGAACGAGTGCGCGGACTGGCGAGTGAACGGGTGCGCATACAGGTTTAAGAACATGCGAGCAAAAAGGTGTGCGAACGGGTGCGTTTACGGATGCAAGGAAGGATTAGGTCATGAGCCTTATCTTTGTTAGAACTAGACATACCATATTGATGTGGGATGAATTTATGTGGGATGATAGGGCTACTGGCGAACGACCCAAAAAAAAATGTAACGCTCCCATGTCACAAGTTGTTCTCAAATTTATATAAATTACCAATGCGAAATGAAAGAGCCATGAATTCGACTATACATCAAAATATAAAGTAAAATATGTCTTATCCAATTAAAAATATCAAGCACTGTTTGAATTTCAAAGTCTTATAGATTACGAGCAGAAAACAACTACTTTCCTGGCAAATACCATGCAGAACATTGAATGATATCTACTCGTAGTCCATGCAACGATTCACACAGTATGGATGCATTGTTCCTTACTCCCATCATACGACGTGACAAATTCACATCGAGACAGGCACGCTCAACAACCTACAGACCGAGGTTTCGGGCTTTTTGGCCCTCATCAGTGCAGTGTAGTTATCCGAGTAGCGACCGTGAGATCTCCACTCGAAGCAATGCCTGTCCGATTGCCAAATGTCCGACATGCACGCATATTTCAACGCACTGAGCTGAAGAAATAAACATTTGCATGCACTACGAGCAGATATAATTAAATGTTCTGCGTGGTGTCGGTGAGGAAAGTACCTAGTGTTTTCTGCTCGTGTTCGACCATCAGTAATTTAAATCCAAACTGTGTTTGATATTTCCAATTGTATAATAAGAGACTGCTTCAATTCAGATTATATATGGTCGCATTCAAAAAGAGATCAGCTCTGACAAGGCAATACCTCATGGGTGGGAGTGGAAATTTGCCATATCGATATTTAATGAACATTTATCTGCCCCTGTTTTTACAGTTGAGGAAATTCTTTTTTTTTTTTCGTGAACAGGGTGTTCCAAATTCGAATAAATTAAGCTAATTTCTAGTCATAACTCGAAATTAGCTTAATTTCGGGTTACCTCTACAACTCGAAATTTTAGCTTAGGTATATACATACAACTCGAAATTCACGAAATTAAGCTAATTTCGATTTGTATCTCGAAATTAGTACTAATTAACTTTAATTTCGAGTTGTAACTCGAAATTAAGCCAATTTCAAGTAATAACTCGAAATTAAGAAAAAAAATATCGCATGTCCGCTCTAACGCTTTCGTAGTTTTCAGAGTAAGAACTTTTTAGCTATTTTCAAGGTTGACAATTTGGCAAGATTTTCGTCAGATATCATGCTGTGTAACCATGATCAGATGGCTATTATCCCAAAAAGGGGGTGGTAGCTATAAAGTCAATTAGGGTATCATCATCATCGGAAATTAAGCAATAATCAATGGCAGCCGGCAGCCTGTTCACATGTTTAGAAGGTGGAACAACTCTTCTCTTTTGCTTGCGTATAGATGGTATGACTTTCGAATGATACTGGATGTCGAGTGACTAATTTACCTTTATTCTTTGGACTAAATATTCATTTTGAATTTTGATTGTTTTACCAACGCCACCTCTCGGGATTTCGGGAAATATTCTCGTCTCGCACGGTTTTTTACCACAAACATTTACGTTTGTAATAAGCACTTCTTAGAAGTAGATTTCTGAAGTAAATGCCAAATTGAAGGTAGGTATGGTACAAGGAGAGTATACTAACAAGGAGATCCCAATCAGCTTTAGCCAATCAGAATCATTCAGCTAAAACGCGTCATAGTGACGTAACAGAGCATGCGGTAGGTGTCCCAAACAAAATCACATATACAGTGGCCCAACTACACTATTATTTGTAATCGTATATGGAGGGTGATGTATATTGTAGGGTACTTACCACAAATTCCAATTCTAATGAAGCAAATGTAAAACTTCGAATAAAAATGATGTATTTTTTATATCTGTCACATCTACTACTAATCAGTAGTCTGTTCAAAAAAGTATTTTTTCCAGTGATTACTTGAACCACAATTCTAAGAAACATTGAAATTAAATGTTTATAATAAAAAATATTGAATTGAGGTTATGGTGAATAACAAAAAGCAAATTGAGTAAATTGTTATAGTGGAATGATATGAGAATATGTTACATTGTGAAGGATAGGATACGTAATAAATTCTTCCCAAAATGGTCTAACTGAAATGAAACATGAGCACCTTTGCTTTTCATAAATTGTCAGATCACAACAAATTATGGACATTTTTATCCCAATTAATCATATTTAAAAAAATTATCGTAATAAAAATTGTGAAATTATTATTCGTACAGGGTGGTGCAAATTGAACTCTTCTGATAGGAAACACCGATTATTGAAGGAGTTTGAAAAATTAATACTCAAAATGAAAACCGCACATCGATATATTGAACCGTTCAAACAGATATAGGGTAATTTCGAATTTTTTGCAACCCCATTACTTATTTAGTTATGATAATTTGTTGTTACTGTTAAAAAATTCTCGAGGAAAGTTTTTTTAAAGGAATCCAGTGGTATCTTTAGTTTTTTTTTTAAGAACTGGTGTTGATTCTATGACATAAATTTGTATTTTCTCATACGGACCACCATGTATATTTTCATCATATTCGTTCTCGAAATGGAATTTTGTAACAGGTTGTCCTGATATTTTATTTATAGTTGATTTTCCGTACGATATAAAAATGAATTGGAAAATTTCGTCTGGTAAATATACTTTTGTGGGATTTCTTTATTAAACAGGATGAAAACAACGTAGTTTAGCTTTTATTTTAAAAGCAACATCAACTATATATTAACAACGTGTAGGCGAAGACATACTACAAAATACACTGCTGTCAGTACTTAATAATAATAATAATAATAAGCGTCTTTATTACTTTCGAATAGAGTATACAAATAAAGTCTTGAACAAAAATGTTTCAAAAGTAAAGGGCGAAGTTCAATTCAGTTTCTAGATCACTCCGTCCACTGAATTGCTCTACCACTTAACCCCAAAATACCTCAATACAATTCAATATAGAAAATATCTCGTATAAGGAAGGTAACAAAACAAAAAAAATAGAAGAAATTAGGTATGCAAAAATATATATATAATATAATGTATAATAAAAAAAAAGTGAATGTCAACATAGTAAGAAATAAGAGAAATCAGAAGGAAAATACTTTTAACATGACAATCATGACATATGAATGACAATGCTGACATACAACTTTACAGCTGTTCACATAATCAATGTTGACAACCTAACCAAAAAACAAGAAGCAACTCATAAAATGAAACTTTTTTCAACACTCCCACTTTTTATTTTCTTTTTAAACCTACCAATATCCTATTCCTTTCGAATTTGTTGCTGGATAGTGGTTTCGTCAACATATCAGCCTCTTGATTGTTTGTGTCAACAAACCTGGGTACAATAACGCCTTCTTCATATTTTTCTCGCACAAAATGGTACCTGATATCAATATGTTTCGTGCGACCATGATATTCTGGGTTCCTTTACTGCATGTGCAGCAGCCACATATTCAGACTCAGTTGTGGACAAACACACACTGGTTTGTTTCTTGATTGACCATGTGACTGGACCTCCACACAATTTGAATATGTATCCATTAGTTGATCGCCTGGTATCACAATCATTGGCATAATCAGAGTCAGAAAATCCAACTAGACGAAGATTTTCTTCTTTTCTGTAGGTTATGCCTAAATCTGAGGTTCCCAAGAGATACTTCAGAATTATCTTCCCAGCATTAACATATACCATTCTTGAACAACTGAAACAGAGTTTACAAACTGGAGACAAATGAGGCTTTCATAAAATGAAATGATCTCCAGACAGTAAAATCATTCACAACGGAGATTGTCGGCATAAAACTGTTTTGTTAAAAAAAGCTGATTTTGAGTTTTAACTGTGGGATAAATTCGCAACGAAACAATTTGAGAGCAAGGGAATTTGTTTATCATCACAGATACTGTCGACTCAACAATATTTTTGAGGAGCTGAAATCTTGTAATTTTGAGTCAGTTATACCGGGAGCTCCGAACCGAATGATTGAATTTTCGTTCGTTATTCAGAGGCGGTTTTTGCGCCCAAACAGGTCAACATATTTTGAAAGATTATCGACTTTTCTCTATTCAAATTTGTTATCACGTTTGTTTAAAAAATTGAAGTGTTTTGTGTCGAACACACCAAAAGAATTAAGTGTCGTGAACTAGGAAGGAATGCGGTGAGTGAGCAAAAACTTCGAATCTCTAGTGAACTATAACCTCTTGTTTCGCATGATATGTTATGTGGGTGAAGTGAACTCTATTTGAAACGTAGTCTCATATCATTTAGGATATGATGAGTTGATTTTCCTATATTTTCATATTTAAGTTTGTTCACTTTTTAGGAAATATTTTAAACTCTTTATTTCAATATTTTACTCACAAAGGTAGGTACTACTTTTCTCATTCGTTTTATTCATAATATTTCGTTAAAATTGATTTCATTACCGGTAACTTTACTGGTAAGGTAAGAGATGCAGCTTTTCCATCTCACTTTTTGAACAAAAGCAAAATCACTAGAAAAAATTCATACAAGAGGTACACCAACAAAAAGCTTGAGGAACAGTGCCAAAATTGACAAGGAGAGAACTAACAAATACAACTGAAGGGTGATAACTGCTTGATACGACAAATATAGAGTCCAGTAAGTACCACCTCTCCTATTTCTGAATGGTCACAGCGGCTGCTCAAAATTTGAGTTTTTGTTATTTTTTCTTTCGAATATTAGATATATACAGGGTGAGCCAGTTTTTTGTAGAACTTCAACAATTCAGAAAAATTTTCAAGAAAAAAAAGTTTATATAAACATATATGCTTGGGAGCTTTGTTATTCACATGGTGTCAAAGTTTCATATATTTTAATAATATTTTAACCTTGAGACAAATATCGCCTGACAAATCTGTCATTTATTTGAGCAATAAGCATGAAAATTATGCATTTTATAAACACTTTTTTCTGTTGTGCATTATGCATTGTGAGCTGACTAAACCCGCCTTTAGTGTATTGAATCAAAAAATGTTACAATATACAGGGTGTTTCATTCAAAAGTTCAAAACCGGAAGTGACCGGACAGTGAAAAATATACGAAAACTTTCCTCTTCACGTGCCATTCACCTATACCAAATCTCATTTGGAATCTCGTTGGAATCCAAGCACATTTTTACGATTTTTTTTTGATATCTTGTCAATTTGATCCATTTTTTGGAACCACTGACAACTTTTTTCAAATTATCGCCAAATCTGAAGTCACTTGACATAAGTCGTAACGGATTTTTTAGTTGTCAGACATGCATAAACGAACCGCTATTAGAGTTTTTCCCATATGTAACCAACTTTATGGCAGACACGTATGACAATTCAATGTTGAAGTCTCTTGTTTTGTTGACTTAATGATGAATAAACATGTTAATTTGGTATTTGAAGATTATTTGTGGAAAAATAGAGATTTATAATAACAGTCCTTTAGAAAATTATCAAGATACATAATGAATGAGTTGTTACTGTTACAGTCTTGTTAAGTAAGTAATATCGGAATAAAATCATCACGTAATCTCCAAAATTATATGGCAAGCTTATCGTACCGAGGCATTTTATTTTCATTATTTTCAATTCCGAATGTAAGTCATTCAAAGGGAACTTCATATTATACTAGATTGTGAAGCACTATCTCGCTGGAGATTTGGGCTTCTGGGAGAACACAACTCACAGGAGTCGTTTCTGAGAAAAAAAAAATGTGAAAGACTGAAAAACTTGATAAAGGTAACAAACCTATTCACCTAGCATCACCAGGAACTGCAGTATTTGGGCGTTCAAACCCTGAATCAATCAATTAATAGATGATCAGGGCAGCCACTTACTTGGCCCAATTCTGAAACACTAGTCGAGTTCGGCAATCTCATCCGAGGTGCGAGAGATTTTTTATCACGTGTAACGAAATCTGTATATTTCTATAGCAGATTACTATAAGTTCATAATTTATGAACTTATAGTAGTTCGAGGTAGATGTCGATGCCTGTTCACTAATTGGTATCAATTTAATGCGTTTTTGTTATTTTGAAAAACTTGTCCATGCCTGGAAGAATATAGTCAATTCATTTGGGGTAAATAACTGAACAGGTGAAATCCTTGGGTGCGTGGTGATATCGAAACTATTCGTGCACATTACCTGTTTTAGGTATTTTTTTATATCATGTTTAAGGAAATGATATATTACTTTTGGTGGGTTTTTTTGAGATATTCGCCCACTTTGTGCGAGTTATTGAAAGGTTCGTTTTGGTTTTAGCTGTACAGTTGTTACCACAATTAAAGGGCTAACCGATGAATAAATTGTCTACAAGACCATTGAAGTAGGGTTTTTTGTTGATAATATCCCCACCCCGTTACACACGTGACCACGGATTGGTCGGATTAATCGGAATAAACGAACGGTTCAGATCGGTGATCGGTGTCAAAGATAAAAGTGTCAATCTGTTTTGAAATTTTTTGGTTGTTCAAAAATAATGAGTATTTCTGCTGCTGTATTGGCACTAATTGAAAAAGTAGACAATTTTGCCGAAGAAACGGTACCACGGTTTGCGAGTTACCAATACAGGCATCATTTTAGAATGTCCGCATCTACCTTTGATAATTTGCTGAAAAAATTACGTATGGTATCAGAAGATGTAGTGGTAGCTGCTGAACATCCAGAAATAATGCTGGAAAAACAAGTCATGATTGCGATTTGTTCTTTGTCTAATATGAAAAGTTTTCGTTAATGAACACCTCTGTACTTTTGGAATTAGTAATATATGAGTTTTTTTGTTCTTTTTTGTTCAGTCGCTTATTTAGGTTCAGATCCTTCATTTTTTCAATAATATAATTGGTAAAACGAACTATGAAGATAAAAACAATGCTCTAATTTGACTTAACCTAACGTCAAAAATCCAGATTTATCGCTTTGCTCCGTCAAAATTCTCCGAGCACAGAGATCGTCGACGGATCGTTCAGATTTCAATTGCCGAACGGTTGAGATTTACTTCCCCTACATCTAGATGTCATAAACGAACGATTTAGATTGATCGGAGCAGTCTGACATAAATACCGAACGCAACTACTGTGTTGGGATGGATTTTGACTTGTAATGAATAGTTTCCAGTTGCCAAATTTTACAATTTCAAAAAATGATCGATGATTTTAGCACGAGGTATAGTATAGTAGTGCAAGATTGATTTTCTCATCACATCGGCGATTTCAATAACACTCTTAGTGCCGGTTGCATGAAAGCCCGTCAAGCCTTCTGTTAACTTAACGTGGGATTAACTCTGCTAATGCGCGAGCTAAGGCATGCGTTGCCGTGGTTATAAACAAATTAAATATTTAATCGTCTGTTAAATCTTTATGCAACCGGCCCTTGGCGTATGTAGGTAACAAGAGGCACACAAATAAGCAACAACATTATATGTAATTAAAGGGTGAGGTAAGATGAACACTCGGTATGTGAGCGCTAAATCTTTATGAATATATGATTGATGTGGATTTTCATCTATATTTTCGAGCCTAGATGTTACCAATTCAATTTCGAAACTATCTGCAGATGATGAAATGTTCAGAGGAGATTGAAGACACATTATCTGCATAATGGAATATGTATCCATTCCACTTACCTATCTTTAGGTGCGTTTTATTGATTTTCTTCTGGTGGCGGTGGTAGGAATTACGAATAAAACGACATCATAAGACGTTAAACTTGTTAATTTGTTGACGTTGAATAATTTGTAGGTTATTATATATATTTGTGATAGTTGAGAGAAAATATTACTATTAGTAGTTATTACTCCATTATATTACAGTATACAAAATATTCAGGTGAAATGAGGGGCATTTAGCTTGACCTTCTTACTTTTCGGGGATTATTTTGGGGTTATGTTATTAAATCGCCATTTTCTTCAACCCTTCCACAATATTCTACCTGTCATTCCATCTGAGCAAACGAAATGAAAAGTTGCAACCAGTTTCAGAATAATGTTCAAAAAAACGACCAGAATCAACATTCCAGTAGAGGAATCTTCCCAATAAAACGCACCTTTTATCTTTATTAGCATCAGCTCTCAGCTATATTATAATGAAGAGAACTCAACTGAGTTATGATTTTTCAGATGCTTTCTTTCATTACAACTTCACGATAGTTTGAGGGACTACAGTCAATGTTATTAAACAAGAATATTTTATGCTACTTCCATAGTATTTTTACCTTGATTTTGAGTTCGCCCACGACGTCTTCTGCTACGGGGTTTCGACTTTTTAGTTGACTTTACTGGCTTCTGTCTCTCTTCTAGTAACGTTTTTCTTTGGGTTTTCAATTCATCTGATGCATTTTCTACCATCTTGAAAATATTGCAGTTATGAAAAATATGACACATGTCTGATATTTTTTTACTTCATTAGAGTCACCATACCCTCAACTCAAGACTATAATAAATATAATACTTGTTATTTTTTTTGACATTTCGAGTACACAAAATTGCAGTGGAGAAATATGGGGAGAGCATAAAGGTTAAAGGTATAGGTATTGGAATTTTCGATAAAAAAATTGTTGTAGAAACACCCTGTTGAGGAAAGAGAAATAACTTATCATGTATCACTACTTATTTAACTTTGAAAAGTTGAACAATATGCCTACCACGGATTAAGCCTCTTGTAGAGCAAATCAGCAATTCCCTTGATCATAAGAAAATTGACTGACTCGAAGACTGAGTACGTAATGTATAAAATGCACAAAAAACTGAACTGAAATTTCATATTCGTGTCCTAAACAAAAATATTAGTGAAGTATCCACAGTTATGCTGTTTTCAAGGAACTAAGCTTCAGCAAGATAAATTTCAAGCTCTTCTGAAACAACAACACATCCCCGCAAAAAATGGAACAGAATCTGGATTTATAGGACCAAATTCAATTATGGAGCAAGTGCTGCCATATCTATAAATAAATTCTGACTGTGCAGGGAGGAATAGACTCACGTATTGGATCGATCTACCAGGATTGGTGCATTAGGATGTGTCTATTCACAGACCCTCGAAAAAAAGACTGAGTAGATTTTGGAGTGGAGTATAAATGATCTATTCATTCTGAGGGACTGCATACAGGACATTTTCATCTCAGGTACCACATATGAAAGA
The DNA here is from genome assembly GCA_029955515.1 of Chrysomela aeneicollis. NCBI lineage: Eukaryota > Metazoa > Arthropoda > Insecta > Coleoptera > Chrysomelidae > Chrysomela > Chrysomela aeneicollis. Next base: position 8,476,795 of record JARUHQ010000016.1, on the reverse strand, counting down.
TAAATTTGAATCTCCAAACGATCTCTACTGTGTGGAAGACGAAACGGTTGAATAATACGTATATGCTCCTTCTTAGATATACTAAGGAACAATATATTTTTGGCTACACAAATTTGTATTATTATTTGAAAAAACTTTCATCCAACCCAAAAAATATGTGGAAAACTACAATAGAATGGAAAGCCCTCCGATATCAGGAACCTAGCTCCCAGGATACTGATAAACTTCACACGAAGCCTCGGAATCCCGGGCCTCGAATAGATTAAGGGTTATGCACAAAAGATCTAATAGGTCAAGGTGCTTGAGAGGCTGCACAGCCTTAACGACCCCTCCTACAACCTAAAATCTACAATGAATATTATTTCAAACGCCTGTAAAAATGCCAACACAGACACCAGAAAGTAATGCATTGAAGAAAGAAAAGGATTTTTCATCACCTACTGTCATATGAGTTTCAAATATACTACAGAAATGTCTTGCTACTGACATAGGCGCCGCCAGGAACACATTCAGGGGGAAAAGAGAACAAAATGTCAAAAACATGGAATTTACACCTTTAACCTTCCATTACTCGCGCCAAATTATAGTTCTTAGTAACTCGCGCACGGTCCAGCAGACCGGCTAGCAAATTAGGATCTATCTGTGTGTGATTGATAAGTTGTGACAAATTTTATAATTATTCTATGATTTTGTGGCATAATGAAAGATACTTCAAAGTTTTTATATTAAGCACAAGAACAGAAGTGAAAAGTTGTTGAAAAAAAAATTCACCTAAATTTTCATAATATGCATTACATTATATGTCTAATGTGTTCTAAGCACAAACATATTGAACACTTGCGACAAAGGTATTTGGTATTTTTGTTTTTCATCCAGTTACACTCTGTACAGCGGCTCACGGTTCTCGGAGTTCTCACTGGAGCTTCGGCTTCAGCTGGTAAAATTGTGGTATTATAGTAGTTCTTGTAAGAAACATATAAAATGTAAAAAACGTCGAGTACACCTACCGATATTTATTTTGGAATCTCTACAAAAATAATAAAAATAAGTCACTTGTTTACTCGCACCTGGTCTACTGCACCGTGTTGAGGTAGCATTTTCGGTAAACTCTTCATATCAACTGATAACTGATGTCCATGTAAGCTAGGGACGTACTCGAAAGGTACATGGAGGAGGGACAATGCATGGCCGCGAATTTCGTAATAACAAGGAAGTGAATTTTGGGCCGGTCCTATACACCGTGCGCGAGTAATGGAAGGTTAATAACAAAGAAATTATACTCAAGTTGAGTTTCCAAGTAGGGGCATCCACCCCCTTAACCCCCCCTCCCGGCTTCTGACATTTCCTTTTCTTCAAGTTTATTGAAGTTTAGTGAATCCAAAATAACGAAATATTCACCTTTTCAATTATATTATCCAATACTAGCGTTTTCGTTAATGAAGTAATTTTACATCTGCATATGGGACATTCTGATTTTTTTTTTCTCCAAGTCTCAATACATAATTCACAGAATGTGTGAGAACAGTTCAATGTTGTTGCTTTCACAAACATTTCGAAACATATAGAACACTGCATCTCATCCTCCATTTCCTAAAAAGATTAATAAAAATATTTTTCCATTAGAATACAACTTCCCAAAATTTCGAATCAACATATTCAATACTGAGGAAATGAGCGAAGCCAGATAATCTTTCGCACTCAGTATATATTATTAGGGTGGTCTTTCACTCAATAATATTTTAATATAACGTGTCTTACATCAATGTTATCTTGTACTGTTTGCATTGTAGATGGTTTAGCGATTGCCTCAGGTGGATCTGCTTTCACTTCAATTTCATTGCCAGCATTTGATGAACCTGCTGCATCTGTACCACTATGGTTCTCAGCTGGAAAATGAATTTTCAGAATATTTTTTTAAATCAGGAGCTATACAACTGGTATAGAATTTCCACAATAAATATCTATTACGCTTTTCGGTTTGGGTACAGTTCTGTGTCCAGAATAATTCGAGTTGTTTTTTTTGTGAAATAATGTTTTGAATTAGGAGCTATACAACTGGTATAGCATTTCCACAATAAATATCTATTACGCTTTTCAGTTTAGTTACAGTTTTGGGTACAGAATAATTCGAGTTGTATTTTTTTACGAAAACGAATATTACATGGCAAATTATAGTGGATACTTTGCGTTTCATTTCATTTCATGAAGGCATTCAGCTTTTGCTCTTCGTTTTTCAAAGTATCGCATGGAAACCACCTATGGAATGAAATTATTTCAGGCGATATCCGAAAAAAATATGAGAAATGCTCGGACAGGGCAATTCTTGTTTAGAAAGTGACGTCAGTTGAACAACAATTGAAATGTACTGGGTGACGTACTTTTGTGCAGCACAAAAAATATGTGTTTTTTTTTGCATGGATCAGCCTGTATTTCTTTCAGTATTTTACATGAGAGCTGATTTCAACGAAACGCTTTCGGGGCTAAATATTGAAATTATTCAAAGGACTTTATGAACTATTGTAGGTTATTAAAATAGAGATATATACCCCTTTCAGTATTGCATCTGAATTAGCAGAAATATTATTAGAAGAATTTTGAGACTATGTTTCATCAACAAGATTTTTTCACTCGCATTCGCAAGGTCGAAAATATCATTCAAAAGTAGTATTGTCACAATTTATGCTTTATGAATAGTTGGTATCTAGTTGTTTTATTTCTAAACAATTTATCACTTAATTGTTTTGATTAAATATTGCAGAAGCAAAATTACTATACAAGTTGCAGTAATATATAGAGATGTATATACCTTCGAAAAAAAAGCAAGTTGAAAAAACCGTTTTTTGTATTTGAAAAAAAAACAAAACACTTTTTTTTCACACGGCATGTAGAAGAGTATCTCAGATACCAAGTGTTTTCATGAATTATGTTTTGTTTTAATTGCATTTGTTATCATCAACATATTTATTGTCAAAAGTTGTCAGTTTACTTTCACTGATTAAAAGCTAAAAAATCCGTTTTCTCTCTCATTTGAGCTTTGTTTTATCACATTGGTCCTTCGAGTTTCCCAAGAACACGCTATGGAGCAAAGTGATTCTCAACATTTGCGTAGAAGTACGAGGTGCAATTTGGGAGTCCCACCAAGAAGATTTGCAGAAACGTATGGTTCAGAATTCAGGTTAAATGTTCCTTCTTCAAGTATATGTGAAAATACCATGAGACAGCAAGGTAACAGAGTTCTGGCAGAGAAATCCGCTTCTGTAAATGATTTTTCGTGGATATCTAATCGTACAGTTACTGCAGATGAAGACAGGAGGAAAACCAAGTCTGACTTAAATTTGATCGAACCTAATCCAGAGAAAGCAACAGAAAGATCAATCAAGTCTAAATATTCTTCCAAGTCAAAGAAGTCTAATGTTTCAAAGTTGAATCTGGAATTAATGTTGCTCAAACAGAAGCAGAAGTTAGATGAAGAAGAAGCGGAAGAAAAACTAAGAGCAATTGAAGTGAAGCGAGCTAATCTAATGAAAGAAATGAAGATCCAGAAGAAGATATTAGAAGATGCCGCAGATGAAAGTGATAGTGAATCTAATAGGTCACTGCAAACTTATGTATCATATTCTTCACAAATGATGAATACCTGGATAGAAGATTCCAAGAAATGTATTCGTCCAGAAGCAGACTGCCTTTCGACGTCCCATCCTGAAAATCCTAAGGATGGATATACTACTAGCTTTCGTTCATTCGTCAATGCTGCAACATGTGTTGACTCTACACGCATCTTGAAAGGTGGAGATAAAGACGAAGTTATTATTGACATAGCTAGACAGTGTATGGAAAATTCGATTCAAACCAAGAATTTTTTGACACGTCAAAAACTGAAAGATTTGACACATTTCAGTGGAGAACTTACAGAGTGGACAATTTTCATAAGTGAGTTCAATAGAACAACTCAGATGCATGGATTAACGGATGAAGACAATCTCATTCGTCTTGATAGATCATTGCGTGGAAAAGCAAGAGACACAGTTCGAGCTCTGCTAACTTCACCTTCTAATGTATCTAAAATCATCAAAATGTTGGAGATGAACTTTGGAAGAAGTGAATGGATAGTCCTGTCTTTCATCGACAAAGTTAAAAAAGTCGCATGCATCAGAGAAGATAAAATAGAATCTTATATATCATTATCTAATGCTATCAACAACATGGTAACCACAATGAAGAACGTGAATTCTCATCTATATCTGTATAATCCAGAACTGTTGTCAATTATTGTCGATAAACTGACGTCAATACAGAAATACAGCTGGGGAAAACAAAAACAGCAATTAGAAATGCAGGGACAAAACGTTTCTCTGGAAGAATTCGCTGAATGGTTAGAGCAGGAAACAAATCTGATTACTGGTATTACCAATCCGTTCCAGAGGTCTAGTTACAAAAATTATCCGAAGAAAGAAAACGTCATGGTTTCGAAAGACAAAAATCCACAAGAAAAGCATCTGGAATCTACAGGATGTGCTTTCTGCAAGAATCCAAGTCATGTTATAAAAGAATGCGGAGAATTTTCAGAGAAAAAAAAGAAGAGAAGTAGCTGCAAACCTCAAACTCTGTTTTCTATGTTTGAAGGTGGGACATTTAACCAATAAATGTTTCTCGAAAACTAGATGCGGGGAGAATTCATGCAGGGGAAGACATAATAAATTGTTGCACATTGAAAAAGGTAAACAAGAGGAGAAGAAAGAACTTTGTGCAAATTTGAATTCCACCGTCGAGAACACTGTGCTCTTGAGAATCGCTCCAGTTACTGTACGGGGACCTGCAGGAGAAATGAAAACTTTCGCATTGTTTGATGAGGGATCCACCTGCTCTATGATTGACGAAACTTTTGCAAAACAAATCGAGATATCTGGTCCTACAGTTCCTTTATGTTTTCAATGGACAAATGGAATAACACATTATGAAGATGATTCTAAGTTAGTTTCTTTCAATATCTCTTCATCGAGGTCTACAACTTTCTATAAAGTGGATCAAGTAAGAACCGTGAAGAATTTGAGCCTTCCATGTCAAAAGCTCAATGTTGATGAATTGTGCAAGAGGTATTCTTATTTAGATAGAGATATTTTGGAATCTATTGAATCTGCTGTTCCCAAAATTCTGATAGGTCAAGATAACGCTGGACTTATCATTCCTAGGCAGATAATACAACCTAAACTGAATCAGCCAATCATGTCCAATTCAAGACTTGGATGCACAATTAATGGACCCATCAACAATAATAGAGATGATACCGTACATGTAAATCTCTGTTGTCATCAGGTGGGAGATGAAAAACTTCATCAGCTGGTAAAAGATAGTTATCGTTTGGATTCTTCGGGAATAAGCACGAATGACAATATCATTAAGTCAGCCGAGGACAAGAAAGCTGTCGAAGTTATGAAAACAACTCTCAACCGAATTGGAAATCGTTTTGAGATTGGACATCTTTGGAAGAACGAAAATGTAGCTTTACCTGATAGTCTACATACCGCTATGAAGAGGTTATTTTGTATGGAGCGTAAAATGGACAAAAATGAACAATTTGCTGACCAATATTGTGCAAAAATCGAGGAGTACCTATCAAAGAATTACGCTAGTAAAATAACATCTGAAGTGATCGAGTCCAAGAAAACCTGGTACCTACCACATTTCGCAGTTTGGAACATCAACAAACCAGGAAAGTTGCGATTTGTCTTTGATGCAGCTGCAAAATCGCACGGTTCGAGCCTGAACGATTTCCTGCTGCAGGGTCCAGATTATGTACCTCCATTGATTTCAATATTATGGCGCTTCAGACAGGGTAAAATTGCTTTCAATGGTGATATCAAGGAGATGTTCCACCAGGTTGTCATCAGGGAACAAGATCGATGTGCTCAGAGATTTTTATGGCGTGAAAAGGACAGGCAGCGGAAACCCGATATCTACCAAATGAACGTGATGATTTTCGGAGCTGTCTCTTCCCCATCGGTGGCTCAATTTGTTAAAAATCATAATGCTGTCGAGTATGGGCCGAAATTTCCAGGTATAACAAGATGTATACAAAAACAACATTATGTGGATGATTACCTTGATTCATGTGATACTGAAGAAGAGGATAGCTGATGTGATGTATGTTCATGCACAGGCCGGCTTCCAGATGGTAGAGTGGAAAACAAATTCTACCAGGGTTTTTCAGTCAATTCCAGAAAATGCTCGCTCCAAGTCACAAAATCAAGTGAAAATCGGTTCAGATGGAATTGAAAGAGTACTAGGTCTATTTTGGAATCCGATGCATTTGTATTCTCTTTGAATTTCCAAAAGATATCTCCCAGTATCAGTAAAGGCAGCAAGAAGCCGACAAAAAGGGAAGTACTTCGATTGGTTATGTCAATTTTTGATCCCCTTGGTTTCCTTGCTCCTTTGGTAGTGAGAGGAAGATTGATAATGCAAGATATTTGGAAAATTGGCATTGATTGGGATACAGATATCACAGATGACATTTTTCTCACTTGGACGAAATGGCTGATGGACCTCAAGACTCTCACTCCAATTTCGATACCTAGATGCTATTTTCCAGATGTGAAATCCATACAGGGTGTTCAATTGCATATGTTCTGTGATGCAAGTGATAAAGCCTATGCCACAGTGGCTTTCATCAGATCACAAGTTGACGACCACATATCCATAGCATTTCTAACTTCTAAATACAGAGTAGCACCATTGAAGCAACAGACAATTCCCAAACTCGAGTTACAAGGCGCTGTATTAGCTTGCAGAGTTGCGAAGTCAATATCCAGTCAGCTTGAGTACAATATCGACGATATTCACTATTGGACAGATTCTATGGTAGTTCTCAAGCAGATAAGGTCACAGTGTAGAAGATTTCCCATGTTCGTTTCCTGTCGTATTGGAGAAATTCAAGAAGATACAGATATCTCGAAATGGCATTGGATTCCCACTGATTTGAATGTAGCTGATCAAGCAACAAAGGAAACAAAACATATAAAATTTTATAATGATAATATTTGGTTGAATGGTCCTGAATTTCTAGAACTATCTGATATATTTTGGCCAGTAGAACCAACTTCTGCAGATCATATAGAAAATATTCTAGTCTTTACCGATAATCCAAATAAGAAACTGATATTGTCTGAAATATCAAGATTTTCAAAATGGAGTCGCCTTATTCGATCTACTGCTTGGATTTTATATTTCAAGAAGATGTGTCGTCTCAACAAGCAGAATAGACCAGCGAATCCAATCTTGGACGTGGAGTATTTGGAAGAAGCCTCAAAGTTATGGATAAAGAAGACACAAGGAGAAGCATTTAAAGAGATCAGTTTACTTCAAAAGGGAGAGTCTCTTCCTAGGTCAAGTCGTCTTTATAAGTTGTCCGTATTCTTAGATGCAGAGGGAATCCTTAGATTGAAAGGAAGATTTCCAGACTCAGACAGGCTCCATTTAGACCATGACACTCGATTTCCCATAGTACTTGATCCTAAGCAGAGATATACAATTCTATTAGTGGATCATTATCATCAGAGAGCAGGTCATATTGGAATCGAGACTGTGATCAATCAACTGAGAAATAAATTTTGGATTCTATATATCCGGACTGCAGTCAAGAAGTGTTTCAACTCATGCATCAGCTGTAAAATTCGAAAATGTGAACCAAGAGTACCCGAAATGGGACTGTTACCTCCTTCAAGATTGGAATCTCATGTTTTTCCATTCAGTTATGTGGGTATTGATTTTTTTGACCCATAACTGTATCAATAGGACGCAGATTGGAAAAAAGATATGGGGTCATTTTTACGTGCCTCTCTATCAGGGCTGTGCATATCGAATTGGCAGCTTCCTTAGATACCAGCTCTAAAATCATGGCGATTAGGCGTTTTATATGTAGAAGAGGTCAGCCAAAAGAAATATGGACAGATAATGGAACAAATTTTGTCGGGGCCGAACGAGAGTTGAAAGAATGTATACAGTCTCTAGATCATACAAAGATCAAAGATAACTTGTCTCTGAATGGTTGCAGCTGGAAATTTAACTGTCCTGGTGCTCCAAATATGGCCGGAATATGGGAAAGGATGGTGAAGTCAATTAAAACTGCCCTCAAAATATCCCTCACCAACCTTAGTGCGACGTCAAAAATGGCACGACCAGACAAATCCTATACAAATAGGAGATCTTGTCATCATCGTTGATGAGAAAGCACCCAGAAATGAATGGCTCAGGGGACGAATAGAAGCAACATATCCAGGAAAAGATGGAATCGTGAGAGTTGTCAAAGTTATGACAAACATAGGGAGCTATACGAGGCCTGTTTCAAAATTATGTTCCTTGCCTACTTCTACCAGTTCGTGAAGACCTAAAGCTGTTCACGGGGGTGGAGAATGTAGAAGAGTATCTCAGATACCAAGTGTTTTCATGAATTATGTTTTGTTTTAATTGCATTTGTTATCATCAACATATTTATTGTCAAAAGTTGTCAGTTTACTTTCACTGATTAAAAGCTAAAAAATCCGTTTTCTTTCTCATTTGAGCTTTGTTTTATCACACGGCACATTTTCACAGCGCATTACTTATGTGGCAACTGTACGACTGTAAACACGCAGTGATTGCGTGCGCAGATTGCGCCTATATGTAAAATTTTTCGCCATTTTTCGAAACGGTGCTATCGTTTGGTTTTCATTTGAAGAACACAAAACAGGTATTTTATATGAGTTTTATGAACTTATTATGTTTTTATAGGCTTTTAAAACCACCTCTGCAAAATGAATGGGGCCACTAAGGTATTTGTATTTCAATGATTTATCTTTATTTATATTTCCAGAATGCCCAATATTGAGATGTGTATCTAAATTATATTAGAAAATAAACCATCGAAATAGCGAGAAGCATTGTTTAAAGCTGTTCACATCATACTTTGTGGTATAGATGTGGAACACAGATAAATAAACTGTTCACAAATTTCAGCTCTAGAGCAGCCCTCATATGAAATTAAAATAATTGTATGGAAAAGTTAGCAGTGGAAGTGTGAATATATAATAATAATAATAATAAATGGGCTTTATTCATCGATGTTTATAAATATATAAAGATAAAAAAAGGAACATTTATACTAATAAGAAAAACATAAACGATGAATAGGCGAAGTTCAGCTTACGCTGTTTTACAACTTATATCTGTATTAAGCTGTAATAGTTTTATTCTAACCCAAAAAATAGATGATTAGACAAAAATTTGTCAATTAACTTTATTCTCTGAGAAAGGTAAGTGTAGTGGTGCATCTGCTTATATTGAGATATCTTTAATAGGCAACAAAAGTTATTATTTTCAAATTCACAATATAATAGTCCATAACAACAATACTAATTATATATAGATAGAGTATGTACCAAGAATAACTTAGAAAGTTAGAGATCTTGTGGTCTACCAGTCATTCAAATTAATTTCTCTCAATCCAATTCATGGCTCATTCATTTTGAATAAAGATTTGATTTCATGAAGCCTATAATGTGGTCATTCTTGAGGTTTCCATGTGATGACTTTGAGATGTTTATTGAAGTAATCATATTCTTTTTGTGCCTATCTCTTGGTTTAATTCTTCTTGATGGTCCTGAAGTGAAATCAAGGTTTTCATCACAAACAGCAAAAGATACACAACTACAGATGAACCAGATCTTATTTGTTTGATTCAACCTGAAAGGATACCCAAGGTACCTTCAATTTGGTATTTACATCAGAAATCCACTTCTAGGAAGTGCTTACTACAAAAGTAAATGTTTGTGGTAATAGGTTTTCCTATTTTCAACATGATATTCCATTTTTTAAACAATCCTGATTTTGTGCCAAGGGAACGATATCTGTACGGTAGGAAGAACGCTGAGGTACTGAAGAAATCTGAAATCTTTCTCGATTTCGTCTTTACGACCATGTGAACTTGCTGCATGTTTCAATAATATCAGTAACCAGCTGATAAAATAAATCCGAAAACTATTCACAATAATTCAAATTCATTGAAAATAATACGAAAGCCTAGCAAATACAATGCTAAATTGCTTTGTTAATCACCCTCGGAAGGCTTCGAGAATTCGTCACCAGAGGCCACCCACTTCGTGATTTTCACGAATAGCGTATAAAAATAGTACATCGTTTCGATTAGGATCAAAAGTGACACTTGTTTGACAAGCGAATTTTGCGTTCTTTAAAAGAAAGCGTTTAATTTTGGCTTTGAAAACGTGTACATTCAAATTTCGTAACTTCCTTAGGTAGTTTATTATATACTCCTGTTCCTGAATATCTTATATTATTTATGTTGATGTTAATTCCTTTGTATATTTGTGGCAGTAGTTGTCAGTAAATAAAACTCAAAAAAGTGTCTTGTCTTGTCGCTGATAATTATATCAAAAAAAGGTCAAAAACTGAGAAATGCTAAGGTCAAGGATATGGACTTTGGAAAAGAAACATGTTTACCCATAGAAAAAATATTAGGATTAATTTGGAATCCAAATGACGATACGTTTTCTTTTGCAATCAAATGGAGTAAACAAGATCTTCAAAATTTGTTACAGAAAACTCATGTGACAAAACGAGAAGTTCTGAAAACTGTGATGACTATATTTGACCCTTTTGGATTTCTTAATAACTTCACGATAAAAGCAAGAATTCTGCTTCAGACTATTTGGAGTTCGAAGATTGGCTGGGATGACGAATTGAATGAAGATATGATGAAAAAATGGAGGAAATGGGCTGGACAAATAGCAAAAATATCTGAATTAACAATTCCACGTTGTTACCTGAAAAATATATCCGAGATAAAAAATATCCAATTACATATATTTTGTGACGCAAGTTCTCAAGCGTATGCGGCTGTCGCTTATTTGAGACTGGAATGCGAAGAATCAATTAACACATGTTTCGTGATGGCTAAAGCAAGAGTAACCCCTTTAAAGATATTGTCGATTCCAAGACTTGAACTTCAAGCTGCTGTTCTTGGTTGTAGACTATCTGTTACTATTAAAAAAAATCACAGTATCCCGATTGATGAAATCTACTTTTGGAGTGACTCTAAAACAGTTATCAACTGGATGAGACGTGATCCTGCAGTATTTCCACCATTCGTAGCACACAGAGTGGCAGAAATACGAGAAAACTCTGATGAACGATCTTGGAATTGGGTGCCCACGAAAGAAAATGTCGCAGATGAGGCTACTAGGGAAAATAGCATAAATGAATGGCACTCAGAGAGTAGATGGTTGAATGGTCCCAAATTTTTGAAGTTTGGTAGAGACAAATGGCCTGAAGCTGATGTTGACATTGAATTGAATGAATCCGAAATGAAAAAGAAATTTGTCGGACTCACGAGTCTTATGACAAGACCATTTTTACCAGACATTTCTAGATTCTCATCTTGGTTAAAATTGATTCGTTCAACAGCCTGGACTCTGAGATTTATTGGAATCATTCGAAAAAAATCACAAGCTACTGGTGAATTACTACCTGTTGAAATGAATGAAGCTGAAAAACTATGGATAAAATATGTTCAATGGGAAAACTTTTCAGAAGAAATTAGATTGTTACTAAATGATAGTCGCATTGAATCTTCTAGTAGAATTTTCAAACTGTCACCGATTCTGGACACTGATGGCATTCTTCGAGTGAAGAGTAGAATTGTGAATTCAAATGATTTGACTGTAGATGCAAAATTCCCGATCATTTTAGATCCAAAAAATTATTACACAAGGTTATTGATTTCCCATTATCACCTTATCGCAAAGCACAACGGTCAAGAATTTGTGACAAATGAACTCAGACAACGTTACTGGATACTGAATGTGAGATCTGCTGTAAGAAGCTCATGGAACAATTGTCAGTGGTGTAAAAACAAGAGAGCAACATATCAAATTCCTGAAATGGGTGCACTACCAACTTGTCGTTTGACTTCTTTTGTGAGACCTTTCACTATAGTAGGAATGGATTATTTTGGTCCCATCGCAGAAGAGAAAAAAGATACGGTGTTTTGTTCACCTGCATGAGTGTTCGTGCTGTGCACCTAGAAATAGCACATTCACTGAGCACAGATTCTGCTATTATGGCGATTCGCAGGTTAGTCGGTCGCAGAGGATGTCCAAAGAAAATTTATTCCGACAACGGAACCAATCTTAGAGGTGCACAAAAAGAACTCAAGGATGCTTTGAAACAATTTAATCATAATCAGATTATATCGACACTAACGACGAGTGATATTGAATGGCATTTCATACCACCAGCAGCCCCCCATATGGGAGGGAGTTGGGAACGTTTAGTTCGTTCTATCAAAACGACATTGAATGTGATACTGAAAGAAAAAGCTCCACGTGAAGAAACTTTACAAACTTTATTCATAGAAGCAGAATATATTGTTAACTGTCGTCCGTTAGTCCATGTTTCACTGGATCATGATGATGATGAAGCATTGACACCTAACCACTTCTTGTTGGGTACCTCTAGTGGAGCACGAAAACATTGGCGAATTTCTCAATTATTAGCGGACCATTTTTGGCGTCGATGGATTCGTGAATACTTACCTGTCCTGAGCAAGAGAACGAAATGGTTCGCCCCTTCTACGAGAAAAATTGAAATAGGTGATGTGGTTATAGTCGTAGATTCAGATTTCTGCCGAAACGTTTGGCCTAAAGGAATTGTCACGGCATTATATCCAGGCACTGATAACCAAATTCGAGTTGTTGATGTTAAAACAAGCATGGGTATATTCAGACGACCAGTGGCGAAATTATGTCTATTAGATATTCACAAGAAGGAGTAATGAATATGAGTTCATTACTGGGAGGGAGTGTTCCTGAATATCTTATATTATTTATGTTGATGTTAATTCCTTTGTATATTTGTGGCAGTAGTTGTCAGTAAATAAAACTCAAAAAAGTGTCTTGTCTTGTCGCTGATAATTATATCAAAAAAAGGTCAAAAACTGGAGTATTCATTGCCGAAAAGCATTACAGGAGAATACAACTCCAATACTCAGAGAATTATTCTTATCTGATTTCTAGTATATGCAAGTTTTCTTACCCTGGTAGGATACTGGTGACACACGGTTTCAACTTTATAATCTTTTTTATTTTCGAAATTAGTATATTTCACTCGAATATTTGAACTCATTTTGGCACCCCTTGGCAGGTGCGCCCTCATGCTGTGAATTAGCTGCATGTTGCCTTCGTCCGGCCCTGAACTTCATTATTAGTGTAACTCTAAAGAGAGAAGTCTAATGGGGTTAAGTCAGGTGATCATGTAGGTCAGGGTACTTCACCACCCCATGATACCTCCCCATCCTCCACTAACTCACGAATGGACTTCCAAGAATGTTGCGCTTGGCAATCCGAAAGCAATCAAATCCCCTTCTTCTCAATTTCGGCCATTGACTTCAAAAATTTGTCTAAAATTTCGATTTTTGACCTCATCTCTGTTTTTCATGGGCTGCAAATTCACCTTCGTATAAACCACTGGGACAGTATAGTCATAAACTTACTGAAATTGTTAACTATCTAATGCATCATATTAATCTAGTTGCAACAAGTTAAGGTTACGGTTTGAAGTCAAGGAATCATGGTAGATGAAAATTCTCGTTATTCTATTTGCAGAAACTTCGCTGGTTCAAATCAAGTTAGTGACTGGATACTTCCCTGAATGTGAATTTTGCTATGCCCAATAATATAATATGTGTTGTGTCAGTGGAAAATTTCATACTTTCACCTAATCAACATTATCTTCCTCACATTTCCTTATATACGAATAATGCCATAAGCCATTTGTCATCACTTGGTTGATTCTGAATTTTTGAGAGGGAGATTTGTTCTTTCCTTGAATAAACAGTGCTACCACAGTAGTCTTCTATTTTTCTACTAGTTATTTCAGGAACTTATTTCGCATTGAGTATTTTGTCAAGATAATAATGTTTTTTTAATGAACCATTTTCAAATTGAAAATGAATTTACCAGGTTGGTTTTCGAGTAAATATTTATCGAATGAATCGATGAATTCTCGTCATATATGTTCTTAACTGTTTAGTATGTTATTCATGATTCCTAACAGCAGTGGACGTCAAAAGTGATTAATGATTATCGACTAAAAACAGCTTTTTTAACAAAAGATCTTTTTGTATCCATATTGAATTCTACATAAAAGAACTCCAACGAACACGAGGTGACACGCCAAAAATTTTGTAGTTTTTGAAATTCATAAAACGAAAAACGGTTAATAAACTTCGAAAGCCATTCAAAGGGTCCATACATAGCATAACATTTTTATATTAACCAAATTTTACATTTACCAAATTACAAAAAGAATATCTTGGCCACCCTGTATATTATGCCAATTCGATAAAATATTTGTAATAGAATTTCTACACCAATTTTTATGCTTCACCTAGGAATGTAGGTCTTGTGATTGGAGTTCCAAATGTTATTAACCTCGCACTAGAGGCCTGTAAAACCCGAGCGCCCCTATACAAACTAATCTTTTTCAATTATTATTCTTTTTTATTTTTCCAGTATTAGAAGTGTTAATTATGACAGAATTGGCTTATTATATGATGGTATGTCATTTCAGTTAAAATTATTTTCAGTAATTTTAGTCACAAAATTCAGTATAGTCACAGTATGTTCGTAAATAATTCAAATATACAAGTTTTTGATCAAAATATACTTTTCGGTGAACAGTATATATTGATGTTACATACTGAATTGCATTTGAAAAAGTTTTCATCTGCAGTCAGTATTTTTTTTTTCAAATTGAGGGTCTATCAGACCCGGCAGCAACAGTTATTGAATATAGGGCGCCACTAGTGCAAGGTTAAGGTCGGATTACAAGGGGAATCTGATACAACTGACTCTGAATCACATGACCTACACATAGCTGGTTAAATCCGGAATCCTGATCAATATGTCGAGCACTGGAATAATCGAACATCAAATTGGAGTCCCATCCGCTATTATACTACTATAATCAATATTATAATTCAACTTACCTGAGCATATAGATTGATTTGTCAAATCAACAATACTGATATTCATTACGGAACTTTTGGGGTCTAATTTGATTATTTTGTTGGGATACCTGCCATTTTCAAAATCATTTTCAATAATAATGATATCATTTCCACTGTTGCAAGATTTATTTGGCGTACTATTCGTTTCAGTTCGCTTTCCCGACGCAGGACCAGGGCAGCTGGAAATTCCACTACTTTGCTGTGCAGGATTAGAATCTATAATGGTTAAATCTGATCAACTTCTAGAATGGATGGTATCAAGATAATTTGTTTATTTTAACAAATGGTTAAGCTGACAAAAGAATCCTGAACGTTTCTCAAAAAATAGTTATTTATGCAACAAGTGCAAAAAGTACATGTTCATTACAAGTTACGAGAAATTGTCCAATGTGGCCGATGAAAAATGTATTTTCTACAAACTGTTGAGAAAGTAGCCTTGGGCGCTTTCAAATATCAACACAAATTTGACGTTTTTCGAGGAATGTCATTAAGTGACAGCATTTTAGCTCGCATCCATCATTGTTGAAAAAAACGAACTCATTATTCTGTTGCATAATAGAAAATAATAGTTACAGTGAATTATCTAACACACCTCCTGATGTAGCAGAAAGTGTGAACTTTGTGAATTTGAACCTTCTACCATAGAAATTGAGGAAACATATGAATTATGATATGCTAAAGATATCCAAAACTTGTCGAATTCCTCAAAACACCAGAGAGGCCCGATTCTCGAGACTGTCGGAATTGGTTCCAATAGGAAAATTTCGATATTTCCCGTGGAAATTTAAGAGTATTTTCGAATCTTCCTATAGGAACATTTTCCTACATATTTCAGAAGAAATGCATACCATGCTAATAACCATGGGAACAACATATTTTCCGTAGGAAACACTCATGAAACTTGATTTTTGATTGGGTTTTGACAAGGTTGTCAGGAAATAACCTACATTGATATTTAGTATTCCATTTGTGATTTTTATTATGCAAGAAGTGGAAATGGCGAATATAGATCAAATAGCTCATCTAGAGGTATTACAAAATTTGGAGTTTCAGCTAGGAGGCTCAGAAAAAGATTCACTTCTAGAACTAATGCATTTGGGTTTTTATCAGAAGACCAGTTTTTCGTTTAACCAATAACATTACTAGTGAGTTAATAAATATGTTAGATCTATTTCTCACAGGACCTTCAAGAAATTCAGCACTAGATAAACGAAGGTACAATTTTTGAATTGGTTCGTACTAAGGGTTCTCTTCAGGTCCTGATTGATGCTCTAAATCTTCAAGACAGTGAATGTTCCTTTCCTCAAATCTTCAGAAGCCTCCATTATTTCTATCACATTTGCTTATGTTGCCTGTTTAGGATTGCCTTTCTGGTCTTATTTTGGGCTTTTATTATTATTGTCCGCGCATATAAAAAGTTGCACATATCTGAATACGCACCTTCGAGAAGTGATAGACGTGTGGTGTGTTCAGTTTACTACATGTGGAACTTATTCGTTCTGCTCCCGCTTAACACCCGTTTGGTGTAGAATCACTCGAATCATTAATAATTGCTATAACTGTTGCGAGTACTCACTTGATTGTCTGCTCACCGGTAATAAATTACAACAGGATTTTTTTTTTTTTTAATGAATTATATGTGCTTTATTGCTTATCAAAACAAACCTAGGTTGAGTTATACAGATGAAAAATAAATAAAACTATCAACTTTTATCACTCATCACCTTCAATGGCAATTTCAGTTATTGTGTGTACATGTGTCACAAATGTCTGTAGTCTGCTTGATGTTGGTTCATCAAAGATAATGCTATTGGATAATACTTTCACAATTTCATACTTCAACTCCTTGCATTCTTTTGTTATTTCAGAATTTCTGTCCAGCAGAAATTCAAGGAGACCTGGTTTATTATTGATAGCTTCTTGCCCCCATTGTTGACCAGAGATAGCATGCAAAATGCCCAGGCCTGCCAACCTTATGTCAGGAAAGGGGTTCTTTGCATACCCCAGAATAATATCCATTGGATCATCACCAAACAGTGAAAACCACTTCTTGGTAATATTAGTGATTTTAGCTTTCTTGTCTACAACCTGAAGGAGGTTCTCCAAACATGATAAAGCTGTCAGCCTCACTTCATTTGGTAGAGTAATTAATAGTTTAACAATCATTTTGATAGCATAATTGATTTTATCTCCTGAAACCAATAAGGCACGTTTTCCCTCATTTTTTAACTATGGAGCCCGTATCGCCTATAGCGCTTCCTGATTTCACGCCCTTATGCAACCAGTTTTTCGGGTTTTATTATAACATTAGCATTAGTATCGTTTGAATTCCTTTTATGATAATAATTTGTCAAACTGATGCAAAATCAACGAAATATTATTTAAACCTTGAAATTTCATTCATTGTATTTTTTCTGTTCTGTGCAGTTTTTGTTGCGTTTTATTTCTTGAGTTCCAATAAAAAAGTAACAGTTATTTTTTTTCCAAAGTCTTAACCACCATGTTTCATTTCATTGCAGATTAATCAAAAGTCTAAAATGACTTCTAACCGCCAAACTGAATGGAAATGGAAAAAAACTCGATTTTTGTAAACGCCATCGAAAAAGGCTTAAGCGTCTCCCGAAAACTGAAAAAAAGGCGATATCGACATTTTATTTAATAACTCCATAATTTCAAGTTCTTTTCATTATTTTTTCGTAAAGGAAACAGACATATTAAAGGTATATCCATGCAAAAATTATAGATTATACTTGAAATATAACAAAATTAAACGTTAAATTCGAATAAATGAGAACCATTACCAACAGAAATTGCACCAATGTCATTGGTGTGAATAACAAAAATCAAGAATCTATCAACGACGCACCGCAATTTCCCACTCCTCTGGAAAATATTATTCCATTGGATTCAAGGATAGGTGTCATGAGAACTGGGAGCATGGGAAAATCTTTCCGTAGGATAAAACTTCGACGGTTTCGAGAATTGTACCCCAGTCCGTTGAATATAAAGCATAAATAACGTTGACTATAACGTTATATAACTGTGGGATAGACATAAATTTCAAGTAGCTTCAATAGCCAATGGATTCAAAACGCGACATCTCAAGCCGCCAGCCCGGGTTCAATCCTTAGCAATTCTTTTTTAATCTGAGTCATTTTCCATTATTTTATATCATTCTATCACTTTGCGCTCTAAATACACAAATAGCTAGTTTCTCAAAATACATTTTTTGTCTTCTAACTCATGTTGGAAAATTGTTGGTATATCTTCTTTACATATTGGAAAATGTTTGTTTTAGTAATCCAATCGAAAACATTTACATTAATGGTTGTGCGAAAGTAGCTCCGTAATCAATACACTCTATTCACCAACCTTCAATTAGGATAGTTTGCTTACATCAAATTCTATGAGGAATGTGGGTAATGTGTAGTAGGTTTTTGTAAAAATCATTCAGGGATACCCTTTAAATTATCGGGAGTAATTACACAAGTGCTTCAAAATTATTGATAATTTTCCATGAAAGCATGTTGTCTAAAAACTAAGCAAAATATGAAAATAACCGAATGCAGTTGTTTTACTGAAAACATGCTTGAATGGAAAATTATCAGGATTAATTTGATGCACGAGTGTAATTCGGTAGAATATTTCCGGAGTTAAAACAAAAATGTATGCCAGTCAAGATGAAAAATGTACATTTTAACAATCGTTTACTATAGATACACGGACCGAGCGGGTATTTTTCGATACCTACCGGGTGGGTATTTACCAGCCCGAAAATGTCCCGCCGGGAAAAAAATCGCTGTAATTGATCGAAAATGTCCCGCTTCATATGGAATTTTTAACATAAGATGGAAATATTCTGATTAATTATTGATTATCAATCGCTGCACACTGCAATACTCATAACAGTCTTGTCCAGAGAAATAGATCAAGGCGTTGTGATTCCTTTCGTTGGATAGTTATTCTTTAATCACTATTTTTGTGAGATATTTTACAATTTTCGTAAGGTGGGTAAATTTAAAAACTCATTAAGTTTTATTAATTTCATTCTGCCATTGATCGTCTATCAAAATTCATAGTTTTAGCTCCACTTTTATGCTGCATGAAGTTTGTAGGTTATGTTGAATACATATTAGAATTTTCATTATTTGATGTTGATTGGGAAGGACTGATACATGTAATGTTGGAAGGATTGATACATGTATCAATCCTCCTTCACTAGAATATTAGTTTTCAATAAATATTCAAGTAAATATTTTCAGGAAAATGCCTTTTCTTAGATAAAATTACTTTGAGACGATATTAACTCAGAAATGAAGAATCAGGTGATTCAGTAAAGTTTGTTCCAAACTTCAAAAGCAGGCAAGTATTTGTCGATCAATACGAAAAATGTGTAGCAGACTACTTACTGACAGCTTGTAATATGAAATATGGTCTTACTCAAAAAAAACGCGTGAATTATCTTACCAATTCGACATTGAAAATAATATTGCAGTGCCCGAAATATGGAACAAGAAGAAAATTGTAACCTATGACTGGTTGCGAGGTTTTATGGTTTGCAATAAAGAGTACTCCAGAAGAACCAACTAGCCTAAGTAGATCAACGGCATTCAACAGACATACAGTAGGCAAGTTTTTCGATTTATTGCGTGAAGTTCTTGAGCATGAAGAATTCCTGCCAGGATCCATCTTCAATTGCGACGAGACTGGATTACAAAAGGCTCACAAGCCAAGAAAAATCATTTCAAGAAAAGGCCAAAAGCCGATATCGAAGGCAACTTCTGTTGTGCTATAAATGCAGTGGGAAATTCAGTTCCCCTATTCTTCATATTCCCTAAGCAAAATATACAAGATTATATAATTTTGGGTGCCCCTCCTGGATCTGAAGCAAGTACCCATAATAGTGGTTGGATAACACGAAATGTTCTAAGATATAACAAAGTTCTACTGATTCTCGACAACCATCGAAGCCATATGTCTCCTTCAAGGCTCTTGATATTTGTAAAGAAAATGGAACTAATCTGCTTACTCTACCTCCTCACACAAGCCATAAGCTCCCGTTGAATATCGCTGTGTTTAGACCATTTCAAACGTTCTTTCTCCAAAAGTATGATAATTTCATAAGTTCCCATTCAGGACAAACCTTCACACTAAAAGATATAGCTTCACTTGTTTGTCGTGCTCAAGGATATCAAGTACTAAAGGATGTTCCAATCTGAAGAATTTTTTAGCCCGGATGTGACGTTGCCATGAGTGAGGTCACTTCCTCTCTGATTGATTTGAACATAAACAATAACCTCATCAACTTGTGAGAAATTTTCAGCTGATTATTTTTGTCATCTCAGATTACTATTTCAGTTAGTTAATTCAGTATGAGAGAATATTTCATCTTTCTTTGATTCAGTGATTTCACTTTCAACAATATGAACAAAAATTTGGTTGGGGATAGTAGGAGTATGACATCACTTTCTTGTAGATCTGCAGGACTTTGATAGTTGATATGATTACAATCATGTTACATAAACAGTCTACAGTACTAAATATCAAGTTCTTTGACCAAGTACTACAGTGGCCAGGAAGTCGATATGCATAAATGCATAGGAATAAGGAGTAAATGAAAATTTCAAGATACCATATAGTCAAGGCAGTTGCTGACTAAAATCAATAAAATTCAACTAAATATAGTATATATGCAATATAGTGCAATCACTTGCAAGTAGATAGAAACAATGTATTGATAATATTAGTATTGTATAAGGACTATATAGTAGTATCACCTTATGGAGTTTTCATTGGATCCAAAAGGAGGCTGAATGTAGATGGCAGCTCCATAGAGGGAGGCCAGCGATTTCATTGGCCGATTTAAGGTCGAGAATCGCTTGTCTCAACTCGCCTGATCCGCTGACCTTGAGTTGAATTATCGATTATTTTGCAGATGCCAGGTCCGAATTTGTTTGAATTAGTATAGCTTTTTTTTTATGCTTTCAAGTGTCGCGACGGATTATCTCATGGTGAATTAGTGGTTTTGTGTTGAATATTTTCCTGTTTAAATTTGTTGAATATAAATGATATATCTGTTTTACATACATTTGAATATTAACAGAACCCCTTGATCCGTGTTTGTCTCGATTACAATTCACAACAATTAGGAAAGTTCGAATGAAGACTGCATAGGGGTTACCACATGGATTGAAAAATCCAATATTTCCTTATGTTTCTGGCAGATGGCACTAAAAATCGTTTCCAACACTTGATACACAGGGGTTATCCTACTATCTAGTCCTTATACAATTATATTAGTATAGACTCATCTCTAATGAACTGTAAGAATTAATAATAAATCATTCCAAAACAAGAGGTAGTCCTATTATTTTGATGTTAATCAGACAATACAAATCAACATTATTTGCTGAATTCTAAATAGGTAATTCAATTATAGAATAAATTGGATGAGTTCAAGTTTATATTTTTTCAGTTTGCTCGATTAATTGAATAAATGAGCTGATCATCAATGCTTACTTCAAAAATGGTTAAGGAACAGGTAAGTATCAGGAATTTCTATTCTACATAAAGATAAGAGTACAGTTTTGTCAATTACATTTGTGATCAACAATTGTTTCAATGTATTCAGTTTTATTTTTTCCACTTTTTGTCTGTATTTGTTCACCTCTTTTTCTTCAAGGAATTATTTCTAATTGATGATTTTTAATGGGTTTGAATCACAACTACTTATTTCTCATTATTTGTGATGCCAGTCTGACAAAATCTTTGCAATTGCACTTCGTGTGAGATAATAATATCTCCTCAAAGGTGAATCTATAAAATTAGGTACAAATATTAGGATATTGGTCCAGAAGAGTATACAGTGTGTTCAAGATAAGAATGAACAGCATGGGGATATCGGAAACGGTAAGTGATACGGGGTCGATTAAATTAGAGAAAAGTAGCGCATTTATGTGCCTAATAATATGACATTCAGAAAGTTTTAATATTCCAAGTAGTTTCGGAGATATCCGAGTAAAACCGAAATTTGAGAATTTCGTTTTTATTTTCTCCTAGCTTTATTCTCAAAGGAAATGTTAAAAAATAGCACTTCGCCATGGCCACTTTTTAAGGACTACACGATAACATAAGCAGAATCTTTCTGCGACGTTTCGTCTTTTAGAAAACATCATCAACTTTGTATTTTTATATGGGCCGAAACTAAAGTATACCCTGTATACGACTCCATTTTTCATTGTGAATACAGCAATGTATCACACAATATGATTTCGGAACCATTTCTTGCGCAAAATGTAATTAAGTGATTAGTTAATTATTTTTTCTTCAATTTTAGATAGTAGGCGTCTAAATATTGATTTACAAGGTTGTCGCCTCTCTGGATACTTATTAGAGTACGCACGTTCAGCATCAACACAATTTCTTTGGCAATATGACAACATATCAAATTTTTCAGTATTTGAAAAGCTGCCGTTTTCCATTTTTAACACAAATTAGGTAGGTAACGAGATGTAAGAGTAGGAACGGTAATATGTCAAAAATTCTACCACTCATGACAACAGAACATAATGTGATCATTTTTTCCAGCGCCTACTATCTAAAATTGAAGAAAAACAGATTAATGGTGAATTCATGCACGACGTAACTTAAGTCTTAACTTAAGACTTAACTTAAGATTGCCATAAAAATTCTTGTTGGTGTTCATGCAGAACTTATCAAAATATTGGGCGCATGCGCAGTGTTAATTCATTGATTGGAAAAATGTCTATGGTGCGTTTGTTTACTTTGGCTCTTTAATTCCTGATTCCTGTCCACCATGAAAGTCATGAAAAAAAGTTATGTTACTGTTGCCTTGGCAGCTTCTTTGTTGGCTATTTCAGCCATGATATGTTGCACAAACCAACGAAGATATTCAGTGCGACCTTTATTGAGAAAACGTAGGAGTCTAGGGCATTTCTCAACTTTGGTTAAATTCATGAAGAACCAAGATCATCCAGAATATTTCAAATATAAAAGAATGTCACCTGCTCTCTTCAACAATCTTTTGGAAATGATTCAACATGACCTGCAAAAACATCCTTATAGGAATGCTCTTTCACCAGCTGAACGACTGACATTAACATTACAGTGAGTTGTTTTGCATTTCATGGGATTTCTTGCTTGTAACATTGAGTTTTTGATTTCAGTTATCTATCAGAAGGTTGTTCCATGCAGCAAATAGCCTGGGATTACTATATAGGGAAATCAACAGCCCACTATGTGATCAAAGAAACATGTAGGGCTCTATGGAATAATTTGCAGCCTATCTACCTTCATGAACCATCAGCTGAGGAATGGAAAGATATTTCGAAGGGTTTTTTTCTGAGATGGAATATGCCAAATTGCTTTGGGGCTGTAGATGGAAAACACATAATTATACAAGCACCAAAATATTCTGGCACAGATTACTTCAGCTATAAGAAGTCCTTCAGTCTGGTACTGATGGCAACATGTGATGCATTTTATAAGTTCACCATGGTAGACATAGGGGCTGCTGGATCTAACCATGATAGCACGGTTTTCAAAAATTCTGGACTTGGATGTGCCTTATTATCAAAGAAGTTAGCTATTCCACCGCCAATGAACCTGCCAAATACCAATCAAACATTGCCACACTTCCTAGTAGCAGATCAAGCATTTCCCTTACATGATAACATCATGCGCCCTTACCCAGGAAAATGTTTGGGTGAAAGAAAAAATATTTTCAATTACCGTTTGTCTCGAGCTAGGCGGACAATAGAAAATACTTTTGGGATACTTGCACAACGCTGGAGAATTCTGCGGAGGCCTATTGTAGCTGATATTTCAACTTGTGAAAAGGTGGCACGAGCTACAGTAGTCCTTCATAATTTTCTTCAGCGAAGTGAACAAGATATTCCTGTTGAAGAAAGACAATATTGTCCTACTGGCTTTGTTGACTATATGGACGATAATGGAAATATGAATGACGGACACTGGAGGAGGGAAAATATAAGACTTCAGTCAATAAGAAGAATTGGCAGTAATAATTCTACCAGAACTGCACAAAATTGTAGGGAAGCTTTGGCAGATTATTTTCAATCCAATGAGGGTTCTGTTCCTTGGCAGTGGAATAGAATTACAGAAGGTGCTCTACCAGATGGGTTTTGAAACCTTAACTATTGAATATATTTTTTTACATATAAATTATGAATAAATCTGGAGTTTTTTATAACTGTATTTTTTCTTACACTAATATCACAAATATAAAAATATTTGCTAAAATAACTTGAAACAAAAATATCACATGAACTGAAACATAAATTCTCTCTTCACACAAACAAAAACAAAAAATATAATGAAAACTAACTGAAATATAAATCATGTTACACATGAATGAAAAACTGAAATAAAAATATCACATGAAATAACTCTAAAACACAGATAAAAATGACTTGATACCAATCACTCAAATGAATATTCAACTTTCATCAAACTCTTCAATAACTTCCAAAAGTTTAATTTTACATGCACTCTTCCTTTTAATATTTTTAATTCGGGAGAGAGAGAATGCTAGAGATCTTGCGAAAAGTTCATCTTCTTGACTGGCACCTGATGTTTCAGTTTCTGTTTTTAAAAATTTTGAAATATCTGTTAAGGCACTGGTAATACTATCTTGCAATACAACTCTAGCCTTTTTGATCCCTACATTTTTATTGATCATTCTGGTCCTCAGCTTTCCTGTCTCAATTCTTCTGGCCAATCTATTAGAACATTCTGGTGATTGTTGGTCAGTAGGTTCCTTAACATTTTCAACTGCTGTGGATGGTTGAGACTGGGACTGGTTGTCAATCATTATCTCACTCTGATCACTATCATTTTCCTTCTCATTATTTTCTAATTCCATACTTTCTACTGTTTCCTCATTTTCATTCATTGTGATTATTTCTGTGAAGGAATCCCAAGAAGAAGATGGTTGTTTGCCATTGAGTTCATTAATATTTTCAGTGGTTCTACAAAGCAAATAGAAAAAAATCTAATAGTTTTTGAAATGCCTGTATCATACCTTCTTGATAGGATGAATTTATCTAAGAATCCCATTTCTTGGAAATGAGGCCAATTAGATATTTCAGCTCCAGATCCCTGTGAACCACTTGGAGGCTTCAAAACTTTTTTTCGCTCCTTGGTGTATCGATTCCTCAGCACAACCCATCTATTTTCCACATTTTCAGCTAAAATAGATTCAGTTCAAGTTCAGATAAAAGAAAAGTTATTATTCATTGGATATACAGGAAGAAAATAAAATACATACCTGTATCACATAAAATTGTGGAAATTGTAGACCAAGCATTTTCTTTTGCCAATTTATTCTTGAACTTGGGATCCGACTTATCATAAATAAAGGAAAATTGCTGCACCAAATTGATGAGTTCCGAGTCGTCGAACATAATAATTATTGAGGTCCTTGTATAAAATAGAATCAAAACATTCAAAACAGAGTTTGAGGTTATACCACACTATGATGTTTACAATTATTTTTGTAGTGCAACGTGGTGCAACCCTGCCTGATCATGCGCAGTCTCTCATTTGCACGAAGAATCGCATATAAAGTTGAAAGTTGGCCAACTTAAGACATCCTTCAGTCATACGTTAAGTCTAAAGTTTCGTGCATGAACGTATTCCTTCGAAAAACAAATTTCAACTTCTTAAGGTTAGGGTTAAGTTAAGTTAGGACTAAGTTACGTCGTGCATGAATTCACCATAAGTAATCACTAAATTACATTTTGCGCGAGAAATGGTTCCGAAATCATATTGTGTGATACATTGCTGTATTCACAATGAAAAATGAAGTTTCGGCCCATATAAAAATACAAAGTTGATTATGTTTTCTAAAAGACGAAACGTCGCAGAAAAATTCTGCTTATGTTATCGTGTAGTCCTTAAAAAGTGGCCATGGCGAAGTGCTATTTGTTTTATATTTCCTTTGAAAATAAAGCTAGGAGAAAATAAAAACGAAATTCTCAAATTTCGATTTTACTCGGATATCTCCGAAACTACTTGGAATATTAAATCTTTCTAAATGTAATATTATTAGGCACATAAATGCGCTACTTTTCTCTAATTTAATCGACCTCGTAACACTTACCGTTTCCGATATCCCCATGCTGTTCATTCTTATCTTGGACACAGTGTATATTTTTTACTTGATTCATTTTCCGCTGTCTTCTTCAGTAGTGAAATGTTTTGAACAAATACTATTCTCTGGGATCCAAAATATAAGTATCAGTAAATAAATAAAATGCATTCGAATACCAAAAAGAAACCAGAAAATTACAATAGCTGTTCAAAATATTGTCCATTGATTTCAATACAATTTTGAACATAGAGCTGTTTCTCGACAGGCTCCAGGTTTTCACAGGTTGTGATGGCAGTTACATATAGACAATATCTTTCAAGTGATTTTCCAATTCCACCTCCTGTACCCTGATTCAATAGAATATTTTTTTTCTATAAGTTGAAATTTTGATTTCCTTCAACACAAATTTCCGCAAATTTCAATATGGCATTTCATGAATATACTGCTTACTACAAACTATAGTAATGGTACTACCCTCAATTCTACCAGAATAGTTCCATAGAAAAAATGTTGAATAAACTTAATTTGGTGAAAAATCATGAAAGTTCACGTTCTTAACAGGATTTAAAATTTTTAGCATCACATATCAATGAGAGTAAATTAAAAAAGTCATCACACACACACCCATAAAATCAAATATGAAATTAAAATGGATATTTATGGTTGAAATGTCACTTATATTGTTTCATTAGAATCAAAAAAATATGCAAAATTTGAAAATGCAATAATATGCAAGGTGAACATTGAATATTAGTACCTACCACTTCCAGTGAAACCTATAATATTGAGATTTACTTCATTGCATATTTGATTCTCTTAGAATCCTCAGATACAATAAAATTGTAATTTAAACTACTGAATTGAAATACTCACTGATCAAAAATCAATTCTTATGTTGGGTTTATGGATTCAACTGAACTAAAAACTAAATTAATAACTAAGAATTAAGAATTTTGAATACAGGAGAACGTTAATGAGGGTTTATGTATTAACATCTGTCACCTAAATGAATAATTCAGAATTACAAAGTTGATTAACTTTGAACTTAACAATCAAGAATTATGAAATGTTGTGGACAGAATTCGCAAAACAATTAGAATTCCATCATTTGACCTTTTTAAACTTTTGGCGGGCATGGTAGTATTGATATTAATTGTTCCTAATAGTGTTATGGGGTTTCAGACTCAGTAGTTTTT
Organism: Chrysomela aeneicollis; assembly: GCA_029955515.1. Taxonomy (NCBI): domain Eukaryota; kingdom Metazoa; phylum Arthropoda; class Insecta; order Coleoptera; family Chrysomelidae; genus Chrysomela; species Chrysomela aeneicollis. The sequence goes on along the minus strand of JARUHQ010000016.1, from coordinate 8,449,407 downwards.
TGGTTTTTTGCTCATTTTATTAATATTATTCAATTAAACACTTTGAAATGTCATTGAGCTTTCAACCATGAAATATTCAACATCTGATTCTTAACTATTGATTGTATTCCTAATTATTATTTGTTAATTTTTAGTTGTTACTTTAGTTGAATCTATAGACTCAGAATTAGTACAATGAAATATTGAAGTTTTATAGGAATTATGGAACTTACTATCAACAAATTTGAGTGAATTTCTTATTATAGATCCTAAAATGGTGAATTTATAAACTCAACCAAACTAACAATAAGAAATAACAATTAAAGTCCGTATTACACGGTGCAGAAAATGGTACATTTACTGTATGAAAATGTGAAGGCAATATTTTTTGCATCGTGTATTACAGAAAAACTGAATCTGAATATTCCATCCAAGAAATATAGGACAGGTTCTATTTTCGGACAGATTTTTTGTATGTGATCATGCACAGTGTGATTATTGCATTGCAGCTTTATTGTTTTTGTGAATATTTGTGAGGTTAATTTTATTAATATCATCATATTTCGCGAATCGCCTCGAAATACAAATAAAAGAGAGAGTCTTTGGGCACAGTTAGGGCAATAGTAATATGAATTGGACAGCAGAACAAGTTTTGGCACTAATAGAAGAATACCGATTTTTGTATGCTAAAAAGTATTCTCAACAAGAAGTTCATTCTCAACCATATTAAGTACACCTCTGCCATTATCTCTCCTTCTCAGCAATGATCCTATCTATCCACCTCTTTCTCAGCCATTCGCGATTCCAAAGCCGTCCTTTCCTGCTATTATTATGTCTCTCCATATAAATTTTCATTAATGTAAACATTATTAAAGCACTGCAAGCTGAAGCTGCCACAGTCAAAGAATGATTTATTGGAGACATCCTTGTTTGTGTAGAAAATTTCCAAAAGCATCTCTCAACAAGTTAGGTTGAAATCCTCATAAAAGCCGTTTGGATTCACATATTGCGCATGCTTATGTGTTGAATTATTGATATCATGTATTACCAAACAATATTTATTTGCAGAAAAGTTGTCAATGTTTTCTGTACAAGAGTCTGTTTGAGAAAATGGAACATTTTCTGTATCAATTTCTGCACCATGTAATACGGACTTAAGAATTAAATATACTAGATCAACTTACTGTTTATAAACATCATTTTAGAATTAGGTTTTTTTAATGTTCAGTTTCTGAAATTCAAACCAAAGAAAGGGTTTTGTGTTCAAAAATGATTTATGTGCATGCATTGAATTCATTATTGTTAATTCTTAGTTGAAAATTTGTTGATTATTGATTTAAATGACAGATAAAAGACCTCAATTGGATTTACCTGTAATCACCTTTCTTAATTCTTGGTTGTTAATTTAATTATTGGTTCAATTGAGTTTATAAATTCACCATTACTCCATCATAAATATTGTGCTTGGACAGATTTTGGAATTCTATATACCTAGGCAAAATAGATAATTCTGGTTGATATATACCCTTCAACCCTATATAAAATATGTAGATTCCCAAGTAGATTCCATATGATATATCAGATAGAATTCTATCCATATATGCATTATATATTATTATAAGGAATTAAGAATTTTTAGATCAACATACCTTTTGTACATGTAAGAGGAACACTGATGACATTTTCTATTGGGTCTGTTATCACTTCTGTAACAACTTCCACTTCTTGCAAAACTGTATCAGCAATCATACACAGTTGTTCATCAGAAATATAATCTTGTGATAAACAGTGGAAAGTATATTGTTCATCCTCTAGGGATAATCCAATGATATCAGCTTCTTTTAGAGGAGGGCTTCTAGTGGATTTAATAAGTCTACCATTCAAATATGTTCCATTTGTGCTCTGAAATAGTAATATCTGGAATATTATCTGTCAAGGCTAAACCACCAATGCTTCACTAAAAAACTTACTGTATCTTGAAGAACCCATTCATTCTCTTCATTTTTTACCAATATACAATGCTTTCTTGATACCACTCCACTTGGAATTACAAAATTGCATACCAGACTTCGTCCAATTGTGAACTGAAAAGCAAACAGAAATGTTCGTAAAAGGAATGAATTGCAAACACATTGAACATAAGAAATCAATAAAGGATTTGTTTCTGTTGATGAGATTGTAGAAATTTCAGGAATAAGTATCATATGTTATTTCAGATTTTGAATTTGTTTTGATTGACTAGCCTACAATTATTTATGTTTTAATACACCAGTTTTTCTTAAATTTTACATACAGGACTTATGTTGACATCAATAATATTGCCAGTATCAATATTCTTCAATATTGGATTCTCGGAACACGCCATTGTCGGTAAATTTTGAATTTTCTCTTTATTTAACGAAAAACAACTTCACAAGATTCCCAGTATTCCCAGATTCCCACACAAATGTACAAAACAAACTTTTTTTGGTGTCAATGCTGTCAATTTCATGAATGTCAACACCGAGATTGGCGCGAGATCACAGAACAGACAGCTATCGAGATCATATTATCAGGGTATGGTCCGTAAGCTAACCAGGTTAACCATCACTCAACCACTCCGGTTAGTGATCGGTTGCCTGAAAGTGAAAACTCGTTTCATTAAGTCCGTGTCTCACGGTCAAACTATTTGATCAAATCTGTTTGACGTGACGTCATTTCTGTCTATTTGATTCAAATATTTGAAATGTGCAGAAATGCTGTTCACACGATTTGAAGAAGTTTGTTCAAACAGTTCAAGAATTGATTGATCATAACGGAAGAGAAATCTACATTCAAGGTGGAATATCGCTTTTTCAACAATATATATATGAATAGAAATAACACACAAAAATCTCTATACATTTATTTCATGGTAAGTTGCGCGTCCCTTCAGAGATTATTGAAGTAGAAACGAAACTACCTCAGTTCCCTATTGAACAGTGTTTGCAAAACATTGAACAATGTCTCAACACCTGATTCTATGGAATATATTAGTACTTATTATCAATTGAAAGGATGAAGAGTGATTCAGAACACCTACCAGTTATTTTGCGGTGAGAATGACTAGCAATATCATTCAATGCATCTGACACCTCATCACTTTTGTGGTAATCTTTTTGTCTGATGTTTTTCAAAAGTTTTTATTGCTTCTATGGAGATCTATTAGGAACGTTACTTGCTCCTCGGTCCAATTTCAAGAAACAGACATTTCCAACAGTCCAAAACTCAAGTCTATTAGTATTCTGACATTTCGATTTTCGGTGTCAACAAAAAACTCTAACCTTAGTTTTTCATCAAACAGGTAAAATATTTAGAACATGTTCTAATTTCAGCTGCTGTTTGATGTGACGTCATTGATGACATCACACTTCCATAGTTTGATCAAATAGTTTGACCGTGAGACACGGACTTTATGGACCACACGGACAACAGTGACAACACGGATTGACACTAGGACTCCCAGATTTGCCCGCCAGTTTGTTTGAATATTCAAAATAAATTACGTTTGTACACGTATTGTATTAGTATAATGGAAAAAAGAGTAATTTTGTGCTGAATGAGATTCTCCTTAATAGCAGTAGTAGTGAAAGTGAAGATGAAAATATCAGAGGACCTTTGGGCTTTGGGTGAGGAACGAATTCAAATTTCTGAGGGACGAATCAAAATTAATTTTATTTTCGATAGTTCTCAGACCAAGAATAAGGACTTTTGTAGTGGATGTAATAGACGAGTATTCGGATAAGGAACATTATATCGGATGTACTGAGGTGGTAGCAACTGATGGGACATCATTCTGAGCCGACTGTTTTAATACTCCTTTTGAGATATTACTCCCACAATCGAAAGTGATTTCATCAAATTTATGGAAGCATTCATGATCAATGCCATCTTATTATCTGCTTCTAATATTGTGTTTAAGGGTTTTCAAGTCGAGGTACCTATTTCCAGGCGACAATGGAAACAGATACATAATGCAATCGAATTGATATCCTATGAAATGAAATATATATATATATATATATATATATATATATATATATATATATATATATATATATATATATATATATATATATATATATATATATATATATATACAATAAACTAATGAAATTATTTTTCTATCTAGATTACCTCCATTACAACTTAATTACTAAAAAGTGCTTCATGAACTTTTTTCGAATATTATGCGCCAGGTGTGCTGAGGATTGTAAAAGTAACTAAAAACTAACAGCTGATGAAATTTTATTATTTTCAGCTATAAAACAACTAATGGACTTCAAATAATGTTTGGCTTTTATTAATCATTGCATGATCTTTCCGAAAATCTCAAAAATTTGCCGAAAAAATAGTCAGAGGTTTTCACGAATAAATAAGGTTTGCAACTTGGACCGAATAGAGGAGTTCGGTCCAAGTTGCGATGTTTTTATTTCATCATGACATATATTTTTCAAATATTCATTCATTGATGGATTGTTGGACGATATTAGATAATAGTTGATGATAGATGCAGAAATGGATGTGATTTACAAAGCGATACTTGCGATTTGCATAGAAACCTGTGACGATAAAGTCATCGGAACAAGATTCGACGTGGGCTAATTTTTGATCAATCACTGTTATCACTCACTTATCACTTCTGTAAACAATCAGTGAGTACATTTATAACTATATTGACGCCCTTTTACATAATTTGGGTTAACAATTATACCTAACCTATGAAATTCTTAAAACGTCAGTGGATTTCAACTCTTCAAAACCCGTGCATGCGCACATTTCATCATTAGCAAGCCAGACAGTCTTTTGTTTTCCCAAAACTGGCTTCACTTTCGTGTAAAGAGAAGATAGGTTGTTATTATATATATGGACGAGATAGAAGAAATAATAATATATTTCTATGGCAAGATATCAACATTGCAGTACTGCCAACACGTTCCAAGCATGAGTCAAATATGGTCAGCAAATAATAAGGCCCCCTTTTTTGGATAAGAAACATTCCTCGACTAAACCATGAAACAACATTCTCATGTGAGGATTTCACTTGAAACAGTTATGTTTTCATTTTTTTTATAATTCAATATCATTTTATTAATTTCTTTGTATAATTGGAAATATGCGGATACCGTCTGCTTTTCGGTGTCGTGTAATCTACCACCAGCTGATTTTCAGTGCAGTTTACCTAATGTTATTCATTCTACAACTCGCGAAACGAATGCTCAAAAGTGGTGCAAAATACACGAGGTGTAGGAGACTGCTACACTTGCATACAAACGGAAGGGGCTAAATATTGTCATGGAGTTGTTGTGGATGGCAATTGTCATCAATTGTCATGAATTGTCAAGAAAATAAATTGTTTAAGTTAGCTATTAATAATTGTGATTTTGATGGAATAAAGGTATTTAAAAGTGGTGTCAGAAGTGGGATAACGAACATACGACACAGCGGTTAAAATGAGCGAGGTACCTACCTTCCGATTTTAAACAAGCGGTTTCCAGTGCGATAGTCAGCGCGATACAGTCTGCAGCAGCAAACGCGGCACCAATAGCGATAGTGTATAGCGCGATTCCACACAGCGTCCAGGTCAGTTCATCAATCAAACCCCCTACCTTTTCCATAAGCATCGATCAATCGGGGAATTATCAGTTGAAGATTATTTCATACGATTTGACTGGGCTCTGTACCTTTCAAAAATTCCAGACGAAGATCACGGTAAATATATGTGCACGAGTTTACATATGGGTACCGAACTCAACAACACGTTGAAATTTTTGATGAATCCTCGCAATCCTGAAACTCTTTCGTACAAGGGGATGAAAAAATCGCTTATAGAGTACTTTGACCGAACCAAAAATAAATATGCCGAGAGTATAAGGATTCTCCCAACAAGAAAATGAAACCGTAACACAATTCGCTCTTCGCTTGAGACGAGGTGCAGCCCATTGCGAATATGGCAAATTCTTAGATATAATGCTTGTAGAACAGCTTCTACATGGACTCCGATCTCTTGAAATGTGCGATGAAAACATTGCCAATAACCCTGCTAACTTCACAGATGCTCACAAAGTTGTGCATGAACTAGAAGCGACACATCATACGACCAGTGAAGTGAAATCTTCAGAAACTACATCTGCACAGGAACCTGCGAATAAATTAGGATACGCAGCGCCCCAGACCAGACGTGAGCAGAAGCCGTTTCCCTTCAGATCAGGGCAGCGTGACCAAGCACTACAACAAAGTGCCTATGGAGCCCCATCACAAGGAGCACCTCAGCGAATCATCCAAGGAGTACCCCAGCAGACTGCCCAAGGATCATCGCAAGACAGACAACTATTTTGCAATGGCTGCGGAGGCTCGCACATACGAAGTCATTGTCCATTTTTTGACAAAAATTGTAGAACCTGTGGTAAAAAAGGTCACATAAGCCGAGTCTGCAGAACAAGATTGCGACAAACCACAGCACAGATTTCTGAGCAACCAGCAGATCACATCACTCAGAAAAATATTGATTCTATTGAATATTTGGGAAAGATCAATGTTATCGGCGGCACTCATCAACCAGCAGATCGACGAATGATTGCAGTTCAAATTGACGGGCGCACTTTGAAGATGGAACTCGACACTGGTGCACCGTGCACCATCATCAGCAGAAAAACTCTTCACTCGATTAAACATAGCAGAAATCTGATAGACAATTCGCGAGTTACACTCGCCATAAAATCAGCTGTATCGGCCGACTTCCTGTACATGCGACAATCGGGAAGAAAACGAGAAGACTCAATATTTACGTCGTTGATGGCGATTTCGATTCTCTGTTAGGTCGAAAATGGATCTCACATTTCATTTCCGAGATAAATTTCCCTAAACTCTTTCCAGAACCTGAACAGATTCGTTCGATATCAACTGCAACACCCTGTCTCACCAATGAACAAAAAACTAGACTGCAGCTACTACTGACCAAATATGAAGATGCATTTATGTCACTGTCAGCAGCTGAAATTCGTATGAAAATATTCAATTTCGTACACACACACCCCATACGCGTCCAAACGTATAAGATTTTTCATACGGTTTCAGACGGTTCGAGAATACAAACTTGTCAGAACTATGCGCAATCTGTCGAAGTTCGTACGAAAATCGGATACGTATGATTTCGAGAATAGCACGCCCGGTCCAATAAATATTTGTGTCTGGAATCCGGGCGCCCGGACCCCTAGACACTCCCAAACATCAATGTAGTTGAAGATCTGGCAACGCCTGGTATGATTTACAATGACAATGACTCTGTATGATTTTAGTAAGTTAAGTACGTCATAAAATGGACCAGAACGTCCAGAACGCATTGAATCGCGTATCAACTTTGTCATGTTCATCTTGAAAATTAGATCGTTTTTCCTAAACTTTTCTGGGTTGATGCATTCTTTATACTCTGAGTGATGCCATTAGCTGATTCATAATCATCAGATATATTTCTAGAATATAATATTTTATCACTCAAATAACCTCAAAATTGATTATTTTTGAGAATTTTTTTCAAAATATTCATCCATTTTTGGGAGTTGCCACTGGTCAAACGGCATGTATTGATCCTTCATCCATCTCTGTAACAAAAATCATTTTATTTACTCCAACCATTCGTTCACTGAACATGACAAAGCGAGCCGCTGATTACGGTTCAAAATTGTCCGTTGCGTTTCCCACCTTAAGCGAGCTTAAATCCTATGTTTAGCTTAAAAGAATACGGAGAATAAGGCCGTAACCTACTCGGGTTGACACGATCCCTAACCCGCACGCGCACGTTAGCTTACCTGCGTCATTATTACTAATCAAGCAGGGTCGTTTTTCGTAACCCGACTTGTTATCCGGGTAAGTTTCCGAAAAGGCCTTATGATCTAAGGCTGAACCTTAAAATCGGAACGCAAAGAGGTTTTTCTTTCTGTTTTTGTGTTTACTGATATGTGTCACTCCATCGATTTATTGGAATGGACATAAAAATGAATCAAAAATCTTCTTTAGTATATGGTGTAATCACGGAATGAAGTTCAAAAACTCGTTTAGCGTCAAGTTCAAGACATCTAGTGTCCTGAAAATTATATGGAACAAAAGAAAAGTAAAACGACACCAACCATAAAAAACCTTACTGAGTATGAACAAGAAGATTATATCAGATCAATTAGTTAAAATTTTCTTCGGAATAACAAGCTTGATATCTAGCAAATTATATAAATTAATTTAATTTATTTCTAAGGCAAATGGATTCTCCGATGACAACTCTCTTTCACTCACACACACACACACACTAATTGGCAACGTTGATTGAAGGCGCATGCACGAAATCGAGCGCGAAATTCAATGCAAAATGTCAAAAATTCGTAAATCTCATATTCATAGAAAAAATTAACTTTATATGTAAACAAATATTGTCATTTGGAACATATCCGATGATATTAGAATACATGATGAAATATACTTAGCTTTGACAAAGAGTAATCACCAGAGATCTTCTGATTCAGCGCGAACCACTCCTTCAGATTTGAAAGAATATGAAGTAATCAAGATCAAAACAATGGAAGGCATATAAATTATCCTGATTTTTGCAATATTTTATTAGACATTGATGGCACAAGCAGTTTTCCATTGTGTTTTGATTTCTGGAATCGTGGAAGACAACCTGGAGGCTGGACACGACCTGGTCACCGAAACTGTGGACATATTTACGGCAGTGATGAACTTAAATTACGAATAGTATCACCTGACTGAACAACTATGAATTAATGAAACACAAACACTCAACACGCAATCGAAAAACAATAATAACAAGAAAATTCACATCAACGAAACACAAAATATAACCTGCTTGTTCGTAAAAAGGATACCCGACATACGATCATTTTCAATTCGAGTAACACAATTAAAGAGAGCGTTCTACCAGTTCTACTCGTTCTTGACTGTCATCATCTACTTTTTGGCCAGCGATGCTCTTTTGTTTCGGCTTCAGAGATAGGCTGTCCTTATTATCAATATTCGTAGTTGATAGATAAATGCTTTATGGAACAAACCTTATAGACTACTTATTGCGTCTTTGGTCGCCGCGACAAAACCCTTGGACAAAAACAACCTTGGCCATATAGGCATCAGAATTTCAGAAAACAGAGGTTTCGCAGTGACGTCACGCTCAGATGTCGGTTTATGGGGGACTGGGAGTTGCAATAATCAACGATAGTTTTTGTAGGTTTTCTACGGAGCTCTAGAAACCAGAAACTACAGAGGCCACTCTCAATATTTTTCTGAAATCTTGCGTTCTCGACACTCAAGATCTCTACTTTCATAACTCGAGATTTTTAGTTCTAATCGAGTCTAAGAGAGTCTGAGCATGAGCATCAATAATCAATATACAGGATACAGGGCACATAACATAATCATATCCTTGTCAGTTGTCATGCCCTGTACACAGAACATATACCCTAAGTTGGGTAATTCTTCCGTTAGGTGGCGATGTCTTATTTTTTCAAAATTGTTGGCCTTACTTACGTATTTTGGCCTCCTGATCACGAATCTGAAAACCAAATTGTGCGGAAACCAATACTTTTCGAGATATTCGCAAAATAAAGTCATTATAACCCTATTATTTAGCAACACTTATTCAGTGATTCAACCTTCATCATCCTTCTTTAATTGTTGTTTGATGAACTATATACCTTCCTTATTAACTATTAAGTAATATTTCATGAGAAACGGCATTCTATTTATTAATTTAACCATTTATTTCAAAATTATTATCAAAGCTCATATTAACATCTTCCATGACAAAAGGTGACATTGGTGACAAACTTCAGCACAAATTTTCTCGTGGAGCATTCACTATTTCTTTCTATCTCTACTTCGTGACGAAGAGAAGGACATATATATATTGAATGAGAATTCCCTCGCGTGAACGGACGACCACTGGCAACATTGCCAGTGTTGTCTCTGTTGACAGCTATCATGGCGGTTATTTAAAAAACTACATGAATATTTAAGATGATATCAAACTTTAGCAATCTCGTTTTGTTTTTCTAATAACTGAATTATAATGAATATGGTATCTATTTTCCGCGAGCACTTACATCGAGTTTCATGTACAACAGACAAGCCAGTGATGAGCAGTCAAACAATAGCTAAAGAAGGATGATGAAGGTTTTATTTTGCGAATATCTCGAAAAGTATTGGTTTCCGCACAATTTGGTTATCAGATTCGTGATCAGGAGGCCAAAATAGGTAAGTAAGGCCAAACATTTTGAAAAAATAAGACATCGCCACCTAACGGAAGAATAACCCTAAGTTGACCCTTATATGTTCTGTGGCACCAAGAAATCGTTTTTCATCGCATAATGTCTATCCATGGTCTATCCCACAAATATTTGATTATAGTTTCCAAGGTTATTGAAGGGTGGAGGAATAAAAGTTGCATTTTTGATTTTTTTTTCGAAATTGATATATAGGGTCCTCGTTGGATTCCAAACACATTTTTCCGATAAATTTTTTTGATATCTCATCAATTTGACCAATTTTTTGGAATCACTGTCAAGTTTTTCGCCAAATCTGAGGTCACGTGGTATTAGTCGTAACGGATTTTTTAGTTTTCTGTTGTCAGATATGCAGATACGAACCTCCATTAGAGTTTTTCAGAAATATCAATACTTGAAGAATTTTTTTCCCATATGTAGCCGACTTTATGGCTGACACTGAGTGTTCGAGAAACATACCGATGTCGCAATACTTTTCCGCTCTACGTAATTCGTCACCTTTCACATTCGCCATTCTCCCAAGAATTTCCACTTCCACTTCATTCTTTCTTTGTCCTATCTTTCAATCAGGTTTTTGCCCGTTACATCCCATACTTTCTTTCCAAATAATTCAGATATTTAAACGAAAGATTACGCAATTCTTGGAATTGGTAGAATGGATGAAGTTCGCCTTCACCACGGTTTTGTCGGGAATGTTGCTAACTTTATTTTTAATTGATTAATCAGTATTCAAAATTTGTATGTTCTACTCATAATTTTGATTTGATTTCATTCAGTCGTTTTAAAGCAATTGAATTTCAGTTCTAAAGTAACGACGAAACAATTGCCTGAATTTATACATAAACCTGTTGAATATAAAGGACTCCAAAACATTTAATATCAAATACATATTCCACGAAAAAAACAAGTGAAATTAATTCTTTATTACAAACTAAAGAGTAAACCGATAATACACTGTCAATAAAAAAATCATCTATAGGGACATCTATTCCTCCAGTGTCCTCTAGATCCGCAGGAGAAGCAGTGGCCATATCCACTATAATAAGCACCTGGGACGCTATCATACCTGAAAAAATATATATTGTATATATATTAATATACAGGGCGTCCCCTCTCAATTGGAAAAAACTTCTGGGGCATATTGAGGAACCATAAACAAGCAGTTCGAGATAAGAGACTGATGTCCGGAAGTGCATGGTTTTCAAAATACAGGGTGTCAAAGTTTTTTTCAAAAAACTTTTTTTTATTAATATTTCAAAGACACGTTAACCGATTTTCTTGAAATTTGCTAGTGATGTAAGCTTTAATAAGACGCTCAGTTAGCACTAATTAAATAATAATTATGACTTCCAGTGGCGCCCCGGGGGACAGTGTCACGAATAAAAATGACAAAAAATGTACGCTGCTGACTTTTTTTAAAAATTTTATATATTTTTTAGAAAGCTCAGTTAAAAATACAACTTTTTTGTCACTTGATATTTTTTCGTATCTCTCTCCGTTTTCGAGAAAATTTTTTTATTAAAAACTTTATTGAAAGGTTCATTATCTGAAAATCTAAAACAAAACAATGTTGTCATGGTAACACATAAACATGTCAAACTTTAGTAAAAGTGTCAGTTTCTAAGTACTTAATTATCTTCAAACGTTACACTAATTGCAAAAATGAATCGGTTTGAATTAGCCGAGCTTGCAGATATGCATTTCTTGTATGGGGAAGCGCGGGGTAATTCTTTGTTAGCACAACGGTTGTACGGGCAGCGGTTCCCAAATCGTGAATTGCCAAACCATAAGATTTTTATCAAAATTCATCAAAATCTACGGGAGACCGGCTCATTCGTGGTAAGTATTGCAGAAATGGCAACTTTCTGTGTTTTTTTTCTTGCGCGTTTCTGTTTTACAGCCAATCTAAGAGGCTTTGTTATCTTTGCAGCCTATTCGAGAATTTGCAAGGCAGTTTCCGATCAGAGATGCCGTTGAGGATGAAGTCATGGCACGCATTCAGAATGAGCCCAACACTAGCACTCGTCTGATTGCGTCGCAACTTGATTGCAGCAAAAATACTGTCCATCGAGTATTGAAAATCCACGATCTCTATCCATTTAAACTGCAAAAGGTGCAGCATCTACTGCCTGACGACGCTCCTCGGCGGCTCGAGTTCTGCGAGTGGTTGCTCCGTCAAGCGGATGAAAACGCTGATTTTTTAAGTATAATCTTCACGAGCGATGAAAAAGGATTTTCGCGCGAGGGGACATTCAATCCTCGTAATAACCACGAGTGGAGCGAACAAAATCCCCATGCTACGCACATCAGAGGATATCAGCAGAAGTTTGGTGTTAATGTTTGGGCAGGTATTCTTGGCGACCATTTGATTGGGCCGTACGTTCTACCTGATCACCCCAACGGGAATAACTATCTAGTTTTTTTGCGAGATATTCTGCCCGAGCTGCTGGAAGATGTACCCCTCCAGTTGCGTAGAGAGGCCTGGTTCCAACACGATGGTTGTCCAGCGCATTTTGCGCGCACCGTGAGAGGTTACCTCGACCAAACCTACAACAACAGGTGGATTGGTAGAGGTGGTCCCGTCCCTTGGCCAGCAAGGTCGCCGGACTTGGCCCCCCTGGACTTTTTTCTTTGGGGCGAAATGGAACGGTTGATCTATGCAACTCCTGTGCCGACCATGGAGGACCTAGTTGCTATAGTTGTGGTGGCAGCGGAATTTATCGCGAACAATCCAGGCGTGTTTGCTCGGGTGCGCGAATCCTGGCTCGACAGGTGCAGAAAATGCATCGAAATGCATGGTGGACACTTTGAGCATTTGCTCCACTAATTAATAATAAATTATTTGTAAAAAAGCCTCCTTGTTTTTCTTTCTAATAATAATGAACCTTTCAATAAAGTTTTTAATAAAAATTTTTTCTCGAAAACGGAGAGAGATACGAAAAAATATCAAGTGACAAAAAAGTTGTATTTTTAACTGAGCTTTCTAAAAAATATATAAAATTTTTAAAAAAATTCAGCAGCGCACATTTTTTGTCATTTTTATTCGTGACACTGTCCCCCGGGGCGCCACTGGAAGTCATAATTAACATTTAATTAGTGCTAACTGAGCGTCTTATTAAAGCTTACATCACTAGCAAATTTCAAGAAAATCGGTTAACGTGTCTTTGAAATATTAATAAAAAAAAGTTTTTTGAAAAAAACTTTGACACCCTGTGTTTTGAAAACCATGCACTTCCGGACATCAGTCTCTTATCTCAAACTGCTAGTCTATGGTTCCTCAATATGCCCCAGAAGTTTTTTTCCAATTGAGAGGGGACACCCTGTATATTTAAACTAGTTAATAGTGGGAATAGCAGCAATGTCTAAAGAAAACTCTTGCAAGTTAGTCCAAGCTTTCGGAATTTATTGATTCCATCATCAGGGAAAACTACAAATATGAAGTTGTTACAATAAGAGGTCAAAATTTTCAAAATTGTAAAAATTGACCTCTTATTGTAACAACTTCATATTTGTAGTTTTTCCTGATGATGGAATCAATAAATTCCGAAAGCTTGGACTAACTTGCAAGAGTTTTCTTTAGACATTGCTGCTATTCCCACTATTAACTAGTTTAAATCCTAACTAGTCAGCAACGACTACCCTCTCAATATATTAATATATATATAGAAGAAGGGTATTCTCTTGACTGGACTAGTTAAAAAAAACACAGTGAATTTTGGGAAACCACTTGTAAGTAATTTTCCTTGAGGTTTCAGTCATTAGGTATTGGCCAGGTGCAAAGAATAACTCTGTTAAATAGTCGAGCTTTCGAAATATTTTATTTCTTTGTCAAGACATTAACGTGAGGATACTTTGTATAAAGACATTAGCATACACATGAGGATGATGCACTCAAATATATTGTTAACATATTGGGGGCGTAATAGCCTCGATCGTATAAAAAATTAAATTTTGTCGGAAATTTTCTTGTATAAGTTCAGAAATGAATACTCTCACGTTAATGCCAACATACTGGTCCATCTTCTTGAAAAATGAAGTTTCATTGTAGGACGTGAAATAAAGGCGGTAGGGGGATCCTTAACTTTCTGGACCGTAAATGTCTATAACTTGAGTTTGACTTGACGGAATTCTGCTAACAAGATATGGTTCAAGAAAAAAAGGTGCAGTGAATAGAATAAAAAACTATCCATGCCATTCTGGTTCTTACCGCCCTCACTAGAGGGCGTATTTTGTGAGGTTAATCGTTTTTTCAATTTTTCTCCGGAATCTCAAATGCATCGGTATAATTATCTCATCATATTCAGAAAGAAGATAAAATTTGCAATATAATATGTTCAAATCGAATGACGATATCTTCATTCGTTGAAAAGTTATAGAATAGAATAGTTTATTCTCCTCATAAGACATAAAATAAATGCATAGGAGTAGTCAGGATGATTACAAAACATACATAATATATACAGTATACATAGTATTCGAAACACGCAGATAGGGCTCCTAGAAAAAAATATTGAGGACTAAATCGGCCAAGAGAAATTGATGGAAAATATTTTCAAGTTCCTAAAATGACCGCTAGAGGGCACAACTACTATGACATAAATGAAAATTCGATTTTTCTCGGAAAATCACCATATCAAGGTACTGTATCAATGACGGAAATGAAGAGTTCAGCAAAATTTGCGTCAGTTTGTTCTTTTACTTTTTTCATATCTCGAAAAATAATGGTGGAAGAAGCTGTTGAAAAAATTATTTTTTAAATCGCTGTATCTCCTGAACCCTTGCTCCAAATTTGATCAACTTGGGCTCGTTTGAAAGATAATTTCACAATCATTCGAACGCTCCATTCGATGTTGATCTCCAGTTCACACCACGTCTACTAGAGGGCGTTGTTCACCCAAGGTTCAGTTTTTTCTGATTTTCTCAAAAAATTCGAATGGAATGCTACAAATTTCTAACATTTCTTTCGGAGAGAATAGTATCAGCTACAGTTTGGTGAAAACCGCGATTCGATATCTTCATTCGTTTTTCAGTTATTCGCAAATAATTAATTTAACCTGAAAAAATCAAGTATTTTGTTGAAAAAAATATTCTATGATTTCCGTTTTCTTCAGTGAGTCTGCGTTGCAAGCTAAGTATGAGGTAATTTAATCCTATTCGTCTGTGCTAGTGATTAAAACGGTTATTATTCAAATGTTCAGCCTTTTGGTGCATTTGTGCTTTGATCTAATATTCCGTACTACACGCAAAATAACAATTGATGCAAATGCCACTTACTGAGAATGAAAATGTGGATCCTACTAGTCAAGAACTAAACTGCGATAACGGAAAGTGACTTTTAATAATAACAAATAGAAGAATATCAAATACCCTCTACATTCTGAAGCCATTTCTATCACACATCTTTATCGACAACGTGATAAATGTCCCTACAAATGTTCAAAATGCATTTCATTATTTTCAATGCAACTAGCATGATTGAAGAACGATTCCCATAGATATCGCGATGAAAATAGAGGAATAGTTTGCATCAATTGTTATTTTGCGTATAGTACGGAATATTAGATCAACGCACAAATGCACCAAAATGGTGAATATTTAATCACTAGCACAGGCTAATAGGATTAAATTACCTCATATTTTGCATGCAATGCAGACTAACTGAAGATAACGGAAATCGTAGAATTTTTTTTCCACAATAAACTTGATTTTTTCAGGTTTCAGTTCATTTGCAAATAACTCAAAAACGAATGGAGATATCGAATCGCGGTTTTCACGAAAATATGGCTAATTCCATTCTTTTCAAATGTGATGATACAAATATGTAGCATTCCATTTGAATTTTTTGAGAAAATCAGAAAAAACTGAACCTTGGGTGAACAACGCCCTCTAGTAGACGTGGTGTGAACTGGAGATCAACATCGAATGGAGCGTTCGAATGATTGTGAAATTATCTTTCAAACGAGCCCAAGTTGATCAAATTTGAAGAAAGGGTTCAGGAGATACATCGATTTAAAAAATAATGTTTTCAACAGCTTCTTCCACCATTATTTTTCGAGATATGAAAAAAAGTAAATAATAAACTGACGCAAATTTTGCTGAACTCTTCATTTCCGTCATTGATACAGTACCTTGATATGGTGATTTTCCGAGAAAAATCGAATTTTCATTTATATCATAGTAGTTGTGCCCTCTAGCGGTCATTTTAGGAACTTGAAAATATTTTCCATCAATTTCTCTTGGCCGATTTAGTCCTCAAATTTTTTTTCTAGGAGCCCTAAGGTTTATGGTTTTCATAATATCGTACCTCGCCGACCTTATTGGGACACCCTGTATAATTTAAATTATTATTAAAATAACAATTCTTTAATGTCATAACATTTTTCAACAAGATAACTCTTCAATTTTATGGCAGCAAATTGAACATTCTAGCGCCTATACTGTCCGGTAAACGATATCCTAACTTAGATTTGTGAAGTTCTGTATATAAAAGATCATTATGCATGTGATGTGTTTTGATTTTGATAAATGTTTCTTTGTTTTTAAATATATAAATACAAAGTTCATAGATATACAGACTTGGCAATGTCATAAGTTTGTATTGTTGCAAAATGTTTTTACATGAATGAGTCAGTGGAATTCCAAATATAGCTCTCAATACTCTTTTCTGAGCAACGAAAACTTTCGAAGATAAAGTGGACCAACCCCAAAAACAAATCCCATACCTAAGCCGAGCCTCCACATACGCATAATAAACATTGGGTAACTGTTGGGCTTCTAGGACAGTTCGCAAATTTCTGAATAAATAACTAGCTGAATTAAGTTTGTTAACTACTTGTCCACAATGTTCTTTGAATGAAAGACACTCATCTATATGGAGTCCAAGGAATTTGGTTTTCTCAAAAAAAATGAAGCATTTTATTTTCTATAGAAGTGTTTGGTTTCTTAAAATTTTTTTGGGAATTATGAAATCGTAAGAGTTGTGTCTTGTCCGTGTTAAAGAACAAAGAATTTTGTTTGAATCATGAGTTGACAGCATCAATCACTCCAGTATGGCTTGAAGAATATTACATCAACAAATTTATCAAAGAATCAAAATAGGTAATTGAGTTTTCAATTTTTTCCAAGTTTCGTAGTCAAAAATGCCATAAAAAAAATGAAAAAAAAAATTCAAAACTCCGTTCCCATTTTAATTTAATCATAAAATTTTGTTTGGCGTTATCAGATATTTTTTCTTTTGGTATATCAATATTGTTCTGATTGAATTGAAATGGAAAAGAGTTTCTTGTTCTTTTCTTTTTCCCATCACATGCTCGATTACGAAATTCAAAAAAAAAACTGAAAAAAACTCAATAATCTATTTTGTTTCTTCAATAAATTTGTTAATGAAATATTTTTTAAGCTATAACTTTTAAATGAATGAAGATATCGCCATGCGGTTTCAACATATTATATTGCAAATTTGATCTTCTTTCTGAATCTGATGAGATAATCATACCGTTCCATTTGAAATTTCGGACAAAAATTCAAAAAACTGTTAACTTCAAGAAACACGCCCCTAGCGACGGCGGTAAGAACCAGAATGGCATGGATGGTTTTTTATCCTTTCTTTCTTGAACCATGCATCGTTAGCAAAAATCCGTCATGTCAAACTTAAGTTATAGACATTTACATTCCAAAAAGTTTAGGATTCCCTCCCGCTTTCATTTTACGTCCTACAATGAAACTTTATTCTTCAAAAAGATGGACCATCATGTTGGCATTAACGTGAGAGTATTCATTTCTAAACTTATATAGGAAAATTTCCGAAAAAAAACAATTTTTTATACGATCGAAACTATTACGCCCCGTAGCGATGGACGTATCAATTTAAAAAATATTTCGTCAATTCCAGCAATTTTTTGGTCGATTTCCCCTGGAGGATTTTTTCCCAAAACTTCTACGACTGTTAGTTACTGCGAGATACAGTATCTCTTTACCCTTACTGAATCACCCGGTATATAATGGGTTAGGTTTCTCATTATTATAAGAAAGCTAACTCATTATAATGATTTTCATTTTGTGTACAGGGTAACGCAAAACTAACTGTAATTTTAAATCGAACACCCTATATTTTATATCATTTTCTAAAACTTCTACAAAAAACTTCACTTTTATTAAGCATTCCTTACACCTAAATATTACAGTTATTGAGCTATTCCGATTTCCAAGAATAAAAATATACAACGTTTTTCCCCCGAAGGGTAAAAAACGATTTATTTCAGGTCTGTGCCTTCGGCTTGAACCCTTTGAGATTACACCCTGCTCCGCCACTGCGTATGCATGCTCTATCCCTATCTATTCCATCCCAATTCCGTGTAGTCAGTGCTCCGCCACGCCGTTCCCCCACCGCGCCTACGTGTCGCGGTGTTGGTGCGCGCGAGCTTTCATCAGTACCTTCTCTGTGTTAAGCAGTGTTGCCATCTTAGTGGATTTTACACCAAAACTGGTGGTTTGAGTTATCGTTTTGTGACAAAAAAATGCATCTAGTGGATGGTGGTTATTTTTGTGAATTTTTCATGACAAATGTGGAAATCTGGTGATTTCTAAGATTTCTTCCATATTTGATTTCTGCCACAGATTTCACTACTAATTGACAGTTGACGCATGCGCATGACACGGATCACGATTTCGATATATTCGTCAAATCGTCAACGTCATGTTGAGCTCTCATGTCTCATGTTTCATGCTGAGCATAGATTTTAGTTTGACTGTTGACATAAATTACATAACCCTTTTCGATTAAGCAGAAACATTTACACCGAGTGCGCTCCAGTTTTACCAATAGAACTAGCTATTATCTGGTGTTAATCTAGTGGTTTAAATCGTAGTAAACCACCAAAAAACCACTAGATTTTCAAAAATTTTCGCCTGCGGCGCATTTTTTCATTTAACCAAGTATAGTGATTTTCTGGTGTTTTCAAAGAAGCCATTTTGAGATTTTTGAGATTTTGAGTTGGCAACACTGGTGTTAAGTCGTCAAGGAATTATACGTGGGTCAAGCCTCGGCAAGACCTGAAATAAATCGTTTTTTACCCTTCGGGGGAAAAACGTTGTATATTTCATGTCTGTGCCTTCGGCTTGACCCCTTTGAGAAGTGTTTGGTTTCTGACGACGCGGAATAGCGTACTGTGATATTTGGGTTGAGAGAATAAAAAAAAAAATTCTATATATTCAGAGGTATACATGTATTATACTTGAACTTGAACGAAAAAACCAGTCTACAATATGAACTAACATAACAGGAACATATAAGGTAACTCTAAATTGGAGTGAAAGTTCTCTCAGTCAATTCACCCCGATTGAAGACAGTCTTAAAAATCTCTACTTTTTTATAGTAGAACTTGAAAAAGTTTTCTTTTCCTTTCCAATTTCCATTCTTGAGTATGGCGTCAAGAGGCATCTCGTTTTCCCATCTTGAGGAAGCTACCGCTGATCTAATGCTTCCTGGTGGTGAGCCAATACCTGCCGCTATAAAAGCAGATTTTATCCACCCTGCTATTACAGCTCTTGAAGTCGGCCCCACCTTGCCTCTCACCGTGATGAATAGACTATGAAGATTATCTCTAGCTTTTCTCCTCTCGGCCGTGAGACTGATAACTCTCTGAATCCAGTAAACCGGATCTAAATCCTCATCTGATCCCTTCTGTAATCTCCAACCCGATTGCCTGTGGGAGATTTGGTCCGTTTTGGATCCGAATTCTGGCCACAAGGAAACTGATTCTGCCTCCACATCCATATGATCCTGATCACACCTTAAAAGGGTCAAATCATGGATTCTACGACCTGAGGCTAACAATAGGATTAGAGCTAAACGACGAGAGGATTGAAACATACTGCTGCCGTCTACTGGACATCCTTTCATCCATGTAATGAGTTTATTAACGTCCCAGATGAACTTCTTGTTTGAAACCGGTCTGCTGATCTCAATGGCTCTGAGCATATGTCTCACCAGCGGGTGGCCCGAGATATGCTCTCTCATCATTGGGTTAGCTAAAGTAGCTATTACCGACTTGTGCAGTCCAATAGTCCCTGGTGCGAATTTCTCAATCCTGTGCAGGAAACCCAGGTATTGTGCGACATCTCCTGGTCTGGGATTATTTGCTTCGATGCTTCTTTCTTTAGCCCAAGAAATCCACTTTTTCCAAGGCGCCGAATAGGTTTTGAGCGAAGTGTTTCTCCAGTATTTTTCTAACAAGCTCACATCCTCTATGGCCCAGTCTGTAGTGCATCTAGACCACCCCGTACCTTCCAGGCCTCCAAATGCAGCTCTCGGGCTTTTGGGAGAGGTAAATTGCTTCGAGCGTCCAATAAATGATGTTGGAGATTCCGAATCTGATATGGCGGCGCTAGAGCCCGCGACTTGAGATCTGGTCTCCAAAACACCTTCTCCCATCTCGGTACTACTAGAATATATGTCCCCTTTGCTGTATTGAGATGACTGAGGACCCGGGGAACTAATGACGGGGGAGGAAATATCCACGCCAGATGAAAATCCCACTGCCTGCTGAAGGGTCTCTCGCGTCTCTTGTCGCGTAAGTTGGAACCACCTTCGATATGTTTGAGGCAAACAGATCTATTTGAGGTGTGCCCCACTTCAAAAAATTGTCTTCACTACTTTGGCTGATAAGTGCCAGTCTGCCATTGAATTGTTTCGAGATAGGCTGTCTGCCACATCGTTGCAGGTCCCCGGGATATAATGTGCTGACAGAGCTATATCCTTTTTCTGGGCTAGCTTCAGCAGACGTGATGAGAGCTTCAGCAGGTCGAGGGATTTTGTTCCGCCCTGATTTCTGATATAAGAGACTACTGTCCTGTTGTCCGATTGTATTAAAATGGTTCTGCCTGTCAACTGATCCGCATATGAACGGACTGCCGCATAAACTCCTTTTTGTTTATATGCCAATTACGTTGACGAGGAGACCATACCCTGCTGATCATCTTGCCTCCAATATCCGCTCCCCAACCCAAATTCGAAGCGTCTGCTGTTACAAATATCTCCGGATTTTTTTGAAACAATGGGTATTTTCCATCCAGGTTCTGAAGCCACCACTGGCATTCCTTGACTGCCGCCTTCGGAATGGGTATCGTCTTTTCTGGCGCTACTTCTGGTAACAACCGACTTGCACGCTGCAATTGTCTTGAGTGGAGCCTTCCTAATGGGATCACGAAGGAAGCAAAGTTCAACTTTCCCAGCAGCTTTTTTGCGGATATCCAGCTCCAACGTTGACATTCTATCAGATTCCTCAAATCTAGCCTTAGAGCTACTCTTTTCTTTTCTGGAAGTGCCTTGCTGTTTCTCACAGTATCCTATTATATTCCAAGATACTCTATCCTGGTTTTCGGAATATTCAAGGACTTTTTCTGATTGATTGCCCACCCTAGCTTTTCCAAGAATCTTATTGATTCTGCCATGTGAACTCTGAGTCGATTTCTGCTATCAGAAAATCGTCGAGGTAGACTATAACTCTGATACCTCTGTTTCTGAGTTGGCTGGCAAGCCTGCTGGGATGCCTGTTTTCTGGTAAGAAGCAGAGGCTTCAGTTCACTCAAGGCTGCGATGATTAGTTCATTTTGAGCCGCTGAGCCCCTTATTCGTGCTGCTAAAGATGGGGGGCCTATGACTAGCCCTACACAGAACGGCCAGCTCAGCATCTTTACCTTGATATCTCTATACACCCGCTCAGGTAAGCTCTTAGCATCTGGTTTTAATGCCTGAGCTATACCAACAGTCGGTAGCGCAAATCTTATTTTATTTAAGATTTGAGGATCCATTTCAGCTCCCAGGACATCCTCTTTGCCAAAACTGACTGCTTTCCAATCCTGCCAACCCGGTGGTAAGTGAGCCAGTGCCAGTGTTTTGAGTCTCTCCAGAATCAAGTTATCTCCAGGTTCTTCTGCTTCCAGTTTTGCTAGCTCCGAAAGCGGATAAAGGATGCTCTTGGAAACCATCTGCAACAAGATGAGGAATGTCAGATCTGACCTTACAAATAACTAAGCGGTCATTTTGCTACGAACGAGCCGTATGGCGTACGGCTGCTTTCGATGCGAACGTCTGTCACGATCGAGCCATACGGCTGCTAGGATCGAGCCGTACGGCTGATAGGATCGAGCCGTACGGCTGCTAGGATCGAGTCGTACGGCTCCTATGATCGCGCCGTACGGCTGTTAGGTTCGAGCCGTACGGCTGTTAGGTTCGAGCCGTACGGCTGATAGGATCGAGCCGTATGGCTGATAGGATCGAGCCGTATGGCTGTTATGATCGTATGTACTACCATCAAATGGTATCATACTTTAGCCAGAGCCGAATGTCTATTTTGAACAGGCCACCCAGTCAATGGCTAGTTGTCACTATGCTCATGCTCATTTAAAAATCCAAAGGAGCTTGATGAACTGATACCAGCCAAGGGGTGTCATATCAGTCATTATATTTTGCAACCTAAATACCACCAAAATACCACATTGATAACTTACCTCCATTTGTTTAAGGGATAACGATTATTTTATAAACACAATCTCGAACGACACTCGTCGTTTCTCACATGCATACACTGCCGCAAAACGAAGCGTACTGATGAAAGCTCGCGCGCACCAACACCGCGACACGTAGGCGCGGTGGGGGAATGTAGGTGGGATCAAAAAACACTGTTCAGTAAACAAAATGAAAATTCTGTATTGTTCATTAATGAGGTTCATTTGCGTATTAATGCCTTCAAAATGGGCTTTCAAATGGACCCTTGTCGATATACGTTCTATACTAAACCTAACCAGATTAAAAAACAGGCGGACCTTGTTTTCCAGTCAAACATTGAGTTACAAGGTATGATAAAACTGTATTCGTAAAAAACTCACATATTACAAAGTATCGATCTGATAGTGGATGTCAAGAATATTACGGAAAGCTAATGCATCAGACTGACTCATTGAAGGTTTTCAGAATGTCTGCCATAGTATAGGAATTCACCCATTTATATAAAAATGATATATTGATATTAATTATTATTAATAACATAATAATAAAGTTGTCGCCGTGGTGGCGATGAGCGCAAAGCGCGATGATTATAATGGAAGTCCATCACGGTCGTGGGTTCGATTCCCAGGCCCGTCAGAAATAACAAAAAAGGCGAGGCGACTGGGTGTAGCGTGTTCTGTCCTTCCATTTAATAATATATTTAAAATATTTCTGTGGCAAATGAATAAATTTCGATGCCAGGATGAGTGAAATGAATGAGTGAATGAATGAATGAGGGTGAGTGAAAGGTGAGAGCGAATCTTTAAAAAATAATAATAATAAAAACCATACCATTCGTCATTATCGTATTCTTCCCTCCAATCTTCATAGTCCGTTAGCGAGGAGCTGGAACTGGAACTGGATTCGACTTCTATCACACTTGCATTATTTATAGGGTTATACGCATATGCAGACGTAGGATCATAACGATTTGCTGCCCACCCTGGAAAATATAGACACACCTTAAGATTATCCAACGAGACACTGTCATATATATCTTAGGACCGGTTCCAGCGAAAATCATTCATATTGGTGGTTACTGGTGTACCGAAAACGTATTCCGTTAGGTGGCAATGCCAGCTCGCCTGATGAAATAAATCTCAACTCCGGCTTATTTGCAGCCGTACGACTGCTCGAGAGACCGTCATACTATACAGGACCGGATCTGATGAATTCGGTGCTCGTTAATTGTTCTTGAAAATTATAAAGGTTTGCCGAAAAATGTAAATTTTGCTCAAGAGTAAAGTATAGTTGGTAGGTACTTACATTATTCACTGATAAAACGTAATTTCAATTGAAAACGGTCAGATATCCAATATTATTAAAAAATATAACGTATTGCATGACATGTTGACTGGGACGTCACTGATGGAGATGTGATGAACCTTATTTGTCTTGGAAAAATGTATTTTTATGATGAGTACTCTGCATTACCAAATGGAAAAAAAACATTTTTTTTAAATAGTGTTTTGTGACCTCACTGATTATGATGATTTGGAGTTGGGTTGGCTGATGCGCCTTTTAATATAGCATTCAAAAATGAAAACACTGTTAAAAACACCAAAAGAACTCGAAAGTGGTATAATCTACAAAATTCCCTGTGCAGAATGCGACAAAGTGTATAATGGACAGACAGGAAGATATCTTAAAACTAGAATTTCTGAACATGAACGGAGCATAAGACCCGAAAAAGCGACAAAGTGTATATTGGACAGACAGGAAGATATCTTAAAACTAGAATTTCTGAACATGAACGGAGCATAAGAGCCGAAAACCTCATAAAAACAACGAAAACAGGTCTTTCAGAGCACACAGACCAACATCTTCATAAAATCGATTTTGACAATACAGAAATTGTTGGAAAACAAAAAAACTATAGAAGTAGAGGAATACAAGAAATGATAAACATAAAAAAATACAAGAACAACACTGATAAAAAAACAGATACCCAATTTCTACCGAACTGCTATTCATACCTAATAAATAAATTGAAAACACCACATTAATCAAAAATCGAGCACGCCTATGGTCCCTACACATACCTTATCAGTTAACAATCAAAAGAAATCAGAAAGTAAAAAGAGCAACAAACTTTTTCCAATCTCGAAAAGTGGATCACTTCATTCAGAATCAATCTCTCCTTCGAATTCATCGAATCCACATATATGTAAATGTTCTTTTTTAAAATACATGTTACCACGACAAGGAACCTATTTCTCTTGTAAGTAACCTGTTGTTTTCTACATAAGAAAAAACTGACCTATTTACAGTTTTAACTGTGTATGTGTGTGTATTTTACCAACTCTTTTATATTTGTATCATTTGTTTTATAACTCACAAATTCACTCTATTATACCTATGTAATAATCACAATCCCTATTGTAGTGCCCTGAGGATGACTTTATAAAAGTCGAAACGTCGGCAACAGATACATAGAGGTTTCAGTTGATTTGACCTGTCCCCAACCAACTCCAAATCATCAAAATCAATTGTTCTTGAACTAATCCAGGCATTCATTGGATCAGTATTAAATTATGAATCTAACCGACTATTTCCTCAGAAGTTGTTTCTTACAATATTTTTGTGAACTTCATAGCAAATTTATCAAAAAAACCTCGAATCATATAGTGCCACAGGGTTAGGGGGTTTGGTTGTAATATTTAAGAATATCGATAACATTTATAATGACACATTCCATGATATCTGATATTGATTTCCCAAGTAATCATTTTCGAAAAACCAAACAGCCATTTCCCGTCAGAAATAACAAAAAAGGCGAGGCGAATGGGTGTAGCGTGTTCTGTCCTTACATACATTTAGATGATATACATATATACTTCTGTGGCAAATGAACTTAGTTTCGATGCCAGGATGAGTGAATGAATGAATGAGGGTGAGTGAAAGGTGAGAGCGAATCTTTAAATAGCCATTTCGTGAGAATTTTTAAATTTTGCATATCGAATTATAAATATTCGACATTTTCGGTATATCGCACAACGGCAATAATAATTGATCCACGCATATGCTTGGATTGCTGATAAAACTTGACTGAATATTTCAATCACGGATGATCTGAAGAATCTGTATAGGCCCTAGAATTATGAAAATGAGTTTTCCAATAAACCAAACAACTTTGTCCATTCTAAATTGGATTCCGGTAGTGATTCAGAGACCATATAATATAATTCAGTGATAATGTTTAATTTCAGATCAGTTCTCTTGAAAGTTCTTTATATATTCCAGAAAAAAATGCAAATACCTATATCCGTCAACATACTTCATCGTCCACAAAATCCCGTCTCTGTGCCAGTTCCTCTCTCTTTAGATATGTTTCCCCTTCCGAGCCATGTGGGTGGAGCGTGTCATTCAAAAAGAATTGGATCCAAATACAAGATCAAGACCTGCTTCAAATCTGGAAACACCATCCGCAGTCAACTCACCAAAACTAGACCACCGAACAAAAACAGTGACTCCAAGAACTGTCTTTATCGAATACCCTGCGAATGTGGTGAATCATACATCGGAGAAACCAAGAGACCACTGGAAACCAGAATCGGCGAACACAAGAAAAACACCCAACAAGGAGAAACCACCAAGTCAGGAATCGCAGAACATGTGTGGACCCACCAACATAACATCAAATGGTCTGAAGCAGAGATCATCCATAAAGAGGAACACTGGTTCAAGAGGAAATTCAAGGAAGCAGCATACTGAATAATAACGCATTTAGTCAACCAAGCGTCGAGATCCGCAAAATATGGAAACCGATGATAAGTCGAATCAACAGGTTACGGCTCACTGAACCGAAAAATCCCGCCCTATTTGACCTATAAATACTCACGTATCCCCGGGTTTTTGTTAGTATTCACCTGAAGACGATTGTAGATACACACAATCGAAACGTCGTGAAAAACTCGGTTTGAAATCATTTTTAATTTTTATTTTATTTCTATTTTTAATGTACTTTAATTTTTTTAATTCTTTTTCAGAATATCGACAATTTAAATTCCCATTTAAATTTATATTATTTCTTGAACCTCATATATATATTATATAACTAACCTATTTTATTATTTTTTCAGATTATTGATACTCGAATTCTTTTGATTCGATAGTATAATTATCTTTTCAACCTTTTTTGAATATTTTTTCATCATTTATTTTGTTTTTTTCAGCATAACTCATTTGTTTTCTTAGGATTCAAATATTCATATCTTTAGACAATGGAAGTCCGAAACTCTACTTCACAATTAGGAAATCTGTTTCGCGAAAACAACACTTGAAAAAATTAAAATTCATGACAATGGAATCATTGGGAAAGAAATGGAAAAAGACATCCATTAGCAACATAGTGAACTTCAGAACTGAAAAGGAACGACTCAAAAAAATATTCACCCATTTCGATGAATGCGTTGTGTCGAAATGCCCAAAAATCAGATAAATAATCGTTAAATGCTTTAAATAGCAAAAAAATTTTTTTGATAATTTTTCCAATATACTCTCATGCTTCATCGATAACATTGAAAAAAACGTTTCTGACTCCCTCATTTTTTATGAATGAATTAATAGAGGATCATTTGAAATATGAAATTTATTCAATCAAAAAAATTATGTGTCTAGAAGATGCATTTGAATAATTCTCATAAATTAGGTATTTCTGTGAATTTACTTAATAGAGATATTATTATTATCAAGATGTCGAAGTAATGGTATTATTATTGAATTACCCTGTATTCGAGTATTTCGATAGCCATTAGAACTATTAAGTAACTATACGAAAGAGGTTGAATAGATAGCATCACGTGTTATATTGTTAAGATACTTAACATTAATTATATTCTGGCTTATGTCATCGAATCTTTGAATTTCAATGTAATGTTGCCTATTATTTGTTAATTCGACAATATCAGATTAAGTTGAAAATTTGATTTTATCCACGAACTTTTACTCGATTATCAACAAGTGATATCTACCGTTGGAATGAAAAAGTAATGTTGAATCCTACAGAGAGCGATCAAAATATACTATTCTATTGAGAAAAAGTTGATTATCCTTTGGAATTCAGTTGTGGTTGAAAAACATTTTCATTTATACCAGTTGATAGTATTTTTCAAAACATTCATTTTATTACGGCATTGTTGATATGACAACCTTACATGTCTTATCGACAAGAATTTTTATTTATAATGAATAAACATTTTATTATTACTATTATATATTTGAAATAACTGTGATGTCATAACGAACATAAAAGAGATACAATATTTAGAGATTCTAGTGAGGAAAAGCTTAATTTAATAATATAGGTACGAAGTTTTTCAACGAGGGATTCTAGTACTAGTAGTAGTATTGAAGGTTGGGTCCTGAAGATGGTTGGAAGCATTCATTCGAATTTGGTTCATTTGAATTGCCAGAGTATAATAAAAATTATAAAAAATAAAATAAACAGGTACTGAAACTGGTATAGCAAGTTATTGAGGTAATGTAGTCTTTAATTACACTACATTAGACTAGACTACTTCGAATATATGTTATTTATTTTAGACCATATTTCGGTTTCAGCAGGATTTGAAAAAGTGTTTTTTTTTTCAGTTAACTAAATGGATAAGCTGTTGAGGTGAAGTCAATTCACCAACTCAGCCACAAAATACAATCAATAAATATCTGACACAAGAATCACTAGTTTTCGTTGTGTAGGGCAATGCTCTGAATGGTTAATTACTATTCGTGCAGGATATTCAATATCTGCCGTGGTGTAATCCAGTTGCCCGCACAACGACCGGCACATCAAATAACCCTAAGCTTGGACAGAAAAGCAGGAATGGATTTCACTGATATGCAATAACGGGGCACTGGATTGAGAGTTGGTCGTATGCCGTGAAGGCTAGAAGATACGATCAATTCGCTATCTGAAAAGTGTGTGTTTGAAAAGTGTTTTGAACTGCCAACTTAGTTGCGAAGTTTCAAGTCAAGCTGCGGAATGTGCAGCGGCTAGCTTGTCTGGGAATCACAGGGGCGATATTCACGTGCCCCACGGCAGCCTCAGAGGTAATGCTGTAACAGAGCAGGCACAAAATGTACTATTTGAAAGGGCGCCAGTGCCTAGCAGGTCTCAGGGGTCGGGATCTTGAGCCGACTAAATCCAAACTAAAATCGTGTTATCCATTTATTGATTGAAAAAAACCGCTGCTATTACAATCTAGATAAATAAACACATTACTACAATCTGATCAGCTCACTATTTAGAAGAGGGAAAAACCAACCAGCAACATCATAAAAGACTTCAAATTCACTTTCAAACGGTAAAATTGGTTACCTAACCTTATTATAACAGTGGAAGTGCAACTGAGAGCAATCTTCAATGAATAATATATTCTATTTTTTTTCAATGACCCGTACCAGAAAAAGGACGAACCAGTTTTTTGCGCGCGTCTCTCGGTTGTCGAAATATATTCCTGTACTGATATAGGTGCGGACACCTGTATGGAAACGAACGAACTATCCACGGGACATACTACAGATTTCGTTACAATGCTGAACCTTCCACCATTGCACCTGTGTCTAATGAAAGAAGCAGCAATCAGTGCCTTCAGACTGAGGCAGACAATAAATCTCAAATCAGGAAACCGGATTGGTCATTTGAAGATTTTGGAAAATATTTCTCTAAAATCCATGTCTGAACCGACAGATATCATGCCAGTTAGGTACGACTTCGAAATGCAGTTTGAAGTGGTCATATGCAACCACCAAATTTGCACAGAGAACGGACCTTACTGGGAAGGGATGCATTAGTGTGGTATACTGATGGATCCAAGATGGATGGAAGGGCTGGAGTGGGAGTTACAGGGACAAATTTCAGGCTCTCAAAACCCCTTGGTAACACCCCAACCATCTTTCAAGCAGAAGTACATGATATAGAGATATGTGCTCAGGACTGCCTCAAAAGGGACACTCGAAGGGCAAAAATCTATGTTTTATCAGATAGTCAAGCAGCACTAAAAGCTCTGAAGTCATACACTTGTAAGTCTAAGCTAACTTGGGACTGTAAACAATTTCTGAGACAACTGGCAGCGAACAACCAGGTCACTTTGATGTGGGTGCCAGGTCATAGGGGAGTTGAAGGCAACGAGGAAGCAGACTGCCTTGCCAAAAAAAGGGCAAATACACAATTTCTCCTCACTTGGGAGTTTAAATCCCACTAGAATAAAGTGCCAGGACAAAGACAAGCGAAAAGGCTAGTGAGCCTTTCGCCAAGAAAAGCTAAACAGCTTCTCGAGTTGGACAAAAAAGACTTGAATTTGGTAACGGGACTCCTCACTGGACACTGCCTCTGAGGTATCATCTCAAAAAGATGGTTCTAACTAACTTCTCTGATTTTCGTTAGGAGTTATTTATACACAATTCGATTTTCCAAAAAAACCGGGTAAAAACGTTACAGGTTGTCATTTCTTGACTTCTAAAACCGAGCAAGAAATTAAACAAAACACACTCAGTGAAAAACATGTAGCGAGTGTTGAAAATAATATTGAAAAGAAATACCGGGAATCACATTTTTTTTGAATACGATACATATGAATCTTTCTATTCTAATAAGGAAAGTACCAAAAATCCACTATTTTCCGGAAAATTATATATTGGATCATTGCCTATGCTTTCATTCAATTTAATTATACAAATCTTATGAAACAGTAACGATATATAGCAAAATAATAATTCGAATCATCTACAGGGTGTTTCATGTACCAAGCACATATGGGACCTGCAGTAATAAAGGTCGCTGAAAAAACACTTCATAACATTTAGAACGGATTTCATGTAATCATGATTTTCAAATCGAATTCTTCCCAAAATGGTCTAACTGAAATGAAACATGAGCACCTTTGCTTTTCAGAAACTGTCAGATCACAACAAATTATGGACATTTTTATCCCAATCAATCATATTTAAAAAAATT
The DNA here is from genome assembly GCA_029955515.1 of Chrysomela aeneicollis. Lineage (NCBI taxonomy): Eukaryota > Metazoa > Arthropoda > Insecta > Coleoptera > Chrysomelidae > Chrysomela > Chrysomela aeneicollis. Next base: position 8,418,623 of record JARUHQ010000016.1, on the reverse strand, counting down.
ATCGTAATAAAAATTGTGAAATTATTATTTGTACAGGGTGGTGCAAATTGAACTCTTCTGATAGGAAACACCGATTATTGAAGGAGTTTGAAAAATTAATGCTCAAAATGAAAACCGCACATCGATATCTTGAACCGTTCAAACAGATATAGGGTGATTTCGAATTTTTTGCACCCCCATTACTTATTTAGTTATGATAATTTGTTGTTACTGTTAAAAAAATTCTCGAGGAAAGTTTTTTTTTTTAAAGGAATCCAGTGGTATCTTTAGTTTTTTTTTGTAAGAACTGGTGTTGATTCTATGACATAAATTTGTATTTTCTCATACGGACCACCATGTATATTTTCATCATATTCGTTCTCGAAATGGAATTTTGTAACAGGCTGTCCTGATATTTTCTTTATAGTTGATTTTCTGTACGATATAAAAATGAATTGGAAAATTTCGTCTGGTAAATATACCATTCTCGAACAACTGAAACAGAGTTTACAAACTGGAGACAAATGAGGCTTTCATAAAATGAAATTATCTCCAGACAGTAAAATCATTCACAACGGAGATTGTCGGCATAAAACTGTTTTGTTAAAAAAAGCTGATTTTGAGTTTTAACTGTGGGATAAATTCGCAACGAAACAATTTGAGAGCAAGGGAATTTGTTTATCATCACAGATACTGTCGACTCAACAATATTTTTGAGGAGCTGAAATCTTGTAATTTTGAGTCAGTTATACCGGGAGCTCCGAACCGAATGATTGAATTTTCGTTCGTTATTCAGAGGCGGTTTTTGCGCCCAAACAGGTCAACATATTTTGAAAGATTATCGACTTTTCTCTTTTCAAATTTGTTATCATGTTTGTTTAAAAAAATTGAAGTGTTTTGTGTCGAACACACCAAAAGAATTAAGTGTCGTGAACTAGGAAGGAATGCGGTGAGTGAGCAAAAACTTCAAATCTCTAGTGAACTATAACCTCTTGTTTCGCATGATATGTTATGTGGGTGAAGTGAACTCTATTTGAAACGTAGTCTCATATCATTTAGGATATGATGAGTTGATTTTGTTATATTTTCATATTTAAGTTTGTTCACTTTTTAGGAAATATTTTAAACTCTTTATTTCAATATTTTACTCACAAAGGTAGGTACTACTTTTCTCATTCGTTTTATTCATAATATTTCGTTAAAATTGATTTCATTACCGGTAACTTTACTGGTAAGGTAAGAGATGCAGTTTTTCCATCTCATTTTTTGAACAAAAGCAAAATCACTAGGAAAAATTCATACAAGAGGTACACCAACAAAAAGCTTGAGGAACAGTGCCAAAATTGACAAGGAGAGAACTAACAAATACAACTGAAGGGTGATAACTGCTTGATACGACAAATATAGAGTCCAGTAAGTACCACCTCTCCTATTTCTGAATGGTCACAGCGGCTGCTCAAAATTTGAGTTTTTGTTATTTTTCTTTCGAATATTAGATATATACAGGGTGAGCCAGTTTTTTGTAGAACTTCAACAATTCAGAGGCATTTTCATGAAAAAAAGTTTATGTAAACATATATGCTTGGGAGCTTTGTTATTCACATGGTGTCAAAGTTTCATATATTTTTCTGTTTTCTCCTACAATTTCCATAATGATGAATTAAAATTTGGCATACCTATTACACTTTGAAAGCTGAATACTTTGAAATATTGAACGTTTCTGAATACCTACAGGGTGATACACTTTTGGAGGTCGTACCCAATTTGACCTTTTTTATGTGACGCCTCTGCTTTCAATGAAACAGTTTGTCTTGTAGATTTGGATACTTTATGCTCTCCTCTTACTTTTTGTCACATGAGCTTATTCAATTCAATTGAGAATACCTACATAATGCATAATTTCGAAATTTAAGTTCCTTATGCACCCTTTTATACAAATCATAGTACACAATTCGTAATTCAATGCATAACGCTCAACTCACAAAGTTGACCAACTTTTAACTTTAATGCATTATTCACTATGTGAATTGAGTTCGTGCGCATGCGTCTGTCAAAAATGTAAACCTGTCACTTACAGTGAGATTATATTTCTGTTCTGTACCTTCATTGTGAATCAATAATTGATAATTATAAATCACACAAGTCTCAAATGAGAAAAAAATGTAATATTTTAACCTTGAGACAAATATCGCCTGACAAATCTGTCATTTATTTGAGCAATAAGCATGAAAATTATGCATTTTATAAACACTTTTTTCTGTTGTGCATTATGCATTGAAAATTATGTATTATGCATTAAGCACTGTGCATTGTGAGCTGACTAAACCCGCCTTTAGTGTATTGAATCAAAAAATGTTACAATATACAGGGTGTTTCATTCAAAAGTGACCGGAAAGTGAAAAATATACGAAAACTTTCCTCTTCACGTGCCATTCACCTATACCAAATCTCATTTTGATACACCTAATATTCTAGAAGTTATGACTTGTCTAATAGATTCGTTGACACCCGGTATAGGGTCCTCGTTGGAATCCAAGCACATTTTTACGATATTTTTTTTTTGATTACTTGTCAATTTGATCCATTTTTTGGAACTACTGACAACTTTTTTTCAAATTATCGCCAAATCTGAAGTCACTTGACATAAGTCGTAACGGATTTTTTAGTTGTCAGACATGCATAAACGAACCGCCATTAGAGTTTTTCCCATATGTAACCAACTTTATGGCAGACACGTATGACAATTCAATGTTGAAGTATCTTGTTTTGTTGACTTAATGATGAATAAACATGTTAATTTGGTATTTGAAGATTATTTGTGGAAAAATAGAGATTTATAATAACAGTCCTTGAGAAAATTATCAAGATACATAATGAATGAGGTCTTACAGTCTTGTTAAGTAAGTAATATCGAAATAAAATCATCACGTGGTCTCCAAAATTATATGGCAAGCTTATCGTACCGAGGCATTTTATTTTCATTATTTTCAATTCCGAATGTAAGTCATTCAAAGGAAACTTCATATTATACTAGAGTGTGAAACACTATCTCGCTGGAGATTTGAACTTCTGGGAGAACACAACTCACAGGAGGCCATTCTGAGAAAGAAAATTGTGAAAGACTGAAAAACTTGATAAAGGTAACAAACCTATTCACCTAAGCCATTAGCATGACCAGGAACTGCAGTATTTGGGCGTTCAAACCCTGAATCAATCAATCAATAGATGATCAGGGCAGCCACTCACTTGGCCCAATTCTGAAACACTAGTCGAGTTCGGCAATCTCATCCGATGTAAGGGATTTTTTTATCACGTGACCACGGATTGGTCGGATTAATCGGAATAAACGAACGGTTCTGATCGGTGTCAAAGATAAAAGTGTCAAAGTCTCAATCTGTTTTGAAATTTTTTGATTGTTCAAAAATAATGAGTATTTCTGCTGCTGTATTGGCACTAATTGAAGGAGGCTATCAATTAATATTTGAAGATGATGAAGAGGAAGATATCAGTATTTTGGAAAAAGTAGACAATTTTGCTGAAGAAACGGTACCACGGTTTGCGAGTTACCAATAGAGGCATCATTTTAGAATGTCCGCATCTACCTTTGATAATTTGCTGAAAAAATTACGTATGGTATCAGAAGATGAAGTGGTAGCTGCTGAACATCCAGAAATAATGCTGTAAAAGCAAGTCATGATTGCGATTTGTTCTTTGTCTAATATGGAGAGTTTTCGTTAATGAACACCTCTGTACTTTTGGAATTAGTAATATATGAGTTTTTTTTTTCTTTTTTGTTCAGTCGCTTATTTAGGTTCAGGTCCTTCATTTTTTCAATAATATAATTGGTAACCAAAATTAAAGATTTGGGTTACTACACTCAGGCCTACGCTGATGACATAGTCATCCTGGTCGATGACCAGGGATCAGGCCTCATCAGGGCCACGATTCAAAGGGCCCTCAATGGGGTAGATGAATGGTGTGAAGCAGTAGGGCTGAGTGTGAACCCTGAGAAGGCGGAACTAGTACTTTTCACTAGGAAACGCAAACCAGGAGACCTCCCAAACGTCGAACTCAGAGGGAGGCCCCTACAATACAAAAGCTCGGTCAAGTATCTTGGGGTAATCCTAGACTCCAAGCTAAACTGGCACGAGCATATCGAATATAAAGCCCAGAAAGCCACAGCTGCGTTCTGGGCATGCAGAAGGGCGTTTGGCAGCACGTGGGGGCTCAGTCCCAAGATTCTCTACTGGATCTACACGACTCTCATACGCCCAATGATTACGTACGGAGCCATTGTATGGTGGCAAGGCACAGTATCCGGCAGAGCAAAAACACAATTAGATAGGGTTCAAAGACTTGCCTGTCTAGCGATAACGAGTGCAATGAGGACGGCACCCACAAGAGCATTGGAGACACTCTTAGGGCTGCCTCCTCTGCATCTCCTCATAGAACACGAGGCACTTAAAGCCATTGCTCGATTGAGAAGCTCCAACCAATGGTGGAGCGAGGGGATGTATGGTCATTCTCGATTATGGAATCAGACGGTGGGTGAATGTTCCCTACTTGAATTCCCAGGGGACAGTATGACAACTGTCATAAGATTCAGCAAAAGGCCACAGTCCGTCATTCCCACCAGGGAGGACTGGGAGCAGTTTGGGCACCTCCTAATCCCCAACAACGGGATCATCTGGTACACGGATGGCTCCAAGATGGGTGAATCAGCTGGCGCTGGTGTATATGGGCAATCCCCAAAAGTGGAACTATACTACCCGTTGGGAAATTTTGCCACAGTATTTCAAACAGAAGTATTCGCCATACTCGCCTGTGTGCGAGAAAACATAAACAGAGGCTATCACGGCCAGCAAATCACGATATGTACCGACAGCCAAGCGGCGATGAAGGCCCTAACATCATACAGAGTCAGTTCGCTGCTGGTATCGAAATGCATTGATGATTTGCAAAGGCTTGCTACGACCAATAAGGTAAAACTACTTTGGGTTCCTGGTCATACTGGAGTACCCGGAAACGAAAGGGCCGACTATCTGGCCAGACGGGGTGCGAGTAGCTCAGCGATCGGACCAGAACCAATCCTAGGAGTTTCTAGATCATGGAGTATCTCAACCATGAAGACAATTCTGGATGCAAAATTCCAGAATGCATGGAAAGAGGCACCTGGCATGAGACAATCGAAACTCCACATCGAAGGCCCCTCTAGTAGAGGGACCAAAGCCTTGCTCACACTGAGCAGAAATGAGATCAGAATAGTGGTAGGACTTCTTACGGGACACTGCCACCTGAGCAAACACCTAAACACTATGGGCATCACTGACGATACCGAGTGCAGGTGGTGCTTGGAAGATGAGGAGACAGCTACCCACATCCTCACAGAGTGCCCAGCAGTGGCAACAATAAGGGAGGAGCATCTCGGGAGCATTATCTTGGACCCGAAGAGTGTGAGAAAGGTATCGGTCAGAAAGATAGCCAAATTCGCCCGCGAAATAGGTTACCTCCAAGACTGAACCAATTCCCAGAAATGGCGGGTGCATAACGGGCCCAACTGAGTGGCCTACATGCTTATGGTTCTGACCGCCCGCAAACCGACAATCATCATCATCAATATAATTGGTAAAATGAACTATGAAGATAAAAACAATGCTCTAATTTGACTTAACCTAACGTCAAAAATTCAGAATTATCGCTTTGCTCCGTCAAAATTCTCCGAGCACAGAGATCGTCGACGGATCGTTCAGATTTCAATTGCCGAACGGTTGAGATTTACTTCCCCTACATCTAGATGTCATAAACGAACGATTTAGATTGATCGGAGCAGTCTGACATAAATACCGAACGCAACTACTGTGTTAGGATGGATTTTGACTTGTAATGAATAGTTTCCAGTTGCCAAATTTTACAATTTCAAAAAATGATCGATGATTTTAGCACGAGGTACAGTATAGCAGTGCAAGATTGATTTTCTCATCACATCGGCGATTTCAATAACACTCTTAGTGCCGGTTGCATGAAAGCCCGTCAAGCCTTCTGTTAACTTAACGTGGGATTAACTCTGCTAATGCACGAGCTAAGGCATGCGTTACCGTGGTTATAAACAAATTAAATATTTAATCGTCTGTTGAATCTTTATGCAACCGGTCCTTAGCGTATGTAGGTAACAAGAGGCACACAAATAAGCAACAACATTATATGTAATTAAAGGGTGAGGTAAGATGAACACTCGGTATGTGAGCGCTAAATCTCTATGAATATATGATTGATGTGGATTTTCATCTATAATTTCGAGCCTAGATGTTACCAATTTAATTTCGAAACTATCTGCAGATGATGAAATGTTCAGAGGAGATTGAAGACACATTATCTGCATAATGGAATATGTATCCATTCCACTTACCTATCTTTAGGTGCGTTTTATTGATTTTCTTCTGGTGGCGGTGGTAGGAATGACGAATAAAACGACATCATAAGGCGTTAAACTTGTTAATTTGTTGACGTTGATTGATTTGTAGGTTATTATATATATTTGTGATAGTTGAGAGAAAATATGACTATTAGTAGTTATTACTCCATTATATTACAGTATACAAAATATTCAGGTGAAATGAGGGGCATTTAGCTTCACCTTCTTACTTTTTGGGGATTATTTTGGGGTTATGTTATTAAATCGCCATTTTCTTCAACCCTTCCACAATATTCTTCCTGTCATTCCATCTGAGCAAACGAAATGAAAAGTTGCAACCAGTTTCAGAATAATGTTCAAAAAAACGACCAGAATCAACATTCCAGTAGAGGAATCTTCCCAATAAAACGCACCTTTTATCTTTATTAGCATCAGCTCTCAGCTATATTATAATGAAGAGAACTCAACTGAGTTATGATTTTTCAGATGCTTTCTTATTATCATTACAACTTCACGATAGTGAGGGACTACAGTCAATGTTATTAAACAAGAATATTTTATGCTACTTCCATAGTATTTTTACCTTGATTTTGAGTTCCCCCACGACCTCTTCTGCTACGGGGTGCTGACTTTTTAGTTGACTTGACTGGCTTTTGACAATCTTGCTTCTGTCTCTCTTCCAGTAACGTTTTTCTTTGGGTTTTCAATTCATCTGATGCATTTTCTACCATCTTGAAAATATTGCAGTTATGAAAAATATGACACATGTCAGATATTTTTTTACTTCATTAGAGTCACCATACCCTCAACTCAAGACTATAATAAATATAATACTTGTTATTATTTTTTTTGACATTTCGAGTACACAAAATTGCAGTGGAGAAATATAGGGAGAGCATAAAGGTTAAAGGTATAGGTATTGGAATTTTCGATAAAAAAATTGTTGTAGAAACACCCTGTTGAGGAAAGAGAAATAACTTATCATGTATTACTACTTATTTAACTTTGAAAAGTTGTACAATATGCCTACCACGGATTAAGCCTCTTTTAGAGCAAATCAGCAATTCCCTTGAGCATAAGAAAATTGCACTGACATTTTTGACTGACTCGAATGTATACGTAATGTATAAAATGCACAAAAAACTGAACTGAAATTTCATATTCGTGTCCTAAACAAAAATATTAGTGAAGTATCCACAGTTATGCTGTTTTCAAGGAACTAAGCTTCAGCAAGATAAATTTCAAGCTCTTCTGAAACAACAACACATCCCCGCAAAAAATGGAACAGAATCTGGATTTATAGGACCGAATTCAATTATGGAGCAAGTGCTGCCATATCCATAAATACATTCTGACTGTGCAGGGAGGATTGGATCGATCTACCAGGATTGGTGCATTTGGATGTGTCTATTCACAGACCCTCGAAAAAAAAGACTGAGTAGATCCTGGAGTGGAGTATAAATGATCTATTCATTCTGAAGGACTGCATACAGGACATTTTCATCTCAGGTACCACATATGAAAGATAAATTTGAATCTCCAAACGATCTCTACTGCGTGGACGACGAAACGGTTGAATAATACGTGTATGCTCCTTCTTAGATATACTAAGGAACAATATATTTTTGTATACACAAATTTGTATTATTATTTGAAAAAACTTTCATCCAACCCAAAAAATATGTGGAAAACTACAATAGAATGGGAAGCCCTCCGATATCAGGAACCTAGCTCCCAGGAAACTGATAAACTTCACACGAAGCCTCGGAATCCCGGGCCTCGAATAGATTAAGGGTTATGCACAAAAGATCTAATAGGTCAAGGTGCTTGAGAGGCTGCACAGCCTTAACGACCCCTCCTACAACCTAAAATCTACAATGAATATTATTTCAAACGCCTGTAAAAATGCCAACACAGACACCAGAAAGTAATGCATTGAAGAAAGAAAAGGATTTTTCATCACCTACTGTCATATGAGTTTCAAATATACTACAGAAATGTCTTGCTACTGACATAAGCGCCGCCAGGAACACATTCAGGGGGAATAGAGAACAAAATGTCAAAAACATGGAATTTACACCTTTAACCTTCCATTACTCGCGCCAAATTATAGTTCTTAGTAACTCGCGCACGGTCCAGCAGACCGGCTAGCAAATTAGGATCTATCTGTGTGTGATTGATAAGTTGTGACAAATTTTATAATTATTCTATGATTTTGTGGCATAATGAAAGATACTTAAATTTTTTCCAAAAAATATATATTAAGCACAAGAACAGAAGTGAAAAGTTGTTGAAAAAAAAATTCACCTAAATTTTCATAATATGCATTACATTATATGTCTAATGTATTCTAAACACAAACATATTGAAAACTTGCGACAAAGGTATTTGGTATTTTTGTTTTTCATCCAGTTACACTCTGTACAGCGGCTCACGGTTCTCGGGGTTCTCACTGGAGCTTCGGCTTCAGCTGGTGAAATTGTGGTATTATAGTAGTTCTTGTAAGAAACATATAAAATGTAAAAAACGTCGAGTACACCTACCGATATTTATTTTGGAATCTCTACAAAAATAATAAAAATAAGTCACTTGTTTACTCGCACCTGCTGGTCTACTGCACCGTGTTGAAGTAGCATTTTCGGTAAACTCTTCATATCAACTGATAACTGATGTCCATGTAAGCTAGGGACGTACTCGAAAGGTACATGGAGGAGGGACAATGCATGGCCGCGAATTTCGTAATAACAAGGAAGTGAATTTTGGGCCGGTCCTATACACCGTGCGCGAGTAATGGAAGGTTAATAACAAAGAAATTATACTCAAGTTGAGTTTCCAAGTTGGGGCATCCACCCCCTTACCCCCCCCCTCTCGGCGTCCATGGCTTCTGACATTTCCTTTTCTTCAAGTTTATTGAAGTTTAGTGAATCCAAAATAACGAAATATTCACCTTTTCAATTATATTATCCAATACTAGCGTTTTCGTTAATGAAGTAATTTTACATCTGCATATGGGACATTCTGATTTGTTTTTTCTCCAAGTCTCAATACATAATTTACAGAATGTGTGAGAACAGTTCAATGTTGTTGCTTTCACAAACATTTCGGAACATATAGAACACTGCATCTCATCCTCCATTTCCTGAAAAGATTAATAAAAATATTTTTCCATTTCGAGAAATTCATTCTGATTGAAATATTGTCTATTACACCATTAAATTTAGTTAAGTATCATATTGCTAAATATTTCAAGATTTCTCGAACAGAACTAAACGAGGTATGCATATCAGTTTTATAAATTCTAATTGATTGGTTTCTTTACAATAATTTGGTTAGATATCATTACTACTTGAAACTAGACTTTTATTGGAAATAATCCCTTAGAATACAACTTCCCAAAATTTCGAATCAACATATTCAATACTGAGGAAATGAGCGAAGCCAGATAATCTTTCGCACTCAGTATATATTATTAGGGTGGTCTTTCACTCAATAATATTTTAATATAACGTGTCTTACATCAATGTTATCTTGTACTGTTTGCATTGTAGATGGTTTAGCGATTGCCTCAGGTGGATCTGCTTTCACTTCAATTTCATTGCCAGCATTTGATGAACCTGCTGCATCTGTACCACTATGGTTCTCAGCTGGAAAATGAATTTTTAGAATATTTTTTTAAATCAGGAGCTATACAACTGGTATGGAATTTCCACAATAAATATCTATTACGCTTTTCGGTTTGGGTACAGTTCTGGGTCCAGAATAATTCGAGTTGTTTTTTTTGTGAAATAAAGTTTTGAATCAGGAGCTATACAACTGGTATAGCATTTCCACAATAAATATCTATTACGCTTTTCAGTTTAGTTACAGTTTTGGGTCCAGAATAATTCGAGTTGTATTTTTTTTACGAAAACGAATATTACATGGCAAATTATAGTGGATACTTTGCGTTTCATTTCATTTCATGAAGGCATTCAGCTTTTGCTCTTCGTTTTTCAAAGTATCGCATGGAAACCACCTATGGAATGAAATTATTTCAGGCGATATCCGAAAAAAATATGAGAAATGCTCGGACAGGGCAATTCTTGTTTAGAAAGTGACGTCAGTTGAACAACAATTGAAATGTACAGGGTGACGTACTTTTGTGCAGCACAAAAAATATGTTTTTTTTGCATGGATCAGCCTGTATTTCTTTCAGTATTTTACATGAAGAGCTGATTTCAACGAAACGCTTTCGGGGCTAAATATTGAAATTATTCAAAGGACTTAGAGATATAGAGATATATACCCCTTTCAGTATTGCATCTGAATTAGCAGAAATATTATTAGAAGAATTTTGAGACTATGTTTCATCAACAAGATTTTTTCACTTGCATTCGCAAGGTCGAAAATATCATTCAAAAGTAGTTTTGTCACAATTTATGCTTTATGAATAGTTGGTATCTAGTTGTTTTATTTCTAAACAATTTATCACTTGATTGTTTTGATTAAATATTGCAGAAGCAAAATTACTATACTATACAAGTAGCAGTAATATATGTTTTATGAAAGGAAATCAAACGACTATTTCCCGAGTACCATCTATATTCAACAAACCCAAATCAAAAACTAACATCCAGTTTTACAAATGTGACTGTTTTCTCTCTACCTGCTTTTTGCTACCTACCTAGTTTTTGCTAACATCCAGCGCATATACCAGATGTATTTTTAATACCATACATTACACATTCCCCTCCTTATTTGGTACCTACTTATTTAAAGTTACAAAATTTTCCTAAAATCTAAACCTAACTGGCGCATTCCTGATTCTTATCGGACGATTTTTTGAGGAAATCATCAAATCAGAGCTTTGTCTTCCAGAATGCATTTTCATTGTATCAGCTTTAACATTTTCGAGAGTATCATTTTCATTTCGATTGTCACTGTGAATTTCATTATTAGAATTAGTGTTTAATGGAGTGTCACAATTTATGTTTTCCACACTGTTATTCTCGGTGTTTGAGGAGTAATCAGAATTCAATGTAAAATCATCATCACTACAGTATCGGATCTGATTGAAATGTCTTTTCCACCTCAAATCAGTTTTGCACACCTTCACCAGACATACGTTTCTTCCAAAAAATTTCTCGATTTTCGCCTTACACCAAGACGGTTTTACATCTCTAAAATCCCTAACATAAACAATCTGATCGATATGAAAATTATCCTCCCGTTTCCCCCTGTGAAATTTTTTATTTCTTTCTTGAGCTGCAGCTAAATTATTTTTCACTTCAGTTTGACTCTTAACCTCTGAATTGAATTGTGTTGGCCTAATTAAATCTAACCGACTTCTTAGGGATCTTCCTAAAAATAATTTAGCTGGAGATTCGCCTGAAGAACAATGAGGGGTGTTCCTATAGTTCAACAAAAACTTACACAATGACAAATTAATATTTTTCAGTTGATTATCGGAAAATTCCTTGAGTAAAAATTGTTTCACAGTCTTAACGGAATTTTCCGCTGCCCCATTCGAAGCAGGGTTGTATGCAGGAATAGTTACATGGTTTATTCCATTAGATTTTAAAAAATTCTGAAATTCATCCGAAATCAACTGTGGGCCGTTATCGGATACCAACATGGTAGGTAAACCAAAACAACTGAAAAGCTGTCGCAATTTCTCAATAGTTGCATTGGAGGTTATCGAACTCATTTGAAAAACCTCCAGCCATTTTGAAAACGCATCAGTTACTACTAAAAAGTACTTTTGTTTCAAAGGACCAATAAAATCGATGTGAATTCGCTGCCATATTCCGTTAGGTATTGGCCAAGGTTTCAAGGGCGTCTTTTCTGGAACACTGCGAATTTTTTGACACTCCGAGCAGCTTTTTACAATTCCTTCAACATCTTTATTCAGAGTTGGCCACCATACGTATGACCTTGCGAGAGATTTCAGTTTCACTATACCTAGGTATCTGTTATGTAGCTCCTTCAAAATATCTTCTCGTAGATTTATTGGTGCAATCACCCGATGTCCCCAAAGCAGAATATCTTCCTCTGAGTTTATTTCATCTCTTCTTCTGAAGAACGGTTTAATATTCTCATTTGAATTTGAAGGCCATCCATATTTGACATAACGCAATATTTCTTTTAAAACGGGATCTATAAGGGTTTCTTGCCTCATTCTAACTAGGTCAATAGGTAAATTTGGGCAACTAGATAAATACTTCAAATTCACATGAGAACCTTCGAATTCTTGCAAATCGTCATCGGAGAAAAATATTTTACCTTTGCACGTTTCGCTTTCTGCGATAGGTAAACGTGACAAAAAGTCGGCAATATTTTCCGACGTATTTACATATTTTATTGTGAAATCAAATCCACTCAAAAAATAGGCATATCTTTGTAATCGATTTGCAGCCATTATTGGAATTCCATTTTTCGGTCCGAAAATACTGACAAGAGGCCTGTTATCGCTCAATAAAATGAAATGTCTACCGTACAAAAATTGATAAAAGCGTTTCACCCCAAAAACAATTGCTAACGCCTCCTTATCCAACTGGGAATAACGTTTTTCAGCTTCTGTCAAGGTTCGAGACACAAAACACACCGGTCTGATCACACCATCTCTGAATTTTTGCGATAATACAGCTCCTAGCCCATAATCGCTACTATCTACAGAAAGTATCGTTTCATTTGATGGATCGAAGTGAATCAAAAATGTATCTGCTAGCAAAATACTTTTAATCGCCTCGAAAGCCTCTTGACAATTTCGGTCCCAATGCCAAATAGCATCTTTTTTTAAAAGTTTGTATAGCGAACTCACAATGTTGGGCATGTTCGGTATAAATCTATTATAATACGTGATCATTCCTAAAAATGACTTCAGCTGAGTCACCCCCGTTGGTACAGGCATTTTTTGAATCGCTTTCAACTTGTCTGGTGATTTGTGTACTCCCTCTTTGTCTAGCACTAAACCTAGGTAAGAAATACTGTCCTCAAAAAACTGACATTTTTCCCTATTCAATGTTAAGCCACAATCTTGTAAAATTTTGAAAACCTTCTCCAAGTTTGCCAAATGTGATTCATCATTACGTCCCGTAACAATTATGTCATCTAAGAAGCAGCCCACTCCCGGTATATCTAAAAACAATTGTTCCATAATTCTCTGGAATTGCGCAGGCGCAGAAGCCAAACCATATGGAAGGCAATTATATGCAAATAAACCCTTATGGGTAGTGATTGTTGTCAACTTGCGTGATTCTACATGAAGGGGTATTTGTTGATAGGCATGCGCAAGATCAATTTTCGAGAATTTTTCACCCCCACTCAATTTCTCTAACAAATCGTCTATCCTCGGTAGGGGGTACTTATCAACCACCAAAAAAGGATTAACCGTAATTTTATAATCCCCACAAAGTCAAGTTCCATTATTAAGGAGATATCATTCAAGAAAATATGAATTGTAATAGGTTTATCTGATTCCTGTCGTAAACAAAGGACTGGAGAACATTCATCCTGTATATCATTAGGTAACTCTGGACATTCCGATAATAAATTCAAACGCTGTCCTTGCCTGTGACAGACAGAACTCAGATGACCTTTGAGAGAACACTTATTGCAAATGTACTCACGATAAGGGCATTTATTGGCATAATGCCCTTTACCACACCGATAACACTTGACATTTCCACTTTTCCCACATTCTCCTGTGACGTTTCTCCCTCCGGAAAGTCCTGATGGTCCTGCAGAAGATGCTGCTCCCATGCATGATGATTGGTTAATTCTGCGATTTTCCCCATGTTGCTGCTTTGACATGCGATTTATCTCCGCATCTCTTGGCTCCTGTTTAACATCCAAATCACATTCGATTATCCCCGCCCTTGCAGATTCCTCGATTATCGCAGTATTCAAAGCTCGAGCATAGGTCACATCTTCCTTTTCACTGAATAGCTTATTGCGTACATTTCCTGGGCTATAACCCGTAATGAATTTATCACTTAATTTCGTGTCAAACGAAACACCAAATTCGCAATGCATTGCCAGTCTATTCAAGCGAGCAGCCCATTCTTGTGCACTTTCCGAATTCTGTTTGTTTGCAGCATAAAAATTGAATCGTTCCACGAAAACTACACTCTTTTTTGTGTAGTACTCGTCCAGTTTTTTCACCAAGTCTTTCAATTCACTGCTTTCTGGGTTTCCCGGTACACATAAAGTTTGCAACAAAGTATATGCATCTTGATGCAAACTGTTCAATAAAATGGCTCGTTTGATTCCATCTGATTTAATATCATTTGCGATAAAAAACTGACTCAGCCGTTTATAATGAACTGACCATTCGTTCATTTTAGGATTGAATTCCAACTGAATTCCCATTGTCGCCATGCCTGTTACAAAAACTGCTACGTTTTTTTCAGATGAACAACACCTTCGTCGCGATTAATTTATCAAACTCAATCAACGGCACACCGCACTCCCGCACTACCAATAATTATCCTCGTCGCCAAAATTTTGTAGTGTTTTATGAAAGGAAATCAAACGACTATTTCCCGAGTACCATCTATATTCAACAAACCCAAATCAAAAACTAACATCCAGTTTTACAAATGTGACTGTTTTCTCTCTACCTGCTTTTTGCTACCTACCTAGTTTTTGCTAACATCCAGCGCATATACCAGATGTATTTTTAATACCATACATTACATATATACCTTCGAAAAAAAAAACAAGTTGAAAAAACCGTTTTTTGTATTTGAAAAAAAAAACACTTTTTTTTCACACGGCACATTTTCACAGCGCATTACTTATGTGGCAACTGTACGACTGTAAACACGCAGTGATTGCGTACGCAGATTGCGCCTATATGTAAAATTTTTCGCCAGAGAGCTTTTCGGGCCATGACACCGACACATCCGATTGTTCAGAATCAGAAAAATCTAACTGAATGCTGATCTCTATTATTCATTTAACACAAGAGTTTATTAAGTTATTTGTTATGTACCTATTTGTATTTTTTTAGCGGAAATATATTTTTTTATTGAGATAATTTAAAAAGATTTTATTGCTGTCAGTGATGCCAGTTAATATAGCAGTACAAATTGACAGGATCTTTTATAATCAATAGCAGATGTTGAATATGTCTTTCGACATTCTGGTGAAATTGAAAAATCTTTCTGGGTGTTCAATCAGTTCGTTATATTCGCGAAAATCACGAACCAATAGAAGGCGCTGCACAAATGTCAAAAATTTGACATGATCAACAAACATTTCGTATATGTTTTCAATGATAATTTGTCAATTTTTATTTCACATTTTAGGAAAGAAATAACCAATCCAAAATATTTTGAAACGGTGCTATCGTTTGGTTTTCATTTGAAGAACACAAAACAGGTATTTTATATGAGTTTTATGGACTTATTATGTTTTTATAGGCTTTTCAAACCACCTCTGCAAAATGAATGGGGCCACTAAGGTATTTGTATTTCAATGATTTATCTTTATTTATATTTCCAGAATGCCCAATATTGAGATGTGTATCTAAATTATATTAGAAAATAAACCCTCAAAATAGCGAGAAGTATTGTTTAAAGCTGTTCACATCATACTTTGTGGTATAGATGTGGAACACAGATAAATAAACTGTTCACAAACTTCAGCTCTAGAGCAGCCCTCATATGAAATTAAAATAATTGTATGGAAAAGTTAGCAGTGGAAGTGTGAATATATCTGTATTAAGCTGTAATAGTTTTATTCTAACCCAAAAAATAGATGATTAGACAAAAATTTGTCAATTAACTTTATTCTCTGAGAAAGGTAAGTGTAGTGGTGCATCTGCTTATATTGAGATATCTTTAATAGGCAACAAAAGTTATTATTTTCAAATTCACAATATAATAGTCCATAATAACAATAATAATTTTATACAGATAGAGTATGTACCAAGAATAACTTAGAAAGTTAGAGATCTTGTGGTCTACCAGTCATTCAAATTAATTTCTCTCAATCCAATTCATGGCTCATTCATTTTGAATAAAGATTTGATTTCATGAAGCCTATAATGTGGTCATTCTTGAGGTTTCCATGTGATGACTTTGAGATGTTTATTGAAGTAATCATATTCTTTTTGTGCCTATCTCTTAGTTTAATTCTTCTTGATGGTCCTGAAGTGAAATCAAGGTTTTCATCACAAACAGCAAAAGATACACAACTACAGATGAACCAGATCTTATTTGTTTGATTCAACCTGAAAGGATACCCAAGATACCTTCAATTTGGTATTTACATCAGAAATCCACTTCTAGGAAGTGCTTACTACAAAAGTAAATGTTTGTGGTAATAGGTTTTCCTATTTTCAACATGATATTCCATTTTTTTAACAATCCTGATTTTGTGCCAAGGGAACGATATCTGTACGGTAGGAAGAACGCTGAGGTACTGAAGAAATCTGAAATCTTTCTCGATTTCGTCTTTACGACCATGTGAACTTGCTGCATGTTTCAATAATATCAGTAACCAGCTGATAAAATAAATCCGAAAACTATTCACAATAATTCAAATTCATTGAAAATAATACGAAAGCCTAGCAAATACAATGCTAAATTGCTTTGTTAATCACCCTCGGAAGGCTTCGAGAATTCGTCACCAGAGGCCACCCACTTCGTGATTTTCACGAATAGCGTATAAAAATAGTACATCGTTTCGATTAGGATCAAAAGTGACACTTGTTTGACAAGCGAATTTTGCGTTCTTTAAAAGAAAGCGTTTAATTTTGGCTGCATTCAAATGTCGTAACTTCCTTAGGTAGTTTATTATATACTCCAATACTCAGAGAGTTATTCTTATCTGATTTCTAGTCTATGCAAGTTTTCTTACCCTGGTAGGATACTGGTGACACACGGTTTCAACTTTATAATCTTTTTTATTTTCGAAATTAGTATATTTCACTCGAATATTTGAACTCATTTTGGCACCCCTTGGCAGGTGCGCCCTCATGCTGTGAATTAGCTGCATGTTGCCTTCGTCCGGCCCTGAACTTCATTATTAGTGTAACTCCAAAGAGATAAGTCTAATGGGGTTAAGTCAGGTGATCATGTAGGTCAGGGTACTTCACCACAAGGATATTGAACTATAGGATGGTCCATTCCGCAGAAATTTTTCGCCCGGATGTGACGTAGCTGGGAGTGAAACGTCACTTCCTTTGTGATTGATTTATGATTTTTTTTAGTGACAACATACAGTGTGATACAATGTCTCTGATTTTTATGAAATAAAAAACATAAATAATAATCTCATCAACATTTGAGAACTTTTCACCTTATTATTTTTGTCATCTCAGATCACTATTTCAGTTAGTAAATTCAGTATGAAAGAATATTTTATCTTTCTTTGATTCAGTGATTTCACTTTCAACAATATGAACACAAATTTGGTTGGGAACAGTAAGTAGGACATCACTTTCTTGAAGATCTGCAGGACAGTGTGATCATGTTACATGAACAGTCTTCAGTACCTACTAAATACCAAGTTCTTTGACAAAGTACTACAGTGGTCAGAAAGTATCGATATGCATCGGAATAAGGAGTAAATATAGTGAAGGCAGTTGCTGACTAGCATAGTATTACTTGTTTTCAGGGTATGAACAGATTAAAAAATGCTGGATGTAACTATGAAACGTTTATATATAGTATATATCTATAAAATGTACTGTAAGAATTAATGATAAATTCCAAAACAATGAGAGGTAGCTCTATTATTTTGAAGTTATAATAGGTAGCTATTTATTATGAATATGATGTGTTCAATCATTAATCTGAAAATACACAATATCAAAATTATTTGCTGAATTCTAAGAATAAATTGGATGTCTTCCAGTATATATTTTTCCAGTTCTAGCTCTCTATTTATTGAAACAATAACCTATAACCATCAATGCTTACTTCAAAAATCGTTGAGGAACAGGGAAGTATCAGAAATTGTTATTCTACCTAAAGATAAGAACACAGTTTTGCTGATTTTAAAAATATATTAACAAGACTCAATGAAATTTGTGATTAACAATTGTTTCAATGTATTCAGTTCTATTTCATTTCACTTGAATCAAATTCATGTGATGCTCATTAAATCCTCTTTTTGTCTGTATTTGTTCACCTCTTTATCTTCAAGAAATTGTTTCTTACATTTAAAAATGGACAAAAAGGAGTGACAATTTTTAATGGATTTTTAAATCACAACTACTTATTTCTCTTTATTTGTGATGCCAGGCTGAACAAATTCTTTGTGTGAGATTTCTCCTCAATGGTGAACCTATAAAAATACCAATATTAGGATATTAGTTCACAAGAGTATATATTTCTTACTTGATTCATTTTCCGCTGTCTTCTTCAGTTGTGGAATGTTGTGAACAAATGCTATTTTCTGGGATCCAAAATCTAAGTAGCAGCCATGCAGAGATGAGGTATCTTTTAAATCAATTCATTCCCTTTTTGAATATTTATCGAGTCTGTTGGATCCGGAAATGCAAGAAACATGTATGCCTCAAACATTTTAATACCAATTGTAGAATCTGCATCCGTGTATAGCATTATACCTGTAATCAAATGGTCACATTACATCCCTTGCTTACATATATGAAAATATTTTATGTAACTAGCATTTCGTATGGCATGTACCTACTTACGTTGCCTTTATTTTTGAGATTTTGTCTAATACTGGTTTGTGAAGCTATTGAAATTCAGATAATTCAATATTTTCACCAAAGAAATGTTAATCTCAAAATCGAAAAAAAAACAAAGCGCCGTCATTATTCGATCATGGAAAAATCCAAGACCAGAAGGTAGCCGGGTGACGTCATAAAACTGGCTAGTGTGGGCATCATAGGGAATGGACCATCCTATAGTTTAATATCCTTGACTTCACCACCCCATGATACCTCCCCATCCCCCACTAACTCACGAATGGACTTCCAAGAATGTTGCGCTTGGCAATCCGAAAGCAATCAAATCCCCTTCTTCTCAATTTCGGCCATTGACTTCAAAAATTTGTCTAAAATTTCGATTTTTGACCTCATCTGTTTTTCATGGGCTGCAAATTCACCTTCGTATAAACCACTGGGACAGTATAGTCATAAACTTACTGAAATTGTTAACTATCTAATGCATCATATTAATCTAGTTGCAACAAGTTAAGGTTACGGTTTGAAGTCAAGGAATCATGGTAGATGAAAATTCTCGTTATTCTACTTGCAGAAACTTCGCTGGTTCAAATCAAGTTAGTGACTGGATACTTCCCTGAATGTGAATTTTGCTGTGCCCAATAATATAATATGTGTTGTGTCAGTGGAAAATTTCATACTTTCACCTAATCAACATTATCTTCCTCACATTTCCTTATATACGAATAATGCCATAAGCCATAATGCCATAAGCCATTTGTCATTACTTGGTTGATTCTGAATTTTTGAGAGGGAGATTTGTTCTTTCCTTGAATAAACAGTGCTACCACAGTAGTCTTCTATTTTTCTACTAGTTATTTCAGGAACTTATTTCGCATTGAGTATTTTGTCAAGATAATAATGTTTTTTTAATGAACCATTTTCAAATTGAAAATGAATTTACCAGGTTGGTTTTCGAGTAACTATTTATCGAATGAATCGATGAATTCTCGTCATATATGTTCTTAACTGTTTAGTATGTTATTCATGATTCCTAACAGCAGTGGACGTCAAAAGTGATTAATGATTATCGACTAAAAACAGCTTTTTTAACAAAAGATCTTTTTTTATCCATATTGAATTCTACATAAAAGAACTCCAACAAACACGAGGTGGTTTTTTTTGTTTTTGTCCATAGGAAAAACCAAAGTTGATGATTTATTGAAGACATGACACGCCAAAAATTTTGTAGTTTTTGAAATTCATAAAACGAAAAACGGTTAATAAACTTCGAAAGCCATTTAAAGGGTCCATACATAGCATAACATTTTTATATTAACCAAATTTTACATTTACCAAATTACAAAAAGAATATCTTGGCCACCCTGTATATTATGCCAATTCGATAAAATATTTGTAATAGAATTTCTACACCAATTTTCATGCTTCACCTAGGAATGTAGGTCTTGTGATTGGAGTTCCAAATGTTATTAACCTCGCACTAGAGGCCTGTAAAACCCGAGCGCCCCTATACAAACTAATCTTTTTCAATTATTATTCTTTTTTATTTTTCCAGTATTAGAAGTGTTAATTATGACAGAATTGACTTATTATATGATGGTATGTTATTTCAGTTAAAATTATTTTCAGTAATTTTAGTCACAAATTTCAGTATAGTCACAGTATGTTCGTAAATAATTCAAATATACAAGTTTTTGATCAAAATATAGTTTTCGGTGAACAGTATATATTGATGTAGGAGGCTACATACTGAATTGCATTTGAAAAAGTTTGCATCTGCAGTCAGTATTTTTTTTTTAAATTGAGGGTCTATCAGACCCGGCAGCAACAGTTATTGAATATAGGGCGCCACTAGTGCAAGGTTAAGGTCGGATTACAAGGGGAATCTGATACAACTGACTCTGAATCACATGACCTACACATAGCTGGTTAAATCCGGAATCCTGATCAGTATGTCGAGCACTGGAATAATCGAACATCAAATTGGAGTCCCATCCGCTATTATACTACTATAATCAATATTATAATTCAACTTACCTGAGCATATAGATTGATTTGTCAAATCAACAATACTGATATTCATTCCGGAACTTTTGGGGTCTAATTTGATTATTTTGTTGGGATACCTGCCATTTTCATCATCATTTTCAATAATAATGATATCATTTCCACTGTTGCAAGATGGATTTGGCGTACTATTCGTTTCAGTTCGCTTTCCCGACGCAGGACCAGGGCAGCTGGAAATTCCACTACTTTGCTGTGCAGGATTATAATCTATAATGGTTAAATCTGATCAACTTCTAGAATGGATGGTGTCAAGATAATTTGTTTATTTTTACAAATGGTTAAGCTGACAAAAGAATCCTGAACGTTTCTCAAAAAATAGTTATTTATGCAACAAGTGCAAAAAGTACATGTTCATTACAAGTGACGAGAAATTGTCCAATGTGGCCGATGAAAAATGTATTTTCTACAAACCGTTGAGAAAGTAGCCTTGGGCGCTTTCAAATATCAACACAAATTTGACGTTTTTCGAGGAATGTCATTAAGTGACAGCATTTTAGCTCGCATCCATCATTGTTGAAAAAAACGAACTCATTATTCTGTTGCATAATAGAAAAAAATAGTTACAGTGAATTATCTAACACACCTCCTGATGTAGCAGAAAGTGTGAACTTTGTGAATTTGAACCTCCTACCATAGACATTGAGGAAACATATGAATTATGATATGCTAAAGATATCCAAAACTTGTCGAATTTCTCAAAACACCAGAGGGACCCGATTCTCGAGACTGTCGGAATTGGTTCCAATAGGAAAATTTCGATATTTCCCGTGGAAATTTAAGAGTATTTTCGAATCTTCCTATAGGAACATTTTCCTACATATTTCAGAAGAAATGCATACCATACTAATAACCATGGGAACAACATTTTTCCGTAGGAAACACTCATGAAACTTGATTTTTGATTGGGTTTTGACAAGGTTGTCAGGAAATAACCTACATTGATATTTAGTATTCCATTTGTGATTTTTATTATGCAAGAAGTGGAAATGGGGAATATAGATCAAATAGCTCATCTAGAGGTATTACAAAATTTGGAGTTTCAGCTAGGAGGCTCAGAAAAAGATTCACTTCTAGAACTAATGCATTTGGGTTTTTATCAGAAGACCAGTTTTTCGTTTAACCAATAACATTACTAGTGAGTTAATAAATATGTTAGATCTATTTCTCACAGGACCTTCAAGAAATTCAGCACTAGATAAACGAAGGTACAATTTTTAAATTGGTTCATACTAAGGGTTCTCTTCAGGTCCTGATTGATGCTCTAAATCTTTATGACAGTGAATGTTCCTTTCCTCAAATCTTCAGAAGCCTCCATTATTTCTATCACATTTGCTTATGTTGCCTGCTTATGCAACCAGTTTTTTGGGTTTTATTATAACATTAGCATTAGTATCGTTTGAATTCCTTTTATGATAATAATTTGTCAAACTGATGCAAAATCAACGAAATATTCTTTAAACCTCGAAATTTCATTCATTGTATTTTTTCTGTTCTGTGCAGTTTTTGTTGCGTTTTATTTCTTGAGTTCCAATAAAAAAGTAACAGTTATTTTTTTTTCCAAAGTCGTAACCACCATGTTTCATTTCATTGCAGATTAATCAAAAGTCTCAAATGACTTCTAACCGCCAAACTGAATGGAAATGGAAAAAACTCGATTTTCGTAAACGCTATCGAAAAAGGCTTAAGCGCCTCCCGAAAACTGAAAAAAAGGCGATATCGACATTTTATTTAATAACTCCATAATTTCAAGTTCTTTTCATTATTTCTTTTTTCGTAAAGGAAACAGACATATTAAAGGTATATCCATGCAAAAATTATAGATTATACTTGAAATATAACAAAATTAAACGTTAAATTCGAATAAATGAGGACCATTTCCAACAGAAATTGCACCAATGTCATTGGTGTGAATAACAAAAATCAAGAATTTATCAATGACGCACCGCAATTTCCCACTCTTCTGGAAAATATTATTCCATTGGATTCAAGGATAGGTGTCATGAGAACTGGGAGCATGGGAAAATCTTTCCGTAGGATAAAACTTCGACGGTTTCGAGAATCGTACCCCAGTCCGTTGAATATAAAGCATAAATAACTTTGACTATATATTTTTGGTTCATAACGTTATATAACTGTGGGATAGACATAAATTTCAAGTAGCTTCAATAGCCAATGGATTCAAAACGCGACATCTCAAGCCGCCAGCCCGGGTTCAATCCTTAGCAATTCTTTTTTGATCTGAGTCATTTTCCATTATTTTATATCATTCTATCACTTTGCGCTCTAAATACACAAATAGCTAGTTTCTCAAAATACATTTTTCTTTGTCTTCTAACTCATGTTGGAAAATTGTTGGTATATCTTCTTTACATATTGGAAAATGTTTGTTTTAGTTCTCCAATCGAAAACATTTACATTAATGGTTGTGCGAAAGTAGCTCCGTAATCAATACACTCTATGCACCAACCTTCAATTAGGATAGTTTGCTTACATCAAATTCTATGAGGAATGTGGGTAATGTGTAGTAGGTTTTTGTAAAAATCATTCAGGGATACCCTTTAAATTATCGGGAGTTATTACACAAGTGCTTCAAAATTATTGATAATTTTCCATGAAAGCATTGTTCCGTCTTCACCTTCTCTTTGTGTTTGTCTGATTATTGTTAATATAATATAATTTACTTTGCGCGATATTGCTTCTAATGTAGTAAACTTCGACCGCTCCTCGTATCACCAATTTCTCAACAAAAACACACCTGTGCGAACAATTGCGATTTTGTCGTTCGCTCGAACATAGATTTTCTAGTGCGATTACTTTCGAAAACTCTTGTTCCCTGTTTTGTTCGTGACTACCGCGCTGGCCAGTGATCTAATCAACTCAAACTCCCAACCTCAGAACTTCACCTGTGGTGGTACTTCAAGAATCTTCAAGATTTTCAAGGTAAGAAACCACAGCCTCGATTTAACCTCTCAAATCAATATAGATCATCTACGAGTTTCTGTTCTGGTAATTGTATCAACAATTTTATTTAATTTCAATTATTATACAGTCCACTGAAACTACAACATTATTTGGTCCTTCGAGCCGGATATTTTGTTTCATGCGAAAGTGCATGACGAAATTGTTGATGTAAAGGCGAAACAGAAATTCGTTTTTTTCTCTCTCTCGTTGTTTCCATCATACTCAGACAAACATATATTATATTATATTTCTCTTTACCAAATCAGTTGTTTGCATTTGATGACAACTCGTACTGATTCGGTAGTTATGGGAAGCCATGCCTACCACCTCCACGAGAATTGACTCAGAGATGAATCTCCGAGTCAGCAGAAATATTCAATAAAACTATTTGCATTCATTTATTTCCAGCTTTTTGTTCGTACACCTCATGAATAAAAGTTCAAGTAGTACTCGTGAGTTTTTTAAAAAGGTGTTCCCCGAAAAAGGACCCAAAACTGGCGCAGTCGTAGTAGGATTTGCCTAACGGTTTCGAACGACAAAAATCGCGTTGTACCGGTCTGTATCAACAGTTCAACGGCAAATTTGAAGGATCCACACCAACGAAAAACTTCCGAAAACTACACACTTGAAGCGGAGGACAAGAATCGCCGAAGCATCAACACCTGAATTGGAGGACAAACATCGCCAAGAATTTAGGAACCCTGGTAGAGGACCACATCGCCGAAACCAGCTAGATTAAGCACCTAGAATTAAGAAGAAAATGAAAACAACAGCAGCAATTCTACTGTAAGTGATTTTGCTCTAACAAACATTCCATCAAACCCTATCCAACGCATTGTACATTTTTCATTGTTAATTATTGGGATTTTTCATGGTAGATCAAAGAACTATCGAAGAATTATCAGAATTATTAAGAACTACATTTAATTCACCACCACAGACTTTAGAACCAATACCAGAAATGGCAGAAGTAAACTATAATCTTTTAAGACTTTTTGTAGATGCAATTCCAAAATTTGACGGAAATCCACATACTCTCGGAATTTTTCTCGAAAGTTGCAATAACTTAATTGATAATTTCAGAAGTGATACTAACTTACAACTCAACACATACATTCTGCGAGCCCTTCTTGGAAAATTGACAGGCAGAGCTCTCAGTTTGATAGGTTCACGTACCGAGCTAAAAACTTGGGCTGAAATTGAAAATTCCTTAAAATTATGTTTTCAAGATCAGAGGAACATAGATTGCCTAGTTCAAGATTTGATTTCTTTGCACCCTTTCAAAAATGAAACTCCATACAATTTTGGGATGAGATGTCAAGACTCTAGAAGCCTCTTGATATCAAAAGTGAATTCAGAAGAATTAACTGCCATTGAAAAAAGTATTAGAATCAAAAGTTATGACGATTTAGCACTCAAAACGTTTATTAGAGGACTACCAAGTCAAATACAAAATAACATTAGGCTCAGAAACCCTGAAAATCTAGAGAAAGCTATGTCATTGCTTGTCGAAGAAGAAAACTTTCTATATAGTACGTTAAAATCCAATACTATCAATTCACAAAACATGTTTAAACTCGGACAAAGAATAACACCCACAAATAACAGACAAAACAATTCCCAATCGACACCACCTTTCTCAAATAATTTCCAAAGACCAATGCAATCCAATCAACCAAACTTTCAGAGACCACCATTCCAAAATAGCTTCAGAAATCAAACCTTCCAAAACAATTTCCAGAGACAACCGTTCCAAAATAATTTCCATTTGACACCACCTTTTCCAAATAACTTCCAAAGACCACAATTTCAGAACAACTTCCAACGACAACCTTTCCAGAATAATCAAGGACAATTTAGACCAAATAACAGTCAAATAACCCGATTTCCACCACAAAATCAAATGTCGCGAAGAACATATCGACCTGAACCGATGGATACTTCATCCGGAAATACACGTATGAACCAAAATAAACCATCTACTTCTACACAATTATATACACAAGATATTGACGAATTCGAAAACCCATTTGAAAAATTCAATTATACTGAAAATTATGAAGAAAACTATGAAAATTGTTATGAATATCCTCAAGATGATTTTTCATATGATCAATCCAATATTGAGTACACACAATATAATTCCGCAGGACAAGAAAGTGATTATCAAAACCAAAATCAATATTCTTCAAATGATGAATCGCAAAATTTTCAGATAGACCCCGATATAGGGAAACAGACATAATAAACATTAATTTAGTCAAAGCAAATTTACCATACATTTTTATACCAGAACTTAATGCAAATTTCCTAATTGACACAGGCAGCACGAGAAGCTTGATGAATCCTGATTTGGCATATAAATTTTACGACAACTTTATTTTCAATGAAGATTTCAATATACAAACTGCTCACAATATCAGTTATCATAATGAAGTGATGATAATTCCTATTTTTGAAATTTTTAAAGTTAATGAATCACATAAATTTTATCTGTTCAATTTTAGTCAGAAATACGACGGTTAAATTGGCATAGATTTATTGAAACAACTACATGCTTCAGTAAATATTCAAACAAAATCTATCACAACCCCATACGTCAAAATTCCAATCATATATGAATCTGAAGAAATTACCAAACTAAAAAACAAACTACAAATTGATAATTATATTCTAAACATTCCCGCAAGAACTTCAAAAATTGTAAAAATACCAGTCAACTACGAAAAAGGCATAGGATACCTGGACTATATCAAATTCAATCCACAAATAGAATCTCCTCGCGCAGTTGTTAATGTAGATAACTATTTTGCAACCACATCAATTTCGAACTCTAGTTCTGAATCAGTGAAAATTCGAATAAAAAAACCTTTTGACATTGAAATATTGAATATTAGTGAATTAAACTTTATGGAAAAAATGGAAACCGATGACTACTTCGACCAACAACAAGATAATATCTTGAAATCCAATCTGAAAACACTCCGTCTCGAACACTGTAACAAGGAAGAAAAGCAAGCTATTAGAAACTTATGTTTAGAATACCGTGACATATTTTATTGTGATAAGGTACCACTGACTTTTACGAATGAAATCCAACATAAAATAAATTTATCTGAAGAAACACCAATATTTACGAAAACATACAGATATCCCGAAATTCATAAAACTGAAGTTAAAACCCAAATTGAAAAAATGTTAGATCAAGGTATAATTCAAAATTCTACTTCTCCTTGGTCAAGTCCAATCTGGATCGTTCCAAAGAAATTAGACGCTTCAGGAAAAAGAAAATGGAGACTTGTGATTGACTATCGTAAATTAAACGAAAAAACCATAGACGATAAATACCCACTACCAAACATAACAGACATTTTGGATAAACTAGGAAAAAGTCAATACTTCACAACACTAGACCTAGCTAATGGGTTCCATCAAATTGAGATGCACCCAAACGACATACAAAAAACAGCTTTTTCAACTGAAAATGGACATTTTGAGTTTAAGAGAATGCCCTTTGGACTCAAAAATGCACCAAGTACGTTCCAGCGAGTTATGGACAATATCCTCAGAGGACTACAAAACGAGACATGCCTAGTATACTTAGATGACATCGTTATATTTAGTACATCTCTTCAAGAACATACTGAGAGACTAAAACAAATTTTTGAGAGACTCCGACGATCAAATTTTAAAGTACAACTTGACAAGTCAGAATTCCTCAGAAAAAAAGTAAATTATTTAGGACACGTAATCACCCCTACAGGCGTAAAACCCAATCCTGACAAAATTTGTGCAATAAAACAATTTCCGATCCCCAAAACAACCAAAGAAATCAAAAGCTTCTTAGGACTTGTAGGTTATTATCGAAAATTCATTAGAGACTTCGCAAAAATAACAAAACCATTGACCCAATGCTTAAAGAAGAACCACAAAATCGTTCATGATCAAAATTTTATTTCTGCATTCAACACTTGTCAAAATCTATTAACAAATTCACCAAATTTACAATATCCTGACTTTACAAAAAAATTTATTCTCACTACAGACGCTTCAAATGTTGCTCTTGGAGCAGTGCTTTCACAAGGACCAATAGGATCTGATAAACCCATAGCATTCGCTTCACGAACACTAAATGAAACCGAACAACGATATAGTACAATTGAAAAAGAACTTTTAGCGATTGTTTGGGCCTGTAAGTACTTCAGACCATATTTATTTGGTAGAAAATTTACTATATACACGGATCATAGACCACTTGTTTGGATTTTTAATCTCAAGGAACCTAATTCAAAATTAATTCGATGGAGACTAAAATTAGAGGAATTTGAATACGACATTGTATATAAAAAAGGCAGACAGAATACGAATGCTGATGCTCTTTCAAGAATCAATATTAATGCCCTAGAAAACGAATCAGTGATTAACAACCCAGGTGATATCGTCTCAGAAACACTAGAATATCTAAGACAACTTTCTCAAAACTTCGTACCGCAACAGAATATACCTCCTGAACCCGAAAGAATCAATCAACCAGCTATACAATTGATATCTGATATACAAATACAACCACCTGCAAAACCCCCTGAAAAAATCAATGACGACAACACTGGTACATCAACACAGCATTCAAACTTCAATGAAACTACGAACAATGGAATCAAAATTCTAGACGAGATAATAAATAACAAAGTCAACCAAATATTAGTATTCCCTCAAGTCTATCCCAGATTAAAAGTGTCTCAAGAAAATTACGAACATCACAAAATTATAACCGTAGAAATTCCTGAAACAAATAACGAATCTTTGATTTTTGAATTTTTAAGAGATTATACCATTACCAGCAAAACATATTGTATGTACTTCCATTCTGACAAATTATACAAATCATTCAATGAAGTATATATTCAGAAATTTTCAGAACGAGGTCCAAAACTAATTAAATGCACCAAAAGAATAAACACTGTAATGGATAAAGACGAACAAATTTTAATTGTCAAAAATCACCACGAAAGTAAAACAAATCATAGAGGAATATTAGAAACCCTAGAAAAAATTAAACGAAATTATTATTGGATTGGAATTAAAGAGTCAATTACAAATTTCATAAATTCTTGTGAGATTTGTCAACGTGCAAAATACGCTAGGAAAAAACCGTATACTCCACTCATGTTGACCGAAACACCATCTAAACCTTTTCAGATTGTTCATATAGATCTTTTCTTTTATGACAATAAAAACTATTTGACTATTGTAGATTCATTCACCAAATTCGCCCAAGCTTTTCAAATTACCGGAAAAACCGCCATCAATGTAAGTAACGCCTTAATAAAATACTTTTCATCATTTGGAATCCCTGAAAAATGTATACTCGATAACGGCACTGAATTCAATAATGAAACAGTCAAAGAAATATTGAATTTACATAAAATCAAAATTCATTTTACTACACCAGCCCATCACGAATCGAACAGTATAGTTGAAAGATTTCATTCAACAATAATTGAACATCTTAGACTTCTCAAAGAAATGTATCCCGAAGAACAAGATATTTTAATGGACTATGCTATTATTGGGTACAATAATTCAATACATAGTGCTACGAATTTCACCCCATTTGAGTTAACTTTTGGCCATACTAATTCAAGAAATCCAAATGAGATATTTCTTCCAAATTCATTTTTCACAGATTACGCTGAAAATCATAAGAACAAATTAGAACACGTCTATTCAAGGGTAAAGGAAAATTTAGATACCAATAAACAGAAAATTATTTCCAAGAAAAATACACAAGGTGAAACAAATCCAAATTACAAACTAGGACAAATCGTCTTTAAACAGAATCCGCAGAATCGCAATAAGAAAAATAATAAATTCCTTGGACCATAGATAACTGAAACCTTAGACAGAAATCGAGTAGAAATAACTAATAAGCAAAACAACAAAAGCGAAATTGTTCATATCAAAGAATTGAGACAGACTCCCATTGTTTCAGATTCACCACGTGCCTCTACATCCACACACACAGCGAATTGACATTTCCGACATTTCATGACCTTGCTGACAATCCCGGACTCTTGACATTGAAACTGGGAAATGCACAAAACAAAATTGATTACTGGTCATTTATACAGATATATGATATCAGTAACATAGTTGAAGAATTCAGATTATTAAGCTCAAGTTTCAAAACATTCAAAGACGCAATTGAAAGTAATTTCACAACGGAAACTGATAGAAAAGATTTTTATAACTTGTATAATTTAGCTTTCACTTTAGAAAAAAGAATCATGACTCAAATCAACCAATTGAACCCCATCTTGAATTTCAAAATGACTAGAGCCAAACGCGGACTTATAAATGGATTAGGATCTATTATCAGATCAATAACTGGCAATTTAGATCAAGATGATGCTGAAAAATATGATAAAGCAATAGAGACATTATCCGACAACCAGATGGAAATCAAAACCTTGGTTAATGAACAAATAACACTTCTGCAAAGATCAATTAACGTATTCGAAAATAATACTCTAGTTTTGGCAAATAACCAAAAAACATTGCAAGTTGAAATCACGCAGATACAAGAAGTTCTGAATGAGACAAATATTCAATTTATGAATGCTTACAATCAATTTTTATTCCAAACATTAATATCACAAATAATATTATCCTTCCAAGAAATGTATGATATTCTTGAGAAAATTGAAATCGCTATCACATTTTCAAAATTAAACACGTTCCACAATTCAATAATTGAGCCAATAGAACTATTGAATGAAATTAAATTGATAAACCCTAGTTTGAAAACAAACATTTTACCATTTGAACCAATCTTGGAAAATATTCTCATTTTTGAAAAAATAATGGAAATCAAATGCTATTCAAAAGCAAATCAAATTATCTTCATTATAGAAATCCCAATTGTTGAGAATGAAAAATACGATTATTTCCACCTTTACCCATTGCCAACTCTTCAGAACAAAATATTCCAAACCATTATACCTCAATCAAAATTCCTTATCCTAAAATGAGCAAAATTACATGTTTTTGGATCAAAGATGCCAAGAAGTCTCAATTGATCAATTTTTATGCCACGAAGCAAGCCCCGTGAAAATAAAGGAAGAAGCTCCATGTGAAATACAGATGCTAACATACTCGAAGAATATTACAAACTGTCAACCAATTCCAGTTGATATAAAATCAATCAAAATTCAAAAACTAGAAGACAACAAATGGATTATAGTTTCTCCCCAGAATACACTGGTCAAACAAAAGTGCGGTTCCCAAATAGACAATATTCCAATCAAAGGAACATTCCTTGTAGAACTCAATTCCAATTGTGTTTTAGACATCAAAGACATTCATATTAAAAACTATCAAAATTCGCGCCGTGTCTACAAGAACATTAAACTGCCGAAATTAGATTTGAATTTTCCAGCTATCAAAAATTACCTAGATGAATTCCAACCACTGAAATTAGACAACATCAACCTTGAAGAAGTGAAGCATATCACTGCTTCCCTGGACCATCAGCACCAACAGTTGAAGAATATGTCAAAAGAGAAAATCCATTTTGGCATAAGTGTATGGACCATCTTCATCTACCTCTTCATGGTCATCGTCGTAGTTGCAGCCGTCTACCTGTACTACAGAAGACTTCATCCCACTACACAGAACATGCAGGGTGTCGCCGAGCAGACAGTCAACCCCCTTCCGAAGAATCCTGTTGCAACCCCCAGGATTCCACTCTAAGGATGGAGGAGTTATGGGAAGCCATGCCTACCACCTCCACGAGAATTGACTCAGAGATGAATCTCCGAGTCAGCAGAAATATTCAATAAAACTATTTGCATTCATTTATTTCCAGCTTTTTGTTCGTACACCTCATGAATAAAAGTTCAAGTAGTACTCGTGAGTTTTTTAAAAAGGTGTTCCCCGAAAAAGGACCCAAAACTCGGTACACGATTGCGGCATCCATATATTCTTTATTGCTCACAATTATAATTGATTATCATTCAAATTCACAAACCTCGTGCAAAAAAACTTGCTCTAAAAAACGGGTGTGAATTTTCATATCAAAATAAAAGTGATTACTCTTGCATCAAAGTCCATATTCCGAAAAGTTAATTTGATCGATAGGATTCTAATTAGTTAATAGTTCTTTTTTTGTATAATTCTACAACTTTTTGTTGGCTATACCTTTTTGGAATAAAAAACGTACACCTCTTTGCTCTGATATAGCTTGCACCAGTTGGGACTTTTTATTTAACAATATTTCCCTACTCTTAGTTTTCAACTCAGGAATTTATAGTATACCAGGTGCGCTCAATAATTAGTTCGCTATTATGGCTACTCAACAAAATGAAATAAAACATTATAAAGCGCTGCAGACATTATGCATGGAGCGTATGAGTGATATAGCTGTTATTGCAGAATCTGCAAAAAATTCTTCCGATTTGCATAACCAATTCAAGGCTAGATATACTCATCTTGACATAATCTATTCTGAATTTGAAAATTATAATCAGTCACTCATTCCATTATTGATTGCTACTGACACATACAATATCGATGAAATAAGAGATTCATCTACAACTTTTTATCAACATTATTATAGTGCCAAGTCAATATACACTCAACTATTTGAAACAGGTACAAATAATCAAATTGATGCTGTTGATAATAGAAGTAATGTAAAATTGCCCAAGATAGAATTGGTGAAATTTGATGGTAATCTTAGACAATGGAAAACATTCATTGGTATGTTCAATTGTTTGGTTCACGATAATTCAAAATTAAAAAATATAGAAAAGTTCAATTACCTGATATCTTCTCTAAGCGGTGCTCCTTTAGCTTTAGTTAAACGAAATGATCTCACTGATGCAAACTATGTGATTGCCTACAATTCTTTGATAAAACGATATGAGAATAAACGTGATTTAGCAACTGCCCATTACCTTGAGGTTGAAAATGCTCCAAATCTCTCGGATAATACTGTGACTCCTCAAAATTTACGATCTTTAGTAGATATATTTACTGAAAATTTGGCGGCTCTAAAAAATTTAGGGTTTCCAACTGAATCATGGAGCTTCCTCTTATTTAATATGCTCCTGAAACGACTCGATGCTAATACAGTTTCTCGTTATGAATTAGAATCTGGATCAGATGATCAACTTTCGATAGCCTAGTTGATTTTGTCTCGAAACAATGTAGTAGTCTTGATAGAGCAGCAGATTATACACAAAATAGTTCTCCCAGGAGTAATGTCAAATTTCGGAATTCCCCAATAGTGACTTCTTCCAAGTACGTAACTCTTCATGTTCTTTATGTTCAGATGAACATCTCATTTATAAATGTCCTCAATTTTTAGCACTTCCTACTCGTGAACGATTCAATGTTGTGAAATCTCACAAGTGGTGTGTAAATTGCCTAGGTTGTATGCATACCATAAAAAATTGCTCTTCACAATCCCATTGTGTGAAATGTGGACAATCACATCACACTTTATTACACTTCAATGACTCTACACCTCTCTCGACAAATCGACCAAATCAAGGTCATTTCACAGGTCAGTCTCATGTTGGAAATTCGTCCAATCTCAACAGTCAAGGTTTCGCAATTCCCAATCAAGTTCCAAATTCATCACCTTCCCTCGGTGCTCAAGGTAGTCACTCTTCTCCTCATACTGCAACAACTCATTATTGTGCCCTGAACTCAAATTCAACCATTCTTCTGTCAACCGCACTGATTGAAGTACTTGATGCCTGGGGTTCATATCAAAAAGCACGTGCATTACTTGATACTGGCTCTCAAGTTAGCATCATTAGTGCAAAATTCTGCAATCGTCTCGGATTGAAAAATGATGATACAAGGTATAAGCCAGATGAATTCACGTGCATCAAAATCAGTCTCTCTCCAAATTCGCCCTTGTCAAAGCCCCAAACCTGTCCTGAAAGTAAACGCAATTGTTTTACCCAAAGTATGCAATCGAATGCCGAGTAATTCTATTAGTACAACATCCTGGTCTTATATCTCGAATTTAGATCTTGCCGATCCTTCTTTCAATATTTCTGGTGATATCGATATTCTCCTCGCAGCAGACATATTCTCTTTAGTACTGGAAAGTGGTCGAATATCTGGTAGTATCAATGAACCAGTTGCTTTTAACACTATATTTGGTTGTATTCTGATGGGTGCTGTCAATGATCCAACTCCACCTATATTATATTCTCTGCACTGTACTTGTGCCTTTCCTCTCGATTCCGCGTTTAAGAGGTTATGGGAAATTGAAGAGATTCCGAAGATGCCTATCCAAGCCCCGGATGATGAACGGTGTGAGAAGATTTTCCAGAAAACCGTGTCCCGAAATTCTTCAGGTCGCTTTGTTGTCACTCTCCCCTTTAAGAGGTGTGAACCTGTATTTAGTGGTTCTCGCGACATTGCTCTTAAACGATTTTTCTCGTTGGAAAAAAGATTGCGTAACAATCTTTCTATTTATCAACAGTACCGTGAGTTCATGGATGATTATTTGAAACAAGGTCATATATCTCTGCTCAAAAATCCAGATGTTCCGAACTGCTCTTATTACATACCACATAATTGTGTGCTTCACCCGGACAGTCTGAGTACCAAACTACGTGTAGTATTTGACGCATCCGCGAAATCATCTGAATGATACTCTGATGACTGGTCCAAAACTTCAAGGAAACCTTGTGACAATTCTATTGAACTTCAGGGTCCATCCCATTGCCCTTATGGTAGATATTCGCCAGATGTACCGGCAGATTTTGGTATCGGAAGATCATATCAATTATCAACGGATTTTGTGGCGATTTTCTCCGGATCAACCTATTCAAGAATTTATCTTGAATACCGTTACCTATGGTGTATCTTCTGCTCCTTTTCTCGCAATCCGAGTACTCTTACAATTAGCTGAAGAAGGAAGCTCTGAGTTTCCACTTGCCTCCGAAGCCCTAATAACCTCTTCATATGTCGATGATATCGTTTTAAGTTGTCACACTGTTGAAATTGCTCAAACTTTGAAAAACCAACTCATCTCCTTGCTTGGCAAAGGAGGTTTTCAATTACAGTGGAACAGTAACCAGCCTTCGCTACATTCTGATGAACTCTCTACAGTGTCTAAGTCTCTTGATCTAGAGCAAGACCCAATCGTTGTCAAAGTACTGGGCTTGGAATGGAACTCTTCTCTCGATGTATTTTCTTTCAGTATTTCATCTCAAAACCTTCCTTGTACTAAAAGAAATGTTCTTTCAGATCTTGCTCGGATTTTTGATCCGCTTGGTTTTCTCACCCCGTTAACTTTGTTTGCAAAAAGACTAATCCAACATTTATGGACTATCGGCTTGGGATGGGATGACAGACCACCCCAAGATGTTGTATCAAGTTGGAATCGGTTCAAATGCGAACTTCCAATACTTTCCCAAATTCGAGTTCCTCGGTACTTGTTCCATTTGTCAGAAAATGAATGTGAACTTCACGGTTTCTCAGATGCCAGTAAAAAAGGCTATGCTGCAGTGATCTACTGTAGGTATCTTAGTAACAATATACCCCGTGTGTCGTTAATATGTGCCAAATCGAAAGTTTCCCCTCTGAAAACAGTATCGATACCCCGGCTTGTATTGTGTGGCGCTGCCCTTCTTTCAGAACTACTAAGTTTTGTTGAAAATACTTTCAAAAATCAAATCACTATCAACGGTATTGTTGCGTGGACTGATTCATCCACAACTCTAATCTTCTCCCCACAAACTGCAAACATTTGTCAGTAACCGAGTTAGTTTTATCCAAGAAAGGTTCCGCCCAGCTATATGGCGGTATGTCCCTTCAAAGGATAACCCAGCTGATTGTGCTTCAAGAGGAATGTTGCCTTCTCAACTTGTTGAGCATCTCCAATGGTGGGCGGGGCCTAGTTGGCTTTCCGAGCATCCTTCCTCATGGCCATCAATTTCTTTCAAAAATAATCTAACCTCCGAGTTTTTTAAGGAAGAAAAGAAACACGTCCTTCTTGTGCAAAATGAAACAAAAATCTATGATGTGCTGTTAGCAAAGTATTCATCCCTCTCAAAGCTTCAACGAATAATTGCATATATTCGTCGGTTCATCAAGCGATCTCATAAAACCCAATTTCGAACTCGTGGTTCCTACATCTCAAACTCAGAGCTAAATGAAGCTCTAATAATACTAGTTCAGCATGTGCAAGGTCAA
Source organism: Chrysomela aeneicollis (assembly GCA_029955515.1). Lineage (NCBI taxonomy): Eukaryota > Metazoa > Arthropoda > Insecta > Coleoptera > Chrysomelidae > Chrysomela > Chrysomela aeneicollis. The sequence goes on along the minus strand of JARUHQ010000016.1, from coordinate 8,382,339 downwards.
GTCTTCCATGCAGAAATCGCCTCTCTCTTATCGAAAACCTTACTGTGCAAATCTCTTAGAAAATTGAATCTTTTCCTTGACAACGAGGGTTTGTTGAGGGTGGGCGGTCGGCTAACTTATTCTGGCCTATCGTATGATAAACGTTACCATCTTCTCCTTCCCAGGAATCATGTACTCACTGAATTAATTGTAGAAAGTACTCATAAGCAATATCTTCATCCAGGCAATCAAACCCTCAGTTTTCTCTTGCTTCAAAAATTCTGGATTTTATCGGCAAAAAGGGTGATTCGAAGAATTAAATCACGCTGTTTAACTTGTTGGAAACAGTCACCAAAATGCCTTCAACCCCCCATGGGAAATCTTCCTCCTTTAAGAGTGTCTCAAGTCAAACCTTTTTCCTGTATTGGTGTCGATTTTGGAGGCCCGTTCACAATTTCCTTGGGAAGATTTCGTGGTATCAAGACGCATAAAGCATACATATGTTTATTCGTTTGCTTTGCCACCAAGGCATTGCACTTAGAATTGGCCACGGATTTATCTTCGGATACTTTTCTCGCTGCTCTACGTCGGCTCGTATCTCGTCGTGGTAGAGTTAGTATAATTCATAGCGATAACGCCACAAATTTCGTTAGTTGTTACAGACAGCTCCTCAAACTCATGCAAAATGCTGCAGAACAGGAGTGTATTGAATGGAAATTCATTCCTCCGATGAGCCCCCATTTCGGTGGATTGTGGGAAGCAGGGATAAAATCTGTAAAGTCACATATATCGAGAGTAATTGGAGAACAAATCCTCACATATGAAGAGTTCAATACGTTATTAGTTCAAGTGGATGCAGTTCTAAATTCCAGACCCCTTTGCCCTGCTAGCACAGATCCCAATGACATTTCAGCACTCACTCCGGGTCACTTCCTGACGTTGGAACCTTTAAATTCATTTCCAGACGAAGATTTGCTCGCTTTGAAAATAAACACACTCTCTCGGTGGCAACTGATCCAGCGGTTGCATCAAGATTTCTGGTCTCGCTGGAACATGGAGTATCTTCACACCTTGTTTCAGAGAGGTAAATGGACCGAACCTGTGGCTAACATTAAAACCGGATCGTTAGTTTTATTAAAGAACGATAATGTTCCCCCATTGCGTTGGCTCGGTCGTATTATTGATATTCACCCCGGAAAGGACGGAATTGTACGAGTTGTCACGGTGCAAACTAGTACTGGTTCTTTCAAACGCTCAGTGATGAAGGTTTGCCCTTTGCCACTCACCGAAAATGAAAACCAATAAAATGCACCTGCATTTTAGGTGGGCGGTTATGTTCCGTCTTCACCTTATCTTTGTGTTTGTCTGATTATTGTTAATATAATATAATTTACTTTGCGCGATATTGCTGTAGTTTCTAATGTAGTAAACTTCGACCGCCCCTCGTATCACCAATTTCTCAACAAAAACACACCTGTGCGAACAATTGCGATTTTGTCGTTCGCTCGAACATAGATTTTCTAGTGCGATTACTTTCGAAAACTCTTGTTCCCTGTTTTGTTCGTGACTACCGCGCTGGCCAGTGATCTAATCAACTCAAACTCTCAACCTCAGAACTTCACCTGTGGTGGTACTTCAAGAATCTTCAAGATTTTCAAGGTAGGAAACCACAGCCTCGATTTAACCTCTCAAATCAATATAGATCATCTACGAGTTTCTGTTCTGGTAATTGTATCAACAATTTTATTTCACTTCAATTATTATACAGTCCACTGAAACTACAACAAGCATGTTGTCTAAAAACTAAGCAAAATATGGAAATAACCGAATGCAGTTGTTTTACTGAAAACATGCTTGAATGGAAAATTATCAGGATTATTTTGATGCACGAGTGTAATTCGGTAGAATATTTCCGGAGTTAAAACAAAAATGTATGCCTGTCAAGATGACAAATGTACATTTTAACAATCGTTTACTATAGATACACGGACCGAGCGGGTATTTTTCGATACCTACCGGATGGGTATTTACCAGCCCGAAAATGTCCCGCCGGGAATGTATCGCTGTAATTGATCGAAAATGTCCCGCTTCATATGGGATTTATAACATACGATGGAAATATTCTGATTAATTATTGATTATCAATCGCTGCACACTGCAATACTCATAACAGTCTTGTCCAGAGAAATAGTTCAAGGCGTTGTGACTCCTTTCGTTGGATAGTTATTCTTTAATCACTATTTTTGTGAGATATTTTACAATTTTCGTAAGGTGGGTAAATTTAAAAACTCATTAAGTTTTATTAATTTCATTCTGCCATTGATCGTCTATCAAAATTCATAGTTTTAGCTCCACTTTTATGCTGCATGAAGTTTGTAGGTTATGTTGAATACATATTTTCATTATTTGATGTTGATTGGGAAGGACTGATACATGTAATGTTGGAAGGATTGATACATGTATCAATCCTCCTTCACTAGAATATTAGTTTTCAATAAATATTCAAGTAAATATTTTCAGGAAAATGCCTTTTCTTAGATAAAATTACTTTGAGACGATTTTAACTCAGAAATGAAGAATCAGGTGATTCAGTAAAGTTTGTTCCAAACTTCAAAAGCAGGCAAGTATTTGTCGATCAATACGAAAAATGTGTAGCAGACTACTTACTGACAGCTTGTAATATGAAATATGGTCTTACTCAAAAAAAAAACGCGTGAATTATCTTACCAATTCGACATTGAAAATAATATTGCAGTGCCCGAAATATGGAACAAGAAGAAAATTGTAACCTATGACTGGTTGCGAGGTTTTATGGTTTGCAATAAAGAGTACTCCAGAAGAACCAACTAGCCTAAGTAGGCAAGTTTTTCGATTTATTGCGTGAAGTTCTTGAGCATGAAGAATTCCTGCCAGGATCCATCTTCAATTGCGACGAGACTGGATTACAAAAGGCTCATAAGCCAAGAAAAATCATTTCAAGAAAAGGCCAAAAGCAGATATCGAAGGCAACTTCTGTTGTGCTATAAATGCAGTGGGAAATTCAGTTCCCCTATTCTTCATATTCCCTAAGCAAAATATACAAGATTGTATAATTTTGGGTGCCCCTGCTAGATCTGAAGCAAGTACCCATAATAGTGGTTGGATAACACGAAATGTTCTAAGATATAACAAAGTTCTACTGATTATCGACAACCATCGAAGCCATATGTCTCCTTTAAGGCTCTTGATATTCGTAAAGAAAAAGGAATTAATCTGCTTACTCTACCTCCTCACACGAGCCATAAGCTCCCGTTGAATATCGCTGTGTTTAGACCATTTCAAACGTTCTTTCTCCAAGAGTATGATAATTTCATCAGTTCCCATTCAGGACAAACCTTCACACTCAAAGATATAGCTTCACTTGTTTGTCGTGCTCAAGGATATTAAAGTACTAAAGGATGGTCCAATCTGAAGTTTTTTTTTAGCGCGGATGTGCCGTTGCCATGATCAACTTGTGAGAAATTTTCAGCTGATTATTTTTGTCATCTCAGATTACTATTTCAGTTAGTAAATTCAGTATGAGAGAATATTTTATCTTTCTTTGATTCAGTGATTTCACTTTCAACAATATGCACAAAAATTTGGTTGGGTATAGTAGGAGTATGACATCACTTTCTTGTAGATCTGCAGGACTTTGATAGTTGATATGATTACAATCATGTTACATAAACAGTCTACAGTACTAAATATCAAGTTCTTTGACCAAGTACTACAGTGGTCAGAAAGTCGATATGCATAAATGCATAGGAATAAGGAGTAAATGAAAATTTCAATATACCATATAGTCAAGGCAGTTGCTGACTAGAATCAATAAAATTCAACTAAATATAGTCTATATGCAATATAGTGCAATCACTTGCAAGTAGATAGAAACAATGAATTGATCATATTAGCATTGTATAAGGACTAGATAGTAGTATCACCTTATGGAGTTTTTATTGGATCCAAAATGAGGCTGAATGTAAATGGCAGCTCCATAGAGGAAGGCCAGCGATTTCATTGGCCGATTTAAGGTCGAGAATCGCTTGTCTCAACTCGCCTGATCCGCTGACCTTGAGTTGTGTTGAATATTTTCCTGTTTAAATTTGTTGAATATAAATGATATATCTGTTTTACATACATTTGAATATTAACAGAACCCCTTGATCCGTGTTTGTCTCGATTACAATTCACAACAATTAGGAAAGTTCGAATGAAGACTGCGTAGGGGTTACCGCATGGATTGAAAAATCCAATATTTCCTTAGGTTTCTGGCAGATGGCACTAAAAATCGTTTCCAACACAGGGGTTATCCTACAATTTCTAGTCCTTATACAATTATATTAGTATAGACTCATCTCTAATGAACTGTAAGAATTAATAATAAATAATTCCAAAACAAGAGGTAGGCCTATTATTTTGATGTTAATAGATAGCTATTTATTATGAATATGATGTTCAATCATTAATCAGACAATACACGTTATCAAAATTATTAGCTGAATTCTAAGTAAGTAATTCAATTATAGAATAAATTGGATGAGTTCAAGTTTATATTTTTTCAGTTTGCTCGATTAATTGAATAAATGAGCTGATCATCAATGCTTACTTCAAAAATGGTTAAGGAACAGAAATTTCTATTCTACATAAAGATAAGAGTACAGTTTCGTCAATTACATTTGTGATCAACAATTGTTTCAATGTATTCAGTTTTATTCTTTCCACTTTTTGTCTGTATTTGTTCATCTCTTTTTCTTCAAGGAATTATTTCTAATTGATGATTTTTAATGGGTTTGAATCACAACTACTTATTTCTCATTATTTGTGGTGCCAGTCGGACAAAATCTTTGCAATTGCACTTTGTGTGAGATAATAATATCTCCTCAATGGTGAATCTATAAAATTAGGTACAAATATCAGGATATTAGTCCAGAAGAGTATACAGTGTGTCCAAGATAAGAATGGACAGCATGGGGATATCGGAAACGGTAAGTGATACGGGGTCGATTAAATTAGAGAAAAGTAGCGCATTTATGTGCCTAATGGTATGACATTCAGAAAGTTTTAATATTTCAAGTAGTTTCGGAGATATCCGAGTAAAACCGAAATTTGAGAATATCGTTTTTATTTTCTCCTAGCTTTATTTTCAAAGGAAATGTAAAAAAATAGCACTTCGCCATGGCCACTTTTTAAGGACCACGATAACATAAGCAGAATTTTTCTGCGACGTTTCGTCTTTTAGAAAACATCATCAACTTTGTATTTTTATATGGGCCGAAACTAAAGTATACCCTGTATACGACTCCATTTTTCATTGTGAATACAGCAATGTATCACACAATATGATTTCGGAACCATTTCTTGCGCAAAATGTAATTAAGTGATTAGTTAATTATTTTTTCTTCAATTTTAGATAGTAGGCGTCTAAATATTGATTTACAAGGTTGTCGCCTCTCTGGATACTTATTAGAGTACGCACGTTCAGCATCGACACAATTTCTTTGGCAATATGACAACATATCAAATTTTTCAGTATTTGAAAAGCTGCCGTTTTCCATTTTTAACACAAATTAGGTAGGTAACGAGATGTAAGAGTAGGAACGGTAATATGTCGAAGATTCTACCAAACTACAGTATTATTATGACAACAGAACATAATGTGAGAAATGGTTCCGAAATCATATTGTGTGATACATTGCTGTATTCACAATGAAAAATGGAGTCGTATACAGGGTATACTTTAGTTTCGCCCATATAAAAATACTATTGTAATGGTACTACCCTCAATTCTACCAGAATAGTTCCATAGAAAAAATGTCGAATAAACTTAATTTGGTGATAAATCATGAAAGTTCACGTTCTTAACAGGATTTAAAAATTTTAGCATCACATATCAATGAGAGTAAATTAAAAAAATCATCACACACACACCCATAAAATCAAATATGAAATTAAAATGGATATTTATGGTTGAAATGTCACTTATATTGTTTCATTAGAATCAGAAAAATATGCAAAATTTGAAAATGCAATAATATGCAAGGTGGACATCAAATATTAGTACCTACCACTCCCAGTGAAACCTATAATATTGAGATTTACTTCATTGCATATTTGATTCTCTTAGAATCCTCAGATACAATAAAATTGTAATTTTAACTACTGGATTGAAATACTCACTGCTCAAAGCTCAATTCTTATGTTGGGTTTATAGATTCAACTGAACTAAAAACTAAATTAATAACTAAGAATTGAGAATTTTGAATACAGGAGAACGTTAATGAGGGTTTATGTATTGACATCTGTCACCTAAATGAATAATTCAGAATTACGAAGTTGGTTAACTTTGAACTTAACAATCAAGAATTATGAAATGTTGTGGACAGAATTCGCAAAACAATTAGAATTCCATCATTTGACCTTTTTAAACTTTTGGCGGGCATGGTAGTATTGATATTAATTGTTCCTAATAGTGTTATGGGGTTTCAGACTCAGTAGTTGTTACTTTAGTTGAATCTATAGACTCAGAATTAGTACAGTGAAATATTGAAGTTTTATAGGAATTATGGAACTTACTATCAACAAATTTGAGTGAATTTCTTATTATAGATCCTAAAATGGTGAATTTATAAACTCAACCAAACCAAGAATAAGAAATAACAATTAGGAATTAAATATACTAGATCAACTAAGGAGGTGTTTATGAACATCATTTTAGAATTAGGTTTTTTTAATGTTCAGTTTCTGAAACTCAAACCAAAGAAAGGGTTTTGTGTTCAAAAATGATTTATGTGCATGCATTGAATTCATCATTGTTAATTCTTAGTTGAAAATTTGTTAATTATTGATTTTAATGACAGATAAAAGACCTCAATTGGATTTACCTGTAATCATCTTTCTTAATTCTTGGTTGTTAATTTAATTATTGGTTCAATTGAGTTTATGAATTCACCATTACTCCATCATAAATATTGTGCTTGGACAGATTTTGGAATTCTATATACCTAGGCAAAATAGATAATTCTGGTTGATATACACCCTTCAACCCTATATAAAATATGTAGATTCCCAAGTAGATTCCATATGATATATCAGATAGAATTCTATCCATAAGATATGCATTATATATTATTATAAGGAATTAAGAATTTTCAGATCAACATACCTTTTGTACATGTAAAAGGAACACTGATGACATTTTCTATTGGGTCTGTTATCACTTCTGTAACAACTTCCACTTCTTGCAAAACTGAATCAGCAATCATACACAATTGTTCATCAGAAATATCATCTTGTGATGAACAGTGGAAAGTATATTGTTCATCCTCTAGGGATAATCCAATGATATCAGCTTCTTTTAGAGGAGGACTCCTAGTGGATTTAATAAGTCTACCATTCAAATACGTTCCATTTGTGCTCTGAAATAGTAATATCTGGAATATTATCTGTCAAGGCTAAACCACCAATGCTTCACTTAAAAACTTACTGTATCTTGAAGAACCCATTCATTCTCTTCATTTTTTTCCAATATACAATGCTTTCTTGATACCACTCCACTTGGAATTACAAAATTGCATACCAGACTTCGTCCAATTGTGAACTGAAAAGCAAACAGAAATGTTCGTAAAAGGAATGAATTGCAAACACATTGAACATGAGAAATCAATAAAGGATTTGTTTCTGTTGATGAGATTGTAGAAATTTCAGGAATAAGTATCATATGTTATTTCATATGGATTCCATTGAAGATTTTGAATTTGTTTTGATTGACTAGCCTACAATTATTTATGTTTTAATACACCAGTTTTTCTTAAATTTCACATACAGGACTTATGTTGACATCAATAATATTGCCGGTATCAATATTCTTCAATATTGGATTCTCGGAACACGCCATTTTCGGTAAATTTTGAATTTTCTTTTTATTTAACGATGAACAATAAAAACATAATTGAAATATTCTCTCATAAGATTCCCAGTTCCCACACAAATGTTCAAAATGAGCCAAAGTGACTTTTTTTGGTGTCAATGCTGTCAATGTCATGAATGACTGAATGTCAACACCGAGATGGGCGAGAGTGGGCGAGATAGAAATAATAAGGGAATGTCTAGGGGTCCGGGCGCCCGGATTCCAGACACAAATATTTATTGGACCGGGCACCCGGATTACAGACGCAAATATTTATTTGAACGGGCGCCTGTTTTGCTGGAAAATACATGAAAACTTGGTATAACTTCTATTAAAACAAAAGGAAATTTGAACGGACCTGAACGTACTTACCTATCAGTGATAGTCCTTTGATAACTATTTAAACAAAATTTTTTTGGAAGGAATTTTTTTTTATTAAATAGATAGAAATAATCTGCTGTACTGGAAATTTAAACGCGCTATCGCGCTATATTTATTCAATGACACTGCCTGAACCAAAACTAACCTATCAGTGAGGGCCTCTTGAGAAAGGAGAATGTTATTGAGAAAGGAAAGAAATAAACAAAATCAGACATTTGAAAGATTATACAACTGGGCACACGCGCCCGGTCAAATAAACATTTGTATCTGAAATCCGGGCGCCCGGTTAAATAAATATTTGTGTTTGGAATCCGGGCGCCCAGTCAAATGGATATTTGAAGTTGAAATCCGTGCGTTTGATTGAAAACAAAAAAAGGTCTGGCGGGGATCGAACCCACCAGGACGCTTGCGTGTGATTCCAATACGCTAACCTCTCTAAGGGCCGGTTTATCAATGCAGGGTTAGGTTAATATAACCCAAGAACAGCTAACACTGGGATAAAATGTTTATTCACCCCAGCCAACACATCTGCGACATGACATCTCTGAGATGTCGCAATTAGGTAACATTGCGATATCACGAACGTTGCATCGATGCGATGTGAAAAAGTGAGCATATTTGCGACATAACATCTCTGAGATGTCGCAAAGAGATCAAACTGCGATATCACAAACGTTGCATCGCTGCGATGTAAAAAGTGAGCACATCTGCGACCTAACATCTCTGAGATGTCGCGATGAGATCACACAGTGATATCACGATCGTTGCATCGCTGCGATGTACAAAAGCAAACACATCCGCAACATGATATCTCAGAGATCCATCGATGAAATCAAACTGCGATATATAGCAAACGTTGCATCGCTGCGATGTAAAAAAGCAAACACATCTGCAGCATGACATCTCTGAGAAGTCGCGATGAGATCAAACTGCGATATATCACTTAGGTACCCAGTGATCACAAATGTCGCATCGCTGCGATGTACAAAAGCAAACAAACCTGCGATATATATAGCACAAATTGTGCAGTTGTTTATTGTATTGTATTTGTATTACACAAAAACCGAATGTTTCGTCTTTTGGTACAATTTATTATAATTTATCGTATCATTGAAGATTTAGACATTATTATATGAAATCTCCATTGATAATTATCACTATCATAAACGTACCAAAATCTTAGTTACTCGTAAAACATTATAGTTACCATAATTTACGTCAGTTACGAAAGCATAATACGTTAAATGCAAGCATAATACATTAGATACGCAAATATAGAATATTTATTTATCAGCGAGTTAAAACCATCTCGGACATTGCGGTTGACTCAGCTACCGCCTCGTTACCAAGCAATGTCCTCCACTAATATTATAAAAATCGCATAATAATCTCGTTACATTGATAGCCACTATTTGAATTTCCCGCGCGCAAATATACTCTCCGTGGTCTGTGGACACCTGCACTAGACAGTTGACAATGATGATTCATCATCACCAGTTACAACTTTTTCAACCGCTCCAGAGTCCAGAGTTCCAATCAAATCAGTTGAACAACCATTGATTGAATCAGTTTCACCAGTCCACTTAAGTTGTGGTCTTTGTGCTAGTTCTTCAAGTTCTTGTACAATCAAAAAAGTTATAACAGCTCTGTGGGGGTACACGAAACGTGAGCATAGGTTTTGTTTTGTAACGAAATATAATTCGTTACTATCTGGTTAATGTTCAATATTTATCTTTAATTAATCATTTACTGTTTATTGTTCAAAATATCAAGATTTCGAGTAAACATCTTTCGTAAATAACAACACAACATCTCTGAGAATTGTAAATCGCCTGTTGTGATATTCAGTGAATGATAGATGATTATAAAGAACGCTTTAATTACCATTTCTGCAAATATCCCGTATCGACCTCTATTGATGAATAGATATATTAAAGTAATAGATAACATAGACTCCTGCGTGAAGTCTAATTCGCGAAATGGTAATACGGGATATGTCCGTTAAACCGGTTGGACCAATGAAATTGAACAAAATCAGTTAGGTGACCAGCAGGAGCTTCTTCAGAGTTGAAGCAAGGAGGCTCGCTCTCTTCCTTACGAATTCTGATCGAGAGAGCCATTGTTTTCTAATAGAGGAATTTTCGTTCCCTTTTCTCCAGGAAAAATTTTGAGAACATATAAGTTTTCTTGAATAGGATGTGTGAGTGAGTTAAGGTAGGCACAATTTTGATTAGCGATTGCTATAATTTATTTGGATTAATGGATTAATTACAGCAGGATTTTGATTTTTGCAAATGGCGGTGAATTGACACCAACCACCGACGGCTTTCGCGTGAAGAACCTTTTTACCTCTGATATCCTCATAAATATTGCTTAATTGTTTAATATATTATCTATGGATTTGGTTGATCATAGGAAATAGTCATATATTAGATGAATTTTTGTTGGTGATTATCTTTTTGAGCATGCTTTGACACCGGTTTTACAAACCACGTGTTGAACAGGAATCTGCTGTTCTTTTATTTTTTTAGCACGTAAGCAGCCAAAAGTTTTTGACTGGACTCTTTTCCTAACTCTTTCTAACTGATACGTGAAGAAAAGGAAGGTTGAAATTGTTCCGGTTTCCAGAAGGATCTTGCACAGGTGAGTGAGACATGTAAATTTTTCTACATAATAATTTTGTAGTACTTCCGATCACTCACTTGTACAAACCTTCTTACTAAGATCAATTTCACAATTCCTAATTGAATTTAAAAAAGTAATAGTAAAGATATCAGAGGTACACACATAAAAACAAATTCTCAAATGAAAACGATATATTTGTTCAACGTCCAATTCTTGTTTTGAGAAAGCGCATTCTCCTCCTGAAATAATTTATTTGAAATGAATTTATTGAATATGTCAATTTTAGAAAATTATTTCACTGGAATATTCATTTGGTATAACAAAATGTTCTCAATTCAAGAAATTCAAAGTATCCAGAAAAAATAATTAAGTTCTTGAAAAATATATCACGGAATGTCTTCTTTCAAAATAACATTCAACATTTAATCTCTGAATAAGTAAATCTCTGAGAAAGTTTCTTTGGATTGACCTTAAAATTTTCTTGAATATAATTGCGATCCCTTCGAGCCGAGAATGTTGCCAAACGGTGTGTGTTGTTTCGGTGCTCTTGTCGTGCATCCATCATTGTTCAACCAGTTCAACCTATTTTATTGGCATAGAAATATTGGCTTACCATGAAAGAAAAACTAAGGTCTTAGGAGATATCTGAGGATATAATTACCACTTTTTGAGGTAAGTTACATGCCTATATCTTATCGACGTTCATTCTTAGGTAGGTATTATTGTGTATCCAATCAATTAACGTAGCTATATCATCTCGAAAACTGATAATTCGTGAAAAACTTGAATAACCAGGATCGGCATAGTGAGTGAAAATTGGGGTTAGGTACCTATGTGCGGATGAACGTTTAAATTTGTCCAAACACTGATTGAACAGTGGAAAAGAGCTTCTTGAACTTGTAGACATCTTAGGTATTTTGATATTGCATATTATACCTAACATATTTTTACATTTTTTTACCAAATTTCGATCCAAGGAAAATGAATTCAGTAGTAGAATGTGAACCCAGATTTGAAGAAATATAATAACCATATATACATTGTGCTGAGTCAGATTATCTCTCACGTTGTACCTACATGGAGTTGTGAATGATATATTTTATATTTTTCAGTAGTTTGAAACCAGAGGAATACAACTTTATTGCGAGGTAAACTGGTGGAAAAGTTCAGAAATAATATCTACGAATAGGGGGAAAGGTTGTCAAGAAGAAGGTTTGCAAGTGATGATGTGATTGATGAGAGCCCCAATAAGAGAATGGAAGTTGAGGATGATTCTCATTTCAAGAAATCGATATAATTCCTCTAATTTGATAAAATTCTTGATACAAAACAATCTACAGCTAAAACTGAAAATCTGATTCTTTTTGTTCAAGAAAAATGCGAGTCATTGAGAGATTATGATTGTCTTGATTTGAATATATTGTGTTCTCAATCTGAAATATTGTATTATTCTCACGAAGAACTCCATTCATTTACGATTCAAGAAATCTATAATATTGCAATGAGTGTATTTAGTTGGAAACATAATAGTCTTGAATTGAGCAGACATTTATTCCAGTATATATAAACAAGCCATACTCTTGAATCAAAGCATATCAAATCAAATCAAGTAATTCTTTTCATGTGTGTATATAATGTCCTTGTTAGTAAGGTAAAATTTCATATCCTCGCTATATTGTGCCTACCTCATCTATCTTTTGCATCTCTTGAATTCATTGCACCTCTTGCCTATATTTTGGTGTCATATCTTGAAAATTTATATTTTCAAATTTTTTCTATATCAGATGATATAGTTAGATTCATTATCTTTCAACTCCTTACAAGTGGCCAACTGTACGGAGTGGAATTACTTCATGCTCATGATATTCAGCATAACATAATACATGATTATACAATACATAATTATATGAATTGTATGTTTATGGGTTGCTTAGATTATTACTGATAAAATTGTATAATTGATGAAATTATATAGCCCTCAGCTGTAATTAAATTTTGGGACCTTCAGTCCAATTCAACCCTGATCACTGACAGTAGATGTTTTATGCCGATTCTAGACCTCCTCCCAAGGTCACACACCCCCACGTGGCCTTGGGGGGTCAATGACCTTGGGGGGTCAATGACCTTGGGAGGAGTGACCTTGGGAGGAGTGACCTTGGGGTGAATGACCTTGGGATGAGTGACCTTGAGAGGAGTGACCTTGGGGTGAATGACCTTGATGTGATCTTGGGAGGAGTGACCTCGAGTTGGCGACCTTGAGAGGAGGGTGCCCTTGGGAGTTGCTGTGGCCTTGAGAAGAGCGCGTCCTTGAGGAGGGCTTTCTTTTTCTGTGAGCGTGACCTTGTGTTTCCACACCTCTGAAATGGGAGGGGGTGCGACCTTGAACACTGCTGCTGCGTGCGCATGCGCCATTCTCCCGCGAGAGTTCAAGATCGCGTTGGTGAGAGTGGGGGAGGCGGTACTTCTATAAATTCAAGGGTGCGCAGAGCGGAGCACAGTTTCTTGGGAATCACATATTAATCAGCATTTGTTGTTTGTTCGTGAGTGATAAAAGCGTTTTTTATTCATCATCATCATGTTGACCTGCAGTGCTTGTTTCCAAACCTTTACGCGTAGTGATAATTTACGCCGCCATCAAAGAATTTCATGTGTTGGTGATTTGGATGATTTGGGTGAACCTAGTGCAAAAAGGGCTCGATTGGATATTTCGAATCCGCCAGCGCCATCGACATCTAGAAGTATGCAAAGATGTGTGCCCTGCGCTAAAGATGTTCCATCAGATAGGATGGGTGCTCATAAGAGAACCTTGGAGCATCGCTCTAATGCGTGCATGCACTACAGAGATGGCGTATATGCGATCGAGAGCGCGTTCAAATGCCGCATTATTAGCTATAGGTTAGAGTGTAGAACGAACATTTTAGATTACAATGCGTTCTTCAATGAGAATAGAGCTACAATTATATCTCTATTAGATAATATGCTACTGATTCATCACTCGATTAAAGTGAACATGGAAGTTTTTGGTAGATATGTCATTGAAACCCGAGATGTGAGAGATGTGAAATCTTTCATGGCTCCGAATCGCATAATTGCTTCATCGCCAGATTTGGAAGATATCGTTGACGCATTTCGGGATTGTCTTTCGAATCTAGCTATCGAATTCGAGGAACGTGATTCTGGTGAGTTTTTTGAAAAAATCAGATGTCGACTAAGTTTGCTTATTTCTTTTTTTTACTTTGATATTACAGGTTGGGCTTTAGAAGAGATTTTGTTTCTAGAAATAAATATTAATAAATATAGTCCATTAAGAGGCGGGTCTTACATAAAGCTGCCCACCTATATTGCGAACAAGAAAGCGGTGGTAAACATTATTAATCAGGATGAGCATTGTTTCGCCTGGGTAGTTACATCAGCTTTGTATCCTGCGAGGATAAGGAATACCAAAACATCTTCCTACCCACACTTTTCTACAGTATTGAATCTGGTTGGTATAGAGTTTCCTATGAAAGTAAGTGATATTCCAAAGTTCGAAAATCAAAATGATTGATCCATCAATGTTTATGGGTTAGAGAGCGTATTCGATGATCAAAAAATGAAATATAGGGTTATTGGGCCGCTTCATTATGCTAAGAATAGGTTGGGTAGGCATGTAAACTTACTTTATATCTCGGACGATTCCGGTAAGGGGCATTATTGCTGGATAAAAAATTTATCGCGATTAGTGTCAAGCCAATTAAATGCCAGAGGGCATAGGAATTTCTTTTGCGATGGGTGTCTGATATGTTTCTCCGATGAGTCGAAGTTGCTACGTCATAAATTGAATGATTGCAATCATACATACACTACGGTTCCATCTCCAGAAATCAAGGTTGATAAATTCGGAAATAGCGCTCCCGGGAATATTTTAAAATTCCAAAGTTTTGAGAAACAGATGAAAGTACCATTCGTTATTTATGCGGATTTTGAATCTGTTCTGAAACCCATCCAAACTTGTGAACCAGATCCTACGGGGTCGTATACTAATAAAACATTCGCTCACGAGCCGCATTCATTTGCATATCTCATCAAATGCTCCTACGATGATTCCCTCACTAAATTTGTTTCATTCCGAGGAAAAGGTGTAGCAAAAAAGTTTGTCTCCAGTTTAGTCGATAATGTTAAGGCTATATATAATATGCATTTGAAACGTGTTGTTCCTATGGCTAAATTGAGTGCTGCAGAAAAGCTTGATTTCGCTACCGCTACAATTTGCAACATTTGTGATAAGCCACTTGATTCCACAGATGTTAAAGTTAGAGACCATTGTCACCTGACTGGTAAAAAGAGAGATGGCGCTGCACATTCTAAATGTAATTTGAATTTCAAGCTACCTAACTTCATCCCCATCTTTTTCCATAATATGAGCGGGTATGATAGCCACCTCTTCATCAAACAATTGTTCGAGCATGAAGAGAGGGTGGATTGTATCGCTCAAACTAAGGAAAAGTATGTTTCATTCACGAAACATGTTTTTGTTGATGAGTACTTGGGAAAAGATGGGAAAGATCATAAAATGTTCATGAAATTGCGCTTTTTAGATAGCTATAAATTTCTTTCTGATCCGCTGCATTCTCTAGCTGAAAATCTGACTACGGAACAGTGTGTGGAGACAGCGAGAGCATTTCAAGATCGCGAACAATTTAAGCTAATGACGCGAAAAGGCGTATTTCCGTATAGTTTTATTACATCTATCGATAAATTGGAGCATAAAGGTTTACCTTCTCAAAATGACTTTTTCGATAATTTATCGAATGAACACATTTCGAATGAGGATTATCGTAGAGCTGAGCGTATTTGGAAGATATTCAAATGTAAAACGCTTGGGGATTATTCAGACGTATATCTGAAATCGGATGTTTTGTTATTATGCGATGTTTTTGAAAATTTTCGGAAGGTTAGTTTGAAGACATACAAGTTGGACCCATGTCAATATTATACAGCCCCTGGTCTATCGTGGGATGCTATGTTGCGCTACACAAAAGTGGAATTGGAACTCTTAACTGACATCGACATGGTGAATTTCTTTAAGAAGGGAATAAGAGGCGGTGTCAGCCAGTGTAGTATGAGAAGCCATGTAGCTAATAATAAATTCCTCCCAAATTTCAACCCTGATGATCCATCGTCGTTTATAATGTATTTGGATGCGACCAACTTGTATGGTCATAGTATGTCGCAACCACTACCTACATCTGGTTTCACATGGTTAACTGATGTTGAAATCTCAAATTTGGATATCTCGAATGTTGCAGATGATGATCCGTTCGGGTATGTTCTCGAAGTAGATATTCACTACCCTGAAAATTTACATGATGCACACTCGGATTTACCTTTTCTTGTGGAAACCATCAGCCCGCCAGGTTCAAAATCCGCTCATAAGAAACTGATTCCGAATTTATCGAATAAGTTAAATTATATAATCCATTATCGAAATTTGAAACAGGCGATTAGAAATGGTTTAATCTTGACGCGAATACATAGAGTTCTTAAATTCAATCAATCTCGCTGGTTGAAGAAATATGTAGACCTCAATACTGAGATGCGCAATAAAAGTACGAACAAAGCCGATAATGGATTATTTAAAAAGATGGTCAACTGTGTGTATGGTAAAACTATGGAAAATGTCGATAGAAGGACCGATATCAAACTTGTGACCCATTGGGAGAGTATCAGGAAGCGGAAGGGTGCTAATGCATTGACGGCCCTTCCCAATTATAAGACTTGCACGATATTTCATGAAAATTTCGTTGCAATTCACATGGGTAGGGTTAGCGTGCATTATGATAAACCGCTCTATGTGGGCTTCAGAATATTAGATGTGTCGAAAATTGTAATCTATGATTTCTTATATGATTGTATCAAGAAAAATTTTCCTGGAACATCATCATCATTATTGTATACCGATACTGATTCCCTCATCTTGAAAATTGATAGCGAAAATTTCTATGATTTTATGAAAGAAAACATAGAATATTTCGACACGTCTAATTATCCTGTAAAAAATAACTTCAACATGCCTCGCACAGAATCGATCGTCGGCAAAATGAAAGATGAATTCCCAAACAACCCCTTAATTAGTTTTTATGGTACTGGCGCCAAAGCTTATTGCGTCAAATCAACGACTAGCGAGGTGAAAAAAGCGAAAGGTGTTTCCAGGGCTGTTATAAGAAACGAACTATCTCTAGATAGTTATAAAGACATCGTTGAGAAAGGTGGTTTGATATTTCGCAAGATGAATACTTTTCGTAGCTATAAGCATGACATCTTCACGGAGATGAGAAACAAAGTTGCTCTTTCATATCACGACGATAAGCGGTTTATTATTCCCAATACTGTCAGAACTCTTCCTTGGGGTCATAATGATATCGATTTTTATCGATTTAGTCCAGAGCAAAATTCAATTTGGCTACATCAGGCAATAAGCGACTTGTCGCAGAATGATCAGGGGGAGGATAATGAACGGTCCAAAAGATTAGACTCGCTAATTGAAATGTTGATGGAGCAATTAGAACCTCAGCAGTGAGCTCTATACCGGGAGAGGGGGTAGGGGGAGGGGAGGATTGTTTGCTACATGCCCTATAAGGGGTATAAGATATTTCCATTCCTCCGAGTTGGTGACTAGCTGCGATATTGGCAACAGCAGTTGAGATGACTACCGAGGTCAGCGAGACGCTTGCGAAACTTTCAATTCAGGAGCATGATAAAGAAAAGGGGAAAGCTGTGAGTATATTTTTTATTCGATAATATTCTCGATTTTGGGAATCATTTCCATATTATAAATGTATATTTTCTCGTTGCAGCCTTCCAAAAACGCTGTTGGGCAGCAAGGCATAGACAATTTCACGGATGAAGGATACGATGACGCCGAATGCAGCGAAAAAGCACTTGAGCGAAATAAATTTATGAATGTCCCTCGGTCATTCTTATGTACATTATGTAATCGAACACTTCACGAAACAATTGTGACAGGTGTTGCTCCTATTTGTTGCAATGTACGCAGCAAAGTTTATATTTACCATTTTTGAAGTTATGTAATCGAAAACTTCATGAAACAATTGCGGTAGGTGTTGCTCCTATTTGTTGCAATATATGTAGTGAAGTTTATATTTACCATTTTTGAAGTAATAATATTTTTCTATACTCGAAACATTTATTGTAATATTATTGCGCAGTAGGCTATAATCCCCCCACCCCTCAGCCATTCTTGATATTCTTCACCGCAAAGGTATGTTAGAGTCAGTTGTACGAAAGGCGGCCACCATGAAACTACTCGCTGTTGACATGCAAGGTTTCGTGCTTGGTGATAATAGTGTATTCCACCCCAAAGAAATATCTATCACAGATGGGGAGAAAACTAATCATTACATATTGAAACCGCCTAAGCCCTATAACAGTTTAACTCGGAGTGAAAAAAAGCAAGTAACCTATGTGGAACGAAACATCCACGGTATAAGATACTCGAGTGGGCTCATCGACTATGATCAACTGATGGGTGAGGTGCTTGAGCCTATTGCGAGCGCTAGTATAGTTTATGTGAAGGGGCATCAAAAGTTTGAGATTTTACAACAGTATGTAGAACAATTGGCCTATAAGCCATACATTGTGAATATTGAAAAATATCAGCATGATATGTGTCTTCAAAACCCTGTACCAGTATTCGAAAAAGAAGCTGCTCTATGTATGAATCATACGCTATCTGCAAGGGTTAATTGTAGCTTGAGGCAATCGCATGCAGTATGGAGTTGGGTCTCTCAACATTTGAAATGGTGATGAAACATTTATATTCCAACATATTGTACTTATGATGTAAATAAATAAATATATATATTGTCATTCGAGATTATTTTACCTGACACCTTCCACACCAATTTCCTTATGGGCGAAGTAGAGAATGCCTGACGCGACAGTTGGTATGATCGGTGACATCCGGTATGGGAGATGGCAGTTGGTAAATTATAGTTGGTGCTATAGGTGGCGCTTCACTTCTGTCAAAAGTCATAAATCCCAAATACAACCAACTACGGGTACAGAACACTTCCTAATTGACAGTTGGCATGATTGGCGATAACTGACGTGACAGGTGACAATTGGCAGGGCAGCTGTCACGGCGGCCATCTCAGGCGGAAAGAGCATTGAAAAGCGGAGGAGGTAGCAATTTTAACCATAGCGATTTCAACTCCTGAGTCGAGCAGTAGTCATTGAATTGTTATAGAACCATCTACAAGTGAGCATTCAATTATGTCTGGACAATATCAAAATATGTCCATGAGACAAATGGTGGCCGCCATACGGGAGAGACAACGCACCAACCCGGTGGAGATCGACGAAATGGTGCAGAGACACTTGGACGAGCGGCGGGCCGATGAAGCAATGCAGGAGATAATGGGTGTGGTGCGGGCCGAGATGGGGAACAACAACGAACTCGACCCTGGATCAGACTCCGATGAAACTATCATTTTATCTCCCGTTATCACAAGAAGGGAGCTACGTAGGAAGAAGAAGTCGAGAGTGCCGCCTTACACGGCTAAAAGGTTGAAGCCGAAAGTGAAGTGAACAAATATATATCGTTTTTTATATTATATATTTCAATAAATTTTTTCATAATACAAATTGTTTGTCATGATTTGAATACACCATTAATAAGTAAGAAGTGGTCCTCAAGTGTCTACCGTTTCAATTTCTCTCGTAGATGCCTAACTGTTCTCACAAAAGAAGTGAAAATCCCATATTTATGTGAATCACAGTCGCACACGCAATAACAATAATGCATACATTTCCTGCATGCAAGCCCATCTACGACATCGTTGTATTCGAATAGATAGAAACACTTTCTGCGGCAGCAATAACGCCTTGATGTAACTGGGCATTGATACTCCAACGCGCGAACCATGTTAGACGGAGTTTAAATGATGTCTGAGAAGTAGGGCGAATATTAGAAACCAAAGTGGTGGGCGTTAACAAGAAGTGGGCTAGTGTAATGAGGTCCGAGCGTAACGACCAATGGGAGAAGCCAAAGGGCTGGGCCTCAACAAGTGGGAGGGTCTCAAATTGGCTACGCCCACCCCCCCCCCGAGGAAGCTCCGCCCCCAAAACTCCCCCCCAAAACTCCGCCCCCCCTTGGAGCACCACCCCTAAGATCTGTGTCAAGGTGGGATTCGATCAGCACCCCCCCCCCCCGGGGAGCACCATAGTTTTCTCAGTTATATTATTTGAACCTTATATGTGAAAATATTGAAAATATTGTATTTAATACTGGGCGATATAATTTTTGGAACTCTTGTATATAAAATAAAATCGATAATTTAGTTTTTTTCATTTATTCATTGTACACTCTTACATAAATATATATATATACCCTCAAATTTCAAATATACTAAATAAAATCTTATGAACTATAAATATATACAAAATAAAAACTTATAAATAGAAAAATAAATAATCAAATATATACACTAATTCAATAGTCTCCTTCAATATCACCCCTATAATACCTAAATGTTGGAGCCGGCACCTCCAAATCCCTAGCCCTTCTTCGAAGTCTCTCTTCGAGGGGTAGGCACCAACACTTGTCCAAATGTTCGGAGGGCCCCCTATAAAAGTGGCCCACCACCTCGCAAAAGAATTTCTTGCTGAAATTGCAGCCTCTGCAAATCCCTTGCCAGCAATCATTCCGATATTGCCGGCAGCTTCTACATCTATGGAAGTGCAGCCTTCTACCCATGCTGCATTCCCGACATGTTGGGCGGCAGATTCCAAAGTTGGAATTCCTCACCTTTTTAAAACACCTATCGCATCGGGCTCCGGAACTTGGTGACTGCGCTGGTACAGGAGATGGGGGCCCCGTTCTTGCCGTATTCGCCAACGAGCAACGCTGGCACATTCCCGTGCTGGGATTAAGGTCTCCTGGCACGAAGGCGTCCCCGCAATTGTGGCAGCATATCGCCCCATTCGCGATAAGCGGTCTCACTGCAATAATTGGTTTGTTATCCCAGGCACTCGGATACATATTGACTGAAGAATAATTGAGGAGTTCTTCTCAAACTAGTGGTCGACTCAGGAGTTGAAACCGCTATGACCTCCGCTTTTCAATACTCTTTCCGACTAAGATGGCCGCCGTGACAGTCGCCCTGTCAATTGTCATCTGCCAGCTATCACCCGATATCAGTAGCGTCACTTGCCATCAGTAGCGCCACTTGCCATCAGTAGCGCCACCTGCTATTAAGGCTAATGACCTTGAAACAGGGGCGCCATCTATCACAATCGCTATTATTTACCATACCAAACTATCGCGAAGTGTTCCGTGCCCGTAGTTGATCGTTGAGGTGTTCCGTGTCAGCTGTCATCCGCCATCAGTAGCGCCATCGCCATCTGTCACCCGCCATCAGTCACTCCCACTCTCAGCTAGGAGGGAGGAAAGAGTACAAAAGCGAAGCGCCCACTCGAATTTATCATTCTGCTGCCTGCCTTCCTCTTCGACTAGACCTGCCTACTAGACGCTGCTAGATCAATTGTGAGTATTACCTTTTGACTGTGTATAGTGAATTTGTATATATCCCCATATTTTTGTACTTATGATTTTGTATTATATTCTAAGTGGTGAATCTGGGACTTGTAGATTTCTCTCGTTGTGATAACATCAGATTATTTCTGTTTCTTTGACTCTGAATATTTTTCTCATTGCATTAATATCGAATCATTTTCAAAGTGGAAGAAGTTGGGACTTGAACATTTTTTCTCGTTGTGATAATATTAGATTATTTCTATTTGCCCGACTCTGAATGTTTGTTCTACATTGCTCCAATTTCGAATTATTTTTCAAAGCGGAAAACTCTTACTCTTGTTTTTTTTGCATTATACTAATATTGAATCTTTTTCCAAGTGATAGAATCTGCAAACCGTTTCCATCTTCAACTAATTCTGCTGCCCGCCTTCCTCTTCGACTAGACCTGCCTACTAGACGCCGCTAGATCAATTGTGAGTATTACCTTTTGGTTGTGTATAGTGAATTTGTATATATCTCTAAATTTTTGTACTTGTGATTTTGTGTTATATTCTGAGTGGTGAATGTAGGACTTGTATATTTTTCTCATTGTGATAACATTAGATTATTTCTATTTCTTCGACTCTGAATGTTTTCTCATTGCATTAATATCGAATCATTTTCAAAGTGAAAGAAGCTGGGACTTTAACATTTTTTCTCGTTGTGATAATATTAGATTATTTCTATTTGTCCGACTCTGAATGTTTTTCCTCACTGCTCCAATGTCGAATTATTTTTCCAAAGTGGAAAACTCTTACTCTTGTTTTTTTTGCATTATACTAATATTGAATCTTTTTCCAAGTGATAGAATCTTCGAGTGTTTTCATCTTGAACTCATTCTGTTCGCTGCCTTCCTGTTGGGCTACTCAGACTAGACGCTCCTAGACCAACTGTGAGTATTACCTTTGAAGTGTGTATAGTGAATTTGTATACATCTTCATATTTTTGTACTTGTGATATCGAATTATATTCTAAGTGGTGAATGTAGGACTTGTACATTTTTCTCATTGTGATAACATTAGATTATTTCTATTTCTTTGACTCTGAATGTTTTCTCATTGCATTGATATCGAATCATTTTCAAAGTGATAGAAGCTGGGACTTTTGAACATTTTTCTCCTTGTGATAATATTAGATTATTTCTATTTCTCCAACTCTGAATGTTTTTCCTCATTGCTTCAATGTCGAATTATTTTTCCGAAGTGGAAAACTCTTACTCTTGTTTTTTTTCATTATACTAATATTGAATCTTTTTCCAAGTTGTAGAATCTTCAAGTGTTTTTTGGACCCGGTCTAGAAGACACTGTTGCTTGCCCTCCTCTCGAGCTACCACACCACCGGCTAATTTTTTTGGAGTATTACTTCTGAACCAATTGTAAGTATTTCCTTGTGAGTGCATATAGTGAAATATAAATTTTCGAGTTCTATAACATACTTCATTCTCATTGTGATATAGTCGAGTTTTGCTAAGTGCTATAATAACCTATAACTTATAATATTTTTCTTTGCGATAATTTCATAATTTCTCTATACAATGCAATACACGACTTAACATGTTTTCATTGTTATAGAAATACGAGATGGCCTTCAACAACTCCGCCGCCGCCGCTCAATCCTCCGCCGCTCCCGACAATTCTGAGGAGCTCCAGCAATTAAGTATGTTATTTTCAACTCTTTTTCTTGTAACACCATCCTAATATTTTTTCTCGAAATTTTTTCAGGCATCAATTCATCATTTTTCGAGAACATCACCATGGACGCATTTGATGTTCCCGAAGATGATATTGATCTTAGAGCTCTTCTCGCTGACACGTATGATAGCATGTGCGGCGACGATACCGTGGGTGCGGCTGGCACCCGGGGTAAGAAGAGGCCGGCGATGTCGCAAGGGGCATCTTCCAAGGGGGCTAAGATGAGCTGTCGCAGGGTGAGTGAATCATCTTCATCGTCGGAGAGTGAGGAGGATATGGCGCTTTCAGACAAAGCGTCAATGTTGGTTGAAAGCCTGCCCGAAGATGACAATGCTGATGATTTCGCGCCACAAACCAAGAAAATGAAGGTTTGTGGCGCGAAATCATCGGGGTCTGTTGGGGGGAAAAGCGTGTCCTCGTCAAAAAGGAAGGTTGCTAACCCCCTTCAACATATCTTTCTCGATGATAGCGAGGATGATTTTGCACCACCACCGCAACCAAAGAAAAAGATCTTTGGTAGCCGTGTTGGTGGAAAGAGGGCGTTATCATCGAGGGCATCGACGTCTTCGAAAGCGTCGCCCAAGGCATCTTCGAAGAAGAGGAAGATTAGCCCGAAGGCGGTTGCGGGGCCATCTAAGGCCGGCCCTAGCAAGAAGGGCAAATCTTCCTCTTCTTCAATGATACTCCGCAAGTTCCTCAATAATAGTGGCAAGGCAAACCCCTACCGCGGAGGTGATATTGCTGAGTGGTACGCGGAACGGCGTACCGCTCAACAAGAGCGAAAGCCGGCAATCAATGTCCTCAGAGTGGACGTGATCAAGCCGGCTAGTGCTCGAACCAATGCGGACGGTGATGCGATCGCCGCCATTGATGAGGGAACCAGTGGAGTAGGCGCCGTGGGTGATGCACCGGAAGTGGCTAATGCCAATAAAATTGAACAGTCTGGAAGCATCAGCATCGTCACCATCTCCGACGATGAAGGTGCTACTGCTGCTGAGGGCGCGGATGTTGGCGAAAACAATGGTGGTGATGCCATCGTTCATGAGGCTGCAGTTTCCGCCACTCCGCCGCCTGATGACGAAGTCATCACCATCGTTGTTTTCGCCGACGCCGCGCCACCTCATGGAGATGCCACCCCGCGACCTCCCCAACAACCATCGCCGGCGCTGGAGGCAGAGGTTGCGGCGACGCCCCCATCATCCCCACCACCACCATCGCCATCGCCAGCAGCTGAGGCGGAGGTTGCGACACCATCCCCGGCGGGTATTGCGTCACCCTCGCCGCTAGGGGAGGATGTGCCGCCGTCGCAGCCGTCGCCGCCATCTTCACCGGCAGCTGGAGGTGCGGCTTCGCCTTCACAGGCGGAGAGTGAGGATGCCGCGCCGCCGACGCCTTCCCCGTCAAACAGCATTCCGCCGGGACCAGTACTGCCTTCCACCCAATTGCGAAAATATGACGTCGAGTTGAGGCAGTGGTTGGCAGTGATGAGCAACCGCAAAACGAGAACCCTTCACGACAACGCGCAGGTTGAAGCTCAGCTGGTTGAGATTGAAGCTCAGCTGGCTGAGATTTTAGCTCAGAAAGCTGAGCTTCAGCGAATTTCTGCAATGCAGAAAGAGAGCATAGCCGAAATCGATGTGGAGGTTTCTCGTTATGGGGGACATGCCGACGCGAATGCTGTTTTACTGGGGAAGGAAACCTAGTTGTATATAGTTTTTTGTAAATTTTAGTTAAGGCCCTAATTGTAAATAGTTTTTGTAAATATAAATTAAGATGTATATATAGTTGTAAGTATGTAAATAAATTATTGTAAATATTAGTAAAAGATGTGTGTATATAAAGATGATTGTGTATATAGTTGAAAATAAAGTTTTTATAAATATAAATAAAGGTGTATATAGTTGTGAATATATATTTATGTTTGTGTTCATCATATTATTTGCAAATTTTCATAATAAAATATATTAAATTCTGATGCGACTTTTTCTTATTGGGTGAAAATTGGGTAGGAAAGAAATAGACGATAGAAAATGTCAACAGACTCATTTATTGAAAAAAAAATTAAATACTTCAAACAATTGCAGATTTATCAAGCCAAGAATTGTGCTCTTCAGAAAATCCTAGCCACTTGACAAATATCTTATTCCCCTTCGTTTTCAACACTTTTTCAACTAGATATGCATTTGGCTCAGCTGTTTTCAACAATTCCAATTCATAAAAGCATCCCTTGATAGGGCGACCTTTGACATCTTTGATGTTGTATGTCGTCGGATTGGTAATATTCACTTTAGATATGGTGAATAATTCTGTGGAAAAATTGGCTGAGTATCCTTTCTCGAAAACTCCTTTGAATTTGCTTATTCTGACAACATCTCCAACATTATATTTTGCTGGTGGCGCTATTTTCAGGTGGCTATATACTTTAAGTATTGTTGAAGGTGTTACGTCAGCAGGTTTCATACCAATTGTTCTATGTTTTCTATTATTATACTCGTTAGCAAAATTTGCGAGAATGTCGAGCCACTTATAGTCACCTCTGGCGGAGAATTCTCTATAGATCCAAGTCTTCAATGTTCTAATTACTCGCTCCACAATAGCTGCTTTCATTATACTATAAGTTGAATAGTGATTGATCTTATATCTCTGCATCAAATTTTCGAAGCGTGAATTGTAGAATTCTTTGCCTAAATCACTTTGAATATTTTTTGGAGAATATTCAGCTCGCTTCAGCACTTTTTCCATAGCTTTTGTCACTTCCACACCAGTTTTATTTTTTATCGGTTCAACCCATAAATATTTTGAATAGCAATCGATAACGAATAGTATATATCGATAGCCCATATTCTCATCTGCATATATTTGCATTTCAGCCAAATCAATTTGCCACAGGTCAGCAAATCCTTTGATTATCGTTCTCCTCCTTTTGAAGTTACGCCTCGCGGGTTTGTGTAATTCATTAGCAATCGCCCTTTTGGTTGGGCTTATTTTCATCTTCCACTTCGTAGATTTCCCGCTGCGATTACTTCGGCTTTCATTCATATACTAATAACTAATCTTCCAAACTCACATATACATATGGCGCTCGCACTTTGAAAAATCAACGTATGATACCTTCTTCACGCAATTCCTCTATTATCGACATTATTTCATTATCATGCCCTGTATGCCCAACCATTTTAGAACTCCACAATAATCGAAGACGTTCCACCAATTCTGCAGCATCATTCCAATAAACAAATTCTTTCCGTTTTCTATTCAGAACTTTTTTGCGCGGTATTGCCTCCACTACTCCTTTACCGCCTTTGATATCAAATCGTTGAGGATTACTCCTCATATAATGTGGACTATCTATAAGAGGTTTGATGATTTGTCGATATTTCTTTTTCGAGTTAGAGGATTCAGCATTCAAACCTCCTCTAATATCATAATTTTTATATGCGGATCCTGTAGTCTTCAGAATGGAGGTATATATCTGCTTATCTCGATCGCTAATAGATCCAGGTGCTTGATTCATAAAAATCAAATCATATAGTTCAGAAGAAGCTGGAAATACCTTACTCCTTCTATTATCACGCCATAATTCGATTTGATCATTCAAAAAACGGATTTCCATATTACCCATCCTTAATTTACCCGTTTTGGGATCGATACGAACACCATATACTGTATCATAATTAGATTTTCCAGTTTTCAAGTTATCCAAATGCTGCTGCACTCGATCTTGTAGAGTTGTTGTATCAATAGCGGTAGTATTATCGCTAGAAATATGTGAAGTTGATGATGTTGGTGGTGTTTCCATCATTGTCACATAATCGAGTTCGCTCTGCATCAATTGCGAATTTTTGCTGGAATTTCCAGATTCCAAATGTTTATCAAACATTTCTGTAGCATCTCCCACCGTTTTCCTACGCATCGGCGTAGAATGGTGCGTAGGCTGCGGTATTTTAAGGATAGGTGGTACTTTCAGACCCGATATTTCGGAGGGGGCTATCGCTACCGCAGCAGCTTCTGAGATAGCTTTCAATGGTTTCGTTAGCGGTTTGTATACCTTCTCAAGCATTGTCTGATCGCTGAGGTGGGCGCTCTTCAAACTTTTGAATTTTTTTCTCACCGCATCAGTTGCTTCGACAAGTTTCTGCTTGAGACATATTTCATCCATTTTTTCACTGCTAGATGCGCTCATTTTGCCATCCAGCGATCGAATGATTCAACCACATCAGGGTATCACGGATATATGAAGCAATCAAACCCTTTTCTATAGCGTCCCTCGCAAATCTCACTATCCTTATCGATAACGAGAAAACCATATTTATCCGTCCAACTATGTGCGCACATATCCCGAAATTGATTGAATGTCACATCTGGGGATACATGATCGGAAAATATGTGATGAAGATTCATTTCGTCCTGTTTGAACATGATTATGAAATTCGCATTATCGCGAATTAGTTGTTTAGGCACTCTCGAATAGGTTTGCGCAAGATAGAAACAATCGACATTCCTATGACGCCCCATCGAAAAATAAGATCTAATCACATCCTGTTTCTCACATATAACATCATCGAATATAAATATACTCTCAGGTTTTGCATCGGCAGGTTCAACTATGTCTGCATTGTTACTGTAAGTGTGATAACCCAACCCCTTTATCGGTTCCAATACTTTACGTAAATACTCATACTTGGGTTGATACAATGATTTTGAATAGAGGTATATGTTGGCGAATCGTAAGCCATTCTGATTGGTGAGCAGTGATATCATAACATTCGTCTTGCCACAATTCGATGGACCAATAATCAAACTTCGAATTGTATTGGGAAATAGATCCCCATGCCTACGCTGTGGAATTGCACTATTTCCTAACCCAACTTTTTCATCAAAATTTTCCACACTGAATGTCTCATTTTGTCGAACAATCTGCATCATGCGACTGCCAAGTACTTTATAATGATCTGCGAGTGTCGCAAAGCTCATTTATATTATGAACACCAAGCGATACACTTCAACAAAGAAAAAAAGTTGGCGTATTTGTCGTAAGGGGAAAACAACAAATATAATGAAGGGAAAAAGGCGCTTTGGTATGGGGTGCGGCGGTAGTGTGCTGAAAAGGAAGAAGAAGCGGACCACGCCCAAACGCATGAGAAAGATAGCTTTTGGATCGGGAATAGTGCACAAAGTTCGACATGCGCTACGCCAAATGGGGAACAGGGGAACGCTCACCAGAAACTTGGGTGAAACAACTCTAAAGGCCGTCGGTGCAGCTAAAAAATTCGTGAGAATGGCAGGAGGAAGGAGAAATATTCGAACACCCCGCATAATACCAATCCCCAAAGTTGGCGGCATTCTCCCACTAATCCCAATTTTCGCGGGATTATCAGCATTGGGTAGTTTGGCTGCAGGCAGTGCAAGCGTTGTTCGTGCTATCAATTCCGCCAAAGAAAGTAAGGAGAAACTCGCTGAGGCGAACCGCCACAACACACATATGGAGGCAATTGCTCTAGGTAAAATGGGCAAAGGGGTCTATCTGAAACCATACCGCAAAGGGTTGGGTATCTATTTGAAGTCCCAAACTCCAAAAAACTAGATGGCCTACCTCGAAGGGCTTTAACAGATGTGGACCTATCACGATATATAAAAATGATAGGAATACAGAACTTTCGAGGTATATATATGAGGGATAATTTACCCTCATCCGGCCCATACCGTACAGAATCCGCCATATTGAATTTAGATAGCGAACAAGGTGATGGCACACATTGGGTTGCATATAAAAAAAGCGGTAAAGTAGTCGAGTATTATGATAGCTATGGCGATTTACCCCCACCAAAAGAGTTGGTGAAATATCTGAATAGAGGCCCGCAGGCGCTTAGAGCTACCAAAATAGTATATAATTATGAGCGCCAACAAGAATACAACACAGTCTGGTGCGGGCATTTGTGCTTGAAATTTCTCTCGAAGAAGAACACAAGCGAAAAGTAGCTCATCATGGATCGAGAAAGCATCAAAGAAATGGCCCATGCATTGTTAGCTTACTCTAAATCACGCTCTCTCTTGAAAATGACTGAGAAAGAACTCGCCGACCTACCAAAGGAAGTACTGATCGGATTGGCCTCCCAAGAAATAGCTCTAGTATGGGATAAGCTACCGCAACGATTGAAAGACGATCCAGAGGTGTCGAAATATCAATTTTGTGAGGATCATCATGGTGGCGATCAGAAAAGCAATAATCAACCAGGCGGTGGTGATGTCAAAGATGGACCAATACCTCGAAAAGTGTTTTGCTGCTTTTGTCGAATGAAAATGTAGATGTGGCAATATGTAATAAAATTTTTTATATATAAATTCATTCAAAATGACATTCTTCAATGTCACGCATAACGATCAAGTTGCAGCTGTTGAATGTTCATTGAGGTTCGTTACCCATTTTCGCCGTTTTCTTTACACACCACCAACATTATGTCGCAAACATTCACCATATCGGGCGGCCATAGCGTTTTGAGCGCTGATTTTTACCCACCAATTGAACTAGATGCGAGAAGAACTTATGGTTTGGGATTACATGGCTTTTATTCTTACAATTCCATAGCCAATATAGATGAGACAAATAACGCTTTGGGTTATTGGGATGAGAAAGAAGGTCGCATCTCTGAGAACTTGAAAATGATTCATATACCACCGGGCGCCTATGAAATAGAAGAAATCAATAGAGTTATACAAGAAGCTATAGCATCTTCGAACCCCTCCTCTGATAGTAAAAAAAGTAAAAATAATATTGAATTTTATCTTCGCGCTAATAATAACACTCTAATGTGTGAAATGAAATCTTCATATGGAATTATGTTGTCAGTTGAGAATTCCATAGCCGAAGTGTTGGGTTTCGAGCAAAAATTCTACCCATCCAACTTTCTACATAAATCCACCAAGCCGGTGAAAATTATTAAAGTTCGCCTAATACGCATCGATTGCAATATCACGAGCGGGGCGTACCTGAATGGGGAAGAGGTTCACACGTTGTATGAATTCGACATCAATGTGGATCCTGGATATAAGCTGTCGAAGGAACCGAAAAACATTATATATCTACCAATCAGCCCGACCGGACGTCAGTCTATCGATAAAATTACACTGAGAATTTTGGATGATGAAAATTGTTTGGTCGATTTCCGAGGAGAGAAGATTATTGTGAAGCTTGAACTGAAACAACTAGATTGATCTCGAAAAATAGCAGAGAAAAGATGGGGTTCTGCTTCGGTAACCAATCAAAGCGCATATCCATTCCCACACCCCATAATGGCCGCAGAAATAATAAAAAGAAGTGTAAACGCGGTCGCGGATTCATTCGCAATCGACGTCTCAATCAGACAAGGCGGCATCATAACCTATCTGAGAGCGATATTGATTTCTTGAAATCTATCGGACTGAAAGTGCTACAGAAAAAATAGAGATGGTTTCCACAACTTCTACTAGCCTCCAATTGGAAGTGTTTGATGAACCAATCTTCGATCATTCCCTAATCAGCCTGCATGAACACACATACAAACCATATGGTTCACCATCATTCAAGAACTCTGACGAAATAAGAATAGCTGTCAACTTTCAAGATTTGATATTAGATATCGCAGAGAGCTACATCTACATCGAAGGAAAATTCATACCAGATGATTTCACAGCAGATTGCTATTTATCCAATAATGCTTTAGCATTCCTCTTCGACGAAATTCGCTATGAGATGGGTGGTGAACAAGTGTGTATGATTCGAAAACCAGGCATCACTACAGCTATGAAATGTATGATCTCCTATGGGGAATCGAATAAAAAATTTCTAGAGACCCTCGGTTGGGGAATTGATGATGATAATCAACCGATCCTAGACAAAATCAATCACGTATTCAGCGGAAAATTACCACTCAAATACTTGATGGGATTCGCTGAGGACTATAATAAGGGTGTCTTGAATATAAAACAAGAGTTGATACTAATCATTGCTCGCTCATTCAAAAACTCCTACATGGGAGTAGTTAATGCGAAAATAGAAATTGATAAGATTGAATGGAGAATAAGGCATATCATGCCGTCAGATAAACAAAAACTCAAACTATTGAATCGCATCAATAAAAGTTCCACTGCGAAGATAAAAATAGCATATAGGATGTGGGATTTGTATGAGTTACCAGCTATCCGTGAAACATCTTCAGACATTTGGGCTGTCAAAACTACCAACAGCCTCGAGCGACCGCGATACATTATCATAGGATTCCAGAAATCTACTAATACGGATGATGTATCTCAAGATGCCACCCAATTCATTAATGCTGACATTAATAATATTCGAGTGTATTTGAATTCAGAAGTATACCCATACGAGCGGTGGAATTTAGAATTCGATAGGAAGTTGGATGCTATAGCCTATTATGCTTACGAAAATTTCCAAAAGAGTTACTACGGGAAAGATATGAGTGAGCCGATGATGGGTATAGAAGAATTCAGGAAGAACCCATTATTTATCATCGATTGCAGCCATCAAGCTGACGCCATGAAATCCTCAACAGTAGATATCAAATTGGAATTTGAGACTCGCAAATCAAAATTTCCAGCCAATACAAGAGTGTATGCGCTCATTCTACATGACGCAGTCATGACATATAGCGCTCTAGATGGCTCCATACAGATGGGTGTGTGAACGAAGAATTATGAAGCTATGATCAGATGAATCACTACCACCATAGTTTAAGATATATATTTGTAGCAGATTTTTTTTCTGATAATAAAAGATGTAAAATGTCGAATAATGTTTTATTTTTCCTATTATGTACAATGATTGAAATAGTGAGTCTAAAGACTATAAGAGTATACTAGGCACCCCCTTGTACCCCGCCACCTTCTTGTTCTTCCCCAACTTCTTCTTCCCCTTCTTCGCCTTCTTCGCCTTCTCCACCTTCTTCTTCTTCTGAAGCTTCCCTCAAACCGTATTTTTCGATGATGGTAGTTGGTAGGAATTCAACTAAATCATGAAGGAAGCATTCCAAACCCTCCTTCACCATTTCTTCAAGAAACTGCTCCAAAGTTATACTCCCGTGTTCTAGGCGACTGCATAGAAAATGACCGATTTTATATCGATCAGCATCCGCTAAAATCTCTCGGGCTCGTTCTTGATTGAAACATGCGCTCATATCATAGTTGGCTGCATGGAGTGAATCACGCTCCAAATCGATGAGTTCACATTTAAGTCTGCTGACTGCTGATTCGAGGTCTTCAGCAGCTGGCCAAAACTGGCTAGAATAGTGCATCCACATATCCTTAGAAGTCTACAAATAAATAAAAAAAAAAGAGTTCAGGAGATAATTCGACAAATACGTTTCATATTACATAGCTCATACCCTCAGCTTAAAAAAACTACTCACCATAAATGGTAAATGCGACGATGAGGGTGGCGAGAATGTAAGAACTACTATATACATATAATCTTTAAACTCCCTTTCACTAATACTAAACTAATCATAAAAATAATTCAATTAATTACTGAGGCGAAGTCTCGCTAAGGGGTATTTCTTTTATGCCGAACCTCATAAGCGTTCGCGTTTTCGCGCCAGCATATGATGGTTCACTCTGTCCCAGGTATGCTATTGTATAAAGCCCGCGGGAGTTGATCAAATGGAGATCGCTTTCTTCAATCACATCTGAAACTCTTTTGGGCAACCAACTTTTCACAGTTTCCCCACTTTCTTCATCTAATAATATAACGGTGGCAGATCTACCAAATCTATGAGAGAAAAATAGTCTATCCAATTAAAAATATCAAACATAGTTTGAAATGAATGTCTGGTAGACTACGAGCAGAAAACAACTACTTTCCTGGTAAATACCACGCAGAACATTGAATTATATCTGTTCGTAGTCCATGCAACGATTCACACTGTGAATGCAGATCGCAAATGTTTCTTTCTTCCTAAGACGTGACAAATTCACATCGAGACAGGCACGCCTAACAACCTACAGACCGGTTTCGGGCTTATTGGCCCTCATCAGTGCAGGGTAGTTATCCGAGTAGAGACCGTAAGATCTCAACTCGAAGCGTTGCCTGTCCCAATGCATTTTTGTCGCGTCTATTTGACCGCACCGAGCCGCGTTCCAACAGACAATTGAAAGTGGCGACATCATGCGGCATTGTCTGTTGGAACGCGGCTCGGTGCGGTCAAATAGACGCGACAAAAATGCATTGGGACAGGCAACGCTTCGAGTTGAGATCTTACGGTCTCTACTCGGATAACTACCCTGCACTGATGAGGGCCAATAAGCCCGAAACCGGTCTGTAGGTTGTTAGGCGTGCCTGTCTCGATGTGAATTTGTCACGTCTTAGGAAGAAAGAAACATTTGCGATCTGCATTCACAGTGTGAATCGTTGCATGGACTACGAACAGATATAATTCAATGTTCTGCGTGGTATTTACCAGGAAAGTAGTTGTTTTCTGCTCGTAGTCTACCAGACATTCATTTCAAACTATGTTTGATATTTTTAATTGGATAGACTATTTTTCTCTCAAAATTTTTTTCCAATTTATGGCTAATCCATTTTTTCTACCAAATCTAGTTTCAAATATTGTCATTTTCTTGATCAGATAAGGCTTATTCAAGACCAGCGATGATATCAGCACTTGCTTGGTGAATTCATACCCTTCAGCGATTTGATTATTGATCGCGATCAAATCAATTTTAGGTGAACCCATCTCTAGATTAAACACGTGAAAGAGAGTACAAAAGAATATATAGAATATAGGAATTTACTTACATAAAAATAACACTTGTTATCACGCAAGGATACACGCTTTACGAGTCAATATTTATTTCTATTGATTGCTAGTTATGCTGCTGCTACTGCTTGTGACAACAATAGCACTGAATCGCCAATTTATAGGAACTCCCCCACTCTCACCAACGCGATCTTGAGCTCTCGTGGGGGAATGGCGCATGCGCACGCAGCAGCAGTGTTCAAGGTCGCACCCCCTCCCATTTCAGGGGTGTGGAAACACAAGGTCACGCTCACAGTAAAAAAGAAAGCCCTCCTCAAGGACGCGCTCTTCTCAAGGCCACAGCAACTCCCAAGGGCACCCTCCTCTCAAGGTCGCCAACTCGAGGTCACTCCTCCCAAGATCACATCGGGGTCATTCACCCCAAGGTCACTCCTCTCAAGGTCACTCCTCCCAAGGTCATTCACCCCAAGGTCACTCCTCCCAAGGTCACTCCTCCCAAGGTCATTGACCCCCCCCCCCAAGGTCATTGACCCCCCAAGGCCACGTGGGGGTGTGTGACCTTGGGAGGAGGTCTAGAATCGGCATAAAACATCTACTACTGACTGATTCCCGTTTTCCACCTTTTATATGTCTTCGATCGAGTGATTGACATCCAACAAACACAGCTATACTGAGCGCCTGAACATTGGGAAGTATTGGGAGATGCTGGAAAATCTGGGTTCCTGGCAGATGTTTCAGTGCTGAAACAGTTGCATCGACCTACCTCAGAGCTGAGCAGGTCATCTCTGCAATCCATCGAGACTATAGAGCTGCAGGCATCTTTAACAGGACACCTCTAAAAATCCTAGTGGTTGCCGCAAGTATAGAGCTGTAGTAACGTATACGATCAAACTCGCGGAATAGAGATCAGTTAGTTTTTGTCAAAACCTATATTTGTCACATTGCCTCACCAACTTATGTTATAGAATATATATTTTTTTCCGAATCTCTTGTTTTATTGCTCTAACTCAGGAGAGAGTTCTGAAAGATTTTTGATTATTGTCTTTTGTAATTTTTTTTGTCTATTTTTTTTTACAATAATAAATAGACTGGCGCTCAACTTCACTTGACACAATATAAAATTCATTCTGTTAGCTACCACGTTGGGCGCCACGTGATACGAAAGAAAATTCTTTCAGCCCTTAGCTCCAAGAATATTGAGCATGAGATTCCAGAGGGGTGAATTCTTTAGACTATTCTTCTGTAGATGATTTTTGTAGCTAACAGAATGAATTTTATATTGTGTCAAGTGAAGTTGAGCGCCAGTCTATTTATTATTGTAAAAAATTACAAAAGACAATAATCAAAAATCTTTCAGAACTCTCTCCTGAGTTAGAGCAATAAAACAAGAGATTCGGAAAAAAAAAATATATTCTATAACATAAGTTGGTGAGGCAATGTGACAAATATAGGTTTTGACAAAAACTAACTGATCTCTATTCCGCGAGTTTGATCGTATACGTTACTACAGCTCTATACTTGCGGCAACCACTAGGATTTTTAGAGGTGTCCTGTTAAAGATGCCTGCAGCTCTATAGTCTCGATGGATTGCAGAGATGACCTGCTCAGCTCTGAGGTAGGTCGATGCAACTGTTTCAGCACTGAAACATCTGCCAGGAACCCAGATTTTCCAGCATCTCCCAATACTTCCCAATGTTCAGGCGCTCAGTATAGCTGTGTTTGTTGGATGTCAATCACTCGATCGAAGACATATAAAAGGTGGAAAACGAGAATCAGTCAGTGATCAGGGTTGAATTGGACTGAAGGTCCCAAAATTTAATTACAGCTGAGGGCTATATAATTTCATCAATTATACAATTTTATCAGTAATAATCTAAGCAATCCATAAACATACAATTCATATAATTATGTATTGTATAATCATGTATTATGTTATGCTGAATATCATGAGCATGAAGTAATTCCACTCCGTACAATTGGCCACTTGTAAGGAGTTGAAAGATAATGAATCTAACTATATCATCTGATATAGAAAAAATTTGAAAATATAAATTTTCAAGATATGACACCAAAATATAGGCAAGAGGTGCAATGAATTCAAGATATGCAAAAGATAGATGAGGTAGGCACAATATAGCGAGGATATGAAATTTTACCTTACTAACAAGGACATTATATACCTCTGATATCTCTACTATTACTTTTTTAAATTCAATTAGGAATTGTGAAATTGATCTTAGTAAGAAGGTTTGTACAAGTGAGTGATCGGAAGTACTACAAAATTATTATGTAGAAAAATTTACATGTCTCACTCACCTGTACAAGATCCTTCTGGAAACCGGAACAATTTCAACCTTCCTTTTCTTCACGTATCAGTTAGAAAGAGTTAGGAAAAGAGTCCAGTCAAAAACTTTTGGCTGCTTACGTGCTAAAAAAATAAAAGAACAGCAGATTCCTGTTCAACACGTGGTTTGTAAAACCGGTGTCAAAGCATGCTCAAAAAGATAATCACCAACAAAAATTCATCTAATATATGACTATTTCCTATGATCAACCAAATCCATAGATAATATATTAAACAATTAAGCAATATTTATGAGGATATCAGAGGTAAAAAGGTTCTTCACGCGAAAGCCGTCGGTGGTTGGTGTCAATTCACCGCCATTTGCAAAAATCAAAATCCTGCTGTAATTAATCCATTAATCCAAATAAATTATAGCAATCGCTAATAAAAATTGTGCCTACCTTAACTCACTCACACATCCTATTCAAGAAAACTTATATGTTCTCAAAATTTTTCCTGGAGAAAAGGGAACGAAAATTCCTCTATTAGAAAACAATGGCTCTCTCGATCAGAATTCGTAAGGAAGAGAGCGAGCCTCCTTGCTTCAACTCTGAAGAAGCTCCTGCTGGTCACCTGACTGATTTTGTTCAATTTCATTGGTCCAACCGGTTTAACGGACATATCCCGTATTACCATTTCGCGAATTAGACTTCACGCAGGAGTCTATGTTATCTATTACTTTAATATATCTATTCATCAATAGAGGTCGATACGGGATATTTGCAGAAATGGTAATTAAAGCGTTCTTTATAATCATCTATCATTCACTGAATATCACAACAGGCGATTTACAATTCTCAGAGATGTTGTGTTGTTATTTACGAAAGATGTTTACTCGAAATCTTGATATTTTGAACAATAAACAGTAAATGATTAATTAAAGATAAATATTGAACATTAACCAGATAGTAACGAATTATATTTCGTTACACATCCCCTCTTCTCCCGAAAAAAAATTGAGAACCCGCGGTTATCAAGTTTTTTCTCAAAAATATGAATATCTGAAATTTAAAGTTGACCAAGAGAACGTAAGTGAAACAAGATGAATGGATTTGAACTCATTGCTATTACTGAATATCGAAAAGTTAAATGAAATACCAAACCACTATGCTGTACATTAACATATATGTGGAAGGTTTATTTACCATAAAGGAAGGAGTAGAACTGTCATACCCCTAGTAAATTATAGTATTTACCACACTGAAAAGAAACCAAAAACTACCACTCTATTTTACATTAATATGTGGTAGGGTAAACCTTGCGAGGACTGGTTCTCCCCATCCAAACAGTAACGCACAGAGGACACCATGAAAACCTGGCCAGGAGGTTCGTTTCGCTGTTAGATGAAAAAGCTGCGCCGTGGAACCATCCATCGACCACTCGCCCCCAGGCTTCCATGGTATCACCTGCAACGCCACTACCCAAACAAAGAGACCAGCAGTATCTCAAGATTCACCGGTGGAAATAAACAAAACTGAAAATTATGAAAAAAAAAAAAACCAAATGCCACCTCACTTGGGGTATAAAAGTATACCAACTAAAACAAATGGTGGAGCCAAGTCGGTAAAAAACTCTAAGGCGGGAGTGTTCCTTAATTGAGTACTGTGAGCCAATCCTCAAGTGGACAGATCTGCAGAACTCGAAACAAGCACAGTAGTGAGAAACGAACGCTGTGAGTAGTCCCCCGTAGGCAGAATTTACCGGGTTCATTGCTCACCCCCCAATACTTGCCCCTTCTACAAATCTCACCATTGAAGATAGTACAAATGAGCGAGGCCCACACCCACTCAATCAGGTCCCTGTATAAAAAAAAAATGAAGAATCCACTGCCAAAACCACAAATGCCAATATTGCCCTGAAGAAAAAGGAAAATTTAAACTTGAACAACATATAATGAATGGAGTACTCACTCCAGAAAACTCGCTACCCTAATGGACTTTGCCATCTCAAGAAAATATTCAATAATCAAACTACTTAAAAGGAATGACTATCTTCATTCACTAAGTAAAACATGGGCAACAACCAATGAGAAATGAGATTTCCGGAATAGCACAACACTCAAAGACATAACAGATGATGAGAATAAAGAGAAAAAGAATAAAGGGAAATGAAGAGAAATGATATTCTGAATTCAACTAAGACAACTAGCCAAGTTCCAGTGGGTCACTCGATTTTAATAAATTCTTGAAAATGTGTGCACTCCAAAGCCTAATGCGATAAGTAGATAATTCTCCACTAGGTCACACATTTCTAGTAAATGCACCAAAATAAAACCGAATGCTCTCCAAGGCCCACTACCAACTTACCAATAGACTAATCGAAAATTCAGAAAAGAAGTAAAATTCAACTCAAGTTCATCTAACCTAACCTTTCGATTATCGTAGGTCACCCTGTATATGCTAAACAGGATATATGTGCACTCCATATGCTTGGCACTGATCTGATAATCCCACCAAGTCACATACTCCTATTCACCATTACAAAAGTGCACTCCAGAGCCTACCACTAATCGATTTTAACCCTAAAAGACAAAAAAAACAATACTAGAAGAAATGGACTTGAGTTAAAATAAGAAGATAAAGAAAATAAGAGGTATATAAGAATAGCAAGAAAGAAGATGACTAATAAGACATAGATGAGATAAAAAGAGAAAGATAAGATAAAAAGAGAAAGAGAAGATAAAAAGAGAAATGAGAGATCGATGACATTATGATGGTGACTGAAACGCAACTAGATGCCATGTTGAGATATGAAAGATTTAAAGTTATCAGGAAATACCAGAATCTGAAATGTCGTGCGGATTGACTCACAAAAATCAGTTTTTATTCAGTATTATAAAACCAATTATAATTTAACCCAGATAACACAAAAACCTTTTGAGGATCTTCTGAGGCGGTCACATTAACGTCCTCAATATGTCGAGAGGCTTTCAAAGAACGTCCCTAGGACGTCCTCCTGTTACCATTTTCCACGTTAAAATAACGTCTCAGAAGATCCCCACGAGGTCTTACTTTTTTTATTCACTCCAGTTATGCCTTTTTTGAGTTTTTATTATTCTCAGAATTACTTTTGAGCATATCTGAGAAGTAATGAAAATTAAAAAAAAAATTAAAAAAAAAATCAGCGCTATCATGTTCACCTATCCAAATCCTAGCCACTGCTGTCGTTGCTTGACTTCTGTGATTCAACTTACCTCCTCATTTCAATGTCGCTATTCCGTGAACTTATAAATGTTTAACTTTCAATGTGATTTGAACAACAATTATTTTCAAGGATTTTTATTACTAAAATTGGAATACTTTTTTTTTCAATAATAATGGACAAGATAATTTTTCTTGATATATATAGCTCACTTCTAAATTGGAAAATTCATATGGAGTGGAGAACCAACCAATATCGAATAATTAAAAATTAATTCAATAATAAAGAACGCTTCGTCCGATTTTGATAATTTGTAACTCGATTTAAAAATATATATATGTATATATATCTCTTGACTTAGAAGAGATGAAATTTACATAAAAATATTTACCTTCTTCAATTATTTTTATGAGTAGAACATACTCCGGTCAATTGCTCCTAACTTCACATGAGTACCTATACATATTTAAAGACGAAAATGTCATCAGAATACATCTATATAGGCCCACATATATCCACATCCCCAGGCTGCCACTGAAAAGACTAATGTGGGACAATTATGTCAAAAATTCTGAGCCTAGTGACGTTCTCAGGATGTA
Source organism: Chrysomela aeneicollis (assembly GCA_029955515.1). Classification (NCBI taxonomy): domain Eukaryota; kingdom Metazoa; phylum Arthropoda; class Insecta; order Coleoptera; family Chrysomelidae; genus Chrysomela; species Chrysomela aeneicollis. The sequence continues at coordinate 8,342,328 of JARUHQ010000016.1, read as the reverse complement.
GAATATAGAACATCCTCCTACAGTCTTTTGGCGACTATTAGAGGACGTCCTTAGGCCCACACATATCTACATCCTCAAGTTGCCGCTCGGAGGACTAATGTGCGACAATTATATCGAAAATTCTGAGCCTAGTGACGTTCTCAGGATGTAGAATATAGAACATCCTCTACAGTCTTTTGGCGACTATTAGAGGACGTCCTTAGGCGAATGTGTGTTATCTGGGAAGTATCCAAAACTAATCCTAGACATCTGACTCTGACTGAATAAGGATAGAATAGATGTTGTATCAAATACAATATGTTCATGAGATCTATTTGAAAAGATATCAAACAAGTAATGTTGAAGACACCTAAAATTTTATCAACTTTGAAAACATGAAACCCCAAAAATTTATTTCCTGAATGGTTGATTTTCCGAAAAATATCTCTTATAATTTACATTCAGTACACCACATTATTTTGTCAAGTTCGGATCTTGTCAGCATAGGTTTATCTGATTATTAAACCATAATATATCTAATTCAATTTGATAGTTCCTCAAGATATCTTCAACTCAAAAAAAAAAATGAAAAGTTAGGCCACTAGTAGGTAGTTCACTATTTTCCAAGATATGAGATCTTTCACTCAAACAAGATAATTGGAAAATAGCCATAATTTCAAGAAATGGGGTCCTTCACCCAAAAAAAATTATTTGTGACACATAATACTTGAAAAAAATTATATAGCCATCAGGCAAGTCCAAAAAATCAATTTTTCAAGCAATGGGGTCTTTCACCCAAAATAAACAAATGTGACACATGATTCTTGAAAAATAATTTAGCCACCAGGCATTCAAAAGAATTTTCCAAGAAATGGGGTCTTTCACCCAAAAAAAAAATGCATCACATTATACTTGAAAAAAAACTAGCCACCAGGCAAATTCAGACCTTTTTCAAAAAATGGGGTCTTTCACCCAAAAATGATGTGTCACATAATGCTTGAAAAAAAACGAAGGCCACTAGATACATTTCCAATTTTTTTAAGAAACAAATTTGAGTTGAGCCGTAGGCAGTTAACTTGATTAACCGAATGACAAGACCCGATGACAAAATGATGCTCTCTATTACAGACTTCAAATATGTTGCCATTTTGGTCGGACTCTTACCGCCAGGAAGGTCAATTCCTACTGAGCAATTCTCAGGCCGGACTCAGCACAGCCAAAGATGGAATTGATGTTAAGATAGAAAACACAAAGCAAGAAATTACTATTTCAAAGATAACTATATGACTTCAAGATAAAGATATGATTTCAAAGATAAAGATATGCCAATTTGGTCGGACTCTTACCGCCAGGAAGGTCAATTCCTACTGAGCTATTCTTAGGCCGGACTCAGCACAGCCAAAGATGGAATTGAAATAGATAAGAGATATTTCAAGGATTACCATCACTTTCACCAGAATCACAATTATCATCAGAGTCAAGATATGTTGGATCAAGCTTTAAATCTTTGACATGCCAGTTTCCTAGATCAGAACCATTTTCATCTTTCAAGGCATAAACTAATGGGGAAATTACTTTATTTACAATACAAGGAATTAATTTGTTGGCCAATTTTGCTGAGAAATCGTTTGCAGCTTTAGATAAGACATAATTTTTCTTCAAAACTCTATCACCAACTTTTCGTGATACGAAAGAAAATTCTTTCAGCCCTTAGCTCCAGTAATGGTGAGAATAAGTTTTCACTTGAAAGCATGCCATAGCCGTTCTTCATACTCAAAAGACGACATCTGATGGTTTTGGAATATTATAGATTATGGTAGTCCAAACTACAGATTAAGCCACTGTAGTCCAAACTATTAATTTATTGTTTTTGAATCAGCAGATTATGATGTCACCCAAGGTGTGGATAGAGATGATCATTTACGGATTCATCGCATCGGAAGACGTATGGGAGCTGATGGAAACTTTCTCAGAATGTGTTTATGAGGAAGTTTCTGCAGATTGAATATTGATGCGAGAAATTCAACTAAAGCTAATATTTCCATTCCATCAGCCTTCTCCGAAGAAAACAATAATATTCAATCAAAACAAAGAATGTGCAGAAATAATAATAACCTATATTTTCTGCTAAAGATAATTTCTTTTTATTTATTGGAATGGAATAATAATTTTGTTTTTGTGTTGGTATTTGTTCATTGTTGGAAATAAATGTTTATAATATATTTTGTTTTTTTCATGCACTGACATTTTTTCCTATATATCACCTTACCTCTGCATTACATATGCACATCGCTGTGATGTCATATATGCACATCTCTGTGATATCATATATTTACATCCCTGCGATGTCATAAGTTCACACATCCCTGTTGTCAAAATCGAATCACATCGCAGTTTCATCCCAAAAACACATCGCAGTTTCATCGCGAAAACACATCGCTATTCCATCATAATAATATATCGCAGCGACATCGCATGGAGGAAACTTGAGTGTGACAAAATAATATCCCTGCAATATCGCTGCGACGTCTGTGCGACATAGAATGCAGATCACATTGTTACATCGCTGCGATATCTCTGTGATGTAACTGTGTTTGCTGGGACTTTGAGCTGGGGTTAAACGCTACAAAATCAAACGGGAAATTAGCTCTAGGATAAAGTTAACCCAGGGTCAGCTAACCCCTCGGGATAACCCTGCATTGATAAACCGGCCCTAACAGATGATTAGAGAAAACATTGCAAGCTGGTTTCTTGATCCGACCGGGCGCCCGGTCAAATAGGGTATTTGTGTCTGGAATCCGTGCGCCTGGACCCCTAGACACTCCCACGCGAAAGTAGGTGTGTTCGGTTATGAAAACTCGGAGCCGAGCGAGCAGATACAGATCTACTACCACGTGACCACCGAGGCAACGGAGCGAAAAATATTTTATTTCTGACAGTGACATTATAAGCTTATATCGTCATAGTTACGATATCTATAATGAGGGTCATAACTCCCTTGGGATATTAAAGTTCAAAAACTCCCTCTTACCTTTTACAGGTGAAAATAATACAAGAAATGCTTATAAACGTTTATATGTACTTAATGAAAACTAAGACATATTTTCCTTATTCACGTCATTACAAATAATAAATGTACAATTTTCAAATGTTCCCTGAAAATTACTTCCGCCGCTGGAAACAATTTCTTCTTTTTTATGGGTGGTGCTGTTGCTGGTTGCTGTTCACTACAGTCGAGGTGCCTGCCTCTTCTGATGGCAAAGTAGACAGCATACGCGCCGTTTTATTTCTCAATTCAATACTGTCCTCCAGATACCCCTCTGCCACCGTGGAACTTCTCCAACCTCCGTGTCTTTTTAAGTTTGTCATAGTTGCTCCTGCATTGGCTAGGGCAGTAGCAGAAGTGCGACGAAGGCAATGTCCCGTATAGGTTAGTGGGTTTGGAAATCCTAAATACATTGCGATTTTGCTGGGAATTTTGCCAAACATATTCTTTCCAATTGGCTGAGTTGTACATTTATTTTGTCGGAAGCTCAAAAAAAATCGTTTTGTACCTTCAGGACGCAAGGACATATAAAGTCTCAATAAAGGCAAAGCAGAGAACTCTTTTTCATCCACAACTGTAAATTTCTTCGATACACCAGTTTTACTTTCCGGTACGTTCACTACCATAACAGTATCCCGGTCCTCTATATCTGCTATACTCATATTTAGAAGTTCCTGAGTTCTGCATCCTCCAAAATAACCCATATTTAATTAGAACAACCTATAACAAATAAAACGAAATAAACAAACGAAAAAGAAAATTGAGAAAAAAATTACCTTATGCAATAAATGAATTTCATTAGGGGCGTCCTTTAGAAATTTGATGACATCTTTAGGAGATAAGACAGCAAATTTTTTCGGCTTATACCCCTTACTTTTCCGTTTCAAAAAAGCCTCTAGTTCGTTGAACTTGGTGATATCTCTTTTCTCATATATGGTCACCATCGATTTGAGCATTGACCATTTAGTCCATAACGAATTTGGGCTAAACGTTTTTTGACTGCAACGAATAAATACAATTATTACCAAATCTATACCAGAAAATACTGAAAATACTTTACCAGTTCTTGAAAATATGCCAGAAAGACAGTTTCGTTGGCATCTTTTGACATAACATTTCTCTGTGTCAGCCACTTCAGATATAAGTTGTATTCTTTTTGATATAGGGCTTCACTTTTCGATGGAAGTAATGATTGTCTTGCTTTTTCCGCTTTTTTTATAATATCCTCCATTATATCAGAAAAAGATCGTCGATTTGTGGTAAAAAATAAACACGTTTTTAACGGAAAAACATTGATTGATAAATAAAGTTTGCTTATAAACATGTAACATAGCGACAACCTAGCAACAACCAACAATGCTACAATCAACGCTACCTAATTCAAATATACCAGAAAGATTATGAATTTAAACATTTATTGCGTTCTAAATATGAGTAGATGTTTTATGCCGATTCTAGACCTCCTCCCAAGGTCACACACCCCCACGTGGCCTTGGAGGGTCAATGACCTTGGGGGGTCAATGACCTTGGGAGGAGTGACCTTGGGAGGAGTGACCTTGGGGCGAATGACCTTGGGAGGAGTGACCTTGAGAGGAGTGACCTTGGGGTGAATGACCTTGATACGATCTTGAGAGGAGTGACCTCGAGTTGGCGGCCTTGAGAGGAGGGTGCCCTTGGGAGTTGCTGTGGCCTTGAGAAGAGCGCGTCCTTGAGGAGGGCTTTCTTTTTTCTGTGAGCGTGACCTTGTGTTTCCACACCTCTGAAATGGGAGGGGGTGCGACCTTGAACACTGCTGCTGCGTGCGCATGCACCATTCTCCCGCGAGAGTTCAAGATCGCGTTGGTGAGAGTGGGGGAGGCGGTACTTCTATAAATTCAAGGGTGCGCAGAGCGGAGCACAGTTTCTTGGGAATCACATATTAATCAGCATTTGTTGTTTGTTCGTGAGTGATAAAAGCGTTTTTTATTCATCATCATCATGTTGACCTGCAGTGCTTGTTTCCAAACCTTTACGCGTAGTGATAATTTACGCCGCCATCAAAGAATTTCATGTGTTGGTGATTTGGATGATTTGGGTGAACCTAGTGCAAAAAGGGCTCGATTGGATATTTCGAATCCGCCAGCGCCATCGACATCTAGAAGTATGCAAAGATGTGTGCCCTGCGCTAAAGATGTTCCATCAGATAGGATGGGTGCTCATAAGAGAACCTTGGAGCATCGCTCTAATGCGTGCATTATAGAGATGGTGTATATGCGATCGAGAGCGCGTTCAAATGCCGCATTATTAGCTATAGGTTAGAGTGTAGAACGAACATTTTAGATTACAATGCGTTCTTCAATGAGAATAGAGCTACAATTATATCTCTATTAGATAATATGCTACTGATTCATCACTCGATTAAAGTGAACATGGAAGTTTTTGGTAGATATGTCATTGAAACCCGAGATGTGAGAGATGTGAAATCTTTCATGGCTCCGAATCGCATAATTGCTTCATCGCCAGATTTGGAAGATATCGTTGACGCATTTCGGGATTGTCTTTCGAATCTGGCTATCGAATTCGAGGAACGTGATTCTGGTGAGTTGTTTGAAAAATCAGATGTCGACTAAGTTTGCTTATTTCTTTTTTTTACTTTGATATTACAGGTTGGGCTTTAGAAGAGATTTTGTTTCTAGAAATAAATATTAATAAATATAGTCCATTAAGAGGCGGGTCTTACATAAAGCTGCCCACCTATATTGCGAACAAGAAAGCGGTGGTAAACATTATTAATCAGGATGAGCATTGTTTCGCCTGGGCAGTTACATCAGCTTTGTATCCTGCGAGGATAAGGAATACCGAAACATCTTCCTACCCACACTTTTCTACAGTATTGAATCTGGTTGGTATAGAGTTTCCTATGAAAGTAAGTGATATTCCAAAGTTCGAAAATCAAAATGATTGCTCCATCAATGTTTATGGGTTAGAGAGCGTATTCGATGATCAAAAAATGAAATATAGGGTTATTGGGCCGCTTCATTATGCTAAGAATAGGTTGGGTAGGCATGTAAACTTACTTTATATCTCGGACGATTCCGGTAAGGGGCATTATTGCTGGATAAAAAATTTATCGCGATTAGTGTCAAGTCAATTAAATGCCAGAGGGCATAGGAATTTCTTTTGCGATGGGTGTCTGATATGTTTCTCCGATGAGTCGAAGTTGCTACGTCATAAATTGAATGATTGCAATCATACATACACTACGGTTCCATCTCCAGAAATCAAGGTTGATAAATTCGGAAATAGCGCTCCCGGGAATATTTTAAAATTCCAAAGTTTTGAGAAACAGATGAAAGTACCATTCGTTATTTATGCGGATTTTGAATCTGTTCTGAAACCCATCCAAACTTGTGAACCAGATCCTACGGGGTCGTATACTAATAAAACATTCGCTCACGAGCCGCATTCATTTGCATATCTCATCAAATGCTCCTACGATGATTCCCTCACTAAATTTGTTTCATTCCGAGGAAAAGATGTAGCAAAAAAGTTTGTCTCCAGTTTAGTCGATAATGTTAAGGCTATATATAATATGCATTTGAAACGTGTTGTTCCTATGGCTAAATTGAGTGCTGCAGAAAAGCTTGATTTCGCTACCGCTACAATTTGCAACATTTGTGATAAGCCACTTGATTCCACAGATGTTAAAGTTAGAGACCATTGTCACCTGACTGGTAAAAAGAGAGATGGCGCTGCACATTCTAAATGTAATTTGAATTTCAAGCTACCTAACTTCATCCCCATCTTTTTCCATAATATGAGCGGGTATGATAGCCACCTCTTCATCAAACAATTGTTCGAGCATGAAGAGAGGGTGGATTGTATCGCTCAAACTAAGGAGAAGTATGTTTCATTCACGAAACATGTTTTTGTTGATGAGTACTTGGGAAAAGATGGGAAAAATCATAAAATGTTCATGAAGTTGCGCTTTTTAGATAGCTATAAATTTCTTTCTGATCCGCTGCATTCTCTAGCTGAAAATCTGACTACGGAACAGTGTGTTGAGACAGCGACAGCATTTCAAGATCGCGAACAATTTAAGCTAATGACGCGAAAAGGCGTATTTCCGTATAGTTTTATTACATCTATCGATAAATTGGAGCATAAAGGTTTACCTTCTCAAAATGACTTTTTCGATAATTTATCGAATGAACACATTTCGAATGAGGATTATCGTAGAGCTGAGCGTATTTGGAAGATATTCAAATGTAAAACGCTTGGGGATTATTCAGACGTATATCTGAAATCGGATGTTTTGTTATTATGCGATGTTTTTGAAAATTTTCGAAAGGTTAGTTTGAAGACATACAAGTTGGACCCATGTCAATATTATACAGCCCCTGGTCTATCGTGGGATGCTATGTTGCGCTACACAAAAGTGGAATTGGAACTCTTAACTGACATCGACATGGTGAATTTCTTTAAGAAGGGAATAAGAGGCGGTGTCAGCCAGTGTAGTATGAGAAGCCATGTAGCTAATAATAAATTCCTCCCAAATTTCAACCCTGATGATCCATCGTCGTTTATAATGTATTTGGATGCGACCAACTTGTATGGTCATAGTATGTCGCAACCACTACCTACATCTGGTTTCACATGGTTGACTGATGTTGAAATCTCAAATTTGGATATCTCGAATGTTGCAGATGATGATCCGTTCGGGTATGTTCTCGAAGTAGATATTCACTACCCTGAAAATTTACATGATGCACACTCGGATTTACCTTTTCTTGTGGAAACCATCAGCCCGCCAGGTTCAAAATCCGCTCATAAGAAACTGATTCCGAATTTATCGAATAAGTTAAATTATATAATCCATTATCGAAATTTGAAACAGGCGATTAGAAATGGTTTAATCTTGACGCGAATACATAGAGTTCTTAAATTCAATCAATCTCGCTGGTTGAAGAAATATGTAGACCTCAATACTGAGATGCGCAATAAAAGTACGAACAAAGCCGATAATGGATTATTTAAAAAGATGGTCAACTGTGTGTATATTAAAACTATGGAAAATGTCGATAGAAGGACCGATATTAAACTTGTGACCCATTGGGAGAGTATCAGGAAGCGGAAGGGTGCTAATGCATTGACGGCCCTTCCCAATTATAAGACTTGCACGATATTTCATGAAAATTTCGTTGCAATTCACATGGGTAGGGTTAGCGTGCATTATGATAAACCGCTCTATGTGGGCTTCAGCATATTAGATGTGTCGAAAATTGTAATCTATGATTTCTTATATGATTGTATCAAGAAAAATTTTCCTGGAACATCATCATCATTATTGTATACCGATACTGATTCCCTCATCTTGAAAATTGATAGCGAAAATTTCTATGATTTTATGAAAGAAAACATAGAATATTTCGACACGTCTAATTATCCTGTAAAAAATAACTTCAACATGCCTCGCACAGAATCGATCGTCGGCAAAATGAAAGATGAATTCCCAAACAACCCCTTAATTAGTTTTTATGGTACTGGCGCCAAAGCTTATTGCGTCAAATCAACGACTAGCGAGGTGAAAAAAGCGAAAGGTGTTTCCAGGGCTGTTATAAGAAACGAACTATCTCTAGATAGTTATAAAGACATCGTTGAGAAAGGTGGTTTGATATTTCGCAAGATGAATACTTTTCGTAGCTATAAGCATGACATCTTCACGGAGATGAGAAACAAAGTTGCTCTTTCATATCACGACGATAAGCGGTTTATTATTCCCAATACTGTCAGAACTCTTCCTTGGGGTCATAATGATATCGATTTTTATCGATTTAGTCCAGAGCAAAATTCAATTTGGCTACATCAGGCAATAAGCGACTTGTCGCAGAATGATCAGGGGGAGGATAATGAACGGTCCAAAAGATTAGACTCGCTAATTGAAATGTTGATGGAGCAATTAGAACCTCAGCAGTGAGCTCTATACCGGGAGAGGGGGTAGGGGGAGGGGAGGATTGTTTGCTACATGCCCTATAAGGGGTATAAGATATTTCCATTCCTCCGAGTTGGTGACTAGCTGCGATATTGGCAACAGCAGTTGAGATGACTACCGAGGTCAGCGAGACGCTTGCGAAACTTTCAATTCAGGAGCATGATAAAGAAAAGGGGAAAGCTGTGAGTATATTTTTTATTCGATAATATTCTCGATTTTGGGAATCATTTCCATATTATAAATGTATATTTTCTCGTTGCAGCCTTCCAAAAACGCTGTTGGGCAGCAAGGCATAGACAATTTCACGGATGAAGGATACGATGACGTCGAATGCAGCGAAAAAGCACTTGAGCGAAATAAATTTATGAATGTCCCTCGGTCATTCTTATGTACATTATGTACATTTTTGAAGTTATGTAATCGAAAACTTCATGAAACAATTGCGGTAGGTGTTGCTCCTATTTGTTGCAATATATGTAGTGAAGTTTATATTTACCATTTTTGAAGTAATAATATTTTTCTATACTCGAAACATTTATTGTAATATTATTGCGCAGTAGGCTATAATCCCCCCACCCCTCAGCCATTCTTGATATTCTTCACCGCAAAGGTGTGTTAGAGTCAGTTGTACGAAAGGCGGCCACCATGAAACTACTCGCTGTTGACATGCAAGGTTTCGTGCTTGGTGATAATAGTGTATTCCACCCCAAAGAAATATCTATCACAGATGGGGAGAAAACTAATCATTACATATTGAAACCGCCTAAGCCCTATAACAGTTTAACTCGGAGTGAAAAAAAGCAAGTAACCTATGTGGAACGAAACATCCACGGTATAAGATACTCGAGTGGGCTCATCGACTATGATCAACTGATGGGTGAGGTGCTTGAGCCTATTGCGAGCGCTAGTATAGTTTATGTGAAGGGGCATCAAAAGTTTGAGATTTTACAACAGTATGTAGAACAATTGGCCTATAAGCCATACATTGTGAATATTGAAAAATATCAGCATGATATGTGTCTTCAAAACCCTGTACCAGTATTCGAAAAAGAAGCTGCTCTATGTATGAATCATACGCTATCTGCAAGGGTTAATTGTAGCTTGAGGCAATCGCACGCAGTATGGAGTTGGGTCTCTCAACATCTGAAATGGTGATGAAACATTTATATTCCAACATATTGTACTAATGATGTAAATAAATAAATATATATATATATATATATATATATATTGTCATTCGAGATTATTTTACCTGACACCTTCCACGCCAATTTCCTTATGGGTGAAGTAGAGAATGTCTGACGCGACAGTTGGTATGACTGGTGACATCCGGTATGGGAGATGGTAGTTGGTAAACTATAGTTGGTACGGTAGATGGCGCTTCACTTCTGTCAAAATTCATGCATCCCAAATACAACCAACTACGGGTACAGAACACTTCCTAATTGACAGTTGACATGATTGGTGATAACTGACGTGACAGGTGACAATTGGCAGGGCAGCTGTCACGGCGGCCATCTCAGGCGGAAAGAGCATTGAAAAGCGGAGGAGGTAGCAATTTTAACCATAGCAATTTCAACTCCTGAGTCGAGCAGTAGTCATTGAATTGTTATAGAAGCATCTACAAGTGAGCATTCAATTATGTCTGGACAATATCAAAATATGTCCATGAGACAAATGGTGGCCGCCATACGGGAGAGACAACGCACCAACCCGGTGGAGATCGACGAAATGGTGCAGAGACACTTGGACGAGCGGCGGGCCGATGAGATCCTACAGGAGTTTTTAGACGAGCGGCGGGCCGAGATGGTGAACAACAACGAACTCGACCCTGGATCAGACTCCGATGAAACTATCATTTTAGCTCCCGTTATCACAAGAAGGGAGCTACGCAGGAAGAAGAAGTGGAGAGTGCCGCCTTACACGGCTAAAAGGTTGAAGCCGAAAGTGAAGTGAACAAATATATATCGTTTTTTATATTATATATTTCAATAAATTTTTTCATAATACAAATTGTTTGTCATGATTTGAATACACCATTAATAAGTAAGAAGTGGTCCTCGAGTGTCTACCGTTTCAATTTCTCTCGTAGATGCCTAACTGTTCTCACAAAAGAAGTGAAAATCCCATATTTATGTGAATCACAGTCGCACACGCAATAACAATAATGCATACATTTCCTGCATGCAAGCCCATCTACGACATCGTTGTATTCGAATAGATAGAAACATTTTCTGCGGCAGCAATAACGCCTTGATGTAACTGGGCATTGATACTCCAACGCGCGAACCATGTTAGACGGAGTTTAAATGATGTCTGAGAAGTAGGGCGAATATTAGAAACCATAGTGATGGGCGTTAACAAGAAGCGGGCAAGCGTAATGAGGTCCGAGCGTAACGACCAATGGGAGAAGCCAAAGGGCTGGGCCTCAACAAGTGGGAGGGTCTCAAATTGGCTACGCCCACCCCCCCCCTGAGGAAGCTCCGCCCCCCAAAACTCCGCCCCCCCAAAACTCCGCCCCCCCTTGGAGCACCACCCCTTAGATCTGTGTCAAGGTGGGATTCGATCAGCACCCCCCCCCCACTTTCAAATTTCAAATATATACAAAATAAAATCTTATGAACTAGAAATACATAAATATATACAAAATAAAAACTTATAAATAGAAAAATAAATAATCAAATATATATACACTAATTCAATAGTCTCCTTCAATATCACCCCTATAGTATCTAAATGTTGGAGCCGGCACCTCCAAATCCCTAGCCCTTCTTCGAAGTCTCTCTTCGAGGGGTAGGCACCAACACTTGTCCAAATGTTCGGAGGGCCCCCTATAAAAGTGGCCCACCACCTCGCAAAAGAATTTCTTGCTGAAATTGCAACCTCTACAAATCCCTTGCCAGCAATCATTCCGATATTGCCGGCAGCTTCTACATCTATGGAAGTGCAGCCTTCTACCCATGCTGCATTCCCGGCATGTTGGGCGGCAGATTCCAAAGTTGGAATTCCTCAGCTTTTTACAGCACCTATCGCATCGGGCTCCGGAACTTGGTGACTGCGCTGGTACAGGAGATGGGGGCCCCGTTCTTGTCGTATTCGCCAACGAGCAACGCTGGCACATTCCCGTGCTGGGATTAAGGTCTCCTGGCACGAAGGCGTCCCCGCAATTGTGGCAGCATATCGCCCCATTCGCGATAAGCGGCCTCACTGCAATAATTGGCTTGTTATCCCAGGCACTCGGATACATATTGACTGAAGAATAATTGAGGAGTTCTTCTCAAACTAGTGGTCGACTCAGGAGTTGAAACCGCTATGACCTCCGCTTTTCAATACTCTTTCCGACTAAGATGGCCGCCGTGACAGTCACCCTGTCAATTGTCATCTGCCAGCTATCACCCGATATCAGTAGCGTCACTCGCCATCAGTAGCGCCACTTGTCATCAGTAGCGCCACCTGCTATTAAGACTAATGACCTTGAAACAGGGGCGCCATCTATCACAATCACTATTATTTGCCATACCAAACTATCGCGGAGTGTTCCGTGCCCGTAGTTGGTCGTTGAGGTGTTCCGTGTCAGCTATCATCCGCCATCAGTAGCGCCATCATCATCTGTCACCCGTCATCAGTCACTCCCACTCTCAGCTAGGAGGGAGGAAAGAGCACAAAAGCGAAGCGCGCACTCGAATTTATCATTCTGCTGCCTGCCTTCCTCTTCGACTAGACCTGCCTACTAGACGCTGCTAGATCAATTGTGAGTATTACCTTTTGACTGTGTATAGTGAATTTGTATATATCTCCATATTTTTGTACTTGTGATTTTGTATTATATTCTAAGTGGTGAATCTGGGACTTGTAGATTTCTCTCGTTGTTATAACATCAGATTATTTCTGTTTCTTTGACTCTGAATATTTTTCTCATTGCATTAATATCGAATCATTTTCTGAATGTTTGTTCCACATTGCTCCAATTTCGAATTATTTTTCAAAGTGGAACACTCTAACTCTTTTAACTTTTCTCATTATATTAATATTGAATCTTTTTCCAAGTGATAGAATCTGCAAACCGTTTCCATCTTCAACTCATTCTGCTGCCCGCCTTTCTCTTCGACTAGACCTGCCTACTAGACGCCGCTAGATCAATTGTGAGTATTACCTTTTGGCTGTGTATAGTGAATTTGTATATAGGTATCTCTATATTTTTGTACTTGTGATTTTGTGTTATATTCTGAGTGGTGAATGTAGGACTTGTATATTTTTCTCATTGTGATAACATTAGATTATTTCTATTTCTTCGACTCTGAATGTTTTCTCATTGCATTAATATCGAATCATTTTCAAAGTGAAAGAAGTTGGGACTTGAACATTTTTTCTCGTTGTGATAATATTAGATTATTTCTATTTGTCCGACTCTGAATGTTTTTCCTCACTGCTCCAATGTCGAATTATTTTTCCAAAGTGGAAAACTCTTACTCTTGTTTTTTTTGCATTATACTAATATTGAATCTTTTTCCAAGTGATAGAATCTTCGAGTGTTTTCATCTTCAACCCATTCTGTTCGCTGCCTTCCTGTTGGGCTACTCAGAATAGACGCTCCTAGACCAACTGTGAGTATTACCTTTGAAGTGTGTATAGTGAATTTGTATACATCTTCATATTTTTTGTACTTGTGATATCGAATTATATTCTAAGTGGTGAATGTAGGACTTGTACATTTTTCTCATTGTGATAACATTAGATTATTTCTATTTCTTTGACTCTGAATGTTTTCTCATTGCATTGATATCGAATCATTTTCAAAGTGATAGAAGCTAGAACTTTTGAACATTTTTCTCCTTGTGATAATATCAGATTATTTCTATTTCTCCAACTCTGAATGTTTTTCCTCATTGCTTCAATGTCGAATTATTTTTCCGAAGTGGAAAACTCTTACCCTTGTTTTTTTTCATTATACTAATACTGAATCTTTTTCCAAGTTGTAGAATCTTCAAGTGTTTTTTGGACCCGGTCTAGAAGACACCGTTGCTTGCCCTCCTCTCGAGCTACCACACCACCGGCTAATTTTTTTTTTGGAGTATTACTTCTGAACCAATTGTAAGTATTTCCTTGTGAGTGCATATAGTGAAATATAAATTTTCGAGTTCTATAACATACTTCATTCTCATTGTGATATAGTCGAGTTTTGCTAAGTGCTATAATAACCTATAACTTATAATATTTTTCTTTGCGATAATTTCATAATTTCTCTATACAATGCAATACACGACTTAACATGTTTTCATTGTTATAGGAATACGAGATGGCCTTCAACAACTCCGCCGCCGCTGGATCCTCTGCCGCTCCCGACAATTCTGAGGAGCTCCAGCAATTAAGTATGTTATTTTCAACTCTTTTTCTTGTAACACCATCCTAATATTTTTCTCGAAATTTTTTCAGGCATCAATTCATCATTTTTCGAGAACATCACCATGGACGCATTTGATGTTCCCGAAGATGATATTGATCTTAGAGCTCTTCTCGCTGACACGTGGGACAGCATGTGCGGCGACGATACCGTGGGTGCGGCTGGCACCCGGGGTAAGAAGAGGCCGGCGATGTCGCAAGGGGCATCTTCCAAGGGGGCTAAGATGAGCTGTCGCAGGGTGAGTGAATCATCTTCATCGTCGGAGAGTGAGGAGGATATGGCGCTTTCAGACAAAGCGTCAATGTTGGTTGAAAGCCTGCCCGAAGATGACAATGCTGATGATTTCGCGCCACAAACCAAGAAAATGAAGGTTTGTGGCTCGAAATCATCGGGGTCTGTTGGGGGAAAAAGCATGTCCTCGTCAAAAAGGAAGGTTGCTAACCCCCTTCAACATATCTTTCTCGATGATAGCGAGGATGATTTTGCACCACCACCGCAACCAAAGAAAAAGATCTTTGGTAGCCGTGTTGGTGGAAAGAAGGCGTTATCATCGAGGGCATCGACGTCTTCGAAAGCGTCGCCCAAGGCACCTTCGAAGAAGAGGAAGACTAGCCCGAAGGCGGTTGCGGGGCCTTCTAAGGCCGGCCCTAGCAAGAAGGGCAAATCTTCCTCTTCTTCAATGATACTCCGCAAGTTCCTCAATAATAGTGGCAAGGCAAACCCCTACCGCGGAGGTGATATTGCTGAGTGGTACGCGGAACGGCGTACCGCTCAACAAGAGCGAAAGCCGGCAATCAACGTCCTCAAAGTGGACGTGATCAAGCCGGCTAGTGCTCGAACCAATGCGGACGGTGATGCGATCGCCGCCATTGATGAGGGAACCAGTGGAGTAGGCGCCGTGGGTGATGCACCGGAAGTGGCTAATGCCAATAAAATTGAACAGTCTGGAAGCATCAGCATCGTCACCATCTCCGACGATGAAGGTGCTACTGCTGCTGAGGGTGCGCTTGTTGGCGAAAACAATGGTGGTGATGCCATCGTTCATGAGGCTGCAGTTGCCGCCACTCCGCCGCCTGATGACGAAGTCATCACCATCGTTGTTTTCGCCGACGCCGCGCTACCTCATGGAGATGCCACCCCGCGACCTCCCCAACAACCATCGCCGGCGCTGGAGGCAGAGGTTGCGGCGACGCCCCCATCATCCCCACCACCACCATCGCCATCGCCAGCAGCTGAGGCGGAGGTTACGACACCATCCCCGGCGGGTATTGCGTCACCCTCGCCGCTAGCGGAGGATGTGCCGCCGTCGCAGCCGTCGCCGCCATCTTCACCGGCAGCTGGAGGTGCGGCTTCGCCTTCACAGGCGGAGAGTGAGGATGCCGCGCCGCCGACGCCTTCCCCATCAACGCCTTCCCCGTCAAACAGCATTCCGCCGGGACCATTACTGCCTGCTACCCAACTAAGGAGATACAATGACGAGTTGGTGCGGTGGTTGGCAATGATGAGCGACCGCAAAACGAGAACCCTTCACGACAACGCGCAGGTTGAAGCTCAGATTGCTGAGCTTCAGCGAATTTCTGCCATGCAGAAAGAGCGCATAGCGAAAATTGATGCGGAGGTTTCTCGTTATGGGGGACATGCCGACGCGAGTGCTGTTTTACTGGGGAAGGAAACCTAGTTGTATATAGTTTTTTGTAAATTTTAGTTAAGGCCCTAATTGTAAATAGTTTTTGTAAATATAAATTAAGATGTATATATAGTTGTAAGTATGTAAATAAATTATTGTAAATTATTGTAAATATGTGATTATAGTTGTGAATGTGTGTATAAAAATATGAATAAAGATGATTGTGTATATATTTGAAAATAAAGTTTTTTTATAAATATAAATAAAGGTGTATATAGTTGTGAATATATATTTTGGTTTGTGTTCATCATATTATTTGCAAATTTTCATAATAAAATATATTAAATTCTGATGCGACTTTTTCTTATTGGGTGAAAATTGGGTAGGAAAGAAATAGGCGATAGGAAATGTCAACAGACTCATTTATTGAAAAAAAATCAAATACTTCAAACAATTGCAGATTTATCAAGCCAAGAATTGTGCTCTTCAGAAAATCCTAGCCACTTGACAAATATCTTATTCCCCTTCGTTTTCAACACTTTCTCAACTAGATATGCATTTGGCTCAACTGTTTTCAACAATTCCAATTCATAAAAGCATCCCTTGATAGGGCGACCTTTGACATCTTTGATGTTGTATGTCGTCGGATTGGTAATATTCACTTTAGATATGGTGAATAATTCTGTGGAAAAATTGGCTGAGTATCCTTTCTCGAAAACTCCTTTGAATTTGCTTATTCTGACAACATCTCCAACATTATATTTTGCTGGTGGCGCTATTTTCAGGTGGCTATATACTTTAAGTATTGTTGAAGGTGTTACGTCAGCAGGTTTCATACCAATTGTTCTATGTTTTCTATTATTATACTCGTTAGCAAAATTTGCGAGAATGTCGAGCCACTTATAGTCACCTCTGGCGGAGAATTCTCTATAGATCCAAGTCTTCAATGTTCTAATTACTCGCTCCACAATAGCTGCTTTCATTATACTATAAGTTGAATAGTGATTGATCTTATATCTCTGCATCAAATTTTCGAAGCGTGAATTGTAGAATTCTTTGCCTAAATCACTTTGAATATTTTTTGGAGAATATTCAGCTCGCTTCAGCACTTTTTCCATAGCTTTTGTCACTTCCACACCAGTTTTATTTTTTATCGGTTCAACCCATAAATATTTTGAATAGCAATCGATAACGAATAGTATATATCGATAGCCCATATTCTCATCTGCATATATTTGCATTTCAGCCAAATCAATTTGCCACAGGTCAGCAAATCCTTTGATTATCGTTCTCCTCCTTTTGAAGTTACGCCTCGCGGGTTTGTGTAATTCATTAGCAATCGCCCTTTTGGTTGGGCTTATTTTCATCTTCCACTTCGTAGATTTCCCGCTGCGATTACTTCGGCTTTCATTCATATACTAATAACTAATCTTCCAAACTCGCATATACATATGGCGCTCGCACTTTGAAAAATCAACGTATGATACCTTCTTCACGCAATTCCTCTATTATCGACATTATTTCATTATCATGCCCTGTATGACCAACCATTTTAGAACTCCACAATAATCGAAGACGTTCCACCAATTCTGCAGCATCATTCCAATAAACAAATTCTTTCCGTTTTCTATTCAGAACTTTTTTGCGCGGTATTGCCCCTACTACTCCTTTACCGCCTTTGATATCAAATCGTTGAGGATTACTCCTCATATAATGTGGGCTATCTATGAGAGGTTTGATGATTTGTCGATATTTCTTTTTCGAGTTAGAGGATTCAGCATTCAAACCTCCTCTAATATCATAATTTTTATATGCGGATCCTGTAGTCTTCAGAATGGAGGTATATATCTGCTTATCTCGATCGCTTATAGATCCAGGTGCTTGATTCATAAAAATCAAATCATATAGTTCAGAAGAAGCTGGAAATACCTTACTCCTTCTATTATCACGCCATAATTCGATTTGATCATTCAAAAAACGGATTTCCATATTACCCATCCTTAATTTACCCGTTTTGGGATCGATACTTACACCATATACTGTATCATAATTAGATTTTCCAGTTTTCAAGTTATCCAAATGCTGCTGCACTCGATCTTGTAGAGTTGTTGTATCAATAGCGGTAGTATTATCGCTAGAAATGTGTGAAGTTGATGATGTTGGTGGTGTTTCCATCATTGTCACATAATCGAGTTCGCTCTGCATCAATTGCGAATTTTTGCTGGAATTTCCAGATTCCAAATGTTTATCAAACATTTCTGTAGCATCTCCCACCGTTTTCCTACGCATCGGCGTAGAATGGTGCGTAGGCTGCGGTATTTTAAGGATAGGTGGTACTTTCAGACCCGATATTTGGGAGGGGGCTATCGCTACCGCAGCAGCTTCTGAGATAGCTTTCAATGGTTTCGTTAGCGGTTTGTATACCTTCTCAAGCATTATCTGATCTCTGAGGTGGGCGCTCTTCAAACTTTTGAATTTTTTTCTCACCGCATCAGTTGCTTCGACAAGTTTCTGCTTGAGACATATTTCATCCATTTTTTCACTGCTAGATGCGCTCATTTTGCCATCCAGCGATCGAATGATTCAACCACATCAGGGTATCACGGATATATGAAGCAATCAAACCCTTTTCTATAGCGTCCCTCGCAAATCTCACTATCCTTATCGATAACGAGAAAACCATATTTATCCGTCCAACTATGTGCGCACATATCCCGAAATTGATTGAATGTCACATCTGGGGATACATGATCGGAAAATATGTGATGAAGATTCATTTCGTCCTGTTTGAACATGATTATGAAATTCGCATTATCGCGAATTAGTTGTTTAGGCACTCTCGAATAGGTTTGCGCAAGATAGAAACAATCGACATTCCTATGACGCCCCATCGAAAAATAAGATCTAATCACATCCTGTTTCTCACATATAACATCATCGAATATAAATATACTCTCAGGTTTTGCATCGGCAGGTTCAACTATGTCTGCATTGTTACTGTAAGTGTGATAACCCAACCCCTTTATCGGTTCCAATACTTTACGTAAATACTCATACTTGGGTTGATACAATGATTTTGAATAGAGGTATATGTTGGCGAATCGTAAGCCATTCTGATTGGTGAGCAGTGATATCATAACATTCGTCTTGCCACAATTCGATGGACCAATAATCAAACTTCGAATTGTATTGGGAAATAGATCCCCATGCCTACGCTGTGGAATTGCACTATTTCCTAACCCAACTTTTTCATCAAAATTTTCCACACTGAATGTCTCATTTTGTCGAACAATCTGCATCATGCGACTGTCAAGTACTTTAAAATGATCTGCGAGTGTCGCAAAGCTCATTTATATTATGAACGCCAAGCGATACACTTCAACAAAGAAAAAAAGTTGGCGTATTTGTCGTAAGGGGAAAACAACAAATATAATGAAGGCAAAAAGGCGCTTTGGTATGGGGTGCGGCGGTAGTGTGCTGAAAAGGAAGAAGAAGCGGACCACGCCCAAACGCATGAGAAAGATAGCTTTTGGATCGGGAATAGTGCACAAAGTTCGACATGCGCTACGCCAAATGGGGAACAGGGGAACGCTCACCAGAAACTTGGGTGAAACAACTCTAAAGGCCGTCGGTGCAGCTAAAAAATTCGTGAGAATGGCAGGAGGAAGGAGAAATATTCGAACACCCCGCATAATACCAATCCCCAAAGTTGGCGGCATTCTCCCACTAATCCCAATTTTTGCTGGATTATCAGCATTGGGTAGTTTGGCTGCAGGTAGTGCAAGCGTTGTTCGCGCTATCAATTCCGCCAAAGAAAGTAAGGAGAAACTCGCTGAGGCGAACCGCCACAACACACATATGGAGGCTATTGCTCTAGGTAAAATGAGCAAGGGGGTCTATCTGAAACCATACCGCAAAGGGTTGGGTATCTATTTGAAGTCCAAACTCCAAAAAACTAGATGGCCTACCTCGAAGGGCTTTAACAGAGGTGGACCTATCACGACATATAAAAAAGATAGGAATACCAAACTTTCGAGGTATATATATGAGGGATAATTTACCCTCATCCGGCCCATATCGTACAGAATCCGCCATATTGAATTTAGATAGCGAACAAGGTGATGGCACACATTGGGTGCATATAAAAAAAGCGGTAAAGTAGTCGAGTATTATGATAGCTATGGCGATTTACCCCCACCAAAAGAGTTGGTGAAATATCTGAATAGAGGGCCGCAGGCGCTTAGAGCTACCAAAATAGTATATAACTATGAGCGCCAACAAGAATTCAACACAGTCTGGTGCGGGCATTTGTGCTTGAAATTTCTCTCGAAGAAGAACACAAACGAAAAGTAGCTCATCATGGATCGAGAAAGCATCAAAGAAATGGCCCATGCGTTGTTAGCTTACTCTAAATCACGCTCTCTCTTAAAAATGACTGAGAAAGAACTCGCCGACCTACCAAAGGAAGTACTGATTGGATTGGCGTCCCAAGAAATAGCTCTAGTATGGGATAAGCTACCGCAACGATTGAAAGACGATCCAGAGGTGTCGAAATACCAATTTTGTGAGGATCATCATCACGAGAAATGCGATAATCAATCAGACGGTGTTGATGTCAACGATGGACCAATACCACGAAAAGTGTTTTGCTGCTTTTGTCGAATGAAAATGTAGATGTGGCAATATGTAATAAAAATTTTTTATATATAAATGATTATCAATGCGAAAATAAAAACATTCTTCAATGTCTCGCATAGCGATCAAGTTGCAGCTGTTGAATGTTCATTGAGGTTTGTTACCCATTTTCGCCGTTTTCTTTACACACCACCAACATTATGTCGCAAACATTCACCATATCGGGTGGTCATAGTGTTTTGAGCGCTGATTTTTACCCACCAATTGAACTAGATGCGAGAAGAACTTACGGTTTGGGATTACACGGCTTTTATTCTTACAATTCCATAGCCAATATAGATGAGACTAATAACGCTTTGGGTTATTGGGATGAGAAAGAAGGTCGCATCTCTGAGAACTTGAAAATGATTCATATACCACCAGGCGCCTATGAAATAGAAGAAATCAATAGAGTTATACAAGAAGCTATAGCATCTTCGAACCCCTCCTCTGATAGTAAAAAGAGTAAAAATAATATTGAATTTTATCTTCGAGCTAATAATAACACTCTAATGTGTGAAATGAAATCTTCATATGGAATTATGTTGTCAGTTGAGAATTCCATAGCCGAAGTGTTAGGTTTCGAGAAAAAATTCTACCCATCCAACTTTCTACATAAATCCACCAAGCCGGTGAAAATTATTAAAGTTCGCCTAATACGCATCGATTGCAATATCACGAGCGGGGCGTACCTGAATGGGGAAGAGGTTCACACGTTGTATGAATTCGACATCAATGTGGATCCTGGATATAAGCTGTCGAAGGAACCGAAAAACATTATATATCTACCAATCAGCCCGACCGGACGTCAGTCTATCGATAACATTACACTGAGAATTTTGGATGATGAAAATTGTTTGGTCGATTTCCGAGGAGAGAAGATTATTGTGAAGCTTGAACTGAAACAACTAGATTGATCTCGAAAAATAGCAGAGAAAAGATGGGGTTCTGCTTCGGTAACCAATCAAAGCGAATATCCACCCCCACACCCCATAATGACCGCAGAAATAATAAAAAGAAGTGTAAACGCGGTCGCGGATTCATTCGCAATCGACGTCTCAATCAGACAAGGCGGCATCATAACCTATCTGAGAGCGATATTGATTTCTTGAAATCTATCGGACTGAAAGTGCTACAGAAAAAATAGAGATGGTTTCCACAACTTCTACTAGCCTCCAATTGGAAGTGTTTGATGAACCAATCTTCGATCATTCCCTAATCAGCCTGCATGAACACACATACAAACCATATGGTTCACCATCATTCAAGAACTCTGACGAAATAAGAATAGCTGTCAACTTTCAAGATTTGATATTAGATATTGCAGAGAGCTACATCTACATCGAAGGAAAATTCATGCCAGATGATTTGACAGCAGATTGCTATTTATCCAATAATGCTCTAGCATTCCTCTTTGACGAAATTCGCTATGAGATGGGTGGCGAACAAGTGTGTATGATTCGAAAACCAGGCATCACTACAGCTATGAAATGTATGATCTCCTATGGGGAATCGAATACAAAATTTCTAGAGACCCTCGGTTGGGGAATTGATGATGATAATCAACCGATCCTAGACAAAATCAATCACGTATTCAGCGGAAAATTACCACTCAAATACTTGATGGGATTCGCTGAGGACTATAATAAGGGTGTCTTGAATATAAAACAAGAGTTGATACTAATCATTGCTCGCTCATTCAAAAACTCCTACATGGGAGTAGTTGATGCGAAAATAGAAATTGATAAGATTGAATGGAGAATAAGGCATATCATGCCGTCAGATAAACAAAAACTCAAACTATTGAATCGCATCAATAAAAGTTCCACTGCGAAGATAAAAATAGCATATAGGATGTGGGATTTGTATGAGTTACCAACTATCCGTGAAACATCTTCAGACATTTGGGCTGTCAAAACTACCAACAGCCTCGAGCGACCGCGATACATTATCATAGGATTCCAGAAATCTACTAATACGGATGATGTATCTCAAGATGCCACCCAATTCATTAATGCTGACATTAATAATATTCGAGTGTATTTGAATTCAGAAGTATACCCATACGAGCGGTGGAATTTAGAATTCGACAGGAAGTTGAATGCTATAGCCTATTATGCTTACGAAAATTTCCAAAAGAGTTACTATGGTAAAGATATGAGTGAGCCGATGATGGGTATAGAAGAATTCAGGAAGAACCCATTATTTATCATCGATTGCAGCCATCAAGCCGACGCCATGAAATCCTCAATAGTAGATATCAAATTGGAATTTGAGACTCGCAAATCAAAATTTCCAGCCAATACAAGAGTGTATGCGCTCATTCTACATGACGCAGTCATGACATATAGCGCTCTAGATGGCTCCATACAGATGGGTATGTGAACGAAGAATTATGAAGCTATGATCAGATGAATCACTACCACCATAGTTTAAGATATATGTATTCGTAGCAGTTTTTTTCGGATAATAAAAGATGTAAAATGTCGAATAATGTTTTATTTTTCCTATTATGTACAGTGATTGAAATAGTGAGTCTAAAGACTATAAGAGTATACTAGACACCCCCTTGTACCCCGCCACCTTCTTGTTCTTCCCCAACTTCTTCTTCCCCTTCTTCACCTTCTTCACCTTCTCCACCTTCTTCTTCTGAAGCTTCCCTCAAACCGTATTTTTCGATGATGATAGCTGGTAGGAATTCAACAAAATCATGAAGGAAGCATTCCAAACCCTCCTTCACCATTTCTTCAAGAAACTGCTCCAAAGTTATACTCCCATGTTCTAGGCGACTGCATAGAAAATGACCGATTTTATATCGATCAGCATCCGCTAAAATCTCTCGGGCTCGTTCTTGATTGAAACATGCGCTCATATCATAGTTGGCTGCATGGAGTGAATCACGCTCCAAATCGATGAGTTCACATTTAAGTCTGCTGACTGCTGATTCGATGTCTTCAGCAGCTGGCCAAAACTGGCTAGAATAGTGCATCCACATATCCTTAGAAGTTGAGTACTGGAGTCTACAAATAAATAAACAAAAAAAAAGAGTTCAGGAGATAATTCAATAAATACGTTTCATATTACATAGCTCATACCCTCAGCTTAAAAAAAACTACTCACCATAAATGGTAAATGCGATGACGAGGGTGGCGAGAATGTAAGAACTACTATATACATATAATCTTTAAACTCCCTTTCACTAATACTAAACTAATCATAAAAATAATTCAATTAATTAC
This sequence comes from Chrysomela aeneicollis, assembly GCA_029955515.1. Lineage (NCBI taxonomy): Eukaryota > Metazoa > Arthropoda > Insecta > Coleoptera > Chrysomelidae > Chrysomela > Chrysomela aeneicollis. The sequence goes on along the minus strand of JARUHQ010000016.1, from coordinate 8,318,391 downwards.
TGAGGCGAAGTCTCGCTAAGAGATATTTCTTTTATGCCGAACCTAATAAGCGTTCGCGTTTTCGCACCAGCATATGATGGTTCACTCTGCCCCAGGTATGCTATTGTATAAAGCCCGCGGGAGTTGATCAAATGGAGATCGCTTTCTTCAATCACATCTGAAACTCTTTTGGGCAACCAACATTTCACAGTTTCCCCACTTTCTTCATCTAATAATATAACGGTGGCAGATCTACCAAATCTAGTTTCAAATATTGTCATTTTCTTGATCAGATAAGGCTTATTCAAGATCAGCGATGATATCAACACTTGCTTGGTGAATTCATACCCTTCAGCGATTTGATTATTGATCGCGATCAAATCAATTTTAGGTGAACCCATCTCTAGATTAAACGTGAAAGAGAGTACAAAAGATTATATAGAATATAGGAATTTACTTACATAAAAATAACACTTGTTATCACGCAAGGATACACACACGCTTTACGAGTCAATATTTATTTCTATTGATTGCTAGTTATACTGCTGCTACTGCTTGTGGCAACTATAGCACTGAATCGCCAATTTATAGGAACTCCCCCACTCTCACCAACGCGATCTTGAACTCTCGTGGGGAATGGCGCATGCGCACGCAGAAGCAGCGTTCAAGGTCGCACCCCCTCCCATTTCAGAGGTGTGAAAACACAAGGACATGCTCACAGAAAAAGAGAGCCCTCCTCAAGGACGCGCTCCTCTCAAGGCCACACCAACCCCCAAGAGCACCCTCCTCTCAAGGTCGCCAACTCGAGGTCACTCCTCCCAAGATCGCATCAAGGTCATTCACCCCAAGGTCACTCCTCTCAAGGTCACTCATCCCAAGGTCATTCACCCCAAGGTCACTCCTCCCAAGGTCACTCCTCCCAAGGTCATTGACCCCCCAAGGTCATTGACCCCCCCAAGGCCACGTGGGGGTGTGTGACCTTGGGAGGAGGTCTAGAATCGGCATAAAACATCTACTAATATGGACATATTGTTATGAAAATCGGTCAAAAATAAAATTATCTATGTACCACGGGAATTATAGAGCCTTAATAACCTCTGGCAATTGCTGTCCCTCGGGCCAGAGGCCCTCGGGACGCAAACTTTGCCATCGGTAATTAAGGCCCTCATAATTCCCTTAATACATAAATAACTATAACGAACGCTCGATCTGGAATGATATGACATTTGTGACAGATTTTTCAAAACAAAACAGATCCATAAGTAATTCAACTGATAGTTACTTGCAAATGTATGACTGGAATTTATATGATCCACCAAGACAAGTAGATAGTAGATCATCCCCCTGTGATTACATACATTACAAATGTATGTTAAATGTTCATCTGCTTCAGACATTTCAGGTTCAGGTAACACTATATTTCTAAGGTATATTCACTGACACCCCCACTATAAATTCAAATATATTAGTAAAATAATTTAAATATACTCTGTCCAGTGCCTAGTATACACCTCCTAACCATCGTCCAGGGACGATGTCCTAACCAAATATTCTTTGACAAGGACAAGTGACAATTAGGAAATCTGTCTGATCTTTCCTTTAATTCGGAGCTAATGGATTACATCTTTTACCTCGCACTCGCCAATACCGAACACAAAGCAGACGTAACGGAGGAAACCGATCTGAATTATCGAACGCTTGCTGAGCAGAGCGAGCAAATCGAGCGTTCAGATATGTATTAAACGAACACACCTAGTGAAGCCGGTTTTGGAAAAACAAAAGACCTGGCTTGCTAATGATGAATTGTGGGCATGCGCGGGTTAATAATAACTATATTCGCAAAAATCACGAACCAACAGATGGCGCTCGAGAAATGTCAAAAATTTGACATGAGGGTGATCAACAAACATTTGGTATATGTTTTCAATGGTAATATGTCAATTTTCAATTCCAATTTTAGGGAAGAAATAAATAATCCTGAGCATCTAAAAGGGGCGCTATTGATAGATTATCGTTTATAGAATTCAAAACAGGTATTTTATGTGAGTTTCGTGGATTTATTATGTTTTATAGGCTTTTCAAACCACCTCTGCAAAATCAATGGGGCAACTAAGGTATTTGTATTTCAATGATTTCTCTTTATTTCAAGAATGGAAAATTAGCAGTGGAAGTGTGAATTTATCTGTAAACCTGTAATTATTTTATCCTAACCCAAAAATAAATGATTAGGAAAATAAAAACAAAGAATTGTAGTCAATTAACTTTATTATCTGAGAGAAGTATAAGTACAGGAGTGCTTATATTGAGATACCTACCTATCTTAAATAGGCAACACAAGTTATTATTTTCATGTTAACAATAAAATGTTGATTCATATAATAAAAATAATTATATAATATATAGATGTGTAGGTATATTCCAAGAATAACTTAAAAAGTTTGAGACCTTGTGGTCTACCAGTCATTCAAATTCATTTATTTCAATTGATATTTCATTCAATTCAGTTTATTCATTTCGAATGAAGATCAATCAGATCAATCAAATATGTCACGTAACCTTCAATTCGATGTTTTTATTTTATCATGACATATATTTTTCAAATATTCATTCATTGATGGATTGTTGGACGATACTGAATAATAGTTGATGATAAATGCAGAAATGGATGTGATCTACGAAGCGATACTTGCGATTTGCTGAGAAACCCGTCACGATTAAAGTCATCGGAACATGATTCGTGGGCTGATTTTTGATCAATCACTGTTATCACTCACTAATCACTTCTGTAAACAATCAGTAAGTACATTAATAACTATATTAACGCTCTTTTAACTGATTTGGGTTAACAAATATACCTAACCTATACAAATTCTAAAAACGTCAGTGGATTTCAACTCGTCAAAACCCGCGCATGCGCACAATTCATCATTAGCAAGCCAGACAGTCTTTTGTTTTTCCAAAACTGGCATCATTTTCGCGTGAAGAGAAGAATAGGTGTTATCCATATAGTTATTAGTATATGGTTTTGACGAGTTGAAATCCACTGACGTTTTCAGAATTTCGTAGGTTAGGTATGTTTGCTGACTCAAATTATGTAAAAGAGCGTTAATATAGTTATTAATGTACTCACTGATTGTTTACAGAAGTGTTAGAAATGCATACTTCGAAACAATAATTATATACACACTTTTATTCTCTCATCCTTCTAATACAACGTCTAAACGGTAACTGACTCTCAGCCTAACTTCTTCACGTAACATCCCTTGATTCATCGTATCACTGAGTCACTCGATTGAGCCACTAAGTGATACTGTCAGCGTATACGGGGTGAATGCTTATCCTACCATATCCTACATATCCTACATTCGGCCATCCTGGGGTTAGTCTGTCCTCAGACTCTATATCGTCCTTATAATGATGCGGATACGTGCGACTTTCTCACATTTTCATGGTGACTTTCACCCACTTACATAGCGACTTTCGCTCTTATTTCATGGTGACTTTCATACACTTACATAGCGACTTGCGCTCTTATACCGGTGACGTTCACCAATATGCTTGAGAAGAAGAATCCTTCACCTTCGCCACACAGGTCACAAGGACCACTACCAACTGACACCTTAAACCAATACTCCCTTTCCTCAAAGGTCCTCGAGGTCCATTCCAGGTCCGAAATAATAAGCTTCTTATAACTGATGACTTTCACCATGAGTTACCTTATTCAATTTCAACTTCAAGACATTCCTTTGGTTACTCATTTTCGCTTCGAAAATCTTGTTAAACTTATTACCACTAAAGAAACTGATGGATTCAATATTCCACCGCTGTCTTTGTTAGCAATACATACTTCGAAACAATAATTATATACACACTTTTATTCTCTCATCCTTCTAATACAACGTCTAAACGGTAACTGACTCTCAGCCTAACTTCTTCACGTAACATCCCTTGATTGATTGATTGTATGTGTGTCTGAAATACTATACAGACGTTTTAAATTCGCTCCTGAGTTTTCACAGTTTTCTAATAGAAGAAGTGATTTATAATAAGTGATTTTGCATCATCAGAACAAGTAAGAATTTGTCTACACCAAGACTATTCTGTTTTTTTTGTATATCGCATTTTGATATCTGAATATTTGATTCAAACGGCATCCCTTTCATTGCTTCTATCGAAATTCAGCCGCAAAAACTAGGCTTATCTTCACCTGTTTTTTACGGTAACACTGCTGATTGGTCCTGATAATAACAGTGATGAGAATGAATTCTTCAGCTGAAGCGAATACCAGTGGCGTATCATTACAAGAATCACATTTCCAGTTAATAATGTCTCAACTTACAATATTAACAAATGGAATGTCTGATGTACGTGCTTTACTGAAAGAACAAAATAATAAGATTGATGGATGTATCTCTAATATTACTTACTTGAAACAAGAAAACGACGATCTGAAACTTAAAGTAGCTCATCTTGAGAAAAAATTAGATGAAAAGTCACCTTCAACCATTTATGCTGAACTCACCTCTAGAAACTTGCGAGAAAAAAATATCATAATTCATGGCCTCAATGAATCGGATAATGATATGAATGTTGTGAGTGATATTTTGACACAAATGAATCCATCAAATACACCGATTCCTGTGAAAGTAACAAGGCTGGGTAAACCTACTAATCACGCACGCCCCGTGAAAGCTGAATTTTTATGCCGTCAGGATGCCCTTGGAATTCTTATGAAGAAATCTAAACTGCCATTGAAGACCTTTCCTAATTTGAAAATCAAAAATGACTACACTCCGAAACAAAGAGATGACATCACAAGAATCTATCGAGAGGTGGAACAAAGAAAAGCTGCTGGTGAAAATCTGAGAGTGAAATTCAATCATGGCCAACCCACAATCGTTCCCGCATCTACCAAAAGACACCGAGATGAAGAGGAATCTCCAAACAAGGGCACGAGTAAATTCACGAAACCCCTCCAAGAATCTTCAAAAAACTCCTATTGACTTTTTGGAATTGTCATGGTCATAGAAATGTTCATAATTTTTTTGATGACAATATTTATTTTGATATACTCTGTCTCTCTGAAACTTGGCTTTCAACGGACGTCTCAGATATTCCTCAACATTTATCTCACTTAAAATACGTATCTTCGGATGCAACTAAAGAAAAATCGTTGGGAAGACCCAGTGGGGGCTTACGTATTTACTATAGGGATATATTTTCTGTCGATGTATTACATAAATACCCCTTCTGTCTCATTTGCTCATTTTCCACCATAGAATATAGATTTATCGTTTGTAATATATATTTCAAACCTTCTCTAGAATTACCAATTATTCTTGATATTTTACAAACTCTTATATCTGATCTTCTTGAGAATTATAGTGATACAATGATCGTAATTGCTGGAGATTTCAATTGTAGGATTTCTGATATTGGTGACGTCCCTTCTGAAATAATTGAAGATTCAAATCTATTTCCAGAACGAATCAGTTTAGACTCTACACTGAACACTAGAGGCCGTCAACTCAATGATTTTATGGTTAATAACTCCTTTTCAGTTTTAAATGGACGTACTTCACTGGATATACCTGGCAACTATACATACGTGAGTAAATTGGGTAAGAGTGTGGTGGATATGGTTTGGGTAAATAACTTGTTTATTTCGGATGTATGTAATTTTTTTGTTAGCGATAATGATTTTTTATCTGATCATTTTCCTATAAATGTATCGATTATAACTATAATAATAACGGTATACGCATACTACCTGCTAGTTCTAATTCATCACTCTCGTTCGTCTGGAAGGACGACCTATTCCTGAGTTATAAGCTCAAGATGAATCATTCGAATAGAACTTAAGTAGATAGACTATACCGATACGGGCTCATTTTGACCACTTTTCCCATGTTATTTCCCATAAGAAAATTTAAGCTCGAAAATAGCAAAAAATTGTCTCGTTTTTATTTGTCAGTCGACAGAGTATTGTAAGTGTGTTATGAGGAGGGTAACGGATTATAGGAAGGGTGACTAACCTTCATCATTATCCTGAGGAGGAGGGAGGAAAGGAATATAAAAAACATGTTATATATATATATATATATTTATTCATTCAAAATAAGATATAATATTATTCTAGAGATATATCATTCAAATCCTCGGATGATCATCAATTGAATAGTGTCCCCACGGTAAAGTTTCATCAGTTCCAGGAATGATATACCTTTTATCATCGTTTGGGCTGAGAGCAATCTTCTTTTGCATGATGGAATAAACTTGATGTTTATTAGACCTTATTAAATTTTGAGTAATAGTTTTCTGCTTCCAATTATCCAAAAACTCAACGTAATCAGCAAAGGTTATTCTCGTTTCTACTACAGATGACTTTACACCTTTTGCCTTTTTAGTTACACCGAGATTTTTCAAAATATTCTCGATTTCAAAATCATCATATTCCCTTTCCGTTAAATCGTTTTGTATCTTCATTACGCTATCTTCGGTTATTGAAATTTTAGTAGAATACAGCTTAGATCTCAAACCAACGTAACCAATCATCGGGACTCCATTGTGTTCGTCCTTCATCATTCTCAGTACCTTCTTATTAACTTGTGGAATATTGAAAATGTTGGCTGGATGATAATCGGAAGTATCGAAACGTTGATGACAATCTCTCCTAATTATTTTATATGGATCTTGACTCCTTATTTCATAGATTAGGGTATCAGTATCGGTGTAGAGAACAGAGCAATCAGGAAATACGCTAGCCATATAGTCGTAGTGGAAGTTGTATAAGGTAGTCTTTGCTAGATCCAAAATAGCTTGACCAACGTAAATGGGTTTGTTGAGATATGTTTCCAGCTTCCTCAGCTCAACTGCAATCAAACTCTCATTGAAAACAGTACATTTCTTAAACTCCGGTTTCGAGATATATGCCTCTGCCCCATATCTTCCATCCCACTGTGTCAGAAGCCTAACATTTACCCTCTTCCTAATATTCTCCATCGTCTTTCCAAAGACAGCATTATTCATAAGCTTGAAAAGATTTTTTTCGAATTCATTTTTTGCTTGTTTACGGAGGTCAGTGTTTAGATCAATGTAGGATTTCAACCATGGAGCTTGCTCGAACCTAAGAACCCGATGGATCTTCTTCAACACCAAACCATGTGCTAACGCCTGTTTCAGTGCTCGATAGTGTATAACATATTTCTCTTTAGAGCGAAGGGTTGCCATCAATTTGATGTTTCCGCGTACCGACTTCGAAGGTATTCCAGTTCTGAGATCAATATGTTGAGGGCAGAAGGGTATATCTCTATGCATATCGTGGAGTTGTTGAGGATACTCTAAATCAACTTCAAACATATATCCCTCAGGTGCATCGTCTGCAATTGACATCACATCGATGTTTCCATCTATCCACTCAAACCGACCATAGGGTAAGTACTGACTCATAGCCCAACCATACTGGTTGTTTACATCAAAATACATCAAGAATGTTTCAGGCTTCATAGGGTCATAGCAGTCAATATACCTATTATTAGCTTCGGCACGTCTTTTGGAACATACTTGACTGAGCCCTCCCCGAATACCTTGTTCAACAAAGAGAAACATATCTGGATCCGTTATGAGCTCCAACTCCTGATTTGTATACTTCAACATGGCATCCCACGTAAATCCTGGTAGGGTGTAATAGTGGGCGGGGTCAAGGTCGTATGTCCTGATACAGCTTGAACGAAACTGTTCGAATACGTCTGCGAGGAGGAGAATATCAGTCATCATATATAGATCCACATATTGACCTAAGATTTGACAGTTGAATTCGCTCCATACAAGCTTAGCGCGGATATAGAATCTGCGAGGACATGGATTATCATCCAGTTTATTGTAGAAAGCATGAATTGGTGGAAGACAGGTTTCGGTGAAACGTTCAAACGAGTCGATATAATCATACGGCATAACTCCTTTCTTAGTTAAAAGTTGGAATTGCTCTTCAGAGATGTCATGGAATTGAGACCTCAAATTCGGAAATTCTACTAAATACGATGCCAACTTGTCAAGGGAGGAACCCATAAATCGGAAACTGTCTATGAATCGGAACTGAATAGAAGTCCCATCAACGTGCTTAGTAAAGGAAATGTACTTTTCTTTGTTGATAGGTAGTAAATCAATACGACCAACCATTTTAGATGCAATATCTCCAATGATGAAATTGGCGTCATACCCACTCAAGTTGTGAAAAACAACAGGTACCACATGACTATCCTGGTATTTTATGTTACAGCCTTCATGTGCAGGACCTCTATAATTATTTTCAGGAATAAGGTGATTATGGTCTCTGACTTTCTTATCTGCAAGCCCAAAATCCTGTCCACAAATATGACAATGTGTTGCCTTTTTAAACTCCACTTCTTGTACTTCCGTCATATGGATATTGAATGGACACCAGAATACAGTTGTTATATCTTCAGCCAGTTGCTTGAGCTCATTGGCAAACCATTCCATGCAGTTTTCTCCACGATGAAAGCGATAAAATGATAGAGAATTATCGTAGGAGCACTTGAGATAGTATCCGACAGCAGCAGGAATGTGATGTTGGGGCTTCTTAGGATCCTCTGTTGGTTTCAAAACAGACTCCATATCAGCGTAAACAACAAATGGTACTTTCTCCTTGTTCCTATGATTTTTGAATTTCAAAATATTTCTTCCAACTGCGGGCATTTTGATTGCAGTCTCGTTCATCTTAACACAGTCGATAGAATGCGCAGCAAGTTTCTTTTCTGAATAAAAGTAGTGAAGGCAGCGATCGCAGAAATATTTTTTATGACCCTCTTTGTTTAGTTGAGTAGAAAGAAGTCTAGAGAGATCCTTGATCCATACATAGTGGTACTTGATTGGGAAAGTCTCAATTCCATTATAGTCACCATCTTCATTGAAGTATTGATCTTGGATGAGAAGGAGATTGACGTGCTTATCTTTATAATTCTTGGTGAGATATGTAGGTAGCGTATTCATTCGTTTAGATTTCTTCTGAAGAATGTAAACGTTAATCGATACATCATTTTGCTTCTCGAATCGAGATATCTGATTGGTGGTTATCGGAAATTGAATCCCCTTGAGGTTCAAAATTGAAGAAGGATGAGGGTATGATGAAGTTCTATCAGTATTCTCGTTTGTAGGATATAACGCTGATGTAACAGCCCAAGCAAAACAAGCTTGATCGTTATTCTTAACATTTATACAAGCTTGTCTGTTTTTTAATTCATGCGGCAACTCAATATATGAAGAGCCAAGCTGTGGAGTGAACTTATTGATATTGACACCCAAGTTTATGACTGCCTTCAACGCCCAACCACTGTCACGCTCCTGAAACTCCTCTAACTCCTTCATGATAGGATCGATTACTTTATTATTGAACCAATCATTGATGTCGGTATCCCTATAGATAGGATAGTTCGAGGTAGTGAAATATTTGTACTCAGTAAGTACACGGTCTCCCCTAGTAATCTCAAATTCTCCACAAAACGTAGCGTTAACTTTAACTGCCTCATCCTTCTTGAGTGCATTCTGAATTCGAATTTTGGAGAGAGCTCTACAGTCAATCAAAAATGCTGCAGGATCCTTGTGTTTCAAATTTGATATAACTCCAGTTCTGATGCGAGACTGAAATGCTGATTCGGAATCATCCCAGCTAACTCTATCTCGTGCAGTTTCCTTCCTAGATTTGAGTCCACCCCCTTTTTTCTGAATCGTTTTGAACTGGTTCCGCATGCTTTTCAAATTTCTAAGGCAAGCCTCTAGATGTTGCTTCTCACCGAGGTTCTTCGCAAATCTCATTGCATTATGTATACGTTTTATCCCCTTCTGACATTCTCGAAGCCCTTCTCTCTCATGATTTTTGTCATAAGAGGATGTTTGAAGACCAAGAAGAGATGCGATTTGACGAATCAAATTAGCGAAGAGTGACGTTTTTACCATCTTGTAGTTCACCTTTACAGTACAACTATCTGCAAATTAATGAGGAAAATTGAAGAATGCTGGGGTATAAGTAGAATGCAGGTCGGACGGAGGACTGAACGCTGCTACCAAATGACATGAAAGGCCCCTGACTGAAATTTGTGCATGTTTTCCATAAGAACCATTGTTAATTAATTCGATATTGATATATCGCATATCAATTATGTTGACACAAATATATAGAGTAAGTATCAAGGAACACATCAGGTTAGCCGTCAAGTTATTTATAGCCGAAAGGCCCCTTGGAAGTCAAAGGCACTACACAGAGGCCCAAGGTAAACGGCGTGTCAGGAAGAAAACGGTTCTTTAATAACCTATAAGTGACAATTTCTCCTGAACATGTTCAATCGAACAAACGAAAACACTGTTTATACCTGACTCCTTAATGGAGACGACCTCCGTTGTAGAGAGGAAATTAGAGACTCCAGAGTCGGTACAATCTCCTCCTGAGAGGGTACCTGACGTGTTTCGTGCGAGAAAAAGTCGTCCATTTTCGTTCAACCTGAAGCGTACACTATATCAAACTCAAAAATAGGATCATACCAGTTTATGACTAAATTATTTAACATTGTTTTTCTTCCTTTGAGAATTGGGAGGTATTAAACGAATATCTGAGGAAAGTAGCAAGAAACACATCAGGACATCCGTCAAGTTATTTATAGCCAAAAGGCCCCTCGGAATTCAAAGGCGCTACACAGAGGCCCGAGGTAGACGGCGTTCAAGAAAGAAAATGGTTCTTTAATAACCTATAGGTGACAATTTCTCCTGAACATGTTCAATTGAACAAACGAAATCACTGTTTATACCTGACTCCTTGATGGAGACGACCTCCGTTGTAGAGAGGAAATTAAAGACTCCAGAGTCGGTACACTTCCCTCCTAAGAGGGTACCTGGCGTGTTTCATGCGAGAAAAAGTCGTCCATTTTCGTTCATCCTGAAGCGTACACAATATCAAACTCAAAAATAGGATCATACCAGTTTATGACTAAATTATTTAACATTGTTTTTCTTCCTTTGAGAATTGGGAGGTATTAAACGAATATCTGAGGAAAGTAGCAAGAAACACATCAGGACATCCGTCAAGTTATTTATAGCCAAAAGGCCCTTCGGAATTCAAAGGCGCTACACAGAGGCCCGAGGTAGACGGCGTTCAAGAAAGAAAATGGTTCTTTGATAACCTATAGGTGACAATTTCTCCTGAACATGTTCAATTGAGCAAACGAAATCACTGTTTATACCTGACTCCTTGATGGAGACGACCTCCGTTGTAGAGAGGAAATTAAAGACTCCAGAGTCGGTACACTCCCCTCCTAAGAGGGTACCTGGCGTGTTTCGTGCGAGAAAAAGTCGTCCATTTTCGTTCAACCTGATGCGTACAATAAATCAATCCCAAAAATAGGATCATTTTTTGAGAAGTATCCAAATACTGCTTATCAAATGGAATAAAATCAGAGCGGGTATCACAAAAAACAAAGGAAATGACATAGTTGTGACTTCATCATGTAAAAATCAATTTCAGAAAAGTTTATATACACGTAGTTGAAATTGCAATAATCACTTAACTGTACTGAAATTCGATATTTTAATATTTCAATGAGAAATATTGAAGTCTAATCATGCTCACTCTCTATCGTAAATGGACATCTCTATCGAAATTTTCCAATGACCAATAATAACTATTTCAACAAATATTTCACGAACGGCACGAAATATCGAAAATTATAGTCCCCGCCAATCCACCTTATCGTGTTTGACTAAATTCTAACGGTAGGTCAACATCTGCAATTGATATCACTAGAAAGAAAAGAATTCATAGGGCGACAATCTCATAAAAAACTATTATATCATGATTTTCAGTGAAATTACAAATAACTAGAAAACGACTTTAAATATCAAAAATCTGAACCAAAAATCACCCCCCCCGCCAACGCCCCCTGTCGCGTTTGACAACATCCTAACGAAAGGTCAACATTTGAAGTTGATATCACCAGAAAGAAAAAAAAATCATAAGGTGACATTCTCACGACAAACTATCATATCTCATGATTTTCGCCGAAAATATTACAAGTCCAAAAGGTATCATATTTTGGCAAATAACTCGAAAACGGCTTGAAATATCGAAAATCTGAATCGAAAAACACCCCCCGCCAACCCCCCTGTCGCGTTTGACGAAATCCTAACGAAAGGTCAACATTTGAAGTTGATATCACCAGAAAGAAAAAAATTCATGAGGTGACATTCTCACGACAAACTATCATATCTCATGATTTTCGCCGAAAATATTACAAGTCCAAAAGGTATCATATTTTCGCAAATAACTCAAAAACGGCTTGAAATATCGAAAATCTGAATCGAAAATCACCCCCCGCCAAGCCCCCTGTCGCGTTTGACGAAATCCTAACGAAAGGTCAACATTTGAAGTTGATATCACCAGAAAGAAAAAAAATCATAAGGTGACATTCTCACAAAAACTATCATACCTCATGATTTTCGCCGAAAATATTACAAGTCCAAAAGGTATCATATTTTGGCAAATAACTCGAAAACGGCTTGAAATATCGAAAATCTGAATCGAAAATCACCCTCCGCCAATGCCCCTGTCGCGTTTGACTAAATCCTAACGAAAGGTCAACATTTGAAGTTGATATCACCAGAAAGAAAAAAAATCATAAGGTGACATTCTCACAAAAACTATCATACCTCATGATTTTCGCCGAAAATATTACAAGTCCAAAAGGTACCATATTTTCGCAAATAACTCGAAAACGGCTTGAAATATCGAAAATCTGAATCGAAAAACACCCCCCGCCGAACCCCCTGTCGCGTTTGACGAAATTCTAACGAAAGGTCAACATTTGAAGTTGATATCACCAGAAAGAAAAAAATTCATAAGGTGACATTCTCACAAAAACTATCATACCTCATGATTTTCGCCGAAATTATTGCAAGTCCAAAAGGTATCATATTTTCCAGAATAAGACGAAAATAGCTTCAAATATCGAAAATTTTAATCAAAACCACCCCCCCCTTCCTTGGCCACAGGCCCCTGTCGTATTCGATAACAGACTAACAAATTAAAAAATATTTAGTCTACCACAAAAAAGCCTCAAAAGTGTCGTCACCACGAAAAAATCATACCTGAATGTTCTGGAGTCTGGTAAAGTTAATCACTGGAAGGCACTTCCATTCACCACTGTTAACATCACAATAACATTTTCGTCTCCATGTTCATAATTTATCAGTACTTGGTCGGACCGACGACTGAACGCCTCAATAGAATCAAACACCACCACACCAAAGGCCCTTCATTAAATATAAAACTGACGGTGTATAGAGGGGCCTTTGGTGTGGTGGTGTTTGATTCTATTGAGGCGTTCAGTCGTCGGTCCGACCAAGTACTGATAAATTATGAACATGGAGACGAAAATGTTATCACATTCGACAGCCAGCCACCGTACGAAGCAGACGCTCTTGGAAGGACTCGAAAGAGTGAAGGCAAGAGGAGAAGTTTTGTGCATCTTGGATTATCGAATACGAGACGGAGTGAGATTCTAAATTGATTCGAACAAGACTCGACGCTGAATTAGAAGTCGGCGAAACCACAAGATTATGCAGTGCGCAGGTTAATACCGAGCGCACTGTTGATTGGACGAAGAAACCAGCTTCAAACTAACCCTTTTATAATATTTCAGGATTATTTTCAGGATTTCTTTTAGGAATCAAGAAGATAAAAAATGGAAATTCCCCAGGATGATATGTTTGCAGTCCCAACAAGCATGGACCGGGCCAGGGATAACAAGAAAGCCAGGAAGACGGCCTCGAAGAGCCGCAGCCCCCGAAGAACTCCTGATGATGAGGACCTCAGAGGCATCATCAAAGACTTGAAAGAGCAGATGAGCGCCCAGACCAAGCTAATCGCGACCCTACAGGGCACGATAAATGATTTGAGGATGCAAATCAAGAACCAAAACCCGGCACCGGAACCAAAAACCGAGGTCCTCATAGAAGACCTATCAATACTTGCCACGAAGGCTGACAAAAAAGCCAGAGAATATATCCAAGCTGGAGATGCCGAAAACTCCAGGATACACTCCGCCCTCGCCGCCCTAATAAGGGGAACCACCGAACCGGTAGCCGAAGAAAACAACGACGACATGGAAGTCGAGACGGCAACCGGAGGCTACACTGCAGATAGCCAAAAAAGGAAGGCTGAGAGGAGCCCCGAGCGAGCAGAGGAAACAGCCGCAACAGAGCCCGAAACGGAGGTCACCAAAAGGACCCAGATCCCGCCCATAGTCCTGAAAAGTCCAGGGGAATGGACAGTGGTCAGAAATAAACTGGCCAAAAAAGGAATCGAGATCCCGTTGGTAAAACTGACGGGACAAGGAGTAAAGCTCCAAACGAAGAACCCGGCGGAATTCCGTGCCGCCACCAAGATACTGGAGCTGGAAAAGCACCAGTACCACATTTACACCCTGAACGAAGACAAACTCCTGAATGCCGTCATGCGCGGCATCGATATGTCAGTGTCCACCGAGGACATAAAAGAGGACCTCATTGGAAAGGGAGTCCCCGTCGAAGACGTTCACCGAATGAAGTCGAACGTCACCAAGAAGGAGATCCCCCTGGTACTTATCCAAGTACCAAAAACCGACAAAACCATCTGGACGGTGAAGGACTGCTGCAGTTACATCGTCAAGATGGAGCCACAACATCCCAAAAAAGGACAAATCATGCAGTGCCACCGCTGCCAGAAATTCAGTCACGGACAGCGTAACTGCCATTGTGATTTCAGGTGCGTCAAGTGCGGAGGCAAGCATGAGACGGCCACCTGTAAGAAGCCCAGGGAAGCGGAAGCCAAGTGCGCGAACTGCCACGGCAACCACCCTGCAAACTACAGAGGATGTCCTATGGTTCCCAAACCTAGGAAACCGACAGCCACCCAACCCACAGCGAGACCGAACGCACCGAGACCGCCAGCGCCAAGAACGACTCCTGGTCGTTCCTACGCCGCAGCGGCCTCCACTGCCACCGCCCCCAGGCCCGCCGCCCCCAGGCCCGCCGCCCCCAGGCCCGCCGCCCCCAGGCCCGCCGCCCCCAGGCCCGCCGCCCCCAGAGCTGCCCCTGAAACTCAGAATGTGTCGGTTGAATTCCAAGAATACATCCGGCAAGTAATCGAGAAAACGGTGCAGCAGACCCTCGCTCGCCTTACGATGCCCTCACCGGTTATCAATGGCGTCTAAGAAGGACTCGCTCCTGATCGGCTCCTGGAACATCAACGGAGCCGCAGCGAGAAAACTGGAACTCCAGGAAATCCTCTCGAGAACCTCCATCGACGTCATGGCACTCCAGGAAACCCGGCTCAAACCAGGTAAGTCATTCAAAGTACCAAATTATGTTTGTTACAGAAATGACAGGGTAGACAGACAAGGAGGAGGAACCCTCCTGCTGATCAAGAAAACCCTAGACCACTATCCAGTCAACACACCAGACCTGGAGCACCTGGAAGCCACCATAGCGGTAGTGAATACGGCCACCAAAGGGGAAATCCAGGTGGTATCCGTGTACCTAACCTCAAATCAGGCAGCCACCGTGACGGACGGAGACCTGAACGCCGTAATAAGCGAAAACAGGCAAACCATCGCAATAGGAGACTGGAACGCGAAACACCCCCAGTGGAACTGCACGACAACGAACTTGAAAGGTAGGCTTCTTTTAGGCTACCTGGAACGGAACGAAGAAGTATCAGTCCTGGGACCAACCGAACCTACCAGGAACGACGATCGCACTGCACCCAGCATCCTAGATATTGCCGTACTACGAGGAATTCAAGTCCCTGTAGAAATCGCAGTACTGCACGACGGAACCTCAGACCATAGCCCGATACTGCTTCAAGTGGGAGAAGACAGAACAGAGGAGGACACCCCGATAAACCGGAACAAGGTAAACTGGTCTCAATTTCAGCGAAACTTCCACGAGCAAATGGGCCCCATGCCCGTTATAAGCTCGATAGAAGACCTGGAGAGAGCAGTGAAAAACTTTGAACGAGACGTCCAAAGAGCCATAGAAGCCAGCACCACCGTTACCCGAACCACGTACTGGAACCTGCAGCACGAGCTGCCCCCTGAGCTCAAAGAGCTCATTAGGCAAAAGAGGAGAGCTAGAAAGCTATCCATGCGAACCAGGCTACCAGAACACAACCAGATAGCGAGACAACTTGCGAGAGACGTGAGGAGAGAACTGCAGGCAAACAGCGATGAACGCTGGGCTAGCAAAATCTCATCACTGAACACGGAAGATGGGAGCATCTGGAACATGCAGAAACTTCTGAGGAACGGACCAACACCTATTCCCCCTCTTCAAGGAGAGAACGGAATCGCCTACACGAACAAAGACAAAGCGACAGCCTTTGCAGAAGCCTTAGAAAGGCAATTCGTGGAAAACCATAGGCCAGAAGAAGACGCAGAACACGTGGCTCGATGCAAACGGAAAGTGGACAGGATCAGGATGATAGAAGACCAGGAGGAAATCCTAAGGCCAACTTCACCAGAAGAGGTGAGAGAAATCATCAAATACCTGAAAACCAAAAAGGCTCCCGGGATAGACCACATCCCGAACAAAGCTCTGAAGCAACTCCCCAGGAAGGGGATAGCAGCCCTTACCAACATAGGGAACGCAGTATTGCGGCTGAGACACTTCCCAGATAGCTGGAAAGAAGCCTCAGTGATAATGTTGAGAAAACCAAATAAGGACGCAACCCGGCCCGAAAACTACCGCCCAATCAGCCTACTACCCGCCCCCAGCAAGGTGATAGAGAGGATCATAAAGAGACGACTAGAAGAGATGACAACAGAACTTGGCATACTTCCAGACGAACAGTTCGGCTTCAGAAGCGGACACTCGACAGAAATGCAGGTCACGAGACTCGTCGACTACGCAACCGTAGGGTTGAATAGGAGACACTTCACGGGAGCTGTGTTTCTAGACGTTGCCAAAGCTTTCGACCGAGTCTGGCACGACGGACTTATCACCAAGATGGCCCTTCTAGAGTACCCCACACCCATGGTAAGATTAATCGACTCTTATATTCGCAGGAGAACTTTTAGCACCAAGACAGGAACGGACAGATCGGAAGTGAAGTCCATGAGAGCAGGAGTACCCCAAGGTGCAGTGCTGAGTCCACACCTCTACTCCATCTACACATCTGATATTCCAAACAACAATAGACATTGCACCCTGTCATTGTATGCAGATGATACAGCCATCGCATCTAGGTCCCCTAGAGCCGAGTTCGTTACCAGGTACCTGCAAAGGTCCATTGACGAGCTCGAGCAATGGTGTATCAACTGGAAAATCCAGATCAACCCGGAGAAGAGCCAAGCCATACTCATCACGAGATCTAAAAAACCTCCAGTCGGACATGTGTCGATAGGAGGCCACGACATCCCATGGACAAACTCAGCAAAATACCTTGGGGTAATCATCGACAACAAGTTGACCTTCAAGGCTCACGTGGACTCCCGTGTGAAAACCGCCATACGAGTCAGAGGACAACTGAACCCACTCATCGGACGCAGAAATCCGATGAGGATCGACCTGAAACTCCTCCTCATGAAGACGATACTCCTCCCGATCCTGACCTACGCAGTAGCAGCCTGGGGACATTGTGCCAAAACTCACCTCAAACGAATCCAGAGTTACGAAAATCGATGCGTTCGTATGTTCGTCAACGCACCATGGTTCGTCAGAACCAACTCCATCTTCAGAGACCTGCAACACCCACCCGTCCTGGAC
The DNA here is from genome assembly GCA_029955515.1 of Chrysomela aeneicollis. NCBI lineage: Eukaryota > Metazoa > Arthropoda > Insecta > Coleoptera > Chrysomelidae > Chrysomela > Chrysomela aeneicollis. The sequence continues at coordinate 8,300,607 of JARUHQ010000016.1, read as the reverse complement.
AGAATGAAAATTCTATCCGCAAAGACCCATACCAAGATGGAGAGCCACGACAACCCCCTCAACAGAGAGGCGATGGATTACGACCCGAGATTCCGAGAGCGATATAAACGTCCAAAACACCAGCATTTGGACCAACAAGCCCCTTAGGTGAGTAAGGGAACACACAGGTAAGTCAAACACACTACACACCGGAATAGTAGCCTTTTTTAGCCTGAAAAGGGTTACCAATTCCAACAAACACTGCGCCACGGAATAGTAACTATTTCAACGAATGCAAATTCTTACGTTTCCGACTAACACCCAAGCCCCTATACGCCATGCTATCCCACTAACAAGTCAGTTTTCAAAACATCAGTCCCTGCGGATTGTTTTGCTCCCCTTTTTCCATCACCCCAAAACGCCAGACTCTTAAAGTCCCACTGCCACTAGGGCTTTAAAAATATGAGGACCGTAGCGCTGCTACGGGGGTTGGTGGATACGGGTAGGGCTGTTCCTGATCACCTTCAGTGATTAGTAATGTCCTTATCCGGGGCCTCATAACGATAGGGCGCGAAAATGTTATTGTGATGTTAACAGTGGTGAATGGAAGTGCCTTCCAGTGATTAACTTTACCAGACTCCAGAACATTCAGGTATGATTTTTTCGTGGTGACGACACTTTTGAGGCTTTTTTGTGGTAGACTAAATATTTTTTAATTTGTTAGTCTGTTATCGAATACGACAGGGGCCTGTGGCCAAGGAAGGGGGGGGGTGGTTTTGATTAAAATTTTCGATATTTGAAGCTATTTTCGTCTTATTCTGGAAAATATGATACCTTTTGGACTTGCAATAATTTCGGCGAAAATCATGAGGTATGATAGTTTTTGTGAGAATGTCACCTTATGAATTTTTTTCTTTCTGGTGATATCAACTTCAAATGTTGACCTTTTGTTAGAATTTCGTCAAACGCGACAGGGGATTCGGCGGGGGGTGTTTTTCGATTCAGATTTTCGATATTTCAAGCCGTTTTTGAGTTATTTGCGAAAATATGATACCTTTTGGACTTGTAATATTTTCGGCGAAAATCATGAGGTATGACAGTTTTTGTGAGAATGTCACCTTATGATTTTTTTTCTTTCTGGTGATATCAACTTCAAATGTTGACCTTTCGTTAGGATTTCGTCAAACGCGACAGGGGGCTTGGCGGGGGGTGATTTTCGATTCAGATTTTCGATATTTCAAGCCGTTTTTGAGTTATTTGCGAAAATATGATACCTTTTGGACTTGTAATATTTTCGGCGAAAATCATGAGATATGATAGTTTGTCGTGAGAATGTCACCTCATGAATTTTTTTCTTTCTGGTGATATCAACTTCAAATGTTGACCTTTCGTTAGGATTTCGTCAAACGCGACAGGGGGGTTGGCGGGGGGTGTTTTTCGATTCAGATTTTCGATATTTCAAGCCGTTTTCGAGTTATTTGCCAAAATATGATACCTTTTGGACTTGTAATATTTTCGGCGAAAATCATGAGATATGATAGTTTGTCGTGAGAATGTCACCTTATGATTTTTTTTCTTTCTGGTGATATCAACTTCAAATGTTGACCTTTCGTTAGGATGTTGTCAAACGCGACAGGGGGCGTTGGCGGGGGGGGGGTGATTTTTGGTTCAGATTTTTGATATTTAAAGTCGTTTTCTAGTTATTTGTAATTTCACTGAAAATCATGATATAATAGTTTTTTATGAGATTGTCGCCCTATGAATTCTTTTCTTTCTAGTGATATCAATTGCAGATGTTGACCTACCGTTAGAATTTAGTCAAACACGATAAGGTGGATTGGCGGGGACTATAATTTTCGATATTTCGTGCCGTTCGTGAAATATTTGTTGAAATAGTTATTATTGGTCATTGGAAAATTTCGATAGAGATGTCAATTTACGATATAGAGTGAGTATGATTAGACTTCAATATTTCTCATTGAAATATTAAAATATCGAATTTCAGTACAGTTAAGTGATTATTGCAATTTCAACTACGTGTATATAAACTTTTCTGAAATTGATTTTTACATGATGAAGTCACAACTATGTCATTTCCTTTGTTTTTTGTGATACCCGCTCTGATTTTATTCCATTTGATAAGCAGTATTTGGATACTTCTCAAAAAATGATCCTATTTTTGGGATTGATTTATTGTACGCATCAGGTTGAACGAAAATGGACGACTTTTTCTCGCACGAAACACGCAAGGTACCTTCTTAGGAGGGGAGTGTATCGACTCTGGAGTCTGTAATTTCCTCTCTACAACGGAGGTCGTCTCCATCAAGGAGTCAGGTATAAACAGTGTTTTCGTTTGTTCAATTGAACATGTTCAGGAGAAATTGTCACCTATAGGTTATCAAAGAACCATTTTCTTTCTTGAACGCCGTCTACCTCGGGCCTCTGTGTAGCGCCTTTGAATTCCGAGGGGCCTTTTGGCTATAAATAACTTGACGGCTGTCCTGATGTGTTTCTTGCTACTTCCCTTAGATATTTGTTCAATACCTCCCAATTCTTGAAGGAAGGAAAACAATGTTAAATAATTCAGTCTTAAACTGGTTTAGTCCTATTTTTGAGTTTGATATTGTGTACGCTTCAGGTTGAACGAAAATGGACGACTTTTTCTCGCACGAAACACGCCAGGTACCCTCTTAGGAGAGGAGTGTACCGACTCTGGAGTCTTTAATTTCCTCTCTACAACGGAGGTCGTCTCCATCAAGGAGTCAGGTATAAACAGTAATTTCGTTTGTTCAATTGAACATGTTCAGGAGAAATTGTCACCTATAGGTTATCAAAGAACCATTTTCTTTCTTGAACGCCGTCTACCTCGGGCCTCTGTGTAGCGCCTTTGAATTCCGAGGGGCCTTTTGGCTATAAATAACTTGACGGATGTCCTGATGTGTTTCTTGCTACTTTCCTCAGATATTCGTTTAATACCTCCCAATTCTCAAAGGAAGAAAAACAATGTTAAATAATTTAGTCATAAACTGGTATGATCCTATTTTTGAGTTTGATATTGTGTACGCTTCAGGATGAACGAAAATGGACGACTTTTTCTCGCATGAAACACGCCAGGTACCCTCTTAGGAGGGGAGTGTACCGACTCTGGAGTCTTTAATTTCCTCTCTACAACGGAGGTCGTCTCCATCAAGGAGTCAGGTATAAACAGTGATTTCGTTTGTTCAATTGAACATGTTCAGGAGAAATTGTCACCTATAGGTTATTAAAGAACCATTTTCTTTCTTGAACGCCGTCTACCTCGGGCCTCTGTGTAGCGCCTTTGAATTCCGAGGGGCCTTTTGGCTATAAATAACTTGACGGATGTCCTGATGTGTTTCTTGCTACTTTCCTCAGATATTCGTTTAATACCTCCCAATTCTCAAAGGAAGAAAAACAATGTTAAATAATTTAGTCATAAACTGGTATGATCCTATTTTTGAGTTTGATATAGTGTACGCTTCAGGTTGAACGAAAATGGACGACTTTTTCTCGCACGAAACACGTCAGGTACCCTCTCAGGAGGAGATTGTACCGACTCTGGAGTCTCTAATTTCCTCTCTACAACGGAGGTCGTCTCCATTAAGGAGTCAGGTATAAACAGTGTTTTCGTTTGTTCGATTGAACATGTTCAGGAGAAATTGTCACTTATAGGTTATTAAAGAACCGTTTTCTTCCTGACACGCCGTTTACCTTGGGCCTCTGTGTAGTGCCTTTGACTTCCAAGGGGCCTTTCGACTATAAATAACTTGACGGCTAACCTGATGTGTTCCTTGATACTTACTCTATATATTTGTGTCAACATAATTGATATGCGATATATCAATATCGAATTAATTAACAATGGTTCTTATGGAAAACATGCACAAATTTCAGTCAGGGGCCTTTCATGTCATTTGGTAGCAGCGTTCAGTCCTCCGTCCGACCTGCATTCTACTTATACCCCAGCATTCTTCAATTTTCCTCATTAATTTGCAGATAGTTGTACTGTAAAGGTGAACTACAAGATGGTAAAAACGTCACTCTTCGCTAATTTGATTCGTCAAATCGCATCTCTTCTTGGTCTTCAAACATCCTCTTATGACAAAAATCGTGAGAGAGAAGGGCTTCGAGAATGTCAGAAGGGGATAAAATGTATACATAATGCAATGAGATTTGCGAAGAACCTCGGTGAGAAGCAACATCTAGAGGCTTGCCTTAGAAATTTGAAAAGCATGCGGAACCAGTTCAAAACGATTCAGAAAAAAGGGGGTGGACTCAAATCTAGGAAGGAAACTGCACGAGATAGAGTTAGCTGGGATGATTCCGAATCAGCATTTCAGTCTCGCATCAGAACTGGAGTTATATCAAATTTGAAACACAAGGATCCTGCAGCATTTTTGATTGACTGTAGAGCTCTCTCCAAAATTCGAATTCAGAATGCACTCAAGAAGGATGAGGCAGTTAAAGTTAACGCTACGTTTTGTGGAGAATTTGAGATTACTAGGGGAGACCGTGTACTTACTGAGTACAAATATTTCACTACCTCGAACTATCCTATCTATAGGGATACCGACATCAATGATTGGTTCAATAATAAAGTAATCGATCCTATCATGAAGGAGTTAGAGGAGTTTCAGGAGCGTGACAGTGGTTGGGCGTTGAAGGCAGTCATAAACTTGGGTGTCAATATCAATAAGTTCACTCCACAGCTTGGCTCTTCATATATTGAGTTGCCGCATGAAATAAAAAACAGACAAGCTTGTATAAATGTTAAGAATAACGATCAAGCTTGTTTTGCTTGGGCTGTTACATCAGCGTTATATCCTACAAACGAGAATACTGATAGAACTTCATCATACCCTCATCCTTCTTCAATTTTGAACCTCAAGGGGATTCAATTTCCGATAACGACCAATCAGATATCTCGATTCGAGAAGCAAAATGATGTATCGATTAACGTTTACATTCTTCAGAAGAAATCTAAACGAATGAATACGCTACCTACATATCTCACCAAGAATTATAAAGATAAGCACGTCAATCTCCTTCTCATCCAAGATCAATACTTCAATGAAGATGGTGACTATAATGGAATTGAGACTTTCCCAATCAAGTACCACTATGTATGGATCAAGGATCTCTCTAGACTTCTTTCTACTCAACTAAACAAAAAGGGTCATAAAAAATATTTCTGCGATCGCTGCCTTCACTACTTTTATTCAGAAAAGAAACTTGCTGCGCATTCTATCGACTGTGTTAAGATGAACGAGACTGCAATCAAAATGCCCGCAGTTGGAAGAAATATTTTGAAATTCAAAAATCATAGGAACAAGGAGAAAGTACCATTTGTTGTTTACGCTGATATGGAGTCTGTTTTGAAACCAACAGAGGATCCTAAGAAGCCCCAACATCACATTCCTGCTGCTGTCGGATACTATCTCAAGTGCTCCTACGATAATTCTCTATCATTTTATCGCTTTCATCGTGGAGAAAACTGCATGGAATGGTTTGCCAATGAGCTCAAGCAACTGGCTGAAGATATAACAACTGTATTCTGGTGTCCATTCAATATCCATATGACGGAAGTACAAGAAGTGGAGTTTAAAAAGGCAACACATTGTCATATTTGTGGACAGGATTTTGGGCTTGCAGATAAGAAAGTCAGAGACCATAATCACCTTATTCCTGAAAATAATTATAGAGGTCCTGCACATGAAGGCTGTAACATAAAATACCAGGATAGTCATGTGGTACCTGTTGTTTTTCACAACTTGAGTGGGTATGACGCCAATTTCATCATTGGAGATATTGCATCTAAAATGGTTGGTCGTATTGATTTACTACCTATCAACAAAGAAAAGTACATTTCCTTTACTAAGCACGTTGATGGGACTTCTATTCAGTTCCGATTCATAGACAGTTTCCGATTTATGGGTTCCTCCCTTGACAAGTTGGCATCGTATTTAGTAGAATTTCCGAATTTGAGGTCTCAATTCCATGACATCTCTGAAGAGCAATTCCAACTTTTAACTAAGAAAGGAGTTATGCCGTATGATTATATCGACTCGTTTGAACGTTTCACCGAAACCTGTCTTCCACCAATTCATGCTTTCTACAATAAACTGGATGATAATCCATGTCCTCGCAGATTCTATATCCGCGCTAAGCTTGTATGGAGCGAATTCAACTGTCAAAACATAGGTCAATATGTGGATCTATATATGATGACTGATATTCTCCTCCTCGCAGACGTATTCGAACAGTTTCGTTCAAGCTGTATCAGGACATACGACCTTGACCCCGCCCACTATTACACCCTACCAGGATTTACGTGGGATGCCATGTTGAAGTATACAAATCAGGAGTTGGAGCTCATAACGGATCCAGATATGTTTCTCTTTGTTGAACAAGGTATTCGGGGAGGGCTCAGTCAAGTATGTTCCAAAAGACGTGCCGAAGCTAATAATAGGTATATTGACTGCTATGACCCTATGAAGCCTGAAACATTCTTGATGTATTTTGATGTAAACAACCAGTATGGTTGGGCTATGAGTCAGTACTTACCCTATGGTCGGTTTGAGTGGATAGATGGAAACATCGATGTGATGTCAATTGCAGACGATGCACCTGAGGGATATATGTTTGAAGTTGATTTAGAGTATCCTCAACAACTCCACGATATGCATAGAGATATACCCTTCTGCCCTCAACATATTGATCTCAGAACTGGAATACCTTCGAAGTCGGTACGCGGAAACATCAAATTGATGGCAACCCTTCGCTCTAAAGAGAAATATGTTATACACTATCGAGCACTGAAACAGGCGTTAGCACATGGTTTGGTGTTGAAGAAGATCCATCGGGTTCTTAGGTTCGAGCAAGCTCCATGGTTGAAATCCTACATTGATCTAAACACTGACCTCCGTATACAAGCAAAAAATGAATTCGAAAAAAATCTTTTCAAGCTTATGAATAATGCTGTCTATGGAAAGACGATGGAGAATATTAGGAAGAGGGTAAATGTTAGGCTTCTGACACAGTGGGATGGAAGATATGGGGCAGAGGCATATATCTCGAAACCGGAGTTTAAGAATTGTACTGTTTTCAATGAGAGTTTGATTGCAGTTGAGCTGAGGAAGCTGAAAACATATCTCAACAAACCCATTTACGTTGGTCAAGCTATTTTGGATCTAGCAAAGACTACCTTATACAACTTCCACTACGACTATATGGCTAGCGTATTTCCTGATTGCTAGGTTCTCTACACCGATACTGATAGCCTAATCTATGAAATAAGGAGTCAAGATCCATATAAAATAATTAGGAGAGATTGTCATCAACGTTTCGATACTTCCGATTATCATCCAGCCAACATTTTCAATATTCCACAAGTTAATAAGAAGGTACTGGGAATGATGAAGGACGAACACAATGGAGTCCTGATGATTGGTTACGTTGGTTTGAGATCTAAGCTGTATTCTACTAAAATTTCAATAACCGAAGATAGCGTAATGAAGATACAAAACGATTTAACGGAAAGGGAATATGATGATTTTGAAATCGAGAATATTTTGAAAAATCTCGGTGTAACTAAAAAGGCAAAAGGTGTAAAGTCATCTGTAGTAGAAACGAGAATAACCTTTGCTGATTACGTTGAGTGTTTGGATAATTGGAAGCAGAAAACTATTACTCAAAATTTAATAAGGTCTAATAAACATCAAGTTTATTCCATCATGCAAAAGAAGATTGCTCTAAGCCCAAACGATGATATCATTCCTGGAACTGATGAAACTTTACCGTGGGGACACTATTCAATTGATGATCATCCGAGGATTTGAATGATATATCTCTAGAATAATATTATATCTTATTTTGAATGAATAAATATATATATATATATAACATGTTTTTTATATTCCTTTCCTCCCTCCTCCTCAGGATAATGATGAAGGTTAGCCACCCTTCCTATAATCCGTTACCCTCCTCATAACACACTTACAATACTCTGTCGACTGACAAATAAAAACGAGACAATTTTTTGCTATTTTCGAGCTTAAATTTTCTTATGGGAAATAACATGGGAAAAGTGGTCAAAATGAGCCCGTATCGGTATAGTCTATCTACTAACTTATTTTATTTCTGACCCCAATGAATCATTTGATAATCTTTCTTCCGCTATACGTGAGGTAGCTACAGAGTTAGGCATGGTATTTATTAAAAGAAACCCTTCGAACCTTCATCACCCAACTAACAAACAGTGGTTTGATTCAGATTGCAATGCTGCCAAAAAAAGTATGAGGAAAGCACTTAAATTCTGTAAACTCGAAAAATTTTCCGATGCCTCAAGAACAGCTTATATCACTCTGAAAACTGAGTACAAGAGAATTATCAAAATGAAGAAAAATAAGTATGAATCGGATATAATTTCAAAACTGTCTAACTTATCAAATCCCAAGGAATTTTGGCTGACTGTTAAACATTTTCGTAATAACTTTAAGCACAAAAATTTACCTGTGTATGTTTGGGAAAACTTCTATGAAAATATATACCCTGCTAGAATAACATTCCCGATAAACTTCATAGATGTTAGGCATCCTCATCTTGATTCAGCTATTTCTTCTTCTGAAGTTTATACCGCCCTTAATAAATGTAAAACCGGCAAGTCGCCTGGTACTGATGGTATACCTTATGAGTTTTTCAAAAATTTGCCACATATCTGGGTAATATACTTAACTTCTTTATTCAATAATATTTTTGATAACAGTACAATAATCCCTAGATCTTGGTCAACCATTTTACTATCGATGCTACATAAGGGTGGTCCTTCAAATACCCCGGATAATTACAGAGGTTTGGCTATGGTGAATTGTTGCCTAAAGCTATTCACAACCATTATCCTCAATAGATTATCTTGTTGGGCTGATGAATCCAGTATACTGCCGGAGTCTCAGTCAGGATTTCGCCCATCCCGAGGATGTATTGACAATGTTTTTACTTTGACATCTGTTATTCAATTACACATTAGGCATAGGAAGCGTAAACTTTTTGCTGTTTTTGTTGACTTCAAGAGAGCCTTTGACTCAATCAATCACAACATACTGTGGATGAAATTATTTAACTTGGGAATATCCTCAAAAATTATTCACCTAATAAAAACCTTATATTCACAAACAACTATGCAAATAAAAGGCTCTGATGGGTTGACGAAATTATACAAAGTTACCACAGGTGTTTTACAGGGAGAACCTTTGAGTCCCCTTTTATTTGCACTATTTATAGCGGATATAGAATCTTTCTTTTATGACAGTGGAGCTCATGGTGTGAATATAGATGATAGAAACGATGTTTTGACATTAATGTATGCTGATGATCTTGTTATCCTCGCGCATTCTGAGATCGACGTTGTGAGAAAACTAAAAATTCTTGAAAATTACGCCTCATCAAATGAGCTTATTGTTAATCTGAAAAAAACTAAGATAATGCAGTTTTCACGAGGTGGGTTTCATAAACCCAATTTCGAATTTCATTACGCCAATCAGCTTGTGGAAGTGACTAATAAATTTAATTATCTAGGCGTAACATTCACCTCTTCTGGTCTTTTTTATGAAATGTCGAATCTTACAAACACTAAAGGTAAACAAGCGATCGGTTAAAAGGATAAAACTGTTCGATTCATTGTGTTTGAGCGTCATGTATATATATATGAGTCCCTATTTGGGGACTCAGATATCTAGATGTGCTTGAAAGAGTTCAAATTTCATTTATTCGTTCGCTTAGAAGCTGGTAGAGTTAAACTCGCTTACAATATTTTCAAAATAAGCCTCAACTGGATATTAAAGATACTTTGAATGGAAAAGCATCGATACCCTAGGCTCTGTCTCGAACAACAAATGCGTTTGATGAATAACTCAGATCCGAAATATAATTGGCCACTGCAGATAAAGAATTTTTTCTCTGATACCGAGTCATTGACGTTATGGGATGATTTGAATTACAATGATCTGTTCAAGAATAGAAAGTATTTACTAGCTAAATACTACCAATTTTTACATGACTCAGACATTGCAATAACCTCTCGTTATCCATTTATGTACATGTACCATCTATTTAATACTTCAACCAATCCTAGCACATACCTGCTGCTCAAACTACCCATCCAGGTCACCCGCACACTTGCTCAATTACGTATGGCTAATCAATTTAGGATCAAATTTACGCTGAATGGTATCTCTTATTCTATTGATCCTGAAATTACTTGCCCAGTCTGTAATAAAAACGAAAAGGAAACACTTTTCCATATTATTTTTGACTGTCCTATCTACACAGTGATGAAACAGAACACTCCTTGCCTAGCGAGTTTGGAAACATTGATTGCCACTTTACAAAATGTATCCGTGATTGATGCCAAGAAAATATCAGAGTACATTTGTAACATTCTTAGATTACGATCATTTATCTTAAGTGAGTAACTGTTCTCTATTTTTACTTTGAATTGTGAAATTCATTATATATATATTTTTTTCTATTTGCTACCCCCATACATTTCTTGCTGTAAACTTGTTTTCAGAAGCAATAAATCATTATTATTATTATTATTATTATTATTAACATCCCTTGATTCATCGTATCACTGAGTCACTCGATTGAGCCAAGTGATACTGTCAGCGTATACGGGGTGGATGCTTATCCTACCATATCCTACATATCCTACAGAAGTGATTAGTGAGTGATAACAGTGATTGATCAAAAATTAGCCCACGAATCTTGTTCCGAACATACGAAACTCTCAATTACGAACATTCACAACCACAACGTCAAACGCATTTCAATGGAACAAGTTTGGTTCATCCAAAAATCCAACCAACAACTTCCCCAACAAAACAAGATGGATATCTCTGCCGATGGATGAACCAGAGGTTGTACCAGAATTGTTGCCACCTGCACCGTTGATGCAAAATACGCCCCCGAAAGAGAATTGGACGCCGCCGAATACGCCACGAAGATCTTCACGTGTTAGAAGACCACCAGTACGATTTTCTCCGAATTAATCGAATTCCAAGACATAGATTTAACGCACCCTGAAGGAGGAAGAATGTCATGTTTTCATTTTTTATAATTCAATATCATTTTATTAATTCTTTTGTATGCGGATACACAATAAGTGTGTATGTAAGAATATTTTCATGGAGCTTGTTGTAGATGAGAATTGTCATCAACTATCATAAATTGTCAAGAAAATGAATTGTTTAAGTTGAGGTGGATTTATGCAGCACAAATTTACACTCAACTCCAACTTACATTTACACTTCAACTCTATAACTAAGAAGTTGAACCTCTTGTTAAATAATGGTTGATTTTAAGCAGTGAAATTAAAACTAAATAAGTCGAACTAACAAGTTGGACAACTTTCAACTTTCTAGTGTAGATGTAAATAAATCAATTTTAGAAACAATTTCGTCAAATTGAGGTACCAAATAGAATTCCAGTTTATAAACAGAATTTTAGCTTACTTTTTGTTGAGATGTTTCACAAAAATAACACATGCATAGATTTTGTTAATTTTGTTGCATGAAATACCATCCACACCAAGGATTAATTTTCAAGTAATTCAAGTTCAGTTCCAGTTGAAGTTCGATGTTAATTGTGCTGCATAAATCCACCTTCAGATATTAATAATTGTAATTTTGATGAAATAAAGGTAGGTATATAAAATTACCAGCGTTTTGTGGAAGGATTCGCTGACATTGCAGCACCCCTGCACAAGTTGACAGAAGACCGAGTCAACTACATCTGGTCTAACGAATGTGAAAGGTCGCGCATTTAGGAAACTGAAAGCTGCTCTATGTTCTAGTCCAATCTTGGGCTTATCACAACAAAGAGGCCTGCTCGTATTAGACACAGATGCAAAGGAATTGGAGCCGTAGGTACTATCAGAACTGCAAGATGGTCAGGAAAAGGTGATAGAATACTACAGCAAAATGATGAGCAAACCTACTGCGTCACCAGGAAAGATCTGCTAGCGATATTATCAGAGCTGTAGATCACTTCCACAAATATCTCTGCGGGAGGAAGGACGGACTATGCAGCCTTGAAGTGGCTGTTGGAAATGAAGAACCCCGAAGGTCAGGTTGCCAGGTGGATCGAGAAGTTGAACCAGTACCACTTCAAGATCAAACATCGACCAGGTCGATTGCACAGCAACGTCTTGTCTAGAAGACCCTGTGCAGATAACTGCAAACACTGTGTGCGGATCGAACGCCACGAAGGAATTGCTGATATCAAACAAGTGAGACTGATACCCGACGATGAATGAACAGCAGCCCATCTGAGACAAGATCAAGAGAGTGATCCTAATATTGGAGACTTTCTACGCTGGAAGAAAAGCGGAGCAGATAGGCCTACCTGTAAGGAGTGTATAAGGACATCTCCGATCGAGCACCAACATTCAAAGCCATGTGGGCACAATGTGATTCTCTCATAGTAGATAATGGACTGCTGAAACGAGTTTGGGAGTCAGCTGATGGCAAGAAAACAACTTCCCAACTAGTTGTGCCCAGAACAAGGATTAATGATGTGTTGGACGAGATTCATGAAGGAAAATCAGGTGGTCATCTAGGAGTTAATAAGACCTTAGATAAAATTAGACAGAGGTTCTATTGGGTCCAATGTCGCGATGACGTAGAAAGTGAAGCAAGCAAATGCCCAAGGTGGATATAGGATGTGAAACAGCTTCCTATTAACAAACACTAGAATAAACTTTAGACCTTCGCCTACTTGATTTTATACCGTGTAATATATCCTGAAATTAACAGAGATGGCGACATACCTTGTGTCGGTAAAACAGAAACTGCACTTCTATCATCTTTTCATCAGTTTCATCTGTTCTAGATCAAAAATGACTGAGAAGAGTCAAAATATCAATATTAATTCCAGATTTATAGAAAATATATTGTTAAATGCCGTTTCAATTCACGTCTGTCAGATGCGAACCACAGAAATACGTAAGCAACAGAAATTTTCTTCGATAATCGATCTTACTGCCATCTTCATTCAAGTAGCTGAAATATTACTACCTTCTCAAACTGTCTACAAGTTTTTCGCAGAAACAATTGAAGAGCTGTTTCACCATACTATATCCACCTTGCAAATGCCCTAAAACAAGATCTAGAGGTGTTTGGTTTTTTTAACCACCAACTTAGTTGCGGAGCAACCCTCGAAGCCTTATTGAGACTTGTATGAGTAAGGAAGACGGGGACCTTAGCTTTTTAAGTGTCATCCGAAGCACTACTCGGCTGGTAATCGTTGAGAGTCCGAAGGATTGAAATCTAGGTACCAAGAATGTTCGGTTAGTCACCTATCTCTTCCCGCTAAACGATACTATAGAAATAAATAAATATTTTCAATAGCCGCCGCGCGATTTGAACCCGGGCCCTCTAGACTATAAGCCAGCGATCAACGCACTCGACCACCAGCCCAGGTGAAATGAAACAGTACAATGTAGGTGCTCCTTTTGAAAGAATTGCCATCGATGTAGCTGGGCCATTTCCGATGACAAATGACGGCAACAAATACATTCTGGTTGCTATGGACTACTTCAATAAATGGGTTGAAGCTTATGCCATGCCTAATCAAGAAGCATCCACAGTTGCGAGAGCCTTAGTGGACAACATGTTCTACTACTCCTCTACATCCACAGTCAGATGGCATGGTAGAAAGGTTCAGTCGGACTATGGTAGAACATATCTTTTCAAAGTAGTATAGGAGCATCAGAAATACTGGGATCGAAAACTTCCACTATTCTTGATGGCCTATAGAGCAGCTGTTCATGATTCTACAAAGCTCACACCAGCCGGCATAGTCTTCGGAAGAGAACTTCGTTTGCCCTGTGATCTGGTGTCCGGGTCACCAAATGCTTAAAAGAAAAAGAAGTTCAAGATTATGCAGATGAGCTACAGGATGGCTTGATTAGAATCCATGGAACTGCCAGGAGGAGATTGAGATTGGCAAGTGATAAAATGAAGGCTCGCAACGAACTCAGAGCAAATTCAGAGGGATTCAAGGAAGGAGATCGAGTACCGCTGTATAATCCACGTCGAAAGAAAGGTGTCTCTCCCAAATTAACACCATCTTGGAATGGACTATATAAGGTAATAAAAAGGATAAATGATGTGGTTTACAGAATCCAACGCAGCCCCAGAGCCAAGATGAAAGTCGTCCAGAGGTTGAAGCCTTATGAAGATCAAATCTGAGAGGGGAATGATGTTACGCGCTGTGCTTCCAAGAAGACCGGAAGTCATTATCTTGGCAGATCGCGTCTAGGCCGTGATTTATGGCCTCGCGATATAATCACTCGCCGACACGGCGCGGCGTACCAATAATAAGCGGACGAATCATAGCTGTAGTTCTAGTTACTACGAGAATGAATGACTTTTATCGGTAGACGTGGATGGGATCAGAATAGAACTCATAGAAAGTGAGGAGTCGGACTATGATGAGAATGTGGTTTTAATTGGTTTTATCGATTCTATAGGGTGATAATATAATATAAGATGGCGTCGGTAAAACTATGTGGTGCCGAAGCTCCGTGTATAAAATGTAATAACATTGCAAAAAGTGGATTGAAATGTATAAACTGTGGTGTGCTGTCGCATGCTGGATGTCTTAAAAAAATTCAAAACATTGTGTATCTTGACGAAGTGAATGTGAAGTGCTGTAGAAGTAAAGAAGAATATGACCTCGAACTGACCTCCGAGAACGACAAAGATGATGTTACAGATGACTCAATCAGAGGCGAAATCAGGTACCTCAAAGAACTTTTGAAACACAAAGACCTTATTATTGAAAACCAAAAAATTGCTATAAATGCACTTTCAGACCAAATAGTATTATTGAAAGATTCGAAATCCTTACCATGCAAAGAACTAAAAATAGATCTCTCAGAGACATCTAAAAGAAAAATCCCGAACATGTATAACAAACAAACAGATACCGTGGCATCCACGAGTCTGAAAAAACCAGTGTCCTTGTTAACAGACACAGAAAATAAAAATAAAAATAAAAGTAGCTATGCTTCTGTCACGAGTCTAGCGGAATCTAATAAATCGAGAGATACGGCTGGCAGTCCATGCGTTGTCAATACACAAGATGTCGCCCCCTCTCGCTTGGAAATTGAGACTAGAAATAAATTTGAAGAAATTGTAAATCTAGGCAGAAATCAGGATGACTTCACTGAAGTCAAAAACCGACGGTCTCGGCGACCAAATAAACCTATAATAGGACAACTAACAATACCAAATGGATCAAAGCTGAAATATGCCCCTAAAATGATTTTCCTGCATGCATATAAATTGCACCCGGAGACAACCCCAGATGACCTTCACAGCATCCTTCAACCAACATTTCCAGAAGTACGATGTGATAAGATGAAATCAATGTTTCCGGACTTATACTCTTCTTTCAAAGTAACAATAGCCGAACATCACCTGGAAAAAGCCTTGGACCCAGCGATTTGGCCAGCCGGTACTTGGGTAAATAGGTTTTTTCACAGGAGATCGATTGTAAGACAAACGGATTAATAAAAAATTATGTAGATAATATAGTCAAAAATATAAAAAAACGTACAGGGCTGAGTGTCTTTCACATAAACATTCAATGTCTATCAAATAAAGTTGAAGAAGTTGTATTGTTCCTTGAGAAACACGATTTTGATGTGCTATGTATCTCTGAGCATTGGCTGAGTCAGGCTGACCTAAAACTCATCAACTTTCCAGGATACTATCTAGCTAGTCAGTTTTGTAGGTCCCTCCATATACATGGTGGGGTTGCAATCTTTGTAAAAAATGAATTTATTTCTAAGCCTTTGAAAACAAATGAATTTTGTCAGGAAATGGTTGTTGAACTATGTGCCATTGAAATATCTAACATTCAAATTGTGACACTGTATCGTTCTTGTTTGGGTGATTTCAAAAACTTCATAGAGATTCTTGAGAAATTTTTACATAAGAGTATACGCAGAAATGAAAATAAACAAATTATTTTAGTAGGAGATTTCAACGTGAATTTCTCTCGCCAATCAACGAATCTTACAAATCTCACGTACCTATTAACATCTTTCGATCTGACTCCAACAATATCAGATTTTACGAGGATAAGTGATACTTCGGCCAGTTGTATCGACAATATTATATTGAACGTCAAAATAAGCAAATATCAAACAGGCATTATTGACCCTTGTTTATCAGATCATTGTGGACAATTTATTAATCTGAATCATTCAATTAGTCACACTCAGGAATACATATGGAAACATAAGTTTAATAACACAGGTTATATCAAACTGAGGCATATCCTATCCAACATTGACTGGTCAAACTTTCTAGATTTTTCTAAGCATAATATTATGTTTCTCTGTGATTATTTCACAAATATATTGAGCTTTCACGTGAGTAAGATTTTCCCTCTGCAGAAAACTAAAAATGAAAGTTCCAAACCACCTGTTCACTGGTATAACACAGAGCTGAAAGAAATGAGAGATACATTGTCAACCATTAAACTAATCCACACTGTACATAGAGACGAAGAAACCATAAATGCGTACAAAATGTTGCACAGAAAATATAAAAAAACGTCTTGCAGAGTGCAAAAAACAATCATATGACAATTTTTTAAGTAATTCCACCAACAAGTGTAGAGACAGCTGGAAGCTTATCAACCACGAACGAAATAAAAATACTAAACCCAAAATATCATCACAAATTCCACAAGACTCATTCAATGATTATTTCTGTAATATAGCAAAGTATATAATATCTCAATTACCAAACATACACCATGGACCTACTGATTTTCTAAATCATTCGAACATACCACTCCATTCAATTTTCCTATCTCCAGTAACCCCACAAGAAGTAACAGATGCAATCAAAAGATTAAAAAATTCCTTTTGTCTGGACATTTATGATATGAATTCCTATATTGTCAAAGAGATCGTAGATATGATAGCTTGTCCTTTTTCAGTACTGATAAATGAATGTTTTTCAAAGGGAGTTTTCCCAGATGTTTTTAAAATATCAATAGTATTACCCCAGCTCAAAAAAGGGGACCCTCTATGTGTAGAAAACTATAGGCCAATTTCAATCATACCTATTCTCGCCAAAATATTTGAGATGCTGATTAAAGATAGGCTAACAAATTATTTAGAATCAAACACCCTATGGTGTGCCGAACAATTTGGTTTCAGGAAAAACAGTTTCACAACCAAAGCTATTTTACGTGTCCTATCGAACGTAGTTGAAGGCCTTGAAGAGGGTAATCACTCCCTCATTACTCTATGTGATCTAACTAAAGCTTATGATTGTGTCTCTCATAATATCCTATTGGACAAATTACGATTATACGGAATAAGAGGATCTGCTCTCAGATTTTTCAAATCCTATCTTTGCGGGAGATTACAGTGTGTAATGACAAATGGCAAGCAATCATCCCTGGTGGAAGTCACACACGGAGTACCCCAAGGCTCAGTCCTTGGCCCAGTACTGTTTATCGCATATATAAACGACCTCTGTCAATATATGCTTCCAGCAAAAAGTGTGCTATTCGCGGACGATACAACCTTGATAAATTCAGATGAGGATATTGAAACTTTATTCCGATTATCAGAAGCTAATCTTGAGAAAGCCAACGATTGGTTTACGGCAAACAAACTCAGCCTTAACATCGACAAAAACCAACAACTTTTAATTTCCACACATTCAAACATCCCCACTGGTAATAGTGTGAAACTTCTCGGTATCATAATCGACGATAGACTAAATTGGTCACAGCATGTTGAACAGTTAGGACATAAACTCTCCAGTGTTATATTCTTAATACGGAGATTAAAGAACCTAGTCAATTGTCATGTAATAAAAACATGCTATTTCAGCTTGTTCCACAGCCACATAATGTATGGTATAGTACTATGGGGAAATTCCAGCCATGCGAGTAACATTTTTGTGTTACAGAAAAAAGTTATCAGAATCATAAGCGGAGCAAAGTACAGGGATCATTGTCGTCCGCTCTTCATTAAATTGAAAATTATGCCCATTCCAACCATCTTCATATACACAACTCTACTAGAAATACACAATAATAAAGAAAATTTCGAGACTATCTCTGCAAATCACCGGTATCCAACTAGGTCTGGTAATTTGTTGAAAAAACCCAAACATAGACTTGCAGTGACTAGAAGAAACACTTTAAATATCGACATTTATAATAAGTTACCAGAAGAAGTTAGGCTTTTAAATGCACACAAGTTCAAAACAACGGTAAAACATTTTCTTTTAAACCATTGTTTTTATAGTGTGACAGAATATCTCAACAATGAATATGAAATTACCGATATTTTTCCTACTTTAAGCGTTTCAAATGAAACCACCTTTTGAGATATGTATTTATACAATTATTATTTTACATTATCTGTTTGGCTTTATATATTTGTTATACTCTTGTGATATTGCATATTAGATTGACTCTATTTTATTTATACACTTTTTGTATTTATAATGGGTCCTGACATTTTAAATTTCACATTTTTAGATTTAGATTTATTTTTTTGTCTCTATTTTTAAGTTTAGACTTGCTGCAAATGTACCAATGTATGTAACGTAGTCAATAAATTACTTACTTACTTGTGCCTATATAAAAGGAACGGATCGGCACGGACAGTTTGGAAAGAGTTGAGTTTAAAAAGAGAGCTAGTATCGTTGTGATTTATTATGTTGTATTTAGAGTGTTCAGAGAAATAAATTGTTCATTTTTGTACTGAGTGTTTTAAATTCACGAACCCAAGTAGATATATTCCCGTCTAAACAATCACAACAGTCTAGAACCGTTTCATCAGTTGTTTCTCGGAACTGGAAGCGTTGACTGTGCACTTGAGACTAGGTTCATCAATTGAGGGTTAGCCCGAGGATTTAGCTGACCAGGGGTTAACTTTATCCTAGAGCTAATTTCCTGTTTGATTTTGGAAGCGTTCATCCTCACCTCAAAATGAATAAACATTTTATTCCAGAGTTAGCTGTTAACCTTGGGGTATTATAACCTACACCTGCATTGATGAACCAGCCCTGAGAGGAGTTGAATGTCTGAGAAGGAGAAGTTGAAAGTCTGAGAATTAGAGGTCTGAAACATTTCAGTGTTCATCATTGCATATGCCGTCTTCTGTGTCTCCTGGTGGCATCGCTGACAACCATCAACTCTATATTCTTCTTGTCCTGCTGCATGTCATTGTAGGGGGGCGTTAAGGATGTGCAGCCTCTCAAGCACCTCGACCTATTAGATCTTTTGTGCATAACCCTTAGGTAATCTATTCGAGGCCCGGGATTCCGAGGCTCCTTGCTAAGTTTATCAGTTTCCTGGGAGCTAGGTTCCTGACATCGGAGGGCTCTAAGAAGTAAGAAGGCCCCTTCCAGGAACTTGAGCATCTTGCAAAAGAGTGCTGGGCATTCGCGTAGCAAATGTTCTGTTTCAGCAGTTTATTGTCGCAGTAGCGACACTCTCTGTTTTACCCATCTTTTTGAGGTGATACCTCAAAGGGCAGTGTCCAGTGAGCAGGAGTCCCGTTACCAGTTTCAAGTCTTTTTTGTCCAACTCGAGAAGATGTTAAGGTTTCCTAGGCGAAAGGCTCACTAGCCTTTTCGCTTGTCTTTGTCCTGGCACTTTTTTCCAGTGAGATTAAATTTCATTTGCTTTTTAACGTCGGAACTATTCTCTCAAGAATAATTGTGTATTTGCCCCTTCTTTGGCAAGGTAGTCTGCTTCCTCGTTGCCTTCAAGTCCCTTATTATGACCTGGCACCTACATCAAAATGACCTGGTTGATCTTTGTCAGTTGTCTCTGGGATTTTTCAAAGTCCCAAGTCAGCTTAGACTCACAAGTGTATGTTTTCAGAGATTTTAGTACTGCTTGGCTATCTGATAAAACATAGATTTTTGACCTTCGAGTGTCTCTTTCGAGGCCTCTGTAATTTCCCGACAAGCTAGCCGCTGCACTTTCTGCAGCTTAACTTGTGCAGAAATTTGTTGCATTTTTGGTCACCATATCAATGAAGCGTAGGTGACTATGGGTTTGATGATCGTTTGGTATGACCAATAGGTCATTTTTGGTTTTAGACCCCATGTCTTGGCAAATACTCTGTGCCAGCTTGCCGCTACAGCTCTGGAAATAATGTGGTTGAGTTGGCTGTTCTATGTCAGTTTTTGGTTGATTATCACGCCCAAATATTTAACTTCTTAGGAAAAAGTGAGCTGGATTCCATTCAGAGTTGGGGCTTTGAGTTCATACTTTCGCCTCTTGGTAAATGGAACCAGCACTGTTTTGCTATGATTGACATTGAGTCCTTCCTCTGCATACCAGCTTCTGATTGTGTTTAGGGCTACTTGAATGCGATTGGAAATTATCCCGTCATGTTTGCCCCTGATGGTGATAACCAGCTAGGTCGTCAGCGTAACCTGGAATCGTGAAACGATAATTATGTAGCTCGACTATCAGGTTGTCGACGACCAATGACCACAGCAAAGGCGATAGAACTCCCCCTTGGGGACAACTTTTTTCTACTGTCATCCTGGCCGTCTCTTTCCCGAGAGCCGTCACAATGATTCTGCTTTCCAGCATTGATTGTATCCATCTAATCAGTGGCCACGTTTATACCGTGCGCAAATTTGGTACTCTGACCAAATTGATCATACCAAATTCATACCAAAGTAATAAGTTGATGCCTATTTACACCATATTCCATCAGTAAACAACTAGGTTCTGATTTGGTATGTTTGGATCGTTTGGTAATTTGATGGTTACTCAGTACCACTGAACTATTTGGGTTGGGGTCCGTGGAACAGTTTCGTAACACTGCTAACTGGCGAGAAAACGTCTATTGTCAAATATCAATCTCAAATATATATATATTTCTTTGAAGAAATCATCAAATGGCCCAAATGGATACTAGGGCACTGTTAGTTCAGAACGCCAGAAGGTGTTTACACCATCTTGATCACCTAACTATAATAGTCTGGTACGCAACAATTTTCGTTACCAAACCAAGCTGAGTACCTGACCAACTGTTCCGTTTACACCAACATGACCAAGGGTATTTGGTTGGTATAAAGTCATTAGTCTGCTTACCAAGAGACGGTATAAACGTGGCCATTGAGGCGTTTATATTCCTTTCCTCTAGTGATACAGTTATTGACGCATGCGAGGTGTGTTATGTCAATGAATGCACAAAGAGCCATTTCTTTTTTCACGAACGTATTTTCAATGCTTTCAACTAGACATGGTGGAGTATTTATCGTGGATTTATCATCCCGAGGATTTCGTTTCTGATGAAACAGTCTAATTATTCTCTCCAATGCTTCTATGATTAAAGAGCAGGTGAGACTGATGGAGCGGTGAGACTTAGTTTCGTCCATTGGACTTCTTCCAGTCTTTGGTATAAACGCCACAACAGCATCTCTCCAAGCTTGCGGTATATAACCGAAGACTAAACTGGCCTTGAATAACCTTTTCAAAAGGAAGGCTCTATTATATCAAGGCCATGTTGCAGTAAGGAGAGAAATATTCTGTCATTTCCTAGCTACTTCCAGGTGATCGCTTTGCTGTTCTTTCTCCACAACTGTTTCGGAACCAGGAAAGTTTGTCTGAAGTAGAAGCTTCTCTTAGGGTTATCACTTATCAGAATATCTTTCGCTCGGCTTTTTTAATCAGACCGATGCCGTTGAAGTATACAGGGTCAGTCATGGTCGATGAAAAGTTAGACGTTAACGGATCATTCTGAAAATTACATATAAAGTTGCGACGCTGCGACGTTGCTGTTTCTATCGAAAACAACTTTATTTCAAATAGCACTCCCTGTATTTTGTTACTTTTTCAGATTGTTCCTGAAGAGCTGATTTCATCAATGCATCATCATACTTGGGATCTAGCGAGAATGATTACAGGGGTGTGAAAAGTCGGGTTTTTTCAACTTTCGGAATTTTCAAAACGGCTTGCATGTACTTAACTATCTTATCCTTTCATTCACTATTCGATTGATATGTAATTGAAACATATTGATGTCTTTTTCGATCACTTCGCGTTCTAAATACAGAAATAGTTGTTTCATGTAACATACAGTTATTCATTACTTACTATACTAAATACTACTCGATTTTTCGTCACTTCTATATAAGATATAATCTGACCGATATACTCTGTATAATCATAGACGTATTACAAAACAAGCATTTTGATGCCTATAGGTTACGTGTCCTGATTCAATAATAATACTCTAATAACTACTATGAATACATTCTGAATTATGAAAAAAATGTATGTTTATCCCTGGAGAACATCCATAGCATATTATGAAATATTCTAGAACGTTATTCTCGGAACACTCAGGTGAAATATTCTATCAATACTCCTGGAGAACATTCTTTAGATATATCTATTAAATTATCACATTCTGATAATATTATGAAGCATATTCTGAAGGATACGGTGTGTTGTATGAACGTTGTAAGAATATTCACCTAACATTCAGTGATGCGCCTGAATTAGCCAAGAACTTATTCAACACCCTGTATATTCATCATTTACCTATTAAAGTCCATTCTCATCAATGATGAAAAATGACATCTACCACTACCATCAACAATAGTACCTTCTATTATCCATCGCTCCTAAGATACGAAATCTCTAGTGTTCAATATTTAAAAGCGCTCTTCGTGGCCACAGTCATCCTTCTCCTACCAGGTTGAAGACAAAGGCGGCTCATGTACCGAGGAAATTAAATCACCTGTGAAAGTATTAGGTACCTGCATTCCAACATCCAAGATGGCCGTGGTGTGCTGAAGAATGCGAGCACGAAGTAAATAACGTAGCATCGTAGCAGGCATTGAAATTCACTGTTAGAAGTGCTCTCTCGTTTCGTGGTTCGTGGTATTTGCCTCAGTTTATGTCGAAAAGTGTGAATTTGACTATTTGGTGGGTGGTGGAATATTTGTGAGTTCGTGCAGATGCAATTGTTGTTTCCAGAGAGTGCTTGTAAATTACGCGAATTAAAAAAAGATACCTATCTCGGGAGGTTAAGGTCATGTTTAATAATTAAATGGGCATCATTACTTAGAAATGACCTTTTGGCTCGAGTCTTTAATATGAATTTCCTCAAAACAGCACATTTTGAGGGAATATGTCGCATAGAGATTTCACCGAGGTAAGTTTAAATGCAATGTTTATTAATGCATGCTAAAACTTTCTGAGGTATATCCATAAAAAAGAATGTTTACCAAACAACGAAAAAAAAAGTTTATATATTCTTAATCTACCGTATTATAGGTATTTTTTTTCTGTGAAAATCAGAATGAGAATTCATAATGACAACTTTCAATATACCTGTTTTTTTTTATTAAACCCACGAAGTAACTATTTTCACGCTTTTGTTGATTTTGTTTTCTCCATTGAATATTTGGATTCCATAATTATTCAGGAAGTTTGCAGAATTTTTTAGTAGGTACGAATTAGTTGAAGGTATTTCATTTCCTTTTTAATTATTTATGGACTCACTTGTAGATTTTTCTACCTTCAATAACTGAAGCTGTTTAGACAGGTGGGATTATAATATTCCCATCTTAGGAATTATAGGTAGTTTGTTTACTTCAATGCTTTTAATGTAGACCAATCTTTCAATATCATCCACTATTGAAAATTAAAATTATTTTTCTTTGTATTTTGACCAAGATTTTGACACACTACAAGAAAAAATTACATGGACCACTGATAATTATAAAAAAAAATTATATAGGTAGGTGGGTATTCAATCAACAACTAACTATCATCTATTTGCGGAGATATTTCGAAAAAATATTTTTTTTTTCAAAAAAACACCTATCAGAAAAAATAACGGAAAATGTTATTTGGAAACATTTTTCAGAATTACATTTTATAGATATGTAGAGGTTTTGAGAACAAATAGAAGTCAAATTTTTGCAATAAAAACATATTCTGAAAGATACATTTCTGACAACAAAACTCATTAATAAAGCCGATAGAAATATTTCAAATAATTTTACCTTAAGTTTAAACGGAAGAAATTTGATATCATGTGTGAATTTGCCATAGGATGTAACTGAAATATCCTCCAGGACATTATATATATATAATCCAGATATTGTTTTAACGAAGGTCCTCGTATCCATACAACTTTGATTTGAATTCCTCATTAGAAATATATTTTTCCGAATTGAATTTTTCATGGCAAAAAATTGACTTCAATTTTTTCAACTCAAATCGATTGTTCTCATACCCTGTACATAGCAATAAAATGTCCTGAATAACTTCTCCAAATAACATATTCCGATATTTCTTCAAATAAATGTGTTTTGAGAAGAAATATATACAGGATATCTCATTGGGAAACGGAAAATATTCAAACGGTGGAGAAAGGTCAGCGAGACGGTTTCGAATATACCACATTTGTGGGATCTTACCAGTTTCATAATCGAGATATACAGCATTCGCCATAATGTTATTTAAGTTATTTATTGAAATTTCTGAGAAACTCTAATGGCCGTTCGTTTCTGCATGTCTAACAACTGAAAAATACGTTGCTATTCATACCACGTGAAAAAAGTTGTCAGTGGTGCCGAAATGGGTCAAATAATAATAATAATAATAATAATAATAATATTATTGATGCGTCTTTATTCACTACAGGAAGTACATAATACATGGGAAAAAATTAAAAAATTATTGCGACAAAAAAACAACTTGGTGAAAGGGCGCAGTGTCAGCATAAGCTGTTCTTAAACTCAACCTCAAATCAACTCAACTCAACCTCAAATCGAAAAAAAAATCGAAAATACAATTTTTATTCCTCCACCCTTACTGAGAAACATTATACATTTTTGTTTCATCTGAAAACAGCTTTAATAACATAAATCACATAAGGTTGGATCTTAACTAATCAAAACGAAGAACTAAACGTTGTATTGATGATCGAAGCATAGCAAATCATAGTGAATTTGAAATAGAGGAGATCTCTTGAAAATTTTTTCACCCCAATAAACCTAGCAGAACCATTTTCGAATTTCAAAATCGTAATAGTGTAGTAATATATAACTAATTCATTACTAATTTATTACCACATTCCCGAATTTATTACCCTTCATTAAGGCAAAAAAACCAACGGTTCTGCTAGCTTTATATAAACCTGGCAGAACCACACCTTCAAAAATATTTTTTTCAAAGTTGACATCGGGCATAATTTGTTACTCTTTTATTACTAATTTATTACCATATTCCCGAATTTTTTACTTTCCATTTCAAGGAAAAAGTCATCAATTCCAATATTTCGATCTAAACCTAGCAGAACCAAAACTCCAAGTATCCCTGTAAAGAAATTTCATTCAGTCCATAGTTTATTACTAATTTATTACCAATTTATTACCACATTGGCGAATTTATTACTTTTCATTAAGACAAAAAAACCAACGGCTCTGTTATATAAACCTAACAGAATCACACCTTCAAAAATATTTTTTTCATAATTGACATAGTTCATAATTTGTTATTATTTTATTACTAATTCATTACCACATTCTCAATTTTTTATTCTTCGTTTCAAGAAAAGAGTCATCAATTCAGATATTTCGATATCAACATATAGCAGAACCCGAGAGGCAGAAACTAAACCCCAAGTATCCGTGAATGGAAATTTCATTCAGTCCATAGCTTATTACTGACTTACTTATTACTGAAGAATTTATTACCCTTCATCAAAAAAACACGGCTCTGCTAACTTTATACAGGGTGGGTCACGGTCGATGGTATCTTAAGACGTTTACAGAGAACGGGAGATAGGATCATTCTTTAAATTCGGGGTTTCTTGGGTCCTTGGGTAATCAGTTTTTTTTTCTATCGATCTGAAACATTTTCAGCGCTGCGGCGTTGCCGCTTCTATCGAAAAGAAGCAACAACTTTGTTATTTCAAATAGCACCCACCCCTGTATTTTGTAACATTTTCAGGTTATCCCGAAAGAGCTGATTTCTTCGATCTATTATATTGAGATCTAACAAGAATGATAACAGATATATAGGGTGTGAAAAATCGATATTTTTCGAAATAGGGAATTATCAAGCATGAAAAAAATAATAATTTTAAGCTAGCAGAGCCGTTGATTTCTTCGTCTTAAATTTGCCAATGTGATAATGAGTTAGTAATAAATCAGTAAAAAACTATGGACTGCATGAAATTTCTATTCACTGATACCTACTTGGAGTTTTGGTTCTGTTATGTTAGGATCGAAATATCGGAATTGATGATTTTTTCCTCGAAATGGAGAGTAAGAAATTCGGGAATATGGTAATAAATTAGTAATAAAAGAGTAACAAATAATGATCTTTGTCAAGTATGAAAAAAAAAAGAATTTTGAAGGTGTGGTTCTACTAGGTTAATATTAAGCTAGCAGAGCCGTTGATTTCTTCGTCTTAAATGAGGGAAATAAATTCGCCAATGTGATAATAAATTAGTAATAAACTATGGACTGTATGAAATTTCTATTCACTGATACTTGGAGTTTTGGTTCTGTTAGGTTGAGATCGAAACATCGGAATTGATGATTTTTTCCTTGGAATGGAGAGTAAAAAATTCGGGAATATGGTAATATCAGAGTAACAAATTATGATATATGTCGAGAATGAAAAAAAGGGTTTTCAAGGTTTTTAAGGGTGGTTCAGAATTTTGAGTTTTGCACCACCCTGTTTTGTTTTAATTTGATATCAGTAGACAGTTGATGAAAAGTTAAGATGGGGACATGCAAGCCTTTTTGAGCAATAATGAATAGTTTCGACACAAAAAATTCCCTAATTCGAAAAAAAAATTTCACACCCTATATCTCTGTAATCATTCTTGTTAGACCTCAATATAGTAGATCGAAGAAATCAGCTCTTTCGGGATAACCTGAAAATGTTACAATATTCAGGGGTGGGTGCTATTTGAAATAACAAAGTTTTTGCTACTTTTCGATAGAAGCGGCAACGTCGCAGCGCTGAAACTGTTTCAGATCGATAGAAAAAAAAAACTGATTACCCGAGGTCCCAAGAATCTCCGAATTGAAAGAATGATCCTATCTCCCGTTCTCCGTTAACGTCTTAAGATACCATCGACCGTGACCCACCCTGTATAAAGCTAGCAGAGCCGTGTTTTTTTTGTCTTGATGAAGGGTAATAAATTCTTCAATCTAGTAATAAGTCAGTACTAAGCTATGGACTGAATGAAATTTCCATTCACGGATACTTTGGGTATAGGTTCTGCTATAGGTTGATATGGAAATATAAGAATTGATGACTTTTTTCTTAAAACGAAAAATAAAAAATCGAGAATGTGGTAATAAATTAGTAATAAAAAAGTAACAAATTATGACCTATGTCAATTATGAAAAAAATATTTTTGAAAGTGTGGTTCTGCTAGGTTTATATAACAGAGCCGTTGGTTTTTTTGTCTTAATGAAGAGTAATAAATTCGCCAATGTGGTAATAAATTAGTAATAAATTATGGACTGAATGAAATTTCTATACACGGATACTTGGAGTTTTGGTTCTGCTAGGTTTAGATCGAAATATTGGAATTGATGATTTTTTCCTTGAAATGGAAAGTAAAAAATTCGGGAATATGGTAATAAATTAGTAATAAAAGAGTAACAAATTATGCCCTATGTCAACTTTGAAAAATAATATTTTTGAAGGTGTGGTTCTGCTAGGTTTATATAAAGCTAGCAGAACCGTTGGTTTTTTTGCCTTAATGAAGGGTAATAAATTATTACACTATTACGATATTGAAATTCGAAAATGGTTCTGCTAGGTTTATTGGGGTCATTTTTTCATACTCCTAAAAATGGAAAGAAAATAAAACGGTCATATCGGTTTTCCTAGTGGTCTCATCATACTATGAGGCGCCGTTCGGGTCAAAAGTGTTTTTATATATATATATATATATATATATATATATATATATATATATATATATGGAAGGGAAGTCGTTGCTGACCAGTCAGAGATAAAACTAGACACTTAGTGGGGATTGCAGCACAGGTAAAGTATACTCTTTCAAGTTTGCTCCAAGCTTTCGAAAAATTTTATTTTCATCATCAGGGAAGTCTACAATAGCAATGAAAAATATTTATAAAGATTATTCTTTGGTCAAAAAGATGGAAAAAAAATATATACAAAAGTACTATTTTATATTTTTGTATATATTTTTTTTCCATCTTTTTGACCAAAGAATAATCTTTATAAATATTTTTCATTGCTATTGTAGACTTCCCTGATGATGAAAATAAAATTTTTCGAAAGCTTGGAGCAAACTTGAAAGAGTATACTTTACCTGTGCTGCAATCCCCACTAAGTGTCTAGTTTTATATATATATATATATATATATATATATATATATATATATATTATTTCTAGTCCATATATTTATTAATTGTGGCAATATTTATTATTTTGCGTTTCGATATATTTATCTTCGAGTAAACCTAATATATTTACCTTTCTGTTATATATTTATATATATATATATATTTATAAATTCGATCTATTCCATTTCGTTAAGAGATGGCGCAACTGATGCGCTTGTACAGGATCGAGCATATGGCAACATGGCAGCTGGCAAGCTGGCCAAAGTACATAATTTGGCTAACAGATGGCAACCGAATAATAAATTGAAAATTTTGAATTTCAATCAACGATTGCAGTAGCCAGTATGGATTCTTAAGAACATTTGATTAACATTTATTCGATTCATCACTGGATTGTTTGAAATCAAATTCCTTAAAAACAAAAAAATGCTGATATATCCTTACTTTTAGATTTTTCAGAATGCTTGTTTACTTCGGACTTCTTAGAGAAAAATTTATTTTGATTTCTATCAAATTATGATTGATTCGTCGCCTTTCCATCTTCTAAAAGTACGTCTGGAATAATACAATTGACTCATGTCTCCACTCGTGCAAGATTATGAATTATGATTGATTTGTGGAATGTGGTGTTCTATCTGGTTATATTAGCCTATCAACACCATTTCCATGTTAATATGATTTTCAATAGAAACTGGATATTCTTCAGGGTGATTTCATCTGCCACAATTAGAGAGAAGAGAAACCTTTCTTTGTATTTGGATCATGACAGTTCCACTGATTTATGATTTATTTTTGTTTATTGCTCTAGGATTCCAGTATTGTGATCACCTCTCACCCCCCTTGGAAATTCAATCATTTTTTACACAATCCTGAAGTGAATGATGTTTGTACGGTAGCAAAGTTTACAGAAATAGTATTCTGTAGTCTTTGACAGTAGGAGGAACGCTGAGGCATATTGAACAAATCTCTCTCGATTTCATATTTACGACCTTGTGAACTTACTGCATGTTTCAATAATATCAGTAACCAGTTGATAAGCACGAAATATGTCTGAAAACTATTCACAACAATTCAAATTCATTGAAAATAATATGAGAGTCTATGCTAGGTATACAATGTTGATGTTCACCCTCGGAAGACTTCGAGTAAAAAGTAAGGATAGAGGATTTGATTTCGAATAATCCAGTGATAAATCGAATAAACTTTGATCAAATGGATGAAATATACTTTGATTAATTTGATTATTTTCAATATTACTTCATTCAATATTACAGTGACTCTATACAAGACAGTGGCGACAATAGGGCTATAAACTCCGCCCACTCTGCCATTAGGAGGCAAATAAGTACGCCAAGATTCGAATTACTTGCCTTCTCATCAGTGGTCTAAATTCTTCTTAAATGAAGTAATTGAACTAATTAGGCTTCGAACTGATACGAAATATGCAAGATTTTTGCACAAACCGAATATTAGGTTATTTTCATTGAGGAATTTATGTATATAAGTACATTCCACTCAAATTTTTGGAGAAATCACTGCTTTTTATTATAATACGTGTTTTATTATGATAAACCTGCCAAATTTTTGGAAAATATAACATTATATAAACCATATATGTACAAATAAAAAATTTGCCTCCTAATGGCGTCTGGCGTGACAGCCAATCAAAACGCTGACGAAATTGTCGCCACTGTATTCAATATATTATTCGGTTGCCATCTGTTAGCCAAATAATGTACTTTGTGGACAGCTCACCAGTTGCCATGTTGGCATATGGCTGCCATGTTGCCATATGCCATGTTGCTGTATAAGCGCATTAGTTGCGCCATCTCTTGACGAAATAGAATAGATCGAATTTATAAATATATCGGAATTGACAGGTTTATATACTCGTTTATATATTTGTATCACAGAAAGGTAAATATATTAGAAAATATATCGGAACGCAAAATAACAAATATTGCCATAATCAATAAATGTATGGACTACTTATAGAAATAATATATATTTGAAAAAAAAACTTTCGTCCCGAACGGCACCTCATCCATCACTGTCAATATTTTATATAAACTTTTGATAACATTAAATAATATGAAAGGATTAATCATCAATAACAACCATAAAGACAGTGATGTTGAATTGTTTGGACAAACTGACATAATGAATCATAATGTACAAATATAATGTCACTGTATATACTAACGATGGGCTTTTCTATAAAAATATGTGAAAATATGTATAGCGAGTGTTAAAATAAGATTGAAGTGATAGAAAACAATTGAATAGGTAGGTTATGTCAAAAAATCCATATCTATGTAACTTTACTTAGAATTTCTCTCGTTTATCTGAAGAAAACAAAAAGTTATAGATAGGTATATGGGTGAGCCACTTTTGGCTCCGGTATACGAATTTCCCTGATTTGTTTTGTGAGGCAATGGCGACTGTTTAGTATAGATTTATGTATACGTACAATTCTATAGGTAGTGTTTTGGTAAAACTAATTGTAGTCGGTAATTACTTTGCTGACAAAAAGTCAGACAGGTATCAGTGATGAATAAATCTAAATTTCAGATCTAACCACAAAACTGATGTAGCAATCGTTTCACATATTAGTAAGTAATGGCGAATCCGGAAATACTTCCCATTATTTCTCATTCCTCTGATACCATAATGAAGCTGATTTTTTTCACAACACTCTTGAATATATCTGTTCGGTTCATTAAAAAAATCTCATTCAAATAGTTTTTGTATTTATGATTAGAATTGCAGTTAACCGTTATTAAAAACTTTACATACACTCCCAACCTGTTATTACATGCGAAATATCTTTCCAAATCAACGACTTTCTCATAAAAAACCTATCGAACGGTTTCATGTTAATAATCACATATCCGCAGCTATTTTTTAATTGATTTGTTATGATGGAAATCTCAATCCAAGATACTATACTTATATATCTCTCATCGAAAATCGCAATGCTGTATCCGTTATAACTTATCTCTGGTTATACTAACGTTTGCGTCTAAGTATATCTTCGAATGTTGTTGGATTACGATGTATTATTTCAACTGCAACTATACTATGGAAATAACGATCGAGAGGAGAGAAAATTAACAAGAGATAACCGAGAAGATAACTCTATATATTATCATCTACTACTTATCAGTGACAATCGATGTTGTAGAGGTCACGAAATATGAAGAATAAGGACACGTTTTTATATTGTTTCCTGTCTACTCTATCATTAAAGTCTCCAAAGCAGTGATGCTTTTTACCTTTTTGTGGTTGTAATTAGAGGGTCCATCCAACGTGAGCATTTGGTTATTGTATATCGCTATAATACGTTCGTGGTTTCTGATGACGGTTGGATGGTTTCCAAATTGGCTAGTAAATTGGATTTTGCCAAAAAATATCTACCCACCTTACTGATGACTCTTACGGAATATACCTACCTATTTTCGATTCATGTCGATTGACAATCACGACAAGGACCCAAGTAGCATTTTGGCGATGATAACCACATAATACGCCAAAATTAAGGTTATACTTGGTGTGGAAATCAGTCATTTATGAAACGACGCTCTCTAAACCACTGGACAACGTTGTATCACTGTTGAGCATGACTTTAGTTAACCGACGACGTTGTTACAAGGTTAAACCCAACCAACTTCATGTAGTAAAAATTTTGGGAATGGAAGTGACGTTGTGATAACTGTGTTCAACTATAACTATGTTCAACGTTTTCATGACGTTGAGCCGACCTTGTGTGATTTAACTTGGCAGTGGGCAATTTTTAATAAGAATTGTAAACTTTTTTGTGATGGAGTCATATCTTGCAGTTAACTTTTCCAAATATTCACTAAAGAGGACATGTCCCACAACAACAAGAATATTCTGTTGGCTGAATTGCTTCGAAGAAAGAATTAATATCAAGTTAGAGAAGAAATGGTTGATCCAAATTCCAACCTAACCTCAAAATTTTAATAATGAAATTGTGCCTAAAGACTGGCAGTTTGGAGAACTTCAGTTCTTTTGGAACAATTGCTAACCTGGATGCAGAGATTGAGGAAATTAACTAATTTTTCGAAGAAAACTACTGACAAATGTATGACACAGATAAGCCCGTCTTAAAATGTGGAGCAAGGTGTGTTCGTTAGTTGGACTTCGTTCAGTTTTTGGTCAGATAACCAACTTCAGTCGCGCTTTGGTTATATTCAGTTGTCTGGATGACTAAGGTTGAAAGCTAGTATATTTTTCAGTTATCTGATATCCTAAGTCGTGTTGACGCCTATAATAATACTACGCCATGTTTGATGCGTAATTATCTTCGGAAACATTGTCGGCCATTGAAATTTGAGACATAAACAAACTAAACAAACATATAAACAAAGGTTAACAGTACTCTAGAAACGATTAATATATTATGGTTTTCTCTATAGTTCGCGTTTGGATAAACATTAACTTTGAATAATATATATCTAAATTATTTTTTTGTTTTTTTATCTTTGAGTTTTGAGAAATTCGCAACGGATTGAAGGCGCGCGTGTTTTTTTGGCTATAATAATAGTATATTTGACAGTAAACTGAAATGCATTGATAATTTCTATTTGGAAATCTTCATTTTCTGGCAATACAAATAGAGTAGGTACCTATCATGAGCACACGAGTAAAACATTGTTAGTCGTCAGAAAGTTTTCACCAAGTGTCCATTTTGGTGATCAGTAATGATATGGTTGGAATATTTACTATTTTCTGAATACCGTGGAAAGTGAACTGTCATCGCTGCGCAAAGAGGGCGCAAGTGTGTAGTTGTTTTTTTGGTAAGTTTAGCAACGTTTAGAAAACGACCAACTGCTACCTACAGTTGAAAGTGAAACGTTTTAAAAACCCAAAAATGATTGACCAAATTGGTGCAAAACAGGGTCGTGACAACGTAATATTAAGGTCGACTGCGCAACTCATGTTTGGTTGTGCAACTTATTCAAACACGTCGCCGCAACATTAAATTTCTGCTTGGGGATGAGTATCTCTTTTATCTTGTCTTAACATATTGATTGTACTAAACCATAAAAGATACGAAGAATAACAAATGAGCCATCACAAGACAACTTTTTAGGCAATGTCGCAGTATATATGCCTTATTTTGTCGCATAATCTTTTTGACGAAATCAAAATCAATGAAAGAACTACGACTGGGCCGTAATTCAAATTTATGCACGACCGGGCGTAAAATGGCACTTTATCGCTTGGTTGTGCGGGCTTAAAATAATATTTTACTGCCCTTGGACTACTTTACCGCCCGCCGGGCGTAAAATGGCACTTTACCACCAGCCGGACAATAAATTATTAATTATTCGCATCCTTAGATGCTTTACTGATTTCTGGTGGGGTACAATTCACACTTTCTTTGTCACTGGAATGCATTTCGTAATGACTTTTGTCTGTATTGACAGCAAATATGGCTACTAGCCTATTTATTCACCCACCAGTACGGAACATGATGTACACCCTTATTATAAGATATTGAGAAAAAGTAAAAACACTCTCATGTAATGTTTTTTCGAGAGGAACATCATGGGCGTAGCAACAATTATTTTAAAGGGGTTTAAATGTATTTAAAACCCGTTTTATTCCTATCATGCTTGAGAGGTGAAGAGGTATTTACAATAGAATATACTGGTCGTGCATAAAATGTTGTATGTATTTCGGGCGTAACTTGCTTTCATACAAACACAACATACATAATTCCAGAGGACAGATTCTTCTCATTTTCTTCGGAATTTTACCCAGAGGACAGATCCTTCTCATTTTCTTCGGAATTGTATCCTCTGATGATATAAATAGTTTCGGTCTATAGTAAACTTAGCCTGACCACAATCTTTTGTCGGTAGGTTTATTTGAACTGTTAAACTGACACTCTTTGAGATTATGCAACAAGCTATCGATGTATAACCAGTATAATTTGATTACTACTAATAGAATTACAATCATCTACTGATCAATATCAATTCTATTGATTGCGCAAATTTTGCGTGCTGTCCCGCTTCGCCTCGTGAACGTAAATATCGTTTTCCGCAAATCGCTAAGAAATTTTGACATTCCTGTCAAAATTTCTTGAAGAAAAAGTCAGGACTTCCTCACTGTGAGGAAATGTCATTTCCTTACTGTAAGGAAATGATATTTCCGTACAGTTGTTAGTGTTCTACATAAATGATTGAAAACACATTGCTTTTAAGGAATTAATTCCTATTTTGAAAACATCAAGTCATTGCTGAATACATTTTTAAGATCAATTTGTTATATTTACAGTAATTTGACAGTTAGTACAATTATTGAACATTGAAGAAACACTTTTAGAACTATGAGAAACGTTTTGGACAACATGCGGGGTGGTAGGGTTATTTTGTTGAATATTTTGTACTGTGAAAATTTTATTTGCCACCTCAACCTTATTGTTAAGCGATTCTTCGATATATCCTTCAGCAACGTTTGATGACTTCCATCCGCCATGCCTCTTTAAACTAGTTATGTCGGCACCAGAGACAACCAATATTGTCGCAGAAGACCGACGAAAGCAGTGACCAGTGTATTCTGTCGGATTTACCAAGTTCAAATAAGTAGCAACTATTTTGGGCATTTTTCTAAATTGATGAATTCCTACCACTTGTCTACAACCCTTTCCGCTTTGATATTTAAAGAAAAATCGGTCACTGTTCATATTTTCTGGTCTTAACGAAACATACTTTCGATAAACATTCAATTACAAATGATCTTGGTTTGTTGGTTTTCGAATCAGGTATGCTAATTAAAAGCTTAGATTCTAGGTCTTCTATATCGTGTACAGTCATCCGGACTAACTCATCCATTCTACAGGCCCCAGAAATACCAAATATTACAGCCACCTAAAAATAAATATAGGTACAATCTAAATAGAAATTAAAACCTTGTAAATTACCTTAATCATTAAATTTTCTTTATCTGGAGCTTCCTGGATAAATTTTTTAATTTCTTCCTTCGTTAAAATCTTAGATTTCTTTGCCCTATAACCTTGAGCTTGCCGTTTCAATAAAGAACGAAGTTTAGAGTATGTAGATATATCTACATTGTGTTTAATTGCAAGGGTTGACTTCAGCATTGAATAACGTCTGTATGCATTTTCGTACTTTTCTCTTGATTTCTTTGGCAATAATTCTAATGAAGCAGTATTCACTGCCTCAACCAGCTCTGGAGGAGTCCCAGGAATGGAAATTTCATCATCACTTATCATTTTACTTTCGAGAACACCAGCAATTAAATTTATAAGCGTCAAGTTTGACAATTCAACCTCAATACGTTTCCATAGTAGCCCAAGTAATTTCATTAAGAATTTCAAAGCACCATTTATTTGGGAATAAAATTATCGCGTTTTTTTTTAAATCAATCAATATATGTCGAATTTTAAACGATTTGCGGAAAAATAGTATGTTTACCTCGTAGGAAAAGCCACATTCCTGGACTCTGTGTTGCTAAGTCTCGGCTTGCGCCTCGACTTAGCAATCTTCACAGTCGCCCAGGAATGTTAAGCTTTTCCTACCCGGTAAACAATGTACTATTGTCAAACAGAGACTTTCCTTATCCTAATAAATAAAACGATAAACTGTTTGATAAGTGGAACTCAGATATAAAAAAATTTATTTGATATTCTTAATTATTTCCAGGTTGAACCAGAAGGAACATCTGCATTGCCAGCAGCTAGCAGATCTTTGTTTCTTGAGAAGGTACATGTGTTTTTTTATAATTCCGATGATATTTATGATATTTGTAATTTTATTCAAATTCGAGTCTAAATTCCCAACGTTGTACGGCAGGTACAGACCAGAAACGAAGTCCTTCAGTTAAGACCGCTCCACGAAAACAGGTTGCTTATCAAGCAGGTGAAGCAACGATAAATGTTCTACAATGTCTACTTCGAACCATTTGTGTCTTCAGTAAATTCGTTGTGGCGACTCTCGAGGAAGAGACGGTCAAGATGACAGTAGAAAAAGGTTGTCCCCAAAGGAAAATTCTATCGCCTTTGCTGTGGTAATCTGTCGTCGACAATCTGATAGTCTAGCTACATGATTCTGGTATTACGACTCAAGGTTTTACGCCGATGACCTCTGGTTGTCACTATTAGGGACAAACATGACGGGATAATTTCCAATACGAAGTTGGTGCGCAAAGGAAGGACTTAGTTTCAATCAAGGTGGATATAGGATGGTGAAACAGCTTCCTATTAACAAGCACTAGAATAAACTGTAGACCTTTGCCTACTTGATTTCATACCGTAGTAATATTTTCTGAAGTTATCAGAGATGGCGACATACCTCTTGTCGGTAAAACAGAAACTGTGCATCTGTCATCTTTTGATCAGTTTCATCTGTTCTATATGAAAAATGATTAGGAAGAGTCAAAATATCAATATTCATTCCAGATTTATAGAAAATATATTGTTAAATACCGTTTCAAGTCACGTCTGTCAGATGCGAACCACAGAAATACGTAAACAACAGAAATCTTCTTCGATAATCGATCTTACCGCCATCTTCATTCAAGTAGCTGAAATATTACTACGCTTCTCAAACGGTCTACAAGTTTTTCGCAGAAACAATTGAAGAGCTGTTTCATCATCCTATATCCACCTTGGTTTCAATACTAGCAAAACATTCATCAAGAGGCGGAAATATGAACTTAAAGCCCCAACTCTGAATGGAATCTAGGTCATATTTTCCAAAGAAGTTGATAATTTGGTCGTAATAATCGATCAAAAACGGACATGGAACAGCCAACTCAACCACATTCTTTCCATAGCTATAGCGGCAAGCTGGACATGCAGCAGTGTCTTTGGCAAGACATGGGGTCTGAAACCAAAAATGATCTATTGGTCATATCAAAAGATCATCAAACCCATGGTCACCTACGCTTAATTGATATGGTGGCCAAAAATGCAACAAATTTCGATACAAGTCAAGCTGCAGAAAGTGCAGCTCACCAAAGAAATTAATTATTTAGGCGTGATAATCGATCAGAAACTGACATGGAACAGCCAACTCAACCACATTCTTTCCATATAGCGGCAAGCTGGACATGCAGCAGAGTCTTTGGTAAGACATGGGTCTTAAACCAAAAATGATCTATTGGTCATACCAAACGATCATCAAACCCATGGTCATATGGTGGCTTAAAATGCAACAAAATTCGGCACGAGTCAAGCTGCAGAAAGTGCAGCGACTAGCTTGTCTGGGAATCACAGGTGCAATATTCACGTGCCCCATTGCAGCCTTAGAGGTAATGCTGAATCTTCCACCATTGGACCCATGTGTAATGAAAGAAGCAGCAATCAGTGCCTTCAGACTACGTCTGACAATAAATCTCGAATCAGGAAATCGGATTGGAATCAAGATTTCGGGAAATATTTCTCTAGAATCCATGTCTAAGCCGACAGATATCATGCCAGTTAGGTGCGCCTTCGAAATGCAGTTTTAAATGGTCATAAAAAACCAACAAATTTGTACAGACAAGGGACCTCAACTAGAAAGGTATACATCAGTGTGGTATACTGATGGATCCAAGATGGACGATATGGCTGGAGTGGGCATTACAGGGCCTCGAAAAACCCCAACCATCTTTAAACCAGGAGGCCTAGGAGTGCCTCGAAAGGGACATTCGAAGGGCAGAAATATATATTCTTTCAGATAGCCAAGCAGCACTTAAAGCTCTTGAGTCATTTACTTGTGAGTCTAAGCTGACTTGGAAATGTAAACAATCCCTGAGACAACTGGCAGCGAACAATAAGGTCACTTTGATGTGGGTTAGGTTAGGTTAGGTTAGGTTAGGTTAGGTTAGGTTAGGTTAGGTTAGGTTATAGGCAACGAGGATTGCCAAAGAAGAGGCAAATACGCAATTTTCCGGTTCGACATTGGAAAGCGGATGAAATGAAATCTCACTGAAATAATGTCAGAAACCTAGTTCCCAGGAGAACTGATGAACTTTGCAGGAAGTATCGGTATCCCGGGCCTCGAATACATTGAGGGTAATGCACAAAAAGACCTGATAGTGTGAGGTGTTCGAGAGGATGCACGTCCCGAACACCTCCTCTACAATCCTTCTCGGAAAATTAGCGGTACCTATTCAAGATAAAACTTTTCTTCATTTTGTTATGGAAATCATCCATTCTTAAAGTGGCCCAATTTGAATTCAATCAAATGAAAACTCAAAGTCAGTCGACCACACAGTATAATAATAGATGAACAATTAGTTGTGTTACTATAGTTTCGGCTCAACAGCCATCATCAGAC
Source organism: Chrysomela aeneicollis (assembly GCA_029955515.1). NCBI lineage: Eukaryota > Metazoa > Arthropoda > Insecta > Coleoptera > Chrysomelidae > Chrysomela > Chrysomela aeneicollis. The sequence goes on along the minus strand of JARUHQ010000016.1, from coordinate 8,261,860 downwards.
AAAGTAATCTGTAATAGGAAAAATTATTCTTTTGTGAATCAAGCTTCACCTGGTAATCGGCCCACGAAGTCAATGATAATATTTTTATGATTACTGTTCCTATGCAATCCTGAATATACAGGTTACTCGTTTTTCGAGCTCCACCAAGGGTATATCAGTTTTCATAAGAGATACGAGGATGGTTAAATTAGGGCAGAGTTATTGCGCATGAGGCACTTTTTCACAAGGAATCTAAGTGCCAGTTGCATACAAGTTTATCAAGCCTTTCTCTCAACTTAACGTGGGATTAAACTTTGCATGCATTGCCATAGTTACAAACAAATTGAATATTTTATTTCCGACTGGCATATTATAAGCTTATATCGTCATAGTTACAATATCAATAAAGGAGGTCATAACTCCCTTGGGATGTAAGTGATACTATAATTCCCTCTATAAACAAGTATCATAGCAACAATCTAACAATAACAAAATTCCTGATTCAAATATACTGGAAATATGATGAATTGAAACATTTATCCCGTTGAAATCGGTCAGAAACAAAATTATATGTACCAAGGGAATTAATAAGCCTTAATAGCCTCAGGCAGTCAGGCAATTGCTGTCCCTCGTGCCAGAGGCCCTCGAAACGCAAACTCTGCCATCGGTAATTAAGGCCCTTATAATTCCCTTGATACATAAATAACTCGGCTGTTATTCGGCTGTTATTCTTATGCATCCTTTCCTCTAACTCTGTCATCGTATTTTAAATAGTATTTTTGATCTCAGCTAGAGATACACTCAACTTTGGTTTTTCTCATGGACGCAATATTGCATTCTTGAAAAGTCTGTTTTTGTTGTATACCATGATGTACCTATCACACGATATGACACATGCTCATATGGTGATCAAAATTGATAAGGAATCATTTTTGCGAACAGGGCTCTGAAAAGAACTCCCAGTAATTTTGTTTGAAAAACTGAAGTTCAACTGAATTCAGAGTGATATGTATATTTTTTTCAGTATATTCTTATGTCAATGCATTGGAAACAATAAGAAACAACAAAATGTTCGATCCCTTGGCGCTTTCGTATGTTCGAGTATGCCAAATAAACAGAAATTCAGAAATGGAAGGAAACAAAATATCACAGCAAACGATATCTGTTGTGTCTCTATTTATTTATTCACCTATTCATTCATTAATATTTTTTTCCAGGTCCGGCAATCGAATGCTGCATGTCAGAATGGAGATTTCGCGACTGCCGTGTCCCTTTACACGGATGCTTTGCAGTTGGACCCATCCAACCACATTCTGTATTCGAACAGATCGGCGGCTAGGTTGAAACAAGGGCTCTTCTCCCAAGCCTATCAAGATGCTGTCACAGCCCGGGATCTATGCCCTACCTGGCCCAAGGCTTATTATAGGTAATAAGTAGATGTAATGTACTATCATTCCGCTGCGAGCTTTCCGCCCTGAACTTAGGCACAAATTACATTGAAAATGTCTCTTGCACCAAATTTCTCGGACTCCACATCGATAATAAATTGAAATTCAACGAGCATGTCACGAAATTGTGTAGAAAATTGTCCTCCGGATGTTACGCTATTAGGACTATATCACATGAGTTGGGTTTCAAGGCTGCAAAATAGCATTCTGGCGAGTATGCAGCAAGCAATTGACACAGATGGTACAAGTTGTACAAAAAAGAGCAATCAGAGCTCTGTGTAAAGTACAAGCGCGTTATTCCTGCAGAGAGCTTTTCAAGACACACAGAATCCTCACAGTCACCTCTATATTTATTTTAGAAACCGCCTGTCTAATACACAAGAATCGTGACAAGTATGCTTCTTTTCCATCGAGCCACAATACGCGATCATCACAAACACTGAGGTTACCATTATCGCAACCTAAAAACAGCCTAGTTAAGGAATCAATCACCTATAACGGGTTGAAAGTGTATAATTGCTTACCTATAAGAATTAGGAAAATCGAGGCATTTGGATCATTTAAAAAAGAATTGAAAGAATTGTTGTACATTCATCCTTTTTACAATCTGGAGGAATTCTTTAGTTGTGTAACCTTCAATTGATATTCAAATACGCTTGTTTTGCCACTATGGAAATGAGTTTATTATTATTTTTGAGACTTGTTTAAGTATCTCCGTACTAATAATATTCAACTTATAAACATTTTAATCTGTCTATTTTTGATAGTCTTTGGTTATTTAATCATCAATTTGTACAATATTATTATGTCTGTTTCGATACCATTTCATTGTTCTTTTATGTCTTTTTCTAAGAAATGTTTCGTCTGACTTAATATTGTATTATTTATTTCATCTTTCACTTCTACAATTTTAATATGTCTGTTGCTACATATAAAATTATGGATCTCGATATTATAGGGATATATTTAATGAACACACATACGTGATGAGATCGCAAGGCAGGACTAATAGGAGTACCTTGTATGTAACAAATGAATTTATAGTGCACAACCTGTTGTAGAGTTGTACACTCCGGTTAGCTAGCGGGGGGGTAGGGTTCGTTTGCTCGGATCGTGGTGATGAAACAACAACTTGAATGAGTCACTATCAATGAAGAGATAAATCAATACGATTGTGAATTTCAATACTTTATAGGTATTCTTTCCAATTAGGTACTAAATCAATATCCGGTAATACAAGACCAGGCTGAGATTTCCCCCTATAGTATATATACTATCGGTTCACACTATTCCAATTTATAGCAGGTATATGATGAACTTGAAGAATTTTTTTTTGATAAATACAAGTGACTTATTATGTGACTACTACTAGGAAGCACCATTCAAGCGAAGACTCTATGTGAAGCCATGGTTGGATCTTACTTGAAATGCCGATGGGGGTTTTCTGGAGATCGTTCTCCCAGTGAGACAGCCCTTATACCCTTGAGTCTCCTCCTCGGACATGCAGGTTGACTAAGCTCAAACTACCAGCTTGATATTATAGCTTATTGATGGGTTGCATGAAAGGCACTATTCTACAGGATGGCAAGCATTGTGCGAAAGCTTGGTATATAGCATATACCATAACACAAAAAAGAAAAAAAAAAGCCTAAAAGCAATAAATCAGCAATTACGGTACTTATTGACACTTTCGACATGCAAAAAAAATGAATCAAACAGATGGTATCCCTACCTGGGTTGGAAGGCGGCTTGTAAAGTGGTTTCTTTACGAAATTCTATAGATATGGTGATCGGAAATCAAATCCTTATAAAAAGTATTATCTCCCAAATACTCGGGAATCAAAATATTCCGTTTACACAATTCTTGGCAAAAAAAAATCCTGATATTCCAGAACAGTTCTACATGAACACACAGTTGGATTACCAAGAAACAAATAATTATTCCAATCCTGACAGGTAGGTATACGCCATCTGCCAAACTTCTACCCTGCCAGACATGTCGAAATGTCAAACCTAACGGATTACTTTTCGCATTTTAAAAATAGAAATTTCGCCTGATACAGGATATCTACCACTAGGAATAGGGGCACATTTTATCAAGATGAATAATTTTGACGGGATGAAAGAACGATTATCATCGACTCTCATAAAATCTCATCTACACCGGAAATTACAAACGAACAACCATCGAGAAATTAGTAGCCAAAGTAGCTACGAAACCACGGATCAACTTACTACTGAAATATTGCCAATACGACGGAGACAACAGCTGATCGAGATATAGGTTCAGGTATCTTCGAATACTGATGATTGTTTACTATCATACATTCCAAACAAATCTCAAGGAAAGACTCACAGAAATACAGAATCGTCACACTGGTAGGAACGATATCTCATTATCTTTTTGCATACTTCGATATCAATAAATTTTTCTCGTAGATAAAACACGTTGCTCTGAAACCGAACACTACAGAAAGGTATATAGGTATAACTGATATAAAATCATACGGAAATAATTGATAGCCTGGGTTAATTATTAAATACAGTAAGTTCGGAGGTGGTATTACCTACCAGAAATTTCAGTGTTTCACAACAATTCGTTCTTCAAATTTAGTGGATCCTCTGATTTGCTGATATTTTGTTTGTTTTTGAATGCTTGTGCTGGTGTGGATCTTCGACCGGATATTTCGATATTGAATCGGAGCCCAATATACAGAGTGATAGCCCCTGACAGAGAATTAATCCCTTCCAAATGGAAAAATACTGTAATATTACCTGTCCATTAATACTGAAATTTTTACATGTAACACTGTACCAGATATATTATTGTTCTATGACTTTGTCGATAAGAATTGTTTCTTCTGACAATAAAGCATATCTTGATTGATTGATTGATTGATTGTGGAACGAAAAAGTCCTTCAAGAACCTTTTTTCTGCAACTGACTCAAAAGTCGTCCATTTTTGTTCTGAAATCAGCTCTTGAAGTTGACGTTTCTCTTACTCACACAATAAAATGATTAATATGTATGTTGCTAGGCAACACTTTTAGTGTCTAGGATCTGAAAATTAGGTACTTTATAGCATTGTGATATGATTATGATTATTATTTCAGAAATAAGTAACTCATTGATAATAAACAACATATTATTCATTATGTTCAACAAGAAACTGATACAATCTGCATATACCCACATATATTATTCAATCAATTTGTGATATTGATATTGAAACTACACTTGATAATTGAATAAAATTCTAAATGCTTGAATCTTTCCAAGGATGGTAAATCCTTGGAATCTTTCAGACCAGGACAAATAGAGGTTAGGTTAGCGGTTAGCTCTTCTTCTTATTTTTGTCTTATTGCCCTTATTGGCATCTTCCTGTCAGAAAGTTGCTCAAGGATAGATTCGCATGAGCCGCAATGGTGGTTATTTCACATTTTACTAATTAGATATCAATTATTCTGGTTGCAGAAAAAATAGTATGTTTCATTTGTATCAAAAGTGTCTTTGTTTGACTCTGCGGCGAAACGCCCTGTACGTATATCGCTATGACCAAAACGGACGTTTTATACGCGGTTTTGCTCCTTTTTGTTTTTGCCTGCGGGAAAAAACTTGAGCCGTTGCGATACTCTCCGTGTACGGACCTCGGGAAGAATTGGGCATATTTCACGTTTGTCCTTTATTGTGGTTGTGTTTACTTTGTGTCTTAGTTTTCCCCAATCCTGGAAGGCTTGAGGGTTTGGTTCACGGAGTGTTGTACCTGCCTTTTAAGGTGAGCTTTAGTACCCCTTTGCGATTTTGGCAATAAATATATATGTATTTTGATTGTTATATTCGTTTATACGTAGATATCTTGCTTGATAGTTATTGATTAGTAGATATTTTGTTTGTCATTTCATCATACAGTGTGTCTCTGCCGATCTATCTCGGGTTCGGCTAAGTTTCTTTCATTTCATGTTTTAAGGTTGTTGGAATCTAAACCAAATAAACTGCTAATACGAAAAAGTCACCCGTATTGTTTTACTAAGAACTTCAACCCCCTGAGCTGTGGCGGCGTTTAGCCGGGCGTTCCGCTACATCTTTGGCGCCCAACGTGGGGCCTAAAATAATACAGGGTGTGAAGAAAAATGGTCTTATCAAGATCACCAAAAGAAAACACTACTACTGGGCGAAAATCACCTCCCATCACTCGAAGAAGAGGCCTGCAAAATAATTCGACTGAAACTGCCAACACCCCAGTGAAGTTGCCAACTCCTGCAGGAATGACGGGGGCAATTCCAAGGAATCATAAAGGGATGTGGAGTAAAGGTGATAGTCATCTCACTTCAGCAGCAGAGGGCATACCACCAGTCCCGTCACCACAATCTTCGAGAAGGTTGACCACGCCACCCTACCATCTACAGGGTGCACACCAGGTATTTGAGCAGGAGGATCGACTGAGTGATAGTGTTGATTTCAATAACAGAAATATTAGTTTCATGAGCAAATCTTTGGATTCAGGAATTAGAAATAATGATGTCCCAAATGTTAACAATTTGAGCAATAGTCATTCAGCAAAAAACAAAGGTGTTCCGAAAAAAGACCAATATTTCAGGCCACACAATAGAGAACATGCAAATCTTAGTTTACCAGTGAACATGAATGAACATGAATGTATAAATGTACCTGAAAACTTTATGAATTGTAATTATTCTGTTCCTCCACCGAATTTAGCACATAATATAATAGGAAATAGATCATATGATATACAGGGTGGACCAGAAAAACATGCATATTCACGTAATGAGCATAATTCCGATATTTTCAAAAGAACTTTGAATAAAATTCCTGTGAACTTTCCAAGAAATATTCCTAGCCAACAACAACAGGGTGGACCAACTATTATCGATTCACAATCTCAAGTTCAAGGTGATAGTACTGTACCAAATTCATCTCAGGGTTATTCTGTTCATGATGGCCGAAATAATTCGTGGAACTGGGTACCAACCCAAACCCTACTGGGTGGTCCTCCTGTAGGAACGAATTTACACCCACAGAATATTCCTTCGTTTTCGCATAATATTTACACATCACACGGGGTAACACCTGATGTAAATAGAAACACTTACCAACCAAATATACAGGGTGGTACTAGTAAAGTGAATTCAGTTCCTCAATTCATACCTAGTGATGCAAATATTATGCAATCGGATAGTCTTCTTGGTGAATCTAATAATACAGGATATAATGTGTTACCAAACTATAATGCTGGAATGTTACATGATCCTCGACATAATCCAAATAATATATATTCAAACCAAGTCAGGATTTTACCAAATAATACAAATAGTGTTTTGAATTTACCAAATCTTGAGAAGTTGTTACCTAAATTTACTGGTAGGGATACTGTGCATCCCAGAGATTTCTTGTTACAGGTTGAAACAGTGATTGATGTTATTAATACCCCATTTAGTTATGTTAAACTGTTATTATATGATTGTTTTTCCGAAAACGCAAAGGTGTGGGCGAATGCTCTGTTGAATCAATTCGTAGATTTTGAACATTTCAAGCATGCTTTTATACAACAATTTTGGGGTCCATTGAAACAAACCTTAAGCCGATCAGAAGTTGAAACAAGCAAATATACCTCATCAGGGAATAGTTATGTCGATTACTTTTTGAACTTAGTTACGAAAGCTAGATATATCGAGCCTCCTTACCCCGAACCGGTTTTGGTCGCAATTATAAGTCGTGGTTATCCCACCGAGATTGCGGTATCGCTTATAGGCGCAAAAACTGTCGCAGATGCTTTGGACCGTCTCAGGCAAGCTGATTTCATTAACTCTATTCAATCTCGGAGACAGTTCAGACCAGAATATCAGGAGAACAATCGAAGGGAAGCAAATTTTTTCAATAGAAGCAGGTCTCCTAGTCCAGCTCGCTCAAAAGTGACGTTCAAAGACGATAATCACTTTCAGTCGGAAAAAGAGAGACCCTTCACTCGCTCAGCCCACGAGTGAGGGCGTTAACCAGTAGGGCTACCAATAACATTGAGGGAATTCCTGATAAAATAAGTCAAGGTAAACGTGAGCTCCCTGGAAATATCCTACCATTTTGCATGGATCACGTTAACCCTAGCGAAGAACTCTGTAAAGATATTTGTCAGTTTGATCATTCCATGGATTGTAGGTGTCCGGTTGTGTCCATCTCAATCTTAGGTTGTGGTTTTCCCGCTATTCTCGATACTGGCAGTAACATTTGTTGTATCTCGGGTCCAGTTTGGGATCAAGTCCAGCACCTGGATCCCAAAATACCAGTATTTCCTGTAGCTGGAGTACGTGTTTCGGGGGCATTTCGAGGGAAACAACGAAGGATTAGTCATCAAGTATTGTTAGAATTTTCTTTTTCCAGACAGTCATTTCGGCACGAATTTCTGGTGATTCATGACCTAGCCTACCCAGTAATCATTGGCGTGGATTGGCTTAGGTTGGTACACGCCAGATTGGACCTGCACTGCAGACAGCTGGTAATTGGTACTTCAAATATTTGCATCCCAGAGATGACTCTTGAACATGACTTCAAACCGCCACCTCCGTTGAGCTTACGTCTTCTAGCCATCAACAAGTCAATTCCGGAAGCTGTGGGGACTCTGGAACCAAGAGTCTTCAATCTTGGGAATTTTTTTGACGCTCTTATAGAGAATTGTGACTTGGGTTCATCACAGAAGGAACAATTCAGGAATCTTCTAGAAAAACATCACCGCGTGTTTTCCGACACCCCTGGCCGTGTCAAGGGATATCTACATGATATTCAACTTACTGATCCTACTCCTTTTCAAATCAAGCCGTACCCCGTACCAGTGGCGCACCGAAAAGCAGTTCAGGAGGAATTAGATCGCATGGAAAAATGGGGTGTCATCGAGAGGGCTTCCACCCCATTTTGCAGTCCTTTGGTTACTAATATTAAGAGGAACGGTAGTGTTCGGGTGTGTTTGGACGCTCGGCGACTAAATAAGGTTATGGTTTCCGATTCCGAATTACCAAACAAAATAGATGACATGGTGAGGAGTCTGAGCGGAGTCAGGTTTTTATCTTCCTTAGATCTGACTCACTCTTATTGGCAAATACCACTCAGAAGGGAGGCGAAAAAATATACTGGTTTTGTCGTAGGAACACGCTGTTATCAATTCACAGTTCTACCTTTCGGATTGAAGACAGCTGTTTCGTCTTTTACTCGATGTATAGATAGTCTTCTGGGATCGGATTTCAAGTCATTTGTTACAGCCTACATTGACGACATTCTGATAAGATCAGAGTCCTTTGAAGATCATCTTGATCACATCGATAGAGTTCTAGGTCGACTGAGTCAGATTGGCTTCACCGTTCGAGTGAATAAATGTAAGTTTTTTCGTGAAGAAATGAAATTTGTGGGATACATAATTTCTCCCATAGGACTTCGTAGCGACCCTGAGAGGGTTCAGGCTATTATTGATTTTCCTACCCCAAAAAATATAAAGCAGCTCCAAGGATTTATTGGGCTTTGTAATTATGACAGGGCTTTCTGTCCTAACTTCGCAACAGTTTCTGAACCATTGGTGTCGTTGCTCCGAAAAAAGAACAAATGGAAGTGGGACTCTTCGCAAGACAGGGCCTTCCAGGAGCTTAAGAGAATTATATCCCAGGAGGTTCTTTTGTTCCACCCGGATTATTCTAAGAATTTTTATGTACAAACAGATGCCAGTGATTTTGGTATTGGGGCTCAATTGTTTCAGAAGATAGCAGGGAAAAAATGCTGCATTGCTTTCGCCAGCAGACTGCTTTTGGATCGAGAGAGGAATTATAGTATTCCGGAAAAGGAAACCTTGGCTATTGTTTGGGCTCTCCAGCGTTGGAGAATTTACCTTCTAGGCAAGCCTTTCACTGTTCTTTCGGACCATCGAGCATTATCATATCTCCAATCATGTAGACTCCTTTCGGCCCGGATTACCCGTTGGGTTCTAGCTCTTCAAGAGTTTGATTATGTGGTTGAACATATTTCCGGTAAGGAAAACGTGATCCCAGATATTTTGTCCCGGAATCCCCCTCTTCGACCTCCAACTCCTGTCGATAAATGCTTCCAGATATTAGCCTGCAGCGCCTCAACCAAGAACTTCACTTCTGAGTTCACTAGCCAGTTGCGCAGCATTTTGACTGAGCTGGAGGAGAAACAGGTTCAGGACGCTGAGTTATCCAAAATAATTTCGAATATGAATGTTTCTGATCACCCAGACCACCGCCGTTTTGTGATGTCTAACAATGTGCTTTTTTCGCGTAGACGAGAAAATACTCTCTTATGTATCCCGGAATGTCTGGTTCCCCAGGTGATCCGTATTTTTCATTGTGCGATAGGCCATTTTGGTGTGTATAAGACGTGGTGTTCCCTGAGACGTGAGGTGTACTTTAGGAACATGCACCGTCTCATAAAAAAGGAAGTTGGGTCATGTCAGATTTGTCAGGTTACCAAGCACTGTTCTTTGCCTGATCCTCCTCAGAAGTCTATAGTACCAGAAGGTCCTAATGATCTCCTGGCATTGGACCTTTACGGACCACTACCTCCCTCTGTCGGTGGGGTCTCGTACTTGTGCGTCGTTGTGGACGTTTTCACTAAATATGTCACTCTGTATAGTCTAAAACGCGCTACTACGGAAGCTATCCTCAACAGGCTAACGAAAGAGTACTTTTCAAGACATACCGCACCTAAGCGTATCCTTACAGACCAAGGGACCCAGTTCACTTCTGCCCTTTGGAAAAAGGTTCTAAGTGAGTATAAGGTACAGGTAATTCACACTTCGGTTCGTCACGCCCAGGCAAATCCCTCCGAACGATGGATGCGTGAGCTTTCACGCCTTTTCTGAGTATTTTGTAGTGAAAGACACACCCGTTGGGGCCGTGAGGTACCTAAGTTGGCCTACTTGTTGAATAATGTTGTGCATGAGAGCACCGGGTCAACCCCGATGGAGTTACAACTGGGCACTCCCCCTGAACCTATTCTTCCACTGGAGAGAATTCATCCGTCCGATGGTCCTCAGCTCGAAGCCCACGTCAAGCTGTTCTTAGCTAAGGAAATCTTCTTATCCAAAGCCAAACGGCGTATGGCTACTCACCTTGGCCGCCCCTATCCAAAATATTCCATTAACGACTTGGTGCTCTTACGCTCCAATCCTGTTTCCTCTGTACTCACTTCTAAAATAAAGAAATTCATGTTGCTTTTCGAGGGACCGTTTAGGATCAAAAAGCTCGTGGATGACCACGTATATGCCTTAGAAAATGTTAGTACCGGGTTGGATCGAGGCTATTTCCACGTCAGTCATCTTCGGCCGTTCAACTCCTGAGTTCAAGTCCTTCTGAGGAAACCATTCCATCGAAGGACTTCGGGGGCAAGTTGCGGCGAAACGCCCTGTACGTATATCGCTATGACCAAAACGGACGTTTTATACGCGGTTTTGCTCCTTTTTGTTTTTGCCTGCGGGAAAAAACTTGAGCCGTTGCGATACTCTCCGTGTACGGACCTCGGGAAGAATTGGGCATATTTCACGTTTGTCCTTTATTGTGGTTGTGTTTACTTTGTGTCTTAGTTTTCCCCAATCCTGGAAGGCTTGAGGGTTTGGTTCACGGAGTGTTGTACCTGCCTTTTAAGGTGAGCTTTAGTACCCCTTTGCGATTTTGGCAATAAATATATATGTATTTTGATTGTTATATTCGTTTATACGTAGATATCTTGCTTGATAGTTATTGATTAGTAGATATTTTGTTTGTCATTTCATCATACAGTGTGTCTCTGCCGATCTATCTCGGGTTCGGCTAAGTTTCTTTCATTTCATGTTTTAAGGTTGTTGGAATCTAAACCAAATAAACTGCTAATACGAAAAAGTCACCCGTATTGTTTTTGCGTGCTCAACTTCGTTATCACTTCGCCTCGCGAACGCAAAATTCGCTTGTCAAACAAAGTGTAACTTTTGATCCTAATAAAACAATGAAATAATATTATTCCGAAATATCATGGGAATATTCATTACTAAAACGAAGACAAATATTTGTTGAAATCCTTTTTACTGGGGTTTTCCAAATTCTCGGACATAATGTTGACCCACCCACCTCTGAAGGAAGGAAGCGTTGAGAATATGTGAAATTACAATATAAAATCCCATATAAAAAGTTTTTCAACCTCAATTGATTAATAATTAGATCTAGCATTCCAACAGAACGCATGTTTTGATGAACTTCAAAGGAAATCCCTCGTTTCTAAGATTTTAATTTCCTGTTTCGTTACTTATATATGTAATGTTCTAATTTTTTTTTTCTCTATACTGGAAGCTTATTTTTATTGCCCTGATGATGACAGAATAATCTGTCGAAACATTGGCTTTTAATTGATATAGTTTCTGTTAATGACGACCTACAACCCAAAAAACACCTAAATTCACCAAAGGAGGTCGTCAACCTTATTGCTTAATTTAAATTTTCTCACTATATTTTTTTTACCCTATAACATTTTTGATGTGATATGATTGAAGGCTCATTTTTGACCTTAATCATTCACTGAGCCATGCAATATATCATGCAATTAAACAAATCTTGAATAAAAAAAATAGAAGAGCCATGAATTGGACAAACATTTTTGGAAGAGGAAATACTCTATCCAATTAAGAAATATCAAACATAGTTTGGAATTGAATATCTGGTAGACTACGAGCACAAAACAACTACTTTCCTGGCGAATACCTCGCAGAAAGAAACATTTGCGATCTGCATTCACAGTGTGAATCGTTGCATTAACTCGAAATTTTTTGTCCAATCCATAGCTCTCCCATTTTTTCATTTATTAGCTTAGTCGAGCTGTCAGCCACTTACAAGTTCTGTGACTTGGGTGATTTGTTTCTGGAGTTTTACTTTCTTCTGCCGCATGGTGTCGCCACTTCCAACTGTCTCTTGAAAAGCGGCTCAATGCGGTCAAATAGACGCGACGAAATTGCATTGGGACAGGAAACGCTTCGAGTGGAGATCTCACGGTCTCTACTCTGTTAACTACCATGCACTGATGAGGGCCAAGATGCCCGAAACCGGGCTGTAGGTTGTTGAGCGTGCCTGTCTCGATGTGCATTTGTCACGTCTTAGGAAGAAAGAAACATTTGCGATCTGCATCACAATGTGAATCGTTGCATGGACTACGAGCAGATATATTTAATTCAATGTACTGCGTGGTGTTTGCCAGGAAAGTAGTTGTTTTCCGCCCTTATTCTACCAGATATTCAATTTGAAACTATATTTCATATTTTTAATTCCGAACACAGGTTTAGGAAATGGTTTCAAATTTGATTCAACTTCGATAGGTATGTACCTCTTTTATGGAACATCATCCTGTATATCAACGTGAATTTTTCATACGAAAGTTCTCTATCCAGGCAATCGTAAAGAATTCCATATTTTATGGTTTTCCATATAAAGCCCGAGTCTAAAATACGATGCCCTACCTTTTTTGTAAATTGTTGTACGTTTGCTGATATTCCTATGATTAAACAGTTATCATACACTTTGGAATGTTGATATTAGTTGATGTATTTAGTCATCTTAATCGCCGACACTCATTCTGCAATAAAGTATTTCTACTTTGAAGAGGAAGAGGAACTTTGAAGAGGAACGAAATCAAATATACGAGGTTTCCCATACTTACTATTTTGATATTGAAATGAATTCTATATGAGATCTGATTTTTTTTAAATGCATTTGAAATATGGTTCAATAAAATTGGTCGCAGTTGGCCACGATAACAGCCCAGACATAAAAAAAGTTTTTCAAAATCGATCAAATAACGATGTTACAGGGGTGGAAGTCCTTTGGGTGAACACACTTTATACAGGGTGCTCGTTTTTCGAGCTTGATAGTGGGGATCTCAGTTATTGTAAAATATACGAGGTCGGTTGAAATGGGGCAAAGTTGTGCAATTTTATGCTGAACAATTACGTGAAAGAAAATTTCATGTATCATTTTTCGTTTTTGAAATATTGGGAAAAACGGAAATTCGTTTTTATTTTTTATTTATCGACAACGAAGCAAACCAGACATTTTTTACAAGGACGTTTTAGAGGCACTTCTTCACAAGGAATCTAAATCTGTCATCGTATTTTCCATTGCATTCTTGATGTCAGAGATACAGCACTCAACTTTGGTTTTTCTTATGGTCGCCATATTGGATTCTTGCATTTTTGAAAAGTCTGTTTTCTTCTGATTAATATGACCTATCACTCGATATGTTTGAATCTTACATGCTGATGATGCTGATCAAAATAGGCAAAAAATCGTTTTTGCGAAGAGTGCTCTGGAAAAAATGTCAAAAATTTCGTTTAACAAACTAAATTCTGATAGTTCGATTGAAGTTGAAAGTTTACTTACATTGAAAACAAGGTTATTTTGAATTAGGAACGTCATTCAAAGTTATAAAAGTTTTTTCTTCACAAAACAAAACAGTCATAAAAGATGCTCGAATATTCCACCATTCACTTCTAAACACAATTTTATTCTCCACCCCAAGTTCTGAATAGCTCGATGGGTACCTACAATCAGTGCCGGTTTTAGCACTACCTGCGCCCTGGGCGAGATTAATAAAGCGCCCCCTAACTGCAGTTCAAACCCATACGAAAAGAAAGTAAACCATTTATTAATGTGAGTGTTTTGAAAGTAGATAATAAAAGTATCTGATGAAATTTTACTTCTTAGGCGTTGGGATATATCAAGGTCGATGTTTTCATCAATTTCATTGTCAATTGACAAAGTTGCCAATTTTGTCAATCCAGATTAAGAAGTTGTCGATCGCTGGTTTTTCTCAGGTAACCGTTACAATTATATTTGCAACGCTATCCATACATTCAGATTAGTTCTAGTGAGTTGCGATCTTTGATAACATTTTAAACAAAAACAGGACCAGCCACATTTCTGATCAGGCAAGAAAAAATTTCAGATATTAAATTTCAATTGAAGATCATCACAGAGTTTGACAATCTCAGTTTTTTGCAAAATCTTTTTTATATTGTATAAAAAATACCAAAATTCCGTTTACCTACTCATTGAACTATTCGAATCTTTCATTATTTTAAATTGATATAGTGTCCGGAAATTAGAAAATGCAACCGCAATTTTTTTTCTGAAGTAATTTTCACCAGCTACACGTTAAACTCGTCGAATTTCTTGTAAGGGCTCAATTTCTAGTTCTATAGACTGTAATTCTATATTCGTTCAAAAAGGTGCAGCAATTTTTCAACATTTCTGTTCATTTATCGAGATCCATGTCTATTGATTTTAGATTTTTACTAACAACATTAATCTTTCAATTGTTCGGCTAAAGGAGTATCTTTATGAGATATTCGAAAATAAGATTTCTGAGTTTCAATAGCCGAAGTGCCTGGGGCGCCCCTTTATATCCGGCGCCCTGGGCAGGCGCCCAACCGCGCCCTACCCTACAATCTCAAGAATCATATCTTAAAAGAAAGAATACTGGATTATTGTTTATGGAAAATGATGAAAGATTTCTTAAAATTGTACCCATCGATGATATTGCTGAGCTGGGAAGAAGAACGAGTGAAATTGTGTCTAGGAATGGTGGAGTATTCGAGCATCTTTTATAACATTTTCAATTATTTTAATTACAATTTAATAATTATGTTTCGTTTTGCGAAGAATTGAAGTATCAAAATTTAGTTTTTGTTAAACAAAATGCTGAAGCACTCTTCGTAAAAACGGTTTTTTCTCAATTTTGATTAGCATGTAAGATTCAAACATATCGTGTGTCAATTAATTGTATTCAGAAAGTGACAGACTTTTCAAAAATGCAGAAATCCAATATGGCGCCCATAAGAAAATCCAATGTCGACTGTTGTATCTCTGACATCAAGAACGCTTTGGAGAAAACGATGACAGATTTAGATTCTTTGTAAGAAAGTGCCCGAAGAACGTCCTAGTTAGAAACGTACATTTCCTATGGTTTTCGCTTGAAAAAATAAAAACGAAAATTACAAATTTCAGTTTTTTGCCATTCATTCAAAAACAAAAAATGGATTTTTCTGAATAATATAATAATGATTTTCAAAGTACTCAACTTTGCCCTAATTCAACCGACCTCATCGTATGTCTCACAATAACTGAGATCCCCATGGTTAAGCTCGAAAAACGGGCACCCTGTATAGACTAACTTCAATTTCAGGCAAGGCGTTGCTCTGCAGTGCTTGGGCCGCCATGGTGATGCCTTGGCGGCATTTAGCCAAGGCCTGGGACAAGATCCCACCTCCCAGCAGTTACTTGCCGGTCTTGTCGAGGCTTCCATCAAGTCGCCTCTCAGACACAACCTTGAACCCACCTTTCAGCAGCTGGAAGTGATGAAACTCGACCAGAGCCCGTTCGTGCTGATATCTGTAGTGGGACAGGTAATTCATCTTGAATAATACGAGTAGGTGCTGGATATTTATTTCGATACTAGCCTCGAGCGCGCTGAGATTTTCCATCGGCATCATCCCTTCCCAGCTAACACATCTGCGACATGACATGTCTGAGATGTCGCGTTTTGGTAACACTGCGATATCACAAACGTTGCATCGATGCGATGTATAAAAGTAAGCACTTCTCGACGTGACATCTCAGAAATCTCTGGATGAGATCAAACTGCTATATCGCAAACGTTGCATCGCTGCGATGTACAAAAACACTCGCGATGAAATCAAACTGCGATATCACAAACTTTGCATCGCCGCGATGTAAAAAATCAAACACATCCACAACATGACATTACTGGGATGTCGCGATTAGGTAACACTGCGATATCACAAACGTTGCATCGCTGCGATGTACAAAAGAAAGCACATCTGCGACGTGACATCTCAGAGATCTCTGGATGAGATCAAACTGCTATATCGCAAACGTTGCATCGCTGCGATGTACAAAAACACTCGCGATGAGATCAAACTGCGATATCACAAACTTTGCATCGCTGCGATGTAAAGAATCAAACACATCCACAACATGACATTACTGGGATGTCGCGATTAGGTAACACTGCGATATCACAAACGTTGCATCGCTGCGATGTACAAAAGAAAGCACATCTGCGACGTTACATCTCAGAGATCTCTGGATGAGATCAAACTGCTATATCGCAAACGTTGCATCGCTGCGATGTACATAAACACTCGCGATGAGATCAAACTGCGATATCACAAACTTTGCATCGCTGCGATGTAAAGAATCAAACACATCCACAACATGACATTACTGGGATGTCACGATTAGGTAACACTGCGATATCACAAACGTTGCATCGCTGCGATGTATAAAAGTAAGCACTTCTCGACGTGACATCTCAGAGATCTCTGGATGAGATCAAACTGCTATATCGCAAACGTTGCATCGCTGCGATGTACAAAAACACTCGCGATGAGATCAAACTGCGATATCACAAACTTTGCATCGCTGCGATGTAAAGAATCAAACACATCCACAACATGACATTACTGGGATGTCGCGATTAGGTAACACTGCGATATCACAAACGTTGCATCGCTGCGATGTACAAAAGAAAGCACATCTGCGACGTTACATCTCAGAGATCTCTGGATGAGATCAAACTGCTATATCGCAAACGTTGCATCGCTGCGATGTACAAAAACACTCGCGATGAGATCAAACTGCGATATCACAAACTTTGCATCGCTGCGATGTAAAGAATCAAACACATCCACAACATGACATTACTGGGATGTCGCGATTAGGTAACACTGCGATATCACAAACGTTGCATCGCTGCGATGTACAAAAGAACGCACATCTGCGACGTGACATCTCAGAGATCTCTGGATGAGATCAAACTGCTATATCGCAAACGTTGCATCGCTGCGATGTACAAAAACACTCGCGATGAGATCAAACTGCGATATCACAAACTTTGCATCGCTGCGATGTAAAGAATCAAACACATCCACAACATGACATTACTGGGATGTCACGATTAGGTAACACTGCGATATCACAAACGTTGCATCGCTGCGATGTACAAAAGAAAGCACATCTGCGACGTGACATCTCAGAGATCTCTGGATGAGATCAAACTGCTATATCGCAAACGTTGCATCGCTGCGATGTACAAAAACACTCGCGATGAGATCAAACTGCGATATCACAAACGCTGCATCGCTACGATGTACAAATCCGTGATATGACAACTCTGAGATAATATATACTATATACAGTGTCCGCCATAAAGTTGGCTACAAATGGGAAAAAATTGTTATTGATATTTCTGAAAAACTCTGAAGGCGGTTTGTTTCTACATGTCCGACAACTGAAAAATCCGTTACGACCTATATCACGTGACCTCAGATTTGGCGGGAATTTGAGAAATAGTTGTCAGTGGTGCCAAAAAATGGGTCAAATTGATAAGATATCGAAAAATTTCATCAGAACAAAAAAAAAACCAACAAGGACCCTATATAAAAAAATCAAAAATACAAATTTAATTCCTCTTAACTGACTGAGAAACATCTTACGCTTTTGTTTAATCTGAAAACAGCTTTAATAACCTAAATCACATGAGTTTGGGTAAAAACTAATCAAATATTCGTGGAATAGACATTTTGCGGGAAGTTAATTATGAAAACACATTTTTTCTTGTCACTAGGTGTAGTCATGCTCTGTATATTGATGCACATGAGCTTATTCAATATTCTCAAATCGTAACCAAAATTGAAACTAACTGAAATTTTTAATTAAAACTTAATATTATTGAATAAGCTCATGATTGTGCATCAATATACAGGGCATGACCACACCTACGCTACACACTCATTTCATTTTAACAAGGAAATAATATTTTTAAGTTTAACAATTATTGTTCGTTCACTTTGTAAATGCATATGGATTTATTACAATACAGCTGTCCGTTTTTCAAATCGTCACTCCTCACTCTAAGGCTTAGTTATGCAATGTATTTCAAATAGATTTGTGAGTAAATTTCACAAGGGTCTTGCTGTTACTTTGGACTTTGGAAATGAGAATAATATTTGTCGATTATTATTTGCGCATGAAAGGAAATATTACATCGCCACATTGACAATAAGACGATAATAATAATAACCGAGCGATTTTTCAATTATTGTCCCGATAGAGCAGTTGGCAGGGCGAATGTAAGTCAAGTTGATCGTATAAACGATCTGGGTTCGTTCCGCACCTTCTTTTTTTATATTTTTATAAATGTAGTTGGTTGGTGGTCGAGTGCGTTGAGGCGCTGGCCTTTGGGCAAGAATTAAAATCCACATGAATACAAGCATAGCTATTAAAATCCACCAATAACAACCATTTACGTTTTGGCGGTAGGTTCGAAATGGTTGATATCGATAAAGGCGGTGTTGACGAAGGTTTATTGACATCAGTGAAGGCAGGTTTCATCACTATCAGTGAATTTTTGAAGAAGGAAAATTTTATTGAATGAGCAAGGGAAATTTGAACGCGCTATCGCGCTATATTCATCCAATGAGACTTATCTGACCTGAACGTACTAACCTATCAGTAGATCATTATTTTCAGTTGATTTTTGAGGAAGGTAAAATTGAACGAAAAAATTCAAATTTGAACGCTCTATCGCGCTATATTAATTCAATGAGACTTATACCTGACCTGAACGTACTAACCTATCACTAGATCACTATTTGTCGGGACTTCTGAGGGAGGAAAATATGATTGAAAAAAAGTGCTCAACTACTGGGTGCCTGGTCAGAGATATTTGAGACTTTTGACTTAAAAAATAGTTATTTATGTATTAAGGGAATTATGAGGGCCGTAATTACCGATGGCAAAGTTTGCGTCCCGAGGGCCTCTGGCCCGAGGGACAGCAATTGCCACAGGTTATTAAGGCTCTATAATTCCCGTGGTACATAGATAATTTTATTTTTGACCGATTTTCATAACAATATATCCATATTTAGAACGCAATAAATGTTTAAATTCATAACCTTTCTGGTATATTTGAATTAGGTAGCGTTGATTGTAGCATTGTTGGTTGTTGCTAGGTTGTCGCTATGTTACATGTTTATAAGCAAACTTTCTTTATCAATCAATGTTTTTCCGTTAAAAACGTGTTTATTTTTTACCACAAATCGACGATCTTTTTCTGATATAATGGAGGATATTATAAAAAAAGCGGAAAAAGCAAGACAATCATTACTTCCATCGAAAAGTGAAGCCCTATATCAAAAAGAATACAACTTATATCTGAAGTGGCTGACACAGAGAAATGTTATGTCAAAAGATGCCAACGAAACTGTCTTTCTGGCATATTTTCAAGAACTGGTAAAGTATTTTCAGTATTTTCTGGTAGATTTGGTAATAATTGTATTTATTCGTTGCAGTCAGAAACGTTTAGCCCAAATTCGTTATGGACTAAATGGTCAATGCTCAAATCGATGGTGACCATGTATGAGAAAAGAGGCATCACCAAGTTCAACGAACTAGAGGCTTTTTTGAAAATTGTACATTTATTATTTGTAATGACGTGAATAAGGAAAATATGTCTTAGTTTTCATTACATATAAACGTTTATAAGCATTTCTTGTATCATTTTCACCTGTTAAAGGTAAGAGGGAGTTTTTGAACCTTAATATCCCAAGGGAGTTATGACCCCCATTATAGATATCGTAACTATGACGATATAAGCTTATAATGTCACTGTCAGAAATAAAAGAATTAATGGAATTCGAACCCCCGAAGTCAGCTTGAAAAGCTGGCATGTGCGGCTATTGGACATTTTATTTATTTCTGTAGCATCGTTTAGCGGGAGGAGATAGGTAACCAACCGAACATTCTTGGTACCTAGATTTCAATCCTTCAGACTCTCTACGATAGCCAGCCGAGTAGTGCTTCGGATGACACTTAAAAAGCCAAGGTCCCCGTTTCCCTTACTCATTCTCTCAATGAAACTTCGAGGGTTGCTTTGCAACTAAGTTGGCGATCAAAAAAACTTTTCATAAACATTTGGTACTACCACTACTGTTTGCCAGCCGAGTTCACCGTGCCACTGATGGGCCACAAAAATCATGTTTCCTGTGAGTTCTTATCTTTGGATGACTGTAAAAAAATTTTAAAAGACAGTCGCATATAAATGTATAATGTTGATGTATCTACAATACTATTCAGCGGAATATACCTATGCTGTTGAAAACATGTTGGGAATTACTAAGCAAGTTAGTAAAAACTAAGATCAGTTTTCAATCATTGATTAGTATACACCTGAATGAAATGTTTTATGGTAAAAACAAAAAGAGAAAACTCCACGTCAACAATCCACCAACATCTGACAGGTTGTAGTATTCGAGAAACCATACCTACTAACGTTCGTGTTCACCAAAATCGAACTCAAAATGTTCCATTTGGATTCATTGACTTCATCAGTTGAGTCAGAGTAAAAAAAAGTTACTGCGCATCACTCTCAGCTTTTATCGTCAGTTGATACATAATTTACTACCACTAGGCCAAGAAAATTGAGTTTTATTGCACGGTACGATTATTTTTAATTCCTATAGGAACTACGGTAAGGTGAGAGGCTTCAGAGGTAACAGATGATGTACTGGATATCACTGGATAAAATAATTGACCAAATTCAATTTATGTTTATCATTGTCAACTTAATCTTATTATTTATTGCAGGAACTGTTGGCCGCAGGATTGTACCATTCAGCTGTTACAGTTCTGGAATCGGCATTGAGAATAGGATCGTGTTCCTTGAAATTAAGAGGATCAGTATTCAGTGCACTGAGCTCGGCACACTGGGCTCTGAATCAATTGGACAAAGCAATAGGGTAAATATCTCATGAGATCGGTAGTCTTGACAAAAAAACTGATGTGGCTTCGAAATTTCATTAGTTCCCTTTATCTGAATTTCTTGTTACCCACATCAGGATTCTGATGCGTGTGAACACACAACTCCTCAAAAAAAAGAATAGCTTTTTTTATTGGATATATTTTTCTCACGAAAAAATTTGACCAATCAGTAATTTTACGAGAGGAACTGTGTAAATATTTTGGGTTGAAATTCATCTGAAAGAAGAATGTTGGAATGTTTTAAGGAAGGATGAATCAGTGACATTACATGAATGAACAACAATGTGAATCTCTAAAAGGTAAAAATCAAAGCACCTCACCTCAGTCCGAAATTGCTCCGTTTCCAAGATGGAGTTGAAAAATGAAAATCGAATTATTTTAAATTTCTGTGAACATTTTTTATTGTATCACTTTGAAAATTGATAGCCAGTGGTTTTTGGGATGCGAAACCCGAAAACAGGGCCTTAATAGGGCGCTTCACAATGCACTTTTCTTATGGTTTAGAATGGCCGTAACTTTTATCTCAGTGTAGTTTTCAACTTTTTTAGTTGAGAATATGATGTTCTGAATATGTTTGAACAAAAGAGTTACTAATGTGAAAACCCGCTGAAGTAAGCCGTTTTAGAGATATTTTGGTTTTTAGTGTTAGGTACCGCACCGGAATATTTAAATTATTTTGAATGAAGAATGTCTGCTGCCTTGTGGATGTAATACAGGGCTTTTCACGATAAGCGTTAATTAGACGTTTCTGGTTAACCAGACAATGGATCAACCTGAAAATTCGACAGCTCACATAAATCAATATGATTTACACTGCTAAAATATTTTAGACGATGCGGCGATGCCGCTTCTACTATAAAGTAAAAGCTACTCTGACTTTTCATATATAACATCCTGTAGTTTATTGCATTCTCAGATTCTTCTTGGAAAGCTGATTTCATTGATCTCTCATACTCTATTTATAATTGGTTGAAATGGCTCACATGTCCCTATCTCAACTTTTTATCCACTATCGATTGATATTTGATTGAAACAAATACAGGGTGGTTCAAAATTCAGAATTCTAAACCACCCTGAAATTGTTTGAAATAAATATCGATCAACAGTGGATAAAAATTTAAGATAGGGACATTTAAGCCTTTTCGAACAATTATAAATAGTTTCGACAAAAAAATTCCCAAAGTTGAAAAATCTCGATTTTTCACACCCTATATCTCTGTAATCGATCGATTTAGACCCCAAGTATGACAAATCAATTAAATCAGCTTTCCAAGGAGGATCTTAAAATACAATTAAATACAGGGTGTTCCAAAGTAGCTGCTACTTTATAGTAGAAGTGGCAACGTCGCATCATCTAAAATATTTTAGGAGTGCAAATCATATTGAATTATATAGGCTGTCGTATTCTCAGGTCGATCCGTTGTCTGGTTAGCCAGAAACGTCTAATTAACGCTCATCGTTAAAAGCCCTGTAGGTTCAGTGAATTATCACTGCAAAATGTGTTTTTCAAAATACATAATTGAAATATATGTAAAAGTGTTGAAGGATACGTCGAATTTATCTGTGTACGAGGGTCATTAGCGGCCTCTGTGAGAAACCATTTGCCATATCCCATATGATTTGCGGTACCTACTGGTTTATTTCTTACAATTTTTCTAATGATTTTGTAAACGGCTCAGTGGAACATGCATCCATTTCGCTGTAAGACTCGTCTTGTGATAACTCATGAAAGGTGTTCTGATTTCATAACTACTGATTCAACCAATTCACGACCAATTATATTATCTTCATCTCCACTTTCCAAGTCATCTACGAATGATTTTCCACCTGATGATAAATGGTTTCAATGCTTTCATCATCATTTTCTGCATTGATTGCTTCACAGAACTCTTTCTCAGTCATATCCACCAACCTAAATGATAAGTCTTTGCCTTTCGAAACATTTTTCGAGTTATGATTCCCAAAATAAAAATAATGATAAATTACCTTTGTGCGCGGTGGTACAATTTTTTAAACCATTAGAAAATTCCCGAAAAAAAATTCACAAAGGTGACTTTTTCTTGATTAATGAAGTATATATGCTCTATAATAAATGTCCCATACGAAAAACCCACCTTTCTTACTAATTTCTGGCAAAAGGTATTCAAAAATATCTTGTACTTCGCTTGCCACCATAGCTAACTCCCAAATCTGAAAGCGCTGTCATGAATTATTATGAACAGACGTGAAATTATGCCAAATATCGCATGTTCCGCTATCTCTGAGAGAGGGACCGAACCGAAGCTTCGACTAGACAGATAACTCAAACATTCACTAGGTGGCCATGCCGGTAAACTCATCATAAAATGGTGGTTTACTTTCTGTACCACCGCACACACAGAAGAAATTCAAAGTGGTACACTATACGAACCACTGCCCTTCGAAGAGCTAAAAACCGAAATATCTAAAAAACGGCTTACTTTAACGGATTTTCACAAGAATACCTTTTTTTGTGAAAAATTAATTTATGGTAATTCTGAAGTGCATTGTGAAGGGCACTCTGACGGCCACAGTGAATAGATATCTGTATTTGGGTTTCGCATCTCAAAAAATCCCAAGCAGCTTATTTTCGAAGTGATAGGTTAAAAAAAGTTCATTAATTAAAAAAAATATTTTTATTTTTCAACGTTACCACCCTGTATCTCAGAAACGGAGCGATTTCGGACTGAGGTAAGTTGCTTCGAATCGACTTATTTTGTCTTCAGGAATATTTGCTAAGATTTTGTAGAGGCCTCTTAGAGACACACAATTCAAATCTCTCCAAAACGGCTCATCGGCTAAATTTTCCTACGTACCTACTATAGACTTCATTTCTGAACTTTCCTTCGTATATCAACTTCAACCACTATACTTCCAGTAAACACAAATCTGTCTGAAACATAATATTGGGAGAACAATTATACCCTAAATTTTTAAGTTTAAAAGGGACAATACCCCTTCCAAAACTTCAATTGTCCATTTCATTTCATTGTCAAATTGTCATTTGTGATTTATATTTCCTACTTATTGGTTTCCGTCTTTTTCATAGTCAGACATTTTGTTTCACTTCAAGCAAAATGATGCTCAAAAATTTTCCCAACTTATTGGCAATTTTAAATGGTTTTTTTCGATAAAAAAACCATGTTTTGGAAGGGGTATTGTCCCTTTTAAACTTCAATTCAATGATTTACTCAATCATTTGTTTGAATTTCTCAGTTTGAATTTATTTTGATTATGGTATGTATTATATAAGTTTCCTCCTAATCACTATACTAAATAACAACATTATAGGTTTTTTAATCTGATGATGGCTATGTGAGCCGAAACCGGTCATTAATTTTGGTTTTATTATATGTGTGGTCGACCGACTTGGAGTTTCTTTTAAGTTTTTCCCTTCTTAAAAACCTTTTGGACCACTTTGAGAAGCAATGGATGATTTTCACAATTTATACCCTAAATGACACATGAAAAGTAACATAACAGACACCAGTAGGAACTGCTATTGATACTCAATTTGCTGAATCAAAAATATGTACATGAGCATTTTGCGGATACATAAAAATATCATGTAAGAGGTACGATACGCGTACAGCACTTCGAAACATTATTTCTTGTATTCTGAGCCATTCCTGTTCGTTTTAGTTATGTGTATATCATCATAATTGAGTATTAGAAACATCTTTGGAGATCAATGTGTTGACATAATTGTAAAGAAAGTTGAAACAGTTTCGATTATTTGTATGTTGTAGGTTTGTAGGTGTCAGATATCATCAAAACATACATAACCTCATTTCATTCCAATTATTCCGTGGAAAACGAAGTTATTTTTACTGGGATTGCATAGGGAGCTGAATTTGTTCGAATGTAGCTGATGAAATGAAATACCTAGTATAAAAAAATATGCAATAATACATATTATGGGTGTTCCAGATGGTAGTGATGGACGTTCATTTTATTTTGTCAACTTTGAGTTCGAATAATCATCAGGACCATGTCTGGACGTTTTGTGAACTAATTGTAAAACAGTGAAACATTGTCAAAATTAGCTGGTGGTATCGTATTTCTCTATACTGAAAAGTTGCCAACATCATCAAGATAGCGATATAGGTAGGTACAAAAAAAGCATAAAGAAATATGTCGAACTTAAACTCAAAAATGAAAATTACACTCTTAAAATCCTATTGGGAACCAGAGGTCGCCTAGAAGTGGTTCGGACCCAACTCATACTCCGCGATTAACAAATAGGTACATAATATACATCAGACGAAAATCATCCATATCATTTTGAAAAATGAAAACTATGTCAAATTGAGGTATGAAAATCGTAATGATCGAATAATATAATCAACTGAAAGTTATTATTTTTCAAATATCATTGATTAATAAATATAAATAAGAAGACAGCAGCCACCAAGTAAAAGAAGAAGAAGGTTCAATCACAGAGGCCAAGCAACGTTTGGCGCGGTTATAGGGTTTGGATGGGTGACCGCGACGCATCTGCATGATTCTGACCTTTTTATTTTACACAAATTACAAATCATATATCCGACACACATCTCTTCATAATCGATCATGTGTCCTACATGTATCAATAATGTGGCAAAATGCATGTCTGATACCTCTCTGTTAATGTGTCAACGATGTTTCGCTAATAGATTCATGATATTGCAAAAAATGTGTCCAACACATGAATTCAACATCAGAAGAGTAAGACATTCCAAGGTACTTGCTAGTTCCATGAAACTTGCATAGCATGTATCAGAGATCTCATATGTTACACAAATTATGTAATGTTTATGTTTCCTTTACATATCTGTTTTTACCTACTGGGCTTATTCGTGTCTTAGTTTCAACTCTGATTTTTTTATATTGTTTAAGGTATATGCAACAAGACCTTGCCATCGCTAAAAGTTTGGGAGACACTGCTGGAGAATGTAGGGCCCATGGTAATTTGGGTTCTGCATATTTCAGTCAAGGATCATACAAGGAAGCCCTAACTGCACATAGGTATCAATTAGTGTTGGCAATGAAGTGTAAGGTAATTTTCAACATCCTTCTGTAAAAGATAATAGGGCCATTCTAGGCAACATAGAAGTGGAAATTAAATTGATGATTTAGTACCGTCAAATGGGGTTAAGTGAATCACAAAAAACAGTTTTTTCAGAAATTCTCTGAACTACGAATATTAAAAAGTCTGTACAAAATAACGATTGTTGTTTGGGGCTAACCTGTCAATATAAACCTATTTTGATAATTTCATTTCAATTTTGGAAATGTCAAATTTTTCATTCACTTCACCCACTACTTTGGGGTAAAGTGAATAAGTAGTTTAAATCGCCAGAAACATTATTTTATACACTTTGCTGAAAGAAAAATTAAAAAAGCTGATCACAGGACTCAAATTTCAAATAATGTATTCTAAATTCTTAAAGCAGTCGACTCTACTTATATTGAAAATATACTTTCCTCTTTTTACTGAGATTACAGGAATAATTGTTTTAACTATTTGATCACTTAAATAATAAACTGACACATCCGCAATTTCAGGGTAAACAAAACAACCTTTTTCAATGTTTTTCATTTTTATCTTTACATATTCACTTTATATTGATATTTTTTGTTAATGGTTTCCTCTTTTTTAATGAATGTGGTCCATAATTATATCTATTAACTACAATATTTACCATACGCCATAAGAGACAATGTTAGCAAAGTGAAGCCGAAGGATAGATATATGATCTATCCTTATTTATTTGGCAACGTTGATTGAGGGCGCATGCACGAAATCTTGCGCGAAATTCAAATCATGAAATTTCTGAAATTAGTGATCTCATATTCATAGGAAAAATTTACTTTATTTGTAAATAAAATATTGTCATTTGGAACATATCCCGATGATGGTAGAATACATGAAGTATACTTAGATTTGACAGAGAGTAATCAGAGATCTTCTAATTCAGCGAACCACTGATCCTCACAGATTTGAAAGAATATGAAGCAATCAAGATCAAAACAATTATCCTGATCTTTGCAATATTTTATTGGACATATTGATGCCACAGACACTTCTCCATTGTGTCTTTATTTCTGGAATCGTTCAAGACAACCTGTAGGCTGAAGACGACCTGGACACCGAAACTAGACATATTTACAGCAGTGTTGACGAACTTAAATTACGAATAGTATCACCTGAACAACTTTTAATTAATGAAACACAAACACTCAACCGCAATCGAAAAACAATAACGAGAAACGAGAAAATTCACATCAACAAAACACAGATATAGCCAGCTTGTTTCAAAACGATCGCAAAAGTGATACCCGACATACGATCATACATACGATCGACATAATCTACTTTTATGTTGGCGCATGCGCATAAATTCATCGTTGCCAGCGATTCTCTTTTGTTTCGGCTTCAGATAGGCTGTCCTTATTATCAATATCCGTATATGATGTAGTCTGTTTCTTTTTGAGAAAACTAGACTATAAGTACTATGAAATCATCTGCTTTCATTTTCTCCTCAGTCTAACCTCATGGATACACGACCTCCACTGCTCTGTGAAAGTATTATTTTTCATATAATTGCATAATAACTTATTAGCCTATTTTCCAGGGTTATTAATTGCATTCTGAAAGCATATTCGGTACCGATATCAGCAAAATAATTATTGATTAGTAACATTTAATATTGATTCACTTTACACCCTCGAATGTAATTTTTGAACAAAATAACATTTCTGTCTGAGAAACAAATTACTTTTTAAAAATTCAATATTGCCACTAAATTCATAAATCAATGTTCAACACAATTGTAGCACACATGTTTAAAAATATATATGAACGAAAGCTGTACAACTAAACGTTTGCAAAAATCGTAAAAATCTATAAATATCATGCGTTTACAAATATTTGCATAAACTACGCAACACTAATTACGTCGCACCCCGAAATTTTGCCCCTGTTTAAATTTTAATAACTTTTTCTTTATTTGAACAATTTGAATTCTGTTTGCACTGTTTAATAATAATAATTATAACAATCAAAGGGAATAGCCAAAAACTCTAAGTGGAGTGGTGGTGTAAAAAACGAAAATAAATATCTCAAAGTCATCTTCACAACATTATTAGAATAATCTAACATAACAAGGTAGAAAACGAGCAGAAAACAACTACGTTCCTGGCAAATACCACGCAAAATATTGAATTATATCCACTCGTAGTCTATGCATCAATTCATATAAATGAATAAAAATACAAATATTTATTTCTTCGAACATGCGTTTATGCTCCCAACGAGCAACTGATGAGGGCCAATAAGCCTGAAACCGGTCTACAGGTTGTCAGGCGTGTTTGTCTCGTTGGAAGCATAAACGCATGTTCGAAGAAAGAAATATTTGCATTTTTATTCATTTATATGAATTGATGCATAGACTACGAGTGGATATAATTCAATATTTTGCGTGGTATTTGCCAGGAACGTAGTTGTTTTCTGCTCATTTTCAACCTTGTTAAGTTAGATTATTCTAATAATGTTGTGGAGATGACTTTGAGATATTTATTTTCATAATTATAACACTTACACCTGCCATTTGATAAACGTGCTCTGCCAACAAAATGCAACGCGAGGACATTTTTTTTCTGAGAGATATTTGCTGCTTTTATGGAATATAACCGATTGATTCACTTCACTCATTCTGATTCACTTTACCCCGTTTGACGGTAGTCTTCGATAGTTCATCGATGGATGTTCTTTTTAATTTCTTCCATGTCACTATAGCATTTGGAACTCGGTATACCTTGCTTTTTAAAAGGAAGATAATACTTCAATGAAAATTATTTTTTCGTGCAATCGCACGCGAAGTCACTATTTCGCGTTCTCAGCACAGTCCGCGAAATTCAATTTCGCGGCCGTTACCCATAGCAACGGCCGCGAAACTAAACTTCACTTCCAAATTTGAATATCACTTACAAATTTGACATTTCTAAAATACTACAAAGACAAAGATTATTTTTTATTGAATACTAACAAATGATTAAGTACTAGTATTATTTAGGATGAATATTAACATTAATTGTACAGTTTGTATTATTACTTATATGTATTCACTCCAGAAGTTGAAGCAACTACATCTATTGTTTCTGAATAATGGTTATTGCCTACATTCAAACCAGATACTATATCGCCAGAAATTGAGTTGGAAATTTGCTTCTTATTTTCGATAGAGTCTTCTACATATCCTTTCGCTACTGTCGTGGACTTCCATCCACCGTGACGTTTAAGAATTGACATATCAGCCCCAGTATTGGCAAGCAGCGTGGCAGAACTTCTCCGAAAACAGTGACCCGTATATGTTTCAGGATTTGGTAATCTGAGATACTTAGCAATCATACTAGGCATTTTCCCAATGGTATGCACTCCAACAACTTGTGCGGTGCACTTTCCGTTTACGTATCTCAAGAATAAACGACGATTATTAACAATATGTTTTGGTCGAAGAGCTGCATATTTACGATAAATTTTTATGAAATCAATATTAGTAACAGTGAAAACACGCTTCTTATCCGTCTTGGTATCGGGAACGGTTACTATCAATACAACATTCTCTTCCTGAATATCTTCAATGGCCATTTTTACTAACTCATCTCGTCGCAAGGCACCAGATATTCCCATTATCAAAACTACCTACAAAAATCAGTACAATAAATGAGAAAATTGTAAATGATATCTCTTAACATTAACCTTCAACAATAAGTATTTTTCATCATTAGCTTCTTTCAGGAACGTATCAATTTGCTCACGCGTAAGAACTTTAGACTTTTTTGCTCGATAACCTACTGCTTTTCTTTTCAGAAATGGTACTAATTTTGAAAACTGCTTGATGTCGATATTGCCTCGTATGTTCAGCATACACTTCAGCATGGAATAAATGCTCCATAAAGTTGAACTTTTTACAACATTTGATTTCTGCATCAAATAAGCCAATAAAATGTTTTCAGACATCGTCTTAACATTCTGTTTGTCACACCAATCTTTAAACTCGCCGTAACATTTCTCGTACTGCCGTTTAGATTTTTCAGGTATTAAAACGGAAAGCGCCGAATTTACGACGCTTTTGAATTCAGGAGGAGTGGAAGAACTGTCAAAATATTTTGTATATATTGAAACATATCATTTCCAGAGCACACAGTGATATTGTTAAATAAATTGAACTGTTGATTTTAGAGCAATTTTATATTTATTTACAATCATTTAGTCTAATAATATTAACGATTGCACGAAAAATAGTGTGTATGCCATGGCCGCGAAACTTTTTAACGACCTCAAGATTATCTTGCCTCGGCCGCAAGCGACCTCGGCGATAAGTGTTCTTTCGGTACGTTAAAAAGGTATTTCGCGGCCTAAACATACAAATAACTATTTCAGGACACTCAGGCTGCTGCAGCAGCCCTGACATCCTTGGGTCATGTATATACAGCTACAGGAGATTATCCCAACGCACTAGCATCTCACAAGCAATGCGTCCAATTAGTCAAGCAGATGGGAGACAAATTACAGGAAGCAAGAGAAATCGGGAATGTGGGAGCTGTTTATCTAGCAATGGGAGACTTTGACTCTGCAGTGGACTGCCATACCCAACATCTACGGATCGCGAGGCGACTTGGCAACCAGGTCAATTTTGAAGAATCTTCGTTCGCAATTTTTGTTAACTCCTCTCATTCGATAGGTTGAAGAGGCACGGGCTTACAGTAATTTGGGTTCCAGCTATCACTATAAGAGGAACTTCACTCAGGCAATCGTTTACCATGAGAAAGTCCTGAGACTAGCTCAAGCTATCGGTGACAAGTGAGTAATATATGTCTTCGAGTAATGTTGAGCTAGTAGTATAGCAATAGTTAATAAGTTTGTTATCTACTCAGGCACTATGAAAATAGAAATAAACAAAAAAATGAGTGAATTAATTTAAAATTAAGTATAATGTCAATTATTATATATGTGCTGCACACCTCACTAGTTGATAAGATGTTAAATTATTTTTGGATAGGCCGAGCGGATTTGTCCTATATGTGAGGTGGTAAGCTACAGATGTTTTTAGGGTTCGGTTTTACAGGCGGATGAAATAACAATGGCATAGATTAACTTAATATAAACATGAAGTATTTATTCAAAAAATATATATGGTGGTCTACTGACATATAGAAATATTATCAAGATTTATGAGTACTCCTGAAAGAACCATATAAATTCACATAAAACAATACAAAATCGAATTTACAATCATACAGGTAATTATCCCATCAAGTTCAATACACAAAGCTATTTTATCGGTCACTCTTTTGGTAATCAGAAAATCCTACGTCAAATACTTCAATATATTCAAGTACAACCCTGGCTATACTATCCGACAAACGACACCCTCTGATATGAATGGCATAACTCCCTAACATGTGCCTTTTAAACTTTTGGGTCAATGATCTGAAATCTTTTTCTACGGGCATTTATATAGACTGGTTTGGGCAACTTACATATTTCGTATCTGGTTCACTTTTCACTTCGTTTGGAAATTCGCGACACTTGCAAACTGACTGGTTTAAACTGAGAAAACTTTCAACTGTACAATTTAATTTTACAAAAACTATTGAGCTTCACTTTCAGCCTGAAGACTAACTTTTGCAATGTCTAGCGACAACTTGCAAAACGGACAAAGTATATTCTGATGTCTGTCGACAAAGAATCAGCTACTTGAAAGTTCGTTAGCTTCAACACAAACCGTGGTGACCACGGTATTAAAGGAACTTAGCTCCTCCGAGCCATGATTGTGACTGCTGACTACTGACTGCTTTCGATTGACTTTCGGTCATCATTTTTATATAAAAATTCACCCTTTGTTTCTATCAAAGTGGCACTTCGACAAAAGAACACGTGCACCACAAATTAATGGCTTTGTTTTTCTCATCGATATCAGTGGTATGCCTTTAATGTCTTTCATGCCCATAAACTACAATGTCTATACGCCCTTATCTGAATTTACTCCTTTTATCAGTGCCCTTTTAGGTCATTTGTACATAAATTCTTCATTCTAGTTGATAAACGAAGTTGACCATAACTTATATTTTCGGCGCTTTTGAGATTCATCTATTTATGACTTGATATAGGCCACCTGCAGTAATAATTCTTCTTTGGGCGTGATTAGTTTATCTGTATTTGACATTTGATCTTTGATTACTTTTCACAATCATGATGCATTATATCCGTGCCCAGCACATATATTTTTTATGAACGTGAAGAAATAGTGATCGATAGTTCGATTGAACTAAAAAACACGCTTTATTTAGAGAGGAAAGGCGGAAAATTTTGAATATGATCCATTCATGGATCCGATTAGTAAGTAAATTCTCCAAACATTTCTTTTGGGTCTAAGAATAACGCGAATCTCTCGACCATTTTTATATGCGTTGCTAAAAGTTTCCCAAGATTTATTTTTGTTGATATAAATTCCATGAATTTTTGTCAACAAACTATGTAACCAAAATTACAGGATAAAATTGTATGTTCCAAAAATAATTAATTGATACCTGATATAATTGGTAGGTATTAAATTGAATTGTCCCAGCTCCCTTTCGTTATTTATTAGTGAAGACGAAAATCAATATTCAAAAATAGATTTTTTTGAAAGCCTGAAAGCGTAAAAAATAATGTTGATGAAACAAAATCAATATTATAATTTCTTGGTAGTTGACTTCATTTTTTTCTTGATGATTCGTAATCTAGGATCGAAATTGCACATTTTCAAATATCCAGATGAAATCGTATTTTACATAACAAGTGTGGGAAGTGACATATTTCACACGTGTTCAACACGAGCATTATAGCTGAAACATAGAGAGTGAAGGAAATCTAGTTTGGCACATTATTTTTCCAACGACAATTTTGCGAGAAGGCACGTCAAATGTATAACTTGAGCGGCCTGTATAATGGGGAATTCTCCTTCGGACGATAATGAATTAGGTTTTTCTTATTGAATATCTTTAAAACGTCGCATTTCAAACTCACCATTTCAACCTTTTTCCGAAAAAAACATTTCAAGTGCTAAAAAGAAGGGGCTTCATGTGGGGATTTAAAATTTAAAGCACCTTGTTCCTATTTCACCATTTGGCAACACCGACGACTGTAGATTTCATAAACAAATCTATTACGTTAATTAGGTCATTAGGTGAATAAAGATAGATATATTTTGATCAGGTTAGAACAATAAGTTCTGTGGGTTATGTGCCATTCTGCTTATTTCTGTTCCATGCTACTCAGTTTTGGAGGTTATTCTTTTTCTTCTAAAATTATGGCCTCCTCCTTCCAGAAATTTGGCCAGCTCATTATTTTTGGAGGTTATGTTTATATTTGATTTTTTTTGTTGGACTGAAATTAATGTTTCAACTGATTATGTTTTTCATATTAG
Organism: Chrysomela aeneicollis; assembly: GCA_029955515.1. NCBI lineage: Eukaryota > Metazoa > Arthropoda > Insecta > Coleoptera > Chrysomelidae > Chrysomela > Chrysomela aeneicollis. The sequence continues at coordinate 8,228,089 of JARUHQ010000016.1, read as the reverse complement.
CAATTTGATTTCTGAATTATACATTGACATCTAGTGTATATAATCAAAGTGTGGCCAAATGTGAGTTGTTGTTCTTCTAGCCTACTAGGCGCTGTTACCAATTTGTGAACTAGAAACAAAGCAATTTAAAACCCCATATATGAACAATTAATTCAGATAGTTTCCGTAACGAATTCGAAATACTTATGAATCAAACACATAATCGATAATTTCATACTTGCATTTGCTGTGATAAGCTGGATTGAAGAATATTCCCCATTTGTCGATTCTATATTACTTACTATATTTTGCCATCTCTTGAAAACTCTCGAAATCATATGATTAATAATTGACGCGGTAATTCTTCCGTTAGGTGGCGATGTCTCATTTTTTCAAAATTTTTGGCTTTACTTACGTATTTTGGCCTCCTGATCACGAATCTGAAAACCAAATTGTGCGGAAACCAATACTTTTCGAGATATTCGCAAAATAAAGTCATTATAACCCTATTATTTAGCAACACTAATCCAGTGATTCAACCTTTATCATCCTTCTTTAATTGTTGTTTGAAGAGCTATATACCTTCCTTATTAACTATAAAGTAATATTTCATGAGAAACGGCCTTCCATTTAATAATTTAACCATTTATTCCAAAATTATTAGCAATGCTCATATCAACATCTTCTATGACAAAAGGTTACATTGGTGACAAACCTCAGCACAAATTTGCTCGTGGAGCATTCAGTATTTCTTTCTATCTCTACTTCGTGACGAAAAGAAGGACAGATATATATTGAATGAGAATTCCCTCGCGTGAATGGACGACCACTGGCAACATTGCCAGTGTTGTCTCTGTTGACAGCTATCATGGCCGTTATTTAAAAAACTACATAAATATTTAAGGTAATATCAAATTTTAGCAATCTCGTTTTGTTTTTCTGATAACTGAATTATAATGAATATGGTAACTATTTTCCGCGAGCACTTACACCGAGTTTCGTGTACAACAGACAAGCCAGTGATGAGCAGTTGAACAATAGCAAAAGAAGGATGATGAATGTTTTATTTTGCGAATATCTCGAAAAGTATTGGTTTCCGCACAATTTGGTTTTCAGATTCGTGATCAGGAGGCCAAAATACGTAAGTAAAGCCAAACATTTTGAAAAAATGAGACATCGCCACCTAACGGAAGAATTACCAATTGACGCATAGCAGAAATTATCCACGACATACTGGAATCTTTCGAACAACACTAGTTTCAATTTTGATTTAAGGTAATATATAGGTAGGTTTTGATATGGAATGGACATGAAAACACTCTCTTATGATAGAACCGAATATTTGGCAGCGTGGTTTTATGTCAGAGTTGCGTAAACTCGTATGTTAAAAAATATGGATACGGATTTTCCGCCAAGAAAGAGATTTCAAACTCATTATTGTTGTCTTAGTAATTGGAGTACGAAATTTATGGTTTGTCCATATTTAGGTCTGTAGAAGCCAGAGCTTTCGCAGGCCTGGGTCATGCTTCAAGGTGCGCTGGAGATTATTCACAAGCCAAACAGTGGCACGAGCGTCAGCTAGATGTCGCATTATCCACCAGAGATAAAATAGGAGAAGGAAGAGCCTGTTCCAATCTGGGAATCGTCTATCAGTTATTAGGTAAATAAAGGTTCGACTCCGCCCTTCTTCAACAATGTTCTTACAATATTACACTAGTAAATATGATATGTATGTACGGGACCAATTTTCAAATTTTCAATTCATTTGTCCCCAGATTCTAAGGAAATTACAGTGTTGCCATTTGAAAACCCCATAAGAGCCCATGTGTAAGAGGGACATGAAATATGTGATTTTTTGTAGATCTAGGTACTTCTTTCGTGAATTATAAGGTTCATTCTGGCAATGAAGAACTCTGAAGACTTCTGAAGAACTCTGAAGACTTCTAAAGAACTCTGAATACTTCTGAAGAACTCTGAAAACTTCTGAAGACTTCCGAAAACTTATTTACCAACAACAAGAGTAGAACTCTCGCGGCGTTTGACCTTGAATTGGCCAAAAATTGTCAGAATGGACCTTAGAATTCACGAGAAAAGTACCTTGATCTACGGAAGAATCACATACTTCATCTCTCTCTAACACATAAGCTTTTATGGGGCTTTCAAATGGCAACACTGTAATTTCCGTATAATCTGGGGAAAATGACTTGTAAATTTAAAAAATGGTCCCGTATATATACATAGCATATTTACTTACACTGATAAACTTTCCAGGAGAATATGATGCTGCGCTCAAGCTGCATCAAGCCCATCTAACAATTGCCAGAAACCTTCAGGATAGAGCAGGCATGGGAAGGGCCTACGGCAATATCGGTAACGCCTATTCGGCAGCTGGATTCTATGAATCCGCCATCAAATATCACAAACAGGAGCTAACCATCAGCAAAGAGGTGCATGATCGGAGCTCCGAAGCGAGTACTCACGGTAACTTGGCGGTAGCATATCAGGCCTTGGGGGCTCATGATATGGCACTGTTGCACTACAGAGCCCACTTAGGTAAGGATAATTACAATGAATAAGATAAGAAATTACAGTGAATAAGATAAGAAATTACAGTGAATAAGATAAGAAAGTTGAGCATACGTGATCCATTGGGAGCGTTAATACATGTTTCTCATTTTCATCCTATTTTAGTTCGAAAATTGAAGTGCGCATGTGCAGATAGATTTGTTTATGATGCCGTTCATTCCTAACCTTCGATATTTTTTGTAGTTTTCACTGTTTGTTCATATTGTTTACCCAATTTCCAAAAATGTTGTTGCATATTCGGTTTTCCTTCGTTTGGTCTTTATTCATATCATCGTACTTACTTAGTAGAAATCTTCCACATATTTGTGATTTCATTGGTTGATTCTTATTACTTATTCAAAACTGTATATATAAACGGATCGATTTTTGTCTCATTCCTTATGATATTCCTCATTTCATCTTATTTGGTGTATAAACCCACTGTTTATATACTTACGGAATTTTGATACCTTTGGTTATCGACGGTCGGCAATTAATTTAAAAATCTCTATTTTTTTATGTATATTGAACTATGTATGTACTCAATATAGAATTTAAAGAGACACATTATTTCTCAGAAATATAGAATACCTTTTATTTTGTGAATAAGCCGAGGTCATCACAATCCCTAAAATTTCCTGAAATTCACTTTCTTGATTTCCTAGAAAATACACACATAAGAATATAAAATAGTATATTACACAACAAGTGTGGAAAGTGACATATTTCACACAAGTAGTCGTTTAGCACGAGCCGCGTAGCGGTGAGTGCGGAAACGTAACGAGTGAAGGAAATGCACTTTCCAACGAGTTTTGTTCACTATTTTTCCTATGACTCCGAATACTTTCATTTCGCGGGAGGTCTTGTAAAAAATGTAACTTGATCGGTCTCTAGAATTTCAGGTGGTTTCGATTCAATATCAAGTACTGTTTATTTCCATATTCAAGATGATATTTGAATACTTCTCCAACAATTCCTCATTATGTGAATTACTGATTGATTGAGTTAGTTTAGTTTGGGCAAATTTTATTGATATTGACACCTGCGTACATAAACAACCTTGACACCATTCGCCTGCTAGCGCCAGTAATCACGCAACCAGGAATACAGAACCATAGAAGTATGTAGTGCGCAAGCGCGTACGAGTTACTCGAGTTAGTGCGTCCTTGACTCTTTGCAAACATCTGTGATACCAAAGAATCTTCTCGTTGGTGATATCAAACTGATGCAAGCAGCAAGCCGCGCATAAAACTGTAGCCGTACTCTTTTTAATGATTTAACCCTCTGTCATCAACATCGAAATAGTTCCAGCAAAGAGTGAATTCGGTATAATTCAAAACGAGACAGAAATTTCAATAAATAATATGAATTTGATTTGAGAACGCTTATATTGACAGAGAGTACCTTCACAATATACCTAAATTATTTCTATCAATTCAGGCGACCGTTGTGATATTTTTCATATCAACACTAGTGCTTTTTTTCTTTCAAATAAACAATACCATGGTGATAAGAGCTACTTTCTGAATAACAAAACAGTGTGATTATTGACGTTTTCATACGTGGTCGTAGGAAAAATATATTTCAATAAAAGAATAAATAACAAATTCGAAGTAAAATACCTTTGAAGTGAAATGTAAATAAGGAAACATCTTATAATAGATAAATGCGCAGGAACCACAACTTCGAAGGTCGTGCCTGGTAAAAAGAATGCTGAAGGCTAAATCACAAAAATTTCAAAATAATTTTTAAACCTCTCGGCTAAAACTGACATCTTTCAACAACACGAAAAACATTAAAAATCGTGTATTCGGTTGGTATAAAAAAAGACGTGCGCATTTATCCGGTTCCCGCAGTGAAAAGGTGAATATCATTTAATACCCGAGCAGCAATTTGACGTTGCGGCGACGTGTTTGAAAAAGTTGCGCAACCAAACATGAGTTGCACCAATTTGGTCAATCAGTTTTGGGTTTTTAAAACGTTTCACTTTCAACTGTAGGTAGCAGTTGGTCGTTTCCTAAACGTTGCTAAATTTACCAAAAAACAACTACACACTTGCGCCCTCTAGCGCAGCGATGACAGTTCACTTTCCACGGTGTTCAGAAATTAGTAAATATTCCAACCAAATCATTACTGATCACCAAAATGGACACTTGGTAAAAACTTTCTGACGACTACTAATGTTTTACTCGTGTGCTCATGATAGGTACCTACTCTATTTATATTGCCTGAAAATAAAGATTTCCAAACAGAAATTATCAACGCATTTCAGTTTATTGTCAAATATACTATTGTTTTGCGTCAAAAAACACGCGCTCCTTCAATCCGTGGCGAATTTCCCAAAACTCGAAGAAAAAAAAAACAAAAAAAATAATTTGGATATATAATATTCAAAGTTAATATTTATCCAAACAAGAACTATAGAGGATACAATGATATATTAATCGTTTCTAGAGTACTGTTAACCTTTGTTAATGTTTGTTTATGTCCCAAATTTCAATGGCCGACAATGTTTCCGAAGATAATTACGCATCAAACATGGCGTAGTATTATAATAGACGTCAACACGACTTAGGATATCAGATAACTGAAAAATATACTGCTTTCAACCTTAGTCATCCAGACAACTGAATATAACCAGAGCGCGACTGAAGTTGGTTATCCGACCAAAAACTGAACGAAGTCCAACTAACGAACATACTTCGCTCCACATTTTAAAACAGGCTTTTCTGTGTCATACAATTGTCAGTAGTATGTTCTTCGAAAAATCAGTTGCTTTCCTCAATCTCTGCATCCAGGTTAGCATTTGTTCCAAAATAACTGAAGTTTCCCAAACTGCCTGTCTTCAGGCATAATTTTATTTTTAATAAATTTTTTGAGGTTAGGTTAGATCAAGTTTTTCTCATCTTAATAGATATTTAGTCTTTCTTCGAAGCATTTCAGCAACAGTATGTCCTTGTTGTCATGGGGCATGTCCTCTATAGTGAGTATTTGGAAAATTTAACTGCAAAGATATGACTCCACGAAAACATTTACAATTTTTATAAAAAATTGCCCACTGCCAAGTTAAATCTCACAAGGTCGGCTCAACGTCGGTAAAACGTTGAACATAACTAGAGTAATCACTCAAACGTTTTTAGAACGTCACTTCCATTCCCAAAATGTTTACTACATGAAGTTGGTTGGGTTTAACTTTGTAACAACGTCGTCGGTTAACTAAAGTCATGCTCATCACTGATACAACGTTGTCCGGTGGTTTAGAGAACGTCGTTTCATAAATGACTGATTTCTACACCAAGTATAACGTTAATTTTGGTGTATTATGTGGTTATCGTCGCCAAAATGCTACTTGGGTATTATTATGAACAAGGGAATCGAATCGTAGAGGTCGGTAGGGGCGGCAAAATTTGAATAGCCTACTGGCGGCAAATATGTAAATCCGCCACTGATATTGAAGGAGCCATAATAGAACATCATCAGGTAGGTAGGTAGGATTGGTTGTGAGGAGATCAAAAACAGGTATTCTCCAGCCATTGTCGTTCTAAATGAAAACCTAATAGGCTGGAACCAATGTGGATATAGGATGGTGAAACAGTTTCCTATTAACAAGCACTAGAATAAACTGTAGACCTTTGCCTACTTAATTTCATACCGTAGTAATATTTCCTGAAGTTTTCAGAGATGGCGACATACCTTATGTCGGTAAAACAGAAACTGTGCATCTGTCATCTTTTTATCAGTTTCATCTGTTCTAGATGAAAAATGATTGAGAAGAGTAAAAATATCAATATTCATTCCAGATTTATCGAAAATATATTGTTTTAATGTCGTTTCAAGTCACGTCTGTCAGATGTGAACCACAGAAATACGTAAGCAACAGAAATCTTCTTCGATAATCGATCTTACCGCCATCTTCTTTCAATTCGTGGAAATATTAGTACCTTCTCAAACGGTCTACAAGTTTTTCGCAGAAACAATTGAAGAGCTGTTTCACCATCCTATATCCACCTTGGCTGGAAATATAATATTGTCTGTTCACTCCACTGAAATATAAACAATAACTGGAATGCCAAAGGAACTTCTCAAGCATAGACCCTTTTGAATCTCACGCGACTGAAAATAAATCAGGCCGGGATCATGCGCACTATTACTGTAACCAGGTCCGGTCTAGCCTTTGGTACACAGACCACCTGGATTGTGCTTTGGGACCAATTATCAACATTAACATCTCTGAAGAAACATTACATAAAGAGTTATCTAAATTAGAAGTTCCAGGGTGAAACCAAAGTTTTTGGAGTGAATTATGGAAATCATTATACAACCGAATTAAATCGAAACTGGTGGTAGGATTTTTTCATATTTTTAATCAATCAAATGTTTGTATTTTTTTGGATTTATTATCTTGATTGTATATTTCTTAACGTTCTTTAACTATTCCAAGTTTCTATGTATGTATCGTTTTATGTGTATGTAAAATTCTTCAGCGACGAATAAATTCTATTCTATAATCCTTGTCCTACAGTAAACAGTGTACAACCAATCTTTGTAATAATGATTTTTGTTCCTGTTAAGTACATAATGTGGTAAGTAAACAGTCAAAAAAACAGTTTTCATATAGAATATATGTATTTATTCTAAACTACACAGCACTAATCAAGTCGCACCCCGAAATTTTGCCCCTGTTGAAATCTGAATAACTTTTCTCTGCTTTGAACAATTTGAATTCTGTTTACACTGTTCACTGGATAGTTGAGAGAGGCTTTTGAGGACCTAGATTCAGCCTGGGAACTGAATCACGTTTCAGTCACAAATCAAATTTCCATGGCTCAAAGTCTCGATATTTGGATATCTACCAATATCTAGCTTTCATTCATGAGCAATGTATATTCTTAGTTAAACTGAAAATGGATGATTTTAAGATAGATTAAGAAAAGAAAACTTATTGAGGGTTTACAAGTTCAATAGAAAGTTAGGCAAAACTTCGTTTATCGCACTCCAATGAGTTCGGAAAAATTTTTGGGTGGAACTTACGTATTTTGACCTCCTGATCACGAATCTCAAGTCAAAACGCGGCGGTCTCAAGTATTTTCGGAGATACGGTCCCATTTTGTCTCCAAAATGCAACATTTGACATGTCAAATTTCCTTATTTGAGCCAAAACATCACACATGCTCACATTCACTTGTTTCCGACACTTTTTTGCATAAAAAACTGTTATTTTCACAAAAATTCGCCCTTCTTCAAAACGTAAACAAAACATCTTTTTCTACTGATTTTGTGGTTATTTTCATTTGAGATGTTGGCAACGTCTTACCATGAGTCAAACAATCACGTTGCCAACATCATAAATACAAATTACCGAAAAATCAGTGTAAAAAGGTTGTTTTGTTTACATTTCAAAGAAGGGTGAATTTTTTGAAAAATAATCGTTTTTTCTGCTGAGAAGTGTTGGAAAAAAGTAAATATATGCGTGTAGTGTTTCGGTTCAAAGAAGGGTGAATTTCGTGTATTCCTAATGGCAGAAATTTTACGTCAAATGGTGCATTTTTGAGACAAAATGGGGCCGTATCTCCGAAAATACTTGGGACCGCCGCGTTTTGACTCCTTATTCGTGATCAGGAGGGCAAAATACGTAAGTTCCACCAAACATTTTTTCCGAACTCATAGGAGTGCGATAAACGAAGTTTTACCGAAAGTTAGGCCATTTCATAGTCCGCATCAGCTTGCTCCTGCACAGGAACATGATGAGGAACATGTACCTCATCCCGCTCAGGTTCCAAATCAGGAGTTTCGGGTTCATCCATTTCAAACTGCGCACCCTATAGTTCGAATACATCTCATTAGCTAACATGCAGCTTGGAAATCATCAGTTTCAAATAATCCTTCTGGTATATGAGAATCAATCTCCCACTCATCATCATCTCCGCTCAAATTATCAAAATCTGACTCATTATTTTCCGAATAGTGAACAAGCTCTTCGTGTAAAATCGGTCTTTCACTCACTTAGCAGCAGAAAATGCTGAAGTAATACCCTTAACCGAAAAAATGTGCAACTCTGATACTCCAAGCTGACACAAGCAAAAAAATACCATAACACGTCACTTCTTGTCAATATCGCTCGAAACATGATCGCTGTAATAATAAAATATGCAATTTCCATTTCTGCACCCTTAGATGGCACAACACGTATTTAAAACGTTATAACGATATACATTTGAGTGTATGCTGGGACGCAATGGTCATAATCGAAATAAATTTTGTATTAGAATAGATTGGAATTGCCGTACACTACAGTGTACGCCAGGACCGAAAGGGTTAAGAGATAAACACCTTAAGAGTGGGCAATGGGACGCGCAGAATACCGAATGCAGCACTCCCGCTCTTGACTTCTCATTTGAACACCAATCAATATTTTCATGATTTTTTGATCCCATCATGTAGATAAAGGATCAAGCTAGGGAGGATACTATCTCTTTTTTCGAAATTTCGAAAAGAAAAGATATAAAAATATATCTGAACATAGCAAATTTTTAGCCAATTTGGCGAATCAAAAAAAAATATTTCTACATCAAATAATCAATTTTGAGATAGCATCCTCCCTCGGTCGAACCTTCATCTTTCTACACAAAAAAAATCAGATCAAAATATGGATTAGTATCGTCACAGGAAGTCAAGAGCCGAGGCTCTACAACGTCAGAAATACGCACGATTTATCCGATGATATTTGCGCCCCCTGGTGAAACTCAACGAAGTAGATTATAAACACGATACAATCGATAGTACGGGTGATATTATGAAATTAGAATAGGAAATAGAAATTTATATGAATCAGTTTGCTAGGTTTGCTAGTAAATATGGTATATTATTATTCGTAAATAAATAATATTCATAATAACCTGTATTTGAATGTCTTTGATAATAACCGAGAATATAACTTATCAACGTTATTGAAAGTAGCTCTCAATCTCCCAATCACTCCGTATGGCTATTTTAATGTTATACCTCGTAATTTATATGACTCTTGAAAAGCTGTTCATATAAATAGATACAGAATTATCCAAATTTTGTAAGAGTTGCGAAGCATCATGATTTTTTTCAAATCAACAAAATAAGATTTTTTCGATTTAAAGATTGATTTTTACTATTCATATTGATTTTTCATAATTTTTCAAATATGGAAATAATGCACAAATCAATTACTTATATTTTCATTATTCGATTCAAAACGTCGCAACCCTGGTTTTTCATAATGTTTATAGAATACAAATATTCATCATAGGTACCTACCTACTGGTGAATATACCGTCGATTATCAGATAAAGTGTTCGATCCTCGTTCCGCACACATGCAGGCGAATGTATCGCATCTACTCTCACTCATTGTTTGGGACTGTGTGGAGTCACAGGTTTTTTTCAAACATGCAAAATGCTTATTAAAAATAAATTGTTGAATATCCTTTGTAGCATTTAAATGACGACAAATGGTTTGAAAATATAAACAATTGAAGGGGTGTCAGTAATACATTGAACGTGTATTTTTTGAAAACTCGTTAACATGGATTTTCCAAATTGCTCGTTTCAACCATAATAATTTCCGTTTCGTGTAAACTTCGGTAATACCAGAAATGGAATATTATTGAATTCCCGAAATCTAAACAATGTCATTTTTGAAATCCAACCTAAAGAAGTCAGGAAAATATTTTCAGAATCTCAATTTTCAGAAATTGAAAATAAAATCACGAAATTCATAAGTTCATTTTTAATGGGTACCTCCTTTTGAACTTTTTGAAAAAATGATGGTAGGGGATACTGCCCAACTAGACATAGTTCCAAATAGGTATAGACGCCATTTTTCTACTTTCGTCGAATATTTCGGAGAGATTTGTTTGTTCCACGGAAGCATAGTAGTTGTCCTCTGAATGTTTACCGAGTGGCATCTGTCAGTTTTACGAAAAAATTCGATATTCAGTGAGTGATATAAGACAATGCTTGATTCTTTAAAATTTTATATCGCAACTTACGTGTTTTTTTCTTTTCAATTAACATTTGTCTGATTTTTTAATTACAATGCAATTTCCATTATATTATACCATGAAACTTTCATGATAAATCGGATAAGTATACCACAAACGTTTAGTATACACAATGTTTTATGAAGTTATACAGATTTCACATGATGGCATACCTAACCGAAGGAGAATTATCTAACCTATACGATGCCAGAATTGGACTGGAAGAAGGCATAATATGCCATCATGAGGCAGCAATGTGTTTAACTATTATTTTGTCAACATAAAAAAATGAATGAAGTTATTTAATACCAACTCATTAAATAGGTAGATACTTTATTCATACCAATAATGTATATTTTCCTCTCATTTGATATACTGATGAAAGCTCGACTACACATTATGAACACAAATACCAGTTGGCTGACTGTGTGAGGAGAGAGCCGAGCGCCGAGCGCGCGATAATGTAGTATTGTCTCATTAAATAAGTACATGTAGATATCTGCTACATGAAAAATTTTCATTCTGGAAACTTATTTCATCTATTGGCTCAATTTTGTTCGCAGCATGTATACAAAAATTTTCATAAATAAAATTTTTTCTCGATTACTGAAAATTGTCATTCCGAAAATAACAAGTTGAAATTTGCTACAGTTCTAGAAATTGATGAACATGAATTTTTCACCAATATTGTATATGGCAAGAAGCGCTATCATGTATACTTCAATTTGAAAAAAAAATCAGTCCGATCGCTCAATTATTTCCAGAAATATAACGGTAGGAACGATAAAAAACGTGTTCTACAGAAAAATCGTACTTTTTGTGTTTTTTCAGAATAAAAAAGTTCTTGGCCTAGAGAAAATGTCGTAAAAAGTGATTTGGTATACACAATCATCAAGTTGAAGATCCGCAGCAAGTCTGATTTGAATCTACGCCAGTTTTGTTTTCTCGAAAACTGAGAGACAGCATCCCAGTATTACTCGCATATTAGATTATCGAGCAATGCGAATAAAAACGTCAGTCGCGATATCACCCGTACTAGATGAGAAGATCGTTCGTTGAACAAGGATAACCGTTGATTTATGACGATTTGGTAACCGCCCACTGCTGTTTCCTCCAAACCCCCCCTGTCCCGGATTTGGACAAAGTGTCTGGCCTTTCCCAGCCTTAACCGCGCGGCTACTTCAACTAAAACAGCACACACTCTTACTATTACTTATTTTCAACACTTTTTAGGGAAAAAATTTAATATTTTTGAAAACATTTATCGTTCTTCGAAAACACGAGCAACTTGACTGTATAGCTATAAAAACAGAAAATTTTCCAAATAAAGGGTTAATACTGAAAATATCACATGAGTGTAATATATTTCTGGAATGCGCAAAGCATTTATGTTTCAAATATTGAAAAATATACTGGGTGTTCCGTTTAAGAAAACATAACTTTGAGTTATATCTCAATAATGACAGCTCATTTCAAAAAACTGACTGAGCCACTGGATTCTACGCAAGAATATGTAAAAAAGGAGGTTTTTACTTCTTCCATAAGTTGAAAGATAGCTGAGATACAGGGGGAGTCCCAAAATGCAATATTTTCAATTTCGCCCTGTATCTCAGAAACGAAGCGGGCTATGAAAATTTTGTTTACGGTATCGTGAGTTTCACAAAAAAGTAGCCGACGTTCGCGAAGACCGCAAATCTCTATCTTTGAAAATAAGCGAGATATACCATAAGGACATCGAAAATGGGACAGCCCCGTACAATGTTTTTGTTTGTTTATTGTGCTCTGAAAAATATCCAATAATTGAAAATACCGAAAAATACTAGAATGAAATTTAATATTTTCAGATTAAGGGAACTCTTCTACATAATTATCAGATTATGGGTCAGCACAACAATGTATAATAATCTGCTGCGTCGAGTATTCCAAATTCACATTTTTTTTGTATTTTCAAAAATCGGCCATGAATGTCGGTAGCGTTCAAATCGTCAGTCTTTTGAATAGTAGCTTATTTTTAGGGTTCACACAACATCACTTCTGAATATCTGACGCGCTCGAATAAATCCATTTTTTTTTCATTTTCAGCCCCTTCGTACTGCCATCCCCACCACGCAAACCGGTAGATTAATATTCCTCCGTTATCGAAAACACGTGGAGCGCATATACTATTAATATCTGACGCTCTCTAATATTTATTTTTGACTATTATTTTTTTTACATTTTCCCCCACCAGTGAAAGGGCATACATCATGTGGCCTTTTTTTTTGGAACTAATCTTTACAATCCAAGAGGTCCCCACGACACTCGAGTAAATCCACATACATATTTATATTTCCTCCAATAGACCCAGTCTACTCACAAAATCAGTAGTGTATTGAAATAATATCTTATCAGGGTTCCTAGCAGCTCTACTGTGTCACCAAAAATGGAGAAAATCTTTTGCACGTGGTAACAGAGTTTGCAATGACCAGTTAAGAGATGTGCTCTGCTAGGTTCTAGAATCGTGTTGCTTCCCATTGCATGGGATAAATGTCATCTGTAGGGCTTCTCAAGAAGGTCGTCGTGCGAAACTTTGTCTTATGCCTAGAGAAATCCAATGCTATAGCCAGTGTTTTCAATGGACGATTGTCATGTTTGTGATTGACGACTTTCTTCATTACTTCAGATATGGAACGTTGGGCCACTATGGGACAGACTTTGAGCTAAATGCGGGCAGTCATTTAAAAAATTGGTAAACGTATATGATATCATCATCAATCCCAAGTCAATTAATCACAGATCGGATTTTTGTAGTTTTGTGAAGATGTGAAACTTTGAAAGTAAATCTAGCTGGTGATGGTTGAAAACCTTGTTCTCGCATGAGCAAGATTGTGTACGTCTTCAAGATTTCTGATTCTGAGTTCTGACTAGGCAGTGTGAGCCAACAAACCTTTGAAGCAGAAATCACAGCCCTCAACGTACATTATTTATTTTTGTATCTAACGAATTAGAGATCGCAAATAATTTCCTGATTGAATATCAATATTGTGCTTATTTTTTCAGGAATCGCGAGAGAGCTCAAAGACACTGCTGGTGAAGCTTGTGCTCTACTGAATCTAGCAAACTGCCTCAGCTCTCGTTCAGAATTTGGCGAAGCTGTGCCCTATTACGAACAATATCTCATGCTATCTCAGGAGCTCTCTGATATAGAAGGTGAAGCAAAAGCATGTCATTTCTTAGGTGAGTTATAGCTATTAATTATATTTAGCTGTATATACTAAACCCAATATGTCATTGTTTTCAGGATACGCACATTATTGTTTAGGAAACTATAGGGAAGCAGTACGATATTATGACCAAGACTTAGCACTAGCCAAAGATTTGCAAGACAAGATGAATATGGGAAGAGCGTACTGTAATTTAGGTTTAGCACATCTGGCTTTGAGCCAACTGGATACGTCATTAGAATGCCAAAAATACTTTTTAGCTATAGCACATATGACCAATAATTCGTCTGGTAAGAGATTGATAATTCTAAAGTGAAATATTTCTACATGAAAATAATTTTCAGGTAAATTCAGAGCTCTCGGTAATATTGGCGATGTTTTGATTAAGATGGATGAAATCGAAGAAGCTATCAAGATGTATCACAGGCAATTAGCTTTGGCAAGAGGCAATAGAGATAGAGGAATGGAAGCAGCAGCTTGTGGGGCATTAGGAATTGCTCATAGATTGCTCAAAAGATTCGACAAAGCCTTAGGTACGTTATTGATTCAATATCTACAGTTTTCCAATTAATTCGGTATAATTATCATCATGTGATGCTAACATGTTCTTACCACTTCTCAGATAATAGATTCACGATAATGGAAACGTTTTCCTTATTGAACATTTTTAGTCACGAGTAATATATCTTTTTGTTCAATTCTGCAGGGCCACAATAAATTTATGATATTATGGCACTTCTTCATGATGTACTTGCATTGAAAATAATTACCGAAATTATCGATCGAAGTAGATATTATATGTCTTATTGAAAGTTCGTTAGATCACCATACACAGATGTTACAACAATTCAATATGCTCGTTCTTGCCAATTACATTACTCTTTATAATGATTAATTAATTCATATTAGCCATAGTAAGTATAGGTATTATGATGAGGAATCATGAATAGTTCTGAAACTCTTGTTGTCCTGAAATATTACTCAAGTTATAACCTTGTTCAGAAAGAAATCTACTTCACAGTCTATCCTGCTCGAAATCGACCTCAAATATTCAAGAGTGACAATAAATTTCCACATAGACTATCATAAATAATGATGTCCCTAATTATACAGGTTGATCCAGAATATATGTGGAAATATCTCGGATTCAGATAAAAATAAATAGGTTTCTATTTTTTTTTCTGCGACTCCTGCTAGGGAAAAACGGACCTTTAATTCATAAAGTAATTGGTTTAATTCAATAATAATTCGATGTGATGAAGAATCCATGTTTGCATATATCATTATGCGTAAATTTCATCACCAATCTACTGACATTGTTATTGCATTGTCATCATAGATAATAATGTGATTGTCATTCACCCATCGGGAGAGACCGACCAGTGCCGATAACTCAAGAACAAAGCAATAGAGGGATCGTGTGTGCCACATATATAATATAATTAGTTGAGCTTTTTGCATCCTACACGTTAGTTTTTTTGACTGCTTTACTCTGTTGGTGATATTTTGAAGAGTGCTCAGATTATTCGAATTGTTTCAATACTGGATGATGGAATATTCATGGAACTACAAAATTAACCCAAAAATGTAGGCGTTTCTCATTATTTCTTCGGTAACTTTGGTAGAGTACTACCACATCAATCCGGGAGAGAGCGATTACGAAAATTAGGCATATTGTATAATAATGATAATGAAATGTTATGTGATTTGAAGCGGTGAATGAAAACCATTTAAAAAAATTTGAGAGACGATTGGTTCAATTGGTGTGAATTGCAGTCTCGTTGGTTCCATAATGGTTGCTCTAAACTCAACAATTTTTGCGAATTATGTGGAAAACCAAGTGGAAAAATAAACGACAAATGTCGTGAAAATTAAATTCCTTCATACATTTGTTATATTTTGGTTATTACGATGTTCTAATACGTTTCATATTTTATTATTTTTCGTAGTTGGTCTCACCCTTAGTTGGTGGTCTACCCGGATATGCGGGTGAGTTCGATCAACCTTAATGTTTGACATTTTAATTAAAAATATATATATACAGGGCTAATCAAATTCGTTTCTGTAGATGGGGATCTCGTGAACGATAAGAGATAGAGTGTTGGTTAAATTGTGGCAAAGTTGCGTATTTTAGAGACCAATTCAATCGAATTTAGCTCTTTTGGTTCTGGAGATTTACAGGAAAAACAAAAAAATCCCAAATTATGTATTTGCCTGTATCTTCTTTATTCGCAGACATATTAAAAAACACACACATGGTACATGGGGAGACGTGAAAGTTGCTATTGTGTTTTTATTTAACTCAGTCAACCAATTTCCAGGGCCGTAATTTAAAAGGAAATAATTCACCCAATTATAATGAAATATTACCGAAACAACCCGAAATATAAAATTTTATGAAAACAGTGCGTTTTATCGATATATGAGTGCACATCTTTTTGATTTCAGGTTTTAGCTGCTCAAAAATATTATATTTTTACCTTCATCATACAGGATGTAAGAAATATTGGCGGCATTGTGTTTTTATTGAATTACACCAAGGAATTTGCAAATCATAAAAAAAGATTTCCATAAGCGTCTTTTATAGGTCCGACTATCCGTTATGGGGCCGTAGGAATAAAAATTATTTAGAATATACCTATTCTCTCAGAATCTAGATCACCCACATATTCTATGAAACTTCAAATTCATAAAATTGAGAAATGCTGGATGTTGATTAAGTATACAATGACAATTTTCGAGGGGCGATCTTTGATGGAAATTTCCAATAAACGTGTATATATCCTTCGTTTTCGACATGAAGAGTGCTCATGATATAAAATTTTTCAAATTTTCCGGAGATAAATTCTACACTTTCGTCAACAATCATCAGGTCGAATTTGGCAAGTGTAATCCATTCTCAAAGGAAAATTGGGCACTGTTGAATATTATAACTTGTTCAATAATAAATAGGTAATACTTATACCGGGTGTCCCATTAAGCCTATCGACCGCATATAAGCACAACGTACATGGATATGGCATACGTTGTGTATGTACACTTTCTGATTGGTTGATGCCAAATAACAGATAGATAGATAGATCTTTATTTGAAATAGGATATCCTAATATACAAATTAGCTAAGAAGTGTAATTAAAAAAAAAGGTATGTGATAAAATTTAAATGAACTAAAAATTGAAAATAAATGACAAACATTGGATGACTACATTAATGAATTAATAACAAGTTAGATAATATAAGTTGAGATAAGCGTAATAATATAACAAGACACAAAAAGAATTGTAGCAATATTTAACAGCACATTATACATATAGTTATTGTACATTCAAAACAAGTTTCTTAAGTTGGTTTTTGAAAGTGTTCAGAGATGGGCTATTTTTAATTGCATTTGGTAATCTGTTGAACTGGTCAAAACCCTTGAAAAATAATGAGTTGATGGTGCTCTTGTAATTTGTTCTATTTATATATAAATTGTTACTATTTCTAGTGAAGTGGTGATGGATGTCATGATGAAAGACAATGAGCTATTTGAAATATGATGGTCCTAGATTGTTCAATATTTTGTATATGAGTATCATTGTCAGATAAAACAGTCTTTGGGTAGCAGATTGCCAATTCAAAACATTAAGCATTATATTGATAGGAGTATCCCTACTGCATTTCAAAATGATCCTCATGCCCCGATTCTGAAGTTTTTGGAGTTGAGACAGTTTATTCTGATTGAATAGATATAGGACAGAGGAACAGTAGTCAAAGTGTGGCTGAAGAATTGACTTGTAAACTGTGATTCTTGACTCGGTTGAGAGATTATTGGCAATTCTAGAGAAAAAGAATAATTTCTTCGAAATTTTTTTACGAATAAACTCAAAATGTTCATCAAACGATAGAGTGTTGTCCATCTGGAATCCCAGATATTTGGTTGTATTCACTATTTCAATTTTTTCATCATCAATGTTGAGGTTGATAATTTTTGAATCTATTTGGCTATACTTAAATTTAGTGGTCATTTTCATGGCTTTTGTTTTCAATACATTTAGTTTGAGCTCGTTTAATTTCAAATACTTGTTGACACTTGCTAAAGTAGTATTCATTTTTTGTATAGCCATTTCAAGGTTCTCATTACTACATGCCAATAATGTATCATCCGCAAAAAAGTTCATAAATTCACAATCAACAAACAATGGCATGTCATTTAAATAAAGTATGAATAAAAGTGGACCCAAAACACTACCCTGGGGAACTCCAACATCAATATCAATTTCACAAGTGACTATATCTTTCATTCTTACCCGTTGTTTCCTATTGGTCAAAGATGTTGATACGGCTTTAAGTGAATTTTATAGAATATGGGAAGATGTTGTGGCTAGGTGTGTCCCTAAAATTATTTTCAATGAAAATAATAATTCGTATCCAATTTGGTTCACGAAAGAAATAAAGTATTTGATGAGAGAAAAAGAGAGATATAGAAAATTGAAAATGTTATCCGATCAATATGACAATAAGTTCAAAGAATTGAGGTGCACAATAAAAAGATTAATAAGAAAGGAAGGAAGGATTTATTACAAAAAAATTGAAGACAGTATACACACTGAAGTTAATGAATTTTGGGGCTTTGTAAATAAAAAAAAGGCAATCAACACAAACCTAAGCAGCTTTGTCTATAATAATGACTGTGTGGACGAAGGAAAAACTGCAGATGCATTCGCTAATTTTTTTTCATCAGTTTCTTGTTCGGAACCAGCAACTTACAATATGCAGTTCAAAGATATATATAATGATATCGGAATTTGTAATGAAGCATTCAATATTAACTCAATAACTGAATCTGATTTTAATGTGGCATTGAAAAATCTGAAGCCCAAGAAGGCAGAAGGGATAGATGGTATTCCCCCATATATATTTTGAAAGGCTGTAGTGAGTGGTTGAAAGTACCATTAATTCATATTTTCAACCTGATTATTAAAACCAATGTATTTCCAACTGTTTGGAAAACTTCTATAACAATATATACCCATACACAAGTCGGGAAATAAAATGGATGTGAAGAATTATAGACCTATCTCCTTAATGTGCTCACCAGCTAAATTATTTGAGCAAATAATTTTCATCAAACTCAGCAATTTCACTCACAAATATATAGTACCCCAACAGCACGGATTTATTAGACAAAAAGCAATCAACACGAATTTACTTATATTCAGTAATGAGGTTTTCAATACCTTAGAAAATAAATCACAATTAGATGTTGTTTTTACAGACTTCCGAAAGGCATTCGATCAGGTGCATCATGATGTCCTCCTAGAAAAGCTTAATGGGTATGGATTATCCACAAAACTCTTGAATTAATGAAAAATTATCTTCAAAATCGATACTTCATTGTCAAGCATAATGGAAACACCTCAGGGAAATTTTTGGCTAATTCTGGAGTTCCACAAGGCTCGAATCTAGGACCTCTTCTCTTTTTACTTTTTATTAACGATCTACCACCAAATCTTAAATTTTTAGAATGCTTACTGTTTGCCGACGACTTGAAGCTCTATAAACGAGTACAAACGGTTCGAGACTGCATAGGACTACAGAGAGATATAGATGACATCATGGAATGGAGTCTAAGGAATAAATTACATTTTAATATTAACAAATGTTCCGTACTCTCGATAACCCGTGTAAAAGAGCCAATTTTTTTGAGTATATAATGGGAGGGGAGGTCCTAGAGAGGAAAACTGAGATAAGGGACCTTGGTGTTACGTATAATACACAATTTAATTTTTCCACTCACATTAAAAACATGATTAAATCCGCTAATCGTATTTTGGGATTTGTTATCAGACAAACTTCGGATTTTTCTAATATCAACACTATTAAATTATTATATTACTCACTGGTCAGGCCTAAATTGGCATTTGCCTCGATCATTTGGTTCGGAGAATATCAAACACATTTGAATGAATTGGAAAAGGTCCAGAATAAACTGTTGAGGTACTTGTATTTTAAACAGCATCACTTATGGCCTGATTATAATACTGTCAGGACTTCACTTCTGAGATCCGAATTCAAAATACTAGCCTTGGAACAAAGAAGAACTCTTATATCAATGATATTCCTATACAAAATAATGAATAACTTAATAAATTCCCCAGAAATCCTCAGTTTGCTTCCATTGAATGTACCACCACGCCGTATACGTTCTGTACCAATGTTCAATCTCTCTGCAGTGTGTACCACAGCGAGAGCACCTCTGGTGTCTATGCTTAAAGTAGCAAATAATTTGAATATTCTCATGGATTTAGATTGGACCTTACCTCTGACTGCTTTCCGCAAAAAAATACTGGAACAAATACTGAACATAACTCTGTGACACTGAACATCGATTTTTGAAAACGACTTCCTACAATTCTGGTAAAAAAACTAGGATCAAAATAACTCTCATTTTGGTTTATTGACATTTCAGTTTATCCATGTAATTAGGCTGTAATAGTCTGTGTGGGTAATAAATAAATAATTAGAAAGCCAATTGTACACTGTGCCCTCTATTCCATATCCATTCAATTTCGCTAGTGATATCGACCTATCAATGGTCTCAAATGCTCTTTTGAGATCAAGGAACACAGCCACAACAAATTTATTATTATTCAATTCGGTTTTGAATTTATTTAGGGATAGTTGTACTGACGTCTCGCACGAGTGCATTAGACGAAATCCAGATGGGTTATTAATTAAAATGTCGTTTTCTTCAACATATTCAATCAGTTGTTTATATATTGCTGTTTCTAGTACCTTCTCAATCGTAGGTACACATTGCTATACAGACGCCAAATGAATGTACATTTTGCTACCGAGTTTCTGCTCGCCAAATAGCAGTACGAATTGCGTATTATACCCAAAAGGGATCTTTTGCCATCTCAGAGCTCCCGCTTTCGTTTTTGTTTACATGCAGTCATTCATGTTGTTTTGTGCATTCACGTGAGTCTTGTAGAGTTAATTAGTTGATCTTGATTTCACTACGGTACAATATGGAATTATCCTAATCTTTTAAATACAGGACGAAAGAAGTTGCTTACAATAGCAATGGTATAACAATTTACGCAAGTTTACACAATCTAGAAAAATGTGATTTGTAGATTCAAGAATATTCAAGGTGATAGCGCTCCTGATTCGAAACTTTTTGTGTGTTCGTAAGTAGCTAAGTTAGAATAATGTTTTATTACTTATATTATATACTATCATAAAACATTTTTCAAAGCTGTGCTGGAGTTGGAATGCTTCAATACATGTTATTTCGATGTAACAGACGATTTGGGATTTTTTGTTGGGTTCAGTTAGGGGTTTGGAGGTGATGGGGGTAGGCAGAAGGAATAGGAATTATTCAACTCGAATAGGTTATGATGTGTGTCCACCCTAAGGACTTATATACCACCCCTGATGTGAAATCTTTATTATTTGATCAATTTTGAAATTTTTTTGTTGTTGGATAGGTATTTGAAATGTCTATCCAACAATAGAATGATTATATTTCTGGTCTGATATCGTGGCCAACAGCGATCTCTGTGTTTTACGATGATGAAAATCGGTACAGGTATGATTCAAGTGATCCTGATTCAGAATCCATCATTATTTTTCGTGAAACAATTCTCTAATAGTAGGTACCATTTGAAATATAGGTAAATGAAATTGGTCGCAGTTGGCCACCATAACAGACCAAAACTCTATTAGGATAGACATTCTACATACCTATCCAACACAAAACACGACTACATAGCAGGTTTCAAAATGGTAAAAGCTGTTGGTGATTCGGATTTTGCAGAAAACGTAATTCACAGCTAAATGTGGAATCTAACGTAGCAAACGCATAATCATATGGCATTGGACACTAGGAACTAATAAAATACATGTTTTTAGACCCTAATTTTCATAATTTGTGCGAATGAGCTTAGTTCTTGTAGTTTTGTATTAACATTATGGTAATAAATTTTCAAAATACATTCTCATGCAATTTCAGTTTAATGGCATAACGTACACGGCGCTGACACTAATCTTGCAATATGTTCTGTTATCTGGCATACACATGCACTTTTAATTCACTTGCTAAACGTACATGACTGTGACGACGCAATGGCAGAACGTACTGTGATCTGGTGTGTTCCTAAAATGACCGCTAGGTGGCGTAATACAGATTGAAAATTTAAAAACCCCTTTTTCTTAAAAAAGTCAAATACAAACGTAGGTATTTTTAAATGTGTTTTGCATCTCCTAGTCAATACCTAAAACTTGTGTAAAACAGTCTTCAAACAACGACAACAAAACAAAAGAAAACGGTATACAAAAATCACCATAACTTTGTCTTATCCGAATTAAATAAACTTTTGATCGTTTGATAGGTAATTCAAGGTAGAATAAGAATACGATTTTAAATATTTTGGCAAATTCCTCAACAAACCACCAGATGTCGCTTTTCGTAATTTTTACCTATATTCTGCAATAGATTTAGAAAAGAATGTCGCAAACCGGAAGTCTCTAGTGTTTTTTAATTAAAAGTTATGAATAAAAATGTGTTTATAAGATTACGAGCGTTATAAATACATATTTTTAAAATATCAAGAAGGCTATGAAAACAAAATAATTGACAAAACCTCGGACAAAACTGTCAAGGAGATGATGGAATTTGTCATTATTTTGCCGTTGAGCCATTCTTATGCTAAGCTTTTAGTGTTTAATTATCAAAAAACCTGTTTTTTGGAAAATAATGTCTTACACTATTGCAGAAGCATACCTACGTATGTATTTGACTTTTTAAAGAAAAATGAGTTTTTAAATTTTCAATCTGTATTACGCCACCTAGCGGTCATTTTAGGAACTCAAAAATATTTTAGTTGAATTTTTCTTGAATGCTTTACATAAAATAGTTTTTTTCCTAAATCTGTGGGACCAATAGTTTCTGGGATAAATCCGGTCGATAGGCTCAATGGGACACCCGGTATATCTCCTACCAATCAGTTTATGTATTATGATAATGATAATTTCCATCGCAATTTCCAGTGATATAAAAGTTTTTGGGACTTTCCAGGTTATCATACACAAGAACTGACTTTGAGACAAGAAATGTCCGAATTATCTGGTGAATGTAGGGCACACGGACACTTAGGTTCAGTCCATATGGCTCTAGGAAACTATACACATGCAGTGAAATGCTATCAAGAACAGCTGGAAAGAGCACAGGAACTCCAAGATTGTGCAGTAGAAGCTCAATCGTATGGAAATCTAGGAATAGCAAGGTAAAATTATCACTATTGAATTTTGCGCGAAAGAAATAAAAAACCTTCCTTCCTCACATTATAATGGGAAACATGTTGCTACAATAAGAATATAGAATAGTGCATGATTCAATGCATATAATACCCAATTTTGATATCGGAAGTTGAATGGAAACAGTCAGATCCTATCTCGATTCATTATCTGGTGTTTAATAGTAACTGAATACTTGATAGCCTCGTATCAATATCTATAGGTAGTTTTTTGATGTTCTTCAAAAGCTCTTTGGAATGACCACTGCACAAAAAAAGAATACCAAAATGACCAAAATACTCGACAAATTAGGTGATATAACCTAAAAATAAACTCATTACCTACCTTTCTGAGTTTTTTGAACATTTTTGAGAATAACATCACTGAAATAAGATGTTACCTATGAGAGGTTTCCAAAATGTATTATCGTCTTTCTCTATTTTCGAGATATTTTTCTGGCAACTTTCAAAATTGACACACTCCACATATATTTATAATTAATAATTATTGGATAAATTACTATTGAAAATAATTTCAGACTGAATATGGCACACTATGAAGATGCCATTGGATATTTTGAACAGCAATTAGCAACCCTTGAAAGACTGAGCTCTCCGATAGCTCTTCTCGATAAGGGTAGAGCTTTCGGAAGTCTCGGAGATTGTTATGAAGCTCTAGGTGATCCCGAAGAAGCAGTTAAATGTCATGAGCAATATCTTGCAGTGTCATTGAAATTGAAGAGTCCTAGAGATCAAGAAAGAGCCTACAGAGGTTTAGGTAAACACAAGGTGGATATAGGATGGTGAAACAGCTTCATATTAACAAGCACTAGAATAAACTGTAGATCTTTGCCTACTTGATTTCATACCGTAGTAATATTTCCTGAAGTTATCAGAGATGGCGACATACCTTGTGTCGGTAAAACAGAAACTGTGCTTCTGTCATTTTTTTATTAGTTACATCTGTTCTAGATGAAAAATGACTGGGAAGAGTCAAAATATCAATATTCATTCCAGATTTATAAGAAAATATATTGTTTAATGTCGTTTCAAGTCACGTCTGTCAGAAGCGAACCACAGAAATACGTAAGCAACAGAAATCTTCTTCGATAATCGATCTTACCGCCATCTTCATTCAAGTAGCTGAAATATTAGTACCTTCTCACACGGTCTACAAGTTTTTCGCAGAAACAATTGAAGAGCTGTTTCACCATCCTATATCCACCTTGGGTAAACATTATTATATACATAATGAATACCTACTACATTTGATAGGTATAATTATTAATTATCTCCATATTCACGATGTTCATAAAAAATTCAAATATTCATCACTAAAAAATACCAATCTACTTAGGTCACTCTCACAAATCTCTTGGCAACCTTCAGCAAGCCTTGGTGTGTTTTGAGAAGAGGTTGGTCATCTCCCATGAGTCAGGTAATCCAGATGCAAAAGCTGCAGCTTACGGTGAACTGGGCCAACTCCATGCTGATCTGGGAAATTTGGATCAAGCAGTTTCTTGCCTGGACCATCAAAGAAGTATTGCTAGAGATCTGAGTGAGTTTTAAATAAATACATATTTTCTGATCTAAATTACATCGATGGCGAAAGAGTTGGAACCAAGTGAATATTTCGGCAACCGTTCCTTAGATTTCTTGGAATTTTTGTGCACAGTAAATAGTAAGTAAGGAAATTTTATTCAGGTAAGCATCTACAATATGAATTCAAAACTAAAACTAGATAACTTGAAAAACTATAGAAGAAGAAATTAATTTAGAACTAGAAATTGTGAGTCCAGGCTGAGCTACCTAAGCAGTGCTTGTGCTGTTCTCATCAACCTGAATTACATTGATTATTTACATACTGGGTGAGTAAGAGGAGAGAGAAAAAAAAACAAAGTAATAAAATTCGTTGTAAGGGAGAGAGAATATGATTATTTATTGTATATACAGTGTCACACATAAAGTTGTCGACATATGGTAGTTTTTTTTATTAATGGATATGAAGAAAATTTAACTTCGCTGTTAGTTTGTGCTTGAAAAATGAGTGAAATACAGCATCTTTCCTTTTTTTGGCCATTCCGAAAAATGCCAGAGAAAAAAGTTGCTCAGTTTGCAATATTATACATTTGTTTCAAATTTGGACTCTCTTGCGTCACTTCGACTACTACTAAGTGAAAATTTTATTTCTATTTGATCAGTACCTACTATTTTCATCCCGAGATGTTGCATTAGTCTTGTATTGTTTAAAATCACGAAATTTTATATCATGTCTAGTACAAATCGCTAGAATGAAAGTCTTTTGAATAGTTATGAAACTGTAGGTCATTGTTTAGTTCACAGAAAAGTATGATATTTCGGGTTTGTTTGTAACTGAATTATTGGTGAGAAAAATAATCAAACTGGATAAAAATCTATTAAAAAAGAGTTACGAGTGTAAAAACAATGAATAGAAATTCGTTTATTCGATTACTGACATATTAACGTCCATACATTGAAAATCCACATCAGTTTAACAATGAAACGAAAAAACAAGATGAACTTTGCAACAACAAAGATGAATTTCTGGAGATGCTTTTTTTTATTTTCTGGTAGGCCAATGTGGGTATCTCCTGGGCAAGATATGATATTGAAGTCTCATATCCATCAAAATTATCAAATTTGAATCATGTTTCGAATCGATAGAGCGAAAGATTAAAAAAAATGGAAAAATGTCGAAGTGACAGTAGAGAGTCCAAATTTGAAACAAATGTATAAAATTGGAAACTGAGCAACTTTTTCAACATTTCAAAAAAAACAGATTTTTTGAGGATTTTCGAAAAAAATTTCAAATTTGACATGAAAAAAGGAGAGATGCTGTATTTTACTCATTTTTCAAGCACAAACTAACTGCGAAGTAAAATTTTCTTTTTATCTATTAATAAAAAAACTTCCATATGTCGCGAACTTTATGTGTGACACTGTATACGGTTTTCAGTTTGATATAGTTTTGGTTCACAAATTCTTTCAGTTTTGATTTCATTTTACTCTTATTAGGAATGACTCTGATTTCTATAGGGACTAGGTTTAACAATTTTGGACCAAAGTATGATATACATTTCTGTGTGTGTGTTAGTCTACAGAGGAGAATATTTGTTTTCAGTTCAGATTTAGCACGTGTGTTGTGAATATATGACTTATATGAGAGATGGAGGTATTTTGCATCCATATTAAACATTGATAGGTATACAGTTTTCTTACATCAAATAAGCCAGTTTTTTTGTAAACTTGAGTACCTTTTCTTGAAATTTATTTTTAATATGGTATTTTGCATGACCTCTAGAACGTGTAATAATGTTTTACCATATAATGATACAGTACCTCAATACAGATTCAGCGAGTGAGTAATTTCAAAACATTACGGATTCGAAAATTTTATCGCCAATGTTGCCAAGTTTTTGGTTTTTCCGAAATTCTTGTCAACTACATTATTCCAAATAATACACGTACTATTCATTTTCAACAAATTTGATAGATAATTCTTCAGCGAATTGATTGATATATCATTTGTTATTTCTATGCTCAATAAAAACAGAGATATATGAAAAGATCGAGGCTCAGTGGTCAAAGTGTGTATTATAGTGTCGGTTCGCCTTGTATCTTGCCCTGAAATTTTGAATGGAATTCGTCCAATGTCAGTAGTGAACATTTTAAATAAGGAGAACACATCAGTTTCAGTTAGTTCTGATTAAGGGGTTACTTCGTTCGTTTCTTTTTTCTAGATATATATAGTATTCTTTCGTTCTTCCTTCGCAGTTTTTTACATGCCAATAGTGGTACGACATAAAAAATACGTCCTATGTTTTTACGGTATATATTTTCATTGACATATTGAAAATCACAAATGATACATACAAATGATACATCAAAGTTGAATAATTTCGGAAAAAAATGAAACGTGGCAACATTGAAAGCGACAACAATTCCGACTCCGCCATGTTTTGAAATTACCCTATACCTCGCCATATTCGCGATAGAAAATAACACGTAGCACTATGTGATGGTAACAACTCGAACTTCTCGAAGGGGTATCGTTTTTGTATTGCTTTCATATTTTTTATATTTGTGTCATTGTGACATAGGTGCCTTGCCACCAAACAATAACTGAAACTAGAAAAACGATAAAATTTCACATGTATTTCACCATAAAATCTCTCGAAAAACTGCTGTGAGTAAATCTTTCACATCAGAAGCGAATAAACAGAACAGATACAAGTTCGTCTGTGGTTTATCCCTCAGAGAGTTCAGTGGTTATCCCACTTCGAGTGGTTCACGAGTCACCGCTAGGTAGCGTATCGCTTAGCACCTATACCGACATATCCACTTGATGGTTCCACACTTTCACCCATAACTGTATAAATTCATGAACTCTCAATTGTCAATTTTTCGTTAGAATTCTGAAACCAGTATGTTTCCTACTTCGTGCCATCAAAGCGTAACGTTGATGGTAGCTGTTGTCTTTATTGATTACTATAAATCACTGATATTTGAACAAAAAAAGTTACTTGCAATGATTCATATCCAAAGATATTCAAATCAAAAACATATTACATGGAATATTTTTGTCTGATGATGAAATGATGCATCATGGATTTCAACATTTATACAACAAAAGTGGAAATACTTCTTCACTATGACTTCACGAGATCTGAAACAAGGCAATTTTTACACACGAAACTATTAATTTTCAAAATTTTTTGTAATTATATTATTGGTAAAACTTTGTTTATCGCACTCCTATGAGTTCGGAAAAAAATTTGGGTGGAATTTACGTATTTTGACCTCCTGATCACGAATCTGAAGTCAGAACCCGGCGGTCTCAAGTATTTTCGGAGATACGGCCTCATTTTGTCTCAAAAATGCACCATTTGACATGTCAAATTTCTGCTATTAGGAATACACAATATTCACCCTTATTTGAACCAAAACACTATACACGCATATATTTACTTGTTTCCAACACTTCTCAGCAGAAAAAACTATTATTTTTCAAAAAATTCACCCTTCTTTGAAATGTAAACAAAACATCCTTTTCACACTGATTTTCTGGTAATTTATATTTATGATGTTGGCAACGTGATTGTTTGGCTCATGGTAAGACGTTGCCAACATCTCAAATAAAAATAACCAGAAAATCAGTGAAAAAAGGTGTTTTGTTTACGTTTTGAAGAAGGGCGAATTTTTGTGAAAATAACAGTTTTTTATGCAAAAAAGTGTTGGAAACAAGTGAATGTGAGCATGTGTGATGTTTTGGCTCAAAGAAGGATTAATTTTGTGTATTTTTATTAGCAGAAATTTGAGATGTCAAATGGTACATTTTTGGGACAAAATGGGGCCGTATCTCCGAAAATACTTGAGACCGCCGCGTTTTGACTTCAGATTTGTGATCAGGAGGTCAAAATACGTAAGTTCCACCAAAAATTTTTTCCGAAATCATAGGAGTGCGATAAACGAAGTTTTACCATATTATCCCACTGAACATGCAATGTTACAAAATATTGCTTCAATATTATTTGCGGCTTGCTCCCATAATATAGCATGACAATATTGCATAACGCTTCTTGTGATGTTATATTCCCAATCATAACAGAAAAACCTACTATCAAATGATCTGCAAATTACAAAAGTAACTTTTGATCGAGTTTCAATTGCAATATTGTCTCAACTATAGAAGTTCGTTACATTAGCAACATTCTATGAAAAATCTATGAACAATTTTATAGAAAGTTATAAATTCAATATTTGATTTCATATCATTTGTAATATTGCCTAAACCTTGTAACTTCATTACATTTGTAACATTACATGAACCATCCATCAACAAATGCATTGCAAGTTACAAAAGTAACTTTTGATCAAGTTTCAATTGCAATATTGTCTCAACTATAAAAGTTCAATATATTCACAACATTCTATGAACAATCTATAAACAATTTTATAGCAAGTTATGAATTTAATTTTTTATTCAATTTCATTTGTAATATTGCCTAAACCTTGTAACTTCATTACATTTTCACTCGTGTTGTATCGGGTGGAATCGGTTCGATCATCGGAGGATCATTGCATCATCGCATCAGACTCATCAGAGATCTCGCATCAGTCTCATCGACAGTCAGCCATTGTTGTTTCGTCAAGTTCTTTGTTCTTTGTGTATCGGTTTGCAATTCACAGGACTATTGCACAGGTTTCCTTTCAACTGATATATTGGAGTAAGTGATAAAGTGCACTCTCATCACATGGATATAGTTCCAAGGTAAGATGCATTTTTTTTATCGTGATATTGAATGTGAGGTTTTTAGAAACAGAATCATCGTAAGAAATTTTCGCAAATGTCAATAAAATATTTACGTGAAGTTGTATAGTCGTTTTGATAAAATCAAAGAATAGAAAAGAAAAGGTGATCGCCATATACTCAGAGGTCAATAATGATTAGATCAAGTTACTGATTTTATTATTATCACCATATTTCATCTGTAGTTTTTTGTTTCAGTTTTCCTACTGAATATTGGGCTGCCACTTCAAGAAGTATTTTGTGGATGTTAATTTTAGTTTATCACTTATTTTATTTTTTGTGTATTTTGCGTTCATTTTGTGAATTATATGTTTTATGTTTGAAATTTGTGCTTTTATTCTCAAGATATCAATATGCTTCACACATACTTTTCTATTGAGTAGTCACTGCCATATTGCAACAAGGTGGTAGTAGGAATATTCAATATGTAATTTTCATATACATCACATGTTATATTGCAGTAACCTTACTGAAAACATTACATTCAAAATATAAAAAAAATAAATTTCATTCAATTTATATGTAATGTTGCAGGAACCTTGCTAGAATGTGTTATCAAGAAATATTGAATTTGTTATATTAGGGAAGGTCCGTTTCAGCGGTTGCTGCAATCTTGCAGTAAGGTAGCGACAAACATTACAACCTTGCATTGTTGGGTTGCTGTAATATTGAACAAATATTACATTGCTCAGTGGTATTATATTTCAGATGACAAAATTATGGAATCGGATGCTATATGCGGTCTAGGAACAGTGTGCCATCAAATGGGAGAATTTCTCACTGCATTGAGGTACCATGAAAACGATTTAGAGATCACAGAACAACTGGAACTCAATGCATTGCAATGTAGAGCTTGCGGTAACTTAGGTATGATGTGATTTGTGATCATCAAAGTGACACTGTATTCATTTTGATCGTTTTTTCCAAGGTGCTGTTTACGAGGCATTGGGGAATTATGATCAAGCAGTACACTATCAAGAACGTCACTTATCCATAGCCTCCAGCATAAATGACCAGCTTGCGAAAACTGTTGCTTATAGTGCTTTGGGAAGAGTTCACCAACTCTTAGGCAATCGCACTCAGGCAATAAACTACTTAACTCAAGGACTGCGCATAGCAGAAGCTGTGGGACGCAGAGATGAAGAGGTATTCAGATTTGGTTTAATCTTTGATCATAAAAAATACTAGATTAATAACGCTCAATCCTTATCACAGTAATTGTTTGAAGACAACATCTGAAGTTACTAAGGTTACCCCATTCTAGAACAAGGTTAGCAACAACAGATTCCCCCAGCATCAGTGTCTTGCTATCTTGAAATGGTTTGAATTTGAATAAATTGACCTACTAAAAAAATCATCGTATTCATTCTTCCTAAGACTGAATGAATATAATGTAATATCAAAGTTCTCTGAAAAAATACATCTTTGATTCATTACCCGAATGATAATAAATTTGAATCACTCAAACTATATTATTGTTCATTTTCTTGCAATAAAAAGTTTCAAATGGTCGAACTTGAGAAATATGACATCAAACATGTTGTTATTAATTTTCAATTCCACTAAATATGGGCTTATCTTGAGTTAAATCCTATTCAAATTTTCATACAAAACTGGAAATATGCCGTTTAATGAAACTCGAAAAATTTCGCGCTGTCACTGTCAGCGTTCGGTCGATTATCGGTTGAACTAAATTAGCGGCATTTGCGCATTCACCAGAAATGCCGCAATCTTCAGAAAGACGTGCTATCTACAGGGTCACTTACGGTCGATGGTACCTTAGACGTTTACGGAGAACGGGACGTAGGATTATTCTGAAAATTTGGTTTATTGGGTAATCAGTTTTATTCTATCGATCTAAAATACTTTCAGCGTTGCGGCGTTGCCGATTCTATCAAAAAGTAGCAACAACTTTGTTATTTCAAATGGAACACCCTGTATTTTATTTCATTTTTAGATTCTTCCTGAAGAGCTTATTTCGTCGATCTATCATACTTGTGGTCTAGGGTGAATGATAACAGAGATATAGGGTGTGAAAAATGGAGATTTTTCAACATTAGGATTTTTTGTGTCGAAACTAATCATTTCTGCTCAAAACAGCTTACATGTCCCTATCTCAACTTTTCATTTACTATCTGCTGACATTTAATAGAAACAAATAGAGGGTGATGCAAAACTCAAAATTTTGAACAATCCGTATTTGTATCAATTAAATATCAATCGATAGTAAATGGAAAGTTGAGATAGGGACATGTAAGCCGTTTTGAGCAAGAATGGATAGTTTTGGCACAAAAAATTCCTACATTTGAAAAATCTCGATTTTTCACACCCCATATCTCTGTAATATTTCTCGCTATACCCCAAGTATGATAGATCGACGAAATAAGCTCTTTAGGAAGAATCTAAAAATGAAATAAAATACAGGGTGTTCCATTTGAAATAACAAAGTTGTTGCTACTTTTTGATAGAAGCGGCAACGCCGCAACGCTGAAAGTATTTTAGATCGATAGAATAAAACTGATTACCCAATAAACCAAATTTTCAGAATAATCCTACGTCCCGTTCTCCGTAAACGTCTAAGGTACCATCGACCGTGAGTGACCCTGTATAAACCACTTATATATAAATGAGGCACTGTATTATATGACGAACATTGAATACATAGCTTTTAATACACTCACTCATATGAACCAACTATCAATTGAAGGATAAATATATTTGGAAACTTTGAAAAAATGTGGTCTTAGATTATTATCACTTTCAAATGTTACGAGGTGGCAACCTCTAAATTCTAAATTCTTTATTCTTTCTTAAATGACAAATGGTAAATTGCATTGAAAGTCGTCATATACATACACTAAACTGAAAATACTAAAAACTAAAAATTACATACATTGTATATCACACGTAATACAAACATTCGCTTAAAAAATCTTATTTCACATATATAAATACTAATAGTTAAAATAAACATATCAGAAATGGTGTTCGTTTAGGTAATCGGTTACGGTATAATAGCATTTATTTAGAAGCAACTGTTTCAACAATTTTTTGAACTCTAAGGAGGAAAAACATATGAATAACAACATATGAATATGTATTTCATGTTGGCTTCAGGCAATTTGGGGTGTTGCTATTCTAGTGGGTTTGTTATTCGGAGGGTTCAATAGTATTTTCGGCAAGATCCTAAAAAACCCGACTTTTTTAAATAAATTATTTGATCCGAAGTAGTCCAGGCTTTTAACGATGAGCTATATACATCTGTTCGATTAGTTTTTCAAATCATTCAGTACTTGAGAAAATGTCTCATTCTTTGGGTATTCTTTCATATTTAAAACCTGTTGTTTTATTATTATCTTTAATTCAAATGTTAGTACAGAATGAAAATATATTAACAAACCCAACCAAGACTTAGTTTTCATCATAATTTTCAGCCAATAAACAGTTTCGTTAATACAACGGATATTTGATCATGACTGTGCTTGAAATTACCAATAGATGAGTATTTATTGACCACGAAAATCTAAACATTAACATAATTTAATTTGTTCATAGTATCAGTGACACCTAAATATTTTGATGGAGTAATATAATCGTTCCAGTGTATGTATTCATTGCATCAGATATCGACTTTATTTCAATACACAGGATCACTATGATTTTATAGGGACAGTATTGCTATCACCTCAACGGTATAAGAGATAAAAAGACGACTAAATTTCAAAAATAATTTGAATCATTTCAATAGCTATGCCGTATCGAAAAGTGGAAAAAAGTTGGTGGTTTCTAAGATATTCTGAAAAAACTGAAAATTGACGATTTTGTTTTATTTATTTATTTCATCAGTTATTATTCAAAATAAACCTTTGAAGTTTTGTCTACCTAGGTGATCGACAAAGCAAAATAAGTTGGAGTTATCGGAAAAATTCTATCTTTTATAGTTTCAGAGATATGATGCAACATTTATGTTCTTCTTATGGACGCCATATTTATTTTCCATGTCATTAAATGAAGCCAAAATTGCCCTACAAATTCATGTATCACACATTGTTATTATTACTCGAAACAGTTTAAAAAATACGTTTTTGCTAATAACGAGGGGGTGATCACGGCCAAAAAACGTGTACACTAAACTTCCTATGCGCCCGAACTTCCCAAACTTCCCCGAACTTCCTCGGACTTCCTCGAACTTCCCAAACTTCCTCAAACTTCCCCGAACTTCCTCGAACTTCCTCGGACTTCCTCGAACTTCCCAAACTTCCTCGAACTTCCTCGAACCCGATACAGGGTACAATTTTTATGAATGGTGTTCCGAAACTATTGTGCCAAATCGAAACGAAAGATCCCCTCGAAATCTA
This sequence comes from Chrysomela aeneicollis, assembly GCA_029955515.1. Taxonomy (NCBI): domain Eukaryota; kingdom Metazoa; phylum Arthropoda; class Insecta; order Coleoptera; family Chrysomelidae; genus Chrysomela; species Chrysomela aeneicollis. The sequence continues at coordinate 8,194,361 of JARUHQ010000016.1, read as the reverse complement.
AGATATCCATCCTCAAATATAGTCTATTGCAAATTCGCTTCATCTCCGAACAATTGTCTGATTATGTATGTATTTTTCTTAAATGTATATTGAAAACGCTTGTTTTTTCTGGATTCAAACAAGTTTACATCCATTACTCCGAGTATTATTCAGAATTCAATGATGAGAAAATTTGAATATGAATGATTTTTTTCTATTTTCACCATAACAAAAATTAGAAAAAAAGGGACCATGGACTTGCTTGCTTACCATAATTAGAGAGCTGATTCCATCGATCTATCACACTTGGAGTCAAGCGGGAATGATTTGAAATATCGAGATTTTAAAACATATTATACGTAATCCGTTTTTATCAATAACGAATAGTTCCGATACAAAAACTTTCTAAATTTGAAAAATTTGAATTCTCACACTTTATAATATCTATGTTGGTAATCATTTCAGCTAGACATCAAGTATGATGGATTGATGATATAAGATCTTCAATGAAAATCTGAAAATGCAATCAAATACAGGGTACCTATTCCATTTGAAAACAAAACTTCGATCTTTTTGTTTTGTAACACACTGTATAGCTCAAAATAATTGACCAGTTGATACTGAAGGTAATTCAAGACAGTTAAGATTTTCTTGAGGACTGAAATTCCATACAATAGCAAGTACTTCAAACAAAAATCGAACAATTTTTTTACTTTCTAATTCACCCTTTAATTGTGGCTAAAGATATACATTTTTTTACCAAATTTCTACTAGAATTATATTGTTTTCCTTATGTCAAAGTTTACAGAATTGATGTCCTGTTATAACGAGACATTTTTTGAGATTGAAATAATTAATTTTTCAATCAAACTGAATATCACAGTCTCAATACTAAAGGATATTACGTGGGTATGCGATAGAAAAGAGAATTGTGGTGGATAGAAGTTCGAAAATATACGACAATGAACGATATGACTACGAATTCCATCAGACTTCCTCGAACTTCCTTCGAACTCCCTCAGACTTCCCCGAACTTCCTTCGAACTTCCTTGTGCCTGTACACCAAACTTCCCACGTGATCACCCCCTCGGCTAATAACTACTGTTTAAATCTCAGATCAAACGTGGTTGGCCATAAAATGTGATATTTTTATCTCCCTGACAGTCAACAATAGTTCTTTGAAATTCATCATCTAGGCCTTTTCCCAATAATAAAGTACAGACCTAACTATTCGAAAAAAAAATATTATTGTTCTCAATTTCTCATATTTCCATTGGCAAATATGCTTAATTACAAATTCCGAGTTCTAATTCTGATTGTTTCATTTGAAAGTTAAAATCGATTGGATTCGTATGATTACTCAACAAATAACATTTTGACAATATTACTTCGATGCATTAGGTATAAGTGGGCTGTGAAAAATATCAATACAGTAGCCATGACGATTGGAATATCTTGTTTTTCCATCATCATGGCCTACCATGTTTGGACTGTATACATACACAATTTGACTATGATAACCACTGAAATATAACCATATATTTCAGTGATGATAACTAGCAGAAACGTGAAATTCCAGCTGTTTCGTGTGAATTACAATATGTGATACATGGATGTAACAAAAATTAGTCCTATTGAATGGCATTTAAAACAAATAAGGCGTCTATAAGAAAACCAAAGTTGTATGACATATATCTGAAACTATCAAATATAGAAAATTTCATGTAACTCCAACTTCCATGGCTTCGTCAATCTCTTAGGTACAGGGTCTTTACGTATATTTTGAACCCCCCCCTTGACTTTTTCATCTATCGTTCAAATTATATTTTTATTGAATGATCCTATCGTTGTTGAATTAACAAAGGGGCTCATAACAAAAAATGGCGTACCTAGTTTTTTTCGCAAGTAACAACTCGAGCAGAAGCTGATTAATTTGCTCTCAAAGTGGAATAAATACATCAATTCCTGATCTTTCAGAAAATGGATCAATTTTTCTTCCGATAGTGACAATATGAAAGACTAAATTGAGAAATTGTTCAAATCCATACAGGCCCTTTTGTAAATTCAACGACGCTATATAATTTTTTGCACGATTGATCATTTTTGACTGTTTACCGTGACAGATTTTACGTCAGTAGGTGACATTTACTAGCAATTCGACGGTAAGTAATCCAACTCGACGGTAAGTACTCCAACTCGACGGTAAGTAATTCACTTACCGTCGAGTTAAAGAATTTATAATTTATAATGGTATCAATCGTGCAAAAAACGTTATAAGCATGTCGAACGTTAAGGGTAACCGATCTCAGACAATTGTCTTCGATCGGTATAAAACCCTTTACCGTTCTCCTTACTTAATATACTATTTCTTGATGCAGATTCCATATATGTGAACAGAAGAACAGTTGAAGATCTGGAAAAAAGTTATGAACACCAAATATATTTTTTCAAATGGAACACTCCATATATTTTGTCACTTTTGGATTGAGTATATTTTTCAGATTTCAAATATATACACATAAATCATGTTATCTCTAATGGATTCCGAGGTATTTGACACAGATGGTCAAAAGTATCTGACCATCTATGTCCTAATTAGCTGAAAGAATCCGGATAAAATCTTAATTTAAACATCAAATATCTCGAAATCTATTCGAGATAACATGATATATATTGTACATATTTGAAATCGGGAAAATATACTCTATCCAAACGTGAAGTCTATTTAAAAAAATATATTTGGTGCTCATAACTTTTTTTTAAACTTCAACTGTTTTTCTGTTTACATATATGAAATCTACAACAAAAATCACATAAGATAATATTTTGAAAAAAGAAATTCAACAAGAGATAAAACAGTTCAGAGGGGGGTTCAAAATATACGTGAAATTTTAAACGTTTACTTTTGATAATAACCAAGTGAATAAATAAAATCAAATTTGCAAATTTCAGTTTTTTCAAAATATCTCAGTAATCATTATCATTATTGATATAATTTCCGTTCATTTAAGTAATTAAGATATACATATATTGTATTTAAGTATCACTCAAATTGCATTGTTTCAATTTATATTTTCTTACATTGTTTTGATCAATGTGATACTTTCAATAAATAAAATACTCTCACTTTCTTCAATGTCATAATATCCTGAGAAAAATGTTTTGATTAAATATGGAGTAAAAACATATTATTGTTATCTGCATACCTCAAGAGTACTTAGAACATATTCTAATGCCTACCTATATGTCAGGTTCGTTTAATTATTGTGCTAATTATTCAGTAATTACACAAGCAGTAAAATAGTATATTACTAATAACTTTGTTGTACATATATTTCGAGAGATCGGAAGTAACCCCGAACTCAGTCAACACAATCAACACGGAACATTTTCATCGAATCGTCCAACATAAAACACATGGACCAAACTGTCCAATAATTGTTAATACACTGTTGCCGGAATATCATATTTCCTGACATCTCCCTTTTTCACAAAATTACAAATTATGTAATAAAATCTGTCAAGTATTTAGGTTGTTTTATTAATCTGCCTGATTTGGAACTTCGCTCACCAAAAGCAGATCCTCCTGAAGATCTAGGCTCTGTGCAAGGCTCTTTATTGTTAATAACTATAGATTTTTCCTCAATTGGTCTGTTTTCTGGTAATTTTGTATGATTAGAAGAATCTGTCAAAACTTTGTTACTAGTATCATCTTTATAATGCATTTTTTCTTTTTCATCCCAGCTCAGATCATTGTCCAAGATAAAATCTTCTTTTGGTGAGGCCTTGTACAAATTATATCTATTTCTTTCCACAGTGTTTCCTGATTGCAATTTGACTTTATAACTTCTTGGTCTATCAGCAGATCCCACCACAGTAGCAGGTGCCATATTATTTACATTATCTTTGACATATACAATTTCTCCTTTATCAAAAGTATTTGGTACATTATGATGTCTAATATCATGATAGTATTTATATTTTTCCTGCTTATTCTCTAAATGAGCTCTAACACTATCATCCTTTCTCTTGAAAGACTCTGGAGTTGGCAGAAATGCATTTATGTTTCTACCTAATAAAATTTCACTAGGTGATTTATTAATTTCATTATCAATTGGTGTATTCCTATACTCCATTAATGCAATGTACGGATCCCGTCCACTGTGATCTGCCTTTTTCAATAAATTTTTGAAAATTTGTATATGCCTTTCTGCCATTCCATTAGATCTAGGATAGTAGGGACTGGAGGTCACATGTTTGAATTTCCATGTTTTGGCAAACTCCTTGAATTTAAAACTGGAAAATTGAGGACCATTATCACTATGAACTTTATAGGGAATGCCAAATCTGGCGAAATTTATTTTAAGTGCAGCTATTACTTGTTCAGTGGACTCATTTTGTAATTCTTTTATTTCAATATATTTACTGAAGTAATCCACTATTAAAACATATGGATTTCCTCTATAATAAAATAGATCTACTCCCAGCAATTCCCAAGGTCCATTGGCAACCTCTCTTAGTAAAATTTGTTCATTTCCATGTGCCCTTTGAAACTTCAAACATGTTACACAATTTTTTACTACATCCTCAATTTCTTTTACCATATGTGGCCAATAAAGAATCTTTCTTGCCCTACTTTTGCATTTTTCCAGCCCTAAATGATTATAATGAATAAGTTTCAACATGTCTTTCCTTAGGCTTTTTGGAACAACCACTGTTTTATCTTTGAAAATTAAATTATTGACAACAAACAATTCATTTCTTAGTGGATAATAAAATTTTAAATGGTTGGGTACTTTACATATATTTGGCCATCCAAATTGAATATAATTCCTCAACAATGTTAGATCTGTATCATTTAGTGATTCTTGTTCAAATAATTCTAATTTTTCACTTGAGAAGGATAAGCTATCAACCACCATACATAAATGAAGCTCAATGTCTTGATCAACTTCTGTGAGACCACTGTCATGTTTGTCAAATGATCTAGAAAGAGCATCAGCTATCAAAAGCTCCTTTCCTGGTTTGTATTGAATGACTAAGTCATAAGGTTGTAGCCTTAATCTTAAACGTTGTAGTCTAAGTGGGGTATCATTGAGTGATTTCTTAAAAATGTTCTCTAATGGTTTGTGATCACTTTCCACATATACTTTTTTGCCAAATATGTATTGGTGAAAATGCTCACATCCATGCACAATGGCTAAGAGCTCCTTCTCTATTTGAGCCCACAGTTTTTGTGCAGTTGTTAGAGCCTTGGAAGCATAAGCAATAGGAAGGTTATCCTGTAAAAGTACAGCACCAAGACCCAAACTACTACTATCTACAGATAAAACTACAGGCTTCTTAGAATCATAATATTTTAAAATTGGTGTTTTTATTAACATTGATTTCAACTTTTCAAAATCTCTCTGGACATTTTCAGACCAAATGAATTCAACATTCTTTTTCAAGAGTTGGCGCATAGAATCTGTTACACTAGATACATTGGGTAAAAACTTACTGATATATGTTATCATTCCTATAATAGTTTGAAGTTCCTGTTTATTTCTAGGTTCTTCAATATCTAATATTGCTTGTATTTTATTAGTATCAGGCTTCAAGCCATCTTTTGTGAAAATGTGTCCTAAATATCGCACTTCACTTACTGCAAACTTGCATTTATTTTTGTTGAACCTCACATTTGCCTTGCGAGCATTTTCAAAAACTGATTTTAACCTCACTCTATGTTCCTCTTCTGTATCTGCATAAACCAAGATGTCATCTATGTAGATCACCACTCCTGGCAAGCCTCCAAATATTTCTTGGAACACACGCTGGAAAACTTCTGGTGAAGAGCAGAGTCCGAATGGGACTCTCCTATAGCAGTAACGACCATACTTTCCTGCATTGAATGTAGTTAACAGCTCACATTCCTCATCCAGCTTTATTTGGTAAAATCCTTTGTTACTATCCAATATTGAAAATATTGAAGCATTACCCATTTTTGAGGCAACTTCCTCAAATGTTGGTAATTGATATCTTTCTCTAACAATTGCTTTGTTCAAGTTTTGTGGGTCAAGGCACAATCTCAGTGAATTGTCAGATTTTTTAACAATCACCATAGAGTTTACCCATTCAGTAGGTTCTGTGACCTTTCTAATAATTTCCATCCTTTCCATTTTATCCAACTCTTTTTTAATGTTTTCTTCTATTGTTATGGGTATTTTTCTAGGAGCTTCAGCAACTGGTTCACAATCTTTTTTTAATTTGATTTTATATTTATAATTTTGAACCTCTCCTATACCCTGAAGTAAGTCTGCATTTTCTTGCACCAACTCATTGATAGAACTACTAACATTTTCCACAGAATACATTCTTCTCAATAAGTTGAATTTTTCAATGAATGGTAGGCCAATGATACAAGGAGCATCAAAATCTATCACTTGAAACTCCTGTTCATATTTCATGTTTTTTATTTTACAAAGTAGTGATACCACCCCAATAACCTTTATCATTGATCCATTATAGCTTTTTAATTTAACAGATGTTGGACTAACTTGTATTTTTAGCTTCTCAGCTGCTTTCTTATTTAGTATGTTGACTTCTGCTCCTGTGTCTACCTTGCAGTTTATTTCAGTAGATCCTACAATTACTTTTTGGTACCATTCCTGTACAGTTTGAACTTTCCGTACATCTTCAATTTTTTGCACTGTTGAAATAAAGAGATCATATTCTCCTTCATCAGAAGATTTATCTTCCTCTTCTTCTACCAAATGTAAATTTCTGAATCTACACATCTTAGAAAAATGATTGTAATTTTTGCAGTTATTACACATTTTCCTATATGCTGGACATCTTTGCTGGTTAGTGTGACAATATCCACATGAAGAACATGCCTGTGTATTTTGTTTATTATTTCTCATATCTGGATCTCTATTTTCTACTCTACTTGCACTGTTATATTTATGCATCCTAGTATTCGTTATATTGGTGAATTTTTGTGGTTTCAATCTATTATTTCTTCGCATTACTCCATGGACAGTATTTTCTTCTGTTAATCTCTTTGATTGGGCATCAGAGAGCTCAGCAGCTTTACATATGTTGACACATTGTTTCATACTTAGATTTGGCTCTCTAAGTAGTCTGTCTCTTATTTTGTGGTTTAATATTCCACAAACAATCCTATCTCTGATCAGGCTTTCACGTAGGCTATCAAAATTGCAGTCAGCACTCAATTTCTTTAAATCAGTCACAAACATATCAATAGGTTCTCCTTCTTTCTGGTTTCTCGTGTTGAAAATATGTCTATTGACAGTTTCATTTGACATTGGCGTGAAATGTTTGTCCAGGACTTCTAGAACTTTCACCCAGTCCTTTTTATCCTCTTCAGATATGTCCAATGTTTCATAAATTTCAAATACTTCTGATCCAATGGTGTGCAATAAGATGGCCACCTTTCTTTCATTTGACATAAAATCACTTGTGGTCATTCCAGATGCATTCATAAATAAAATGAAACGTTGCTTCCATTTTTTGAAATTACTGCACATATCACCATCTAGAGATAATTCAGGGGGCTGTTTAAGATTATCCATCTTACAGAAACACAAATAAAGTTTCCCGGTATATAGCTTGGTCTCTCAAAATGGCTTCTGGACGTTCAGGGTCGACGGACAGGGTCAGCAAAAACATACGATTTTGTTATTGAAACACAACAGTCTCTTTTAACATCTATTATCCTGTTCGCAGCGCCATGTCAGGTTCGTTTAATTATTGTGCTAATTATTCAGTAATTACACAAGCAGTAAAATAGTATATTACTAATAACTTTGTTGTACATATATTTCGAGAGATCGGAAGTAACCCCGAACTCAGTCAACACAATCAACACGGAACATTTTCATCGAATCGTCCAACATAAAACACATGGACCAAACTGTCCAATAATTGTTAATACACTGTTGCCGGAATATCATATTTCCTGACACTATACGCAAATTTCAATCTCACGCTTATTGCTATGTAAGTAATGTTTGGAAGAAATTAGTTTGGTGGAATTTTCAGCCGTTCATTTAAGTAATTAAGATATACATATATTGTATTTAAGTATCACTCAAATTGCATTGTTTCAATTTATATTTTCTTACATTGTTTTGATCAATGTGATACTTTCAATAAATAAAATACTCTCACTTTCTTCAATGTCATAATATCCTGAGAAAAATGTTTTGATTAAATATGGAATAAAAACCTATTATTGTTATCTGCATACCTCAAAAGTACTTAGAACATATTCTAATGCCTACCTATACGCAAATTTCAATCTCACGCTTATTGTTATGTAAGTAATGTTTGGAAGAAATTAGTTTGGTGGAATTTTCAGCCGTTCATTTAAGTAATTAAGATATACATATATTGTATTTAAGTATCACTCAAATTGCATTGTTTCAATTTATATTTTCTTACATTGTTTTGATCAATGTGATACTTTCAATAAATAAAATACTCTCACTTTCTTCAATGTCATAATATCCTGAGAAAAATGTTTTGATTAAATATGGAGTTAAAACATATTATTGTTATCTGCATACCTCAAAAGTACTTAGAACATATTCTAATGCCTACCTATACGCAAATTTCAATCTCACGCTTATTGCTATGTAAGTAATGTTTGGAAGAAATTAGTTTGGTGGAATTTTCAGCCGTTCATTTAAGTAATTAAGATATACATATATTGTATTTAAGTATCACTCAAATTGCATTGTTTCAATTGATATTTTCTTACATTGTTTTGATCAATGTGATACTTTCAATAAATAAAATACTCTCACTTTCTTCAATGTCATAATATCCTGAGAAAAATGTTTTGATTAAATATGGAGTAAAAACATATTATTGTTATCTGCATACCTCAAAAGTACTTAGAACATATTCTAATGCCTACCTATACGCAAATTTCAATCTCACGCTTATTGCTATGTAGGTAATGTTTGGAAGAAATTAGTTTGGTGGAATTTTCAGGCTAAAATACGAAATCGTCTTGGCCTAGCTCTTTGGGCAAATGGTGATCTGGAGGGAGCACAATGCCAACTAGAAGCCGCCACTCATCTTCTAGAGAGTATCAGAAGAGAATCCAAAAACATCCAGAACTATAAATTATCCCTATACGAACTTCAATCGTCAAGTTATCAAGTCTTGCAAATGGTTCTTGTCTGTAAGTTGAAATGTCAATTATTGTTTATGTGAACAAATATCCTTCTGATGATGCCTATTTCTTTTTCCAGCTTTGAAACGAACTGATGAAGCGCTCCTGATTGCTGAAAAAAGTAGGAATAGAGCATTTGTTGATCTTCTGTTGGAACGTCAAGGTTTTGCAGAAGCGAAAACCAAGACCAAACATTTGAAATCGGAGGAATTCAGTATGACCACGTTAGATAGCTTGAAAGAAATTGTGAATAGACAAAGAGCGTCTGTTCTTTATTATAGTATAGCGGCGGGATTCTTGTATGCCTGGTTGATGATTCCTACGAAGGGTAAGAAATTCATTGCGTTTAATAATATCAATTATCAGAAGAGAAACGTAAGTGAGTGCGAGAATATTCACTCTTGATTCAGATAATTAATCCGATCAATTGGTTCCCAAGGAATGAGAAGAATAATTTTATACATTTCTTTTATCTCGATGGAAGTTTTCAAAAACACTTTCCATAGAAATATTTTCAGCTATACAGGGTCACTCACGGTCGATGGTACCTTTGGCGTTTACGGAGATTATTCTAAAAATTTGGTTTATTGGGCAATCAGTTTTGTTCTATCGATCTAAAATACTTTCAGCGTTGCGGCGTTGCCGCTTCTATCAAAAACTAGCAACAACTTTGTTATTTCAAATGGAACACCCTGTATTTCATTTCAATTTTAGATTCTTCCTGAAGAGCTGATTTCTTCGATCTATCATACTTGGGGTATAGCGTGAAAGATTACAGAGATATAGGGTGTGAAAAATCGAGATTTTTCAAATTTAGGAATTTTTTGTGCCGAAACTATCCATTCTTGCTCAAAACGGCTTACATGTCCCTATCTCAACTTTCCATTAACTATCGATTGATATTTAATTGAAACAAATACGGGTCGTTCAAAATTTTGAGTTTTGCATCACCCTCTATTCGTTTCTATTTAATGTCAGTAGATAGTAAATGAAAAGTTAAGATAGGGACATGTAAGCCGTTTTGAGCAGAAATGATTAGTTTCGACACAAAAAATTCCTAAAGTAGAAAAATCTCGATTTTTCACACCCTATATCTCTGTAATATTTCGCGTTATACCCCAAGTATGATGAATCGACGAAATCAGCTTTTCAGGAAGAATCTAAAAATGAAATAAAATACAGGGTGTTCCATTTGAAATAACAAAGTTGTTGCTACTTTTTGATAGAAGCGGCAACGCCGCAACACTGAAAGTATTTTAGATCGATAGAACAAAACTGATTACCCAATAAACCAAATTTTCAGAATAATCCTACGTCCTGTTCTCCGTAAACGTCTAAGGTACCATCGACCGTGAGTGACCCTGTATATTATATGATATGGCTAGATATTTACTGTTGTCATCATCTGTGTGGATACCTAATAAGTTCTATTAGTGGCTTATGCGCTGCTTTTATATTTCAATATGTTTAGTAAGGTATATTGAAATATTTATTTTCACTCAAATATTGTTTTAGATCATATGTGGCTTATGCCCTTCATACTATAGAAGAGTAAGGCATTTTTTTGAGTTGCCTCTCAACAAAATTAATATATAGGGATGATAAATAATGGCACTTGAGAAACGGGGGTCCTTCAAGATGGAGACAGGCCAATGAAAGCACGCGAAAAAAAATAATTTCATCATTTTTGTCACATAGCTGGGAAGTTATCGATTACTATAAGAATCGACGATTTTCAGTTTTTTCATATTTCAAGAACTACGTAAGATATTCTAAATTTCTTTTGATAGTCGAGATGGCCATGAAATTGTTCATCTTTTTCGTAATTTAACCTAGTTCTCTCCGTTTTCGATTTGACCATAGTGTACAATGATGTATGTATATTTGAAATTAAAAAAATATACCCTATCCAATAGTAACAAAAAAAGATATGGGGTATTCAATTTAAAACGATATATTTAGTGCTCATAACTTTTTTACAGATTTTCAACTGTTTTTTTATTCACATACCGGGTGTCAACGAATCTATTAGACAAGTCATAACTTCTAGAATATTAGGTGTATCAAAACGGGATTTGGTATAGGTGAATGACACGTGAAGAGGAAAATTTTTGCATATTTTTCATTTTTTGGTCACTTCCGGTTTTACCGGAAATGGCTTCGGTTTTGAATTTTTAAATGGAACACCCTGTATATTTTAGAATTTTTTGATTTCTGAGACAATTCTCACTGCAATGAAAGTAAATAAATTATGATTCATGGCAAGTTCATGGCACAATTGACAAAAGTAAATAAATTATCAAGTATCCAGTATTTTCCTTACAGTAATATTTAATTTATGTGCTTATTTTCAATCCAAATAAATTAGTGTCGTTAGATTCGTCAAAAAATCTTTTTTTCGGAAAGTTCTTGTCGAAAAATGGTTGCCATTTGAAAAATGATAGTTAAGTAGGTTTAAAAACTTTTTTAAATGTCACTTTCTGATCCAGAATTGTCTCTGAAATCAAAAAATGTTACAATATTCCGGTGAAACCAAAAGTGACCGGAAAGTGAAAAATATGTGAAAACTTTCCTCTTAACGTGCCATTTACATATCCCAAATCTCATTTCAATACACCTAATATTCTAGAAGTTATGACTTGTCTAATAGATTCGTTGACACCCGGTATATGAAATATACATGAAAAATTACATATAAGATCATTTTTTGGAAACTAATATTCAATAGATGAAAAAGTTGAGGGGGGTTCAAAATATACGTGAAGACCCTGTACACTCCTGTCTTCGACATCTGGTGAGATTAAAATTAGGATGAAAATAACAGTTGAATTATCATTTTCATGATATCCAATAAGTGGTAATTCTGACAGCAGTCTCCTCGACTCTGATGATAAGTTTTCCACAATGAAATCTGAATTATACATCAGCTTGCGAATTTAATATGCAGATAGACCGATAGACCTACATAAATTTATGTCTAGTGCTAGATTGTATCGTTCTACTATGACATAAATACATTGAATAATCTAGAAGCGTCGATGCTTCATCTTATAGATTTCACTTCATATTTTCTATTTTTCCTGTTGATTCGATTTCTGCTTCATCAAATATACAGGGTGTCCAGAGATGAAACCGACAAAGCTTATGGGGTTATAGGTACTGCTAATATGATTGCAAAATGCCATATACAAATGTCCAAAACCGCTTCGTTACTGATATACAGAGAGATGTGTGAATTTATACAGAAAATTCAATCAGCTATATTGAATTCATGGATTAGCCGATTGGGTTCGAACGGAACCAATATCAGGACCGGAATATTTTTTTTCTTCCGTGTGAAGTTCTTGTAAGAATAACTCACCCTGTATAATAATTATCAAAAATTTGAACTCAAATTCGAAATCAACGGAAAAAATCCTACAGGAATATCAGAAACTAACTTTTTCCAATCATATAGAAAATATAGTTAGTAAAGCTATGAAGTCATTAGGATTCTTGATCCGTTCTAGTAGAGTCGTGTGGAATCCCTGTCATGTAAAATATATTGATACGATTGAAAATGTGCAAAGAAATTTTTAAAAATTTGCGTTTCAAAAAACATGGCATTTATCCACAAAGACACTATAGTTATGACTCTTTACTGGATGAATTCAATCTGGTATCTCTTAGAAAGCATCGTGAAATTATCGACTTAACTTTTTATGTAAAAAATCATTTATATCATATCGATTCATCATCTTTACAGTCCCTGATTAATTTCAATGTACCTAGATCTATTTCGCGGTCTAATATAACGTTTCGCATAGCAGTACCTAATTCTCAACATCATTTTCATTGTCCCCTCTCAACCATGTGTCGTTGTTATAACAACTTGCAGTATATCGATGTCTTCTTCCTATCATTGTCTGAATTCAAACATCAACTCTCCAGTATCTTGCAGAATTAATTAATTAGGTGTTGTCAGGTTCATTCAATTCATATTACCCTATTTATATTTATATTACATATAATTTGTGATTATACGAAGCAATACTACAATAATGTATTATCTATAGAATGATTATATACACCTGTGAATGGGCATTAGCCTGCTGGATGTATTATTGAATAAATAAATAAATAAATCTATTCAATGGTGTGGAAATATGGCTCTCATTGAAAAATTCAAAGTTGGCTTCGATATCTTCGAATCTAGTGTTGAATTCAACAGGCCAACTTTAGTGAGTATACGAAATTTCAAAACCCTAGCAGCAATAGTTGAAAATTTATTAAGGTAGATGAATTACTATAGTGTACCATAAAATTTGTCATACCCTGTATACCGAGAATAGAAATAATGCCTAAATGGGTTATCAATTCGTACATGCCGCTTATCGAAACGATGAGAATTTCGTTTTTCAATCTTTCAAAAGAGATATACCGGGTGTAACAGGATCATGGTACACCCCCCCGTATCTCCGTTAGTTTCAAAGGTAATTGATGGAATGATTTGTTTTTCACTTCCGGTTTCACCGGGAGTGAAACCAACTTTCGATTTTTGAATAAAACACTCTGTATATTATTGCATTTCTGGAATCTGCAGAATTTCCTGAATCCAATGATGTCACATAAGTGACATTTTAAACGTCAAATTTTTTTATAATTTTATTTTCTTATTTTCTTTTAGCTGTAATTTCCATTGTATTTATCGCAAATTTTATTACCAGCTATGAATAAATTCCTTATTGGTAGTACTAATAAATGATACCACGGTACCAATATGGTTCCATTTGAAAAAAATGAGTTTTACCGCAAAATCGACTACGATGAACTTAATTATTTGCTCATAAAAAACGCAATTCAGTATTTTTGACGGGATTTAGATTTTTTTAGCATTAGACGGATCAATTGGAATTAATCGGAACCATCATGGCACACCTAAATGAAAAATTTTGACGTTTGAAATGTCACTTATGTGGCATCATAAGATCCAGAAAATCATGCAGATTTAAGAAATGTAATAATATACAGGGTGTTTCATATAAAAATCGAGAGTTGATATTACTTCCCGCGAAACCGGAAGTGGAAAAAAAATCATTTGTTGGTCAAAAAGTGATGCTTATTATTTTCATAGCCCAAATTTCAATGAATTACCTCTAAAACTAACGGAGATACGGGGGGTGTACCATGATCCTGTTACACCCGGTATACACATTCAACGAAATTTCGTAAATGAACGGAATGAGTTTATCAACATTTTTCATCGAAAAACATTATATTCACTCACAACCATCCATTTCAGGTATAGTGAAATTCCATTCCGTATCACTGACCGAATCCAACGAGACCGAAATCAAGGAAAATATCGATATTACATCAGTCGGCTCCGGTATGCTGGAAACATTGGTGACATCGGTAAGGGACAGTCTTGGAGTGGAACTGTCACCGTGCTCCACCATCGTGGAAGATCAGTACCCTGACGATACCCTATCGGAAAGAACAGGGTTCAACAGAATGATGAACCGCCATCACTTGATGAACTCCAGCAACTATTCTCTCAGCTCACTGTTCTCGCTGGGAAGTGTTGGCGGTTCAGTAGCGTCTCTGCAGGGTGAGTTCATAGGGTGCTTTCGATTACTTTGGACAAACGTTCTGAACAGCTCAGCCCTGTTGAATGATGTATTTTTATGGCCGTTATGTTTGCACTTTAACCCATTAGTGCATAGTGCCCGTTTAAACGGACGCGCACTACACCACTAACTACGCATGACAGAATGGAATTTGTAGAATTTTCTCGTGACAGATGAATTGAGTGGAGCTTTTAACACGATGATAAAATTCATCAATCGCCGAAAACCATAAATAGTGTAGTTGTGAGTATATTATTACAATCCTGGAACCTTACCTCCATCAAAAACGTGGTAGCGGGTAAGTTTTCTTGGTATATTTTAATTTTTGAATTATTTTTTCAGCATTCTCATGACTCAGCACGTGTATATTAGTATATTAGAGGTATCTTCCATTTTTTATTGATACAAAAACTGATAATTACCACTCTACAGTTGTGTTCTTACCACTGTCCGTTATAACGGACACTACACACATAAAAAGAATTACTTAATTTGATTTGATATGCTTTGATTCAAGAGTATGGCTTGTTTATATATACTGGAATAAATGTCTGCTCAATTCAAGACTATTATGTTTCCAACTGAATACACTCATACCAATGTTATAGATTTCTTGAATCGTAAATGAATTTAGTTCTTCGTGAGAATAATACAATATTTCAGATTGATAACAAAATATATTCAAATCAAAACAATCATAATCTCTCAATGACTCGCATTTTTCTTGAACAAAAAGTATCAGATTTTCGGTTTTAGCTGTAGATTGTTTTGTATCAAGAATTTTATCAAATTAGAGTAATTATATCGATTTCTTGAAATGAGAATCATCCTCAACTTCCGTTCTCTTATTGGGGCTCTCATCAATCATATCATCACTTGCAGACCTTCTTCTTGACAACCTTTCCCCCTATTCGTAGAGATTATTTCTGAACTTGTCCACCAGTTTACCTCGCAATAAAGTTGTATTCGTCTGGTTTCAAACTACTGAAAAATATAAAATATATCATTCACAACTCCATGTAGGTACAATGTGAGAGATAATCTGACTTAGCACAATGCATGGTTATTATATTTCTTCAAATCTGGGTTCACATTCTTACTACTGAATTCATTTTTCTTGGATCGAAATTTGGTAAAAAAATTTAAAAATATGTTAGGTATAATATGCAGTATCAAAATACCTAAGATATCTACAAGTTCAAGAAGCTCTTTTCCACTGTTCAATCAGTGTTTGGACAAATTTAAACGTTCATCCGCACATCCTAACCTAACCTAACCTAACCCCAATTTTCACTCACTATGCCGATCCTGGTTATTCAAGTTTTTCACGAATTATCAGTTTTCGAGATGATATAGCTACGTTAATTGATTGGATACACAATAATACCTACCCAAGAATGAACGTCGATAAGATATAGGCATGTAACTTACCCCTAAAAGTGGTAATTATATCCTCAGATATCTCCTAAGACCTTAGTTTTTCTTACATGGCAAGCCAATATTTCTATGCCTATAAAATAGGTTGAACTGGTTAAACAATGATGGATGCACGACAAGAGCACCGAAACAACACACTCAAACCGTTTGGTAACATTCTCGGCTCGAAGGGATCGCAATTATATTCAAGAAAATGTTATGGTCAATCCAAATAAACTTTCTCAGATATTTACTTATTCAGAGATTAAATGTTGAATGTTATTTTGAAAGAAGACATTCCGTGTTATATTTTTCAAGAACTTAATTATTTTTTCTGGATACTTTGAATTTCTCGAATTGAGAACATTTTGTTATACCAAATGAATATTCCAGTGAAATAATTTTCTACAATTGACATATTCGATAAATTCATTTCAAATAAATTATTTCAGAAGAAGAATGCACTTTTTCGAAACAAGAATTGGACGTTGAACAAATATATCGTTTTCATTTGAGAATTTGTTTTTATGTGTGTATACCGCCAGTGTCATTGGTGTCGAATTTTTTTTCTCAGTTTGTCACTTGAAAAACTCATACAAAAGCTAATGAATTAGATGATGAGCAGCAAATCGACATTTAGGCTATACCGCCAATTGATGGTAATTATACTGATATGGATGAGGATTTGAGAGACGATGAACATTTTGGCGATTTGAACTGTTTGGGGCCAAAAATGTAAAAAGCTACATGTGAATTTGAACTTAGGTTAGATGTGGATCTGAAGATTCTAGAAGATGTTGTATAAGATTGGAATTCTAGCAATGACGAGCCACTCACGAAATATGTAAATATATATTTGAGCGAAATTGGTTTTTGAGCGACAGAAACGATTCTAGCGACAAGAACAGGAAATTGTCCTTTACTCGATTCGAAATCAATGGATATGAAATCAAGAGGCTTTTATGACTATAAATCTGACGTTGGTCAGTAAGTATCACAAAAAATCTATTACGAATTCTGATTCTATCATTGAAGAATCTAGTTGCACTAGATATTCTCGAGAAAATAAAGAAATAATTGTAGTTACACAGCCCAAACCTATAGCGAACTACAATGAAGCCGAGAATAATGCAATGGGTGCTGATGATAAAATGCGAAAAAAATGGTGATGGCCGATTTTTGTGTATCTTCGTGACGTTTCAGTATCAAATGAATGGTTGTTGATGCGAAGATTCCTTTCAAATGACAAATGACAATGGCTGATTATCCCTTGAAATTTCGACGATTCATTGCAAGATGCCACGTCACAACTCATAGAATTGCGTTATCCAGAGGAAA
Source organism: Chrysomela aeneicollis (assembly GCA_029955515.1). Lineage (NCBI taxonomy): Eukaryota > Metazoa > Arthropoda > Insecta > Coleoptera > Chrysomelidae > Chrysomela > Chrysomela aeneicollis. The sequence goes on along the minus strand of JARUHQ010000016.1, from coordinate 8,176,835 downwards.
AATAATAAGAATTCCAAGTGATAAAATTAAATATAATAGAAATAATCATCTCATCGCATACAATGCAACGAAACGAAGATGCAGCTCTTGTGTGAAAAATATTATTTTATTTGTGAAACATGTAATATAGGACAACACCCGAAAATCTGCTTCAAGGATTATTATTGTGAGTGATAAAATTGTTTTCCGTTTTTTGACCTGTTTTCGTAACCATGTGCATAGTGTCCGTTTTAACGGACGTATTTTTTTTTGAAAAGTAAAATCGAGAAAAATCTACTGATGGTTTTATTACATTTTTCAATATGATATCATCAATTGATGATGATTTTTAGACAATACATGGATTTTTTAAACTTCATGCACTAATGGGTTAAAAGAACTTCACATTGACCGTTACCTACGAGATATACAGGTAGAATCATCTGAAAAATCAATGCCAATTTACAATGGGCGAATGTAATTTTGACCATTATAATGGTAAAGAAAGGTTTTCGCCTTCCGACCATGGTAGAGGACAGGCGGCGTCCTCGAGGTTGGAAGTCAAGTGAATGTTGTGGACCCAGCAAGCACAAAAACATCTCAGAGATGTTGAAAGTACGAGATTTCGAGACATTGAACATCCACTGCGATATCCTGTTCATACATGAATAGTACTTTTATATAACAGCCAATGTTTGCCACAGGCGTCCATTTTCAGGATGTCCTTGGGATATCACAAAGAGAACTCTTCCTAAGTTTTTTTGATAGCCTTTTCATAGACACAACAGAACATTTCCAGAGCGTTTAGTGTATATTGATTTGCATTGAATAAAACTTTTTTTAAGATCACTTTATATAGTCTTTTGCTATTCATTTGGACATTTGAGAAGAGATCTTCTTTCCTTTGTTTTGTTGGGATTTGGATTAGTGTTTTTGAAGAAGAACTTTTATTTTCTCGCCTAAGTTTCGAATTAGAATGAATCATCATCAGGACCCATTTCAAAAGAGCCATGATAATTGGTCTATTATAGTTTGAAACTTCGGCGCGAAATTAATAGTTATCTACTTCAATCACACTTACCCAAACTTCAACAAAACAAATGAAAGAACATTTTCAGAGATTACCAAAATGACCAGAAATGGTTAAAAAAACACTTATATAATTTATGAACACTTTAAAAATATATGAACACTTATATTGACTTGAAATATGAATTCAATAAATTTTATTCCATCTATAGGATACATTTTTAGGAAAGAAAGATTTCACATTTAACTTGAATTAATATACTAACCACCAGTAATGTGTAACCTAATCTTGGTTTTATTAAAGACTGTCTCAACAACATATTTACATTTTAGTTTTGACATAATCACACTATAATACTGAATGAGGAGTTATATTTTCACTAATTTCATATCTTCTCCTCTGTTAACACTAACAGCATGTGACTCTTGTACTGATTTGTACAAAAATATACCAGAATACCACTCCACTCTGCACATAAGCTATTCCATATTGACGGTATTTCCTGGATCAGAATCACCAAAGCAAACTGTTCTCTTCACCCCATTGTCTATGCTGTGAGGCTTCTATTTGATCTTTCTTGATGAAAATGTCAGTTTTGTATTGATGTTTGTTCGTGAAATCTTATTTATATCTACCTACAACTGAAAAAAAAAGATGAAGTAACTCCGTTTTTTCGACTGATCTACTTATTCACTCACCTGTCCATCAAAATGATCTTCACAAAAAAACTTGGTGGTTGTGATAGCTGTATTAACAGCAGAAAACCATCTCATCCTAATGTCTTTATTGTTCGGAATGGAAATAACAAAGTTTCTTTTCACAGTTATCGATATTGTTCGAATTCAGAAGAACTTTTTGAATGATTTTTTACAACACAACCATAGAAAACACTCCCTGTGGAGTGTTTTCTATGAACACAACTGAGAACAATAACTTTAACCTCAATTTTCGTTGACTTGTTTAAGAATTTTTAACTAAGTTCAACTGTATATGACGGCTCAAATGGGCTCAATCCACTGAACCCTTCATCTTGGGCGTGACGTCGAAAAGTATGTTGTATGACCTCATTGACATCCACAAGTAAACATTTTTTTGACCTCGCTAGTACCTCACCGTATACATACAAAGAAACGCCACCCAAGAACAAAAACAATACTTTCAACATCTTCTGAAGACCTCTTAAGGAAGTGCATATTGCGTCCCAGAAAAACATTCACATGCCAACATTTTCAGAACATCCCAAAACCTCCCAGGGATGTTTGTGCTCGCTGGGGAACGTCTACTGAAACGTGCAAATTAATGAAAATACAACCACAAATGATAAACTAAGTGAAGATTAGAGAAAAACAACAGGTTCCTGTGTCTCTACGCCGGTAACCAGGCCGGATGACAACGGATTTGTCGGATAAAGGGGCCTTACTTGTATCGAAAAAAACTGGTTCCATCATTTCTACGCCGGTACCCAGGCCGGATGACAACGGATTTGTCGATTGAAGGAGCCAAATAGTATCGAAAAATTGGCACCGAAAGGAGTCAGAAGCATAATCCAATAGAAGAAGAAAATATAGATAATTTATATAAACCACAACAGGGAGGAGGTGATGGATACAATTCCAGACGCATCTTAGGTGCAGCCTCATCCCTATACGAAGTACCTGGGTAAATAACCGAAACGGTTGAGCCCATATAGAAGTAGGAAGGAAGGAAGGAGCCCTTCTTCGCATAACATTCAATTTTTGTATGGAAAAACGAAAGTTTCAAAGCAAAAAACAGAATAAAATACAAATACCTACCTGCAGCAAGCCATTCGAATTAAATATATTGGCAACATTGTAGCGATTTAAATTCATCAGAGGTATCTAAATCTTCACACCTACAGGGCCCGAAAAAAATCGTTAGGATGCTCGAAAGCTGATTAAGAATACATTTTCTGCATGCGTTTAAGATATTTGTCTTTCCTCAAATGTAGAATCTGTTAACATGGAACTAGATATTGATTTGACTATACCTGAATGAGGTAATAATGAGTACACCAAAATGTCTTGAAAATTTGTAAGCTTGTGGACTTATTGTGTGAATTATGGAAGCTAAAATTATGGTACTAATTAATATTTGATTAACGATTTCTTTTTTGCAATACACATGTAATTTAACAAAGCTGAGTTGTTCTTGGAATTTTCATCAAAATTAGAAACCGATTCAGGAACGAAAGATTCCAATAAATTTGAAAAGTGGTTCAAAACACTCTTTTTCTGATTATCAAAATATTTTCCGGATTTATATTTACCTCTTTTTAATCTACTCTAATTGGTGATTCCTTGATTTGATTGGATATTGGAGATGAAAGGCGTTTTTTGAATTGACTTTTAGATATGTTCGTATCTCCTGGCCATAAAAAAATGATTCCTTATTCAATACAGAATCAATCACAGAATATGTAATTACGGGCCCAGGAGAACAAGAACATTTTAATAATGTGACTTTTTGCAACTGAAAAAGACTAAGGGCCGGTTGTACAAACGGGAGTTCAGCTGTAGCTTAACTGAACTGAAGTTCATCTGAACCAAAGCTTAAGCTTTTGGTTCGTTGTACAAATTATGTTCAGGTCGAGTTTACTAAAGTTCCAGAGAACAATGTTTTTATATGGTTAGTAGAAGTTTTGCATACATATTTTGAGAGAAATGTCACGTGTACAGTTGAGAGTGACACAATGGAGGACACAATATAATAATTATTGATGTATTCATTATCTTGTATTCGTATATTGGAAGGCAAGTTAACAGACATCAGGACGCACTTGGAAAAATCTAAAGTACGGGTGCAAAATCAAAAAGAGTTTGTTACGAAACAGCACCAAGTTAGGGTGCTGTGAGAGTCGGAGTTCTTTCAATAGTTCGCAAAAAAAACTCTATGCTTTTTCCTTTCTATTGATAGTCGTTTATTCAACGAAGCTGAAAAATTTCACACCCGGTTATCACCATATACAATTGATCATGATAGTTAATATATAAATGCAAAGGATATTGGTGGACTGGGATGATACCAAACTAACCAACTCACCTGAAAAATACAGGTATATAACAACTTGGATGCACTTCACTGCAACAAGTTTGTAAAAAGCACCAGGACGTATTTATGCAACTGTTGAACACTGGTAGCTCACAATTGATACGAAAAAAGGTTCTTCAATTCGATACAACAAAACCCACATTTATTCCTGGTTTTTATATTTCAAATAAAAACATATTCGCGAAGGCACGGACAGGCATAGACATCTAGGGGCTAACTATATCAAACGACCGTTGTGAAAACAGATTTCGCTACAAGTTTGATGGGATGTCATATATAAACACGATTTGAAACGAGCAATATTATAAAATTCGGCACTGTTTGATCTCATTTTATCGCCATTTTGATAAACAAAGGGTGCAGCCAAGCAATTGCTCTGCTAAACTTTGTGAACAATCCTGCAGGCTGTTGATTCATCGATACCCACAAAATCAGCTACCACTTGTAAAAAGGAGCCAGTTATTGCATAAAAACGAAGAGTTACGAATACCATTGTTTCAGCGGACACAGCATTATTCCTACAAAAATGTATATAACTATATTGAAAAAGTTATGTATATTTACTTACTTTCGCGTAGGATGTGATATTTCATCTTGTATTACGTTATCTATTTTTTGAAAAACGAAATAATCTTTCAACAAACTCTGCATAATTTCATTTGTTATGATGGTTTTCACGGGTGCGAAATACTCTTGGGAGCTCGCTGTCGGTTAATTGGACCTACCAAATCTATCATTTCCTCCTCACCTGTATCCATAAATACATCCATTTGTGTTATAAATTATTCATATATAATTATTCTGAAGTAGCGCGCTCTGATAATATTTCGGGAATCCGCGCTTGAAACTGACGTTACATGTCGGTTTTGACACTGTGCCGAAGCTTAAACCGTCAAATTTGGAGGTTCTACTTGAGCTGAGGTTAAGCTCAACTCACATTTTCTCTGAACTCAAGTTCATCTACGGTTCAAGAAAAGCTGAGGTTTAAGCCTCCAATGTACAATCGGCCCTAAAGCAACTAAAAATGCTTGAAAATCTATGTATCAAAATGATTTTTGTGATTTTCAAATTCAGATTTGATTCCAATAATTGCTTTTGCTGAATATTTAGTCTCCCGTATCTCTGATTCTTCATCACGACTTGGACGGGATTTTACATCTTTTGATAAATAAGATGAACAGGAAGGAAATCGAGTAGGAATTACATCTCGTTTGAGCCTTGGAATTTTCAAATCTATTGTTAGAGTTTTGCCAGTTTTCGAATCGATATCTGTAGATCATCTTTAGAAAAATGTAATTCACAGACTCTACTGTACTTGGTTGGAGCGATTAATGGCCGCTATCCACTTTCTAGATAGGTTAGTATTCAAGGGGAAATTAAAAACATGAACTTTTGGGCCATTCTCATAATCCCCTCGGCACTCTAGTACACAACACTTATAAGGCATTGTTATTTCGCCTAACACAACACAAAATATTCAAGAAACACTAGTCTGATGAATATTCAACAAAATAATTCGATCACGCGAGTAACCGAACGCATCTTTGTGATACGCACTGCACACTGATCGTCGATCGATCCGTATATCGACCAGTCTGTCCCAAGAACAGCCTCAGTTTGTCGCGTCATGGGGATGGTGACGTCAGAGCATTCGGGTTGTATATCTCGCATTGAAGGCCGTCCCTTTCAGTATTTGAGATTGAAGATTCTAGAGTAAAAACAAAACAAATTACATGGAGAATAGAAACACTTGATTAGTTCGCATTATCTATTACCTATTTGCTGATAACTTCTCCTTATATGTGGCGGTAATAAAAGATACGACCATCTAATCTTGCTGCAGCTTCACGTATTTTTTATTTTTAGTTTGCTGAAACTTTGCTCATAGCTTGCAGATATCGTAAGTTATGTAAAGTATATCTACTTTGAGTTCTATTATATTGCGAGTTTTCGGGACCACCTTCTATATCCAGTCTGGGAAGACGTTTGTACTTCTGCAAACAACGTACCATCTACAGCCACAGCGAACATAACATACGTTGACATTTTGGAAATATCCATGGCATGATTTTCACCCCGAGGAATAAAATCAAGTTTCTTACCTGGATTACTGGTTAGGTTTGTTTCGTCCCCATAAAGTGAGAAAAAAAGGTCTATTATTGTGGAAAAATTGTAGATTTTTGCTCTCACTATTTGAATGATAACTCACGAAGTCCTTGATTACTTGCGTCTCAAAAGTATAATAATAATAATAATAATAATAATAATAATCGCTTTTATTGATAGTAAATAAATACATATGTAACACATTAACATACAAAAATAACATTGTTTACCTACTATCAAAAGGCAGAGTTAGCGTTTACCCATGTGTGAGATGGGTAAGTACTTTCTTACACTCAACCAGAGAGTCGAAAGAAATAATCTACATTCATAGTTTACAGAACAAGAAAAAACAACAAAATAATAAAAAAGGAGGTTAATAAATGTAAATATTCTTGAAAATAATGAGAAAAAAAAACATTTAGAAATAGACCACAATTATTATATAATCTATAATGAGTTACACAAAAAAAAAGTTTCCTGTCTGAGTAATGATTATATAATGTCTGATAACATTGAGATGATTGAATTATAATTTAATTTGAAGTTGAAGACATAGGTACATAGCAGAAGCTTATAAGTGTATATTATCCATTAACAGAAGATATTTAATTTTTTTCTTAAAAACTCCAATAGAACAATTCTTCAGATATTCTGGAACCTTATTATATAGCCGAGATATCATATACGAAAAAGAAGACTGATAGAGAGAGGTTTTGTGCATAGGTGGTGTCAACTTCGACTTGAATCTAATGTTAAGGTTGTGGATGTCTGTTCTATAAGAAATTTTTTCAAATAGGTATGGTGGCTTCTTATGTAGTATGATTTTGTGATACAAAACAGATGAATGCAGAAATATGCGTTTTTGAACATTTAGCCAACCCAGTTCTTTCAAAGGAGATGAAATATTATTTCGTTTTCTTAAGCCACAAATCAGACGGACACACGAATTTTGTATCAGTTGTAGTCTGTTCAGATCAGATTTGAGTAATGCTGGGCCGTAAACAACATCTGCATGATTTAAGTGAGACAAGACTAGGGCTTCGCATAAGATGATTTTACTTTTTTTGTCGAGAAAAGATCTGTTGGAGTAGATGAGTTTCAGATTGCAAAATGCTCTTCTGATGATAACATTCACATGCTTCGTGTATCTCATCGTATTGTCCATGATTAAGCCTAGATTTTTAACGGTATCTGTGAAAGGAATGAGTTCATTACTTACTCGAAGGTTGTTATTAAGTGAGCACCTATCACGGATGTTTTTATTTCTACTGAACAAAATGGCATTTGATTTCAATGGATTGATAGTGAGACACAATTTGCTCGACATGTCAGCAATAGCAGTGAGATCATCGTTCATTTTCTGAATAGTAAGGGCAAAATTACTTTCAGTTAACGGAAGGTATAATTGAACATCATCTGCATAAAAATGACTGCTGGAGTGATGTATAATTCTGTGTAAATCAATAGTGTACAAAATGAAAAGCAACGGGCCCAAGATTGATCCTTGTGGCACCCCATTTATGATATGCACGTAGTCAGACTGTTGGTTATCAAGCTTGACAGCTTGGAAACGATTGTATAGGTAATTTTTGAAAAACATAATGGAAGAATCGCTGAAACCAACATAGTGTAGTATGGCCAGTAAGAGGTCATGTTTGATTCTGTCGAACGCTTTTGTATAATCTAGGAATACAAGTAATACCAACTTTTTGTCATCCATATATTTGAGAATATCATCGGTAACTTTTAGAAGTGCTGTATTGCAACTATAATGAGACCTGAACCCTGATTGGTGCTGAGGTAAAAGACGATGATCATCTAAATGGGTCTTCATTTGTGAATGGATGATCTTCTCAAATATCTTAGATAGGACACATAGAATACTAATAGGTCTGAGAGATTTGAATTCGGTAGGATTGTTGACTTTTGGCAAAGGAAGAACAATAGCACGTTTCCAGATCGATGGAAAGGTATTTTTTTCTATACAGTAATTGAATATGTGACATATATGTTCTAAGATAGATGGACAAGCATGAAGTAACATATCAACACTTATTGAGTCAGCACCAACAGCTCGCGATTCAATGGATAGGAGTTGTTTATAGATGTCAGCTTCACTAATAGGTGCAAAGCTAAATGATCCTGCGCCGGGCAGACAGGTGTTGGAATAGTGGTTAAGAGTATCAGCTTCGAGTTGTAAATCACTCTGTGAAGAGCTCGCAAAATAATCGTTAATACCTTGAGCATTTTTCAAATGAGCTGGGATAGCTTGATTTCTAGTTTTGGAGTGGATGTTCATTTTGTCAAGTTCTCTCCATAGTGACCTGCTGTTGTTTCTACCATTTCTAGTTTTAAATTGGATATACGCCCTCTTTTCACGAATTATTGCATATTTAGTTTGGTTCCTGAGATCTCTATAGTAATTCCAATCGCGCTCTAGCTTGGTACGCTTGTATTTGATCAAAGCTTTATCTCGTAATGACATCATCAATTTGATTATTTCAGTTATCCAGGGTGCTGGTGGTCTAGTAATTTTGACAGTTTTGAAAGGTACATGATAGTCATAAGTTTCATTCGGGTTCCGATTTCAGAACTGTTCAAGAATCGTTCTTGAACTGCGCAGAAAAGGTGCGCACTCGTTTCGAATCCTAGGACTGTTTCAGAACGGTTCGAAAATTATGAAAACCCGAACGCGGCAAAATATGAAAACAATTGAAAACGAATAATTCAATGATTTAATTTGACATATCGAAAAATAATTTGCGGAAAATAAGTCATAAGATCATTACCTTAAATTATCAAAATGTCAGGTGGAGGTGAGTTCATATTGAAATGGTTCCCTATATTAAATATCTAAATTATTATTTTCAATTCAGATTTCAGTATGGATGAATTCATATGTTTCCGAAAAGAAAATCTCCAGACTGGAGAAGATAAATTTTTTAATAGGGAAAGAACTTTAAAGCTCCTTGAACTCTACAAATTATTTAAAAAAAAAATAGGCACGTTTGAGGTGAAGTCAATGAAAAAATTATGGGAATTAGTAGCAAGAGAGATGTCAAATCAATATAAGATCACTATTTCCTCAAATAAATGTGAAAATCGATTCAAAGTGTTGGAGAGGACTTATAAAAAGGTTATCGACAATAATAGTAAAACGGGTAGAGGAAGAATGAAGAACTTCGAATTTGAAAGTGAAATGGATGAAATTTTTGAAAAAAAGAAAAATATTAGACCGTCAATACTTCTATCCAGTGATAGTACTTTAAGAGAAAAATCTCCAGAACATTCGAGTGTTACCATAATTCCCTGCATTTCAATCCCAGAGAACGAAGATCCCATATTTATTGATGAGCCCTCCAGTTCCTATTCACAAAATCCCACGATAGATACTGCTCCAAAATCCCAAAAACGTAAGCGTGTTCCTGGCTGCACTTACCAGAAACGTAATGATATTTTAATAGAGCTCAAAAACGATATGAAGTCTTTTTATGAGCGAAGAGATAAAAGGGAGAAAGAAAAGCTAGACATTGCAAAAAAAAATCTCCAAGAAAAACAAAAGAAAAATGAATTACTAGGGGAGTATATTCAATTTTTAAAATCAAGTCAAAATAAAGATCAAATGATTAATTGATGCTTCTCTTCATATTTAAATTTGTTCCTGATGGGTTCCTCTTTTGTTGTTTTTTATTAGAGTTTATTGTTTTCACATTTTTCTGTTATGATACTAGTACAAGAATTACAATACAATTAAAATTAAGATGTAATGTTTTATTGAAGTATAGGTATGTATTAATTGAATATCAGTCATATGTCTAATGTGGCAGCTATATAATTTCTATAATTCACACCAATTTCATTCCTCTCATCATTATAATCATTATCAGCTTCATTTCTGATATTTTCTTCATTTTGGTTCAGAATCATTTCATTGAATATCATATCATCCATGCACATATTATGTAAAACACAGCATGCTCTCACAAAGTGGCAAATAAATTCTATTTTTCTGCTCTTCAGATGGTAGAGCTGACGAAACCTTTGCTTGAGAAGCCCAATGGTGTGCTCAATGAACACTCTGCAATGGCTGAGTTTTTTATTATATTTTTTCTGTACATTAGTCAAATTTCCATTATCTTTGAAAGGAGTTAATAAATTTCTTAGACAAGGGTAGGCACTGTCTCCTAGCAGAACATAATCCCTACATTTTTCTGCTAAATTTTGGTTTAAAGGGCTAGTCCTAAAAACTCTGGCATCATGGACACTTCCTGGATAGCCTATGAATATATCCCTTATTTTTTTAGAGCTGTCACAAACAACTTGAACCTGAAACAAAGATAAGATTCTGGTTATTATTCATTACTGTCCTTCCTCAAAATATGAACAAAATGAGCCTTCTGACAAATGGGATTTTGAAGTGGGATTAATAAATATGTGTGGTGTTGAGAGGAAGATGATTTTCAAGTTTTTAATCACAGAAAACTGTGCTTTTGATTTATGTATTCCTGATTTAAAACGGACTTAAGCTCCAAAAGTTCTTCAGATTACTACATTGTGACTTCACATTCCTGTTCAAAATATAAAAATATGTGAATTCTTTAGCTCAGATTAGTACCTACTATTGTAATTAAAAGAGCTGTGATCCCATATCATTTGATTTTTTTCTCATTATATGAAAAAGAGGATAGTATGTAATAGAATCATTACCTGAATAGAATAATATTTCTTCCTGTTCAAATATGATTCTGCATCATCAGTAGGTGCATCAATTCTTATATGAGTGCCATCTATGCAGCCAATGGCAATAGGAAAACCCATCTCTGCAAATCCCTCTGAAATATCTCTGCATTCCATAGCTGATGGCCAAACAATGAAGTTGCTAGACATATTAGAGAGAAAAGTTGTCACATCTTGAACAATTCTGTGTAGTGTGCTCATAGATAAATTGAACCTATCTGCCACATCTCTAAATGAAGTTGATTCATTGCTGGCAAACCATAAAAAGGCCAGAATACATTTCTCACTACCAATTCGTTTGAAGCCTGTATCTTTTTTGGAATAATATTCTGAAGCTTCAAACTCTCTCCTGAGTCTAGTTACAATTTCTCTGGAAACCCTGAAAAGGAAGGAAGAATACTGTAATATACTTACTCCCTAGAGTCTCTTTACAATGTCTCTTGGAACCCTGGAAAGAAAGGAACAATACTGACTCCCTAGAGTCTATTTACAATTTCTCTTGGAACCCTGAAAAGGAAGGAACAATACTGACTCCCTTGAGTCTATTTACAATTTCTCTTAGAACCCTGAAAAGGAAGGAACAATACTGACTCCCTTGAGTCTATTTACAATTTCTCTTGGAACCCTGAAAATGAAGGAAAAATACTGTAATATATACTCCCTTGAGTCTATTCACAATTACTCTGGAAACCCTGAAAAGGAAGGAAGAATACTGTAATGTACATTTAACATGAAAATTTAAGGAAAAATTATTGGTAAAAATCACAGCATTTTTAGCTAGATTTTCAACATGTTGTACCTTGTACACATACTTACATAATTCGACACTCACCTGAAATGTTCAATGAATTGTCTGTCTGAATATAATGGAATTGTCTCCTCAGCATATCTTTCATTTTTAGGTTTGTCTAACAAAAGTTCAGGAATTATTAGATTAGGTACAATATTAGCAACTTCAGCAAGGAACTCTTCATCACTGCTTGCTGAGGACGATGAACTACTAGTATCAAACAAATCTACTAAATCCATAATCAATGAAAATATTAAAAACAGCAACAAACAGAATGAACAAAAATATTTGACACAATGACACCTATGAAAATGAGCAATGAGCATGCGTCAAAAATAATCCCAGAACGGTTCACGCTCGATAGCAGGTACTGATTTCGGACGGTTCTAGGACTGTTCCAGGACGATTCTGAAAAAACCCGAACGCGTAACAAGTCAGTCCTAGAACGGTTCGACAAAACCCGAACGCGACCAATTCTACTGCGCATGCTCCTGACAGTCCTAGAACAGTAATCGTTCGAACCCGAATGAAGCTAATAATGGATATGAGTATATTGTTGAAGCATTCTACTTTAGAATCGATATTTTCTAGGCGGTATATTGGGGAGAAATCAGTATGAGTCAGATCAATAGAAAATGAGTCAAAATTGAATTTTTTGAAATCACGAAATGTACGCAAATTAGGTTCTGACAAGACGTCGCCACTTCCGATCGAACAGGATACAAGACAGTGATCAGAAATTTCTGAGGCATCACTGACTAGTACGTCATCGACATGAATGGATTCAGAGCATAAAATTAAATCAATAGCTTTGGCGCTATGGTTTGGCTAATTCTGGTAGGTTCGAGTATTAAATTCTTCAAATCATAGCTTGAGATAGTGTTGTTCAAGAGTTTGGAGGCACTACTTTCTACATCCAACATGTCTATATTAAGATCACCAGCACATAATAGGTAGTCATATTTGGGAGCAATTATGCTCACAGTACTCTCGAAATCATTTATAAATTCGTTGATATTTTGCCTGGGTGGACGATAAAGGACACCAAGTGCATATTTTTCATTTTTCACGGAGAATGATACCCATAATTGTTCAGTGTTACTAGGATCAATAAGCACAGGTTTAACTTTAAAGTTAGATTTCAAGTAAATTGCCACACCACCACCTCTTCCCGTCAAGCGATCTTTCCTGTACAATCTGTACCCATTGAGTGCGATCAGGTCATCTGGGATATCTTCTGTGAGCCATGATTCAATGACCAGTATTATGTCAAACTTCAAATATACACAATTCTTAAACTGTTGGAAATGTGCTACTAGCGATCGCGAGTTAATATGGCCAATCTGGATAATCATGCTTGCATGGATTTAATGGAAAACTCTATGTTAAGGTTACAAAAATAATAGAGGAACAGAAAAATATGAAAAAAAACAGTAATAGGTAAAAGGTATCTGTAAGTACAAGTTAAGTTGGGCGAATGGATTGAGAACGGAGTCTTGTTTTTGGATTCTCGAGGATGCTGCTTGTGGGAGAGTTAACCAATTTCCTCTTTCGCTCTTCTGAAGTACCCCCGTAGATGTCAGCAACAGAGCCGTTTACCAGTCTTGACTTATCTTCTTCAATTAATTGAATTAATTGTGCATGAGTACAGGATGTGCCGTCAATCAATAGTTTGTTGTTTACAATTTTTGCATTTGGGTCAGTGACTTTGGCCAATTTGAGTTGTTCGCTCATAAATTTACGCTTTAAATAGTCTTCTTTAGCGTAATCTTGCAAGAACAGCACACCGAGTTTTTTCAAGTCGGCGTTTTTGTTTCGAGAATTGGTGAGAATTTGGGTTTTGAGAGTGAAGTTGGTTACTTCTGCTATTATTGATCTTGGTTTATCACCATTATTTTTTCCTATCCTGGTAACAAAGCGGAAGTTGTTATATCCAAATTTTCATGCAATAGTTTTGGCATCCACTATCCAACGAATTTGGGGATTTCCCAGTTTGTCAGAATTTTCACCTTCGTAAATATCTAAGAGTGTTTCTTGGTACCCCGTATCCCAACAACACCCTTTCCATTTTTGCTTCAAGATAATTGCGCCGATAAGGCGTTTTTGTTAAATACGATATTTTTCGAAAAGGGGAGACGCGAGATAACTTTTGAAGTTATGGTGGTCTCAATAAGAGTTGAAATGAATATTAATCCCATTGCACCATCACTTTCCATGCACAGGGTTTAGAGGCCAGAGGAGACTATTTGGCTATCTCAAATTTAGCGAGTTTAATAATTAATTTTTTGTGAGCTCACCTCAAGTTTCTTCAATGTTAGGTCGCTTCAATAGCGAGAAAAATATTTCACTAGATTACTTTTCGTTTTTTTTATATTTATTCCAAGTAGGCGGGTGTCATCAGTGACGGTTTGTCCGTAACATCAATTAACTGATTTGATTTAGTTACTTGAGAACCAGTTTATACTCGTTTATAAAAACATCCCATAGAAAAAAATTGTGTTCGCTAGTGAATTTGTCTCGAATCGAGTATGCGGCCTCATTTTTTTTGGATATCCTACAGTCACCGAGTTACCCTATACAAACATCGAATTTTGCCAACCCTGTAAATGCCAATTGACAACTAATCTCTAAAGGTCTGTTCGCTATGTCTCCATTAACTACACTATTGTACAGAACAGTAGATTGTGTTAACAGTAGATTGTGATAACGTTCGGTGATTTCTCATGTACACTTACACCATGTTCGTTGTTAAAATGTTGTATCACGAAAAAACCAGTTGTTACAATCGATTTAGAGGAGGTGTGATAAGTATAGTGCAAATGGATGTTGGATAATATGAGGTTAGATGTATATATAACGATATATTTTGAAAAAAAAAACAACTTCTTCGACAAAGTGCGTAATGGTTGTATTTGTTAGCCGGGAATCTTTTGTCCCCATTTACGAAAGCATCAAAAGAATTTACATCAATACCATTGATTGATCCTCGTCAGATGAACTTGTCAACAATTCATCGTCCTAATTCGCAATGATATTCTCTATTATTTCATCATCACTGTGCATTTTTGATACATTCAAAAGAGATTCACAAGCAACGAATAAATACAAAATAATTATAAGAATTACCTCGAAATCAAAATCCTAGGATTAGCAGAAAGCAGAATAAAAGCACCGAACAGATGTTGAACTGATTACACTCTACTTCACTACACTCATCGACAACGACCAGTGGTTGTAAGAAAATGTAGTGTACAATATAAATTTCACGCATAAACAGCGAACAGACCTTTTAAATTAAACGTATTCTGAGTGTAGCTTTTTATTCTACAGGCAGTACAAGATCGAGTGCTAGTACTAAAGGCTCAACTAGAGTAAATAGACGACAACCTTGGAAGGGACCCAGCTGCCTACATTCTCTTTACACTCTTCTCATACAGCCTTTCGAAGAGTTCATGCCAAATAAAGGTGAATATTCTTGTGATTATTGGCGCTTTTACAATAAAATTTTCCATTAGGATCCCCAACTGCTGATGGTTCAAATCTCAGAGAGTTGATATTGGTACTAGAAGGCGACCTATACCTTGTACCGTTTCCAGTTCTACGTTCAGCAAATGAAAACTCTGAATATCTGTGTGAAAGATTCTCATTATTTGTAGTTCCAAATTTGACGTCACTCAGAACTGGAAGAACAAGAAAACAAGAGCAAGACCAAACAGTAAGTTGAATCCTAGCGAACACAATCATGATTTCATTGATGGATCCAAGTTTAAACATCATCAGTTGGTAATTCAAATAATTGCTGATATATGAAAACTGATAGATATTGTTACGATATTTCTACTTGGATTCGTAAATTTAATACACAGAATAATTTATTTCAATACTACCTAGCTTTTCTTTCTAAACTGACTGTCCGTGCCGATCCGTTTCGTTTATATAGGCACAAGTGTTCATTATCGTAAAATCATCCAATCTCCAGAAATAACAGGAAGTAACTAGAACTACCGCGATGAATCACCCGCTAATTATTCCGGTGTTCTCAGAAATGCACAGTCTGTAACAATATTTTAGATGTATTCACAGCCAGTCAGCCAATACACCACTGCGACAGCGCAAGCTTTAAAAAATAATATTCAACGTTTTCATCGAAGATGATGAGGAAACAACAATATATAAAGTGGGCAAAATGAAATTCCTACCTTTTTTTCACACAAATAATTCGTATAAAAAGAAAAGTTGTTTATCTGATATAACTCTTATTTCAAAATTCAACATCCAGTACTTATTCTTTATCACAATTGTTTATATGGAGTACAAAACCTTCATTTCTATATATTTTTTTATAACTTTCGACCCCAATAATCTCTGCAAAGTCATTCCTGAAATGAACGAAGATAATATCACTTATCCTGATCGATCGTTTTGAAAGCATATTTGAGATCTATTACGAATATATTGGGAATCACTTTTTTTTCATTTATTGCTTTTCTTCATTTGATATTCATCTGAAATATTTCTAAGTTACTACGAAAACCATATAACCAGATAAAGGTCGTTGTATACCTTGTGCTATGTAGATTCAAAATAATATGAAACAACTTCTTCTGTTAATTTTGTTTTCAATCATTTGAATGGAATATCGAAATTATGTTGACGCTTTTCTAGTATTGACTGAAATACGTGCATTTACTCCTAATAATACTTATATCTAAATAGGTAAGAAGCCTCATAATAGGTAATCCAAAACTGCCTAGCACAATAACAGAACATTGGGGATGGAAAGATATACCACAAGCAGAACAAGAAGCAACAATGGTAGCCGAGCTATTACAAACTCAAGTACTAGTTGGGCCCACTGCCACCAAAGAACAAGTCCTCAACCAGATCCAAGAAGCGGAATGTGTCCATTTCGCCACTCACGTTTCGTGGAAACTCTCTTCTTTGGTTCTTAGTCCTGCAGAGGTGAATTATCTCTTTAGATGAAGCATCAATGTAACCAAAAGTCAATTGTTTATTTAGGTTCTGGACCAAACTCATTCCAAGCGGCTGTACTTAACAGATGTGACAGATGATGATGAACACAACGAAGTATCTATCTCTACCGAACTACCACCCTTATCAGAATTTTTATTAAGTGCTGCGGACATATTGACGCTGAAACTATCAGCTCGATTAGTAGTGGTGAGATAACAGAATAATAATAACATAACGAGAAATGCACTGACCAAAGTTGATGATTTCAGGTAAGTTCTTCGCACACTAGAGATCAACAAGGATGGGCAACATCTGACGGACTGGTAGCGCTTGTAAGATCCATATTATCAGCCGGAGCTCAAGCAGTTCTCGTATCTCTTTGGCCTGTACCCGACATGGCCACAAAAATCCTCCTTAGAGCTTTTTATTCGGCCTTATTACAAGGTACCAGGGCAGCGAGGTAAATGCACCTACTTCTGATAAATCGAAAACATATCATTGAGAACTTTTTCAGGGCTCTGGCAGAAGCTATGCAGACTGTTCAACATACGAAACATTTTGCACATCCTGCTAACTGGGCAGGATTCGTGCTGGTCGGTTCGAATGTTCGTCTTTCCAATAAAGTCGCGCTTATGGGTCAAGCTCTCTGTGAACTTTTACAAGTGCCTGATAAATGCCGGGATGCAATGAGAGTGACACTCCATTTAGTTGAAAAGAGCTTACAGAGGATACATCGGGGTCAGAAGAATGCCATGTATACCACCCAGAAGTCGATTGAAAATAAAGTGAGTTTTCAATTTTTCTTTGCGTGGATCAGTAATTACAGGCGAAATGTTGATTCATAGGTTGGCTCAGTAACTGGTTGGAAGGAGCTTCTCATGTCGGTGGGATTCAGATTTGAACCAGCCTCGAATGGTATACCTAGTAGTGTATTTTTTCCACAATCTGACCCTGATGAAAGGTTGACTCAGTGTTCAGCTAGTCTTCAAGCCCTGCTAGGTAATTCATTCAATTCAATCGAATACTGAGTTGTACCACATAATTTCTCTAAACTACGCAACACTAATTACGTCGCACCCTGAAATTTTGCCCCTGTTGAAATTTGAATAACCTTTTTCTGCTTTGAACAATTTGAATTCTGTTTACACTTGTTCTTGTTTGACCGAGGTATAATGCCGGATGTCCAGACAAAGGATAATCTCACCTGGTGATACTGCATATTTTGATAAACTCCAGGTCCTATGTTGCCCAGCACAGCCGTCATTACCCGGTCACGTAATCAGGGGAAAAATGGACTGTATTCAGAGTATATTGATAAGGATCACTCGCGCCTGTACACCATACACAGTTTGAATTTACAAATTTGAGGTTTTGAGGTTCGTGGGAGAATTTTCGTACTCAACTCTACTGTACGTCTCTCTATCCTCGACGCGACCCACTTCGAACCTCACAAAAAACAGATTCTTTTACGAGACTTTTTGTCTTCTCGGTGAGACTCCGGACATTTTTTGTGAACTCGTGCAAAATATAGGGTGCGCCAATAATAGGAATTTTCGAAAACTTGTTTATATATAAGATATAACTAACCTATAATTAAGGTATATTGATTAATGAAAATTAAGAATTTAATTATAATACCTAACCTAAGTGCGGATAACGAACAACACTGTTCGCTGTTTTATGAAACTGTGCAAAATTTCGTAATTTTCTAAAGGATCCCAAATGAAGAAAAACAGTTTTTTTTTCAACTTCAACAGCAGAGGCATGAAGATGATATCAGTACCTTGGGCCATCTCCAAAATTGTCTTCTTATCTCTTTTATTCACAGAGTGATCTCAAAAATTTTTTGGTTTTGCAGTCATAACTTTTTTCCTCTTCAACCGATTTTCAAAATCTCTGGCTCATTTTGAAGCTGAAACATTATATGAGAAGATATAAGATCAGAATTAACTCAAGATGAACATTCAAGATCGAGGATATCCTCAAAGTTGGCCCAAATCTGAAACACCTGTAAATCCCGGCTGGAAGGAGAATTAAATGAAAGTCAACTTGTTTTCGGAAGGATCTTTCATTCTGGATACATCCAGATCTTTTTTTCTTTCAGTAGTCAAAAATTGTGCGTGAGAAAACCAAATTGAAACGCCATTTTCTCGAAAAAAAATCTGCCCGAGAAAAATGCATGGCCCGTAACCAACGTAACAAGAATCATAATGAGTGACTGACAAGACATTGAAAATTATGTTTTCGTGAAAATAAAGATAGGGACATAAACAATTATTTGTAGTTCTTTCTTTTCTGAAGATATGACTTCATAAAAAAATTCAAAATAAAAAAAATTGAGAGTACAACAAAATTTGGTCTTTCATCATGTTTTGGATTTTTTCAAACAATTCAATTTCTCAGACCCCCAATAAAAAATTTATACGTACGCCTATGAAAAAAATTTTTTATCTCTTTGATCAACTCTGTCCGCTAAACACAGCTATATGGGTACCGCTTGTCTCGATTCTGAAAAAAAAAACTTGTTTTCGCCCTGTACATCAAACTATGAGTACTCGAGTTTGGGCGATTCTTAGTAGTTTTGTACGAAACTCACGAAAGTACCCCAAGGGGGAAGGAGGGGGGAGAAACATTTTTTTTAAATCTCCGATCCCGATGTGGGGGTCAGGTGACATATTTTTTCCGATATATCTAATCGTTTGACCAGCAAACATTATCCCCCCAAAAAAAATTTGCGGGGGAGAAGGTCAGAAATTTTTCTACAGTATTTTTGGTGGTAATATATTCGTTTCGATCAAACAACGTTTTGGATAATTTATTTTAAATCGGGATTTCGAGGTGGTTTTAGCTTTGGGTTACCTTTGCAGACACCCTTGATCTTTAATATCCATTTCAAGTTTTAATTCTAATCTTTATGTCTGTTCATGTAACGTTTCAGCCTCAAAATGATCCTAAGATTAAGAAAAAAAAGAGGAAAAAAGTTATCACTGCAAAACAAAAAAAATTGATTTTTTGAGATAACTCTGTAAATAAAAGAGATAAGAATACAATTCTGGAGATGGCTCATCTTTATGCCTTTGCTGTCAAAGTTGAACAAAAATTGTTTTTCTTCATTTAGGATCACTTTGAAAATTTCGAGATTTTGCACAGTTTCAAAAAACATCCTGTAGCAATTTTATGGAAAAAACATCATGTATCAAAAAAGTACGAGATTATAGCTGAAGGACTGAGCTAGCGAACAATGTAAACAGAATTCTAATTGTTCAAATCAGAAAAATGTTATTCAAATTTCAACAGGGGCAAAAGTGTTGCGTAGTTTAGTTCAAAAAATTATGCATAATGCTTGCTTTTGTTCCCCATCAGGTTTGACTGGTACTTCGATACAAGCATTATCAAAACTAACTTCCAATTCGGATATAGCTGACGATGTTATTGCAGTCATTCAGTCAGCTTTGTCGCAGTTTTCTTCGAAAAGTACTGAAGTTGAAAGTTTGGACATATCCCTGAATGTCCGGTAATTATTTGAGCATGGGTTGATATGCCTGAGAACTCATTTCGATATGTATATTTTCAGATTGTGGAGAGTACCAGGATGTCACGAGCTTCTGGCGTCTTTAGGGTTCGATCTCATAGATGTTGGTCAAGATAAGGTCATACTGAGGACTGGTAAACTAGCAAATAGAAGAAACATACAATTTACATTACAAGCGCTGCTAGCTTTATTTGGTGAGCATTTTTTATATCATATTATATAATGCTTGCACTCTCAGATCCTCGTAATGTACTGTTGGTCTCGTTTTTCTCACCCACCACGCACGAATTTGTAGCTATATACATAAAACCATAATATTCAATGTCAATTTGTGTGAAGATAATAACTTATTAGGTAAGTGAAATAAATGATTAGAGAAATTATTGTTAATCAAATCTTTGTTGGGGAATACCAAATATTGTGTATGTTGGTACCCCAAATATTGGAAGAAAAAAAGTTTATTTCCTTTGGCAACTCAGTATAATTGGAATAGATTCAGAAATTACGGTTACACAGTATCAATATAACGTTTGATGGTTTTCAGAGGTATCTGTCCCCATTTGGAGAGGTGCAATCGTTTTTATAAACGACACATCATGTGACTTAGGAGACCATAGTTTTTTTTGAATAATAAATAACAGTATGTTTATTGAAGAATTCATTCGCTACCCAAGGCACATGAACTGTCAGCACTTTACGATATTAGGTTATTATGTTATGTTGATATGTTTATTAAAACATGAACTAATTGGAAGAGAACTAACATTTCGAAATGGTATGATGAACAAATCAATATGATATAATATAGTGTGATACATTTATATATGGCAAACATAGCAATAGCCTGAAGGGCGCACTTTACAACATCCGTCCCCCTCAAGAACGAAATTTGTAACTTGGATTGTTGCAAATTTCTGTTGATTTATTTTCAGCATGTTCATCTGAAGAGTCAGAAATATCATTGTCAATTTCGATTTCAATAGGATTTTCAATTCCCTGTGAATTTTGGGGTGAATTGCTACTCGGCGATTTTTTTAAACACTTAATATTATTTCTATACTTATATAAAACAAAAATGATTCCTATCATGATAAATAGGTAAATAAAAACATAATGATGAATATGATCGAATTGTATGTCATTATCTTCAAACATCTCTTGTTCCTTGAGCTTCAATGTGTTCACTGCGTAACTGATCCTTTCTAGTTTATCAATATGTTGCGATGAGATTAGTAAAGTCTTATTCAATAAAGGAAAAGCATTTACATTCAATGAATTATTGAGCATATTGGTATTAATATCAAAATTTGGATAATATGAACTATACGTTGAATCACTGTAAGATTGTGAGTCTAAAGAGTTCAATATAATAGAACTAGTGAATGCAGAACAATGAGGATTCATTTTTAAAATACCAGTTTCGTATAAGAAAATTTGTTTTTCAACTTTACCACATTTTATTGTCAAGAATTCCTTTTTCGGGCTATTGAAAATCCAAGAATTTGGTTGATGTAATTGAATGAAAATAGTGCTGTCAATGAAAATTATTCGTTTTTCGCATGTTTCTGGCATGGTACTGCGTGGGAGAAACAATAACGCTTCGCAGGTTTTGTGTAGTTGCAAAAGGAACAAAGGATATTTTTGTTTACAATTATACTTATTGTCTAGAACTAGGCATTTATCGATATCTTGATGATCAAGAAGAAAATAATGTTGTTTAACACTATCTATTGCTAAGAATGGTTTTTCAGGAATGATGAAACAAAACAAGTTTTTATTATAGTGCATGGGTAAACTCGTCATTTTCAACAAGTCATATGAGTTCGTACTAACTAAAGGGATATGTAAAATAAACATGAGAGAGTTATCTATTAAAATTACATTTGGTGACATAGATTTATACAATTCTAAAGAATTTTTCTGCGTTAATAATACAGGGAAAGTCAAACCTGAAGGCATATGCATACTGAATTGTACCAAATGATTGATCAAATTTTTTGGGCTGATAATCAGTGGATGAACATTGCCATTTTGTGCTGATAATATGATATTCAATAAATTGTTTTGATATAAGTCGAACTGATTTGTAAGCATGTCGAACATTAGCAAGTGTTGATCTAGTTGTTCAATGATTTCGAAATGTGCTGAGGCATTATTAATCATAATAGTTAGATTGTTAACATAATTTTGGACATTGGAGAACTTTCTATCGAAATCATGTAGATTTATCATAGATGAATTCATGTATTCCATAGCACTTTGAAAGACACTCGTCTGTTCCAATAATAGTTTTTGAAAACCTGATTGTTTATTTTCAAGTTTTTTGATAGCATTATTGTAATAAATAGCATCATTCTCATCTAAGGTACCAAAAAGAACTTTCGCGGTACTTCCAAAAATATTTAATAATCCCCTTTTTGCTCTGGTCTCTTCAAGTGGAACATCAGAATTTATCAATAATTCGTTAATCAATATATTTGTTTCCCTAGTTTTCTGTAATGTCAACCTCATCACATTTGTGAATGCGGCACATTGTTTAAAATTGGCTTCTACTAATAGTACTGATTCGCAAAGGCGATTAGCTTTTTCAAAATTATAATTCAACAATTTGTAGAGACTGAAATATGATTTCAAATCTAGCTTGGTTATCATTTTCCAATAGCTATTGTATAAGGAAACAGTATTGAATTGTTCGTAGTAAATTCCTGCACTTTCGCTGATCTGAGTAACTTGATATGTCGTCAGAGTATTGTTATAATCATTGTCACCTAATGAACTACGTACTAATAATTGAAGGAAAAGTATAATTATTTTCATCAAATTCATCACGACTACTCTTCGTATGCTGTTTATTCTAGGGTTTTATTTCTGAAACAGAAAATGTTTCATATTAGTTATGATAAAGTTTCAGTCTATTATTGTGAACTTTTGTTCGCTTTTTCTTAATCAAGATAGTTGTGTTTACGTTCGAATGTATTTCTACTACTTTATATGGACCATTCCAAACTGATGATAGTTTTTTACTTTTTCCTTTGACTGTAGATTCGTTTTTGAGTAAAACCAAATCACCAATTTGAAATTGAACTGCGTTCACGTTTTGATCATAATATTCCTTAGATTTTTGCTTATTCTTAACAAGATTATCCCGAGCTATTTCATGGGCATGCTGAAGGCGAGATTTCAGTTCACTATCGTAATCATTGTAATTATATGATAATTCAGGAGATTTTTTCAAACTCGATGGAATTTCTACAGGATGTCCATAAAGTAACTCAAATGGAGTATAGTTAGTGGCACTATTTACTGATGAATTGAAAACGAATTGTGCATAAGGCAACCATGTATCCCAAGAGTTTTGATCGTTATCTATATATGTTCTCAAATATTCGGTAAGAGTTTTATGTGATCGTTCTAGTGCACCATTGGTCTGTGGTCTAAATGCACATGTTTGAATTTTGTGTATTTTCAAAAGTTTACAGACCCTTTTGAAGAGTTCACTCAAAAAATTCTGACCTTGATCAGTGAGAACTGATTCGGGAATTCCGTGTCGACATATGATATTAGTGACAAAATGTTCAGCTATGCTACTAGCTTCTTGATTTTCTAGAGGTATTAATTCGCAAAATTTCGTCAATTCGTCTTGGAAAGTTAGTATGTATTTGTTATGATTATATGTTACTGCTAACGGACCAACAATATCTAAACTTATCTTTTCGAAGGGTTTTTTGGCTGTAGTAGTAATAGTCATAGGCATTTTTGTATATTTGGAGGATTTATTTCTTTGACAGTAATCACACTTCGTAATGTAGTCATGGATGTCCTTATACATTCCAGACCACTTATACTTCCTTCTGATTTTTTTGAAAGATCTATTTACGCCTAAATGTCCTCCTAATGGACTATCATGGCATTCCTTGAGAATTTGTTGTATTTCTTCTCTCGAAGTTACTTTTATAGTATTACTATGAAAAATTGTTATCTTGATATCAAGATTCTTAAAAACATATCTCATCATTGTTCGAATATTTTCAATTTTCAAGCTTTTGAATGGAATGTTTCTTGTGAAATTTATCATTGATAAGCTATTTATACTATTTATAATTGCAAATTCCTTTATTATCTGTAATGCATCGAAAATGTTTTCATAACTGACCTTCTTAACATGTTCGTGAGAAGGTATGAATAAGGTGCTGTCTTCCTTAAAGTATTGAATTCCGAGTTTTGTTAAGGTTGCAGATTTTAGTTTATTTACAATATTTACTTCGACTGAATCATGAGCTGTTGTTATATCGGTGCTAATAAAATATACTCGTAAAGAGACAGGGTCGCACTCAGAAATATTCTTGTGGCTATCGATGATATTAGAATTTATTATGACATGATTTTCCTTTTCCTTCACGAACTTTTCATATTCAGAACATGTATTTATTGCATTGATGTGATGTATTCTACTCAATGCGTCTGCATTGGAATTTTGTATTCCAGGCTTATGTTTTATTTCAAATTGGAATTCTTCTAGTTTTAACCGGAATTTCATGAGACGACTACCTGGGTCTTTAATTGAAAACATCCACAATAACGGTTTATGATCGGTACAAATAAGAAACTTACGACCATATAAGTACGGCCTAAAATATTTGCAACTCCAAACTATTGAGAGCAACTCCTTTTCGATCGTACTGTAATTTTTTTCAGCTTTGTTAAGAGTACGTGAGGCGTATGCTACAGGGAGATCTTTGCCAATCTCTCCTTGTGACAAGACTGCTCCTATTGCAGTGTTACTTGCATCGGTAGTTAAAATAAAAGGATTAGTGAAAACGGGAAATTGTAATATCGGAGGGTTGCACAATTTTTCTTTAAGTATTTCGAATGCCTCTATACAGGAAGGTGTAAACTCGAAAGGAACATCCTTTTTTAGGAGATTATTTAAAGGTTGAGTGATTTTCGCAAAATTTTGGATATGGCGTCTATAGTAACCAGCCAATCCTAAGAAAGATTTTATTTCAGTGACATTTTTAGGGACAGGAAATTCCTTCACTGCTTTTATTTTAGCAGGATCAGGGCTGATGCCGTTTTCCGTGATTATATGACCTAAATAACTCAATTCGGGGCGTAGAAATTCGCATTTTTCAGGTTGCAATTTAAGATTATACATTCTCATTCGGTCAAATATTTCTACCAACTTTTCATTATGCTCCTTCAGAGTTTTTGCATAGATGATGATGTCATCAAGGTACACAAAGCATTTTATACCTTGTAATCCGGAGAGAACGTTATTCATCATTTTCATGAAGGTACTGGGTGCTCCCTTAAGCCCAAAAGGCAAACGGTTGAATTCATAGTGACCGTAGGGCACGCTGAAAGCAGTTTTATGTTTATCCTTAGGTTCCATCAGAACCTGATGATATCCCGATGCCAAATCTAGCGAACTGAAAAATTTTGAATTTCCTAACTGGTCTAATATTTCTGTAATATTTGGCAAATAATAGACTTCGTCTAGAGTTTTTTCGTTGAGTTTTCGAAAGTCAACAACTATTCGCCATTTTTTATTTCCATTCGAATCTGGCTTTTTAGGAACGACTAAAAGAGGGGAATTATATGGAGATTTTGAATCTGAAATGATTCCATCTTTGAGCATCTTATCGACTTGATTTCGAATTTCTTCGTGTTGTTGAAATGGTAGTCTATAGGGCTTGATGTTCACAGGAATATCATTAGATGTAGGTATGGAATGTTTTATTGCGTCTGTATGAGTTAAGCTATCACCCTGTAGGTGAAATATATCATGGAAGGATTTGCAAATTTCAAGAATACTGTCTTTTTCATTTGGATGCATGTGAGACGTTCGTAAGGATTCTGTTAAATTTGTTAGTCGTTCAAGATTGCAATGAGGTTTATCAATATTAAGAATTTCATATTCGGCAACATTTTCAAAAGTGACGAACGGATTTTCGATTGTCATATCTTGATCATTGGTATTAATGAATGCTATATTGCAATACCCATTTTTTGGCTTGACTATGCAATTTCCAACGAAGACTCCGTCTAGAATTTCTGAAGATAAGCATAAAGATTCGGATTTTTGTGTTGTTTTTATTTTGCGTATAACTTCACTCCTTGCTGGCACAACAATTTTAGTATTGCATGTGTTTTGCTGTGTTTTCATGAATTCGAAAGATAATGTTTTACGTTCATGTGTGAGAGATAATATTTTATTTTCATAATCAATTTGAGCTTTGAGTTTAAGGAGGATATCTTTACCTAATATTCCATCTTGCAGAATAGGAAAATTATCATTCACGATATGTATAGGATGTATAAAAATATTTTCACCTAACTGAAATTCACCATAGCATATACCATATGTTTCAATAAGAGATTCTGAAATACCTTTCAAAAAAGATTTATGTTGGGTATGACAAATTGCATCACCTTTGGTACAAGATTTTTTCAAAAGACTAATGGAGCTTCCAGTGTCGAGTAGAAGATTAGCTACACTATTTTTCGCTAATAGTAAAGGAAATATTACACTTTCGGCTTCTTCAGTATTGCAAGGCTCTAAGCGAAGAATTTTATTTTCATTATTAGAACAATATGATTCAGGACTTGTAGCGATAGGAATATGCATAATTGAAGAACTACAAGTATTTTTCAAAGGACGGCAGTTTAAAGATCGCTCACCCGACGTGCACTGCCTGTCTCTGCAGTCGGTGTTCGGGAGTTTCCAGAATCCGTAAGGGAGTTGTTTGAGTTTGATTGATATTGATCGACCCTTTTCTTTTTGAAACAATCACGTATATGGTGACCTTGTTTTTTGCAATATGCACAAATTATCTTCGTTACGTTTACTTCAGACTTAATCTCCCTTTTTGAGTACGATGGAAGTGGCGTGGAAGTGGACGGTTTATTTTTGAAGAAACATTCAGTTTCTAAATGACCATTCCGGTGACAAAAATTACATTTTTTGAAAGATCTATTTTTGGAAAAATTATTTGGTTGTTGTCTATCGCTATTTCGCTCTTCTTCCACAGCTGCTTCGATCGCTTCTGATAGTTTCTCAAAACGAGATGCTTTTATAATTATTTTGATGTTGGAATTGAGACCATCTACAAAAGATTTGAAGGCTGTACGAGAATTGAGATTTTTAATGGTTTCTGCGGCCTCACTACCTTCGGCTTGGATGCAAGCATCGTTGAGGTTACTCAATAAGTGCTCAACTCGATTACCAAAATTCCGTACTGTTTCACCTATTTTTTGTTTGATTCGAAGTAATTCTCCTTGTAATTGCGCGATACTGCGTGTCTCTAAAAATTGATCTTGCAAATCTTTTTTCAATTCATTCCAATCCTCATATATTTTATGTTTGACTACATTGTATGCTGGGCCAGATAAACGCGATTTGATTATGTTAACAAGCATACTCGCATCGGCAGGTTGAGATAGATCTGTACTTACTATATCACAACATGAAATGAAACGATGAAGTTCTGATCTATCACCTCTAAATTCAGGAATTAATTTCAAGGCTGTGTCAATGTTCAACTTTGGCATGTTGTCAGTATTATTGCCTTCTGGATTAACTTCTACTGTATGTGGCATAGATTTACAGAAAATTGCATGAAATGTTATTACCACCAATATCAAATTATGTATGAGAAAAGTTCAATGAAAAATACAGATATTCAGAGATATGTACGAAGAAAAAAAAATGAAAATTTGAGTCCACAAATGTTAACTGATGATTATGCTGTGAATGGAGGACACTACCATTCAAAACCACCACGTGTAGATGCTGAATAACTTACTGGCTGAATCTTGCTAGATGTTGACTGCTGCTTGTAGGTTTCAGGAATAATTCGCTGAAGGTATCGAGTACTTGAGTTGTTGTCCTGTTGTCCTATTGTCCTTTGCCTCCTTAGAATCTTGTATGACCCACGATGGTATGCTAGGCTTCAGTTGTAGCAGGTACAATTTGCTTAACAGCTGCTTCTGCACCACTGGATCACAGGATTACGGCTCGCAAAATTTCAGGAACAACTGGTTCTTGGAAGGTGGGTTATTTTTCGACCACTTGCACACCTGACACCAAATTTATGTTGGGGAATACCAAATATTGTGTATGTTGGTACCCCAAATATTGGAAGAAAAAAAGTTTATTTCCTTTGGCAACTCAGTATAATTGGAATAGATTCAGAAATTACGGTTACACAGTATCAATATAACGTTTGATGGTTTTCAGAGGTATCTGTCCCCATTTGGAGAGGTGCAATCGTTTTTATAAACGACACATCATGTGACTTAGGAGACCATAGTTTTTTTTGAATAATAAATAACAGTATGTTTATTGAAGAATTCATTCGCTACCCAAGGCACATGAACTGTCAGCACTTTACGATATTAGGTTATTATGTTATGTTGATATGTTTATTAAAACATGAACTAATTGGAAGAGAACTAACATTTCGAAATGGTATGATGAACAAATCAATATGATATAATATAGTGTGATACATTTATATATGGCAAACATAGCAATAGCCTGAAGGGCGCACTTTACAACATCTTAATGAATTATCACAATCAATAAGAGGACAACAGTTACACTCAAGGTGGATATAGGATCGTGAAACAGCTTCCTATCAACAAGCACTAGAATAAACTGTAGACCTTTGCCTACTTGATTTCATACCGTAGTAATATTTCCTGAAATTATCAGAGATGGCGACATACCTTGTGTCGGTAAAACAGAAACTCTGCATCTGTCATCTTTTTATCAGTTTCATCTGTTCTGGATGAAAAATTATTGAGAAGAATCAAAATATCAATATTCATTCCAGATTTATAGAAAATATATTGTTTTTATGTCGTTTCAAGTCACGTCTGTCAGATGCGAACCACAGAAATACGTAAGCAACAGAAATCTTCTTCGATAATCGATCTTACCCCCATCTTCATTCAAGTCGTGGAAATATTAGTACCTTCTCAAACGGTCTACAAGTTTTTCGCAGAAACAATTGAAGAGCTGTTTCACCATCCTATATCCACCTTGGTTACACTATACTACACAGGCTGCTCGTTTTTCGAGGTCCATCACCATCCCAGTTATTATAAAAAATACGAGGTTGGTTAAATTGGGGCAAAGTTGCGCATTTTTATGCTGTACATTTATGTGAAAGTAAATTTTACGTATCATTTTTCGTTTTGAATTATTTAAAAAAAAACTTGAATTTGCAATTTTCGTTTTTATTTTTTTAAGCGAAAACGAAAAAATGCTTTGTAAAGAACACAATCAATTAAGTTTCACACACAAAATTTGATAGTTTAATTTAGAATCTGGAACGTTTACAGCTATCAAGCTCACTTGATGAAAAACTCCGCAAAACAAAATGAATATGTAATACCTACATAACAGTTACAAAAGATGCTTGAGTACCTTCTAGTAATTTCTAGACACAATTTTACACGTTCTTCTCAGCACATCAACATTCTTTCAATTATTATGGTGGTGAAATTTATAATCATTTCCCTAATGTTGTCAAAAATTTTGATTCATTGAATGCATTCAGGCAAGCTGTTAAATTTTAATTGATCAAAATACCCTATTATAGTTCGTGAAACAATTGTACCCAGTGATCAAGCTATTCAGAACTTGGGGAAAATAGTAGAATTGTGTTCAGAATTGAATGGCGTAGAGCATTCGAGTATTTTTTTATGACTTTGTTTTGATAAGAAAAAACTTTTATACCTTCAAATGTCGTTTCTAATTCTGAACCTTGGTTTTTATGCAAGATACCTCACAAATTCAATTGAAAGGTTAGAACTTAGTTATAGTTCTCTATGTTTTCTCTCAAAAAAAAATTAAAACCAAAACAACAAATTTTCCTTTATTTTTTAATAATTCAAGAACTAAAAATGACACAACAAACAGCAACTTCGCCCCAACTCAACCGACTTCGTGTCTCTTATAATAACTGAAATCCCCATGATAGAGCTCGAAAGCCGGACACCCCTACAAAAGGGGATTCAATCACAGATATCGAATAACATCAGGCGGAGTAAGAACTCTAATGGGTGATTACTAAATGTTATCAACGACTTTTTATATCACTTCTCAAAAATTTACTAATATTCAATGTGAATATCAACTGCAGTCTGGGTATACTTATACCAGAAATATACTCAGAACGTTGAAACACTTCATATTGAAGTATATTTTATGAATAATATTGTATTTCCTCTGGAAGATGGTCTACGACGTACATTGCTAACTTTGGGGTATATTATTACCAGGTTATGATCATGACACCATACATCATCATGGTCACACAAAAATGATCATTCTTTAGATTTTTACATTCTGGTTCAGTTGGTACTGATTCGTAATGAAAAATATGGAAAAAAAATACGGCATAGGTGGACGTTTCGTGATTTCAGATACTCAAGAAGCCCCTAAAAGCCTTTCGATCGACTCTTCGAGCAGCCTCGAGTCCTTGGCTTCCGTGGAAAACGACTTTTCCCATTCCGATAATGAACTCAACATGTGTCCGACGCCCAAGCCGACGCCCAAGTCTGTCCTGCGTATTCCTCCGCCATTTTCGCGGACCGTATTGCCCAGCAAAAAATTGGGCGGCGCCTTCTCCTCGTATGTCAGGCGTAGGGGAGAACCGGATGGCCGGACGGCTAATCCGACTACTGATGGTAAGGTGACTGTGGATAGTAAGCTGAGGAAGCACGCTACCCTGGCTAGACCAGGTGGTGGTGAGTCAGATGCTGCGTTTACGCCAAGCCCTCCGGTTGTTCTGCAGGTAAGAATATATTATGGATGCGGAAAATTATCTACATGATTGAAGGTTAATATACCACAACTCAATAAAACTGTGTTGTGAACAATTTGAAACCTGTTATGAAATACCGGGGTTAAGTGAATCACCAAAAAAAGTTACCTACTTTGGGGTAGGTAAAGTGAGACAGTATAATATTCAATTTAGAAAGGAAATGGTCGAGGTTGGAACTCGTGGGTTTGCTTGAGAAGTATATATGTTTGTCAAAGTTGGTAAATAGGTGGTTAGGAAGGCAAGGTCGCTAGAATGGCCAGCACATTCTCATGATCTTAAACCCTTGGACCAATATTATTTGAATAGTATTTGGTACTCAAAACTTATACTCTAGAAGAAGAGTAAGAACGGATTTAGTCACATAGCTCACGCCTCAGATGTTAGAGAAAATAACAGAAGACATTTTTATTTATGATTATGAGTCCAGGATGCATACTCCATATACTCTTGAAAAGAACTGATATAATAATTTACTATTTTTCATCTATACTCTCAATTTCAGCCAGAGACGCAAAATATGGCCCTATCTCTTGCACACCAAACGAGAATTAGGCATCTTTACTCGCAAAATGACGGAAAGACTGATAATGTGAGACCCGATAGTTCTAGTTCGGCTAGTTCTGCCACTGACTGGGATAGTGGACATGCCACTGTTTTGAGGAGGCAAACTCAGAATCAGGTAATTGCTATCTTCAGAGAATTATCCTTTATTTACTAGTGAATATGGAAATACATACATATTTATTAATGAACATTCAAAGTCGAAATATGAGTGAGATGTTGTGAGCTCTCGCTTGTTTTTATATAGCATAGAGTGACTGTGTATATGTGAAATCCATATAAAATTTCTTTTCCTACGACCACGTATGAAAACGTCAATAATCACACACTGTTTTGTTATTCAGAAAGTAGCTCATATCACCATGGTATTGTTTATTTGAAAGAAAAAAAGCACTAGTGTTGATATGAAAAATATCACAACGGTCGCCTGAACTGATATAGAAATGATTAGGTATACTGTGAAGGTACTCACTGTCAATATATAAGCGTTCTCAAATCAAATTCATATTATTTATTGAAATTTCTGTCTCGTTTCGAATTATACCGAGAATTCTTTATCTACTAATTTCAATGTGTCTCGATACATAACCTCTGAATTCACTTTAAAACTGGAATCTATACTCTTTGCTGGAACTATTTCGATGTTGATGACAGCGGGTGAGATCATTCAAAAGAGTACGGCTACAGTTTTATGCGCGGCTTGCTGCTTGCATCAGTTTGATATCACAGTATCACCAAAGAGAAGATTCTTTGGTATCACATATGTTTGCAAGGAGTCAAGGACGCACTAACTCGTACGCGCTTGCCCACTACGTACTTTTATGGTTCTGTATTCCTGGTTGCGTGATTACTGGCGCTAGCAGCAGGCGTATGGTGTCAAGGTTGTTTATGTACGCTGGTGTCAATATCAATAAAATTTGTCCAAACTAAACTAACTCAATCAATCAGTAATTCGCATAATGAGGAATTGTCGGAGAAGTATTCAAATATCATCTTGAATATGGAAATAAACAGTACTTGATATCGAATCAAAACCACCTGAAATTATAGAGACCGCTCAAGTTGCACTTTTGACAAGACTTCCTGCGAAATAAAAGTATTCGGAGTCGTAGGAAAAATAGTGTACAACACTCGTTGGAAATAGCATTTCCTTCACTCGTTACGTTTCCTCACTCACCGCTACGTGGCTCGTGCTAAACGACTACTCGTGTGAAATATGTCACTTTCCACACTTGTTGTGTAATATACTATATAATCGTTTATCCGTTGGCGAAAAACAATTTCAATCTATTGCAGCGATATCAGCACAGTATTTCCTTCATGGATCTAAAGTGGAATTTGCTGCAAGCCAAATCATTGAAATGATCAGATCATTCTGTCAAAATTGATATATTTTTTGTAAACTGCAGGAAATTGAAAAATAACTAAAACAGTGACACAACATTCAAAGTTAGAAATCATGCATAATAATGAAAATATTGTTGAAATACATGATTTTTCAATCATATAACGAATCATATCCTATTTATTTTCTGATCTACAGAAAGTGTTGATCAATTTTGTATGCCACAAATCTATTTTTTGAATTACCTACGCTGGTGCTGTCTGCAGATAGGGTTGTGAATGTCTCATTTTTGTTAACCTGTCAAACTTTACTAATAGCTGTCTCATCATTGTTGAAATATTATACAGGCGTGTCCTATAATTAACTGTCAACCTTTACTATTGGCTTATTTATACGATCAAAAATAATGGAAAAAGTTCAAATGAACATGATGGGTCGAAAAATTACTAACAAGAAAACTACGGCCTACCTGGAAGGGGTTCCTGAGGATGGAATTTCCTGAATATTTCCGAAACGCTATGTTAATTATAATTATGATTCAGTGTGGCTTGCAAAATGTTTTCGTCACCAAATGTCAGACAAACTGACGCGCAAAAATTTTTCAAAGCTACTATCAATTTAAATTGCGATATGCATAACTTGTAATAGTGTTTTGAATCGATTTAACTCGAAAACGGCACATCTGATCGATAATCATACCTTTTTTCGTGGAACGGTCCATATATTCACAATTCTGAACCAAATCGGTGGATAGTTTGTATAAACAATATTGAACTTGGCCCCATCCTGTATTATACATTTCTGAACGAAATTTCGAAACTATTTTTTCTTCACCTCATTGGACATAGAAAGATTATTTCTTGTGCCGATTTTGATGATATAGAGTTTTGGATATATTCAGTTAGTTATTTTTCATACTCGAAAAATGTTATTTACTTCCGAAAGAACATAAGCATATTTATAATATAATATAATATCCAAAAAAATGCCTAAATTGTATCTTTTTTTGTGCGAATGAGTGTTTTTTTTAATTTGACGATAATATGTTTCGATATTACGAAAAAAGAGTTACCTATATACTTTCCGCTCTATGAAAAAAATAATATTCAAAATACAAAGCAAAATATTTGAAATTATGTTTTCATATCTGATGTATTGAAGTAATAGTTCATGTAAGATGTTAGATCTGACTCGATCTCCTTATGAATGCAGATTCCCCCTGTTCCACCACCAAGGACTAAACCTTCATTGGACCTACCCCTTTACAATAACCTGCCAGCTGGAATGTTCGAAAACAGCTCGGATAGTGAATTGGAGAAGATGGAAGCGAAACTATTCAGTTTACCCTTCAAGAATAAAATCGCTCACAAAAAATCCAGGAAAGCATTGTGTACATTAGACAGACTGAGCGTTAGAACAGAGGTGAGATGATCTTTCAAGTACACTTCCTATCTATCACATTCTCTAAAAATACGAATTGTAATTTCAGATTGAATTATATATAGGAATATCATTCAGCACACAAAGTAAAAGAACAATAAGTGAGAATATATATATATAGGTGCATATAATAACATATGAAATACAAACAATAATAAAATATACTTCACTTGAATTAATCTAAATGATGTATGGTATCTCGGCAACCATTTTTCTGAATGTCAGTTATATGACATATGACATTCATCATTTCAAATGAAAGGCCTCTCATATTTTCATAACGCTCGATTAAAAGATGATATTGATAATTTCATTTTCGATGATAACAGCTGCGTATCCCAAACAAAAGAATAAAGTACTACTGACAATGTGCTAAATTATAATGTATATACTGCATTTATACCTTCCCACCTGTGTTTCTGATATATTTTTGCGGAATGTCCACCATCACTCTCCAATCTTCTGTGACAACCTTTGAAAAAATTGAATTGACAAGTTCAGCCACGTTTGAGAGAGAAAAAATATGTCTGCCCTAGTGTTGTCTTTGAAAAAATTCAATTTTGCATGGAATCTCTGTCACTATGCAAAAAATAATGGCCCATTTGTTTCATCATCAAAGATACCAGTCCAATATATTCAATTACTTGGAAATAAAGTATGATTTCTTTGGATCAAGGATAATATATGGAATATGGAATAATATAAAATATGTTTTATCAATATAGCTTTCCCCAAAACCTTATCCTTTTTGGTAAGTAAAATTTTCAAAAACGAGTTGACACAAAAAATTATGAACTTTGAATATGGTGGGTTTCTAGAAAAATTCAAAATTTTCCGAACACCATAGTGAATGCGCCCTCAAGTGGCCAATTTAGAAAATGTTTTCCATCAATATCTCTTGGTAGATTTGGTACATAGTATTGTTTTCCGAAACTGTAAGGTTCTCATAATATTGTACCTTGACCTTATATATTGTTACGTTATTTCCACTTGGGTTCGTGAATTTGAAACACTCAGTACAAAACTGAACAATTTATTTCCCTAAACACACTAAATACAACTCAATAAACACTTAGTTAAATCACAACAATATACGCTTTACAAATCTCAATGTTCACTGTACTACCTTTCTTTCTAATCTGAACTCTTTCCAAACTATAACCAACTTGTCCGCGAAACCGCGGCTCCTATATAGGCAAAGACATCACTGTCCAGAAAGAACAGGAACGAACTGGAAGCACTTTTCATATTCGACGGCAATGAATCATCCGCTAATTATAGCGGTGCGTCCGCGACCGATACCTCCGCTGTGAGTCACGCGTCGAGCGGATGCTTTCCGGCCTTCTCGGAAATGCCAGCGGTTCGTAACAATATGTATATTGGGACATCCGCTAGGTATATAAATTGATTTAATCTCGAACACACTTGACTTATTTAATTACAAGATATAAAGGAGAAAACTTTCATTAATTTCGCTCTCGAAAAAATATGATACGTAGTCCTGATATGATTATTGTAGATATCAGTTATTCACAGATTCCTCCAAAATCTCATCATCATGTGTGTCGAACTATCTTATTTTATCTCACATAATTATGTATGGCTCAACTTTCAAAGTTTGTTTACATCTCGCAAAAGCAGCCATCATATGTTTCGCGAAAATCACGAAGTGGGCAGCCTCTGGTATCGAATTCTCGAAGCCTTCAGAGGGTGATAAACGAAGCTATTCAGCATTGTATTTGCTAGGCTTTCGCATTATTTTCAATGAATTTGAATTATTGTGAATAGTTTTCGGACTTTTTTCGTGCTTATCAGCTGGTTACTGATATTATTGAAACATGCAGCCATTTCATATGGTCGTGAAGACGAAATCGAGAAAGATTAGTTCAGTACCTCAGCGTTCTTCCTACCGTACAGACATCGTTCCCTTGGAACAAAATCCAAAATTTTCACTTCACGATTGTGTAAAAAATGGAATATCATGTTGAAAATAGGAAAACCTATTACCACAAACATTTACGTTTGTAATAAGCACTTCCTAGAATTAGATTTCTGAAGTAAATGCCAAATTGAAAGTAGGTATATGGTATGTCTCCTTTCAGGTAGAATCAAACAAATAATATCTGGTTCATCTGTAGTTGTATCTCTTATTGTTTGTGATTAAAACCTTGATTTCACTTCAGGACCATCAAGAAGGAGAGTTAAACCAAAAGATAGGCTCAAAAAGAATGCAATTACTTCAATGAACATCTCAAAGTCATCATATGGAAACTTCAACAGTTAGCCCAATATAGGCTTTATGAAATCAAATCTTCATTTAAAATGAATAAGCCATGAGTTGGATAAGTATTAATTGAGAGAAATGAATTTGAATGACTGGTAGACCATAAGATCTCTAACTTCCTTGGTACATAACAGAGATTCTCTATCTATATAAAATAATTATTATGGAATACAATCACATTGTAAATTCGAAAATAACTTGTGTTGCCTATTTAAGATATCTCATTATGAGGACATGCACCACTACACTTACTTTTCTCAGAAAATAATGTTAATTGACACGTTTTTGAACAATGCTTCTCGCTCTTTCAAGGGTTTCTTCTTATTTCTGATACACTTTCAGATACTCATCGCAATATTGGGCATTCTGGAAATATAACAATATAAAGATAAATCATTGAAATAAAAATACCTTAGAGGCCCCATTGATTTTGCAGAGGTGGTTTGAAAAGCCTATAAAAACATAATAAATCCATAAAACTCATATAAAATACATGTTTTGTGTTCTTCAAATGATAACCAAACGATAGTACCCTTTCAAATATTTTGGATTCGGTATTTCTTTCCTAAAATGTGAAACAAAATTTGACAAATTATCATTGAAAACATAACGGTTCGTGATTTTCTCGAATTGTAAATCGCACCAAATTGTATAAAGCTATTTCGAATACGCAATAATAACTGAAAAAAAGTCTTTCACTAAAATAAGTGTTATTGATATTATGAAATTCCAACATACATACTGAGCGAGCTGGTGAAAATTTGTAGTAACTATACATAAGATTTATAGATTTTTTTTCACAGGTGACTCCTGCGCAGAATATCCATCCACCGCCAAATCAGGCTCGGAAACCGATAACTCTCCCAAGCGAAGAAACGCTTCCGACAAACGAACGCCTTCTCTACTTCTCGCCCAATGATTCTGAAGCTACGAACAGTTTGGCATCGATTGCTTCAACTTCAGATAAAGAAGATTCGAAGCAAGACAATAAAAATGACGGAAAGTCAACCAGTACTTCGATGGGTAAGATTTGAATCAGTATAGTTGAATGAATAATTGATTTCTTGAAGGTGAATTCAGAAGTTTAATATCTGATAAAAGTATTCCATTTGCATATCCATTTTCATCTATCAATAAATGGTGGTGTTTAATTTCGGCAAGTAAAGTGCTTGCTCATAATAGAAGGGACGTGAAAATATGATCAAACAATTTCCTATATTTGAACAAACATATGAAAAGAAAAGGGCGCCAGGTGGTTTCAAAAGTCTGACTGATAGTGATATATACCTTAGGTGGAAACCACTAAACTACCACAAGGTCGTTCTTTGATTCTTGATACAATATCAGATATTAAATTTAATTTTGGGATCCCAAAAAAACTTATTTCATTATACATACAATATACTACACTACAACATATTTCACCATTTATAAGCCCGCAAGAGAGTCCTATACTATATACTTATCGGTGAAACGAAACTACCAATATACCTTATTGTTTTTGTAACTTTTGGATCTCAGAAGTACGAAACACAACCCTCTATGAGGTACTTATTTAGTCCCATCCCGATGGTATGGATGTAGAGTTGCTCTCAAGTATTATTTCACGTAGCTAGATCGGAAAATCAGTTTTCGTTGTTATGTTCCTATTGCATACGGGCGAAAAAGGTCTACCACACCGTCCACCAGCAACTGATGTACAGGGTGGGCAGATAAGAATGCAAAGTGCAGTATCTCGGAAACTGTTTGTCTAAGAGACTTGCGGTGAAAAATGTTATTACTAAAGTTAAAGTTTTCACTAGCCTATCAAGGTATCATTCCACTACATTTTCATGGAAAAAAAGTCATATAATTGCTTTTGATTTTTCAGACAATTTTGCAATTTTTTGTTATTATGTCAAAAAACTCGCTCTAGTAGCATCACTTAAAATCAGAAACATAACAAATAAGATGAAATTTATCGACCAATGAATGATCTTTCCAATGATACCAAGTTTGTTGAAATCCGTTCAGTCGTTCAGGAGTTACAGCTGTTTATTTGAAAAAAACATTGAACCACCCCCACCACTTCATTTTAATAGATACGTCAAAAAGTTTCAAGCAAAAATTACTCGAATGAAGCTCAACTTTAAAAGGTATATATTTTATTGGTACGTTTACTAGGCGTATTTCGTCAAAAATTCGTTTCAAAAGTTTTAGATGGCGGTCACGCCCCCTGGCGGCCATCTTGGAAACATGAAAATATTTTCCAGGATTTTCTTTTGGTAACTTTAGTTATAACATTTTTCACCGCAAGTCTCTTAGACGAATAGTTTCCGAGAAACTGCACTTTGCATTCTTATCTGGCCACCCTGTACAGGATTACCAAACTGGCCCGTATTCACTAGTACGTACGGTCGTCGTACTTTCAATCACCGTCCAACAGCTAGGATAGCGTAGTTACAAGACAGGCACTGTGTACCTCCCCAAAACATCTAAAAACAGTTTGCACTATTGAATATTTGCGAGCGATACAAAAAAACGATCAAAAGCGAGTTGAAAGAAAATAGCGAAATCGAATAACACAAAATGCTCACCTCCCAATGCCGCAACCCTAACACTGAAGGAGATGTAGAAAAAAAAACCCGAACGAAGAAACTAATTACCCAATTTACAAATTGAACTGGGGTATTGTACTACACTTATTCCAGTGACAGCTCCCACAACTTTTGCAATACCTAATTCAGGAAAATATCCGTCGAATCGTATGAATTCTCCAGACTCCAAAAAAACACCCCAAAATCTAGCCTAATAGCAACATTCGTTCGTAGCGCTATCTTGACTCGCTCACATTTTCCTTTTCATTCTATCGAACCACTTTTTTCTATCTATCCGCAAAAACGCGTATACTCCGAATAAACCAGAAAATCGTGTATACAGAGTGGAGTAGTTAATTTGAATTAATCATTTCAATACCGACGATTTCGTAACAATACACCTATCTACCATTTATACGTTATAGAATTTCTGGACAGAATGGGTTATTGAGGACAAAACTTTAACCTCTAGAAACAACTTTACCTTTCCATATTGTATATTATGCAGGTTGGCTCACGACTAGCGCGACGGAGATTTATAGCGAAACGGCAAAACTTTCGAAGTTTTTGTCACTCCACATTTTGAAACATACAGGATGTCCCGAAAAGTTGTGATATATCTGAGTTTGTTCCTCGTGAAACACTCTATATATCTTATTGCATCTTCAGATTCTTTCTGACAGAGCATATTTCAATCAAGTTGACTGGGCGACACTAGAGCTCATAGAATTTCTCACTAGCGAAATAATAGTATACAGGGTGTTTCATAATAAATGCGCAGGACTTCAGGATATGATAGCTCTTTCAAGAATATGAAAAAAGTTCCTATTGACTTACCCTCTAAAATGCACCATTCTCAACATACAGGGTGTTGAATTAAAAAAAAATTGTTTTTTGCGAATATTTCTGGAACCGTTTATCGCACAGAAAACAGATTTCGTAGGCAGTTATGTTTTGGGCTGATTTGTATTTTTTTTTAATTCATAATGGCCGACATTTCCAACACTTAATTTAACTAAGTATGATTTTTTTTTGCAAATATGAAGTTAACGTTTGGTTTTGTTATTTGTTCTAACGTTTAAATAAATTTCGTATAATTATGAAAAAAAATATTTAAAAAAATTGACCATGTTTTTCAACATGAAAGTTGATTTTTCTTGAAAACGGTCAACTTTAGAGCTTATGAACAGAAGTACCTTTTTTGTGTAGAAAACATTGGCGGTTTAAATAGGTGGCTCAAAATTGTACTTTTTCCAGTTGCGTAAAAGTTGGAGGAAATAACACCCACTACCCCTTCAAAATCTTCACCAATTATGAATTTAAAAAAAAACAGCCCAAAACATAGCTTATTATAAGTAGAAAATGTCTACAAAATTTGTTTTCTGTGCGATAAACGGTTCCAGAAATATTCGCAAAAAACGATTTTTTTTTAATTCAACACCCTGTATGTCGAAAATGATGCATTTTAGAGGGTAAGTCAATAGGACCTTTTTTTCATATTCTTGAAAGAGCTATCATATCCT
The DNA here is from genome assembly GCA_029955515.1 of Chrysomela aeneicollis. Classification (NCBI taxonomy): domain Eukaryota; kingdom Metazoa; phylum Arthropoda; class Insecta; order Coleoptera; family Chrysomelidae; genus Chrysomela; species Chrysomela aeneicollis. The sequence goes on along the minus strand of JARUHQ010000016.1, from coordinate 8,136,054 downwards.
GAAGTCCTGCGCATTCATTATGAAACACCCTGTATTATGATACAAGTTTTATAAGACACTATTTTGTCGCTCTCGTTCCAAGGTAACAAGTGCGACAACGTGTCTTATAAAACGTGTGTCATATACAATTTTTTCTATTTTGCATTAATTTGAAGTCTCCTATTGGAAAAAAAAATATTCAATATCGATAAATAACAGAAACATCTTCGATTGGTAACAATGATGACATTTAAATATTTGAAACCTGACGCACAAGAGTAAAGCCCAGTTCACTGTTGAGCGATTTTGATTTTTGCGATACTAGCGGTGAAAAATGCAATGCTGTTATTGTTTTTATTGGTCAATTCAAATCAAATCACACTCTGAATTAGAATTTACCAATAAAAACATTGCGTTTTTCCTGCTAGTATCACTAAATCCAAAATCGCTCAGAATAAACTGGGCCTTACCTCTTCTGACTTTCATTTGACAGTTCGATTGTTCCAACCTCCGAATAATAAAGAATGCGTATCGAAACAGAGGCTATTTCGATACGCATTTGCGTTTTATAATGACTTCATTATAGAACCAAAATAGAAAAACACTTTTTGAAAACATAATATTGATAAAAAAAGTTCTGATAACTAAATGAAGAATAAATAAAAAATCACGACACAACCAACTTTCACTGGGCGGCACAAACAGGCATATGTTATTTTATGCTCTGCTTCCTGAAGACACTTGGGATCTAGCGGGAAGATGAAAGGATTTGAAAAATCGAGATTTTTCAACTGTAGTAATTTTTTGTGTGGAAACTAATCATAATTGCTCAAAAATGCTTATACATATCCCTATCGAAACTTTTAATTAACTATCTGAGAATTCAGAATTCCCACCCGAACTGTATATTTGATTCAATTGATTATCAGTTAATAGTACTCAAAAAGTTGATTTAGGAAACCGTTTCAATCAATAATGAATAGTTTCGACAAAAAATGCTAAATTTGAAGACCGATTTTTCACATGCATACCTCGTTCCAGATAGACGCCAAGTGTGATATAGATTGATGAAATCAGCTCTTCGGGAAGAATATAAGAATGCAATAAAATATAGGGTGTTCCATGAAAATAAACATAACTTTGATATGTCACAACTTTATATTCCATAATAATTTCAAAATGTGCCCACGATAATATACAAACTACTTGTCAGAATTACAATATTTGTCATAGGACTCATGGGTATGTGTGCAATACATATTGCAACTGTGGAAAGCGAAAAGCAATACCTTTCAACTGACATGTGTCAATTAGCTGTCATGGGCTGTTACAAATTAAGAATGTTCTGTGTCTCTGGTCTATGTGTACGTGAACAAGGTTGATGGTTATTACCTCTACGTTGATCTCCCAAGTGTAATGCGTAACAAGTTTTGTGTAATAAATGAAACTCAGTTAAAAGGACTTTTTTATAACCAGTCTACTATTCTAATACTACTGAAGTGACAAAAACTTACCGTTTCGCAATAAATTTCCGTAACCCTAGTCAGGCCAATAATGAGAGAGAATAATTATTACAGCAAATTCGAGAAAAAGCTCATGATATAAATTCTAGGAGAATTACGGAAGCGTAGAATGGCCATTATTTTTTTATTTTTCCCTACAATTCCGAGTTGCAACTCGGAAAATTGTTGAATTTCGATTTGCAAGTCGGAAAATTACTAAATTCCGAGTTGCAACTCCTAAAATTATATAACGTAACGAGTGTGGAAAGTTACACATTCCCCACGAGTAGTCGTTCGTAACGAGTGCAGGAAATGCACTTTCCAACGAGTTTTGTACATTATTTTACCTACGACCAAACATTTTTTCAGCTCGCCTCTATAATTTCAGGTGGTATCGATTCGATATCACCGTATATCTACATTTTTTTGGGTAATAATTGGATAATTTTTTTGATAATTCCAGATGTGAATTACTGAATTGTCTTCGTTTGCATGCACAAACGATTTCACTGATATCTAATACCAAATGCCTGCACGAATTTCACGAATATGAAATTATCATGTAACCAGTAATACTTCATAGATAAACACTACAGAAACACTCTAGAAACGAATGTCCTATGTCACAGAACATGTGAGTGGCTGATAACACGACTAGGCTTATAAATGAAAAATAAATAAGCCGTGAAAAGCGAAGTGTGAACCGTTGCATGGACTACGCGAGCATACATAATTCAATATTCTGCGTGATTTTTGCCAGATAAGTTGTTTTCTGCTCGTAGTCTACCATACACTCAACTTCAAACTATGTTTGATAATTTTAATTGGATAGACTTTTTTTTTATAATACCATATTTATTTCACTATATACATATAGATCAATCAACAATGTATTCAGTACAGTATTATTTTTTTAAATTCCTAAACAGCAAACACTGGTATCGGAATATATAATCCAAAACTCGTAGACCTAGCATTATGCACAGAAAATAAATGATATTAATAATAATAATAATTATAGAAACTATAAATATTCGAACAGAGGAACCTATATCAATATAACCCATGCAACAGATAATAAAATTCAATTATGTAATAATAATAGGCATAATATTATAATTGGGTGAGATCATTATGTCTATAAGTACATAATTGTGAATGACATTTTCAAGTCTTTGTGAAATATATTGGAAGTATCAATACTCCTTAATCTTGAGGGTAAAGAGTTGAAAGTTTCTATACATTTGTATAACGGATTATGGAGTACTTTCAACATCCACTTATATTTGTCAATATGTCCTGCTGATGGCTAAAGGCTGATGTATTCCTGGTTGCATGATTCTTTCATATTCGTGAAATTCGTGCAGGCAAGCGTTGATTGATATATTATTGCTACAATCAACGATATCATCAGTGAAATCGTTTGTGCAAACGAAGACAATTCCGTAATTCACATCTGGAATTGGAAAAAGTTTTAAATTATCACCTAAAATATGGAGATATCGAATTGATAATATCACCTAAAATTATAGAGGCGAGCTGAAAAAATGTTTGGTCGTAGGTAAAATAGTGTACAAAACTCGTTGGAAAGTGCATTTCCTGCACTCGTTACAAACGATTACTCGTGGGGAATGTGTCACTTTCCACACTCGATACGTAATAAAATTTTCCGAGTTGCAACTCGGAATTTAGTAATTTTACAAGTTGCAACTCGGAATTTAACAATTTTCGGAGTTGCAACTCGAAATTTAACAATTTTCAGAGTTGCAACTCGGAATTGTAGGGAAAAATAAAAATTAAAAAAATAATGGCCCTTCTACGCTTTCGTAGTTTTTGAGTCAAAACACATTTTTTGTTTTTTATGAAACCATACTGGTATCGTGGTACCATTCGATAGTACTTGCGATGAACAGTTTATTAATGAAATTCCAAGTTGAAATTTGTGTTTATTTCAATTAAACTATTTGTTCACAAGGTGTTTCGACGTTTTTGACAGAATCTTAATTTTTCTGGTCAATTAGAGTAAACCGCTCATTTTTGGATGGAAAATCAAAAATAAAGTAGAATGCATATTATTGTTTGAAACGTCCTTCTTGTAGTGTCATTAGATTCAGAAAATAATGCAGAATCCAATATAATACAGGGTCTACCATTTGACAATCGAAAATTAGTACCTATCACTTCTGGTTTCACCGGAAAAATTTTCATTCATATGTCAAAACATGATATGTTATATAGATCATTTCGAATAATTCATTTCTAAACATAAAGGGAGGAGTAACATGATCCTGGTACACCCGTTATATGTATATCAGTGTAATGACTCAATATCCCATAGTATTTTTGGTATCCTTTGTTGAAAATGAAAATTCAATTTATTTTCAGCTATTCACGACACAATCTTAGCAACACAATTGAGACATATCAACAGGGAGTTGACTCCAACGATTTCGGAGGTTTACCATGAGAGGAACATTGGCTTAGGATTAGCGCCTCCATTGTCCAAACTGCTCCTGAATCAGTCATCACAATCGGCACCAAAGACTGACAACTCAGTTTTAGAAAAAATATCCTTGGGTAAGTATCCTTATTGTCGACACATCGACTATATTCGATCACGTTCGATTCGCTCCACTAGGTATACTGGATGATGAAGACATCACTGGGGAAATGAAAACGAAATCTTGTCAACGATGCAACTTGGAAACTTGTAGTTGCAAGTCGAAATCTAGCAAACCTTGGTTAACCGAAAACGCTGGGGCACTACAACATATCCAAAGTTCGGACCTAACTACAGCAGACATTTTAGAGAGAGAAGTTAAGAACAAAAAGTGTTTACAGAGGTGAGAATACTTTATCATTCAAGTTTTATTCAAGTTTTTGGAGATATCCAAGAGATGTTAGACATGTCGACATTTTGAATGTATAAGGTAGGTAGGTACTATACCAGTTGATTACTAAAAAATAATGTTATGCATCAGAACCAAATGTTGAAAAAACGCAATGATATTGGAGGTTGAGATAGACGTATTAAGCAGTGACAACCGCAAAGTCCAGTCTCCATTTCTGTTAGATTGACGATTTCAGGATTCATGACCAATATTTATGAAAAATGGAAAAGCCATAAATTGGACAAATATTTTAGAAAGAGAAAATAATCTATCCAATTAGAATATCAAACATAGTTTGAAATGAATGTCTGGTAGACTACGAGCAGAAAACAACTACTTTTCTGGTAAATACCACGCAGAAAATTGGATTATATCTGCTCGTAGTCCATGCAACGATTCACACTGTGAATGCAGATCGCAAATGTTTCTTTCTTCCTAAGACGTGACAAATTTGTAACTTGGGAGATTTGTTTCTGGAGTGTTACTTTCTTCTGCCGCATAGTGTCGCCACTTCCAAATGTCTCTTGGAACGCGGCTCAGTGCGGTCAAATAGACGCGACGAAGGTGCATTGGGACAGGCAACGCTTCGAGTGGAGATCTTACGGTCTCTACTCGGATAATTGCACAAAATTTTCTCTCGCGAGCTTTCACTTCTTGTAAAATTGTGATAAAATGATGAGTTTAATTTTTTTTTTCAGAGCATTCATAATATAAGCTCGTTTTCAAAAAATGTAATTCATTTATAATGTATATGGAAATGTATTTGTTGTTCACTCTATAAATATGTTTATGCACTTTAAGAATCGGATATATATGACAAGACTCAACTTTCAACTGAATATACTCATTCATTTGAAATAGCAATGCGTAAGATGTGTTGATGAGCCACATAAGAGTTGAAAGCCAACATAATATTATGACCTCATAAACACTGTTACGGTGAAAAAAAATATTTTGTTAAATTGAATTTCATGAAAACCTATTGAGTGTTTGAGTGTTTCAAGAGTTTTTTAACCGCCAACTTAGTTGCAAAGCAACCCTCGAACTCTTAGGCGCCTCGCATACCGGAGCAATACGCAACTAGCAATGGGCAACAAGCAATAAGCAATATTATTGCCAGTATGTATTTCACATTAATTTTTATGGCAACTCGTACATCGCCGCAACGTGATATCGTTATCGCCTGTGCAGAGCAATGTTTGTTGCTAGCATCATGACGTGCGTATTGAAATATAATACAGGGTCACTCACGGTCGATTGTACCTTAAGGCCGATTCAGATTCATGCGTGCCCACCCTGCATTTTTGACCCTGCATGAAAAATGCATGCCTGTCGTCGTTCACATCTATGCCTGTCCGCGTGCTTGTAAAATGCGTGGTGGGCATGCATGGAATAAGGACAAGTTCTTATTTTCCACTGTATTGCATGCGTTTTTTCCGAAACATCCCTAAAAGTCTGTGAATATTTGACAATCTTGTATTTGAGTTTGGCATTCGATATATTTTGAATTTGATGATCATTTTGTAAAGTTTGTAATATATTTCCGCCTTTCTCTGTTGTGATTTTAATATCCAGAAAATGAATGAGAGGAAATTTTAGATTTACTTGAACTGACAATACTGAAAAAAACAATTAAAATATGACCTTGAGTAAAAAATGCGATGGAAATGCACATATGTGAAATGTCATGCCTTTTTCAGGCACAAGCGTCAGAAATTCATGTGCCTGTAAATCGCACGTGCTTCAAAAACCCTGCATGGAAATGCATGAATCTGAATCGGCCTTTAGACGTTTACGGAGAACGGGACGTAGGATTATTCTGAAAATTTGGTTAATTGGGTAATCAGTTTTGTTCTATCTATCTAAAATACTTTCAGCGTTGCGGCGTTGCCGCTTCTATCAAAAAGTAGCAACAACTTTGTTATTTCAAATGGAACACCCTGTATTTTATTTCATTTTAAGATTCTTCCTCAAGAGCTGATTTTGTCGATCTATCATACTTGGGGTATAGCGCAAAATATTACAGAGATATAGGGTGTGAAAAATCGAGATTTTTCAACTTTAGGGATTTTTTGTGCCGAAACTATCCATTCTTGCTCAAAACGGCTTACATGTCCCTATCTCAACTTTCCATTTACTATCGATTGATATTTAATTGGAACAAATACGGGTGGTTCAAAATTTTGAGTTTTGCATCACCCTCTATTTGTTTCTATCAAATGTCAGTAGATAGTAAATGAAAAGTTAAGATAGGGACATGTTAGCCGTTTTGAGCAGAAATGATTAGTTTCGACACGAAAAATTTCTAAAGTTGAAAAATCACGATTTTTCACACCCTATATCTCTGTAATATTTGGCGCTGTACCCCAAGTAGGATGTATCGACGAAATCAGCTCTTCAGGAACAATGTAAAAATGAAATAAAATACAGGGTGTTCCATTTGAAATAACAAAGTTGTTGCTACTTTTTGATAGAAGCGGCAACGCCGCAACGCTGAAAGTATTTTAGATCGATAGAACAAAACTGATTACCCAATAAACCAAATTTTCAGAATAATCCTACGTCCCGTTCTCCGTAAACGTCTAAGGTACCATCGACCGTGAGTGACCCTGTATAGTAAAAGGGATGTGGTGGAGAAGGCATGGATGGAGTCAGAACATACACTTGCTCCATGATGAGTACACGAAATGATGGATCCGCAATTTCATCTTCATTTTCTATTTCTTCTTCGCCTATACTTCCACAACATTAAAACTCGTCTTCATCAGACGACGACATTTTGAACTAGTGACAATTTATCACTTTGGTATACGAGATAGCTTAGAATGCATTGCCTGTTGCTTATTGCCAATTGCTGGTTGCTCATTGCTTATTGATCTGGTGTGCGAGCTTACTTATTGAGACTTGTTTGAGTAAGGAAGACGGGGACCTTAGTTTTTTAGAGAGCCCGAAGGATTGAAAACTAGGTACCAAGAATATTCGGTTGGTCACCTATCTCCTTTCGCTAAACGATGCTACAGAAATAAATAAAATTTCTAGTAGCCCCGCCGGAATTCGAACCAGGAAGCATTTTACCGTTTCCTATAATGCTAGCGCAACCGAGTGCGCTAATCATGTAGGAAACGGATGCGTGAGACCTGTATTCCGTTTCCTTAGTGGTTTACGCACCTCACACATTCATTAAGCATGCATGCAAAAAATATGTGAGTATGCGCCTATACCATGAACTTGATAGGTGGACATTTCAAATTTCGGGCATGCGTGCTTGAATTTTTGCAGCTGTGTTGACAAACAAAATCTTTTCTAAATTGGAGTCTCTTCAAATTATTATAGGTTTGATACACAATACATTGTGTTTTCGTTACAGCAGAAAATTTATTGATCCAATCGATACACTGGCTGTTGCAGTCCTCAATAGACATTTTGGTTTTAACTAGTACCTCGTACTCGCTTTCATTTGTCATATCACATTTCAGGATCCGGCATTCAACATCAAACTGCTTTATGATACCTTCTATAACTTCCATTGCAATAAGGCTCAATTGACACTCACCAAATGAACCACTACCTAACCACAATAAATGGACACAATTAGCTAATTGCTTGAAGTCGCGATCGCGGATGACGCAGCATTCACTTTAGGGCGCGCAACTAATAGTTGAATAAGGTGCTTTAACCACATAGGAAACGGAATACAGGTCTCACGCATCCGTTTCCTACATGATTAGCGCACTCGGTTGCGCTAGCACTATAGGAAACGCTAAAATGCAACCCAGGCCCTCTAGACTATAAGTCAGCGATACACGCACTCGACCACCAGCCCAGTTAGGTTAGGTTAGGTAACAAAAGAAGTTAGGTGCCATCGACTTTGAGTCAATATCATCTTCGTTTCAATCATTTGAAAAGAGCCCTCTGGTGCGACGAAAGGAACCAACATGGTGCGACGATCTCCGATAGGTCAAATGACGTCACATACGAATCAGAGATTGCAAGCGTTCTGCACTTGAATACTTCAACTTGAATATCCCGTTTCTCATAGTAATTGATGAATTTTAAAAATTGTTCATTAATTCATTAGTTTTGATCTATATACCTACGTCTTTAATATAGTTTTAACAATATCATAAAACCATCATCTCCATTACTAATATCGATATGAATTTACTTAGTCCTGATGATTTTCAGTTTTTAAATACAATATTCATTTATCTCGAAAACGTTTCGTTTCTCGAAGAATATAGTTGAGCAGAAAAAGCCTCTAAATTGAACGATCCACCCAATTTTGTAACTGAAAGACTTCAGAGGCGTACTACGAAAATGTTGGGGGGATAAAGAAGCTTCTACCCCTAAAAATGTATCGTTCTGTAGATTTTGAAAATCTTTTTTATTGATATTTCATAATATCGCGTTGTTGTTTGTTAAGGTGGGACTGGTGGGAGTCGCAACGGACAATTTTGAACCGTAATCAGCGGCTCGCTTTGTCATGTTCAGTAAACGAATGGTTGGACTAAATTACATGATTTTTGCTACAGAGATGGATGAAGGATCAATACATGCCGTTTGACCAATGGCAACTTCAAAAATGTATGAATATTTTGAAAAAAATCTAAAAAATGATCAATTTTAAGGTTATTTGAGTGATCAAAAATTATATTCTAGAAATATATTTGATTATTATGAATCAGCAAATGGTATCACTCAGAGTATAATGAATGCATCAACCCAGAAAAGTTGAAGAAAAACGATCTAATTTTCAAGATGAACATGACAAAGTTGATACGCGATTCAATGCGTTCTGGTCCATTTTATGACGTACTTCAGTTCAGCTACTGACAGCAAGATGGCAATTCCTCTAAAATCATGCAGAGTCATTGTAAATCATACCAGGCGTTGCCAGATGTTCAACTCCATTGATATTTTCTTTTATTAATTTCATATGTTATGATTTCCTGTTGAAATTAATACATCCGTGGCCTGTATATTGATTTTACTATTATTTATTCTAGAAAATAAAACTTTTGTGACATTCATTCATATTTCAGTTTGTGCTTTAAATCCTGAATCACCCAGTATATTTATTGTTGAGGTTTTTTCTATCTTTGCAGGTCGGAGCAGAAGAGAAGTGAAGAAGTTGAATCGAAACGGCAATCTCCTTTTTCCGAAATGTCCCGTAGAGATGAAGGTGATGGACGCAGCATAGCGGATTCAACTTCCTCCAGCTATAAGAATAATCGGTTCATGACTTTTCATTCGGCTGACAAAAAATCGATCAAACCTAATGCCAAAATGCGTACAATTCAAGTACATAGGAGGAATGCACCTAGCTGATTTTTTTCTGATAGAAAACATCGCGTAGCAATATATTTTTTTAATGTGTCAATGTGAAATCGAATAATGATATTGAAATTGTATATTATTTCTATTTATTCTGACTGGTTTATAATGTGATTCAAGATGGTTAAAAGGTATATATCTATTGAGGGTATCTTTCAATAAAATGTACCTAAGCTTGATTTTTTTTCATTGTTCCAAACAACATTATATCGAATCATAATGTTACAAATTTTTTTGAATGTAAATAGGTATATCCAAGGTACCTATGAAATGGAAAAATCAATAATGTAGTGGTAGAGATTTTCTTTCAAGCTTTTATCGATGATTGTTGTATGGCTGTTCACCTCTTTGCTCTAAATTGTAGGTAAGTTTCACATTTCGTTCGACTTCAAACTTGGTAAGTGTATGCAATTTTATTAATGATAACAATTATAACTGACCAAAAGGACGAACAATAATATCAATATATGGATATCACGAGACGAAATGATTTATGTGTCAGTTTAACCGGGAAGTCTTCCTCGAAAGAAAAATGTATTATTGAGAAAATTTTCCGTGATGCTGCCCATGACGCATATAAGCACAACGTACATGGATATGGCAAACGACCTGTATCTACGCTTTCTGATTGGTTGATGCCAGATCACAGTACGTTCTGCCATTGCGGCGTCACAGTCATGTACGTTTTGCAAGTGAATTAAAAGTGCATGTGTATGCCAGATAACAGAACATATTGCAAGATTAGTGTCAGCGCCGTGTACGTTATGCCATTAAACTGAAATTGCATGAGAATGTATTTTGAAAATTTATTACCATAATGCTGATACAAAACTACCAGAATTAAGCTCATTCGCACAAATCATCAGAATTAGGTTCTGAAAACATGAATTTTATTATTTCCTAGTGTCCAATGCCATATGATTTTGCGTTTGCTATACTTAGATTCCACATTTAGCTGTAAATTACGGTTTCTGCAAAATCCGAATCGCCAATTCTATTACCATTTTAAAACCTGCTGTGTGGTCGTGTTTTGTAGGTATGTAGAATGTCTATCCTAATAGAGTTTTGGTCTGTTATTGTGGCCAACTGCGACCAATTTCATTGACCTATATTTCAAATGGTACCTACTATTAGATAATTTTTTCACGAAAAATAATGATGGATTCTGAATCAGGATCACTTGAAACATACCTGTACCGATTTTCATCATCGTAAAACACAGAGATCGCTGTTGGCCACGATATCAGACCAAAAATATAATCATTCTATTGTTGGATAGACATTTCAAATACCTATCCAACAAAAAAACATTTTCAAAATTGATTGATTGATATTAGAGATTTCACATCAGGGGTGGTATATAAGTCCTTAGGGTGGACACACATTATAACCTATTCGAGTTGATTAATTCCTATTCCTTCTGCCTACCCCCACCACCTCCAAACCCCTAACTAAACCAAACAAATATCTCAAATCGTCTGTTACATCGAAATAACATGTATTGAAGCATTCCAACTCCAGCACAGCTTTGAAAAGTGTTTTATTATAGTATATACTATAAGTAATAAAACATTATTCTAACTCAGCTACTTACGAACACACAAAAAGTTTCAAATCAGGAGCGCTATCACCTTGAATATCCTTTAATCGTTAAATAAAATTTTTCTAGATTGTGTTTACTTGCGTAAATTGTTATACCATTGCTAGTGTAAGCAACTTCCCACTGAACATGCAATGTTACAAAATATTGCTTCAATATTATTTGCGGCTTGCTCCCATAATATAGCATGACAATATTGCATAACGCTTCTTGTAATGTTATATTCCCAATCATAACAGAAAAACCTACTATCAAATGATCTGCAAATTACAAAAGTAACTTTTGATCGAGTTTCAATTGCAATATTGTCTCAACTATAGAAGTTCGTTACATTAGCAACATTCTATGAAAAATCTATGAACAATTTTATAGAAAGTTATAAATTCAATATTTGATTTCATATCATTTGTAATATTGCCTAAACCTTGTAACTTCATTACATTTGTAACATTACATGAACCATCCATCAACAAATGCATTGCAAGTTACAAAAGTAACTTTTGATTAAGTTTCAATTGCAATATTGTCTCAACTATAAAAGTTCAATATATTCGCAACATTCTATGAAAAATCTTTAAACAATTTTATAGCAAGTTATGAATTCAATTTTTTATTCAATTTCATTTGTAATATTGCCTAAACCTTGTAACTTCATTACATTTTCACTCGTGTTGTATCGGGTGGAATCGGTTCGATCATCGGAGGATCATTGCATCATTGCATCAGACTCATCAGAGATCTCGCATCAGTCTCATCGACAGTTAGCCATTGTTGTTTCGTCAAGTTCTTTGTTCTTTGTGTATCGGTTTGCAATTCACAAGACTATTGCACAGGTTTCCATTCAACTGACATATTGGAGTAGTGATAAAGTGCACTCTCATCACATGGATAGTTCCAAGGTAAGATGCATTTTTTTTATCGTGATATTGAATGTGAGGTTTTTAGAAACAGAATTATCGTAAGAAATTTTCGCAAATGTCAATAAAATGTTTACGTGAAGTTGTATAGTCGTTTTGATAAAATCAAAGAATAGAAAAGAAAAGGTGATTGCCATATACTCAGAGGTCAATAATGATTAGATCAAGTTACTGATTTTATTATTATCACCATATTTCATCTGTAGTTTTTTGTTTCAGTTTTCCTACTGAATATTGGGTTGCCACTTCAAGAAGTATTTGGTGGATGTTAATTTTAGTTTATCACTTTTTATTTTTTGTGTATTTTGCGTTCATTTTGTGAATTATATGTTTTATGTTTGAAATTTGTGCTTTTATTCTCAAGAGTAGTCACTGCCATATTGCAACAAGGTGGTAGTAGGAATATTCAATATGTAATTTTCATATACATCACATGTTATATTGCAGTAACCTTACTGAAAACAATACATTCAAAATATAAAAAAAAATATTTATTCAATTTATATGTTATGTTGCAGGAACCTTGCTAGAATGTGTTATCAAGAAATATTGAATTTGTTATATTAGGAAAGGTCCGTTTCAGCGGTTGCTGCAATCTTGCAGTAAGGTAGCGACAAACATTACAACCTTGCATTGTTGGGTTGCTGTTATATTGAACAAATATTACATTGCTCAGTGGGTTCTTTCGTCCTATATTTAAAATATTGGTGTTTAAGAACATCAACTTAACAGTGGGTATGGTTGTCAAAAAGAGAGTCAAATCACAGCTGAAGATGGCCTACCTGGATTCAATCCTCCGGTCTGTCAAGGCTTCGTCTTCTGCTGCTAGGGGTTGCAACCACCTATCTGTTTCGCTTTTCGGGTGTGGACTGTATTTTTGGCGAGAATTCAGAAATATAAGGGGTTTTGTGAGAGTCGTAACAATACCGTCGAACGAGCGTGTCTAGGTACGGTCGCGAGAGCTATCGAACTACACTGTACTGTCCAGACAGCCTGTCTACTGATAGTACCGATAGGCCAGTATGCTGGATTTGACTCACGAGAATAACAAAAAAAACCAGGCATTCAATTAACCCAATAAATAACCCAATTAAATTAAACAAAAATGAAGAAGAAGGATCCAAGTGTAAATAAATGATTGAGGAGGAATTAGGCAACAGACTACATCCTGGATCTATTGTTCCCCTGTTTCCAGTGGACTTGTTGTCTTGCCAGACAATAAATGTTGAAGATCTCTCCAATAGTTTTCCCTATTTGAATCATGCGATGTTCTGAAATCCATCAGGTATACAAAACCCGAACTGTTGATTGGACAAGGAAAATCATCCGACCCAAATTCAATCAGCCTACCTATAATATCTATGTCAAAATTAGGCTTGTCACGGGCCTATTGATAAAATTGAATCATAAATTTCTCTAAATCATACAAGATCGAGTCATCAAATCGTTGGAAGATAAGAGAACACTGAAAATTATGGAAAAAAACTCTTAACAAAATTGCCAGGCATGTAGGAATAGAAAGTGCAAACCACAGGCTCATGAAATTAATGGAATTGTTACCAGCGGAGAGAGTTTAAGCATTCACATTTCCTTTCTTTTTTGTTGGGATTGACTCTTTTGGGCCAAGTCAATTACATCAGTTGAATTTTGAAAACTATTCGTGTCCTCGAAAAAATTTCCAGTAATATATTGAAGCTCTATAGTGGTATTATAAGTGAGAATCGAGATGAAAACGCTATACCTAATTGATAGCGGTGATCAAGCTAAATTAATTCCCAAATCCCAACATGTTCACTATAATTCGATCATCCTCGACGAGGAACCAAAAGTAATTTTGGATGAGGATGTGCGGTGTTGGAGGCAGACAAAACGGTACAAAAATTTCGACAAGAACTTATTGCATAAGAAATGCTATAGGTACTCTGCAATGTTGTTGAAGCAGATATTTCAGACAATACGGTCACTAAAAGTAGCTCTGATACTGATTTTATAGCATTTGATAATCACGTGAATGTCGATAATCTATATCGAGATCACGAAAGTAAAGTTATATGTTAATGGAAGTTGTCACACAATTGTTCATTTTTTTTTCTAAGAATCATCATGATCTGGGAACTTTCAAACAAGGGGAAATTACCCCCGGCAATATCTTATCAGCGCGAAAGATACTACCGCAGATCTCTAGCAAAAATGGTAATGCACAAAGCGTTTCATCAGGTTAGCTATCAAATGGTTCATTCAATGAAACATTGAAAGTCAAATAAATTCACGTGAAGCTAATTCAAATTATAATGATCGCCTCGGTTACATAAAGCGATGCTAAATTTAGTGATAAAAATCATCAGCATTTATTTGAAAATGTTTGTAGCCTTGGAGGTATTGAAGCCTTCATAGGAAATTTGCGAAATTTTTATCTAAGGCAAACGAACGAGAGTTTCATTTAATGAATACAAAAAATCATGTGAAAAGTCCTTTATTGTGTTTTATTGATACAGATATTTACGGACCAATCATGCCACCTCTACTATATAGACAATAAGAAGTATTTTGTAACATTTATAGACATTTATAGATTTACTTATTACACGGTCACATCTATTTTGACTTTAAAATCAGAAGTATTGAGTATATATATTCAAATATTTTGTAGCAAACAGTGATCGAAACGCATTTCAATTTGAACCTTGTAAAACTTCATTGCGACAATGGGCGTGAATACATGCCCAACAACTTCAAAGATTCTCTGTACTCCACAACAATACGGAGTAGCATAAAGTATGAATTACCGAAAAAGCTCGTGGAATAAGAAACGGATCGAAACAGTTTTGGGACGAAGCTGTCCAACATCGACTCATTTGATGAACATAATCAGGCACGGACTGGCCAGGTCCGCGATCGCGGATGGCCCCTGGCCCGAGGGAGCCTCCACATAACGTACAAAAAAGTTTTGTCTCGTTAGAAGTTATTTTGTGTCCTTGGTAATGTTTTATGTATATTTTACAAATTACATTTCCCAATAAAAAATGATATCTTCCAAAAGTACCTGGTTTTCTGTTCTTTTTGAACTTACTCAATCTGTTCTGTTTATATTTACTAACCTGTATATTGCATATAAATTCGCTATTACCATACCTTGTACTCAAGTCACATGTGAAAGAAATTTTCTTCTACTTCGGTCGTCTTTAGGTCAAAACCTCATTTATTAATGTTGAGAGGGTTTGATTTCGTTATTTGGAAAATAATACAATAATGGATGAAGTAGCTTTACCAAGTGAGTTGCTTATACAAAGAAGCTATGACTTTAGGGCTAGGGGAGTAAAATGTCGAATCATCCCACTCATCTCAGTTTCAGTTAAGCCTCTTCCATTCTATTATAACAACATTGTAAACTGTAAAATACACAGGAAAAAATGCATTATTTTTATTGAGTACATCATTATTTAAATTAATAATTACCAATACTGTACTTTATTTTAAACTCCGTTGTGATTATTGGCATCTCTACAGCATGTGTTTTGTAGTGTTGTAGTAGGTATTCTAAAAATACTGTGAATTTCTTATTTCAATGAATAATAAAGTCAACAAAACTCAAAAATCATACTATTCATATAAAAACCTATAGCTGAATTTCTTCTTCTTTATAAGTGCCAAAACAGGGTGAAAACGCGTTAATTGTTTTGAAGTACCTGATCTTCAAAAATTGTCCAGGGGGGCACTCTACCGGGGCCCCTTCACAGGTTTTAGCTGAGGGCCTCAAATTGTCCCAGTCCGGGCCTGAATATAACGCCCACCAAAGCTGTTGATAGTTCGAAAACTTCGTATGAACTGTGACATTCTGAAGAAATAAGTTTGACATAGCCTGTGATGTATACAAGGTATGGATATAGGATGGTGAAACAGCTGTTCAATTGTTTCTGCGGAAAACTTGTAGACCGTTTGAGAAGGTACTAATATTTCCACGACTTGAATGAAGATGGCGGTGAGATCGATTATCGATGAAGATTTCTGTTGCTCATGTATTTCTTTGGTTCGCATCTGACAGACATGAGTTGAAATGACATCAAAACACAATATTTTCAGTGAATCTGGAATAATTATCGATATATTGACTCTTCTCGTTCATTTTTCATCTAGAATAGATGGAACTGATAAAAAGATGACAGATGCACAGTTTCTGTTTTACCGACACAAGGTATGTCGCCATCTCTGATAACTTCAGGAAATATTACTACGGTATGAAATCAAGTAGGCAAAGGTCTACAGTTTATTCTAGTGCTTGTTAATAGGAAGCTGTTTCACCATCCTATATTCACCTTGGATGTATAATATTATTATTAATGAAACGATAAGTTCAAAAGTTTATATGTCACAGACATCCGATAACATGAATTATATTACGAATGAACCGAATGTAGACAAAAAAACTGTGATGTAAAAACAGATTTAAATAAAATTCAAGAAAAAAATCCTGAACAAGAAAAATATTCACTCGAAACACAAAATAGTGATATAATAAATAACCTTGAATTGACAAGTGATTAATTAAAATTGTTCCGCAGCTTTCCTATAATGAAAATAATTGTGTTAATGTTATACATACTATCCCTAAAAATTATCAAAGAAAGGAAAGCTAGAAATTGTGGGAGCTGGCTACTGCTGAGGTTGAACTTTATTCACTTCTTGTCCATGTTGAAGATCTTCGTTACCTCATCTCACTTCACAAGGAAGTATTTGACTTGTCAGGGAATAAGATTCAAATCATCTTTGAAATGTAATTCACCTATTATATATCATAAAACACATAATAAACTACATACACGATACGAACAAGTGACAAAAGTAGATGCATTATTGTTCAGTTCCCATTTGTTTAAATCTAAGATTTCTTAAATGACAACTGGATAGGTTTTTCCTACGGAAACTCAAACTTATTATGTCCACTTATTCACCGGATCGGATAAAGGTATATATTGAAAAAAGTGTACTCCTTTTCACTTTCAATTCTGTTATTGTTGAAGTAAATAAATGCCATTATATTATTAAATGGGTATACATGATAAAAATTTATGCATATGGAAAACCCATAGAATATATATTACAATTATTTCAAGTACTCTTCTGAATCCGAAGCAGTGACGAAAATAGTATCCAGAAATGGCAAAATCAGTGGCATAAGTGTCCGGTGCAAAACTACGTACAATAAAATATGATGTGAAACCGTGGCCTGACGAAACAAATGTTAGGACACTTGGTATATGTGGGTGGTTGATTCACACTTCCATAGGATCAGAGTAGTTACGTTGTACTTATGATTCATATTCTGGAGACTCACACAACTGATAATGGCTCGACTCATCCGGATAAAGAGGATGAGTTACAGTTAGTCTAGTAAAGATATTGGAACTGTTCGGATGCCAATATTGTTGATATAGTCGCCCGTGTTATCATTGTATCCGACGGTATCACCATCCCTCTAACACAAAGAACCGAAAACATCAAGTACACTTTAACCCGCTACGTTTAGGTGATACAAATCTCACGAACAGATAACTGTCACACCGAAGAGCCAATGTGTGACATATGTGAAACAAAAGTGAGTATTGAACAAGGATATTAAACTGTAAAGGATTGCTCAATCTCTATGCTGGCAATGTAAACACGTTGAATGACGTCACTGATTCGACCTTGTTGTTCATTGGTCGAGAGGACGACCATCGGAAGTTATTATGTCGCCATTGAAACTTTTTGCGAAATTTCAAAATTGGAATGAATTTAGTAAATTTAAAATAAAATGGTACTTTATATAAGTGATTGAAGTAAGTACATGCAATACATAATGCTGAATATATAAAATCTTACTTTTATAGGTGAATTAGTTGTTTTGTGTGCTGTAACTGAGGGCATGAGCACAGGCCTGAGGGTGTAGATGATTTAAGAAAACCCAAAACAACAAATAATTTCCATGTGTTTTTCCAAAACCCACAACAATTAGAAGTGGATTTCACGATCTGGAAGACTTCGTTTGTGTAATCCAAGTGATTCCAGTAGATTTGTTCTATTTTATGTGATCAAGATTATGAGCAGGAATAACATGACAGGACCTACTATAAATGAACCCTGAAGGTATATTATTATAATACATGCTCTTGAGGAGTAATATTTTGTTATTGTTGTCTTTGTATTGTAGATTCACTAGTGAAGAGATGATTGGAACACAAATGTTCCACTGAGTAAGGTGTGACAGAAAATATTGAGAACATCATCCATATCCCAAAATGTCTCTGAACATGTTGCTCCATTTCAGAAAATGCATATTCTTTTCTGATCCTGAAATTATCACATCTTCATCCCATCATAATAAGTGATGACTGAACTCACTAAATTGAAGAAAGCGATTCAATAAAAATAAGGAATTGTGAAAAATGTCAAACAATCAACTCAGGTAGATATAATACAAAAATCAAAATTGTTGGTGTATTTTATACTGTGGAAATCATATATTTTATAAAATCAAAATGTTTTATTTGTTCCATATACCTACTGTTCATATTATGATTTTATGATAGGTATATCTCAGTGCCCTGAACTTGAATGGACATCATCCTTTGATCTAAATAGGTAGTCTTTTATTTTTGAGGCATTATAGGTAGATCACTGTTTCTGGATGCACTCAGAAATAATATAGGTGAAAGATAACATAATTTGTTGGTTGAAAATGGTATAGTATGTAAGTATACTGTGTGATTGATTAAACAATATTGTATATCATGAAATAAAAACTGCTACTGATTGCAAAATGATATGCCTACCTCAATAGGGAATAATTTATTATTGATCTATACAGTTCATAATGGATAATAATACATGTATATTTGAAATGTAGGTAAAACTTCGTTTGTCGCACTCCTATGAGTTCGGAAAAAATTTTTGGTGGAACTTACGTATTTTGACCTCGTGATCACGAATCTGAAGTCAAAACGCGGCGGTCTCAAGTATTTTCGGAGATACGGCCTCATTTTGTCTCAAAAATGCACCATTTGACATGTCAAATTTCTGCTATTAGGAATACACAAAATTCACCCTTCTTTGAACCAAAACACTATACACGCATATATTTACTTGTTTCCAACACTTCTCAGCAGAAAAAACGATTATTTTTCAAAAAATTCACCCTTCTTTGAAATGTAAACAAAACAACCTTTTTACAATGATTTTCTGGAAATTTGTATTTATGATGTTGGCAACGTGATTGTTTGGCTCATGGTAAGACGTTGCCAACATCTCAAATAAAAATAACCAGAAAATCAGTGAAAAAAGATGATTTGTTTACGTTTTGAAGAAGGGCGAATTTTTGTGAAAATAACAGTTTTTTATGCAAAAAAGTGTTGGAAACAAGTGAATGTGAGCATGTGTGATGTTTTGGCTCAAAGAAGGATTAATTTTGTGTGTTTTTATTAGCAGAAATTTGAGATGTCAAATGGTGCATTTTTGAGACAAAATGGGGCCGTATCTCCGAAAATACTTGAGACCGCCGCGTTTTGACTTCAGATTCGTGATCAGGAGGTCAAAATACTTAAGTTCCACCAAAAATTTTTTCCGAACTCATAGGAGTGTGATAAACGAAGTTTTACCGAAATGTAAAATGTACATGCACTACAAACTTCCGAGGATATTTTCAATTTCATAATTGCTTCCATATATCTACTTGCACTGGACAATATCCAGAAATATATTCTGTCTATGTAATCTTTGATAGTACCCTAAAAAAACCAATGGATATTATTAATAATAAACCCTCATTTCACCACTATTTTCAGAGCTTACCTGGTATGAAATATATGAATCTAGCAGATTTTCAATTGAATTTTGATTCTAGGCAGCAACATGCATTTTAATACCTTTGGTTCCAAAATTCACTGTGTAAATGATTCCTGTGACTAGATGCTGTAGAATATAATTCACTTCAATAATTATTCGGCCACAAACCAAAAAGGTAAACCAGTGCCACAACAGTCTTCAAAGAATGAAAAAACATGTTTTCATCCAATTCCTATTCCTAAAATTTTGCGAATGGAACTAATAATGGCTATAAATTGATTGTCCAGATATTTCATGTTCTCATACTGACTTAAAAACTCATCAATTATGTATTTAAAAAATAATCTCCTGTGGAATAACAAAAATAAAGTGAGAAACTGAAACTAAAATCAATGACAAAGATGGAGAGTCAACAGCCAATGAAATTACGAGCGGAGTCAGTGACGTCATATATCCGGAAGAAAAACTTGGTCGATCGAGCAATCCTTTACAGTTTAATATCCTTGAGTATTGAACACATTTTCATCGAATGTCCAAAATACTGAGTGCAGCGAAACAACTCTGTTTTTTCTCCAGATCTAACAGAATTATGAACATGTACGACTCGCTAATAACTGTCACATATAGGGTATGCAACCTTTGTTGCATACATATGTACGCATGTGCGGGCTGCACAGCAGCGCTGAACTAGGAGTAATAAACCAGTTGCTATCTAGACTTGGGTTTGAATAAGTTCCCTCATACCCCATTAAATATAAAACATGGCGCAGTCTTGATAAAAAAAAA
The DNA here is from genome assembly GCA_029955515.1 of Chrysomela aeneicollis. Classification (NCBI taxonomy): domain Eukaryota; kingdom Metazoa; phylum Arthropoda; class Insecta; order Coleoptera; family Chrysomelidae; genus Chrysomela; species Chrysomela aeneicollis. Next base: position 8,115,227 of record JARUHQ010000016.1, on the reverse strand, counting down.
AAGAACCACATGTGCCGGAAGTTCGCCATATCGAAAAGTATATTCGAAACTTTTGAAAATGGATTATAGAGGAGTTCCACCGATGGTAATGACTGGAAATATTTCCGAAAACTGGAAATTTTGGAAACAACGGTTCCTGAAATACCTTCAAGCCACCGAAATTAGTAGAAAGGAAGAAGTAACAAAATGTGCTCAACTATTGACTCTCATAGGAGACGAAGGTATTCGAATATATAATACATTCACTTTCGAAATGGATGAAAATGACAAATTTGACCCCCTGATTGAGAAATTTGACACTCATTTCAACCCTAAACGAAATCTTGCCTTTGAACGTCACAAATTTCTAACGTGCAGGCAAAAAGAAGGTCAAACTATAGATCAATATATAACTGAATTAAAAAATTTTTCATTAAATTGTGAATTGAACACATTAAGAGAGAGTTTGGTCAAAGATATATTGATATGTGGACTTACTTCAGAGATTTTGAGAGAGAAATTGTTGCAAGAGGATGTAGATAATTTGCAAAAAGCGATAGAAATCTGTATAACCCTGGAAAATGCTAGAGATAATAACAAAAAAATCTCCAATGGATATGGAATACAGAACACCATGGTCAACATAGATTTCCTGAATAAGAATAATCATTTGAAGCCTAGCAGACAGAATAAAGTTAGTAGGAATTTCAGAAACATAGAGAGAAGTCAGCCTGGAAAAAATCATCAGAAGCCTATGACCAAGTGCTGCAGGAAATGTGGTAACCAGCATGACTATGGGAAATGTCCAGCCTTCGGAAAAAAGTGTAAAAAATGTGGTATTTTCAATCATTTTGCATCAAACTGTAAAAATAAAAATTGTGGTTATACTAATAATTATCAAAATCAAAATAGAAAAGTTCATTCAATTATTGAAAATGATGTTATCCATAATAATAGTGATTTTCTTTTCATAGGAACTGTAGAAAATGCTATTGAGGAGATTGACAATGTCAATGTGGAATCATGGGTTCAGGATCTGGAAATAAATGAAAGACCAATAGAATTCAAACTTGACACAGGTGCAATGGTGAATATCATATCTGTAAGTGTTTTGAAATCCCTAAATTTTGATTTCAATAATTTGTGTAAAACAAATGTAAAGTTGTGTTCATATACCCAAAATTATTTATCAGTAATAGGTCAATGCAATCTAAGATGCAAATTTAAAGGAAATTTTGTACATCTTTTATTTTATGTGGTTGATACAAAAAATACTCCATTATTGGGCCTAAAAACATGTATAGATCTAAATCTTATAAAAAGAATTGAGACTATCAAAACGGACACTGATAAAAATATAACAGCAACAAAAAACTTGTTGGTAGAGCAGTTAGTAGATAAATATAATTTTTTGTTTGATGGTATTGGATGTCTAGAAAAACCGTATCATATCGAACTCAGAGAAAATGCACAACCGGTAGTTCATCCAGCTAGGAAAATTCCATATGCAATTTTAGATAAATTTAAAGAAACTCTGGATTCTTTAGTTGAACAAAATATGATAAAAAAATCAGAAGAAAGTGCAGATTGGGTGAATGCTATTGTCATAGTTCGAAAACAAAATGGGCAACTGAGAATCTGTTTGGACCCAATTGATTTAAATAAAGTAATAAAAAGAAATTATTTTCACTTACCAACTTTAGAAGAATTAACAGCAAAACTTGCAGAAGCTCAATATTTCAGTACCTTAGATGCAACTCAAGGTTTTCTTCAAGTAAAACTAGATGAAGAAAGTTCTAAACTATGTACGTTTGCAACACCTTTTGGTAGATATCAATTTCTTCGCTTGCCATATGGTTTAGCTAGCTCTTGTGAAGTATATCAGGAAAGAATGGAAGAAATATTTGGTAATATAGAAGGTGTCAAAGTTTATGTAGATGACATTATAATTTCAGGTAAAACAGTAGAACAACATAATAATCGTTTGAAAAAAGTATTTGAATTAGCTGCAAAACATAATATAAAATTCAACAAAAGTAAATGTCTGATCCTATCTAATGAAGTAAAGTATATGGGTCATAGAATTTCGAAATTTGGATTACAACCTGATAATTCAAAAATTCAAGCAATAATAAATATGCCAAGACCAAAAAGTAAGGAAGATATTCAAAGATTTTTAGGTTTAGTCACATATGTAGGAAGATTTGTAGAGAACTTATCAGAAAAAACAGCACCTTTACGTGAACTCATAAAAAAGGATATAATTTTCAATTGGGAGAAGATTCATGATGAAAGTTTTGAATGCCTAAAAAATATAATCAGTAGAAGTCCTTGTTTGAAATTTTTTGATATTAATAAACAGTCAACTATATCAGTAGATGCTTCAAAAGATGGAATGGGAGCAGTTATAATGCAAGAAAACATGCCTTGTGCTCATGCATCAAGATCCTTTACTGATACACAAAAACGATATGCTCAGATTGAAAAAGAACTTCTAGCGATTTGGTTTGGTATAGAAAAATTCTATCAATACGTTTTTGGAAAACATTTTTATGTAGAAACTGACCACAGACCATTACTGCAAATAGTAAAAAAACCTTTGAATATATGTCCACCAAGATTGCAAATAATGCTAATTCAACTAAGAAAGTATGATTTCACTTTGATTTTCAAACCAGGTAAAAAATTAATACTAGCTGATACTTTGTCCAGAGCATTCGAAAATAAAATATTTGATGAAAATATTGACATGGAAATAGAATCTCAAGTATGTTTGATTTCTATGAATTTAAATATCACTGATGAAAAACTCGAGGAATTGATAAAACAAACAGAGTTAGATTCTGAATTGAGTGCATTAAAGAACATGATAAAAAAAGAATGGCCAAGTAAAATCAAAGATGTACCAGAAAATTTGAAATTTTACCACAGATTTAAACATGAAATAACAGAAATAAATAGTTTGTTATACAAGGGTCAAAAATGGATTGTACCAAAGAACTGTAGGAAAGATATATTAAATAAATTACATTATGGCCATTTAGGTATCAATAAATGTACTGCCAAAGCTAATTTATCATTTTTTTGGCCAGGTATGAATAAACACATACAGGACTTGATTTCGTCTTGCCAGATTTGTCAGAATCTCCAGAAATCTCAGAGGCCTGAGCCTATGATTTCTCATGAGATTGTCAAATTGCCTTTCTATAAAGTAGCATGTGATTTATTTCATTTGTATAATGAAAGCTATTTACTTGTAACAGATTACTATTCCAAATATGTAGAAGTGGTAAATTTAAACAAAGATCTCTCTAGTCAAAATGTAATTTCAAAATTGAAAGCCATCTTTGCTAGATTTGGAATACCAAAAATTGTATGTACAGATAATGGACCTGAATTTTCAAGTTTTATTTTCAAAGATTTTGCAAAAAGTTGGGAATTCAGTCATGTTACTTCATCACCTAGATATGCTCAATCAAATGGACATGTTGAACGTGCAGTTCAAACAATTAAAAGTATTTTGAGGAAATGTTATCTTGATAATAGAGATCCTTATTTAGCTCTACTAGATGTGAGAAATTCTCCACTTCATAATGAAAACTCTCCAGCAAATATTATGATGAACCGAAATTTAAGAAGTATTCTTCCTCAAACAAATAAATTCTTTCAGCCTAAATTATTCAATAAATCGGAATACGATAAATTTCTATCAAAATCTCAGAAAAACATGAAAACTCGCTATGATAATCGAGGAGTGAAAGAATTGAAAGAATTGAAAAATGATTGTTTTGTTAGAGTACAATTAAAACCGAAAGGACCATGGGAGTCTGGAAAAATTATCAATAAAGTAGGTATCAGATCATATAAAATTTTGATGAAAGATAACAAAATTTTCATCCGAAATAGAAAATTCATTAGAGAAGATAAACAAGTTACGTTTGAATCAAGCCAAATGATCAATTTAGACCAAAAAGAGAGACAGTACAATGATAATAGATTCATTGAGGTTGAAAGAGGAGAAAAACAAAGCACGTCTAGTAGTGTTGAAGAAAATGTTGACGAATTTCAACAAAATGTAAATGTTGATGTAGAAAGTATGGACAACTGTTTAAAAAACGATGTAGATGATGACGAACAATTTGAAAATTGTCATAAGCGGGTAAGGTCTAATTCATTTGACAAAATTTCCCCAGGAAAAAATAAGGAAAGAAGTAAGAAAGTTAAATCATCTCAAATAAAAGTAACAACAACCAGAAGAGGTAGAATAGTTAAAAAACCAAGCTGTTTTGAAGACTTCACATCACATTCTGATAGTGAATGATATTACAAAATAAATTTCTCAAGAGTGAAATATTACACAATATTTAGTATGTCCTTGAATTTTCCAGGAAATCTTGTTCAAATGAAAAACGAAAGTTTTATAAATTACATAATGTACACATGACAAATATATTTTGATACGTTATATTTAAAAAAAAAAAAAAAGGGGGGGGCATGAAGTATACAGAATATGTAATTGTAATACCTACCTCTAGTTGGCAACTAATGTTATGTTTTGTAAAGTGCAGTTTGTTATAATGTTATATTTTAAGAAAAGGTGATATTGTTATATACAAATATATAGAGTGTTAACTGTAATATGTGATAACTGTCAAATGTATATGTTATGTTAAAAATACTGGTGATATATCCACACAAAATAATTTGCATATTGTTAATAAAAAGGATTGTTAAAAGGGGAGATGTCACATATAGGGTATGCAACCTTTGTTGCATACATATGTACGCATGTGCGGGCTGCACAGCAGCGCTGAACTAGGAGTAATAAACCAGTTGCTATCTAGACTTGGGTTTGAATAAGTTCCCTCATACCCCATTAAATATAAAACAATAACCACTAGGTTGAGGCGGATATGCTTAAGATTAAAATCGGTTGAACCGGTGGGTGATGAACCTTCCGCCTTCCAGAATGAATTGTGTACACTGGTGAAAGTAGGGTCAAATTTCTCAAACCATCAGTTTCCCTCCCAAGGTCAATGGCACAACAGTTGAGACAGTTTTTCGTTAGCTGGCCGCCGAGTAGTATAGTGGCGATATCCCATTTGCTAATGTATTCGTAGAGGCACTGTCGTGGCCAGGACCATTTGAGGACGTCTGATTGGTTTTGGGAACGACCCGCCATCGCAGCGCTGAAATATATTTTCCTGCAAAAAATTAAAGAGCTATGATCTGGAAAAAAAATTTAAAGGAATAATAGTCCCTCCAATTGAAACTATCAAATACAGTTTGAAGATGAATGAAGGATGAAAAAGCTATGAATTGGACAAAAAATTGAAATTGAAAAATAGTCTATCCAATTGAAAATATCAAACATAGTTTGGAGTTGAATGTCTGGTAGACTGCGAGTAACAATTTGAATTGTCTTTCGAAAATATGAAATGAAAGAGTAGGTAGTCTGCTACCCACTAAATAGTTACTGTTCCCACCGCAATTTTTTATTGATTTGGGTAATTGGTTCGAATATACCAACTCAATAGGTGCCGGTTCCCACTGAAGTTTTTTATTGATTTGTGTAACTAGTTCGATTTGGGTCCTTGGGCTGAAAGTACAGTGTGAACCCAATAAAACACCTCTCGTGAATTAGGTTGTTTTCTCAAATAAGTAAACAATAATTTTCAATACATATACATGAAATACTTTGATCCTTCAGAATCTCAATACATTCAAGATACTGATGCAAATTGCATTTATGGATTGGAAAGAATAGACGAAAAAGTTATTATTCAATCCTTTGACTTTGAGTAATCACGACACACATGCCTCTCCAAGAACATTACGCATAATCATTAGAAAAACAGCACAGTAGCTCAACTGATTCGAAACCTATAGAAAAAGTGAGTTGGAGGTTCACTGGAACTATTATAAACAGTGAAAAAATCTCATGAATCGCACTATAAAAGTCGTTTGAAATAAGATGAACATTATAGAAAAAATAGTATGTCCAGTGATCTTAGAAGATATACAATACGTGAAATTTCGAACTTTGGCATGGTTTATCTGGAAAAGTAGTGATGGTTTGTTCACGATGTTATTATCTAATTCTGATTCCTGAGGTACAAACAAAAATTTTCATTGAAAAATAGATCATTTGATAAGTGCGAAATTACCCAACCATTTACGGTTGCAATAAATTGAACCTGAAATTTGGTATGTTCCAATTTTGGGAATGTATTATCTTCCTGGGAATAGTTTGGTGTTTGAGATTTCTATTATTTCTCATTTTGTTACTCTTCAATATTTTATTATATTATATTACAATATTCAATTTGATATACCTTCTATTTTATTTCAATTTATTTCTGCCCCCCCTGGAGTTTAGAAGTTTCGGCGCCTATGGTATCCACACATATTATATCTCATGTAAATAATATGTTCTGAGTAGGTACGCCATAAAATGCACCGGTGTGATGCATTCTTTATACTCTGAGTGATGTCATTAGCTTATTCATAATCCTCAATATTAATTCTAGAATATACGATCTGATAACTCGAATAACCTCAAACTTGGTAAGTTTTGATATTTTTTTCACAATATTCATCCATTTTTGTGAGTTGCCATGGGTCAAATGACATGTACTGATCCTTCATCCTTCTCTGTAGTAAAAATCATTTAATGTAATTCAACCATTCGTTCACTGAACATAACAAGGCGATCCGCTGATAACTGTCCAAAATTGTCCGTTGCGACTCCCACCTTAAATCACAGATTGGAAAATCTTACAGATGAGTTTGATTGAAGTCAATAATATCACTCAATATAAGTACTCACAGTTTTTCGTCCTTCGGAAAACAATTTAATTTGATATGAGTGAGTAGCACACATCTAGAAAGATGCTTCTCTCGCTGAATTTTTTTTTATACATGTTCAACATGGTTTTCCCAAGAAAGATGGTGATTTTGTATGAGCTTTTTGTTCTATATCATCAATATAAATGGTCGAACTGTTTTGCTTACATTTAAAGTTCATGTAAATAATCTTATCAAGATTTAAAATAAGATCATTTTTTGTGCACAAATTTTTGAACGTTTGTATTATTTCCGAGGTTATGATTTGTAGTTCGTCAGGGGACCTTCTGAGAGCACTACTGAAGAGTCATCGGCGAACGTTATCATAGAACAATTTTTAAAGTATTCAGATAAGTCATCAATAAAGATGATGAATATTAATGGTCCCAACACGGACCCCTGTGGAACACCAACCTCACTATCGAAAAACTCTGACTGCAATTTGTACATAATTCCTTCTCATAGAGAGATAGGATTTTAATACCTCGAATATTTTGCCTCTTATTCCATAGGAATGAAGTTTTTCCAATATAAAATTGATCTGCAGACTGTCAAATGCACGTGTCAGATCAAAGAAGTCCCGAAACGTTTTTTCCCGAATCTAGGTATTTGTAGACGTGGTCGAAGAATTTATAAGGTGCTTCTTCTGTTGATCTCCCCGATCGAAAACCAAATTGTTCCGGACATAGGACTGTATTATGGTCAAGAATGTCAATAATTTTGTTATAAAACACTCTTTATATATTTTTGAAATTACATTCAATATAGTTATTTGCGAGGGGTTAACCACAGGGGAATTTCTCGTACACCTTGTAGGAAATTAAGGAACTTTTGGGGAAGTTCGAGGAAATGGGGGAATTTCGGGGCATTTTGGGAAATTTTCGAGGAAATTGAGGAATTTCGGGGCATTTCGGGGAATTTCCGAAGAAATATAGGAATTTCTGGACATTTCGAGAGAATGAGGGAAATAATAGGCATCGATAATAAAAAAGTTTTCCATATTTAGCCAACTTAAGCAGACTCACTGTATATTTTTTATCTATTCATTAACTTGTATTATGACGATTACCGAGACGATTCCTTGGCTGATTATTTGATCTCACTGGAAATTCCTTACAAAATGCCTATTATTTTCCTCATTTTCTTGAACTGATCCGAAATTCCTCTATTTCCTCGAAAATTCCCCGAAATTCCTCCGTTTCCACGAAATTCCTCTATTTCTTCGAAGATGCCCCGAAATTCTTCTATTTCCTCGAAAATTCCCCGAAATTCCTCTATTTCCTCGAAAATTCCCCGAAATTCCTCTATTTCCTCCGTTTCCACGAAATTCCTCTATTTCCTCGAAAATTCCACTATTTCCTTTATTTCTCCGAAATTCCTATATTTGCTCCATTTCCCCGAAATTCCACCTCGAAATTGCAACAACTTTTTGCATTATTGAAGCCTCTTTAATATTTAGGATACGTTCATGGAGATAACTGCAAGAATTCGATTTTTGGATAATTTCCTGAATTCTGACATTTGGGTACGCCTCTGGAAACGCAATTTTATGAATTAATTCAATACAGTACTCATATGGACTTTGGTTTCGAATGAAAAATGAAGGGAATGAACTAAATAATAAATAAATTTTGGGGAATTTCCAGGAATGTTAGGTAAATGAATGGGAATTAGAGGCATTTCGGGGAAATAAATGGGAAATAGAGGCATTTCGGAGAAATGCGGGGAATTAGAGGCATTTCAGGAAAGTGCTAGGAATTAGAAGGAAATGAGGGAAATGAATGGGAATTGGAGGCATTTCGAGGAATTTCGGGGAAATGTTAGGAATTGAAGGAATTTTTAGGACATAAATGGGAAATAGGGAAATGAAACAGAAAAAGGAATTTTTCGTACACTATTTCAGACTGTGGTTAACCCCTCGGTTATTTGCCAATAATTCTGAGCGTTATCGCATTCTAGCTTTTTATGGATTGGGATTATTTTTTCTATTTTTAATTCCTCAGGAAATTTTCCTGTTTCTACTGTCAAGTTTATCAAGTAAGCTAATGGTTTTGCAATAATTTCCTTAACAGTTATGATGATTTTTATACTAATTTGATCCTCACCTACACTTTTTTATTTTTCATATTAGAAAATGATGATCTTGTGCATTCATTAATAACCTAACTTCCTGGTATTTTTCCTTTTGTTATACATATATTTTTGAAATGAGTTGCGATACAATTTGCTACTTCTGGCTCAAATATTTTTTCATCATTCAAGGTGAGTTCAATATTTGGCTTACATTGGTTTCTTCCTAGGTTTTGGTTAACAATGCTCCAGATTGTTTTCTGTTTATTTTCACTATTTTTTATTATTTTGGAATTGTATTCTTTTTTAGTTTCAGTGAGCTTTCTTGTATGAACACCAGTGGTAAGAATCTCTGTTATTTTTTAAACTGCAGAACATATTTTTCAGCTTGTTACTTTCTTCGAGAATGTTTTCATTAACACAGTTCCCTTTCCTACTGCATTCCATCTTTTTCGATTTCATGAGACAATTTGAGTTCAGAGCAAAATTTAGGGTCGACATAAATGCATCATATGCTTCATCTTCAATATGTTAGCGCCTGCGCATATCTATGACTGGACCTTTAAATTTTGCGCTTTCGACATCTCTCTCTAATTTTATTCGCTCTGTCTGACTGTCTCATCTGTAAGGTTTCCTAATCTGTGCCACGCTGCTGTATTCCTGGTTGCCTGATTACCTACCGGCGACAACAAATAAAAGTTGACATTCGAGATAACTTTTAATCGAGTTTTATATTCACGACATCCTTGTTGGCATGTGGTATCAATTGTTTGTACAACCAAAGAAAATCCACTATTTCACATCTGGAATTGTCGAAAAAAATTTCAATTATCGCACAGATGGAAATTGACAGTCATATCGAATCGTCGTCCATAATATTTTCTTGAACATTCTGTTCGAAATTAATAAATATACATAGATATGAACATTCCTGAAAATCGGAAACAAACGGTAACAAACTGGTTCTTGGAATATTCTCTGGTGACACCTGTGTAGTTGAAGTTTTCAATATATTTTTGAAATCAGGAAAATAATGTCTTAAATTTCATCGAAAAATATATTTATATATAGGGTGTTCCATTGAAAATAACGAAGTTCGTACCCATTAACAACATACCTATAACTTTTTTGTCTGTGTGTCTTTAATGATGAACCCTGTAAAAGCTGTTTAAATATCCGGAATAAACCTGTAGATGTATTCATTGAATTTTTACTCGAATTTTTACCTCAGTATTTCTATAATATGTTTGTATCAATTATTTGGAAAAATGCTGATACAATAATAAAGACATTCCTTATAGGTAATTATTATTATTGATCACTATTGAGCATTTCTTGTAATTATCTCTTGTAATATAGTGTGTATAGATAAGAGGGTAGCATATATGCCAGACAAATATAATTATCCCATCTCCAAATTAACTTAATAAAACTTCACGGAAAAAGTAGCGAAAACGGTAACCTCACGGATTTTCACGAAATTTGCACAGATGATCAAAAACACACTTAAAACGATATACAACCTGAAACTGCGGAACTGCCTGGAAGGCACTTTTTTTCGAAAAAAATGTTCAACGGTGGTACGTGCAAGTACACGAAAACAAGCACTTTTTAACTGCTTTTAAATACCCAACCAATGCCAGTATATAGAAAATAATAATTTGAAGGTATGAAGAAAGCAATTCACTAGAAATATACCGATAATACGATGAATAATTGTTAATTTCAATAATCGAAAACCCCTAAATCTGACATCTTCGAAAGTATGAAATGTCAAACATGGGAATGAGGGAACTACAAGAGAGTACAATGCGGTGTTGCATGGTCTTTTGAAATTCCTGCTTACTGGGAAAATAAAAAATATTTGTAAATTGTTTTCGAATGTCCCCAAATTGGTGATTTGGTAGATATATAGTTATTTATCGGCACTTTTCAGGAAAAATGTAATCGTATGTTAAATTTTTTGTGGGACCAGCCCTCGAGTGTAATTTGTTTGTAACCATGGCAACGCATGCGTTATCCCGCTAGTTAGTATCCCACGTCAAGTCAACAGAAGGCTTGATAAGCTTTTATGCAACCGGCCTTGATTCTATTTTCCTCAACCTTCTATGTGATAATAAATGCGAGCGAAGGGTCCGCGCTCGGCCTACATTTCGCAAATTCGCGCGCTTCCCTTTCTCTACATATTTCCAAAAACCTCGAATTTCTATTCATCAATGAAGTTATACCTAATATTTCAAGAAGTTTACATATAATTATGTAACATAACGTTACAAAATAGCGATAAAATCTGTTTATAAAATGATTAATATCCTACAATATATATTGTATGAAATGAGAGGAAAATTCAAAAATACAAATTTTAAAATTAGAAGTTTGAAAGACGTATTTGACGTTTGTTTGAAATTTTATATATACAATGAGGATATCATAAATATTCGAAATTCTTCGATATTATACAATGCAAATTGGAAAAAAAATAGCAGTAAATAATGAAATGAATCTGTAGCTGATGTGTTGGCTGAGAAGAGGCAGTAGTAGTTATCAAACAAATCCCTGCAGATAAATATAGTGAAATTTCCCAATAACCCTTTTTCTGGAACTAAAAAAGGGCATATTATCTACCAAAGGTATGATTTCCGCAAAAAAAAGGTAAAACTTCGTTTATCGCACTCCTATGATTTCGGAAAAATTTTTTGGTGGAACTTACGTATTCTGACCTCCTGATCACGAAAGTCAAAAAAAAGTATTTTCGGAGATAACGGTCTCATTTTGTCTCAAAAATGCACCATTTCAAATCTTCATTTTCAGCTAATAAAAACACACAAAATTAATCCTTCTTTGAGCCAAGACATCACACATGCTCACATTCACTTGTTTCCAACACTTTTTTGCATAAAAAACTGTTATTTTCACAAAAATTCGCCCTTCTTCAAAACGTAAACAAAAAAATCTTTTTTCACTGATTTTCTGGCTATTTTTATTTGAGATGTTGGCAACGTCCTACCATGAGCCAAACAATCACGTTGCCAACATCATAAATACAAATTTCCAGAAAATCAGTGTAAAAAGGTGGTTTTGTTTACATTTCAAAGAAGGGTGAATTTTTTGAAAAATAATAGTTTTTTCTGCTGAGAAGTGTTTTGGTATAGTGTTTGGTATAGTGTTTTGGTTCAAAGAAGGGTGAATTTTGTGTTTTCCTGATAGCAGAAATTTGACATGTCAAATGGTGCATTTTTGAGACAAAATGAGGCCGTATCTCCGAAAATACTTGAGACCGCCGCGTTTTGACTTCAGATTCGTGATCATCAGGAGGTCAAAATACGTAAGTTCTACCAAAAATTTTTTCCGTACTCACAGGAATGCGATAAACGAAGTTTTACCTTTTTTGCGGAAATCATACCTTTGGTAGATAATGCCCTTTTTTAGTTCCAGAAAAAGGGTTATTGGGAAATGTCACTATATTTATCTGCAGGGATTTATTGTTTGATAACTACTACTGCCTCTTCTCAGCCAACACATCAGCTACAGATTCATTCCATTATTTACAGCTATTTTTTTTCAATTTACATTGTACAGGGTGTCCCAATAAGGTCGGCGAGGTACGATATTATGGAAACCATAAACCTTAGGGCTCCTAGAAAAAAATATTGAGGACTAAATCGGCCAAGAGAAATTGATGGAAAATATTTTCAAGTTTCTAAAATGACCGCTAGAGGGCCCAACTACTATGACATAAATGAAAATTCGATTTTTCTCGGAAAATCATCATATCAAGGTACTGTTTCAATGACGGAAATGAAGAGTTCTGCAAAACTCGCGTCAGTTTGTTCTTTTACTTTTTTTCATATCTCGAAAAACAATTGTAGAAGAAGCTGTTGAAAAAATATTTTTTTAAATCGCTGCATCTGCTGCACCCTTGCTCCAAATTCGATCAACTTGGGCACGTTTGAAAGATAATTTCACAATCATTTGAACGCCCCATTCGATGTTGATCTCCAGTTCACACCACGTCTACTAGAGGGCGTTGTTCACCCAAGGTTCAGTTTTTTCAGATTTTCTCAAAAAATTCAAATGGAATGCTACAAATTTGTATAATTTCATTTGAAGAGAATGAAATCAGCTATATTTTGGTGAATACCGCGATTCGATATCTCCATTCGTTTTTGAGTTATTTGCAAATAACTAATTCCACCTGAAAAAATCTAGTTTATTGTTGAAAAAAAATTCTACGATTTCCGTTATCTTCAGTAAGTCTGCATTGCATGCAAAATATGAGGTAATTCAATCCTATTTGCCTGTGCTAATTATTAAAACGGTTATTATTCAAATGTTCACTCATCAATTTATCTTGGCCGATTTAGTCCTCAATATTTTTTTCTAGGAGCCCAAAGGTTTATGGTTTCCATAATATCGTACATCGCCGACCTTAGTGGGACATCCTGTATAATATCGAAGAATTTCGAATATTTATGATATCCTCATTGTATATATAAAATTTCAAACAAACGTCAAATACGTCCTTCAAACTTCACTACTCACACAGTGTTGCCGAATGACTTCACAATGTTCAGTTATTATTCGTGCAAAAAATATAAATTTGGAAAATATAACATTTCTAATTTTAAAATTTGTATTTTTGAATTTTCCTCTCATTTCATACAATATATATTGTAGGATATTTATCATTTTATAAACAGATTTTATCAGGAGGTCAAAATACGTAAGTTCCACCAAAAATGTTTTCCGAACTCATAGGAGTGCGATAAACAAAGTATTTCACTTGCTATAGTGGTTTTATCACGTTTTTAATCATCTGTGCAAATTTCGTGAAAATCCGTTTTCGCTACCAACTTCACAATAAGACATAAGTATATTTCAGGAACTGGTCAAAGAATTTTGCATATATCACCTACACCATGATCATTGCTACATAGTTATAGAAATGGCTTTCATTAGGAATTACGACTACTTATTCAGAAAAACTTCAGGAATCTCATGAATTATAATAATAATTCTTACCTAATAATGCAGATAGGTAGTTACTTATTGACCATGGACATCAGATATTTCTCTCCATCATTTAAATTATAAGTAGGTACTTCTTCAATTCATTTGGTATTTCCAATTTCTTAATGTCCTTCACATTGATGTGCTTTAAAATAACTTTTTTACAGGCCGCTTTTAAGCTGAGGAGCTCTAAAAATGATTGATTGGCATTCCAATGTCCTACAGTCTCTACAAGGCACAAACTCACCCAATCCAACAAAGAAATTTGTTGTCCTATAATCATGGGTGACACAATCATACTCAACCTCCACATAGATATGCACTGTATCCTCATGTGTGTACTTTTTGGAAAAGTCTTCTACATCAGTGTTACCAGGAGGTGTCAACATCCTAAGTTCTTTAAGATGCAACCAAACTTCCGAAAATCCATCCATTTTTTTCTTTTCGCCTCTTTCATCATTTATGTAATGAACCTTTAGTAAAACCGGAGCCAAATAGGGACACATATTTAGGGATATCTACAAATATTGAAAGAAGTAGCGGTAAGGTCGGTGAGTATACTTCACAAGTTTCACGAAACTTGCACAAATGAAATGAATCAATACATAGAATACAATATAAAACGTCCGCCGTCCGGGTAGTTGGTAGTTGAAAGGTGAAAGAGAAGGGGAGAAGGGCCAAGCAACAAATAAGGGCAATGATGGATGATCCTAGGTACCTCTGAAGGATAGAAAAGGCAACCGACATTAGAAAGAGAAAGATAATTGTATGAAGGACTTTCGGCTATTGGTTCTCTCATCTGTGCATAGATCTTATAACGCTAGATCCGGCATCCTGTAGTATTTTTTTTTGGTATAGAGGGGTCTGCAAGAAAGTAGGTACTATGATCACGTGGTACAACGATGCACATATGTATGGACAAAAATAAAAACAACCAATCATTGGCTTAGTACTTTCAACCCCTCCGGACCTACAAAACAAATAATCTGGATACCGGATCTAGCGTAAGCAATGTAAGATTTATGCACGTATGGACAAAAATTAAAACGACCAATCGATGGCTTTTAGTACTTTCAACCCCTCCGGATCTACAAAACAAATAACCTGGATTCCGGTATCCAGCGTATTGTAACAGGGTGGTTGTGGGAATTAACGCAATTAGAGTAAAATGCCTGGATCGGGGTATATATAATTCTTGGGAATCTTTATTGTTGGTAGTGTACAAACAAACTAAAAGAAAAAATAAACCTAATTCAAATACCGCCCAAAATACATTAACTGCAGTTTTGCTAGATACAATACAATTCATGAAGCTGTAGATGTATCACTTACCTAACACCAGGTAAAAAGATAACTTCACCGCAAACAATGATTAGCTTTTATGGTGGATTTATGAAGCGATTTTAAGTCATAAGATTTAAGTCGTAAGTTTTTAGTCATAAGTCGTAAGAAGTTCAATCATTGGTTTTCAATGTTACCATTCATACACTTGACATAAGTTTTAAGTTGCAAGTCATAAGTTTTAAGTCATAAGAATGTTGGCCAACTTTTATCTCTTATGGCTTAAAACTTAAAACTGATCATATTTGCGCATGCGTTCGAAGTTTTCAATTCTGTGACGGTTTCTATAGGTTTTTGTCTGTGATTGTGTTGTTTAATCAAACTTTTATCAGAATCATCAGATTATAAAAAGAAAAAATGGATATTGATGACTGAAATTGTAAAGTGACCACTGACACAACCACAGAAATTGACCAATGGGAGAAGTTACCCTTAAGACATGACAGTCCTTAATAATTCCTGCATAAATGGTCTTTTTTCCTTTATGTCTTAAATCTTTATCACTAAAAACTTACGACTTAAAACTTATGACTTAAAATTTCTGCATAAATCCACCATTAGCCACGAGGCTGTCAATTCATTTGTGTGTAGCTGAAAAAGTTTCAGGCACAAAAAGTCTACCCAAATATCTCGAGAAAGAAATAAGCGATTGTATGCGCCACCTCTCGCTCAAACATCATACTCGTTATCGAACGACTAATAGATCGCTACAGTATCTAGAGTATGTAAGATCTATGCATCTGTGCTCAGGTGCGGACTGGACCATTGAATCCCCGGGCGATTTTGACTTTACCGGCCCAATAGAGAGAAAAATCGATGGTAATTAAAAAAAAACACGTGGTCATGTAATTATACATAGACAATATTCGTATAGGAAAGAAACGACAAACTCACGTGAAAATTATTTTCGAAAATTTTGTTTTTTCGATAAATTTTCCGTTCGACATTATTTTTTCGAAAACTATAGTTTTAGAAAAAAAATTCGCGACCCGTTAATGACAACATCATTGCCCTCGAATGAATATATATGTCAATATATGTCATTTTCGCAGTTCATCAACATGAAAGCTTCCACATGTTTTTGGCTTAGAATATTCCTCAGTCTATCCACTCTATCTAGAATAAATTCAAATTCAGAAAGATATCTTGTGAAATTATGAGTTAGGAGATGATTTGGCGACCTCAATTATTCTTTATCAAAGACTTCTGTTTCATCACCCAAAAGATACTAATAGAGGTTTTACCGACTAATGGTGTTTGTAGGAATATCGCAGTACAAGTATCAAAACTTCGAACGATTCAATTGGAAAAATCACCATAGAAAAAATGTAAGATGCGGGGACAGATAACATCGTTTAGATTGATTTTTAATATGGTACAATCAACTTTTCCGAATGTAATGATCAGCATTGCAAATATATAGAAGTCTGATAATATCAAACGCCACAGGTGAACGAAAATTTTCAAAATAAAATTAATAAAAACCGTCTTGGTTCAACACAATCACAGAACCGTTTAAATACAACTCCTGGATTTACGGCTGCTGCTCGATTAGAATAGTTCGTAATTTTCACTCGCTTGACATCAAGTCCAATATTTTTCGGGAGGATTTGGTCCATTTAGATATTTCATTTATTTTAACGAATTTGTATCTAAAAGGTTACAAGATTTACTATTTGAACTTATATTGTACCTACTTCACAAAAATATTTTCTTTGGTTGTGAAAATATTTTTGTGATTAAAATCATTTCATTCAATGAAAGCAAAAAGCAGGAGTCGATCTGATCGACTTGGAATAAATATATTTTGAGCATTGTACACTTGGTTGCAATCAAAACTTACTTGTTTGCTATATGTATCGTGTCCTTTATTATTATTATTTTTTAGATGTATAATTTATTGTGCCATCATGATTCTTTGTATTCTAAAAAATAATATGTATATATTTTGATATTGTGTTCAGATGGTGCATCCTTTCTAAGGCTATAGGGAAGATTGGGGTCAACGTACATTTATGTACAGTTGAAACTAACCATAGCCCCTTTCAGTAAGGCAATAAGTTTGATTTTTGATATTTTAATTGTACCTCATTGCTGATCACTGACTAAATGACTTAAATAAATAAATAAAAAAAGTAAGAAAACGGTAATGGAAAGGGGCCCCGATCAAGAATTGCATTGCCTAGGGGCCCCGATAGGGTTAATCCGGCCCTGGACGAGAATATAGTCTACGACGGTGAAGAAAATAGTAGAATTTCTGGAACCAGTTAGACCAACAGAAATGATGATGAAAAAATGATCCAAATATAACAATCAACTTATGAATAAAAAACTACTTTCTCTGCTTGATATACCTACCTTCTATTATTACCAAAAAAACGGAAAAAAGAGAACCATAAGGACAGCAAATGCAATATCGAAGAAACCAGAATCTCAGGACATCAATCGTATGTTATCATCTTTAGGAAAATATGCAAACAAATCTTTATGTTGGATTTCAGTGCAGATGATAATGTTATCAATGCTTCCATTATGAAACATGTAGGTACATCAAATATTTCGATCAAATCTACTCCATCTTTTTCTATTTCGGGTTCTTCGTACAAAAAAAATGATGATGTTATTGCTGAAATTGAAGATTTTCTGAAAACAAATTGCAGTTTTAATGGTCTCACATCATGGATAGATGTTGAGAAGACGTTATTTTAATCACGCACTACAAGATCAACTATGGAGATTTATTAAAGCCCCAAACATAAATTTGGCTAGGGGTACTTTTTGACAACCATATGACTTGAACCAAGGTGGATATAGGATGGTGAAACAGCTTCCTATTAACAAGCACTAGAATAAACTGTAGACCTTTGCCTACTTGATTTCATACCGTAGTAATATTTCCTGAAGTGTTCAGAGATGGCATCATACTTTGTGTCGGTAAAACAGAAACTATGCTTCTGTAATATTTTCATCAGTTTCATCTGTTCTAGATGAAAAATGACTGAGATGAGTCAAAATATCAATATTCATTCCAGATTTATTGAAAATATATTGTTTTAATGTCGTTTCAAGTCACGTCTGCCAGATGCGAACCACAGAAATACGTAAGCAACAGAAATCTTCTTCGATAATCGATCTTACCGCCATCTTCGTTCAAGTCGTGGAAATATTACTACCTGCTCAAACGGTCTACAAGTTTTTCGCAGAAACAATTGAAGAGCTGTTTCAACATCCTATATATCCACCTTGACTTGAACCTATTGTGTCGGGGAGTCAGTCACATTGTGCTCCAATTGTTTTCCGTCAAAAATAATTGACTATAACTATAATAGTCTCATTATGTAACCGCGTCAGCCGGTCACTGTTAGAGGTGTGCCACTATACCATAATGTGCTTCTTCCGTCAGCAGTGTTGCCAATATGAAATGTGAAATTTACTCACATTGAGCAGCTGTAATCCTTACATTATTCCCGCTTGAATTTAAAAATCCTCACAAAATCCTCACATTTATAAAATAGCGAGAAATCATCAAAATATAATTTTTTTATTGATTATACCTTTTGACAACAATATAATAATATTAATGATAATGGTATTCATTCATTGAATGCAATTTATGAGGATATGTAACTACCATGCATTGATGGAGGGTGAAGTTCCGCCTAAGCTACTCATCAACAACTAGATAAAAAATGAAATCATTCCTAATTTTTTTAATAATGAATCTGTAAATTCACATCTCACATCACTTCTCAAGAACTCTTCTTTTATTCTTCCTGAGGTTTTTCGTTTATAATAATCGCGTTTGATTCGTTGAATTGTTTGAAATTGTTTCCACATTGAACGTTGCTTGTCAGTTGTCAATTTTCAAACTGTGATTCGATTCGAAGTATATTCGAACTCAAATTCATGGAATATGTACAAGATTTCTAGGCCAGAACATTTCGTGAACACCTGATCACACATGTGAAATAGTTACCAGAGTAGGCAGATTACCAACTTTCCTATGTTCAAGATTAGTAATGGTGGATTTTTTGCGACGCACGTCTCAAATCTCAATTCTCACAAAATCCTCACATTTGCATGGATCCTCACAAATCACTCACATTGACGTAAAACCCTCACAATGTGAGGTATTACTCACATGTTGGCAACGCTGTCCGTCAGTAACACATTCCTTTCAAACCATTTTCTTTTCATATTCTTCGTATTATATCTATATGCATTATTTTCGTAATAGTCGATTTTTTCACTGAATGTACCGGCCCCAAGAGGCACCGGCCCATCGGGCGATGCCCCATCGCCCGGCCTCCCAGTCCGCTCCTGTCTGTGTTTCTAGGTAGTGACTAGGGACCAGTCCGACCGACCCGCAATATTTTCTTCGGGACCGATCCGACCGTTCCGCAATTTTTTCTTTTTCAAAGTGTTCTATTTATTTAAGAGATTATCTGTCTGACCTGAACTTACTAACCTATATTAATCTGAATGAGGACAAGGATTATATTTTTTGAGGAAGGAGAATTTGATTGAAAAAAAAAACGACAATATATTTATTTAAGGTTCATATATAGTGACAAATTTCTCGTTTCTGATCTGTTATAGCAATTTCCATTGGTCATGAAATAGTCGAGTTTTCATGCACTCAATATATTTTTTGCACGATTGATCATTTTTGAATGTTTACCGTGACAGATTTTACGTCAGTAGGTGACATTTACTAGCAACTCGACGGTAAGTAATCCAACTCGACGGTAAGTACTCCAACTCGACGGTAAGTAATTCACTTACCGTCGAGTTAAAGAATCTCTTAATTTTAACTTATTTTTATAATTTATAATGGTATCAATCGTGCAAAAAACGTTATAAGCATGTCGAACGTTAAGGGTAACCATACTTAATATACTATATGTCACTCTTTCAGAAAAGTGCGCAATGGTTCTTCCAATGGAGATTGCTATAAGATGGCGCTGGCACGCTTTGTATTCTGCAATCTATGCAACTATGTTACATTCATTCGACACCTCCGTGACTGAGAAATTGCAGTTTTCTGCTGCAATATTTCTAATAATTACAGTTTTCTATTGCAATATCTAATGGTTCAACTGCCAGATATATGGAATGTTGCCATATCTCAACATTTTTTTATAACTGCGAAATAGTTTATGTGAGAATAATTAATCCAATATATTCGATTTGTTGAAGAGAAGTTAATTACTATCCTATTATTAATACATTTATGAGTGAAATAAAACATTGATCATAATGTGGAATTTTTAATATAGGGTTGGCACGTGAGTTTCCACAATAGATACTTTCACTTTGTAAATTTAAATTAGAAATTAACGGAAACTACTTTTCTCTACTATTTACAGTTCTTACTGGCTCCTCCAGGAATAGCTTTCAAGATGCAGGTGTTACCTCTTTCCACAAAACCGTGCTTATTTCATTTTTGTATTTACGTGGAAGCCGTTAATTTGCCCTTATTGTATACCTATACATATCTGTACGCGCGTACACAAAATCCACCAAAACTTTTTTTTGTTAAGCACTCAGATGTTCGGATTCAAATTCGATATTTTTTTCTGAGAAATCGAATCCATGTCCTAATCCAACAGCTTTTCAAATACAAATTAAATTTGACAAACGCGGGCTTTCTGTAAAGCCCTGTTTATTCCTAGGTGATTTCGCGTTGGCGATGCTGTGACCTTGAAATTAAACAATAGCGATTGGCTGCGATTGTTCTTCCTATTCAAACTGACCAATAACAACGGCGCATTTTTCAACGCTAGTATCGCCAAAGCCAAAATCGCTTAGCAATAAACTATAGGCCTCAGAATTTCTACAATAATATCATTGGTTGAAAAAACCGATAACTATATTCCCCGATTTTGTTTTCTCCCTGGTACTCCACAGAGCGTTCGATATTTCAAGAATACGATGTTTTTTTATCGGGAAGACTCCCGGGAACCACATTCTTGCTTTCAAGAATGAGGGTCCAGATGTCGGGAAATCAACGAATGACCAGTCTAATCCGTTTGATATGCGGACAAACATGATTATAACATAACTTATCCCCCACCTCTTCCAGGTAGGTAGTGGCAATTTCGTGTTGTTGATATTTGTGATTGTGATTTTGTGATTTTTATATTGTTACGATGTTCGTCTAACAACTATTTATTTTCGAGGTTATGTTATGAACGATGTTCACATAACCCAACTTCGTATGCGACTGACTTCTGCCTTCTGCCATCCATAGCTGTATATATATGTGTTTCGAGTTCTGCTAAAACTTTCGGGAACTGTCATTCTTCTGGCATCTCTCTCGATCCATCCTGATAGCTTCCAGGATCGATATTCCAACCTTTTCTGTTCTTGATCATAAACAATCGAGAACTATCTGGAATATCCAATACAGGAGGATATTGCAATATCGGCGATACTTCTGCTTAACTTGCCGAATTCCATTTCAATATTTATATACAGGGTGTTCCTTAAAGACATGCTAATATTTAAGGGGGTGATTCTTTGACACATCTTAAGAAAAAAACTTCTCATAAACGTATGTCCTGAAAGTCTTAACTTTTGAGATACAGGTTGATAAAATTTTGAAAAAAAATCATCAGTTTTTTAATAATAAAACTGAGATGATATTCTAGACCTCTTTATAAAATTTGGTACATATTTTTTGGATTCTCATTCACTCTGGAACAAATATGATCTCTTAATTTGCTTTCAGTCGATGCACAAACATTTCCAAGCCGCATAAGATTTTTGAGGAATATAGATCCTCAAGTAAAACGATTTTTATTTTTTTAAGCGAAACCCATGCGTCGGACAAAGAAAATCCATGGGATCAAATTTGCTCAATAATGAATGAGGATCTTCAAAGTAATTTTTATTTTGAAAGTAAGCAGTAGCGTAATTTTTTTTTCCAAAAATATTCAATGCAAAACCTGTACGGACGCCACTGGTAGAGAGAATGAAAAATTTCGTACATCACAAAATGCACCTTGATGCATAGAAGACATGTACCAAATTTTATAAAGATGTCTAGAATATTATCTCAGTTATTATTAAAAAACTGATTTTTTTTTCAAAATTTCATCACCCTGTTTCTCGAAAGTTAAGACTTTTAGGACATACGTTTAAAGGAAGTTTTTTTTCTCAAAATGTGTCAAAGAATCACCCCCTTAAATATTAGCATGTCTTTAAGGAACATATAATAAAAATTGTGGCATATCAGTTATATATTTTCTTATGGAACACCCTGTATTATATATAGCATGTTTGAAAAGCTGATTTCATCGATCTATCACAATTGGGGTTTATCTGGAACGATTACAGGGATATACAGGGCTTTTCAAGATGAGCGTTAATTAGACGTTTCTGGCTAACCAGACATCTGATCGACCTGAAAATTCGACAGCTCACATAAATCAATATGATTTACACTCCTAAAATATTTAAGACGATGCAACGTTGCCACTTCTACTATAAAGTAGCAGCTATTTTGATTTTTCATATGAAACACCCTGTCTTTCATTGCATTTTCAGATCCTCCTTGCATAGCTGATTTCATTGATCTGTCATACTTATCCATTGATAATTGAAACAAATCAGTCTGGTTTAGAATTCTAAATTTTGAACCACCCTGTATTTGTTTCAATTAAATATCATTCGATAGTGGAAGAAATGTTTGAACTTTTTTGTGGATTTTTTTATATTATCATGATATCATGATACCACAGAATGCATAAATCAATAGTAGGTATTGTAATATTCGTAATTTTTCGAATCTAATCAATTTTGCGAAATTAGTATAAGCATATGAACCAGGCTTAATACTTTCTTGCACACCCCTCACTCCTCTTATATCAAACGAATACTACATGATGCCGTATCTAGCATAAGCCATTATGATCTAAGGATGCACCCCGTGAGACACAAGTCAACAATGTCATTTTGTCAGCATAGTCAGTGTCCGCCATAGAGTAGGCTACACATATGGGTTGATATGGGAAAAGAATAGTTATCGATATTACCGAAAAACTCTAATGGTGGCTTAATTGTTTCTACATGTCTGATAACTGAAAAATCCGTTACTTCATGTGACCTCAGATCTGGCGGGAATTTGAAAAAAAGTTGTCAGTGGTGCCAAAAAATCGGTCAAATTGACAAGATATCAAGAAATTTTATCGAAAAAATGTGATTGGAATCCAACGAGGACCCTTTATCAATATTGATCCAGATGAGAAAAAAAATAGAAAATAAAATTTTATCATTCCTTCACTGAGAAACAGTTTAAATTTTTGTTTTATCTGAAAATAGCTTTGAAAACCAAAATCATATGAGTTCGGGTAAAAACTAATCAATAAATATGTGTGGAATAGACATTTTGCGGGAGGTTAATTATGAAAACATGATTTATCCTTGTCACTAGGTGTATTCATGCCCTGTATATTGATGCATGAAATTTCGTTACAATTGCGATCCCATTTATGATTATGAGCGTCGAATTTGAATAACTATATGTATCAAATTGAAAGGAAACCAATATACCCAAGGATCTTTCCCTGAGATATAATTATTTTAGAATTTTTTTATAAAACTTGTTTATAAGTCTACCTACGAGTAGATACATATATAATAACTGGAGAACTGAAATATATTGGTATTGCATGATTTTTCTCATTGTTCTCATGCAACTTCAATTTGACTATCTTCAATTTGTTCACCATTTTTCTCTTGCAACGACGTACTTTTCAATCCAAGGTCTGGCTTCTTCTTATTTGAATAAGCTTCATCCAATAAACGTCGTCTCTGTTCGCCACCTGAAATAAAAAACAACTTGAGTTGTGGCCTTGAGTATTATAGTGTATATAATCAAGGGTTGAGGTTATAAATGCAGTCATCAAGGTGCAACAGCTTCCTATTAACAAGCGCTAGAATAAACTGATGTAGACTTTCGCC
Organism: Chrysomela aeneicollis; assembly: GCA_029955515.1. Lineage (NCBI taxonomy): Eukaryota > Metazoa > Arthropoda > Insecta > Coleoptera > Chrysomelidae > Chrysomela > Chrysomela aeneicollis. The sequence goes on along the minus strand of JARUHQ010000016.1, from coordinate 8,091,014 downwards.
TACTTGATTTCATACCGTAGTAATATTTCCTGAAATTACCAGAGATGGCGCCATACCTTGTGTCGGTAAAACAGAAACTGTGCTTCTGTCAGTGTCATCTCTTCTAGGAAAAAATACCGATAAGAGTAAAAATATTGATGATTATTCCAGATTTACTGGAAATATGGTGTTTCAATGTCGTTTCAATTCACGCCTGTCGTCACATTGGAACCACACAAACACATAAGCTACAGAAATCTTCCTTGAAATTCGATTTTACTGTCATCTTCATTCAAATCGTGGAAATATTACTACCTGCTCAAACGGTCTACAAGTTTTTCGCAGAAACAATTGAAGAGCCCATATCCATATCCACCTTGACAGTCATGAAGAATATGTGGCGAGCATCCTCATATCAATGTAGAGTTGTCTATTGAGGCTATCGGTCGATATTCCTATTTCCTGAGGCGGCCTTAGCCATTTCAAATTACTGTATCTGTATTCAAGTGTGGTATAATTGACTTTTCCACGGAACCACTAGATTCCTCGGAACACACTTTGGGAATCGCTGAATTCTAGATTGTTGCGCTAAACAAGTTTGAAAAGTAGTTTTTCTACAAACGGTTATAACAAAGTAGCTTTTGCCGCTTTCAAATTTTAACACAAAGTTGACGTTTTCCGAGGGATGCCATTGAGTAACAGTATTGCCGCTTGTGCGCGAAAATATTTTCATTAAGTGACAGCATATTTCCACTTCACATCCATAATAGTGACCGTGAATTATCTAGCACATCTTCTAATGTAGCAGAAAATGGGAACATTGTTAATTTGAATCTCCTACCAGAGAAATCGAGGAAAAGTATTAATTATGATATGATATATATAGATTCATGATATGGTGCCATGAAATGGTTGAATGCTAAAGATATGAAAGTAAGTATCCTAAACTCAAAAAAAACTATAGTCAATTGAATATAAAGCGATAATGAGTTTGACTATAATTATCTATTTGGTTGAAAATTTCATAAATTTATTTTCAACCAATTAGAAGGCTCCTTTTGTATACGTTGCTCATAGAAACGGGCGATTACCGTGAAATTTTTTTAACTACTGTGTTAAGCCAATCAGATCTGTGTTAAGCCAATCAGATGCCTTGAATTCGACAAGTTGCTACGACGACAACCTGAATTATCCGTAAAAGTTTTTTTTGTATTTCTTCAATCATCGATTAATTATTCCTTTATCAAATATTCACCGAAAATAGTGATCCGGACCCTAACTGAGTAAAAGGATATGTAACAAAATTTTGGTAAAAAATTTCTCACCGAATCCCCCGCGAGCTTGAATTTAATCTCCGTAAATTTTTTCTCGGTTGTGAAATTTTCAAAAAATTCGCACCGAAAAAATTTTCGGAAATTATTCAAGCTCTAGGGAGATTACATACGCTAATTTTGTTAGTTCCTATTGACTGAATCAATAAGTGATAATGTTTCTGTCAAAAATGAATCGCCTCATATCTATTGACAAACGTCACTCAGAATAAAATCTGGGTAAACATGTGATATTAGATGTTATGATTGAAAACGGATTACTGTTTTGAATGTTCCTAAAATTTTAATAATAAACCTCAGTTACTATCTACAGTATTAACGCAGAATAGGTCGTAGGGTTCATCTTCTCATCATATCAAAAGCAACTCAAATTTATGAAATTTTCTTACCGAATCTCCCACGTATCAGAATTAATTCCCTATAATTTTTTTCTCGGTTTTACTCATGTTTTTGTTGATATAATAATGCTGCTGCTAGGGAAATTACGTATTATAACTGAGGGATATACATAAGTTTTCAAGTAGCCTCAATAGCCAACGGGTTCGAAGGGCGACTTCTCAAGCAGCCAGCCTGGGTTATATCCCTGGGCAGGGCAATTCTTTCAAATCTATAAATCATTTTCCCTTCTTTTCTGTTAGAATCATGAATTATTGGATTGAATTTCAATATAACAGTGAATATTTAATAAAATTAATAATTTAGATGAAGTATATTATGAAATATAAGTTATTTGAATGAGGTATCGAGTTTTCTTGTCCAGGAACTGTGTTTTTAGAAAAAATATTGTGTGTATGTGTGAGCACAAAGTGTCTTGCCGCTACGAAAGATTATCGCGCGATGTGTAGCGTAGCGACTGTCTTTTTCGAGCGGCAATCTATCACTTTGCGCTCTAAATATCCAATCAGCTATTAACCTTCAATTCAGTTGCAAACCAACCCTCGTTAGTCTAGGACTGGAATAAGTCAGGAAGACCGGGACCTTAGCTTTTCAAGTGTCATCCGAAGCACTACTTGGCTAGAATAACAATGTATTTAATATTGAAATGTCGAGTATACATATAGGTGAATTAATCCAACATCACTAAATTCAATTTAATTCAACTGGTTTGATAAAAATGATACGAGCGTTCAAGCAATTACTTAAATTAACTCCTTCCGGCATGATGGTACACGTTTTGTACCGCCCAATCGAACAAGTTCAATGCAAGGTGGTACAAAATATGTACCATAAGTTTCACCGTGATTTGGGTCAATATTATCGAAATTCTTAATTATGTCGCTCGGTAATAAGTACCCTATTTGTTTGATGTTTTTGATAAATCATGTTAAAAGAAATGAAAGAAATGAAAAGAGGCCCCTCGATGGGTGTGCAGTATATGTACCACAAAGGTGGATATAGATATGGTGAAACGACTCTTCAATTGTTTTTTGTCAAAACCTGTAGACTGGTTTAGCGAAGATCATAACACCGGTAATATTTCACTAATCGTTCGGAGATGGCGTTGATATCGCATTTGATATCAATATCGATAATTCAGTTCTCTATTGATATCCGTATTCTATGGTTTCGTGTTCAAGTGACAGTGACAGATCATTCATAAATATGGTTTTGGCTTGAAATATGAATATTGTTCGATTTCGATTGTTCAATCATGATATTGATTGAATGAATCACACGAAATTATGAGAGAGTAATTGTGAAAATTAATATTCATCATGCAGAATCAGCAGACGTGGCGCCATCCATATGAAGTCGTGAAAGTATAACTAGTTTTCGGAACTATGATTGAAATTCAACAAAATCAAGTAGGCAGAAGTCTACAAATATTCCTAGTGCCTATCTTTATCCACTTTGTGTACCACCATGCAATTTTGCATTTTTATTGAAAAGTGCCAAATTTAAATATTTTGCAGAAAATCACGCGATTAGTAATTATGAATAGGAGAAATAGTTCACTGCGTATTCATTGACCTCGGACAAAGACTTCGGACCTTTAAATTTTGCGCATCGCAGTTGCCGAATAGTTGTTGTCACCGCTGGAACTGCTAATGTAAAATTTTGCCATTTTAGTAATGCACATAACCAACATCATTATAAAAGGTTACCTATACTCCTGAGTGATTTATTATGAAGAAGTTGCTATTAGAAATTAAATTCTGTCAGGAACTAGATGTATTCTGAATTAATTTTACGATGAAATTCGAATGTAGCCAATTCATTATCATCAGTAGTAATAAAACACGATTCAATTATCCAATAAATTATCAGACTCTAAATTCCTCAACTTGAAATATGTTATAGCAATATAGTTAAAGCAAAAATAGTGATATTCTCATCAAATAAACAAGTTTGATTGAAGTCAATAATATCACTCAATATAAGTACTCACAGATTTTCGTCCTTTGGAAAACAATGTAATTTGATATTTTCCGATTTATTCGAAGATGATTTGCAATCCTCATATACCTACACATATTATTGTACCTGATTCACATTCCAGATAATGAAGGTATATACATATGATCACAGGTTGTTTAATCTGTGATGTGATAATCCTCAAAACTTTTATTACTTTTCCTTTTGGGTTATAGTCAATTATAGTTTATGAAAAATATGTAATACACGTAAGAAAGTAAACCCATCCGAAATGCTGGATCGTGAATCGTGTAAAACGAAAACATTTGTAACATAACCAACAAAATGATAACAACGATGTACACAAAACTCGATTAATATTTTAGCGCCTGCACATATCTATGACTAGACCTTTAAATCTTGCGCTTCCGACGTCTCTCTCTTATTTTATTCATCTGTGAGGTTTTCTAATCTGTGCCGATACCAAGAGATATAGTTAGATCTTGCTTCCAGACAACGTAATGCAGCAGAGATAGGAAAGGCCGGTCTATGTATTTTATTGGTCTGAGGTGTAAGCAAAGTTTGAACCAATATAAACTACGCAACACTAATTACGTCGCACCCCAAAATTTTGCCCCTGTTGAAATTTGAATAACTTTTTTATGCTTTGAATAATTTGAATTCTGTTTACACTGTTCGCTAGCTCAGTCCTTCAGCATTAATCTCGTACTTCTTCGATACATAAGGTTATTTCCATAAAATTGCTGCAGGATGTTTTTCGAAACTGTGCAAAACTTCGGAATTTTCGAAAGGATCCCAAATGAAGAAAAACAGTTTTTTTAACTTTAACAACAGAGGCATGAAGATTATCTCATTACCTTTGGCCATCTCCAAAATTGTCTTCTTATCTCTTTTTTTTACAGAGTGATCTCGAAAAATCAATATTTCAGTTTTGCAGTCATTACTTTTTTCCTCTTCAACCGATTTTTGGAATCTCAGGATCATTTTGAAAGTGAAACCTTATATGAGAAGATATAAAGATCAGAATTAACTCAAGATGAACATTCAAGATCGAGGGTTTCCTCAAAGGTCACCCAAATCTGAAACACTCTGTAAATCCCGACTGGGAGGAGAATCAAATGAAAATCAACTTTTCTTTCAGTAGTCAAAAGATGTGCGTGAGAAAACCGAATTGAAACGCCATGTTCTCGAAAAAAAAATCAACCCAAAAAATGCATGGTCCGTAACCAACGTAAAATAATCATAATGAGTGACTGGCAAGACAGGTTGAAAATTACGTTCTCGTGAAAATAAAGATCAGGACAGGAAAAATTATTCGTAGGTCTTTCTTTTCTGAAGATATAGGACTTCATAAAAAATTCAAAATAAAAAAAATCTGAATACAACAAAATTTTAGGGTAACCTCCTCACCCACTATACAAAGTCTTCCATCATGTTTTGGATTTTTTTCAAAGAATTTAAATTTTTAGACCCCCAAAAAGAATTTTATACGTACGTCTATGAAAAAATTATTTTTATCTTTGATCAACTTTTTCCGCTGAACACAGCTATGGGTACCACATGCTTCGATTCTGAAAAAGAACTTTTTTTCGCCCTGTACATCAAACTATGATAATTGGAGTACCCGAGTTTGGGCGATTCTTAGTAGTTTTCAGTACGAAACTCACGAGAATAATATGTGAAAAAATCACAAAAATCTCCTTCCCCTTCATCCGTACCAAAAGTACCCCAAGGGGGAAAGGGGGGAATAAAATTTTTTTCTTTTAATCTCCGATCCCGATGTGGGGGTCAGGTGAAATATGTTTTACCTCCAAAAAAAATGTTGGGGGGGGGGTGGGGGTCAAAAATTTTTCTAGTCTTTTTGGTGGTGATATTTTCGTTCCGATCAAACAACGTTTTGAATGAAAAAATGGATTGGCCATAAATTGGAAAAAATTTTTGAGAGAAAAATAGTCTATCCAATTAAAAATATCAAACATAGTTTGAAATGAATGTCTGGTAGACTACGAGCAGAAAACAACTACTTTCCTGGTAAATACCACGCAGAACATTGAATTATATCTGTTCGTAGTCCATGCAACGATTCACACTGTGAATGCAGATCGCAAATGTTTCTTTCTTCCTAAGACGTGACAAATTCACATCGAGACAGGCACGCCTAACAACCTACAGACCGGTTTCGGGCTTATTGGCCCTCATCAGAGCAGGGTAGTTATCCGAGTAGAGACCGTAAGATCTCAACTCGAAGCGTTGCCTGTCCCAATGCATTTTTGTCGCGTCTATTTGACCGCACCGAGCCGCGTTCCAACAGACAATTGAAAGTGGCGACATCATGCGGCAGAAGAAAGAAACACTCCAGAACCGAATCTCCCAAGTTTTACAGAACTTGGAAGTGGCTGAGAGCTCGACTAAGCTCAATAAATGAAAAAATGGATTAGCCATAAATTGGAAAAAATTTTGAGAGAAAAATAGTCTATCCAATTAAAAATATCAAACATAGTTTGAAATGAATGTCTGGTAGACTACGAGCAGAAAACAACTACTTTCCTGGTAAATACCACGCAGAACATTGAATTATATCTGTTCGTAGTCCATGCAACGATTCACACTGTGAATGCAGATCGCACTATGTTTGATATTTTTAATTGGATAGACTATTTTTCTCTCAAAATTTTTTCCAATTTATGGCTAATCCATTTTTTCATTTATTGAGCTTAGTCGAGCTCTCAGCCACTTCCAAGTTCTGTAAAACTTGGGAGATTCGGTTCTGGAGTGTTTCTTTCTTCTGCCGCATGATGTCGCCACTTTCAATTGTCTGTTGGAACGCGGCTCGGTGCGGTCAAATAGACGCGACAAAAATGCATTGGGACAGGCAACGCTTCGAGTTGAGATCTTACGGTCTCTACTCGGATAACTACCCTGCACTGATGAGGGCCAATAAGCCCGAAACCGGTCTGTAGGTTGTTAGGCGTGCCTGTCTCGATGTGAATTTGTCACGTCTTAGGAAGAAAGAAACATTTGCGATCTGCATTCACAGTGTGAATCGTTGCATGGACTACGAACAGATATAATTCAATGTTCTGCGTGGTATTTACCAGGAAAGTAGTTGTTTTCTGCTCGTAGTCTACCAGACATTCATTTCAAACTATGTTTGATATTTTTAATTGGATAGACTATTTTTCTCTCAAAACGTTTTGAATATTTTTTCTTTTTTAATCGGGATTTCGAGCGGGATTTAGATTTGAGTCACCTCTGCAGAAACCCTTGATCATTAATATTTATTTTTAGTCAATTCCAATCTTCATGTATGATCATCTAACGTTTCAGTTTCAAAATGATTCTGAGATTTTGAAAATCAGTTGAAGAGGAAAAAAGTTATGACTGCAAAACCAAAAAATTGATTTTTTGAGGTCACTCTGTAAATAAAAGAGATAAGAAGACAATTCTGGAGATGGCCAAGAATAATGAGATCACCTTTATGCCTCTGCTGTTAAAGTTGAAAAAAAAAACTGTTTTTCTTCATTTGGGATCCTTTTGAAAATTCCGAAATTTTGCACAGTGTCAAAAAACATCTTGTATCGATTTTATGGACGAAACCTCATGTAAGTTATTAAAATGTCAAAAGGGGCAAAATTTCGGGGTGCGACGTAATTAGTGTTGCGTAGTTTAGCAGGAATTCTCCCTTTTTACTCACTGATGAGAACTTGTCGCCAATCGAAATCATAATAATGAGGGTGGCTGTTCTTGAACTCCTCCGCTTCTTGTGTAATTTCGAGGTAATCATAATAACACTGTTCACGTTCGTCTGCAGGTTCTCTTCCTGCGTATGGGTCAGGTGGGGGTGCAGGTTTTTCCTTCACAATCTCCGGGAAGAGAGACTCTATCGTTTGTCGGAATATCGTTTCTCCCTCCTTCAATCTGTACATGAAAACAGAATGATTCTCAAAAAACACGAGAGCACCATTCTGGGTGCGTCAGTTTTTTGTAGCAGCAGGATTTCAACAGCTTGAATAAGACATTTTTATAAGATGATTTGAGGGTATCAAAAATTCAGAATTTCTCTCCTACATTTTGAAAATAATGAATTTGAATTTTGTGCACATATAAAACTCATAAGTTTTTCGGGCACTTTATGGGTTTCAAAAATTATTTGGTTGTTACTAAACTTACAAACTTTATTTGATATTCCTTAAGGACTTTTCCTTTAAATCACGTCAAAAACGTCAAAATGAGAGTTTTTATGTAGTTAATAGAGCATTTTAGAACACGTGACCTTGTTGGACCAAACCTTAGATCATAAATAAGGCTTACGCTATAGATCCGGCATCATGTAGTATTTGTTTGGTATTAGAGGGGTCTGTAAAAAGTACAATGATATCACGTGGTACAACATATACATATGTATGGTCAAAATTTTAAAACGATCAATCAATGGCAGTACGTTAAATCCCCCTGGACCTACCAAACGAATAACCTGGATACCGTATCTAGCGTAAGCATATGTGACCTAAGGACCAAACATGGCGCCAAATTATGTCAATACAAAGTAAATGTAAATGCCAGTAAACAGGAAAGTTATAGTTGCTGATTTAGCAGATAGTTTCATGATATTTTCAAGATTATTTCGTTTATGGCTTGTTAACGTAAAAGTAAATATTTATTGGGTTCAGAAAATGGTGGTAGCATGGACGTATTACGTCCATGGGTGGTAGTGATTCTGCAGAGTGATATAGGGATCGATAAAATAAGAGTCATGAATTCCGTTGATCCCTATGTTATTAAAAGTGATGAAGTGGAACCTGACGTGGAATTGTTTTCAAAAGTTGCCTCCTTGGACAACATCAGTATTTAGACTCTTTCGGGACCAAACATGTCTCAAGAACTGATTTTAAATACTTCCAACAGAAAAAAAATCAACTCGAATGACAGCGAAAATATGTGTGGTTATGTTTGTTCTGGTCCAGCAGGTCTAATTTGACAGCATTCTAAAATACTCTATTGGAGAAGGCATTATGTGTCAAAACGAAGCCATCGCCTACTTTGTGCGGCTGTTATTTTCATTGGTGGGAGGCTATTTTATAAGTATTCTAAACCCCAAATTACAGTAACTAGGGATCTCGTTAATGAAACCCCTGATTGATAATAATGATAATATTTCCATTATTATTATTATATAATTTATACAGTGAGAAATTTCAAAAATGTTATTTACTTCCGGAGATATTCGAAAATAAAATTGAATTTGGCGGTTTAATTTTTATTTTTTTCAGAAGTTATTTGAGAAGTTTTGAAAAAACCAAAGGCACTTTCCTATGTCCACTTTTTTAGCTCTACAAAATAGCGTTCACAAAATCTCCGTACAACATTTCGTTTCGAAGAAACCATCGTCAATTTTATTTTTTAACTCCCTATTTGACCTACTGTGAAACTCTTACGGTTATTATATATAATGTTATGAATTGTATATAATGTTATGAATGAACAGAAAAAGTGAAACTTTTACTTATTGAGGTGATCATTACGATATATTTTTGAAAATCCATTCCTGTGGTTTGATTTTGTATATACAGGGTCGCTGATATGTATGGAAACGGTCGATTATTTCCTAAAGTAAGATAGCTAGCGAAAAATGTTAAGATACAAAAGTTGTAGGGTTTTTCAAAATCCATCAAACTAATGAAAAATTAAGTATACAGGATGAGTCAAAAAGTCAGGACGAAACAAAGTTGCTTTTTCTCTAATGGGACGCCCTGTATATTATTCCACATTTCAATTCTGCTCGAAATTCTGAACAAAATTGATGAAGCGCTTCATTTCCTAAATTCAACCGACTTCGAGATATCGAATTTTGAAAATAACTTTTTACTGCTCTCAAATTTATTAAAGAAAAAGCACGAAATGATGCATATTTATTATGAAAGTCACAAAAGGTGGAGTATGTGGATATTATGATTACAATTTAATTATAATTTTTTTACAGAAAATAAAAAAGCATAATTGTTCAGGGTTGATTAAAATGCAATTAAAACAATAAAATGTATTTTTTAATGAATGTCCAGGATATTTAAAATTTTATGAAAACAATAGTTAAGACAGGAGGAAAAGAGAGAAAACAAGTTTTAATAAACAACAAATTTTTCTTTGAAATTCTATTTAATAAGGTGCTCAAAGTGTTTACCATTTACCTCCTGACAGTAATGAACTCGCTGAACAAAATTTTGTAGTGAATCTAAAATCATGTGAGGAGGAATGGTAGAAATTTCATGCCTTATTCTTTCTTGCAACTCTTCGATATTTGGCGGCCTATTTTTGTAGACTACATTTTTTATGTGACCCCATAGAAAAAAGTCAAGTGGGGTCATATCGGGAGACCTAGCTGGCCATTCAATTGCTCCCCTGCGTCCAATCCATTTATTAGGAAAAGTTTCATCTAGATATGCCCGTACCATACGTCCAAAATGTGGAGGAGCCCCATCTTGTTGAAACCATATTTGTTCTGCCGGCAAATTGGGATTGTTATTATTCGGGAATAATCGTCTAAGCTCTGGAATAATATGCTGTTGTAAAAGTGATAAATATCGTTCAGAGTTCAAATTTCCGTTTATAAAATAGGGTCCTATGACGTGTCCACCAATAATGCCACACCAGACATTTACTTTTTGTGGCCGTTGAGTGTGAACTTCCTCCATCCAATGTGGATTTTGGTCTGACCAATACCTACAGTTGTGTCGATTCACGTGCCCGTTTAAACAAAATGTAGATTCGTCAGAAAACAATATGTGGTTGACAAAGTTGACATTTTCGCTTAATTTATCCATAATAACTTCACAGAACTCGATTCTACGATCAAAATCGTCTTCACTCAATTCTTGTACCAAATGAATTTTATATGGATGGAATTTTTGCAGTTTGCAAATTTTTTGAATGGAATATCGACTCATGTTATGATTCAAAGCCCTCTGTTGTGCCGAATTTATTGGATTTTCCACCACATCTAACATGACATTCAAAGCATTTACTTCATTTGTAACGCTTACTGGTCTTCCACTTTTTGGTCGATCTTTGACATCTCCAGTTTCATGAAAACGCTGCAATGTTTTTGAAACTGTTGATTTAGAAATTGGTTCCCGATTTGGATGCAATTCATTGAAAATATTCACTACTTGGTCACAACTTCGTCTTCTATCACCGAATCCTATGATCATTAAAATTTCAATACGCTCAGTATTAGTTAAACGTGCCATTTTTGCGCGAAACTTATTTACACTAAATGTATTTTTGACATGTGTTGTCAAGATCATCACTGTTAGACAAAAGAACGACGCGGCGTTGTTATGGAGCTGGAAACTTTCAAAGGTAACTTGATGGACTATGAACTTAATGGACTAACATTTTTGGATAATTTATTATAAGTTATTTTCAAAATTCGATATCTCGAAAACAGTTGAATTTAGGAAATGAAGCGCTTCATCAATTTTGTTCAGAATTTCGAGCAGAATTGAAATGTGGAATAATATACAGGGCGTCCCATTAGAGAAAAAGCAACTTTGTTTCGTCCTGACTTTTTGACTCATTCTGTATACTTAATTTTTCATTAGCTTAATGGATTTTGAAAAACCCTACAACTTTTGTATCCTAACATTTTTCGCTAGCTATCTTACTTTAGGAAATAATCGACCGTTTCCATACATATCAGCGACCCTGTAGATGAAACATTATTGTTCTTTTATTCCTTCTAGAACCACATCAACAATATTTCCTCAAATGATGAATTGAATGATATCAAATTTTCTACCATTTTAAAAGTATACCACTCCTAAATTATTCAGTTTTTTTTCACACCACCCTATCCAAGAACCATTATATATGTCAGTTCAGACTGTATTGATGAAAAATAAAATATTTTAATATGTTATATTGAAAGTACTTGTTTCAAAAACTTGAATTTGGGTTGCAGACATCTTGATTTTTTAACGAAGTAAAAAACATATCAAACTTGATTCCAATACATTTTATACATTCACATTCATGTATTTTTAAGTTACTGAAAAATAAACCTATATACAATATTTGTGTTTAATCATAATATCAACATTTTTGGAATCGAATGCTACTTGAAATTCACCTTTGAATAATTCTTGGAGCATTTAAGCTCATTGAATTCGATGTTTCACGCTCATCATTCATTTTTTATTTTAGTGCAGCTTGAATTTCTCAAACTAACAATACCAATTTGTTTGTTCATGGTCCTGATATATCACCGCCAAATAGAACTATAATAACTAAAGTATTGTCCTATAATGCACTAAATTACCTTTGTTTTTGCTTCCGCTTCTTTCTCTCATTCTCTTCGTCAAGTTTTTGTAATGGCTTTCTTCTTTTTTCTAGTTCTTTCGTATCGAGTTGTTTCTTACTGATTATTGTACTTCTGATTCTTGCTGCTTCTTCTAATTTCCTTTGCTCTTTCACCCATTCCACATATTTTCCTATTGTAGAAGACATGAAACGTCCAAATTAGTCGAGGGGTGAACCGCGGTGGAATTCTGGTGTACAAACATATGGAATTCCTTGGAATTCCCTGGAATTCTTTGGAATTCCTTGGATTCTGATGTAAGAACATTTGGAATTCCAGGTAATTCCATGGAATTCCTTGGAATTCTTTGGAATTCTTTGGAATTCTTTGGAATTCTTTGGAATTCTTTGGAATTCTTTGGAATTATTAGGAATTCCTTGATTTTCCCTGGAATTCCTTGAAATCTCCTGGAATTCCTTGGAATTCCTTGGACGCTAGAAACCAGATGAAATTAAATCTCTATGGAATAAAGTGCCAGGATAAAGATGAGAATGAAGACGAACGAGAGCCTTTTGCTAAGAAAATCTAAAAATTGAACGAAATCATAGCGTTTGTAAGCAAATTTGATGAACATTTGTATTATATAGAGCTTATATAAACTACGCAACACTAATTACGTCGCACCCCGAAATTTTGCCCCTGTTGAAATTTCAATAAGTTTTTTCTGCTTTGAACAATTTGAATTCTGTTTACACTGTTCGCTTGCTCAGTCCTTCAGCTATCATCTCGTACTTCTTCGATATATGAGGTTTTCTCCATATAATTTCTACAGGATGTTTTCAAAAGGATCCAAAATGAACAGTAAGTTTTTTGTTTGAATGATATGATTATACGGTAATAAACTCGGAAAAACAAATATCCTACAAAATTGTTGATTTGACTCGAGCGTCCGCCTTCCCGAATATATCTAAAAAACGAGGTCATTAAAATCATTAATAACCAGCTAATTTTTTTTATATAGCGTTAGGAATATCTGCTTGGTAAAATGATCACATAATCCTATAAATTTAGTGGTACGTTTTCCCGGTCCTACGCTTGAATGTTGTCGATTTCCCAGATCGGAAAAATTGTTTTTCGGGATAGTAACTCATCACTTTTTCTTCAATTGTAATCATATTATTTTCTTTCGATAATGAAGACATCCAACAGAAGTTCATGATGGCGGAGGAAAAGATATTCTCCAGAATGCTATACAGTGTGTACCAGCCAAATGGAATAAATTCGTTAATAAATAAACGGTGGCGTTTTAGGAAAAACGCTCGGACACGTCGATTTGTATCTTCAGTTGCGCTTTTTTTCAAAAAAAACTTTTTATACAGGGTGTGTCATGCCACAGTGGCCAATATCAACTTTCTTATTTTAAATGCAACACCCTGTCTTTAATTTAATTTTTAGATTCTTCCTGAAGAGCTGATTTCGTCGATCTATCATATTTGGGGTATAGCAAGTAAGATTACAGAGATATAGGGTGTGAAAAATCGAGATTTTTCAAATTTAGGAATTTTTTGTGCCGAAACTATCCATTCTTGCTCAAAACGGTTCACATGTCTCTATCTCAACTTTCCATTTACTATCGATTGATATTTAATTGAAACAAATACGGGTGGTGGCAAATAAAATCAGTAACAAATTTGAACGAAAACGCCGCAGTTTTTTTGTGTCGCAACTATCCATTATTGCTCAAAACGGCTTATTATTATTATTATTCATTTATTGTATCAAAAGGAACAGAATCCTTATCACAAGGGTTGGTTGGTTAGTTACAATATATACTCATAAACTAAAAAAAATAGATGAACAAAACAACTCCACTCTTATGATAAATAATAAATAGTGCCAGCTGAGGGAATATTTCAAATAACAATATATCAGTAACATCAGTAGAATACCAGTAAAATTATTAATTTCGGAGAAATGATCGCACCTTCATTACATTGATAACAAAATTTGTTATTGCGTTGATAATTTGAGAGGAATTAGAATCTAATGCCCCGACCAGATCATTAATGTTATTGATGATGTTTGCAATCAGAAAACTGTCACGTAAGCAGTTATAAAATGGGCATTCGAAAAAGAGATGTTCAATATTCTCGTCATTAAGTTAGTTGCAAATAGAGCAAATTTCGTTGGTATGGATTATGTGTGTGATTTGTCGACATGTTAATTTTAGGTACCGTCTATTGCAAGCTCTAAGTTGTGCAATTATTCTAATTTGATGAATTGGTAGTCTCATGGACAGATAGTTTGGTACACAAGGGTAACTCAAGCTTAGAGCAAATGACAGAAAATGTGAACGAGATAAAATGTCAACATCCCTTTGGACAAGGAAATTTTTGAACTTTTCTGTTAACTCGAGAATCAATTTACTTGGCTGTACAGTTCTATTGAGGCAACTTTCATAAAGGTTCATGCTGCTAATTTGTTCAAAATAGTATTTTAACTGAAGAATCCAATTATATTTAGGACAGCCATCTTGGCTGAGAGCTTTCAGTCGCAAAAAACAAATGTTTGGAAGTCTATTAGAAAGCATTGAAGTTAGCCTAAATAACCAACTTAATGCAGATTTGAAAATGAGTGCTGATAATTTAATTGAATTCGTTTCAAGGCGAACCAAGTAATCCGGTGTATTTTTGGACAAAAAAGAAGCTTTTTGAAAAAACCAACTTGCATCCTTTCAATAACGTCATCATATCTCAATCCCCAGATTCCTATGCTATAAGTTAGAGAGGGTACTATAACACTATCATACAATTTTCGTCTGGAAGGCCAGTAATTCATTTTTGTTTGCGCCATCAGACTTATATGACTTGTTTGCATTTTGTCACAGCTCTTGTAGACATTTCATGAAAAACTGCAGATGATGAAAATTCGACTCCTAAATAAGTATAACTATTGACTATTTCTAATTTTTGGTTTTTATAGTAGAACGCATGCCTGGTCGTGTTGTGGAAATGACCTCCTTTACTGAAAATCATAATTTTTGTTTTTTGGGTGTTGACTGACAAAAAATTTCTGACAAAAAATTCCTGACAAAAATTCCGGCCTCTAATAGATTGAGGGTTATGCACAAAATATCTTATAGGTCGAGGTGCTTGAGAGGCTGCACAGCCTCAACGACCCCCTAAATAACGCGAATAGTGAAAAGCCCTGTAGAGTGCTGCCAATCGAATGACTCATGCAAAAATTCTGTAGAGCTTCTAGATTGTAATCATTATTTACCATAGCAGTACAATGATAATATCACTAAAAATTAATGCGGTTTGCCGATTTTTTGAAAAAGCATTGGATTTCATCGAGGTACAGTCTATACAGGCTGTACGAATTCGACTTCATGCATAATAGGATCTTGAAAACCGTCAGAGATGAAGCAATGTTACATGATCAGAAGACCATCAAGCTCAGCAAGAAATCCAAAAAATTTTAGCCAAAGAAAAAACGAAAAACTGCGGCGTTTTCGTTCAAATTTGTTACTGATTTTATTTGCAGACAGAAAGAAAAATGTATTCAACGTTGTCATCGACATTTTTCATGATCCATACATCATGTCACTATCAAATTAATAATCTAAAATATGAAGACATATCAGAGTATTCTAAATAGCATTCTGGAGAATATCTTATCCTCCGCCATCATGAACTTCTATTGAATGTCTTCATTATAGAAAGAATATGCTCAAAATTGCCGAAAAAGTGATGAGTTACTATCCCGAAAAACAATTTTTTCCATCCGGGAAATCGACAACTTCCAAGCGTAGGACCGGGAAAACGAACCACTAAATTTGTAGGATTATGTGATCATTTTATCAAGCAGATATTCCTAACGCTATATATATATATATATATATATATATAAAAAAATGAGCTGGTTATTAATGATTTTAGCGACCTCGTTTTTTAGATATATTCGGGAAGGCGGACGCTCGAGTCAAACCATCAATTTTGTAGGACATTTGTTTTTCCGAGTTTATTACCGTATTATCTTATTCTTCAAATCAAAAACTTACTGCTAGTCAGTCAATTCTGATATTGCACCAAATTGACATGTTTCACACCTGCGCATTAGCTATCACTTTTGTAATATGATAACTGATGGTTTCCCAGAAACATAGGTACTAATATTAATCATTATGGATATTTATCTGAACCGAATCGAAATATTCATCGTTTAAACTTGGTTTAAACCGAATCTAATGAAAATATGGTCCGATTCAGAGATACGACGACGAATCGTATGGGATATCGAAGATTTTTAAGTACCCAACTATATTTTTGATAATTCATCTCATTTCAGACAAGTTTTCTAAAACTGCAATGATAATCAAGGTCCGTATTTATAAAAATCAACTTGATGTTAGCGGCCCAAAGCCTGAACAACAGATTATAAATTTGAAAGAGTCATTCTGTAGGTCATTAAAGTGCCAATGACAATGTTGACTTTAGACATATGAAATAAACGTCAATAATCACAATGTTTTGTTATTCAGAAAGTAGCTTATATCACCATGGTATTGTTTATTTGAAAGAAAAAAGCACAAGTGTTGATATGAAAAATATCACAACGGTCGCATGAATCGATAGAAATAATTAGGTATATTGTGAAGGTACTCACTGTCAATATAAGCATTTCTCACATCACATTCATGTAATTTATCGGAATTTCTGGCTCCTTTCGGATTATATACGAATACCTAATTCGAAACTAATTTCAATTAGACAAAATAACCTCTGAATTCAGAGATGAAAATTAGATTAGGGACATATATCATGATTCGAACTATTTCTATACATGTCTGATGAGATCATTCAAAGGAGTACGGCTACAGTTTTATGCGCGGCTTGCATCAGTTGCATGTTGCATTTTGAATCATATCACAGATGTTTGCACTATTTTATTCACATTTGACAAGGAATCAAGTCAAGGACGCACCAACTCGCACTACGTACTTCAGTGTTTCTGATTTTCTGGTTGCGTGATTACTGGCGCTAGCAGGCGTATGGTGTTTTCAATTAAATTGTTAATCCAAACAAAACTAATTCAATCAATCTGTAATTCACATAATAAGGAATTATTGTCGGAGAAGTATTCAAATATCATCTTGAATATGGAAATAAACAGTACTTGATATTGAATCAAAACCACCTGAAATTCTATAGAGACCGCTCAAGTTACATTTTTGACAAGACCTCCCGCGAAATGAAAGTATTCGGAGTCGTAGGAAAAATAGTGTACAAAACTCGTTGGAAAGTGCATTTACTTCACTCGTTACGTTTCCGCATTCACCGCTACGCTGCTCGTGCTAAACGACTACTCGTGTGAAATATGTCACTTTCCACTCTTGTTGTGTCATATACTATTTTCGTAAAATGCAATATGGATTATTTGTCATGATAGAAAATACTAGGGAAAATCATACCGGGCTGAGGACCTTTGTGGACAGTTTTATCATCCACTTTTTGATCCTGCTTCTCCTCTTCTTTTTCTTTTCGAGTCGCTTCTTCTTTCTTCAAGAGTTCTCTTTGTTGTTCTTTTTTCAATTCCAATAACGAAGCGTTCTTTGTATTCCAAGCAGCCTGCCAGGACAAAAATTGTTTTTTCCTGTCTATTTCTCTGTTGATCATATCTAGAAACTTTTTCTTTTTCATTTCAGGTGTGCCAGGAATCGTATCGTCTGGCATGAAAAACATTCTGAAGTTACCTTGATGATAATGATCAATTTTAGTATATATTTCACCACACAGGAATATTCAAACCTTGTTTTTCGCCAGCCCCATAAATTTCTTTTCTCAGTTTTCGTGGATGAATTGCAGATGCAGTGAGGTATTGACTAGAAAATGGCAATGAAACGATAGGACGGTTGCTACTGTGGAATACTGCCCAGTTTTCCACATTCCCATCTATGATTTTGTTGACCACTTCGTACGGCTGGATAGAAAAGGATGATTATTATGAGTTGACTAGGCTAGATGAGAATTATTTATGCCGCATAATTATGCATGTGTTTGGAGCACCAAATGACAGGAGTATGATTTTTTCGGACAACTATAGAAAAAATAGTGGTTATAGTTATTTTGTTTTTTCAATAAATTTCTTGGTAAATATGTAGTTTACGGACTCCACCTTGTACAGACATGCGGTTTTGGGGAAGTTACGTAGTTTGGCCTCCTAATCAATAAATTTTAATGAAATTTTGGCGCTCTCAAATAGTTTCGGAGATACGGCCCCCCAAAGACAGAAAAACGGGGTTTCAGGCATATATGTTCTGTCCGCTTGTTCTCCACCAATTTCCGATCAAAATTGCCCCTTCTTTTTACCAGCACACTGTACACACTCTAATTGAATACATTTTCACAAATAATTCACTCGTAAAATATAGATATACGAAAAAAATTGAAATTGCATAAAATCGTTTTTATTTTTTTCTGTCATTGTTTGAAAATATCAATCGATATTAATAACACTTCATCATGGCCTCCTCTTCTTCCCTACAAGATTGCGTTTTCAAATTTGCCATTGTTTCGTCTTCCAAAACTGACAATATCCTATACTTATGTATTTATAAGTCTGACTGGAAATAAAGTAATTGAATTGAATTGAAATGAATAATCCATCATAACCTTTTTTTAAAATACGGACTTGGATTTTTGATTTCATTTTTTGTTATCTTTGGATAGTTTAAAAACTATGAGCTATCACAAATTTTGATTTTCAAATGTTTCGATGACAAAAATTTATAATTATTATTACTTAATTTGTTTGAATATACATATAATGCAATTACTAGAAATGGAAATGGCGGCCTTGATTTTAGAGATGAAAAGTCACAACCACTCGTCAAAGTATGACAGTTCAATGTTTTGAAAAATATGCGGGATCAAAAATGGTGCAGAAAAACGTGATATGGTCTGAATTGATCAAAGTGAGCAATAAAAACTCGCAAATGAAACATTTTCAAATCAGTGGATTGGAAACCAATGGGTGGTGCGCTGGGTTGCAAAGAGCGCCGATTTACACCCGCTGGATTATTTTTTATGGGGATATGTAAAACGAACAGTTTATTTGAAGATATTCCACGGGACATAAATATCTTACGCTAAAATTTAATGTTTGAAATAACAACCCTACGAGCTAGAGGAAGAATGATCCATCGCGAAGATGCAAACGAAAATGCCTAAAGGTACAAAGGGGATAATTCGAGTATATACTTCAGAATTTCAATTTGTTGTTTCTACAATATAGGCATCGATTTTATCAATCGACTGAGTATTATAGATATTATTTGCCCAAAAGTTGAGTTGCGTAATAATAATTATATAGACTGTGGATGGGTGAGGGTTTTCATTGAAATCTTGTTTTGGTGCTAATAAGCTTTCCTCACTTATATTACTGATGAATAATAATGTTTTAAAAATAACGTCGGATCGAATATTCGAATAAATAAAGAAAATTTGAAAATAAAAATTTTTGATAGTTCATAGTTTTTGGGCTATCCGAAGGTAACAAAAAATCAAATGAAAATTACAAGTCTGCATTTTAAGAAAATCAAGTTGATGATGGTTTCTAGAAAGCGAAACGTCGGATTTTAAATTTGATAACGCTTTCTTGTAGGATAGAAAATGTGGCCATGATAGTGTCATTCATATCGATAAATTTCTTCAAACGACGCCAGAAAAATAAAAAAGGATTCATGAAATATCGATTTTTTTCGGATATCTCTGAACGAAATTGGAATTTTTCCAGTTTCAGAACAGCATTCTGTTAGGCATCAAATTGCGCAACTTTCCCATGATTCAACCGACCCTGTATCGCTCGAATTCCAGCCACCCTGTACATGAAGAAATTAACTTGTGCTCACCCTGAAATAATTCCATTCTCCTGTAGTATACATAAACTTGTTTCTTCTCCATAGAATGGGTCTGTTTGGAAAATCATTGCTCCAAAGAGCGAAAATCCGTCCTCCCACTGTCAAAGTGACGTTACTGTAATTGGACACTTGAACAGTGTTGACAGGCCCATCGTGGTATCTGGCTGACGTGATGATTTTCGCATTTTCACAATTCACAATTTCTCCGGTATCGTATTCTTGTCCCTCCCAATTCAAGTGAATGTGGTGACCTGCAACGGAATTGGAAATTGTGTTTGTTTTGAGTGTTTTTCACCTGACAACTTATTGCAAAGCAATTCTCACAAGTCCAAGTCCAAGTCCAAGTCCAAGTCCAAGTCCAAGTCCAAGTCTCCAAGTCCAAGTCCAAGTCCAAGTCCAAGTCCAAGTCCAAGTCCAAGTCCAAGTCCAAGTCCAAGTCCAAGTCCAAGTCCAAGTCCAAGTCCAAGTCCAAGTCCAAGTCCAAGTCCAAGTCCAAGTCCAAGTCCAAGTCCAAGTCCAAGTCCAAGTCCAAGTCCAAGTCCAAGTCCAAGTCCAAGTCCAAGTCCAAGTCCAAGTCCAAGTCCAAGTCCAAGTCCAAGTCCAAGTCCAAGTCCAAGTCCAAGTCCAAGTCCAAGTCCAAGTCCAAGTCCAAGTCCAAGTCCAAGTCCAAGTCCAAGTCCAAGTCCAAGTCCAAGTCCAAGTCCAAGTCCAAGTCCAAGTCCAAGTCCAAGTCCAAGTCCAAGTCCAAGTCCAAGTCCAAGTCCAAGTCCAAGTCCAAGTCCAAGTCCAAGTCCAAGTCCAAGTCCAAGTCCAAGTCCAAGTCCAAGTCCAAGTCCAAGTCCAAGTCCAAGTCCAAGTCCAAGTCCAAGTCCAAGTCCAAGTCCAAGTCCGAGTCCGAGACCGAGACCGAGACCGAGACCGAGACCGAGACCGAGTCCGAGTCCGAGTCCGAGTCCGAGTCCGAGTCCGAGTCCGAGTCCGAGTCCGAGTCCGAGTCCGAGTCCGAGTCCGAGTCCGAGTCCGAGTCCGAGTCCGAGTCCGAGTCCGAGTCCGAGTCCGAGTCCGAGTCCGAGTCCGAGTCCGAGTCCGAGTCCGAGTCCGAGTCCGAGTCCGAGTCCGAGTCCGAGTCCGAGTCCGAGTCCGAGTCCGAGTCCGAGTCCGAGTCCGAGTCCGAGTCCGAGTCCGAGTCCGAGTCCGAGTCCGAGTCCGAGTCCGAGTCCGAGTCCGAGTCCGAGTCCGAGTCCGAGTCCGAGTCCGAGTCCGAGTCCGAGTCCGAGTCCGAGTCCGAGTCCGAGTCCGAGTCCGAGTCCGAGTCCGAGTCCGAGTCCGAGTCCGAGTCCGAGTCCGAGTCCGAGTCCGAGTCCGAGTCCGAGTCCGAGTCCGAGTCCGAGTCCGAGTCCGAGTCCGAGTCCGAGTCCGAGTCCGAGTCCGAGTCCGAGTCCGAGTCCGAGTCCGAGTCCGAGTCCGAGTCCGAGTCCGAGTCCGAGTCCGAGTCCGAGTCCGAGTCCGAGTCCGAGTCCGAGTCCGAGTCCGAGTCCGAGTCCGAGTCCGAGTCCGAGTCCGAGTCCGAGTCCGAGTCCGAGTCCGAGTCCGAGTCCGAGTCCGAGTCCGAGTCCGAGTCCGAGTCCGAGTCCGAGTCCGAGTCCGAGTCCGAGTCCGAGTCCGAGTCCGAGTCCGAGTCCGAGTCCGAGTCCGAGTCCGAGTCCGAGTCCGAGTCCGAGTCCGAGTCCGAGTCCGAGTCCGAGTCCGAGTCCGAGTCCGAGTCCGAGTCCGAGTCCGAGTCCGAGTCCGAGTCCGAGTCCGAGTCCGAGTCCGAGTCCGAGTCCGAGTCCGAGTCCGAGTCCGAGTCCGAGTCCGAGTCCGAGTCCGAGTCCGAGTCCGAGTCCGAGTCCGAGTCCGAGTCCGAGTCCGAGTCCGAGTCCGAGTCCGAGTCCGAGTCCGAGTCCGAGTCCGAGTCCGAGTCCGAGTCCGAGTCCGAGTCCGAGTCCGAGTCCGAGTCCGAGTCCGAGTCCGAGTCCGAGTCCGAGTCCGAGTCCGAGTCCGAGTCCGAGTCCGAGTCCGAGTCCGAGTCCGAGTCCGAGTCCGAGTCCGAGTCCGAGTCCGAGTCCGAGTCCGAGTCCGAGTCCGAGTCCGAGTCCGAGTCCGAGTCCGAGTCCGAGTCCGAGTCCGAGTCCGAGTCCGAGTCCGAGTCCGAGTCCGAGTCCGAGTCCGAGTCCGAGTCCGAGTCCGAGTCCGAGTCCGAGTCCGAGTCCGAGTCCGAGTCCGAGTCCGAGTCCGAGTCCGAGTCCGAGTCCGAGTCCGAGTCCGAGTCCGAGTCCGAGTCCGAGTCCGAGTCCGAGTCCGAGTCCGAGTCCGAGTCCGAGTCCGAGTCCGAGTCCGAGTCCGAGTCCGAGTCCGAGTCCGAGTCCGAGTCCGAGTCCGAGTCCGAGTCCGAGTCCGAGTCCGAGTCCGAGTCCGAGTCCGAGTCCGAGTCCGAGTCCGAGTCCGAGTCCGAGTCCGAGTCCGAGTCCGAGTCCGAGTCCGAGTCCGAGTCCGAGTCCGAGTCCGAGTCCGAGTCCGAGTCCGAATCCGAATCCGAGTCCGAGTCCGAGTAGTCCAACTCCAAGTAGTCAAAGTCAAGTAGTCAAAGTCAAGTAGTCGTTGAGAGTCCGAAGGATTGAGGAGTTTCTACAGTGTGTTGCAGCCAAATGACATACATTTGTTATATCAATCGATGTGCTTATTGAAATGATATTCTGCAACGTATAAATTTTTTCCCAAAATTCAGCTCTCTTCGAATGCCAGTTGCAACCTCCAAATATTCAAATGGGACATGAAGGTAGTGAATAGGCTGCAATAGTTTTTTTTTGTCATTATAAACCATTTTTCAGAAAGCCATAATTTTTTCCTAGATCCTACGGAAATTTCAAGTTGCCTGGCCTGACACCAAATGAAAGGAGACAATGCAAAGAAAAGTAGATTTGTTACTAGATCTAGATATTTTTTTCGCATAAAATATTATCGAATTCATATCGTCATATGTTATCGGCCAAGAGTCATCAATTCACCCTGTATAATGTCTTATCGTCTCACACATGACATGGTGACATCATGCTCATAGGTAATATTGAAGAGAGAGAAAAGTATCAAATAATAATGATGAACATCAATAATCGTCAACGCTGTTGCATGATGATTATTGACATGAAAAGTGACATGAAGTAGAAGTACAATGCATACTTGTGAATTAATGGAAGCTTCAGAAGAGATATGGAGAGCACCTTGTATAGAGGGAGTGAAGTGTTGGCTGAGTTTGTTTTCCCAGTAAATTATTTGTGCTCTCTAACGAGATAGAAACATGAATGCCTGATAAGCCTCTCTATTTTAATCACCCTGTACAGTCATGGGGGTGAGATATGAGTAGGAGTGAGTTACAATAGATCTGGAGTAGAAAATAAAAATTACAACTATAAATTTTCCACTTTTCACTCCTTATAGGAAAACAGTTGCATCGTACCTTCCATAGTTCCAACATGCACTTCTGGTTCTAGAGACTTTTGGGATTCCCTCCGGAATATTGGTTTGTACAATACCCTTTCACTGATGAGCTTTTTCCTTTTCGCATCGGGATCAATCTCTTCGTATTCCATGATGCAAGCATTGCTGTGAATATTTGAAATGGCCATGTTTTTCTTGATATCTTTTCTATTCAAATTTATTTTATATAATGGTTTGAGATTCAGATGCAAGATTCGGAAGGGAGATACATCTACCTAGAAATTTTATTTCAAATTGAGTGAACGACTTTTCCATTTGAATTCGATGTGTATACCATCAATGCGCTCGGTCTTTTCTTCAGTCTTTTGAGTTTTCTTGGTTTAAACCCGCAAGCTTGCACAGTGGGCTTCTTGAGCAAGTCCCATATAAAAATAGTTCCATCTTCACTACCCGTTATCAACTGCATTGTAGGATCTGACCAGTCTTCTGGAACCTCCATCAGGTTACCGATTTTCGAGTATTCGTAATATGGTGATACCCAAATGATGCCTAGATAAATAACATAATATAGAATCATAACAAATTATTGATTAACATTAATGATTCATTGAAATCTAAATTAAAAATAAAAGTTTTGGTTTTTTATACGCTGATGACGCAGTTCATATTGAAAGTGAAAATACCTGGGAAGAAACATCATCAAATTATTAATTCGATTTATCAATAGTTATAAAAAAATCTCAATAATGATTTACTAACTTTGAATTCGCATTTTTTTCATTATCTGAAAAATGTAAGACAACTCATATTGACATTGAAATTAATTCTGCATTAGTTTTTATTTATACCATCATCTCCTATATTGCCTCTGGGATTTCAATCAACATGTAGTTGAACGAATAGTCGTCAGTCACAAAAACAGAATACTATTCCTTCCGTGTCTACCAAACGATCATCAAACCCATGGTCGCCTACGCTTCATTGATATGGTGTCCAAAAATGCAACAAATTTTGGCACAAGTCAAGCTGCATAAAGTGCAGCGGCTAGCTTGTATGGGAATCACAGGGGCAATATTCACGTTAGAGGTAGTAATGCTGAACCTTCCACCATTGCACATCTGTGTAATGAAAGAAGCAGCAATCAGTGCCTTCAGACTCGGTAGACAATAAATCTCAATTCAGGAAATCGGATCGGAAATATTTCCCTAGAATCCATGTCTAAACCGACAGATATCATGCCAGTTAGGTACGACTTCAAAATGCAGTTTGAAGTGGTTATAAACAACCACCAAATTTGCACAGAGAACGGACCTCAACTAGGAAAAGATGAATTAGTGTGGTATACTGATGGATCTAAGATGAATGAAAGAGCTGGAGTGGGAGTTACTGGGCCAAATTTCAGGCTTTCAGAACCCCTTGGCAACACCCCAACCATCTTTCAAGCAGAAGTACATGCTATAGAGATATGTGCCCAGGAGTGCCTCGAAAGGGACACTCGAAGGGCAAAAATATATATTCTATCAGATAGCGAAGCAGCACTAAAAGCTCTGGAGTCATACACTTGTGAGTCTGAGCTGACTTGGTACTGTAAACAATCCCTGAGACAACAGGCAGCGAACAACCAGGTCACTTTGATGTGGGTGCCAGGTCATAAGGGAGTTGAAGGCAACGAGGAAGCAGACCGCGTTGCCAAAGAAGGGGTAAATACACAATTTCTCGGACCAGAACCCTTCTGTGGACTCGCCAAGGCCCACTTGAGAGAAGAGTTGGGAAGCAGATTAAATTAAATCTCACTGGAATAAAGTGCCAGGACAAGCCAAACAGCTTCTCGAGTTGGACAAAAAATACTTAAAACTGGTAACGGGACTCTTCACTGGACACTGCCCTTTGAGGTATCACCCCAAAAAGAGAGTGATAGTTGCCGCCACTGCGAGCACTTCGCTAAAACTGCAGAACATTTGCTTTGCGAATGCCCAGCACTCTTCTGCAAGAGGCTCAAGTTCCTGGAAGGGGCCTTTTTAGAGTCCTCAGATATCAGGAACCTAGCTCCAAGGAAACTGATAAACTTCACACGAAGTCTCGGAATCCCGGGCCTCGAATAGATTAAGGGTTATGCACAAAAGATCTAATAGGTCGAGTTGCTTGAGAGGCTGTACAGTCTCAACGACCCCCCCCCCTACAATCTACATTCCGAGTTTTATCTTGAAATGTGCTTCGAAGTAGATGACTCATAATACGTAGTTTTCATAAGTTAGTCGTGTCGGGAACACTGTATTATCAAGAACCTTACCAGTAACTGGACCTTTGTGTGAGAATCCTAAATCTGAAATGGCTGTTGGTCTCACGACTGACACATCATGTATATTCTTCATCCAGCTCATCAGAGAATGCATGTAAGCACGATACTTCTGCTGAGCAGTTGTCAAAACCTCCAATTTCTCCACCTTATCGAGTCTGTTTCGAATATCCCAAATGATCTGAGAAGGTGAACTGTGTATTACCAATCTCAATATTGTCAGATTCTCATCAGAAGTTCGATAGTTCAAATGAGAGACCAAATTAATAAATATTTCTGGAAAATGTTGCAGCTGCTTTCTGTCATACAAGTGGAATTGCACATTAGGTATAGTGTAGAAAATCCTAACAAGAATACAGTTTATAAACACCTTCGCTACATATTTGATTTCATTCTGTTCAGTTAAATATATAAACTCATGAGAAAATAAACGGCAAGTTCAGATATTCTGAAGAAATGTTAAAGTTTTAAGAGTATTGGGATTTTGAAAATGATCTATCGAACAAGTATCATTATGGGATTTCTTAATGTCTTGTCAATAGGTATATTCATCAGATTGGATTCAGAATATAATGGTACAAAAATATTACATTCTCACATTTCACAATACATACAGTGTCACACATAAAGTTCGCGACATATGGAAGTTTTTTTTTTATTAATAGATTTACTTCGCAATTAGTTTGTGCTTGAAAAATGAGTGAAATACAGCATCTTTCCTTTTTTCATGTACTCTAAACCTATCAAATTTGACAATTTTTTCGAAAATCTTCAAAAAATATATATTTTTTTAATTTCTAAAAATGCCAGAGAAAAAAGTTGCTCAGTTTCCAATTTTATACATTTGTTCCAAATTTGGACTCTACTATCACTTCGACTTTTTTCATTTTTTTTTAATTTTTCGAATCTTTATGTGTGACACTGATACCAGCTAAGCTGGTCAGTTCGACAAGAGTCTCGGGACCGGCACTTTAGCAAAAACGAGTATAGTCCATCGATGAGCGGTGGAATTATTTGATGAGACTGCTTGTTGGTCCGGATCACTATTTCCAGTGTATTTTCGAGGAAGGAACAACTGATTAATGATTTATGAATTTAATTCAACGCGCTGTAGCGCTATATTATTTAATGAGACTGCCTGAACCAAACAAACTAACCTATTGGTGAAAGTTATGATTATACTATTTTTAGTAAAATTCTGAAAAGGGAACAATGTGATTGACTGATAAATGAAAAAAAAGCTGTTCAACGGTAACGAACCTGGGACGGCCGCCTCGGAAGTATATGCTCTGTCCACTACGCTATTGTGCATATTCTGTTGTTGTCGTACCATTCATTAGCGAATGTGTTCCCCTTCCACTGCTGTTCGTTCGCTTTTGCTAAAGTGCCGGTCCCGAGACTCTTGTGGTCAGTGGGCCGATTTGTAGATACCAGGTGACAAAGGTGACAAAAAATAGATTCAACCAAAGTTATTTTCTGATTGCAAATTTTTATACATATGCCATAAAATACTATAACATATAAATGATAATGAACACTGCCAGACACTTCCCGTGGGCCTTTGTTTCTGCCAGACGATTTAAAGTATCAAAAACATTCTGCCGTGAGTATGAGCGCGACGGTTCTATACGCTTATTAGTGCTTAGGAGCGAGTGAGATATCTATTACAGTATTATACCGTGCCATTTGAATTGCGTTTGACATAAATGCAAGTCTTGTATAATGTTTTCAAATATGCCATTGAAGATTGATGAAATTATTTTCAATATCAATATTTGACAGAATTATCTCGAATATTCAGAACCTAACTCATAATGGAAAGTTCGTAAGGAATGAACTACTCATTTCAGGCGAGTTGGTATTTACTTCACTTTGATAGCGAAAAGCTAAATTTACAGAATACTATTCTGTAGTCTTTGCTACAAGTCATTAACTCACAATTTGTCCGTTTTTACATCCACCGACCAGGATATTCTCATCGAATTCACAAAACGATAATTTGTGCACTTCCCTAGGTGCTTCAAGAATCAATTTTGGTTTGAGTCCATCTAGAAAACTCCAGATCAGGACCGAGTTGTTTCCATGAACAGCTTTCAGAACCTGCAAATGGATTTCGTATTGTGCTATCAATTTCGTGACTACAACTAAACGAAAATCTATAATTTTTGGTGGAACATCGTGCAAGCGGGTAGAGAAAGGAAATTGGTATTGACATTTTTTCTCAATTATTAGATGTCATGAAGGCAACATGAAAACTTCGCTCGGTGATAGTTTCAAAGATACATTAGTTCTGGAGACTTCGAGCTTAGGTGCTATGCCTGTCTAGACTGCCAGCTAGGAATCGGTCATGAAATAATAGACTTAATTTCCGATGAGCAGTGACCAGAGCATATTTTAAGCAAGATTGGCTGGGCGGCACTAGAACTCGTAAAATTTCTCACTAGCGGTATAATAGTATTTTATGATAAGTACAACTTACAACAAGACGCTATTTTGTCGCACGCGTTGTTTGGAGTACGACGAGCGATAGCGAGGAGTACTCGCAAGGGAACAAAGTGCGACAACATGTCTCATAATACGTGTGTATTTTATTGAAAAAATGGATTTAATATCGTAAAATAACAGATACTTCTTCGATTGGTAAGAGTGATGACATTGAAATAATCTGACGCAAAAGCGTAAACCCGAGTTTACAGTTGAGCGATTTTGATTTTAGCGATCCCAGCAGTGAAAACTGCAATGTTTACATTGCCTTTATTGGTCAAATCAAATCATGCTCTGAATTAAAATTTAACAATAGAAACATTGAGGTTTTCACTGCTAGTATCCCCAAATCCAAAATCGCTCAGAAGTTATCTTATAGCCTGAGCAATGACGGCTAAATAAAAAATCGAGCTAGCGCCTGAGAACTCTTCTGTGGACTTTCCAAAGCCCACTTGAGAGAAGAGTTCTGACGCTGGGAAGCAGATGAAACGAAATCTCACTGGAATAAAGTGCCAGGACAAAGACAAGAGGAAAGGCTAGGAGCCTTTCGCCAAGGAAAGCTAAACAGCTTCTCGAGTTGGATAAAAAAGTATTGAAACTGGTAACGGGACTCCTCACTGGACACTGCTCTCTGAGGTATCACCTCAAAAATATGGGTAAAACAGATAATTATATAGTTGCCGCTACTGCGAGAACTTCGCTGAATCTGCAGAAGATTTGCTTTGCGAATGCCCAGCACTCTTTTGAAAGAGGCTCAAGTTACTGGAAGGGGATTTCTTAGAGCCCTCCGATGCCAGGAACCTAGCTCCCAGGAAACTGATAAACTTCGCAAGAAGCCTCGGAATCTCGGGCCTCGAATAGATTGAGGGTTATCCACAAAAGATCTGATAGGTCGAGGTGCTTGAGATGATACACAGCCTTATCGACCCCTCCCTACAATCTACAATCTACACAAGTTGTGCCTAACTCATTTGACTTTCATTCGACAGTTCTATTGTACCAACCTCCGGATAATAAAAAATGCGTATCGAAACAGGCTATTTCGATGATACGCATTTGCGTTTCTGAGAGCATAATATTGATAAAATAAGTTCCAAATTATGATAACAAAATGAAGAATATATAAAAATCACGGCACAACCAACTTTCCCTGGGCGGCACAAACAGGCCACTAGGCGGCACTAGTGCCGCCTACTTTATTATGTTATTTTATGCTCTGGCAGTGACCATCAAAATATCTGAAGAAAAGGGAGAGTCTGCCCACTTTTCTGCAATTCGTAAGTGTAAAGAGGGTCACCAACCACACGAACAAATCTAAAAATATGTACTGGACCAAAATATTCTATGTCAAGTCGTGCTTTGTAAATTATGAGTTGCTAATGAGGTGTGAAATCGTTCTTAGCACGAAACAGAATACCTAGTTTTTGTGAATCAGTTTTTGCAACGGACCTCACATGATCATCTCAATCAATCATGGATATCAAGAATTTCATATAGGAAGAGTTGAGATCTTCGATCATATTACAGACTAGATGAAAAACGCACGATACTTGCCACAATAATTGTTTGAAGCCAATATCTAAATCAGTTACTAGAGTTACCTTTTACCTCATTCTAAATCAAGGATAGCAACAACAGAATCCCATATATCCATCATGTATGTAATAATAACTATATAGAATATAGGTAACAACGATACCAGAGCTGAAGCCGAGAAATAAAGACAGTCTGCAGGACTAATCGCAAATATGCGCAAGTTTGAATTAAGAATCGACATTCGTTTTCATCATGGATGGAGTAGCTTTGTAGTGAGCGACAAACGTATGATAATTATTGAAAATCAATCAAATGTGTCACGAACTTCAATTTGATGTTTTTATTTTATCAAGACATATATTTCTCAAATGTTTCATCGATGGATTGTTGGACGATTTTGGATAATAGTCGATGATAGATGCAGAAATGGATGCGATCTACAAAGCGATACTTGCGATTTTCATAGAAACCTGTGACGATAAAGTCATCGGAACGAGATTCGCGAGCTAATTTTTGATAAATCACTGTTATCCTCACTAATAACTTCTGTAAACAATCAGTGGGTACATTAATAACTATATTAACGCTCTTTCAATTAATTTGGGTTAACAAATATCCCTCACCTATGGAATTCTAAGAACGTCAGTGGTTTTCAACTCGTCAAAACCCGCGCATGCGCATAATTCATCATTAGCAAGCCAATCATTAGCAAGCCAAACAGTCTTTTGCTTTTTCAAAACTGGCTTCACTTTCGCGTGAAGAGAAGTATAGGTGAAAAAATGGAAAAGCCATAAATTGGACAAACATTTTAGAAAGACAAAATAGCCTATCCAATTAAAATATCAAACATAGTTTGAAATGAATATCTGATAGACTACGAGCAGAAAACAACTACTTTCCTGGTAAATACCACGCAGAACATTGAATTATATCTTCTCGTAGTTCATGCAATGATTCACACTGTGAATGCAGATCGCAAATGTTTCTTTCTCCACAAGAATGTTTTCTTATTTTACGAAATCATATACTCATTTCAGGTATGCACTGATGATGACCTAACAGTCGAGAGCGCTTTGCTACAAATTTTGAAATATGATTTGCATGGAATACAAATCTGGTTTTTTGAATTTTCTGAATAAATAATATGCCTGATAATAAGACTTTTGAAAGGAAAAATAGTCTATGAAATAAAACATATCAAACATAGTTTAAAGTTGAATGTCTGGTAGACTGCGAGTTGAATACATTTACTTTCCTGGCAAATGCCACGCAGAACATTGAATTATATCTGTTTCTATTTCTGGAGTGTTTCTTTCTTCTGTCGCATGGTGTCGCTAATTCCAACTATCTCTAGGAACGCGGCTTCGTGTGGTTAACTAGACGCAACGGAAATACATTGGGACAGGCACCGCTTCGAGTGGAGATCTCACTGTCTCTAGTCGGTTAACTACTCTGCACTGATGAGGGCCAATAAGCCCAAAACCGGTCTGTAGGTTGTTGTCTCAGGAAGAAAGAAACATTTGCGATCTGCATTCACATTGTGATTCGTTGCGTGGACTACGAGCAGATATAATTCAATGTTCTGCGTGGTATTTGCCAGGAAAGTAGTTATTTTCTGTACGTAGTCTACCAGACATTCAATTTCGAACTATGTTCGATATTTTTAATTGGATAGACTATTTTTCCTTTCAGTATCTGAGTGATTTAAAGTTGTTCACAATAATGGGGTGAATAGTCGCAAAAATATGTTGGACAACACTTGATTTATCGAAATGATTATGTTTACATGTCACAGTGTGAATTGTTGCGTGGACTACGAGCAGATATAACTCAATATTCTTAATTGGATGGACTAATTTTTCCTTTAATTTTTTTGTCCAATTCATGGCTATTTCCATTCTTCATTTTGATTCTGTTAGTTTACACACATAAGAATCACTGAAATGAAACCATTGTTCAGGAGATACTTCAGGTGCCTCTGGGTAACTCTTTGACAACGCTTTCATTCTGCATTTTTGATTTTTTAGCAGATACTGCCACCTGTAGCTATGTTCCACAACACCATAGAGGGATTAGAGGATCTTCGCCTGATCAGCTCTTGAAATTGACAGCTGTGAAGATCTGAATGAAATTTTGAAATTGAGATCTGATAATCGTGTAGAGTGTTATGCAACTGAAATTCAGGCTTGATTTTTTTCATGAAGGTGTTCCTCAAAATGTCTAATATCCAATTACAATCAACAATATCAAGGGATGATAATCTGAAGTCCATTGCAAAAATAACTTCACACTGAAGCTCGGTTTACTATTTCGTGCCAAAGATTACTTCACAACTACTCCTGATCAAAAAAGCGCATGTTCGATTTGTCATGTTTGGAGTTGGGTTCCCAAACATATGCTGTGTCTCCACAGCAGTTTTTTGAAGCCAGCATCTAAAGCAGTAACTAGGGTTACCTCATTCTAAAACAAGGATAGCAACAACAGATTCCCCCAGCATCAGTGTCTTGTTATCTTGGAAGAGTCTGGATTTGAATAAATTTGCCTACAAACAAAATTATCATATCCATTCCTCCTAAGACTGAATGCAAGCAATGTGATATCAAAGTTTTCTAAAAATATACATCTTTGATTTATAAGGATTCAATTCACTGTCACAACTATATTGTTTATTTTCTGGCAATATATAGTTTCAAAGTGTCGAAATTGAGAAATATAACATCGAACATGTTCCGTTTCACTGAATATAGGCTCATCTACTACTCTGAGCATTTGCTTACCACTTGGCCAACCATTTTTTCACTTGTAGTGAAATGATGCGAGCAAACTCTAGCGTCTCTTTCCCGATCTTACTTTTACATATATCCAATAACTTTCCATCTCGGGAAAACCCTAGAATGTTTTCAAATTATCAAAAATCGTTTTGCATACGAGGGTGGGTGAATAATGTTAATTCAACGAATGATACGACTCTGAGTAACTCACCAGTGGAATCTTGTGTTCTGATCACCACTATTAAATCGTCTCTCACACATTCCACAGCGTTTCACCATCCTTTAAATTCGATTTCAACAGAATAAACATGGTTTTTCAGTAAAATCCTATTCAAATTTTCACACAAAACTTGAAAAAATGCCGTTTAATGAACCATCAAACAAAATTTGATTTGAAAACGAGACGTTTCGCGCTGTCACTGTCAGCGTTTGGTCGATTATAGGTTGAACGAAATTTGCAGTGTTAGCGCATTCACCAAAAATGCCACAATCTCCTGCAAGACGTGCTATCTATAAACCACTTTTATTCAAATGAGGTGCTGTATTATATGACGGACATTGAATATATAGCTTTTGATACACTCATATGAGTCCTTGAGAAAATGTGGTCTTGGGATGATTATCACTTTCAAATGTTACGATGTGGCAACCTCTGTGGGGAAAAAACATATGAATGTGAATTTCATGTTGGCTTCAGGCAATTTGGGGTGTTACTATTCTAGTGCGTTTGTTGTTCGGAGGATCCTACACTCACGAACTTACTGACCCTTATAACATCAAGGAAATGTTGGTGATCTCCCCATTTTTTATAGTCGATTGTCATCAGAAATCACGTCTATTATTTCACTACGAGCGATGTTGGCTGAGGCTGACCACCA
Source organism: Chrysomela aeneicollis (assembly GCA_029955515.1). Lineage (NCBI taxonomy): Eukaryota > Metazoa > Arthropoda > Insecta > Coleoptera > Chrysomelidae > Chrysomela > Chrysomela aeneicollis. The sequence goes on along the minus strand of JARUHQ010000016.1, from coordinate 8,057,672 downwards.
CTGAATTGACAGGTTTGAGACTTGCCGGACTTCTCTACTTCGAATTTATTTTTTCTATCAAACGGCAAAGATGCGAGAAAAAAAAAATTGAACATATGTTAGCGTGCATATAAAAACATGGGTCGATTTCACCAAAGTGAGGGTATAGATAGGATGCATGCATGATAAACAAATATATTGAAATAATATTCTCACGTTGTCTTCAGTGTTCTGTCCAGAATTATAAATATTTGGAGCTACGTCAGCGTACGCTATGGCTACCATTCCAGACCACATTGGATGCCAATTCACATCAGCGATCATTTTGCCTTTACACAAGTTCACATCCATGAATGACATATATTCTTCGATTTCTTCAATTGCAGTAGTTTTCATGTATTTCGAATCTAGACTGACTAACGCTGAATAGTCATCACTATACAAATCTATCGCACCATTAACCTAGAAGCAATAATATGAATTTTAAGTAAAGTCTCTCACTTGTGCCATGTGGAAATTACTGGAAAAAATCATCAATCGGAGATTAATATGAACCCTAGAGAGCATAATCAACTCCTCTGCAGAGAGCTAAGTGGGTTTCGCAAGAAACGCTCCACATTAGATAATCTCATTGTTCTAGAATCTGAAATACACGAAGCATTTGCGAATAAACAAGAATGTATAGCAATATTTTTCGACATAACCAAGGCATTTGACACTGTTTGGAAGCATTCTATTTTGAGAACTCTGGAAAATTAATGGAAATATCCTACGATTACTCATAAACTTTCTGAACAATCGCTGTTTCCGAACAAGACTCAATGGAATATTATCAGACTTCAAACAACAAGTCAACGGCATTCCACACGGATCTATACTAAGCGCCACCCTCTTTTTGATAGCTATAAACAACATAATCAACAAATGCAATTCCCCAATCAAGACAAGATTATATGCAGATGACCTTGTTATTTCATGCAGAAGCAAAAATCAGAAAACCATGCAGGGACATTTACAGAACGCACTCAATAATCTGGAAGAATGGTCTGAAAAAACAGGACTCACTTTCTCTACGTCTTAAACGAAATGCATACATTTTTCCAAACAAACTAGAGATAACCCAACAGCATTGTACTTGAAGAACACGGCGATTGAATACGTGGAAAACATAAAATTCTTAGGAATGTTTTTCGATCAGATTCTCACTTGAAGGCGCATATCAACCACTTGAAACAATCCTCTCAAAAAGGCTTGAATCTGATGAAGTCAGTCGCCTCTACAACTCGGGGAGCGGATTGTACCATGTTGATGCAATTATACAAATCTTTGATCAGGTCAAAACTAGATTATGGGGCCATTGCATACAACTCTGCTAAACCATCCACGATCAAACAACTAGACAAAATACATAACAGTGCTATCAGAATAGCCCTAGGAGCATTTTGTACCAGACCAATCAACAGTCTGCGAGTATAGAGAACCCTCTTTTAGCTACAGACGACAATATCTGACCCTCATGTATCCAGTATATCATAACGTTAGTGCAAAAAGATTTAAAAGTATTTTTGATAGCCATCCTAGGATTGATCCTCCCTTCTACACTGAGAAAAGTCCCAGGAGAAAGATATTTGCTGAGTTTTTTTCGCCTGTCGTAGCCAAAAAAGTTACAAACGTAGTAATGTTGCTTCGCTCTTACAGAAAAGATCACTCTACTGAAACTGCCTTATTGTAATTGCGAAGAAACTCTCTATCACAGAAAAGAAATTGGCTGTAGTAGTAGAACTGCAATTCTATAAAATTATTTCTGCTACCATGAAAATGTACTTTTCCACGATAGTTAGTTAGGTTACTGTTGTAGCAAAGAAGATTTCATCAACATTTCTTTAAAATAACAGTAATGTTCTCTGCTATCCTAGCAGAAAATATTTGCATCACGAAATATTTCTTTATGATAACTGTAATGTTCTTTGCTAGCCCAGCAAAAATTATTAGCTGAAAGCGATATGGATATGCCAAAATCGCAGTTCGGTTGGTATCGTTTTCATTTTATTGCCAGACTTGCAACAGTTCATCTCGTCTGGTCGTCCGTCGTTCGTCCGTCGACTATTCCGGTGTTTTTCTGTTTTCACATAGTAACAGTGGATATTTCAAAGTATTACCAAAAATATTCGTGTTGAGTTAGAGTGAAACCCTTAACGCATGTTTGGTTTGAATTTTTGTGATACCTACGTATATATGTGTATATGGTTCAACGAGTGTATATAAACTACATTAACTACAATTTAAGTGATCTTGAGAGATGGACGACGATCATTTTGAAGCATATACCTTGAAAGCTGGGATTTCTTATTATAGTTGCCATCATGAATATTATAGTGATAGCTATTTCAAAAGTATAGTACTTTCTTTGTATAATCTTCGAAGCAATATCAAGACGTTAACAAGACCCCAAATGTCGAGGTATGGTTGATGATGAACATTATTTTTCCTTTTTGGTGGAAGGAAGTAACAGGATAAATTGTATTTTATTTGAAGAACTGATATCTTTTGACACCTTTGAAATTGTTTAAATTAATAATTTGACTATTTCATCCATGAAATGGAAATAAGTATTGACTTATGTGGTTGAGAAAATACATCGTTTTGAAAATGTTTAGATTTCTGAAATGATAAATACATTAATGTGACCGTAAAATATCGTGGGTATATATACATGCTGAGTTATGAGTGCCCTGACATTCTGAATAAATACATTTTGTTCATTACCTATACTCATATATAGATTTAAGTTTTTTGAGACTGATAAAGTACCGATATAGAAGAATAAATTGATTAAATTTTGCATAGGTACTGTTGTTTTATTAAAATTCTTAGTCCCTTGAACAATTATGATGTTATAGACTGAGACAGTCTAAAAAGAATGTATTAGCAAGTGGAAGTTAATTCTCTTACTATAGCATTATATTTGAGAGGAATCTCTTCGAAAGTGGAACCATAGTGCGTGCAAAAATAAAACTAGAATAAACGAACTTTTATCGAATCTCTGAATTTTCAGAAATTGGCAATAATTTGAGTATCGATTGATGAACATTCAGGGGTTTGATTAAACTTTGTTCACATCCTAGTTTTGTTGATTGCGCTAAATGGTATCACTATGAGGATATTTCCAGCAAATATCTTTGCTATTGTGGGAGAATTAACTTCCACTGACTAAAAAAACACTCTGCTGCTCTAGGCAAGAACTTTGCTCTTCTGATAAAGACTCTTACCTGTATCAGTGAGCATTCTTTTCAACAACAACAAATATCTCTCCTACTATAGCATAGTAACTCTTCCATAACAGGAGAGTATCTTTATTACGACAGCAAAGTTACTTAGCTGAAACTGTAAACAAGTTCTTCATAAAGTAGCTGTGCTACCACAGGTAGACGTTGGCAGTAGAGTGCTCTCTTCTGCAGTAGTAAAGATATTTCCTGTCCCCTATGTAGCCAAAATTTTTGGCTATCGCAGCTGTGACGATGAAAAAATTTTCTCAGTGTACGAGAGATTTAATAGATATCTATCTATCTATTATAATTATATTATGGTGGACAATAAATTATTATTATTATTATTATTATCCTGGACACGAAATTTCCAGATACATATATCACACCATATTTCGAAACTCCCCCTTCTTGGACAGTTCCCCTACCTGTTTGCGACATAAGATTTACTCACATGACGAAAATTGAAACCAATCCAGATTTAATTAGAAAGACTCTCAACAGTTTGCTAGAAGAATATACAGAGTTTCATCACATCATCACAGATGCTTCAAAAACTGACAGTGGTGTAGGAGCTGCCTTCACTTCTAACAACTGTGATAAATCTTTCAAACTCCCAATAGAATCTTCAGTTTTCACAGGTGAGCTTTTCGCTATATGGAAAGCCATGCAGCACGCAAGAGAAACAAAACTATCAGAGAAAACTCTCATATTAGCATACTCTCTAAGCTCACTCTCAGCTCTAGCCATACATTACCCCGAGCACCCCATACTCCTCATCATCAAAAACGAACTGAAGCTGATACAAGAAGACCACCTTGAACCCATCAGGCTGATGTGGATTCCCTCACATATCGGCATTACAGGAAACGAAAAGGCAGACAGTCTAGCTCGCAAAGCAACAAATTAAGATACCCGTATCACCAGCGCTTGGCAATTTCAGTGGGACCTCTCTCTTTCCAAGCTTGCGGAAGTAAAACCTTCCGTCCTACCTTGGAAGCAAACTAAGACCAGAAAACTACAAGTTATTTCAACACGCCTCAGACTAGGTCGTACCAGGTTCACTCATGAGCATATCATCACTAGATCTGCCGAACCCATGTGTGATATATGTGGAGAAGAATTGACAGTGAAACATCTACTAATGGAATGTCTCCCTAATGAACAAGCAGATATCTTAGGTGAAACGTGTCAAACGAATCAACTAATGGAGTACCTCAAGGACCTTAGAATACTGAACAGAATCTGATATCATAGTGAATATAGTGAATATAATGTAATGTGATACAATTTTATCGCTAATAACCCCATTGGTTTATGCGATCTTTGATAAATAAAAAAATATTAAGTATTTGGGATACCAACCAAAATTTTTAAAATATGATACTCACTCTGAGTAATTCAGAAAGATGATCATAATTTTCCTCGGCGTAACTGACTATATTCTTGGTACATTTGGTCAACAGGTCATCAACGTTTCCAATTTCATATTGATATTGTGTTGCAGAATTGGATGGATACGTGCATGTAGTTTGAACCTCCGTAGATAAATTCTGAGGAGCTACCTGGGTTTGAGCATCTATTCTCTTCTTGAGAACCTGTAGAAGATATAAAAACCATAATATACCTAATTGGGTATGATACTAATTCAGTGAATCAATTTGTGATTCAAATTCTGTCTGCATCGCGATAAAATATTTTTGATAATAAAGGTTGCATATAATGTTTGAAAGTTAGCGATTAATTTTGATAGATATTTTGAAATTCATTATTTCATTTTTTTATTGATAGTTCATTTGTATATAAACAGAGCAAATCACAAAACCAACATGAATTCTTTGTTTTTCAAGGGTTTCGATCATTTCAACAAATTGCCAAATGTAATTGAAAATAGCCCATCTCTGAACATATTCAAATACGAACTGAAAAAATTTGCCTTCAATGTACAAATATGATATTTTTTATGTGTTTGTTACCTGTAGCTACAATTTTATGTTTTGATATATTATTATGCATGTTTTATGTCAAACTTTGTAATATACAGGGTGTCCCAATAAGGTCGGCGAGGTACGATATTATGGAAACCATAAACTTTAGGGCTCCTAGAAAAAAAAATTGAGGACTAAATCGGCCAAGAGAAATTGATGGAAAATATTTTCAAGTTCCTAAAATGACCGCTAGAGGGCACAACTACTATGACATAAATGAAAATTCGATTTTTCTCGGAAAATCACCATATCAAGGTACTGTATCAATGACGGAAATGAAGAGTTCAGCAAAATTTGCTTCAGTTTGTTCTTTTACTCTTTTTCATATCTCGAAAAATAATGGTGGATGAAGCTGTTGAAAAAATAATTTTTTAAATCGCTGTATCTCCTGAACCCTTTCTCCAAATTCGATCAACTTAGGCTCGTTTGAAAGATAATTTCACAATCATTCGAATGCTCCATTTGATGTTGATCTCCAGTTCACACCACGTCTACTAGAGGGCGTTTTTCACCCAAGGTTAAGTTTTTTCTGATTTTCTCAAAAAATCCAAATGGAATGCTACAAATTTGTATCCTTACATTTGGAAAGAATGAAATTAGCTACATTTTGGTGAAAACCGCGATTCGATATCTTCATTCGTTTTTGAGTTATTTGCTAATTGCTAATTCAACCTGAAAAAATCAAGTTTATTATTGAAAAAAAATTCTACGATTTCCGTTATCTTCAGTTAGTCTGCATTGCATGCAAAATATGAGGTAATTTAATCCCATTTGCCTGTGCTAGTGATTGAATATTCACCATTTTGGTGCATTTGTGCGTTGATCTAATATTCCGTACTATACGCAAAATTACAATTGATGCAAACTATTCCTCTATTTTCATCATGATATCTATGGGAATCGTTCTTCAATCATGCTAGTTGCATTGAAAATAATGGAATGCATTTTGAACATTTGTAGGGACATTTTTTTGTATCACGTTGTCGATAAAAATGTGTGATAGAAATGACTTCAGAATGTAGAGGGTATTTGATATTCTTCTATTTGTTATTATTATATTATGGTCACTTTCCCTTATCGCAGTTTAGTTCTTGACTCTAGTAGGATCCACATTTTCATTCTCAGTAAGTGGCATTTGCATCAATTGTTATTTTGCGTATAGTACGGAATATTAGATCAACGCACAAATGCACCAAAAGGCTGAACATTTGTATAATAATAACCGTTTCAATCACTAGCACAGGTGAATTGGATTGAATTACCTCACATTTCGCTTGCAACGCAGACTCACTGAAGAAAACGGAAATCATAGAATATTTTTTTCAACACAATACTTGATTTTTTTAGGTTAAATTAATTATTTGCGAATAACTGAAAAACGAATGAAGATATCGAATCGCAGTTTTCACCAAACTGTAGCTAATATTATTCTCTTCGAAAAAAATGTTACAAATTTGTAGCATTCCATTTGATTTTTTTGAGAAAATCAGAAAAAACTGAACCTTTTGTGAACAACGCCCTCTAGTAGACGTGGTGTGAACTGGAGATCAACATCGAATGGGGCGTTCGAATGATTGTGAAATTATCTTTCAAACGAGTTGATCGAATTTGGAGCAAGGGTTCAGGAGATACAGCGATTTAAAAAATTATTTTTTCAACAGCTTCAACCACCATTATTTTTCGAGATATGAAAAAAAGTAAAAGAACAAACTGACGCAAATTTTGCTGAACTCTTCATTTCCGTCATTGATACAGTACCTTGATATGGTGATTTTCCGAGAAAAATCGAATTTTCATTTATGTCATAGTAGTTGTGCCCTCTAGCGGTCATTTTAGGAACTTGAAAATATTTTCCATCAATTTCTCTTGGCCGATTTAGTCCTCAAATTTTTTTTCTATGAGCCCTAAGGTTTATGGTTTCCATAATATCGTACCTCGCCGACCTTAGTGGGACACCCTGTATATTCATCCAATGTTTTTGATATATTTTGAATTTTATTAAAATTATTTTTAAATCATGTTAATATGTACCACATACCCTTTTTTAATTAATCCTTTATAGTTTATTTGTATATTAGGATATCCTATGTCAATGAAGATCTATCTATCTATATCATTGTTATTCTGAAGCACGAAAAAACGTGAGACATTCTCTATACCTATCGTTTACTATTCGAGGAGTTGATGAATCGTTGCATGGACTACGAGCAGATATAATTCAATGTTCTGCGTGGTATTTACCAGGAAAGTAGTTGTTTTCTGCTCGTAGTCTACCAGACATTCATTTCAAACTACGTTTGATATTCAAATTGTATAGACTATTTTCTCTCTCAGAAATTTTTGTCCAATTTATGGCTTTTCCATTTTTCATTTTTAACCCACATGCTATTATGTCTCAACAGTAGTCGATAACTATATGAATTTCAGTAGTGGTGATGAATGAAGACAAAATAAGAGTTTCTTGCATCAAAGCAATGGGCATTTTCATTAATTTGTAGAGCATAAATATTAGAATAAAAAAATTCTCATACAAGATTAGTATTTTTTTATGTTTGAAGTTTAGTTTTTTTTGCCACATTAATTATTTCCTTACTTTTAGTTTTACTTCATCATACTCTTGATCAAACAAAAACCTCTGGGCCCTTAACGTAACGATTAGACACTAAAAATTTGAAAGTATAAAAATGTATATGTATGTCATGGTTAACTAGATCCCTAACTATTCAACTTATTTTGGTAGGTATGATATGACCCTTTTAAAAATCATTGATGAATGGAACGTAGAAAAATTCAACACATACATACATTTGTTGTTTGGTCGTCGGAATATTTCAATTCCATATAACCATCTCTCCTCTGTTCAGCTTTCACAGTTTTGAACTGTACTTCAGGAGAAAATATTGGGTATTCAGATTCTACTTCAACTTCAAGCAGGGCTCGATTATTTTTTATCATACTCTCCTCAACTTCGGCTGCTGTACCTTGAGAAAACCTTAAAAATTTTGAACAACCATCTTATTAATCCTAAACAACTGCATCCAAAGTGTTCACGTATGGTAACAAACAATTCAAATTCATGATTTTTTTTTAAACAAAAGCTCCTTTTGAACTTGATGAATGTGATAGTTATGAAGGTATCAATATATTTGGTATCATCTATACTGGGTATATTTGGTCTGCTATCAATTATTGTTAGTCAAACGTTAGGAAAACTTTGAAGAAAATAATACATGAGTATTTTTTCATATTTTGGCGGCAGAGCACGATTTTATGCACTAGTGTAGGTAATTCATTGAAATATTTCACAAATAAAGTGTGAAATATGACATACATGACATGTTTGACAGAGTTGACTAGTGTCAATTGTCTACTGTAGATAAAAAGTAGTTGTTGTAATTGTAAATTATAGGCACATGGCAATTTTAATAAAACGTACTGACCTTATATAAATATCTTTATTAAATACATGATATGAAATATAAGTTAGAAAATATCATAGTACTTACAAAGACTGAATGAAAATATACTAAACACGCTTTCAAACAATTTTAATTTCAGTACACAAATCAAAAAGTACAAGAATTACAAAACATTTTCTCACTGAAGAAAAGTTTCGGACTTCCATTGTCTAAAGGTATGAAGATTTGAATCCTGAGAAAAGAAAAGATGAGTTATGCTGAAAAAACGAAATAAGTGATGAATAAAAATTAACTATTTTATCGAATCAAGAAGATTCGAGTATCAATAAATCAGGTTAGTATTAGTGTTAGTATATATGAAGTCGAAAAATGTAGATTTAAATGGGAATTTAACTAGTCGATGAGCCTGAAAATAAGAAAAAATTGAATTAGAAATCAATAGCCTGAAAAAAGAAAGATACGTCGACGACACATTCATAGTGTGGAACCACGGAGACGACGAACTGGACACCTTCCTACAACACCTCAACAACGTGAGACCTTCCATCAAATTCACCATCGAGAGAGAATCCCAAAACGAATTGCCTTTCCTGGACGTGAAAGTGAAGAGAACAGACAACAAATGGCAAACTTCCGTTTACAGGAAACCAACTCACACAGGACAATATCTCAACAATGGATCCAACCATCACGGAGCTACGAAAAGGGGCATAGTGAAAACTCTGATTGATCGTGCCTTCAGCCTCTGCAACAACGAGGAAAGCCTAACTTCCGAACTGGACCACATCAAGAGAGACCTCTACCAGAACGGCTATTCAAGGAAATTGGTGGAACAGACGTTGAAGAGCACGAAACAGAGGATAATCCAAAAAGAAGAAGAACCGCAACAACCAACATTGTGCCTTCCCTACATCAAAGGATTGTCAGAGAGAATCAAGAAGATTGGATCCAAATACAAGATCAAGACCTGCTTCAAATCTGGAAACACCATCCGCAGCCAACTCACCAAAACCAGACCAACGAACAAAAACAGTGACTCCAAGAATTGTGTTTATCGAGTACCATGCGAATGTGGCAAATCATACATCGGAGAAACCAAGAGACCACTGGAAACCAGAATCGGCGAACACAAGAAAAACACCCAACGAGGAGAAACCACCAAGTCAGGAATCGCAGAACATGTGTGGACCCACCAACATAACATCAAATGGTCTGAGGCAAAAATCATCCATAGAGAAGAACACTGGTTCAAGAGGAAATTCAAGGAAGCAGCATACATAATGAATAATAACGCTTTCAGTCAACCAAGCGTCGAGATCCGCAACACATGGAAACCGCTGATTAGCCGAATCAACCGGTTACGGCTCACTGAACCGGAAAATCCCGCCATAGCTGACCTATAAATACCCCCGTATCCCAGGACTTTGTTAGTTCTCACCTGAAGACGATTGTAGATACACACAATCGAAACGTCGTGACAAACTCGATTTGAATCTTTCTCATAATTTTAATTCTTTATTCATTTATTTTATTTTAATTTTTTAATTCAACTTCCCTTTTTTCAGGCTATTGATTTCTAATTCAACTTTTCTTTTTTCAGGCTATTGATTTCTAATTCAACTTTTCTTTTTTCAGGCTATTGATTTCTAATTCAATTTTTTCTTATTTTCAGGCTCATCGACTAGTTAAATTCCCATTTAAATCTACATTTTTCGACTTCATATATACTAACACTAATACTAACCTGATTTATTGATACTCGAATCTTCTTGATTCGATAAAATAGTTAATTTTTATTCATCACTTATTTCGTTTTTTCAGCATAACTCATCTTTTCTTTTCTCAGGATTCAAATCTTCATACCTTTAGACAATGGAAGTCCGAAACTTTTCTTCACAACTCGAGACATTGTCAGCCACCTTCAAACAAAAATTTTCTCACTATTATTCAAGTTTGTAATTCGAGAAGTATCTCAAAATACAGAAGTGGTATCCAAATAATATCCTCAGTAGAATTCAATAAAATATGATATTGATATAATTTTCTTTATTAGAAAGAATAATTCCTCAATCAGTATCAAGAACATTCTCATCAAATTCGTTAACTAAAGTTCTTCATATCAGATGGAATTTTAAAAACGTAAAATTAAGCAAACTACAATAACACTGGGCTGGTGGTCGAGTGCGTTGAATTCTTGGTACTAGATTTTAATCCTTCGGACTCAAAGATAACCAGCCGAGTAGTGTGCTTCGGAAGACACTTGAAAAGCTAAGGTCTCCGTCTTCCTTACTCATACAAGTCTCAATGAGACGTCGAGGGTTGCTTTGCAACTAAGTTGGCGGTTGAAAACACTTTTCAAAACCCTTTTTCAATGTCTCGATATTCGAAAAACATTTCAGTAGTGAAGTAAAAGGAAATCGTGCCAAAGTTATTCCTTAAGAGGCAGGATATTATAAAGTGGAAAATGAAAATACAATCAATAATAGAATTCATATCTCACTCACCATTTTTTAATGCTCTTGTTGATTGTGTTAAATAGTCTGTCTTCTTGTTCTTCTTTCATTTTCTCGATTATATTGCTGACTTTTTCGGTCGCTTCTTCTGTAATGCATATGTAAAATTCTTCATAGTCTCTGGATTCATCAGGGATATAACCTGCAGAACAGTTATACTTGAAGTGAGAATAAAAAGAGCTGATGATGATTTTTGAAAGCAGGAATGTACAGAGCCTCTAGTCTATCAAAACATTTTTATGAATAAGGAACAATTATGTGAAAATGGATATATAAAAGTCTTGCATATATGACATAATAGTACATTGAACACCTGAAATAAGAAGTGGGGTATTAGGTACATAGAAAGCAAAATACTTTTCAGAATTCAGAGTCTATGAAAAATGGGATCTACTCTTGGATTTCCTTCAAAAAATCAACGACATACATATACCTATATTCCTTTCAATTCAGTTGATGACTAATTCATCTATGGGAGTGGATATAAGTATAGTGATGTAGAAATAAAATGTAATTTATTGTGAGAAAGTACAATAAAATGGGATCTATAATGAAACAATAAAACTACTTCGGTTAAAAACAAAAATTTCATGAGAAGATAGAATAAGATTTATATGAAAAAATGAAATCGCTGGTTAAGAACAGATACATTAAAATATTATGCTAATTTTTCAATAACTGTAGTCATATAGGCACCTTATGAATGCAGAGATCTGGTGCTTCTAAATAATACAGTGCGAGAACCCATACCTGGAGATCAGAACAGAATGATATGTCGAAGATAAAAAAAACTTGCAATCTACAATGGACGTATCAAAATATGGATATGAGCCCGAGATAAGATCAAAGCTTATCGAATGTTCAAACGATTCCCGTTCCTTTTAAACCTTCGCTAAGGCAATTGAAGGACATTTCACTCCTTCTACCAGGGATGATGGTACGTTGGCTACAACACCACGAGAAGAAGCAGACTTTGTGTTGGAATGGCTTCATCAAATTACACCTTGGATCCAGAATGGAAAATATCCCATATCGCTACAATCGATAGCCGCATATGCCCGAAATAGTCTTCTTCCAGTAGGTACGCAATAGAAGAAGCATCATTCTCAAACTTGAAATAAGAGTCCAACCAGTTCCAAAAAGAGGCCTGAAGACCAGTCCCTTTGCGCTACTATGTCATATCTTAAATTATAGAGGAAGCAATCACATCGAGATCATACAATAAAAATATCTAGAATTATGAACGTACGAAAATATGTTTTTAGTCACCAGAAATCAACAGGAGATTTTCTTGACTATCACCCACATGAGTGATCTCAATTTGAAAAAAACGGGGAATCTCTGGCTGTAGCATTGTATATCTCGAAGGCATTCGAGCGAGATTGACAAGCAGGCCTTCAAACCATATCACTTATCTTTCAAATGGTTCGCCGCTACGGCGCTACAACTATGTCGTTGATAGCGTCTCATCTGATGAAATACCTATCAACGCCGGTCTTTCTCAAGGATCTGTTTCAGCACCATCTTTGTTTCTGCTTCACAGCAAGGACCTGTTAGAGGTGACCTTCTGTTTTGCCTACAGCTCAGCGTATGAATGTACTCTCGATACTGTCTCCTCTTCTAGATCGACTATATCATCCAAAGAAGCCATCAGTAGAGGTGTGAATCGGGTAAAGGTCGATACAATCGATGAAGATTCAGGTTATATAAGAGTAAGAAAATACCCGAAGTAAACTAAGCAACACTAATTACGTCGCACCCCGAAATATTGCCCCTGTTAAAATTTAAATATTTTTTTCTGCTCCGAACAATTTGAATTCTGTTTACACTGTTCGCTTGGTCAGTCCTTCAGCTATAATCTCGAACTTCTTCGATACATGAGGTCTTTTCCATGAAGTTGCTACAGGATGTTTTCTGTTATTTACAAGAGGATCCCAAATGAAGAAAAACATTTTTTTTAACTTTAACAGCAGAGGCATGAAGATGATCTCATTACCTTGGGCCATTTCTAAAATTATCTCCTTAACTCTGTTATTCACAGAGTGATCTCAAAAAATTAACTTTTTGGTTTGACATTCATAACTTTTTTCCTCCAACCAATTTTCAAAATCTCAGGCTCATTTTGAAACTGAAACCTTGGATGAGGAGATATACAGATAAGAAGTGACTCAAGATGAACATTTAAGATCGAGGTTTTCCTATCAAAAGTCACCCAAATCTGAAACACTCTCTAAATACTGGCTGGGAGGAGAATTAAATAAAAATCTACTTGTTTTCGATAGGATCATTCATTTTGGATACGTCCAGATCTTTCTTGCTCTCAGTAGTCAGAAATTGTGCTTGAAAAAACCAAATTGAAACGCCATGTTTTCGAAAGAAAATCAGCCCAAAAAAAATGCATGGCCCGTCACCGACGTAACAAGAATCATAATAGGTTTGTTCTAGCAGCGATTTCGAATAGTTTGCAATCCTCATACTGATTTATGCGTTTATTAAATCAGTATGCGCATGCTCCGGACGATTGCAAACTAATTCGAAATCGCTACTAGAACAAACCTATTATAAGTGACTGGCAATACAGGTTGAAAATTTCGTTTTCGTGAAAATAAAGATCATGACGCCAAAAACTATTCTTAGGTCTTTTTTTCTGGAGATATGAGATTTCAAAAAAAAATCGGGATACATAGTAACCTTCTCACCCCCTATACAAAGTCTTTCAACATGTTTTCGATTTTTTTTCAAACAATTTAATTTTTTTTACCCAGAAAAAAAATTAGCCTGAGATTTTGAAAATCGGTGTAAGAAGATAAAAGTTATGACTGCAAAACCAAGAAATTTATTTTCTGAGATCACTCTATAAATAAGAGAGATAAGAAGACAATTCTAGAGATGGCTCAAGGTTATATGAGATCATCTTCATGCCTCTGCTGTAAGAGTTGAAGAAAAACTGTTTTTCTTTATTTGGGATCCTTTTGAAAATACCGAAATTTTGCACAGTTCCAAAAAACATCCTGTAACAATTTTATGAAAAAACCTCATGTATCAAAAAAGTACGAGATTATAGCTGAAGGACTGAGCTAGCGAACAATGTAAACAGAATCCGAATTGTTCAAGCAGAAAAAAGTTATTCAAATTTCAACAGGGTCAAAATTTCGGGGTGCGACGTGATTAGTGCTGTGTAATTTATATATAGTGTATAATTATGAAAAAATCATAGACATGTCAATCCCTGCTATCTCAGATTTAGGCACAGTCAACTTGGGAAATGATGGACATTTTACTGTTGAACCTGTACAAAAAAATGACTTTTCTCCTCGCTTTTCCCACTTTCTCTCACATAATCAGAGTAAGAATTGATATTTTCTCCTTCATCATCAGTGCTGAGTATTTGAATATTTTCAAGGTTTCAATTCCACTGTTATTGATTATCGTCATTAAGTCATGATATTCGATTTTTTCGAGTTTTGCTTTTGTTCACCTGCAACATACATTTGACCTTTCAAATATTCAGCATCAAACCATCATCACACAATCATGTGAAGATGCGATATAAGGCCATTCAAGCATGATTATATTCCATTGGCAGTCTCTTCGACATTAACCCGTCAAGTTCAGTCTTCACACCCCTTCGTGGTCACTTTAGATACCTCCAGAACGTCCCTTTCCAAAGACTCGTTCATCCAACGAACATCGAGACTTTGGAACTCATTGCCTATGGAGGTGTTCCCCGAGGCATACGATCTCCAGAAATAAAAAAAGAACAACAACTCCTACCTTCTTTTCCTTGGTTCTCACGATGTTCTCTGAACATTACAGGATACTCCTTTTCGTGAGAACCAGAATTAAAAAAAAATCTCTGATTAACCATTTGATGTATAATAATTAGTACTATAAAACTATCCCTTAACACTTAGTAAAAAGTGGGGGACGGAAAATTTCGTTTTTTCGCAGTTTTTCGCCTATAACTTGAAAACTATGAGGTTCAGCGCAAAGGTCACCACATACTAAAATGATTTACATTGAATTCTGAAGAAAATAGTTTCTCAAAACTTTTTCGTTGAATGAACGGTTACGGAGAAATGGAGGGGGAAAAATCACATAATTCTCCAGTTAAGCAAAAAAGCTGCAAACAATTATGAAATTCGAAACTATCAGTAACTTTCTGATGGCAACATATCGAGAGTGAAAAAGATGGTGGAGTGTGTTTTTAAACCTTGTAAGGACAAAGGAGGTCCATTGATTCACCTGAGTAGGAAGGCAGTTGACAAAATCATTGAGTGCAGTGAAATTTGAATGGGTGAGGTTAAAAAAAGTCCATACCTCCGTAACCATTCAGTATTCATTCATTCCGTAACAGAAAATTTGTGTTTAACTTTTTGTAGAAGAGTATCTCAGATACTAAGTGTTTTCATGAATTATGTTTTGTTTTAATTGCAGTTGTTATCATCAACATATTATTGTCAAAAGTTGTCAGTTTACTTTCACTGATTAAAAGCTAAAAAATCCGTTTTCTCTCTCATTTGAGCTTTGTTTTATCACATTGGTCCTTCGAGCCGGATCTTCATTTCTTTGGAATCGAGACTGTAATCAATCAACTGAGAAATAAATTTTGGATTCTACATATCCGGACTGCAGTCAAGAAGTGTTTCAACTCATGCATCAGCTGTAAAATTCGAAAATGTGAACCAAGAGTACCCGAAATGGGACTGTTACCTCCTTCAAGATTGGAATCTCATGTTATGTGGGTATTGATTTTTTTGGACCCATAACTGTATCAATAGGATGCAGAATGGAAAAAAGATATGGGGTAATTTTTACGTGCCTCTCTATCAGGGCTGTGCATATCGAATTGGCAGCATCCTTAGATACCAGCTCTACAATCATGGCGATTAGGCGTTTTATATGTAGAAGAGGTCAGCCAAAAGAAATATGGACAGATAATGGAACAAATTTTGTCGGGGCCGAACGAGAGTTGAAAGAATGTATACAGTCTCTAGATCATACAAAGATCAAAGATAACTTGTCTCTGAATGGTTGCAGCTGGAAATTTAACTGTCCTGGTGCTCCAAATATGGCCGGAATATGGGAAACGATGGTGAAGTCAATCAAAACTGCCCTCAATATATCCCTCAAGAGTATCAATCCAAGAGAAGAGGTTCTTCTTACTCTCTTATATGAAGCTGAATATATGGTAAATTCGAGGCCACTGACCCATATATCTGTCGATCCCGAGGACTTGAATGCAATAACGCCGAACCATTTTTTACTTCTACGCCCGGGAGGCGTACCTTCATATGGAGAATTTTCAGTATCCAGTAAAAAACAATGGAGAATTTCTCAAGGCTTGGCAGATTTGTTTTGGCGACGATGGATCCAAGAATATAGACCAACCTTAGTGCGACGTCAAAAATGGCATGACCAGACAAATCCTATACAAATAGGAGATCTTGTCATCATCGTTGATGAGAAAGCACCCAGAAATGAATGGCTCAGGGGACGAATAGAAGCAACATATCCAGGAAAAGATGGAATCGTGAGAGTTGTCAAAGTTATGACAAACATAGGGAGCTATACGAGGCCTGTTTCAAAATTATATTCCTTGCCTACTTCTACCAGTTCGTGAAGACCTAAAGCTGTTCACGGGGGTGGAGAATGTAGAAGAGTATCTCAGATACCAAGTGTTTTCATGAATTATGTTTTGTTTTAATTGCATTTGTTATCATCAACATATTTATTGTCAAAAGTTGTCAGTTTACTTTCACTGATTAAAAGCTAAAAAATCCGTTTTTTCCCTCATTTGAGCTTTGTTTCATCACACTTTTTCTTTGAGAATTATTCAATATGAATCATTTTTGTATGGAATGACCTTTGCGCTAAACCTCATAGTTTTCAATATACAGGCAAAAAACTTAAATTTTACATCTTTCCACCCTCCCCCCACCCAAACCCGACGCTCGGTGGAGTGTCTCTTTTCACTACATGCTAAGGGGAGTAGACTGAACAATTTGGCGCAGGAAGCAACTTTTTTTGTGGATGTTTGGGTTTAGGTCTAGTTTTATCGTACTAAATGTATCACGAGCGGATAATTTTGATCAACAGTTTTTGCCTTGCTTGATAATATCGTTGACGAACAGTTCTCTACGTACCTGTTTGTTTGTCGTGAATAACTGTTGAACAAATTAGATACATTGACTGTGATACCATATCAATCGAGTTTCAAAAACAACAAATCTATATATCATACTTATTAACAATATCAGAAGAAAGTATATAGAATCCAAGAATACAACGCATGTTACATCCATCTGCTGATATTTGTTTCCTACTGGGTTATAAAACAATGTTGTTCGATAACTATGTACATTGTGATTTCTAAGAAATTTCAGCTACTGATCGTTGAACTCCGTCTTTTATAGATTGGGAGTTATCCGTATCTCTAGAGAATTCGGTTTTTCTTCTCCCAGAGTTAGAAACCTATAAGTCTTGATAGACCTCGTGATAGACACTCTTCTTTCTAAGAGCATCACCTACACATGGTCTCATCAGAGATGCCAATCGTGTTCATATGTCCATTGAACATAAACTCTTCAGCCTTTCCCATTTCCGTAGAGTTATTCCATCATTCTGGAGATCAATGCATCCATATTTTGATGCATATTCTTTGTAGAGTTTTAGCCATTCAGTGCTTTTTTCGCTAGTTCTCATATTCTCTGTTGACCTCATAACCTGTGAAGCCACCTAGCTAGGGTCAGCCTGTTTTGCCTGATCAGAAGTTCTAGGGATCCTAAATATTTCCAAACTATATAGTTTCGAGTCGACTTGCAACGAGCTGACTGCTATACTATTCATGTAATTATGTTCTTGTGGATCATCTTCCTGAGTAAAATGAACCAGTGTATGGTTTTATTCAACCATACTCTTTTTTCGTCTACTGTTGGTTGAGGCAGAATTATAAATTTTTTCAAAGGTGCATTTTCTCTGTTTCTCTAAATAATTTTTGTGGTAGTCACAATAGGTATGTGGGTGTGTTTGTTGGGGAATATGAAAAATCTCCTTTTCGCATTATGATAATCACACTCAACCTCAGCATGAACCATTACACAAATGGAAGAAGCTCAAACAAATTTCCGAAACCAACAATAACTTTAACAGCAGAACTGTAACAATTCTCGTAGATTGAGATCAAATGTAGAGATCCTGGTTAACATACAATAAGGGGATAGTGTCTCCTTGACATCAAGTGACGTCTCAAGAACTATTTCAACTCTAGAAAATTAGTGATTATGGCACATTCCATTCGAATTAGATATCTTATCCACAATTCTTTTCAATAGTCACAAGGAGAAAGAGCCTATAGGTTCGAATACCCTTAATTTTAATTTTGACATTTTACCTCATAACTCGTATCTGAGAAATACATGTGGTTCTGCTGCGTTCTTGATTTTTGAAAATATACCATTCCTCACTTCATTTAGTTCATCAAAATATTATGATACAATAGTGGTTAAAACATTTGCACCAGTGAGGACTATTAACGACCTTATTTATATAAATCGACAATTTTTTATATAGTAGCGATTCGAAATATAGTATGGAATGTAAAACCTGACCTATTAGTATTTTTGTACTTGGATATTCCACTAATTCCTTCTTTAAGGGTAAGAATTCAGAACTTTCTTCATGTAATTCAAGATTATCTTGAATTTTTTCCTTATCCACATACATCCATGGACTCTCTGCTGTGACATGCTCTCCGGCAACACACCTATAGAAGAAAATTCATGGATTTATTAAATGAATAAAGTATATCCACAGAATATAAAATGGTCTTCAGTGAAGTGTGTTTCCACTCACAAAAATAATTATTATTTTGACGAGTAAATATTGCACGAAAAAAAAGTATACAAGGTGTTTCATAGAGAGGAGCCTCCGAACAACAAACCCACTAGAAGAGTAACACCCCAACCAAATTGACTGAAGCCAACATGAAATTCATATTCATATGTTTTTTCCCCACAGAGGTTGCCACATCGTAACATTTGTGATTATCATCCCAAGACCACATTTTTTCAAGGTTCCCAAATAATTATATATCCTTCTGTTGGTACTTATACAGGGTCACTCACGGTCGATGGTACCTTAGACGTTTACGGAAAACGGGACGTAGGATTATTCTGAAAATTTGTCTTATTAGGTAATCAGTTTTGTTCTATCGATCTAAAATACTTTCAGCGTTGCGGCGTTGCCGCTTCTATCAAAAAGTAGCAACAACTTTGTTATTTCAAACGGAACACCCTGTATTTTTTTTCATTTTTAGATTCTTCCTGAAGAGCTGATTTCGTCGATTTATCATACTTGGGGTATATCGAAAAAGATTACAGAGATATAGGGTGTGAAAAATCGAGTTTTTTCAAATTTAGGAATTTTTTGTGCCGAAACTATCCATTCTTGCTCAAAACGGCTTACATGTCCCTATCTCAACTTTCCATTTACTATCGATTGATATTTAATTGAAACAAATACAGGTGGTTCAAAATTTTGAGTTTTGCATCACCCTCTATTTGTTTCTATTAAATGTCAGTAGATAGTAAATGAAAAGTTAAGATAGAGACATGTGAGCCGTTTTGAGCAGAAATGATTAGTTTCGACACAAAATATTTCTAAAGTTGAAAAATCTCGATTTTTCACACCCTATATCTCTGTAATATTCCGCGCTATACCCCAAGTATGATAGATCGACGAAATCAGCTCTTCAGGAAGAATCTAAAAATGAAATAAAATACAGGGTGTTATATTTGAAATAACAAAGTTGTTGCTACTTTTTGATAGAAGCGGCAACGCCGCAACGCTGAAAGTATTTTAGATCGATAGAACAAAACTGATTACCCAATAAACCAAATTTTCAGAATAATCCTACGTCCCGTTCTCCGTAAACGTCTAAGGTACCATCGACCGTGAGTGACCCTGTATAAATATATTGGTAAAATATATGTGTAGGTGGTGGAATATTCATATTCATCTAGAGTTATAGTTAATGTTTTCTTTTCTTTTATTTCATAACTGCTTACGTTATTCGATACAAATTAGACTTTTTTCTCTGTTCTTTTTTTCTATCTTATATTTTAATATTTACTTCACTGAATAGTCCAATTTCTTGTTTATAAAACTGTATGTTTTGCTAAAACAATAAATGAATTGATTAAATGATTGATTTATATATAAGTGGTTTATCTATACGTCTTTCTGGAGATTGCGGCATTTTTGGTGAATGCGCCAACGCCGCTAATTTCGTTCAACCGATAATCGACCGAACTCTGACAGTGACAGCGCGAGACGTCTCGTTTTCAAATCAAATTTTGTTTGAAGGTTCATTAGACGGCATATTTCCAGTTTTGTGTGAAAATATTAATAGGACTTTACTTAAAAACCATGTTTATTCTGTTCAAATCGAATTTAAAGGATGATTAAATGTGTAAGAGACGATTTGAAAGTGGTGACCAGAACACAACATTCCACTGGTGAGTTACTCAGTACTAGTATAAACTTTTGTTTGAAGGTGGCTGACAATGTCTCGAGTTGTGAAGAAAAGTTTCGGACTTCCATTGTCTAAAGGTATGAAGATTTGAATCCTGAGAAAAGAAAAGATGAGTTATGCTGAAAAAACGAAATAAGTGATGAATAAAAATTAACTATTTTATCGAATCAAGAAGATTCGAGTATCAATAAATCAGGTTAGTATTAGTGTTAGTATATATGAAGTCGAAAAATGTAGATTTAAATGGGAGTTTAACTAGTCGATGAGCCTGAAAATAAGAAAAAATTGAATTAGAAATCAATAGCCTGAAAAAAAGAAAAGTTGAATAGCCTGAAAAAAGAAAAGTTGAATTAAAAATTAAAATAAAATGAATGAATAAAGAAATAAAATTATGAGAAAGATTCAAATCGAGTTTGTCACGACGTTTCGATTGTGTGTATCTACAATCGTCTTCAGGTGAGAACTAACAAAGTCCTGGGATACGGGGGTATTTATAGGTCAGCTATGACGGGATTTTCCGGTTCAGTGAGCCGTAACCGGTTGATTCGGCTAATCAGCGGTTTCCATGTGTTGCGGATCTCGACGCTTGGTTGACTGAAAGCGTTATTATTCATTATGTATGCTGCTTCCTTGAATTTCCTCCTGAACCAGTGTTCTTCTCTATGGATGATTTCTGCCTCAGACCATTTGATGTTATGTTGGTGGGTCCACACATGTTCTGCGATTCCTGACTTGGTGGTTTCTCCTCGTTGGGTGTTTTTCTTGTGTTCGCCGATTCTGGTTTCCAGTGGTCTCTTGGTTTCTCCGATGTATGATTTGCCACATTCGCATGGTACTCGATAAACACAATTCTTGGAGTCACTGTTTTTGTTCGTTGGTCTGGTTTTGGTGAGTTGGCTGCGGATGGTGTTTCCAGATTTGAAGCAGGTCTTGATCTTGTATTTGGATCCAATCTTCTTGATTCTCTCTGACAATCCTTTGATGTAGGGAAGGCACAATGTTGGTTGTTGCGGTTCTTCTTCTTTTTGGATTATCCTCTGTTTCCTGCTCTTCAACGTCTGTTCCACCAATTTCCTTGAATAGCCGTTCTGGTAGAGGTCTCTCTTGATGTGGTCCAGTTCGGAAGTTAGGCTTTCCTCGTTGTTGCAGAGGCTGAAGGCACGATCAATCAGAGTTTTCACTATGCCCCATTTCGTAGCTCCGTGATGGTTGGATCCATTGTTGAGATATTGTCCTGTGTGAGTTGGTTTCCTGTAAACAGAAGTTTGCCATTTGTTGTCTGTTCTCTTCACTTTCACGTCCAGGAAAGGCAATTCGTTTTGGGATTCTCTCTCGATGGTGAATTTGATGGAAGGTCTCACGTTGTTGAGGTGTTGTAGGAAGGTGTCCAGTTCGTCGTCTCCGTGGTTCCACACTATGAATGTGTCGTCGACGTATCTCAACCAGATTCGCGGCTTTTTATGTGCTTGGTCGATGGCGAATGTTTCGAACCATTCCATATATATATTCGCTATTACCGGCGAGAGCGGTGATCCCATTGGTAGTCCTTCAT
Source organism: Chrysomela aeneicollis (assembly GCA_029955515.1). NCBI lineage: Eukaryota > Metazoa > Arthropoda > Insecta > Coleoptera > Chrysomelidae > Chrysomela > Chrysomela aeneicollis. The sequence continues at coordinate 8,035,420 of JARUHQ010000016.1, read as the reverse complement.
CTTGAGTGAAGAAAGAGTCCTTAATCTGGAAGTAGCAGTTCCGAAGACAGCATTCTAGGAGATCCATAATTCCTTCTACTGGTATTGGTGTTCTATCTCCGAGGTGTTCGTCGCTCTGAAGTTTTGTTTTGATTATTTGAAGTGCTTCTCCGACAGGAACGTTGGTGTAAAGGCTTTCTACATCGAAGCTGACGAGTTGGTCTCCTTGTGTAGCTTCAATTTTCTCTAGGATCTCAACAAAGTGCCTGGAATTCTTCACGAAGGATGGAGTGTTTCCCTGTAGTGGTTGGATGATCGGTAGTAGGAATCTCGCTAGCTTGTGGGTGGCTGAATTTCTGGAGCTGATGATCGGTCTGAGTGGGACGTCTGTTTTATGAATCTTTGGCAGTCCATATAGGTGAGGTGGTTTGCTGTGATGTGGTGTCAACGATGATCTCTCCTTATCTGAAAAATAAAGTTGATATTTCTTCAAAGTGAGGTAAACCTTCCGTTCGATTGCTGGAGTGGGATCTCGTGCGATCGTGGTTTATTTTCCTTTTCTGAGAGTCTCTTCAATTTTCTGCTCATAGAGTTCTGTGTCCATAATAACGGTAGCGTTTCCTTTGTCTGCCGGTAGGATTTTGATGGTGTTGTCTCTTCGTAGATGGTTTAAGGCCTTCTGTTCCTCGCGGCTGATATTGGGTGTAGGAGGTGTTAGTTCGCGATCCAGTTGTTCCCTCACTTTCCATCTGAATTCCTCTGCTTGGATTTGGTTGATGAATAAGGTGGTAGTCTCCACAGCGCTGATTATCTCCAATAATGGTATCTCCTTCGGTGTTATGGCGAAATTGAGTCCTTTGTTCAGAAGAGATTCCTCTATCTCAGTGAGTGGGCGGGAGCTCATGTTGATGATGTTTCCTTTGTTGTGGTTGATCTGTTCTTCGCTTCCAACTGAGTGCTCTGATTTCACTAACTTCTTCCACTTGCGGTTGTGCTTGTTTTCCATGTCCTGCCGAGTCCTGATACATATTCTGTTGATCTTGGCGAAAATTGCTTCATTATCTTCTTCTAACGTATGTCTTCTGATTTCTTCGAAACGTTCTGTAGCGTCTTGTAGAAGGATTGATCTCATCCAGCGGTGGTAGTTGATTTGTGATTTGATGAGTGCCCGACTCGCTCTTTCCAATATACGTCTGGCTCTTTCTCCTGGAATTGGTGATTTTAACTGAAAGCCGTGTGGGATGATGTAATACTAACCTGATTTATTGATACTCGAATCTTCTTGATTCGATAAAATAGTTAATTTTTATTCATCACTTATTTCGTTTTTTCAGCATAACTCATCTTTTCTTTTCTCAGGATTCAAATCTTCATACCTTTAGACAATGGAAGTCCGAAACTTTTCTTCACACTAGTATAAACATTATTCACTCGCCCTCATATGCAAAACGATTTTTGGTAATTTGAAAACATTCTCGGGTTTCCCCGAGATAAAAAGTTAGTAGATATATGTAAAACTGTGATCAAGAAAGAGAATATGTTGAGATACGCTGGAGTTTGCTCCTTTATATTGCCAGAAAATAAACAATATAGTTGTGACAACTTGTGGAACTTTATATTGCCAGAAAATAAACAATATAGTTGTGACAGTGAATTAAATCTATTATCATTCGGGTAATAAATCGAAGATGTATTTTTTCAGAAAATTCTGATATTACATTGTTTTCATTCAGTCTAAAGGTCCGTTTCCTATGAGGCGGCTGCCAATCGCGGCCGCTGAGCGCAGAGTCTGATGCGCAGCCGTCTAACGATGGCGGCTGATAGTAAGATACTGGTGCTGGGGAAATCTGTTGTTGTCGTCCACTGATTTAGATGTTGGCTTCAAAATGGCATCAAACAACTACTGTGGTAAGGATTGAGCGTTATTCATCAAGTCTGTTTTATGATCGACGAGGGGAGCACAACATAGAGATATTTCAGAACCCCGTAGGTACTTATGGATAGATTTTTGAATAAGGTTATACCGCTGACATGTTTGTCTATAAGCTACGAAATATACAAGATGGTTTATTTGTCAATAGGTATTTTATTTCAAGAAGAGTACAAAAACCATAAACACCATGTATTTTGAAATTTCACTTGTACAATATATTCTCCCACTATTTATCATGTTAATGAGGTCTCAAGAGGTATAAATTCTTCATCCGATCCTATGAATAGTTTTAGAGATACAAGTCATTGAAGTGGGGAATCAGTTCAACTTCACCACTTTGCATCCAGAAAACTGGTTATAGGATTGAGTTGATTACTAGGTCCAGTACAATATATCAAAGATTCATAAAATTTAACTAGTCGCCACTTTCCATATGAAAAGTGCGGGATTCTTTGACCATGATATTCCGAAAATTTATTAATATCTTGAAAATGGATGAGATTATAATAGGTTATTAAATTTTTGTTTTTCCATCAGTCGCATCAAAAATATTTTATTATACACGAGAAAAGTATTAGATTCAAGCTCTTTACCTAGAGCTGAAAGGTGATACTTTTTTCATTTCCCATTTTTCATTTGGTTTTATTCTTCGATCATAAAACATACTAGATAAATAACGCTCAATCCTTACCACAGTAGTTGTTTGACGCCAACATCTGAATCAGTTACTATGGTTACCTCATTTTAAAACAAGGATAGCATCAACAGATTCCCCCAGCACCAGTGTCTTGCTATCTTGGAAGGGTCTAAATTTGAGTAAATTGACCTACTAAGACTGAATGAAAACAATGTAATATCAAAGTTTTCTGAAAATATACATCTTCGATGTATTACCCGAATGATAATAGATTTATTTCACTGTCACAACTATATTGTTTATTTTCTGGCAATATAAAGTTTCAAAGTGTCGAACTCGAGAAATATAACATCAAACAAATTGTTATTACATTGTTACTACTCTGAACATTTTCTTACAACTTGGGCCAACCATCACTTGTGGTTGGATGATGCGAAAAAACTCTAGCGTCTCTTGAAATATTCTCTTTCTTGATCATATTTTTACATATATCCATTAACTTTTCATCTCGGGGAAACCCCAGATTGTTTTCAAATTATCAAAAATCGTTTTGCATATGAGGGTGGGTGAATAATGTTTATACAACGAATGATACGACACTGAGTTACTCACCAGTGGAATGTTTTGTTCTGGTCACCACTTTCAAATCGTCTCTTACACATTTAACAGCGTTTCACCATCCTTTAAATTCGATATGAACAGAATAAACAAGGTTTTTGAGTAAACTCCTATTCAAATTTTCACATGAAACTGGAAATATGCCGTTTAATGAACCATCAAACAAAATTTGATTTGACAACGAGACGTTCCGCGCTGTCACTGTCAGCGTTCGGTCGATTATCGGATGAACGACATTAACGGCGTTTGCGCATTCACCAAAAATGCCGCAATCTCCAGAAAGACGTACTATCTATAAACCAAATATATATAAATGAGGCACTGTATTATATGACGAACATTGAATACATAGCTTTTGATACACTAATATGACTCATATATAAGTACCAACAGAGCTGAGCAGGAAATTGTAAAACGCTATATTTATTTAATGAGCCTCACCTAACCTGAACGTACTAACCTATCAATTAGGGCGTAGATCACTATTTTTCCTGTGAATATTTGGAAACAAGATTTTCAAAACATGAAACGTTTCACATGAATATTGATCTCTCTATGTCCTGACCGTGACATTTCATATTTCACATCATTTGATACTTGAAATATGATGGAATATATAAAATGAAAATTCAAAAATAACTTTTTTCATTGCTTTCCGTGATGAAATTTTGTGTGAATTTGAATTTTGGGACTTTCGTATAACTTACATACCTATTCCCTACTGGCAATGTAAGTAGACCATTATTTTCGGTCATACTAAGAGCTTCAAATTGTTGAGAGCACTCAGAAAAAGTATGTGTACATGTATATCTGTATACAATATGTACTTATAATATACATATATACATATCTCAAAGGTGGATATAGATATGTTGAAACGACTCTTCAATTGTTTTCCGTCAAAACCTGTAGACTGCAAGGTGGATATAGATATGGTGGATCGAGTCCCATTAAAAGGCACTCGAAATATTTGTAGACTTATGCCTACTTGATCTTGTTGAATTTCAATCATAGTTTCAAACACTAGTAATACTTCCACGACTTCATATGGATGGCGCCATGTCTGCTGATTTCGCTTGATGATTATTAATTTTCACAATTTTTCAGTCATTTTGATTTTGTGTGATTTGTTCAATCAATATCATGATTGAACAATAGAACGATATCCATATTTCAAGCCAAAACGACAATTATGAATGATCTGTCACTTTAACTTGAACACGAAACCATAGAATACAGATATTAATAGAGAACTGAATTATCGATTTTGATATCAAATGCGATATTAACGCCATCTACGAACGATTAGTGAAATATTTCCGGTGTTATGATCTTCGCTAAACCAGTCCACAGGTTTAGACGGAAAACAATTGAAGAGTCGTTTCACCATATCTATATCCACTTTTGTAGACTGGTTCAGCGAAAATCATAACACCGGTAATATTTCACAAATCGTTCGATCGTTGATATCAATATCGATAATTCAGTTCTCTATTACTATTCGTATTCTATGGTTTCGTGTTCAAGTGACAGTGACAGATCATTCATAATTGTGGTTTTGGCTTGAAATATGAATATTGTTCGATTGTTCACTCATGATATTGATTGAACAAATCACATAAAATCAAAATTACTGAGATATTATGAAAATTAATATTCATGATGCGGAATGAGCAGACGTGGCGCCATCCATATGAAGTCGTGGAAGTACTACTAGTGTTTGAAACTATGATTGAAATTCAACAAAATCAAGTAGGCAGAAGTGTACAAATATTTCTAGTGCCTTTTGATGGGACTCGTTCCACCATATCTATATCCACCTTGCATATCTCTATTTACCCATCACTATTCTCTAGGTAGGGACATATGGATATTGCAATATGTTCGACTCACCCTATTATTTTTTGAGCTAACTCTGATAGCGTTAATTTGCGAACTCCTGGAATGTCGAAGATGTCTTTGTGTCTTAGCTTCCTTCGCTTTTTCCTCCTTCTCGATGGACTTTTGCTATATGAGTCATGTGTAGTAGACATATTCAGACGATTTACATTTGACATTCATCAATCATAATTGGTTATGTCTTGGTCACGTCAACTGTTATATATTATGGATGTTTTTAATTCTTTCGTGATGTTTATACTGGAATAATGATGAAGAAAAACACAACATTCAGAAGTCGATGCAACAGTACTGTGTTAGGGTTATCGATCAAACTATGAAACAAATAAGGTATGGTCTCATATTATTATCCTTCAATTCCTTAGATATTGATAAAATGGGTGAATGATATAGTTATATGTACAGGGTCTTTTGAAGTATATTTTGAACCCCACCTTAACTATTTTATCTATCATTCAATTTCCTGTATAAAGACATAATCTTACATAATTTTTCTTGTAGATTTAATGCCCATATGTTAACAGAAAAACGGTTGAAGATCTAGGAAAAAAGTTATGGGCACCAAATATATTTTTTTTAAATGGAACTATATATTTTGTGACTGTTGGATAGGGTATATTTTTCTGATCTCAAATATATCTACATACATATATCATGTTATCTTGACTAGATTTAGAGATATTCGACGTTGAAAATCAGATTTTATACGGAATCTTGCAGCTAATTATAGATGGTCAGGGTAGCTATGAAAATAATTGAAATATCTGTTATCAAATTGATGAATGTCATAGATTTCGAGATATTTGACGTTTAAATTCAGATTTTATCTGGATTTTCTCGGATTCCAAATATTCTGCTCTATATTTCAGTTGTGCAGCTGTGACATTTTGATTATTTTCCAAATATACTGATAGTACCTATATAATATCATAGTTTTTCCTGTCACTGAAATCCATTATGACAAATAACCTCACGAATAACTGACATGTTATAGCAAGCATAAATTTGACAGATATTTCAATTATTTCCATAGCTACCCTGACCATCTATATATCCTAATTAGCTGAAAGAATCTGGATAAAAACTGAATTTCAACTTCGAATATCTCGAAATCTATATGAGAGATGACATGATATATATATTTGAAATCAGAAATATATATTGTGTTTTTTTTTGACAAAATATATAATGTGTTCCTCGGTGTGTTCTATTTAAAAAAATATATTTGGTGCCCATATACAGGAAAAATTACATAAGATCATTTCTTCAGAGAGAAAACTGAACAATAGATAAAAAAGTTGAGAGGGGGGTTCAAAATATACGTGAAGACCCTGTACATGGCGAATAGGTGATTCTAATTGGAGATGAGGGAGACTATGAGAATCCCTGAATTTTTCGAGAATATTGTTACGATAATTCTACTTCTAAATTGCTTTAAACTTGATGTAACAAATATTTAATTACATTTGATTTGAACAGACGACTTATCTTGACCTTCAAAAATTAGGTATGCCTTTTAAGTGACCGCCATCAACTCCAATGTACTTTTTAAGATTGGACATCAGATGATTCATGACACAATGAAACGAAACATAATATATTCGCCTGACATCTTCAGCAATTCGGAAATTGAGTTCTTGGGTGTTGTCTGGACAATTTTCAAATAACCCCACAGGAGAAAGACAGTATATGGTCCTAATGGCCACAAACTACTTAAAACAATAACTTAAATTTACGAAAATCCGTTTTATCCTAGTTTTGTGACAGGCGCCTACTCAATCAATTTTTCAAAACTCTAAAGGCCATAGAAGATAATGATAAATAAAATGGTTGTACTGACTTATCTTACCTATATAAAATTTACTTCAATAATGAAATAGGCAACGTTTATGATGGGGAACCCTATACAGGGTGTCCCCTTTCAATTGGAAAAAACTTCTGGGGCATATTGAGGAACCATAGACAAGCAGTTTGAGATAAGAGACTGATGTCCGGAAGTGCATGGTTTTCAAAATACAGGGTGTCAAAGTTTTTTTCAAAAAACTTTTTTTTATTAATATTTCAAAGACACGTTAACCGATTTTCTTGAAATTTGCTAGTGATGTAAGCTTCAATAAGACGCTCAGTTAGCACTAATTAAATGTTAATTATGACTTCCAGTGGCGCCCCGGGGGACAGTGTCACGAATAAAAATGACAAAAAATGTACGCTGCTGACTTTTTTTAAAAATTTCATATATTTTTTAGGAAGCTCAGTTGAAAATACAACTTTTTTGTCACCTGATATTTTTTCGTATCTCTCTCCGTTTTCGAGAAAAAATTTTTATTAAAAACTTTATTGAAAGGTTCATTATTATTAGAAAGAAAAACAAGGAGGCTTTTTTACAAATAATTTATTATTAATTAGTGGAGCAAATGCTGAAAGTGTCCACCATGCATTTCGATGCATTTTCTGCACCTGTCGAGCCAGGATTCGCGCACCCGAGCAAACACGCCTGGATTGTTCGCGATAAATTCCGCTGCCACCTCAACTCTAGCAACTAGGTCCTCCATGGTCGGCACAGGAGTTGCATAGATCAACCGTTCCATTTCGCCCCAAAGAAAAAAGTCCAGGGGGGCCAAGTCCGGCGACCTTGCTGGCCAAGGGACGGGACCACCTCTACCAATCCACCTGTTGTTGTAGGTTTGGTCGAGGTAACCTCTCACGGTGCGCGCAAAATGCGCTGGACAACCATCGTGTTGGAACCAGGCCTCTCTACGCAACTGGAGGGGTACATCTTCCAGCAGCTCGGGCAGACTATCTCGCAAAAAAACTAGATAGTTATTCCCGTTGAGGTGATCAGGTAGAACGTACGGCCCAATCAAATGGTCGCCAAGAATACCTGCCCAAACATTAACACCAAACTTCTGCTGATATCCTCTGATGTGCGTAGCATGGGGATTTTGTTCGCTCCACTCGTGGTTATTACGAGGATTGAATGTCCCCTCGCGCGAAAATCCTTTTTCATCGCTCGTGAAGATTATACTTAAAAAATCAGAACTCGAGCCGCCGAGGAGCGTCGTCAGGCAGTAAATGCTGCACCTTTTGCAGTTTAAATGGATAGAGATCGTGGATTTTCAATAAAGTTTTTAATAAAAAATTTTTCTCGAAAACGGAGAGAGATGCGAAAAAATATCAAGTGACAAAAAAGTTGTATTTTTAACTGAGCTTTCTAAAAAATATATAAAATTTAAAAAAAAGTCAGCAGCGTACATTTTTTGTCATTTTTATTCGTGACACTGTCCCCCGGGGCGCCACTGGAAGTCATAATTAACATTTAATTAGTGCTAACTGAGCGTCTTATTAAAGCTTACATCACTAGCAAATTTCAAGAAAATCGGTTAACGTGTCTTTGAAATATTAGTAAAAAAAAGTTTTTTGAAAAAAACTTTGACACCCTGTATTTTGAAAATCATGCACTTCCGGACATCAGTCTCTTATCTCAAACTGCTTGTCTATGGTTCCTCAATATGCCCCAGAAGTTTTTTCCAATTGAGAGGGGACACCCTGTATTATCATCAATCTTCATCTTCAAAGTTTCACATTCCTTCACATTGATCTCAATGAAATGAAATATTTTATGTTTTTCCAGTGCCCCATTTCACCTATTTCATCACGCCTCAGCATGTTTGAATCTAACTCTCAAAAACGCGCGTTTTTTGAAGAAGTTACTATGACTTCTTCAATTCGACAAACGTGAAGTCTGAGTGAAAACTTTTTGATAATTGATTCGACATAGCTTGTAAAGGTGAATAAAATATTACTCACAATAAAACATGCTAACCGATAACAAAATAGCGTTTTTCTGCAACCGACTGAAAATCCATTTTCGGTCTGAAATTAGCTCTTGAACTTGAGATTTCTCTTACTGACAAAATAATATGATTTATCGTATTATCGAAAACTAAGACATAAATATATTGAATTTTCATTAATAATTATTTATCATAAACGTACCAAAACCTTAGTTACCATAATATACGTCAGTTACGAAAGCATGATAAAGCTTTGGATGCAACTCGATTATCAGCGATTTAACATCGTCTCGGACATTGCGGTTGACTCGGCTGACGTCTCGTTACCTAGCACTGTCCTCGACTATTGTCGTCAGGAGATAAATCCATATGATCTGAAATAAGGTAGTGTAGCATTGTGATATGGTTGTGACTATTATTTCAGAAACAACTATAGCTAATTGAAAATAATTAAATCTTATATAATATTGAATGCATTTGTGTTATTGATATCGAAATTACTGACACTTGAAAATTCAATGAACCTGCATTGTCAACAGCTGCAAATAATAAAAAAATCTGCTTCGGGGTATTTTTTTTTTTATTTTTTTATTTTTTTATTTAGTATAGTATATATTTTACGAAATTCACAAAATCACAGTATAAATATCAATACAAAATTTTTTTCAATACAAAATCACATTATAAATTTCAATACAAAAATTAACGTAAGTAACTAGGAAAATTAATTCCAATCATTCAATCATTCTACAGTATGTTATTCTAGAGTACCTATATTATAAAAACACATTATGTTTACTTTTTTCAAATTTATAACATCGATTTTTTTTTATCTTAAAAATGCACCTAGGTGTTGCCACCTGTGTGTGCATAATCAAATAGTAATTTCAAGCATGTTTGTGGGTTGACAGATTCAGAGATATAAAATAGGAATTTTAATATACATATATATAATGAACAAAGATATTGGGAAATTCATGACATCGCTATGGATTTTGAAAGAGACTTAGAAATGTTTTTAGATTTAGTGCAATATATTGTTTACATTCGAGGGAAAAATATTTGGTATTCTTCAGATTTTTTATAAAGTGTGGCATTACAAAATGGAGTGGATAAGTGGTTATTTGCTCTAATTCTTGTATTGTAACAATGAGTTATATATTTTTTTGGTATTTTGCTTTTGTGAATGAAGAGACAGTTAGCGTGAAAATATAGAGATCTTACGTTGAGTATATTATTATCGAATAACATATTTGTTGGATATAATCTATTTTTCTGTAAAATAATCCTGAGAATATAGTTTTGTACCACATTTGAAGAATTCAATGCATTATCATAGAGACCTCCCCATATCAAGATCCCATATCTAATTATGGACTCTACCAATGCTTTGTATATTGATATCAATAATGTTCTTTTCATTATTTTCCTTAGTTGGTAAAATTTATGTATTAGTCTTCTCATTCGGATTGTTAGGTTTGTCACATGTTCTGTCCACTTCAAATTTCTATCTATAGTAACACCCAAATATTTGGTATTAACTGATTCGTTAATTCCATAATTTGATCCTTCTTTAATTGAGATAGTGCTGTACTCAGGTCTATTTGTGTTAGTCAATGAGAATGCAATATACGTAGTTTTTTTGATATTCAGTGATAATCTATTATAATCTAGCCAGTTCTTGATAGTTGATATACCTTTTTGGGCAGTATCTTTAACATGATCCCATGTGGTACCATTGAATACTAGTGCTGTATCATCAGCATATGATATAGCTTCTCCTTCAAATTCAGTATTCAGCAGGGAATTAATGTATGCAATGAAAAGTATCGGTCCAAGGACTGTCCCTTGCGGAACGCCCATTTGCACCGTTAGCGGATCACTGTATTGATTTTTTATTTTAAGAATTTGTCTTCTATTGTTCAAGTAGTTTGCAAAAACCTTCAACACGATGCCCCTGATTCCATAATGTTCAAGAATATTGAGAAAATTTTGATGTGGCACCGTGTCGAGGGTCAAGAAAAATTACAATGCACTTTTTATTGTTATCAAGATTTTTTTTTATAGCATCAATCAAATTAAACATTGCATCTTCTGTGCTCACTTCCTTTTTAAATCCGAACTGCCTATCATTCAATATGTTGTTGATTGTTAAAAATTCATACAGTCTTTGCTTTAAGCATTTTTCGAAAACTTTAGCAAATGTATTTATGAGGCTGATTGGCCTATAGTTTGATATTCGATTTTTATCTCCACTTTTGTGAATGGGAGTTATAGAAGATTGTGCCATTAGCAAAAATTCTATTCATGATGTGTTTGAGGGGCTGCAATATATGAATATGACATATTTTGATTAACTTAGTTGGTATACCATCGGGGCCAGGAGCACTATTGTTTTTCAAGGATGAAATGTGCATTATTAGTTTATTATTATCTACCGGTTTCAAAAACATCGATTTTTCTAAGATTTGGTGATTCGGTTTAAAGTTTGGGGGTGGCGCTTCGATTTTCGATGCCATAGTTTTTCCAATATTAATAAAGTACCTGTTGCAGTAATTAGCCATATCCTTATCATTCAAAAATGGATCATTATTATCATCTGTGATGCTCATTTGATTATTAGATTTGGTCGTCTTAGAATTGGTAGCATCAGAAATTATCTTGTAGATTTTTTTTATATTGACCAGCACATTCTTCTTGACTTGAGATTATTCACTTATATCCATTCAGTTGAGCTTGTATAAAATAGAGTTCACCCCAATACGTTCACTCCAATAAATTTTATTTTCTCTATCAAATCGAAATCAAATCCCCAAATGATGAATACTTGAAGAGTACAAATAGGGGTAAGGTTATGATTCTTCTTATTTTTTTGTATTAGTGGCCTCTTCCTGCCAGAAAATTGGTCAATGTCAGATTTTTGTGAGCCACAATGGTAGATATTTCAGTTATATTTTATTGATTAGATATCAATTATTTCGGTTGCAGGAAAAATAGCATGTTTCATTCGGATCAAAACTGTATTTGTTTGACTCACAAATTTTGCGTGTTCGGCTTCGCTTGTAAAACAAAGTGTCACTTTTAATCCTAATAAAACAATGTAATAATAGTATATTTATAATCAACATACTATTTTAACATGGTTTGCATCCGGATCATGACAAGTGTGTTCACTTGAATTATTTATTCAATAAACCTGGCCACACTCAAATATTATATCAATCAATCAAACAACTTTCTGGTTCAGCGCCGTAATAAGAGGTGTAATCAAGTCTAATTGCAATTATTTTTACCAAAAGAAAGTAACCTTTCAGACCTCAATAGATTTAGGCTATAATTGAATCCGGCACCTTAAAGACAATTGAAAAACACCTCATTACTACACCATCCTCATCCTGCAAAGACATCCAGAGGCGTTCATACATGTGGACATGCAGTCGCAGCACAGAAATGGAATTCATTGTTAGAATCTTTATTTTTCGCTGACGATAGTATCGATCGACGACGTGAGAGAACGTTCTATTTTGTGCTGCTGCTAAAACACTGTTTGCGACTGTCTTTGAGTGCCTAAAAATTTGGGTACTTTCACAAATCGTTCCTGTTTATGTGATCCTCTTGTTTACCAAGGTGAGCGTCATCTGGATTTGTCGTAGTCTTCGTATGTTACATCTGAACTACATAATAGTATACATCTCTATCTACCAAATTCATGATAAAAACAGTACCTACCAGATATCAGCGATCTCAAAAAACGGAGTCGAATAAAAAGCTATCGCTACTTTTTCCCATTTGCATTAGTACGGGTGCTTAGCCGTCCGAGAACTCCATCAACACATTATGCAGCACGACGAATCGAGTGTATCGAAGGAACATTCTCTATCAGATATTTACAACCTGCTTACAAAATTTAATACTAAATTTGATAAAACGCAGGAAACCCTTGCTGATATTAAATCTGAACTGCAGGGTGCTAACTCAAAAATTACCACCCTTGAGGAAGAAAACACCAAGTTTAAAAAGGACCTACAGTCGCTGGATCATAAACTTCGTCGTAATAACATTGTGGTATTTGTTATCGAAATAGAAGATAAATTCGAATCTCTCTCGCTCCTCAGTGAAACTCTGGAAGTATCAATACAAACAACTGATATCAATCATATCCACTCCTTCTTAAGCAAGAATAACAAGAGGATTATCAAAATAGAGCTTCTCATCTATCTGAAAAAAATTGAAATTCAACAAAATCTGTTCAAGATCAAAAATAAAAATATTTTTGTTGCTAATGACTTGAGTATAGAAGATCAAGTTACTCATAAAGCTCTAAGGTTACATCTCAACTCTGCTAAGGACAACGGAATTAAAGCTAGCATAAGAAGAGATAACCTGATCATTGAGAACAACGCCTATTCACTAGCTGATATCGAATCCAATCCGAGCCTACTGGTTCAGAAGAACAACACTGATGGTGATTTGGTCAACAACAAAAGAAAGGATGTTTCTTCCCCAGAGATGTCTTCAGCCAAGAGGTCATTGAGGCCTAGAAATCCTACTGGATTATCCCAAGTGCTGAATGAGAAAGTTCAATTTTCAGAAGTTCAATCTTAATTAGGTATATGTAACGCCTTGTTCGAGATGATCATATGTAGTACCCCCGATCCCCGCATAATCGCACGATATTCAAAAGCTCTCAAAAAATTGACAGGATCCGCGTGTTCCGTGCTCCGCAACCTCTACGGTCCCGTCCGTCGTCGCACCATCCACACCCACAATTCTCATTCTTTAAAGCCTAAAATAAAGATCTCAAATATTGATGATCATGGGATGGGATCCCCATTCGACAGGTTTAGGGTGGGTATGATCATCTCGAACAAGGCGTTACATATAATTTAGATTGAACTTCACTTAAGGTAAGTTCGTTTAATCTTCTGATTATATTTCACGCCTTGTTCTCAAGATCATATGTAGATGTTTGAAGATATTTGAGATCCCTGAATTCACTAGAAGCATTTTTCAGAGAATACCAGTGTTTAGAAATTCCTCAGTAGAGCCCCAATAATTTCAATTGTTATTGTTTTGTTGATTTTAAAAAAGTCAGAATTATTGATGACACATTGTCAACATATCCATTCAATAAACCATTTCCAATTATACATTCAAAATACAGTCCACCCATTAATGCAATTATTCGTTCATTAATACGAATGAAATATTAACTAGGCCTCCTCACTTATCAGCTCTACTATTGTAGATTATTGTCTTCTCCCCTCCTCCTCTATACATCATTTAACAGGATGGAAGGTGTGCCATCAGGCCTTATAGGTAGGCAACCAATAATGGTCGAGTAGCTTAAGGGGTTTAAAGCTAGATGGCACGTTTGACATTGTACTCGAGGTAGGATACAAAATGGTATGTTCTGTAGAGGATATTAAAAGTAATCCAAGACTTAATTGAATGCTAGAAACCTGGAGGTTGTTATTTATTTCAATACCACAGAAAATGCTTGGCCAAGGCTAACAGGCTTGCCCCATCTGTGATTGCATCTTTTCTAAATAACCATCCCTTTTAGGACTTCCTCATTAGAAGAAACTTCCACTTTTGGATTTATTTCAGGAAAGCAAAGAGCTAAGAATCAGTGAGTCTAAGCATGGTACCTCTATAAATTATATGGATAGTGAATCTTTTTCACCATTGCTCTTCTCTGTTCCATGTCTACCTAAAAAAACAGAACAATAACAAGACCTTTATTCATTCAAGACATAGGTCACTGGCAACTAATATATGCTACTATAGGATTATAGACCAACTAAGGTCAAAAAAATGATTGTCATAAGCATGATCCTCTAGCTAGAAGATCCACACAGATCAACAGGATTTAATTATATATTGATTGTCACAACATGAACCTCAAGAGTCTAGATGATCCACACAGATCAACAAGAGTTGAATTATATATTGTCACCCATTTGACCTTCTAGCAGGCGTACCTCGAGACCCACACAGGTCAACTAGAATTAATATATACTATTATAGATTTGTCACAAACCTGATCATCTAGAAGATCTACACAAAACAATTGTCACCAACATGATCCTCTAGGAGATCCATACAGACCAACTAGGGCTGGCTATATAATAGCTGTCAAATACTTGACCTTCCAGAAGACCCACACAGGTCAACTAGGGCTGGCTATATAATAGCTGTCAGATACCTGACCTTCTAGGAGACCCACACAGGTCAACTAGGGCTGGCTATATAATAGCTGTCATATACATGACCTTCGAAGAGACCTACACAGGTCAACCAGGGCTGGCTATATAATAGCTGTCAAATACTTGATCTTCCAGAAGACCCACACAGGTCAACTAGGCTAGTATAACCATATTGTATTGTATAGGTATTTTTCCTCAGCTTGGTATTCATGAACTAAAACAGATACAGCATAAAGTATTGAATAATACTTACTTTCATGGTCCGATGGCCCACTCAAATCGAATATTGAATCGCTGGAAGCGAATTCAGACAAAAACCTTCTTCTACGATATCTTTACTTCTCGTCGTAAATATTTCATTTTGTGCTTCACATCAGCACTACTGGAACTTGAGGAAATCATATTGATGATCTTCCTCTCTTGTGTCGTTACGTCTTTTCATTTTAAAACAAATTTATATTTTTTATTTCGAGAGCTCGAAAACACCGTGCAACCTTGTTGCGCACGATCGAAAGAATGAGAATTGTGGGTGTTGATGGTGCGACGACGGACGGGACCGTAGAGGTTGCGGAGCACGGAACACGGATCCTGTCAATTTTTTGAGAGCTTTTGAATATCGTGCGATTATGCGGGGATCGGGGGTACTACATATGATCTTGAGAACAAGGCGTGAAATATAATTTGCATTAAACTTAATCTTGATATTTTTCATTCAATATTTTTAGGTCACTCTCCTGTACTAACTCTGATTCTGTACTAACTTTGATCTCACTCTGATAATTCATTTACTAGGTACCTATATTATGACAAATTCATACACATTTTCACATCTGAATGTTAGATCTTTATTTACTGGATTCGACTTGCTCTCGCAACACGTTTTAAATGAGAATATCGATATCTTTGGTATCACTGAGTCGTGGCTTACACCGGAAATAGACATTCGGTCCGATTCTTTAAAAAGTGGTTAACACAGTGGATACATTAGTAACGTTGTTAACAACTACTTTTTTAACCACTTTAGATTTTTCACTATTCATATGTGTGGTATTCTTCAAATACGAAATTTATCAAGGTTGCTAATTTCTTACATTTCCACTCAGTGGTAAATAAATGCGGAAAAGTTAGTAACTCCTCTTCTTTTTTATTATAGTTTGCTGTTTTTCTACAATTTCAATCTAACCTCATTTTTTTTTTGTTTCCGAGACTGCCAAGTTTTTCGTGAATAATTGCAGGAATAATGATTATATGTTTTGTCAATGAACCTAGTGAGGTAGATATAAATGTATCCTAGAATGCATATTATTACACAGGATCATTGCTCATTGATTCAGCTAGGTATCTAATTTTTCAGTATAGCAACACATTCTACCATGTTGAACATCATTGGTTCTATCAGAGACATCATTAACATTAATATTCTTGGTTTGTATAATTTCATAAGGCTCTATATAATTGGATGCTATCTGTTCCTTGAGCATATATATGTAGATATTTTTATGATATTTTTTTCAGTAGGAAGGTATAGGTTCTCAATAATATCGATTATCCTACCATATAATTATTTCCTGAGCAACTTAAATCCTGATAACTGTAACAAATTTCCTCCATAACTGCCTCTTCAAATATATATCAGCGTTATGATGAATTATTATTTCATTTCCACCAGTAAAATCTGGTGGATAAATTAGTCACTTTATCAGTGGTAAACCAACAACAAGTTGTTAATTTTTTTTCCAATTTGACATTAGAGAATTGAAAATTCGGAAAGTGATTCAAATAACAACTGACCTCCCTATTTGCCACCCAAATGACAGTTGTTGAGATAACCACTTCCTTAGAGAATCAGACCGAATAACACAGTCCTTATCGACTCATATCAGTTACTCCGTGCAGACCGAGATGGTCGAGGAGGAGGGGTAGCTTTTTGTGTGAAAAATCAAATCCAAGTCCGAACTCTTCATTCTCAAATAACCTGTCATCTTGAACAACTATGGATTTCTACTACATATCGCGGTAAAATATTCACTTTTGGAGTCTTATACCGCCCCCCCTCAGGCGATATATCTCAATGTCTCAACGAATTGGAAGATAGTGTCGCTAACCTGTTTCCTTCTAGTGATTTTTTTCTAGCAGCTGGTGATCTCAATATAAATTTGCTAGTTAATGATCGACGCTGTGAACTTCTGAATGACTTCTTCGCTAGTTTCAATTTCAGTCAGTTGGTGGAAAGTCCCACACGCATTTCCCCTCTCTCTCAGACTCTACTAGATATTATTTTTGTATCTGATTAAGACAAAGTGTCTTCCGTCAACGCCCTGGATATTCAGGGAATTTCAGATCATATGGCTGTATCTTGCAAAATTGATGTAATTAAAACTGTGCACAAAGTCAAGACGATTCACTTTCGTGACTTCCGCAACTTTTACACCGAGCGATTCCATTTCAATCTCCAAACTATCGACTGGGATGTTATTTATTCGTTTGATAATGTCGACGATATTATCTTATTTTTGAACAACAATATCATAAACGTTTTTGAAAGACATGCCCCTATTATAAAAAGAAGAGTGAGTAAACCCCCGGCATCTTGGCTAACTCATAATATCAAAGAAATGATTACACTCAGAGATCGAGCGTTCAGAAGGTATAAGAGCACACTATCCGCTGTGGACTGGAATAGTTATAAGGAACTCAGAAATTATATTACCGGAGCCATTCGTAGAGAGAAGAAAGCTTATCTTGACTTTGTGCTCTCTAATAAAAATTCCACCACTTGGAATACCTTACGCTCCCTGGACGTTCTCTAATAAAAATTCCACCACTTGGAATACCTTACGCTCCCTGGACGTTCTTAGGAAACGAATCAACCCTGATATTCCTAACAATTTGAAAGACGTCAGTCAGATTAACAAACATTTCAGCTCAGTCTCTCAGCCTAACTGTTCTGCTTTTCAATTATCTTTATTGAACCGGTATCGCAATATTCGTTATTCACATGCTCCGGATAACCACTTTCACTTCTCCGCTGTCACTGCGCAAATGGTCGAAACATATATACTACGCATCAAGAGTAATGTTATTGGTTCAGATAATATATCAATCCGAATGATTCACTCAATCTATCACCTCTTACTGAACCATCTCACTTATCTTTTCAACGCTATAATTGAAACTGGACATTTTCCAAACTGCTGGAAAAATGGCGTTGTAATCCCCATAGCTAAGTGTAATTCTCCTTCTGAACTCTCCGATCTCAGACCCATCACCATTTTACCTTGCCTATCGAAGGTTGTAGAAATGATAATGAAAGATCAGATAATTTCCTTTGTGAACCAACACAAAATAATAACCTCTGTGCAATCGGGTTTTAGAGCACATCACAGCACCACCACCGCCCTCATATCCATTACTGACGATCTCTTCAAAGCTGCCGATGAAGGTCGTCTCTCGTGCTTAGTCTTATTAGACTACAGTAAAGCCTTCGACACTCTTGATCATGCAATCCTTCGTGACAAACTCAGTTTTTTTGGCTTCTCCATGAATGCTGTAACGCTCGTGAGAAGTCATCTATCGAACAGAACACAAAAGGTTTTGCTAGAAGGTGTTTCCTCTGAAGACTTATTTATATCCAAAGGAGTCCCTCAAGGTTCTATTCTCGGTCCCACACTTTTCAGTCTTTACATAAGCGATTTCTATCAGTTTGTTGAGAAGTGCAATATACATCACTACGCAGATGACACCCAAGTATATGTTTCCTTCCATCACCAGGATTTTGACTCTTTCCAGAGAGACATAAACCACGATCTCCAAGCTATTTTAGATATATCTTCAGCTCATAAATTGAAACTGAACTCTAAGAAATCAGCAGTGATGTTATTTGGACCAAAAAACTGAGGAACAACTTCCTCAACTTAATTCAAATCCAAATCGATAACGATATCTTACCCGTGGTTTCTGAGGTAAAAAATCTTGGTTTGTGGTTGGATTCTCAGCTTCGTTTCACTAAACATATCAACTATCTCACCCAAACTTCATACAATATCCTTAGACAATTGTATCCTAATCAAGATTTACCTAATAAAAATCTCAAACTCAAACTATGTGAGTCACTCATCATCTCTAAAATTTCTTATTGTGACAGTATTTATGGTCCTGCCTTAAGGCAATCTGATTCCTTGAGATTGCAACGCATTCAAAACAGTTGCTTACGATTCTCCTTTGGTGTTCGCAAATTCGAACATATATCTTTTACTTTGAAGGATTCAGGTTGGCTCAAACTCGAGAAACTCAGAAAATTGCCCCTTTTGACGAACACTCACAAAGTCTTGATTACACGCAAGCCTGAGTACCTCTCGAACAAACTAATCAAGTTCTCGAATATTAATAGATTTTCTACACGCAATGAAAACACTTTAGTCATCACTCATCCCATCCCTACACAAATCAGCCATTTTCACCCGCAGCTTCTCTTACTCCGCTCCTAAATGTTATAATTCGCTTCCCAATGAGTTAAAAGTGTTGAAAAGTGTTTTATTTTTCACTTGATCGTTACTGCTTTATAATACCTTGGCAACGGTTGCTATTAACAGACCCATAACGCCCGGGGCGTTATGGAGGGCATTATGAATCATAACGCCCGCTAAATGTTTTTTTCTGTATTAAATAAACAACCCTTAGCAACCTCTTCAATGTTTCCATGGCAATTGCATAGAAGCTCACTTGTGCTCAGTTGCCGACCAGAACGCAGTTAATACTATGAGAAAAAATTTATGAAGTAAACAACGTCGTTTAAGATAATTTTTTCGTGAAAAATAAAATCTTGTATGCACCACGAGCGTTACTAGATCCTAACGCCCATCGGGCAACATTCATCCCTCGGGCCAAAGGCCCTCGGGTGAATGTTACCCTCCGGGCGTTAGGATCTATATAACGCACTTGGTACATAAATAGCTATTATTTCTGACAGTGACATTATAAGCTTATATCGTCATAGTTACGATATCTATAATGAGGGTCATAACGCCCTTGGGATATTAAGGTTCAAAAACTCCCTCTTACCTTTTACAGGTGAAAATGATACAAGAAATGCTTATAAACGTTTATATGTAATGAAAACTAAGACATATTTTCCTTATTCACGTCATTACAAATAATAAATGTACAATTTTCAAATGTTCCCTGAAAATTACTTCCGCCGCTGGAAACAATTTCTTCTTTTTTATGGGTGGTGCTGTTGCTGTTCACTACAGTCGAGGTGCCTGCCTCTTCTGATGGCAAAGTAGACAGCATACGCGCCGTTTTATTTCTCAATTCAATACTGTCCTCCAGATACCCCTCTGCCACCGTGGAACTTCTCCAACCTCCGTGTCTTTTTAAGTTTGTCATAGTTGCTCCTGCATTGGCTAGGGCAGTAGCAGAAGTGCGACGAAGGCAATGTCCCGTATAGGTTAGTGGGTTTGGCAATCCTAAATACATTGCGATTTTGCTGGGAATTTTTTCAAACATATTCTTTCCAATTGGCTGAGTTGTACATTTATTTTGTCGAAAGCTCAAAAAAAATCGTTTTGTACCTTCAGGACGCAAGGACATATAAAGTCTCAATAAAGGCAAAGCAGAGAACTCTTTTTCATCCACAACTGTAAATTTCTTCGATACACCAGTTTTACTTTCCGGTACGTTCACTACCATAACAGTATCCCGGTCCTCTATATCTGCTATACTCATATTTAGAAGTTCCTGAGTTCTGCATCCTCCAAAATAACCCATAATTAGAACAACCTATAACAAATAAAACGAAATAAACAAACGAAAAAGAAAATTATGAGAAAAAATTACCTTATGCAATAAATGAATTTCATTAGGGGCGTCCTTTAGAAATTTGATGACATCTTTAGGAGATAAGACAGCAGACTTTTTCGGCTTATACCCCTTACTTTTCCGTTTCAAAAAAGCCTCTAGTTCGTTGAACTTGGTGATATCTCTTTTCTCATATATGGTCACCATCGATTTGAGCATTGACCATTTAGTCCATAACGAATTTGGGCTAAACGTTTCTGACTACAATGAATAAATACAATTATTACCAAATCTACCAGAAAATACTGAAAATACTTTACCAGTTCTTGAAAATATGCCAGAAAGACAGTTTCGTTGGCATCTTTTGACATAACATTTCTCTGTGTCAGCCACTTCAGATATAAGTTGTATTCTTTTTGATATAGGGCTTCACTTTTCGATGGAAGTAATGATTGTCTTGCTTTTTCCGCTTTTTTTATAATATCCTCCATTATATCAGAAAAAGATCGTCGATTTGTGGTAAAAAATAAACACGTTTTTAACGGAAAAACATTGATTGATAAAGTAAGTTTGCTTATAAACATGTAACATAGCGACAACCTAGCAACAACCAACAATGCTACAATCAACGCTACCTAATTCAAATATACCAGAAAGGTTATGAATGTAAACATTTATTGCGTTCTAAATATGGACATATTGTTCGGTCAAAAATAAAATTATCTATGTACCACGGGAATTATAGAGCCTTAATAACCTCTGGCAATTGCTGTCCCTCGGACCAGAGGCCCTCGGGACGCAAACTTTGCCATCGGTAATTAAGGCCCTCATAATTCCCTTAATACATAAATAACTATTATTGTTTCATTCTGTTTTCTGGGGTGCTGAATGAGAATCTGAAGTTGTCCAACAAAAATTTGCTCGGCAAATATGAGAAATCATCATTATCGTATCATGTTTTTAGTGGTTCTACGCGGTTATATAGGAAAATAAAGAAATGACAATTTCCTATAATTTATGTCTCCTAACGCAAAAGAGTGCTGGAATATGGGAGAAATCATTGATTTTTGGAAAAAGGCAAAAATTGAATGAATCAATGAGGATAATGAATGTTGTTGGAGGGCTGACTCATGGTCGTGGGGTTAGTGATAGTATCCTCTGTAGGTGGACTAAAGGAATGACTTTCCTCCAAAATATTTGTGATAAAATGGAGAAGAATTGTGGAGTAGCATTCACTAGTTCAGAACAACATGTGGAGATGAGAGAATCAAGAATTAAAAGGTATACAAATGATTCGAAAAAGTTGATGGACTGGTTTACGCAACACCATCTTGTTGTTGCTGTGTGATGTTGCAGACATCTTATATCTTAACACTGGTATTGTAGGAGATAGCACCATAAACTGTCACATGGTCAAGGAGATTGGACTTCTCTCAATTGATAGGATTGTGGGCGGTGATTTTGAAAATGTCAAATTCTACAGGAAAGACAAAGTCTTGCCACTTGCTACGATGAAAAATGCAATCAAAATAAGTGATGAAACCATCCCCATCAATCCTACGACTATTTTTCAAAGAATCACAATTGCTAAACAATCTGATGAAGAACTTGAAGAATTCTTAAAATATGAACTATGCCCTTATTCGTTGCCTCTTTTCGATGGTATGAGAAAAGGATACAAGGCATTCACACCAACTGAAGAGACGAATCTCCAAGAGTGTGTGTACGTCATAGATGTAAGATATTTGTTGCACATCAGAGTCGTGTGGACCAGGGGTCAATCATTCTCATCCATTTGTGAAAGCTATGTTCAAGTCCAAGTACAAGGACAATGCTGTAGTTGTTTTCAATAGTTACCCACATAGATCTTATTGCTTACGCTAGATCCGACATCCTGTAGTAATTTTTTGGTCTACAACACATATGTATGGAAACAATAAAAACACCAATCAATGGCTTAGTACTTTCAAATAAGATGGCGTCGGGTTCAGACGCAAGTTCAGTTGTTCCGACTAAAATCGAAGTATCTGCCTGCAAATACTGCAAAAAAAGTGTCACCAATAAAGTTACGTGTGTTAAGTGCAAAGAAGTTTTCCACCCAAGTTGTTTTAAACAGTCTTCCCAAGGAAAAAATGTAATTTGCGAGCATATAACTACTGACAATTGGAACCAATCCTACAAACCAAGTAATGAATATAGTCTTGAAAAAGAAAATAATCTACTCAAGCGTATTATCGAAGAACTGGAAAGTAAGAATTCCATACTGCAGGAAAATTGCAATTTATTAAAAGATAAAATATCGTACCTACAAAAACAAATTGATTATGATATCAATAATCGAAATATGAACGAAGAAATTGTGGGACACCTGGCAGGCCCAAAAAACAGGGCCAGTTCAACCACAAAAACTTTGTCTGCTATCAATTGTATACAAACGGAAGAGAGTGGAATAAAAACTGGTTCAGCTGATATCATCTCCCCAGTTTTTAGAAAAGGAGATTCCAATGGAAACTCCAAACAGACAAAAATAAATGATGAGTCAAGTACATTACTGGAAGTTACTACGAGAAATAAATTAAATGATATCATCCATCTGGCGGATAATCCACCACGACAAACAAAGTCCACCTCGGTTGAATCGACTGCCTCTGAGAATAATACATGGAAAACCATCAGTCACCGTAAACGAAAACCTGCCAAAGTTATTGTTGGTAGCAATAACGCCATTTCTGGAAATGCTGGAACAGTGAAAGGAGTTCCTAAATTTGTAGATCTCCATGTCTACAGAGTGGCTCCCGATACCACTAAGGAAAGTATGGAATCCCTACTGACACCGAATTTTCCCGAAGTTATCTGCGAACCTCTTATATCACGGCATCCCCAGCTATATGCTTCATTCAAGGTAAAGATATATGATCATAACTTCAACACGGCGATGAATCCAACCTTATGGCCTGATAATGCATGCATCAGTCGTTTTTTATACCTCAGAAGAATGGAACGGCAAGACAAGACTTAACAACAGTGTTTGATCCTCAGCTGTTACTTCTCAATGTACAGAGTATCTCACTTGATAAAATCGATAATATTCTAATGGAGATAAACTCCTTCAAAAATATAAATTTCATTTGTCTGACAGAGTTATGGGAAACTTCTGAATCTATCAAACAAATTAATATAAAAAACTTTCGTCTCATTGATTGCTATTGTAGAACCTCATTCAGAGGTGGTGGTGTAGGAATTTGGGTTAGAAATAATATCTACGTAAAATGTATTGACATCAAGAAATTCTGTTGTGAAAAAGACTTCGAAATATCAGCTCTCACATAAAAAACCAAGACAAGTAACCCCCTTCTCATTTTCAATTGCTATAGATCTCCATCAGGGGATCTGCAAATATTCTTAGATAAACTTGATGATGTACTGAATCACTGTTACAAATCAAATGTTCAGATTATGATCTGCGGCGACTTTAACATCGATGCAAAAACATCAAATAATGACTACCTGAAATTAATGAATATCTTAGCACCATTTAAAATCGATAATAATTTAGTCAGATGGCCAACCAGAGTTACAATCAACAGCTTAACTATTATAGACAATGTTTTCACGAATTTGAGTAACGACAGCATTACCTGCATACTTGACAATACCATATCAGACCATAGAAGCATCTATGTGGACTTCAATATTGCAACTCCAAAACTGAGGCCTCAATCTCATTATAAAAGGAATTTTAATGATATTTCAATTGCCAATTTTTCAAGTGATCTATTAAATGAAGATTGGTCTGATATCTACGCAAATATTGATGTAAATATGGCGTTCCAGTTTTTCATGGATATATTTTTATACTACTTCAATATTAATTTTCCATTAAGGAAAAAATATATAACAAATGATATAACTAACAAATGGGTGAACAATGAAGTACGACAATCCAGTGAAGATCTAAAAAATCTTCATTTCCTTTCCCAAACTTTCACTGGAATTAAACCACTCTATATTCAACAGAAAAAAATCCATACCAGTCTAGTGAAATCCACAAAAAAAAAGTACTTTCAAGATAAAATCACCAACTCAGATAACCCCACTAAATCAGCATGGCATGTCATATCGGAACTCTCAAACAAAGTAAAGATGCATAATAACATATCGATAAGGAATGAAAACGATGAGTTGATAGAAGATCCAACTTCGATTGTAAATAGCTTTAATAATTTTTTCAAGAATGTTCCATTGAATATAACAAAAAAATTGCAGAGTTCAGTGAACTTGTCCAATCCACTAGACAAATATCCTCCTTCAAATTCTTCGAATAAGTTCTCACTGCTACCCTATAATCAAGATGAATTATACCAGCTCCTATGGACAAAACTAAAAAATACTTACTCATCTGGATTTGATGAAGTTCCAGGGTTTCTATTGAGGAAAACATTGGGCTCTATAATCTCACCTTTAACATATCTGATAAATGTTTCGTACTGTTCAGGAAATTTTCCGAATCTCATCAAAACGGGTAAAGTCATTCCCATATATAAAAAAGGCGATCCGAATAATATGACAGATTTTCGTCCGATCACAGTGCCATCTGTTTTCTCTAAGATTTTTGAATATGCATATTTGAACAGACTAAACGTTTATTTGAACGAGAACAAAATCATATCTGAAAACCAATATGGTTTTCAGAATTCAAAGTCAACTACCGATGCGATTCATTCTTTATATTCGAACGTCTTAAATTCAATAAGCGGTGGCGAATGCCCTATCGGGGTCTTCTGTGACCTCAGTAAAGCATTTGACTGTGTTGATCACGATAATCTTTATGAAAAACTTTATAGTATTGGCATACAAGGAAATGCACTGAATTGGCTGAAAACGTTCGTATCAACACGGAAGCAATATGTTAGTATCATTAATGTTAACAACAAAGTGAAGAAGTTATATACATCCAATTTTGTAGATATTAATGTTGGTGTTCCACAAGGCTCAGTGCTGGGCCCTATACTTTTTTTGTTATATGTGAATAATATCGAATCCATCTCTACTGATGCTCATTTCACACTATATGCAGATGATACATCAATGGTTATATCAGATAAAATAGATCAAAACCTACAAACCAAAGGTAACTTAATCCTTCGAAATCTGAATACATGGTTCAAGGCAAATTCCCTATATTTAAATAATGAAAAAACGCATCTAATGAGATTTCATGCTAGACAAAAAGAAATAGCCAGTTTCAACTTGAAAATTGAAGATGAAGAAATTTCTCCATGCTCTACGGTGAAGTTTTTAGGTGTACACTTGGATGAATTTCTCAGCTGGAAAATTCATTGTGCAACAATTATATCAAAACTTAACTCCATGAATTATCTTCTCAGAAACCTCCGGCATATTCTAGACCAGAAACAGCTGATTATGCTGTATCATGCTCAAATCGAATCCCATATTCGGTATGGTATTACTTTCTGGGGAGCTTCCTCCTCATGCAAAGATGTTTTTGTCGCCCAGAAAAAGATTATAAGATGTATAACAGGAGTCTCAAGAAATACAAGCTGTAAAAGTCTTTTTAAAAATTTTAAAATATTAACATTACCGTGCCTGTATATATTTGAATTATGTGTTTTTATTTATGATAACCGTAACCGTTTCATGAGAAATGAAAATGTGCATTCTATTAATACTAGGTATAAGACAGACTTTCACGTGCCATATTGTAAAAATGCACTGACTTATAATTCCCCCAATGTAATAGGGCTCAGATTATTCAATTTGCTCCCCCTTGAACTGAAAAACTGTAGTACTATCTACAGCTTCAAAGTTGCACTTAAGTCTTACCTTCTAGTGAAAAACTACTACTCCTATCAGGAAATGATTGAATAATAATAATAAAAAAAAAAAAAACAATAAATGTGTCACTGTTTGTAAACTGTATAATTATATATGTTTTATGTTTATTTTTAAGCGTCTCTCCTTGTACTTCTATTTTTATTTTTATTCTTAAGCTTGTTCATGACTAATCCTATACAATGTAATTTTTGATTGTCTAACGGGATAATAAAATTATTATTATTATTATTAACCCCAGGACCTACAAAACAAAAAACCTGGATACTGGATCTAGCGTAAGCAATGAAAGGTCTATATGGTTACCCCCCAAAAAGGTACTAAAGGCATTTTTTTGCGAGAAACTGTTTTGAAACTATTTGAAACAGTTTTGAAACACTCCATTTTATTGAACCATTTGTGACGTCACAATTGATTCTGGTTCAAAACGTTTTGAAAGCGTCTTTTGGACCGTTTCAATCATGTTTCAATATGGCGAACTGTCATCTGAGGTTAAATAACTATGACACGTGACGTTTTGAAACGTTGCATTTTTTCGGCTTATAAAATGATGACGTAGACGTATAAACTGTTTTAAAACGGTCTTTGAAACTGTTTTGTCGCAAAAAAATGCCTTAAATATGCTGAGCGAGAGATCACGCAAACAGATGTCAGTAGATGTCATGTTCGACAAAAGAACCCCATGAAAAATTTCTAGGCAATATGAAAAACAAAATCCGTCTCATCTCAATGTTAAACGACAACTTTGCTGCAGCCGGCATTCACACAAAGTAGGCACAATAGTATGCGGATACTGTTATTGTCACCACAGCAATGGATCTCGCACAGCAGCATAACTGTGTAGTTATTGTGGGTGAATATGTAGATCTGCTGGTGATCATGATGGGTCGTTATCGGGGTGTAAAATCAAATATATACTTTCTGAAGCCAGGTTAACGGGCAGTTTCACAACTCATTTTCATATCTATTCAATGAATTGTTGAATATTTTGTTTGAGACCTTAAAGAACTGGAATGCTGCTCTGCTGTAATCCTTTAACCCGGTGTCTAAGACGGCTGGTATTGGGTCATGTGTACTGAATTGTACTGAAATTTGTCCGTTTTATTAATCTATGAAAAAAAACTTTACCTACATAAAATAAATGCGCGTCGATCTTCTCTAGTGGCAACTAAGAGAGAACTCCCTCAGTTATTTTATGTATATATATGTTTTTCTTCACGAATGTTACATTACTAACCTCGTTAATTTATTGCTAGATGAATTAATTCTAAGAAAGTGAATATTTCAGGAGACGTACAGAACTATGTTTTCATCGAAATACGAAATTATTGAACTCATTACGAATGCAGCATACTCGCAGATTGCTGAGAATTGACGAAATTCCAGAAAGCATGATTTTGCGAACAATGAGTTATGGAGTGATTTCTTATGTGGATGTACTGAGTTGAATGGGAACAATTTTTGACACATCTAAAAAATAATATAGTTCAAGCACATTGAAAATCTTTTTTTCGAGGACATAATCATGATTTACCTATAGTTAAAGTGGAGGATGAACATTTTTCAAAATACTGAAAGGAATTCTCTGTAAATGGTCGTATCGTCATTGATTCAAAATTCTGAAAATGGACATAATAATAATGGCCCACTACATTAATCAAATGCTGTGTGAAGAGTGCGTATGGAATATTGAAGTTACTGATAAATTGTTTTATACATTTTTTTCGAATTGATTTCTCGATGCCTACGATAATTTTTAATCACGTACTGTTGGATTAATCATAAGCACAATCAGTTATGGAATATGGATAACTATTTGATTTTGTATCAAGAATCAATCATTCGAAACCAAGCATCAACAAACTGTTCTCAATTTCATCTTTTCTCTAAATTGCATATAGTATTCTCAGATGCATAATCATTGTGTCTTTTGAAAAATCCATCATCAACGTCAATCATCTCATCCTGTCATATTTTCTTTTAGAAAATTCGATATTTTTATTGTCCATAATATGAAAAAAGTGTTCATAATTTGGTTTCAAATAACCGCTGAAAACAATAGCTATTAATGTAACGAGATTATTACGCGATTTTTATTAGACAAGGACATTGCTAGGTTACGAGGTGTCAGACAAGTCGACCGCAATATCCTAGACGGTTTTGAATCGCTAATAATCGAGTTATATTCAAAGCTTTTATCGTATTATTGACAACGGCGATGCGAACAAAAAAAATAAATGTCCTAACCTAACCTTCAATGGTATACGATAAAGACATTAATGTGTCTGACTATCAAAGCATTCGACACATCCTTTGTAGGTAGGTTAGGTAGTCTATAGTAGTACTTTCTATAAAGTTGACAATCTAACTTATGTTGACACAACGACGTAACTGTCAACTTCAGGACATATAAAAAAGTTGTGGAAATGTTGTGAAAATCATCCATACCTACTCTAAGTGTCCCAGTGGTATCTTGAACTTTGGATTTCCATTTTATTTTGCTTCAGTATAAAAAAATATCCACATGCAGTACCAGAATTCAATGGATAATTTTTCTGATCATTTCCAAACCAAAAATAAGGTGCCATATTGCATTCAGTATGAAATTGATTTTTCGAATGGAAACCTACAAGACATTCATACACCATTCAGATAAGTTTTTTTTTTTGCTTTTGTGACAAGTGCTTCTCAGTCAGCCGATCAATCATTTCCCGAATAAATTCCTCGAGTAACGCCTTTGGAAAGAGAGTAACGTTATAACCATGTATGGCGTTACACTTTAATGGCATTGAGATATTTCATTTCAATGAATATCCTGCACTAAATCGGATACGCCTTATAACAACAATTATAACAATAAACTAATATCCTCTCACTTTTGTTCATGCTGGCTGGCTTATTGGTGAGTATTTGCCAACTTTTAATATAATTCCAAGCATTTTTTCCAGGTGAACGTGTAATAGCGTTTCAGGTAAATGTTAAAACGTGAGTGAAGAATGTTCGCTGGTAACATTGCGAACGATTTTGCAATTGAGAATCGGTTCTAAATGGCAAGACCTACCCAGGAGAATATACTCATACGGATGTAGATTGGCACTAACACGATTGGCCATGAGAAAATAACGAAACGTTTGACCTCTTGAGGTTGAATCTCAGTCCACATAAGAGGAATAGGTGTGCTAGGGCATTTCACTTTATAATCGCTACTCCAACGCTCAGAGGGCAAATCCCCCAGTCGGACTCCGAGTAGGCTGTGCCAGAGCGTCGATAAAATAGAATACTATGATTAAAGTTTTATAAGACGCTAATTTGTAATTTGTGGCACGCGTTGTTTGGAGTTCGACGAGTGAGGCGAGGATTGCTCCAAGGCAGGGCCGTTCCTGAATTAAAATATACCAATGAAAACATTGAATTTTTCACTGCTAGTATCACCAAATCTAATATGGCTCAGAAGTAAGCTGGGCCTAACTCATCTGACTTTCATTTCGATTGTACCAACTTACGAATGATAAAAAATGAGTGTCGAAACAGAGGCTATTTAGATACTCATTTCCGTTTCATAATGACTTCATTATAGAACCAAAATAGAAAAAAGTGTTGTATGTTGGCTTGCCACTTCAGGAGCAGCGTTGATATGTTAGTTTGAACGCAGCCAGTAACAACAGTGAACCGTGAAAGATCCTTATTCTTAGTCGGCTTAAGAAATTCATAATTTTATATGTTTGAAGATTAGGTGCCGGTTGCATAAAAGCACAATCAAACCTTCTGTTAACTTAACGTGGCATTAACTCTGCTCATGCGCGAGCTAAGGCATGCATTGCCGTGGTTATAAACGAATTAAATATTTAATCGTCTGTTTAATCTTTATGCACCCTGCCCTAAGACATCATATGAAATCTTTATCAATAATTGTCAACATCATAAACGTACTAAAACTATAGTTACTCATAATACATTAGTTACCATAATTTACGTCAGTTACGAAAGCATAATAAGTTAGATACAAGCATAAAATACGTTAAATAACAAATAATAATAACAATATTTTTCTTTTTATTTTCGCATCGCCGTTGTCAATGATACGATAAAGCTTTGAATGCAACTCAATTATTAGCGATTTAACACCGTCTCGGACATTGCAGTTGACTCGGCTACCGCCTCGTAACCAAGAAATGTCCTCGTTATATTGATAGCTATAATGGTACAGTTCAACGTACAGGCTCAAAATCAAAAATTATGACAATAGGCATTTTCTCTCCACCACGTTGACATATATTCTCTTTGACATTTCCTTAGGTAATTTAGGGCAGTGACACCTTTTAATAGGGCTGTACACTTTTTTCAAAAATTATATATGTGAAACCCGGGTCTTCAGTGAATACGTCGATATTTTTTTGAAATTTTTATTTTCAAGGGTTTTTCCACAATCGGCATTCAAAAATCGAAAATTCTCCATCCTTTTCTAAAAATGTGACGTCACCTGGTAGGTTGGTTTCAAGGATGGTAAACTAGAGAAGGATGGTTCATTCAAGCGATTTTTTCGGCCAAAAGGCGTGGCTTCCGAAGGCGCGCGATGACGTAGTCAACGGCCCTGAATTCAAAATTATTAATGCTGAATATCACTAAATGGGCATTAAAAGTAATTTTACTGTGATGTACCTTTTTATAATCTATACATATTGATTATTGATGGTTATTGGTATCATATGGCTTCAAATATTAGTAATATTTGTGAACAAAAACTCCTTGATTCACAAAAATTCCTGTATGTCCACCCAGAAAATAATACATAGCCAATTGAAGGTGAACCTGAGATTAATGTTTTTGTAAAATATTTTCGAAACCCTTTGAGATAAAATAACCAAATTTTATCCATGCATCTGACTTTTAATGCTCAATTCAAAATCCCCCAGAATATTTTGAAACTTTGTTCAGAGGCGTGGGGGTGCTAGTACCTCAAAAACGATTAATGCTATCGAAACTAAAATAAAGTACCATCTTTATGTGAAAATTTACAGATTTTTATATTTCCTGATCGAACTGCCGAAAACTGCATTAACAAAATAGTTGGGGAAAAAAGTATCCCCTGCTCCTCCCGTTTCCCACGCCCCGAAACAAAATTCTGAAATATTTTCAAGATATTCGATAAGGGCATGAAAAGTAAGGTATATAAACAAAATTTCATCATTTCATCTCGATGCGTTTCGAAAATATCAACAAAAAACCTTCATATCGAGTTCACCTTCAAATGAATATGGGGGTATTTCTAGACCTATGTTTATGAATACTTTTTGTAATATTTTCGTTCCT
Source organism: Chrysomela aeneicollis (assembly GCA_029955515.1). Lineage (NCBI taxonomy): Eukaryota > Metazoa > Arthropoda > Insecta > Coleoptera > Chrysomelidae > Chrysomela > Chrysomela aeneicollis. The sequence goes on along the minus strand of JARUHQ010000016.1, from coordinate 8,003,389 downwards.
AGAATCTGAAGTTGAAATTATTTTATGTAATTCTGGGACACCCTGTAGATATACAAAATTATAATTCAGGAAACCTAACTTCTCAGTTAGAATATCATAAGTTTCTCAAATTGGACTAGGCTACCAAACGATAAACAATTAATTAATTATTATGTATTGGTACAAGAGGAAATAAAAGATAGCGAACCAACTAGATTCACTCATCAAAACGTCCAATTGCAAGGTAGTGCAAGTTCAGCAGAAAAATCAATCCTTCTATAGTACCTGCAAATTACCACAAGATGGCACTAACTTCTTTCACACGGTAAAAAAAAACTTGGGGGTGTAATTTCAATCAAACTTTCAGAGCAAACTCCGACGAAATCGACACCTGAATATCAAAGTTGCGTGTCCTTTTCATTATACATCTCACAATTGAGTGTTCAGTGGTGTCAATTCCGATCTTAGTATTGAAAAATGACACGGATGTGGTGAAGTAAAACGATTCTGAAATCATAAGAAACCATACCAAATTATTGAAATGCAATATTCTCAATGGTACTATCGTTCACGTTGACGCATAAAAAACACATATTATATCAAATTAACACCAAGATACACCGTGTCATATCATGATGAAATCGAGGCGGTGTATGAATCATCAAATTTGGTTTCAATAATCATTCGTTATGTATTGCATCCTGAAAACACCATATTTTATATAAATCGATGAAAATATTGTATTGAAGCATGTGAATGGTGTGAATTTCATGCGCTTATGTGTTCGATCTTAGAACTTTGGAACTTTTGCCAATAGGTGACACTGACGTTCTTCCTACCATACTTGATTTCAATATTGGGCATGATATATTGGATTTTGGTATAGATCAGTATCAATTCAATCAATTGGCCTAGGCCCTAGTGCCACTAATCAGGATTAATGAGCCGAAAGAGTTCGTCATCAAATAATTGTCCCTAGATTCCTCTGAGTCTAAATTATCATCATATCAATTATATTTCAATAATCCAACCTAGTGAAAAACACCAGAGGTGGTGTGAATACACTCATATATAGTCTTCCTTCCCACCAGAAAAGTATTCGCATCTACTTGCTCAGTGTGTAAACGCACCGAAGAGAATTTTATTATTATTATTATCACTCACATCTACAGTGGTGAATAATTTGCCGGTGTTTACTGACACTAAAACAATCAGGACCTCGGGGGACATCAGATGGTGTTAGCTGGTGTGAGCAGATGTATTTTTTTTCAATATCTATGGTAATAACACGAATTTCGAAGACGGTTCAATTTTGGCTACTCGTCCCCATATGGTATATGTTCAGCTAGCCAATATGGAAATCGCAAATACGAAAGAAGCCCACATAAAATTGCGGAAATTGTCTGGTTATATATTATTTACATATACAGTAGAACTCCAATTATCCGAACTCCGACTATCCGAATCGCCGATTATCCGAATCACAAATGCGCGTCTTGACTTGACTTGACTTGTCTTAACTTGCCGTTGTGCCTACACTGACTTCCCCCCGCGTGTGTAGGCACAACGGCAAGTTAAGACAAGTTCCGGCGCATTGCAGTCACGGCGCACCTGTCATTGTTTGTTTTGATTAGCCAGGGTGCTATTGACCTTGCTCGAGGACGCTATGTACTCTTTCGCTACGGCTTACTTTTGTTTGTGCGTGTACAATACTGTATTGTTTTTATACCATGGCTTCGAAAAGAATATTTAAAACATGTGAAAATTTCATGTTTCTTTCATTTAATTCAATAAAAAAATAGTGCAATATCAAAACGTAGCTTTTATTCTCTCCAATGGCAATTTTTAAAAAAAAATCCGATTATCCGAATATTTGATTATCCGAATGGGTCCCGGTCCCCATTAATTCGGATAATTGGAGTTCTACTGTATAAGTATTTCCATACGCTATGTAATAATAAAACTAACGCAAAAAGCTGAATTTTCTCGACTTTTTGCGTTGCGAATTGAGAAACGCGAAGTGTGAGGGTGGTCTGCTGGTGTTTTATCGACATGTTTATCATCGAGATTATTTGCTATCAATATAGTGATTTCATTCACTGAATGGAAAATACCCGTTCTTTCAATATCAGTACAGATTTTTCTTTTCAAGTAGGTATAAAATAAGAAGCAACTTTCGTCACTTCCAGTTTGGATAAATATTATTCATTCAAAAATTGGAAATCTGATCTCAATTTATAAAAATAGAGGTTATGCTCACTTGATAACAAAGCAAAACTGTGTTTGTTGTGAATGCGGTTTTGCGTCAGTTCAAATCCAAATTTTGCTTCACCAATCAGAAGGCGAAACGTAAAAAGCAAAACGCAAAAAGTTTGTTTGTGAATCCCGCTTTAGGGTGGCAAGTCCTGAAATGAACACCCTGTATAACATTTATCCTCTGCGGTCTAGAATTGGATTGACGAAACTTGTAAGCCGCTCTGCTCCACCGAGCAACCATAGCCACACCATGCCTGCTAGAAACTCGGCTTCGCGACTGTGTCCTACATTCACCAACATCACAGTGCACATCGTTTGTTGTTGAAAACAATTGAGCGCGATTCATTCGCGAGGCACAGACGACGCGTTAAGGTGGCGGGCGTGCTATCGAAAATGTGAGCAAACTTTTTTTACGCAGTGTATTCTCGGTCCGGATGTGTTGAAAATTCGGAAATTTCACAACGCTCTTCGGTTACCCCAATGACGCTGGTGGAAATTGTGACAGTGTCGAATAATTGAACAATGCTATCAGCCCGAGTGAAAGTTGAGTGGTGAAGTTTTATAAATGACCTTAGGATTAACATTAACTGGACCGACAACTCCTTCTTCAACTTCTTCAAGTGTACGGAAAGGTTTGTAGTTTGCTGAAATTTTCATTCTACTTTATAGTGATTGACTCCCTAACTATACATAGATGATAACAATCATAACATAACCATTTCGATTTGATTCAGGACATCTAGGTATACAGACTATATGCAAACAAAACTGATTTCTTGAAATCGATATTTTTTATTTAAAGCACGCGTTTTTTTAAAAAGTGTATATGTCAACATCTACAACTCGAGGAATGTGAAGTCTAAATGAAATTTTTTTGACAATATATCTCCTTACTTAACAACCAATCAGTGGATTTCAAATTTTAAAAGTCAGCCAATTGAATCGGAATTACAGTGTTTATTTTTTTCGTACGATTCTCAACCAATCAGAACGTCGAATTGAGCTAAGCTACCTCGTGGTATTTCGAATATATATATATTTGGATATATATCGAGTAGCTCAACCAATCATAAATTCATAAATATTCGAATTTCCATAGTAACCAGTTTATTGTTACACACAAACGAAGCGCCCCATAAAATGTCGACGTTTATCCTATCATTGTCAGAAAATTAGTCGATTTGGTGCTTTGTCGTTAAAAGTGATATACGATTGTGTTCTAACGATTGTACTCAAAAAATAATCGTATCGAATTCAATTCGTGCTTCAAAATATTCGAAGTATGGTTATACATCTCAAACTTCCTGTACAATTTCAAATCGTGTCAGTTTAACAGAATGAACCTCCTGCTTCTCGGTCGGTTTATTTCAACTGTTTAACTATTTGAAATTATCTCGGAAATTATGCAACAAGTTATCGATGTATTATTTATCGATGTATAACCCAAATATTTCGAAGCACTTATGGTATTACTACTGAATATTTACCGAGATATTTCCATCGTATGTTGAAAATCCAATATCGAGTCCAATATGAAGCGGGACATTTTCGATCAATTACAGCGATAAATTCCCGGCGGGACATTTTCTGGCTGGTAAATACCCGGTAGGTGTCGAAAAATACCCGCTCGGTCCGTGTATCTATAGTAACGATTGTTAAAATGTTCATTTGTCATCTTGACAGGCATAAATACTGAATTTCAAACGTCGTTGAAATGTCACGTTTCGGGAATGATTCGATAACTGTAATTCAAGAAAAAATCACCAAGAGCAAACCAAAAAATACAATGTTGAACCATCAATATTTATGGAAACAGTTTATGGATTTCATTAAAGAAAGAAATTATAGTTTAAACGAAAATACTTCAATACCGTCGCTGGCAAATATTCTCACTGACTGGGCCTACAACATGAAAAAGAAAAACGGTGAGGATAAAATTTCAAACTCAGCACATACATTTTTGTTATAACTCCGGAAATATTCTACCGAATTACACTCGTGCATCAAAATAAACCTGGTAATTTTCTATTCCAGCATGTTGTCAGTGAAAAAACTGCATTCGGTTATTTTCATATTCTGCTAAAAGAGCCCTCCTCCTTCGGAGTCGGGCTCTTTCGACAAAATATGAAAATCAACTCATGCAGTTTTTAGACAACATGCTTTGATGGAAAATTATCGGTAATTTTGAAGCACTTGTGTAATTACTCCCGAAAAATGCTTACCCTCGTGCTTACCAATGAAAAAATAGCGTGAAGTATTCGTCGATAACTGTTCTCAGGCGAAGTGCTCGAAAATTCGCACGTGTTTCAAAGATCAGGATCAGAATAACCCTCGAAATAACCTTAACGATCTTTAAAAAAGGCCCATAGCGAATTTATCAATAAATTCTCCTGAATGATGAATATCATTGAAGCACACGATAAACCGAGCAATTAAAAGAGAGCTTTCTGAAAAAAACGTAAAAAAACACCATTAGGATAATCACTCTGTTATAATAGATTTCATCAAAAACAGTTTCCCTAGTGAGTTTTCGGAAAAATGCGAGGAAAAATGTGACACAGACTTTTTGATAAACTTTCCAAAATATAATCACCATCTTAATTATTTGCGTACCATCTCTGGACGTCCTGTAGGTGTAATACTCAAATAATACTCACACGAGTACTCTCCAAATTGAAAAAATATTGAAATCGTTCGGACTCTGCAGAGTTTCCTGTAACGTCAAGTGAAAACTACCAGGAAAAACTAGAACCTTGAAGGGTAGATATTTTTCATGCTTGACCTACTTAAGCTTTGTTTCAATTGAACTCATATACGCAAGATATTCCAAGCGAGATTCCAAGTGTTGTCAGGTCACTGTGTTATTGGGATCAATTTTGTTTCATAATAATCAATTTCATCAATCAAACAGTGCAGCCTTCTTATAAGCACTGGTCAATGCACTGTTGATAGATATAGACAAAATGCATCACAGCAGATTTGCCTCGAGATTTGCGGTGCGATCTTTGATATGAAAGAAATTTAATGGCATTTTTTAAACTGAGGCATGGATCACTCAAAACTCGATTCATTAGTAAAAAATGATTAAGGATTTTCATTTAATGTCTACGTTGTATCAGTTGGTAACATGACTGACCTTGGAAAATAGCTGAAATCTCGGCTGAAATTCCTTCTAAATTGATGAAGACAATGAGAGGGTAATCACGGCCAAAAAAGTGTAGATACACTAAACTTCCTATACGTCCAAACTTCCCAAACTTCCCCGAACTTCCTCGGACTTCCTCGAACTTCCCCGAACTTCCCCGAACTTCCTCGAACTTCCCAAACTTCCTCAAACTTCCTCGGACTTCCATGAACTTCCTCGAACTTCCTCGAACTTCCCAAAATTCCTCGAACTTCCCAAACTTCCTCAGACTTCCCAGAACTTACTTCGAACTTCCCAAACTTCCTTCGAACTTCCTAAACTTCCTCGAACTTCCTCAGACTTCCCCGAACTTCCTTCGAACTTCCTTCGAACTTCCTTCGAACTTCCTTCGAACTTCCTTCGAACTTCCTAAACTTCCTCGAACTTCCTCAGACTTCCCCGAACTTCCTTCGAACTTCCTTCGAATAAATCATTATTGAATTCTTTAGTGTCAACGACATGCATTGAAGAAGCAAGGTTCAACTGGTTCAACTTCAGGCTGAATGAGGTTTGCTCTTTTCTATTGTCTGACCTAGATGAATCATAGGAGTGCTTTTTTTAGCCCAAACTGGAGAGTATATGACCATAGTGTATAATACCTCCTAGAAAAAATACCAGTTGCTCAGATCACCTTTCAGCTCGCCTTTCAGTAGGAGTTTTTCCACAGTTTCTTTTGTAATCTCATTACTACAATTCCCATATATGAAAAAAAAAAAACGAAATTGACTCAGAAATTGAGGAGTTGTGTGAATACTACAAATACTCGTAAAAATATGATGGTGGAGTTTTATATTTAAAAAAAAAAACATTTTTTGTCTAAACAGGATAAATCCCAGTTACAAGAAAGATTAGGTGTGTCTCTTCAGAGGAAGATACACATTATTATGATCCACATAGTGTTGACTCAACTTTTTTCAAATAAGCCTTTCTCGCATTTGGTATTCTACTTCGTCTTGTAACATGTTAATCTCGATGTTAATCGACATGAGATACCTACCAGCGGTCACTTTAAATATTTCGATTCCTATGCCGTGAGGTGCCCATACGTCTTTGTGATGCTTGAATTTAAAATTCGATAACCAGTACATTGTTGTGAAGAAAAGTTTCGGACTTCCATTGTCTAAAGGTATGAAGATTTGAATCCTGAGAAAAGAAGATTTTATCGAATCAAGAAGATTCGAGTATCAATAAATCAGGTTAGTATTAGTGTTAGTATATATGAAGTCGAAAAATGTAGATTTAAATGGGAGTTTAACTAGTCGATGAGCCTGAAAATAAGAAAAATTTGAATTAGAAATCAATGGCCTGAAAAAAGAAAGGTTGAATTAGAAATCAATAGCCTGAAAAAAGAAAAGTTGAATAGCCTGAAAAAAGAAAAGTTGAATTAAAAATTAAAATAAAATGAATGAATAAAGAATTAAAATTATGAGAAAGATTCAAATCGAGTTTGTCACGACGTTTCGATTGCCATTTTTTTTGCTCCCTCCCTTAATAGAAAAACTTGTGGCTTTGCTAGCTTCGGGCGAACTCAGCAAAGACATTTTTGAAAATTCATTTTTTTTTTGCGATTCAATATAACGATATCCAAGTACTAATTTTAGGCTAATTAATTACCCTAATTTGATTTTTTTTTGCTCCACGCATTACAGAAAAAAACAAGATTTTTCGATTTTCGCCAAGTCGATGATGCAATCATTTCAAATTATAATTTTTTGACGATTTAACTTGTCAAACCGATGATACCCATCGCTGGATCAATGAAATGTCCATGTTGGAATGTTTTATTCGACGTTTTTTAAAAAAACCTGTGGCTTTGCTGGCTTCGGGCGAACTCAGCAGAGCAATTTTTTCAAAAACATTATTTTTCTGTCATTTGATATTTGGATATTTCAAGACTAATTTTAGGCTAATTAATTACCCCAATTTGATTTTTTTTGCTTCACTCATTACAGAAAAAAACAAGATTTTTCGATTTTCGCCAAGTCGTTGATGCAATCATTTCAAATTATAATTTTTTGACGATTTTTTGGAGCACGTGATCTAAGCTGATGAAATAGATGTTGTCGACTATTTCGATGCATCGCAGGATATCAGAAATGGAATTTTATTTGGCGGGAAGTGCATCATTTGAGATATATGCCTGAAGCTATAATAATCGGAAATCGCTTAATCTAACCTAATTTTTTTGTAATGTGTGGTACAGAAAAAATTGAATAAGGGTAATTTATAAGCCTAAAATTAGTCTTGATGTATCACTATATCAAATGACATATTATTTTTTCTAAAAAACGTCTAATAAAACATTCCAACATGGACATTTCATTGATCCAGCGATGGGTATCATCGGTTTGACAAGTTAAATCGTCAAAAAATTATAATTTGAAATGATTGCATCATCGACTTGGCGAAAATCGAAAAATCTTGTTTTTTTCTGTAATGCGTGGAGCAAAAAAAATCAAATTAGGGTAATTAATTAGCCTAAAATTAGTACTTGGATATCGTTATATTGAATCGCAAAAAAAAGTGAATTTTCAAAAATGGCTTTGCTGAGTTCGCCCGAAGCTAGCAAAGCCACAAGTTTTTCTATTAAGGGAGGGAGCAAAAAAATGGGAATAGGGTAATAAATTAGCCTAAAATAAGCTCTACAATTTGGCTATTTCAAAACACCAAAATTATTGTTTTTCAAAAATGGCTCTGCTGAGTTCGGCCGAAGCTAGCGAAGCCACAGTTTTTTCTGTCAAAGAGAAAAGCAAAAAATTTGGGAATAGGGTAATAAATTAGCCTAAAATGAGCCTAAAATTATGTGATCTATCCCGAGTCGAAATTCGTGTGTGGCTTTGCTAGCTTCTTTAGTATCCAGATGTGGCCGTTTCTATTATTGAAATAATGACTTTCAAAAGTCCATGTTCAAGGTTTATTTTTCAATTTTTTGGGCAGTTGCTCATTATTTGTAATGATGCTTATTAGATTTTTCCACAAGAAACGAATTTATTAAAATCTTGTAACTGAAACCTTGCTATGTATTACTCGAGGTATTACCTTTGGACAAATAAATTGAAATTGGAAATTGAATGAACATCGTGTGTGAATCATGTCTACTGATTTTCTACTGATTTTCCGTTATCATGCAAGGTCGTTTTGACCTAAAAACCATTAGCAAAAACTCCCAAAAGTTGAATCGATGTGAATATTCTCCAGGATCTGAAGCTTGTGAGTTGTATTAGTAGATGCATATTAATAAATTCTTGAAATGAGAAATCACGTAATAAATGATCATCCTTTTTCGATACCAATTTTGAATAAACGATCAACAATAGTAATTTACGTAACAAGTCCGGAAAATACTGTTTTTTTGGATGAGTGGACAAAATTCTAGGACGAGCGTAGCGAGTCCTGGAAGTCTGCGAGTCCAAAAATCGGGCGTGTTGCGTACACAATTTTTTCGGCAACCGTGTAGAATAACAAATCAAAGAAACACATTTCTTTATTAGAACAAAATTTCGAACATTTCAATTCTTATTTATATTAATATTTATATTAAAATCAGAACAATTGTTAATATTGAATGGATTCAATTTGTTTGAAATGCTTGGTATATTTAAGTGCCTTTTGTTGAAGTCAGAACAAGAAGGTAAAGTTTCCGTTTCACATTGATTGTTTTCATCTGGTAATTTTTGAATGTTAGCTAATTTTATGTCAGATAGCTGTCAGTCGTTATTTTGCTGCTATGGTAATGATCAACTGCATTTATCAAAACCATACTACCAAGATTTTCATATTTACAATGACAACAACGATGTGATTCTTCCCGGCCTAGTCCGGGAAGTACGTACTTCCCGGACTAGGCCGGAAAAATGCCACTTTCTAAAAAAAATCGTCTGGAAAGTACGTACTTTCCCGTACTTTCCGGACGGTTGCCGAAAAAATCAATGTTTTGATGCCAACTAAATTTAATGAATGATACTGTACTGTTCTGAATGATCGAGTTATCACGATTTTCGTAAATAATTTTGAGGTTGAGCACGAATTTAAACTACTATCTTCAGAAATTCATGCCACATGAAAACTTTCTCAAATTTTCACCAGATATTAGTATATAATATGAATATAGTGTAGTCAAACACTCTTGTCATTTGAAGGTTTGTGAAAACACTTTTTTCTCAAAAATAGGACGACCTGAATTATAATAATCTTCCTGATTTTTGTCTTGTTTATTTGGAAATTCTCTTCCAATACTATAAACGTAAAATGAACAGAAAATATCGATAGTCAAATAATTATTGATGATTTTGTATTCCATATCGACCTCTCATGAATTTCCGGCAGATAACATTTTGGTATATCGTATATCGCTTATGAATGTTCAACCTAACGTTTTCTGATATAAATGATGCAATTGGAATTCTCATTTGGAGAAGTGTTAGGTTCTTTTGTTTTGGTGCTTCGAAATACAAATATCTATGGTTTCCATTAGAAATTCATTTCAGAAATGCAGCATCTTGAACTTTGAATCGCAGGAGAAATGATTATTTAGGTACGACCGCACCGATGTGTATCGTGTATACCGAGGTGTATACACCTCGGTATACACATATTGCCATCAATAATGAAGAATACTGACCATATACACAATTTTTTATGGATATATCACCGATACAGCAATATTTATCAGTATATTTTTCAAACATTGGATCACTTTCCGACTTTTTCGTTTGCTATAATAAACTGTGTGACTGTCATTAATTTATTCAAGTCACATACAAATTTTTACTAAATGATACATAAGAAAGCAGATTTTGATAAAAAAGTAATATATTCCATTTCTATCGTGCCTACATTATCATATAAAGCTTTCTAAATAACTTTGTCTTCAGATTGAGGTCACTAGGTTGATATTGATAAGAAAATACCTACCTTATGGAAACATGCATAGAAACATAATGTGGTACACAAATCATGATTTCTATCGAATATCAATATATATTCAATCTCGTGAATATCATTGACAGACATTCTCAATCAGATGAAATATTTGAGTAAAGTAAATTGATATTTCGTTTTTAACTTCTCCTGTTAGATAAAATTGTTGATACCTATATTGAGATCTTACACCGTGGTGGCTGAAATACTCGCTGAAATATAATAATGATGACAACAACATTGTTATACAACTATTGGTTGAGTACCTATACAAGAATAAATATGATCCCTGAAATGGGAATAGAGTAGCCACATATGAGACCTCCGATCATATAACAGACTAGATGACTAACGCACAATCCAAGGTGGATATAGGATGGTGAAACAGCTCTTCAATTGTTTCTGCGAAAAACTTGAAGACCGTGTGAGAAGGTAGTAATATTTCCACGACTTGAAAGAAGATGGCGGTAAGATCGATTATCGAAGAAGATTTCTGTTGCTTACGTATTTCTGTGGTTCACATCTGACAGACGTGACTTGAAACGACATTAAACAATATATTTTCGATAAATCTTGAATGAATATTGATATTTTGACTCTTCTTAATCATTTTTCATCTAGAACATATGAAACTGATAAAAGTATGACAGATGCACAGTTTCTGTTTTACCGACACAAGGTATGTCGCCATCTCTGTTAATTTCAGGAAATATTACTACGGTATGAAATCAAGTAGGCAAAGGTCTACAGTTTATTCTAGTGCTTGTTGATAGGAAGCTGTTTCACAATCCTATATCCACCTTGGCACAATCCTTGCCACAGTAGCTGTTTGAAGCCAACATCTAAATCGGTTACTAGGGTTACCTTATTCTAAAACAAGGATAGCAACAACACTGCACTGGTGTTGCTATCTTGAAAGGGTATTCAAGACTTACTAAAAAAATTATCATATCCATTCTTTCTAAAAGTTAATGAAAACAAGATTTATTACTGATGGATTTACTTCACTGATAAATTATAGGTAATGTTCATTTTCTGGTGATATAAAGTTTCCATGAACATGAAAAATATAACATCAAACATGTTGTTATTGCCTTTAAATTCCATCAAAAACATTCTCATATCTACTACTCTGAGCATTTTCTTACCACTTGGGCCAAACATTTTATCACTTGTAGTAAAATGATGCGAGCAAACCTCGTAGCAAACTCTAGCGTCTCTAGAAATATACACTTTACCGATCATATTTTTCCATTTATCCACTAACTTTTCATCTCGGGAAAACCCGAGAATGTTTTCAAATTAAACAAAAAATTGTTTTGCCTGAAAGAGTAGGTGAATAATGTTTATACAACGAATGACACGACACTGAGTAACTCACCAGTGGAATATTGTGTTATGGTCACCACTTTTGAATCATCTATTACACATTTGACAGCGTTTCACCATCCTTTAAATTCTATTTGAACAGAATAAACGACGTTTCTAAGTAGAATCCTATTCAAATTTTCACAAAGAACTGAAAGTATGCCGTTTAACAAACCATCAAACAAAATTTGTTTTGAAATCGAGACGTTTCGCGCTGTCACTGTCAGCGTTCGGTCAATGGTTGAACGAAATTAGCGGCGTAGGCGCATTCACCAGAAATCTTGCAATGTCAAGAAAGACTTATATATGAATGATACGCTATATTATATGACAAACATTGAATACAATGCTTTTGGTACAGTGTTTTTCACGGTGAGCGTTAATTAGATGTTTCTGGCTAACCAGACAACGGATCGACCTGAAATTTTGATTAAATGCATTAATCAATGATTCACACTCCTAAAATATTTTAGATGATGCGGCGTTGCCGTTTCTACTATAAAGTAGCAGCTACTTTGATTTTTCATATGGAATATCCCTCGGAATATCCTGTATTTTATAGCATTTTCAGATACTACTTGGAAAGCTGATTTCATCGATCTATCATACTTGGGGTCTATTACAGAGATAAAGGGTGTGAAAAATCGAAATTTTTCAACTTTGAGAATTTGTTTTTATGAAACTAGTAATAATTGGTTGAAACGGCTCACATGTCCTTATCTCAACTTTTCAGAATTTTGAGATTTGCACCAACCTGTATTTGTGATATTTGTGAACTGATTAACCAAGAAACCAAATTTTCAGAATGATCTTACGTCCTGTTCTCCAGAAACGTCTAACCTACCATCGACCGTGAGTATAACCCCACATATTTGGAAACCTTGAAAAATGTGGTCTTGGAAAATTATCACTTTCGAATGTTACGATGTGGAAACCTCTGTGGGGAAAATCATGTGAATATGAATTTCATGTTAGCTTCAGGCAATTTGGGGTGATACTATTCTAGTGGGTTTGTTGTTCGGAGGATGAGACTAACTTCGGAACCCTGCGAAAACACTCAGTAAGCGAAAAACGCAGCCGTAACGCGTTTCGTACATACTCAACGATATTATACCGATATTACCTACCTATTAATATTTTGTTCATGTCGTATTTCACGTGAAATATCGTTTCACAAATTCAATACCTGTCTATTTTATGGCAAGGATCATTCTTTCACGACCAAACAGTCGATATCTCATACAACATACAGGAAATAATAATAAGCTCGTTAATAATATAGGCAATAAATCGCCGGTATTTGGTAGAAGCATAGTCCGCAACGCGTTGTGGTCGTTCATTCTTGTTCTTATCTAAACAAATTATTCATGTATTCGGTACAGAAAACATCATATAACATATTGTTTTTCCAGACATTTACCTACTTAACATAAAAGTGAATTCATATATCCCTCTATGTATATTGAAATCGGCTTTTCTGCGCGATTTGGATCTTTTCATTTCTAAAATCAATTCCATTATATCCTGTTCACTGTATAGCTTATTTCAAAACTTGTTGGAATTGAGAAATCGTATTATACATATTTATTAAAAAAACGGTGAAATATGTGCTTTCACTTATTTCGTTCAGAATACCAGATAAATTACACGAGGTTTGATTATAATATAGCAATAGTTATTGCAGTCTGTACACATACATTTTCAATTTGTACAGACATAATATCTCAATATTTCGAGGACCATCACACTAAAAATTAATATGAAAAACTCCCTCATTTTAGTTTTCAATACTACACCTTTTCCAGTTGTATTTCAGGAAGCGTCACTTCAATTTCAGAATAGTCACTTGTATTTCAGAAAGTATCAATTGTATTTCAGAATAGTGAGTTGAATTTCAGAAAGCGTCAAATGTATTTCAGACTAACGACTTTAATTTCAGAAAGCGTCAAATGTATTTCAGAATTGTGAGTTTAATTTCAGAAACCGTCAAATGTATTTCAGAAAAGTCAACTGAATTTCAGAATTCGTCATTTGAATTTCAGAATATACCATTTGTATACAAATGACGAATTCTGAAATTCAATTGATTATTCTGAAATACATTTGAAGCTTTTTGATATTGAACTGACTAGTCCGAAGTACAATTGATGCTTTCTGAAATTAAACTCGCTATTCTGAAATACATTTGACGCTTTCTGAAATTCAACTCACTATTCTGAAATACAACTGATACTTTCTGAAATACAAGTGACCATTCTGAAATTCAATTGACGCTTTCTGAAATACACTCGATGGTTTCTGAAATACAACTGGAAAAGGTTTAGTTCCTATACTTTTATCAACAGTGAATAAATTAGTGACATTTCTCGAAAGTATGTTGTCATAACAACAAGCTTTTGTACTTCATAGGGGGGATTCGCCTTCTGACCATGATAGAGGACAGGCGGTGTCCTTGAAGTTGGAAGTCAAGTAAATGTTTAATGTGAACGTCCAAACTGAAATATACGTACATACATTGAAAATATATTTAAAAAAGTGAAGTTTAGTGAAAATGTATGAATTATATTTGGTCCTTTTGTCTCTACGCCGGTACCCAGGCCGGATGCCAACGGATTTGACGGATAAGGGGGCCATACCAATAATCGAAAGTTCAAAGGACGTATTTGTGAGTTAGTCTCAGATCCACTTTGTGGTGGGCCCCATTGAGGTTATATAATCAAATATTGCGTGTACTTGGCTGGATAGACTCGGTAACTTAGGTCATTCAAATCGTATAGAAGAAGAAGTACTTCATAACCCATGAGGGTAACAGAAGATCATTTCTAACATATCCAACAATATTCATTGTGTTGATAGGTAATTCGGATTGGAGTTTTATTCACGAATGAGCAAACATTAGTTATAGAGACTTTTGCCCTATTACGCAAGAATATTTATGCACGACCGGGCGTAAAATGGCACTTTATTGCCCGGTTGTGCGGGCGTAAAATAGCACTTTGCCGCCCTCGTACTACTTTACCGCCTGTCGGGCGTAAAATTGCACTTAACCGCCCGCCGGACAATAAATTATTATTTATTCGCATCCTCAGCTGCTTTACTGATTTCTGGTGGAGTACAATTCACACTATCTTCGTCACTGGCATGCATTTTGTAATGACTATTGTCTGTATTGACGCAAATATGGCTACTAGCATATTTATTCACCCACCAGTCTGGAACATGAGCATATTGTAAACCCTTATCAACTCCCTCATTATAAGAGATAGAGAAAAAGTAAAAACACTCTCATGTAATGCTTTTTCGAGAAGAACATCATAGTCATAGCAAACATTATTTTAAAGGGGTTTAAAAGGTATTTAAGAACCGTCTGATTCCTATCATGCTTGAGAGGTAAAGAGGTATTTACATATACTGGTCGTGCATAAAATGTCGTATGTATTTCGGGCGTAACTTGCTTTCATGGACCTGGACGTGTTAATAGCCCTCGCTATCGCTCAGGCTATTACTCACACGCTACGGTCCATAAAAGTTTATTTTACGCCCTCGATACATAAATAACTATGATTGTATTATTAAGGTTATTATTCGAATATGCATTGCATCCGATGTTTTCGTATTTTTCCTAGTTTCCAATGTAACTGACCTAGCTCAATTATTGTACTACTTCGTGGAACGATTTTCTCTTTATTCGTGTATTGCATTACAAACACCTGAATATTTTGCGTCGCTTGACCACAGATATAGAATATAAATAAACAATCCAGCTTGCAAACAATTGAATTCCATGATCTCGGTTCAACGTCTTGTTCATGATCCTTTATTAATGTAATTTTTTCTTATCGCATATAGAGGAAATTAATAGTTATGTTTTGACCAAATCATAAGTACTCAACAGCAATGATGGAAGACGCTTTCTATACAACAAGTATCATTAGGTAATCTGACAGATCTGTCGAGTTAAAACAGTTCCTGCAATATGTCAATACTCCTCTACCTACTTTCCTGTAGTGATGAAGCAAAATATTGAAACTGAGCTGCACAAATTTTTGACGTCAGTTCTCACGCATCCAAAGAGAATTCAACTTCGTCTTTTCTATATAGTTACATCTTCCAAGAGAGCAGAGAAGCCGTAAATGATCGAGTTTGAAGTATCCCCATAACGCTTTTATGTCATCAGTTGATTTTCTTCTTGGAAGCATTTTCCTATGGTTTTTTTCTATTTCGGTTCTATAATGAAGTCATTATGATACGCATTTTTCATTATTCGGAGGTTGGTACAATCGAACTGTCATATGAAAGTCAGTTGAGTTAGGCTCAGATTACTTCTGAGCGATTTTAGATTTGGTGATACTATCAGTGGAAAACTCAATGTTTTTATGGGTCAATTCTAATTCAGAGTATGATTTGATCTAAATTGGCCAATAGAAACAATAACAACATTGTATTTTTGTGCGTCAGATTTCATATATTTCAATGTCATAATTGTTAGCAATCGAAGATGTTATTTATCGATCGATATTATATCAATTTTTTTCAGTAAAAGACTTCAAATTAATGCAAAATAAAAAAAATTGTATAGGACACACGTTTTATAAGACACGTTGTGTCGCTTCGCGTCGTAACTACTCCAAACAACGTGTGCGACAAAATAGCGTCTCATAAAACTTGTATCATAATCGAGATCATAATATACTCTTGTTTAACTTGCAATATGTTTTTATGCATCTGTAGTTCTAGTGAAATTCGGTAGGTGTTTATAAATCCGGTGACAACCGAGGTCTCTCACTCGAATCACAGCAATTGCCCTTCTCTTCAAGAAGACTTATTATATTACACAAAAATTCGTCTTTCACAGATACTCATTTGAAAATAAATAGGGAATCGTTGAAGACCCTATGATTTGACATTTGAAATTTTTGTTCTTCAGACTCCTCAGCTCATATGAAATAACTTTTTCTCATAAATTACATCATATTTATTTCTGGATAAATCTGCAAATACTTACAAACATTGAAATGATAATAGATGGGATTCTTGAAATTTTGGGGTTTATCCACGATTTGGATATCTTAGGAATGAATTCATTCAGAGGTTTGATATCAGATCATCAGAAAGTCGCAGAATGGTTACGCAACTAATATCTCTGTACATCAGCATAGGTACTTCACGGATGTAGATACTGATTATACAATTATTCTCCATAATATGATCGAATTTCATATTCCTATCGCGAGTAGACAAGACATTTCATTCCACATCACGCTTGCATATCCAATGAAATATTAGCATCTTTACCAAGTGCACTATATATGACGAGCGTGTATTGCATCAGATATTCCCCTGATGCATCCATATAAACTTGTCCATGACATCCCTCATTATATGACAATTAATCTTGGTTGTTATATGGTTAGGTGTCTATAATACTTACTCCTACTGTCCCATAATGATCTATTCTAACTTTTTTGTGCCACCTCATATTATTTAAAGAGCCAATGCAATTACGTACTCTAGCGGCTATCCTTGAAACCTAACTGACTGCGAATTTTGTCAACCTCTTTCATAATAAACATGAAACCAGTAATCTGTACGATCCCTCGAACAACAAACCCACTAGAATAGTGATACCCCCAATTGTCTGAAGCCAACATGGAATTCATATTCATATGTTTTCACCCACAGAGGTTGCCACATCGTAACATTTGAAAGTGATAATCATCCCAAGACCACATTTTTTCAAGGTTCCCAAATATATATATCCTTCTGTTGATACTCATTTGAGTCATATGAGTGTATCAAAAGCCATGTATTCAATGTTCGTCATATAATTTAGTGACTCATTTATATATACTCAAGTGGTTTATAGATATCACCTCTTTCTAGATATTGCTGCATTTTTGGCGAATGCGCCAACGCCGCTAATTTCGTTCAGTCGATAATCGACCGAACGCTGACAGTGACAGCGCGAAACGTCTCGTTTTCAAATCAAATGTTGTTTGTTTGATTTGAAAATTTTACTAGGATTTTGCTTAAATGCTAAATGTGTAAGAGACTATTTGAAAGAAGTGACCAGAACAGAACATTCCACTGGTGAGTTACTCAGTGTAGTATCATTCTTTGTATAAACATTATTCATCCACCCTTGTATGCTAAACGATTTTCGGAAAACATTCTCGGGTTTCCCTGAGATGAGAAGTTAGTGGATATGATCGGGAAAGAGAATATTTCAAGAGACGCTAGAGTTTGTTCGCATAATTTTCCTACAAGTGATAAAATTGTTGGCCCAAGTGGTAAGAAAATGCTCATAATAGAAGATAAGCCTATATTTAGTAGAAAGTAACAACAACATGTTTGATGTTATATTTCTCAAGTTCGACACTTTGAAACTTTATATTGCCAGGAAATAAACAATATAGTTGTGACAGTGAATTGAATCTATCATCTTTCGGGTAATAAATCAGAGATATATATTTTCAGAAAACTTTTCATTCAGTCCTTGGAAGAATGGATACGATAATTTTGTTATTAGATCAATTTATTCAAATTCAGACCCTTCCAAGATAGCAAGACACTGGTGCTGGGGGAATCTGTGGTTAATATTGTAATTCTGTCCAATTTTGTCAATATATTTTATCGTCCAGAAAATCTAATGAATGAATCGTAACGAGTTCGATATCAGGTACCAGCAAATATTTGGCCACCTGTTTTTAATATTTATATGGGTCGCTAGGTCGTCTCGGCTCGAAATATAAACGAATTTGATGTTCTCCATCGATATCCTATAGGTACTAAGCAATGTTTATACTCAAGGAAAGTTTTGTTTTATGAGAGAATGTAGGAATGAGATGCATTTGGGATGGCAATTTCATCTACGACATTATTAAGAACAATCATATATATTATATTATAACGAGAATGAAGTATATAGGTCATAGGATATGAAGATTTTGTAAATACGAGGCACAATACGACGACTATAGTATAATTGAAGGTAGGATCATTCGAGGAGAGGAAATTAGGGAACCAATATGAACGTTAGTTTTGTCTACACTTTCAATCAGCTCGTGTATAATTATGGGCATGAGATCTGCAGACGTAAAAACTAATTACTCCAGTAACCTTCAACCAACTTATATTTATATTAACTTGATCGAAGAGTAATGGAAAAAGCGCAAAAATATGAGATTTATATCTGAAATAGTTTATTTTAAATGTTTTTAACATGACCATACTTTTAAAATGATTTACATTTGGCAAAATCGACATGAACCACTACTTAGAGTAATTAGCGGGGATGGGAGGTTCCTACAATTTTCTCATGAAAACTCCCTATAAATTCTCTGAAACTAGAATCAGAAGTCAAAGCAGTTCCAAGATCCGACAGTTAAGCTCTCAACTCCAGACAATGTTCCTCAGTTCGTAATCTCAGTGCCGCCCTCGTAAAGTGTGTTACAAGTGAACGTGAATTTGCAGAACAGTGAAAGATGGATTTCTATCAGACAGTTCGGTTTTCGTCAATTAAATAAAAGTCATCTTGTTGTGCCGGTATTCAGTTCAATTCACGTTCAAGTTCTATAGTTCAGGAAAACTTCTCGAAAGTTACTATGATTGTGATCAACCACCAAACATGTAAGAAATCCTATTTATATTGCCGACTTTGCCTGTATAATCGATTCGAATGATAAATAGATATTTATACTCTGAGATAAGTGTATTTATGTCTACATCCACCATTCTTTCTCCTGCTTAAATATTCACGAACTCAGTTAAAGAAGTAATATTGTTACCACCCTGTATAGGCCAACTTGAATAAAGCAAGTCATAACAATATCCTTGTTTTAGAATGAGGTAACCCTAGTAACTGATTTAGATGTGGGATTCGAACAACTACTGTAGTAAGGATTCATCTAGTTTGTTTTATGATCGAAGGTACGATCCATGGGATATAGCTGGTTGATCTTTCGTAGTTGGTAGAATGTAAGGCGTAGGTGAAAAAAAAAAGATATCCATACATACATTGTGTCGACTCGTTTAGATATACACCCTGTATAGTTTTGCACCTATTTTACAGTTATGGTTTTTTTATATTTCCGTTTTCTCCTGGTCACTGAAACATATCAAGAAAAAAATCCATCATCCATGACTCGTTCAATAACTGACAATTTCTAGTCGAAGATGCTATAGAATAAGTGAATCGAAAACAATGTTCTGAGTCGACTACGTAATATAATCATTCTCTGCTCTGGTTATCTCGTTGCACATATGCCTACTAGTATTTTACCGTATTCTCATTCATTTGTTTTTGTGGAATTATATGTTGAAAGTTAACATAAGATCAATAGGTATAGCCAAGGTATAGCGATAGCGAAAAAATCAACCATTATATATTTTTTATAATATCAAGTAGGAAATACCTATATTCATCATCACATATATTAGTTGATAATTTTTATAGAATTTACAATATGAAATCTGAATTATTCGAACACATATTAACTCAAATCAAACAGCTCCTTCGATAATATAGTTCGAGGATATTTACTACAAGCAAAAGCCAAGAACAAAGTAGTAGTAGTGCCCATTAATAAAAAAAAGAAGATATAATATGTTTAACCATAGGCCAATTACCGTAATAACCGAGGTAATAACTATATCAACAATATTTTCTGAATTATCGGAATAATTATACTAACCTATATAAAATAATATCTATAATTGTCAACTTCGAGAATACTCGATGGAGGTCTATAGACCTATGAGGCATCATAGTTATTGAGTGAAATTTATTTTTTTATGTTTCGACAGCATGAAAGGAAAATCTTTGATATTCGTGAAAGATCGTGCAGGCCAGTATAGTAGAAGAATATTGGGAAAAGATATAGGTATTGAAATTTTCCTTTTAAGTTTCGAGGTCATATATATCAGGAGAAATCTAACTAGGTGACGTTCCTAGTACTTCCCAAAGTTTTTTCTCGTACTCTGAGCAATTTGCATTCGTTCATTTGGGCCGTGTTGAACTAGATCTACAATGGGGAATATTCCTCAATTCCGTGTATTATAGCAAATGCAAGCATGAACTTATTGATTATGAGTTTCACAAGTAATGAATTTTCCAAAATCGTTGCGGAAACTATCTAAATAAATTTTTCAAATATGGGGTTTTGAATTTTAAGGTGCTTTGTTTCTAGTTCACAAATTGGCAACAGCGCCTAGTATGCTGAAAGAACAACAACTCACATTTGGCCACACTTTCATTATATA
Organism: Chrysomela aeneicollis; assembly: GCA_029955515.1. Lineage (NCBI taxonomy): Eukaryota > Metazoa > Arthropoda > Insecta > Coleoptera > Chrysomelidae > Chrysomela > Chrysomela aeneicollis. The sequence continues at coordinate 7,982,421 of JARUHQ010000016.1, read as the reverse complement.
CACTAGATGTCAATGTATAATTCAGGAATAAAACTGCTTATATAAAAAAATAATCAGTCAAAACATGAATTTCAGTCCAACAAAAAACACCAATCTATCAGCAAGTCAAATATAAACATAACCTCCAAAACTGACTAGCATATCTTTTGAGGAGCATGAAACAAAAATAAGCAGAATGGCAGCTAACCCACAGAACTTATTGGTAGTATGAGTTTTGTGTTTTGACCTGATCAAAATATAACTATCTCATTCACCTATCAACGTGATGGATTTGTTGTCCTTCATTATTTATGAAATCTGCAGTCGATGTTGCCAAATGGTGAAATAGGAACAAGGACTTTGAATTTTAAATCCTCATATCAAGTCTTTTTTCAAGAACATGAAATGTTTTTTTTTTTTCGGAAAAAGATTTAAAATGGTGAGTTTAAAATGCGAAGTTTTGGAGATATTTAATAAGAATTACTTTATTATCGTCTGAAGGAGAATTCCCCATTGAGTATATACGGATAGGTAACTACTGACCTAGCTAGGAGTAGATACCTATATGTCTAAAAATCTCGTTTATGTATCTCTTCATATAGCTAATTGCACAGAGTTCAAAAGTTAACACATTCAGGACATATGTTCATCGCCAATTATGAAGATTTCAAAAAGGAACAAAGAAATGTATCGCTGCATTCAAGAACACCCTGTATAATATGTTTGATCTACACACATATCGCAAAATATCACACTTTCATCTAACACCGTCTCTAGATTTTTTTCGTGCGGAACTGTAGGTAACAATCAAATTTGCTGCGAAACAAATATTTTCAAAGCCGTTGCTCTCAGGTATAGGAGTGCACTGTCATCGAAAATTAAACCTCCTATATGAGCATTTTTACTAGATTATAGATGGTAGGAAGAGGGGCGTTAAGGCTGTGTAACTTATCAAGCACCTTGAGCTATCAGATCTTTTGTGCATAACCCTCAATCTATTAGAGGTCAAGGATACCAAGACTTCGTGATGCAAAATTTGTAACTTTTCTAGGAGCAAATGTTCTGCAGTTTCAGCGAAGTTCTCGCATTAGCGGCAACTATTACTCTCTGATTTGAGGTGATACCTCAGAGGGCAGTGTCCAGTGAGGAGTCCCGTTACCAGTTTCAAGTTTTTTTTGTCCAAGTTGAGAAGCTTTCTTTGGTGAAAGTCTCACTGGCCTTTTCGCTAGTCTTTGTCCTGGCACTTTATTACAGTGAAATTTCATTTCATCCGCTTCCCAGCGCTGAACCTCTTCTTTCAAGTGGGGGCCTTGGAGAGTCCACTGCTTCTTCATTGCCTTCAACTCCCTTATGACCTGGCACCCACATCAAAGTGACCTGGTTGTTCGCTGCCAGTTGTCCCAGTCAATTCACAAGTGTATGACTTTCAAGCGGTTCTTCGCTATCTGATACAGATTTCTGCCATTGGGGTGTCCCTTTCGAGGCCCTTATATCTCTATAGCTTATGGTTGTGATCTTCAGAGCCTGAAATTCAGCCCTCTCATCCTTGGATCCATCAGTATATCCCACTGATGCATCTCTTCCTAGTTGGGGTTCGTTCCCTGTGCAAATTTGGTAGTTGTTTATGACCAATTCGAACTGTATTTCGAAGTCGTACCTAACTGGCATGATATCTTTCGGTTTGGAAGCATTTTATTACTGATATGAGCCATAGATTATATCGAAATTGTTCTTTTCATTCCAAACTCGCTGTACTACTTTCTTTGTAGATAGATTATTCCTGTAGATTCTTTAGAAGTAAACAGAAAAACAGTTGACAATCTGAAAAAAAGTTATGAACACCAAATATATTTTTTTAAATGAAACACCCTATATATTTTGTTCCAATTGGATATAGTCACTAATCACTTCTTTGGGAAGTATCAGGAAGTATGCTACGGAATCTGTATGAAACCTTGTTATTATTTTTAGAAGATGAAATTCTGTGTTCGATGTGTTGGACGAGTATTTATTAATAGATCTGAATTCCACTGAAGTGCGAATAGATAAAACGCATAATCGGTGTTGTTGCAAATTTTCCGAAATTTTCAAATGAATCGGGAAAACGGGAAGTTTATCTGAAATGTTTCTGGCTTCCATTATTCTCGGTGTTCTTGATCAATTAGTTCATTGGATCATTTTATCAGGATGATATTGCTTCATTGAAATTATTAGGGTATCACCTGTGAACTTGAATGATTTTATCCGAGGGGTTGACCACATGAGAATTCCGGTTTACCATTGATAGGAATTCCGGGGAATTCCGATGAATTCCAGGGAATTTCTTTCTGTTTTATGCCAGAAAAAATACGAAATTTGTGTGTTTTATTTCTGAAAACAGCAAGAAAATCTGATGAATTTTCACTAAAAATGTTGAATACATTATTTTAACCACTCATGATCATCGATAAGTTCATTCCCGTTTTTTTTTAGCAAAACCATTTTCTGCTGACTCTGGGGTTTTGTAACTTTAGTAGTTTGTATATGAAGGCTATATTTTAAATAAAATGTACAGGATGTTCCAAAAAATTGGGGCATATCAATGTTAATTATCTTGTTACTTTTTATTGCTTATTCAGATTCTGTCTGGAAATCTGGGTCTAGCTGGAACGATTACAGAAATATAGGGTGTGAAAAATTGAGATTTTTCAACTTGAGGAATATTTTGTGTCGGACCTATTCATTATTGATCAAAACGGCGAACATGTCCCTATCTTGACTTTTTATTCGCCATCAATTTTTTATATTCGAATGAAAAAAATCAAGGGTGGTTCATAATTCTGAACCCCCCCATATGTGATTCAGTTAAATATCATTAGATAGTAGGTCAAGAGTTAGGATAGGGACATGTAAGCCGTTTTGACCGAGGTTTTGGCCATTAATGAATAGTTCTGACACAAAAACTTCATAAAGCTGAAGAATCTTGATTTTACAAACCATATATCTTCTCCCTAGACCCCAAGTGTGACATAAATCGATGAAATAAGCTTTTCAGGGAGAATATAGAAATGCAACCAAATACATGGACTTCCATTAGAAACAATATAACTTTTATATTCCACAATTTTTGGGAAATCTTGTATATTTCGAAATACTTTCAAAATTTACCCTTTATCAACGTACGATTTACTGAAATGAGAAAAACTTTGAAAGTTTTGCAGATTCGCTTTAAATCTCTGTCGCGCTAGTAGTGAACCACCCTGTATGTTCCTATGTGAATTGAATCATGTGTTCGATAGATATGATGATTTACAGTTTACACCCTAGATTTGCTGATTTTTTACTGAATAAGAATGTTTTTCTTGGATTTTCTTTCTTACGGATTCAGATATAGAGGGGGGAAAAATAGAAAAATACCATCAGATGATATATTCTGTTTCCAACGAGGATTTAGATATAATACAATACAGCCTATAGCCTCACTGATGACAAATTTCGATATCGATATAATTCGGTATTATTCGGATTCTGTAATATGGAGCTAGGTCTGAAGTTTATCTTGAACTCAGAAATCCCCTCGGGAATCCCGAATGAATTTGTGTGTGATGTTCCTAAATATTTCATATTTCACCGGTATTTCCCGTAATTCCCCCGGAATTCCGAGTATTGTATACATTTAGTTTCAAAATTCCATCGTTATTTGTTCAAATCTCGGTTCAAATTGACATATTTCTACCGGAGGAATTCCGAGGAATTCCGGCTTATAGGAAATCCAGTGTACACATTTTCTCCTAGTGGTCAACACCTCGATTTTATCCATTGAAATTCAAATTTTTCAGTATGAAATATTGCCAGTTTGATGATTTCTAGTCACAATGATTTATTTTGCATGTCTTATCATTCCATAACAACGTACAGAAAGTGAATATATTCGTACCAAACGACGTTGATTGCCGTTGAGTTCAGAACTGTCACATGTAAATATCAAGATGCGGTAGTGCTGCAATAACACGACCGTACGTAAAGCAATGATCTTGACCATAAAGATTGGATCGGCCGATTGTGACTCTTGTAAGTGGTTTTAGGAGGGATGGATAATGAAATCTGAGCTGTGTGGAATGTTGCGAGCCAAATCATTTTGAGGCGTCATTGATAAATTTCAACTCTTGAAATACTACAATGTCAGTCATTGATTCACTTACTGACCAATCGAAACATTATTAGTGGGAATAATATAGGTACACATTATTTAAGAGAGAATAATTCGATGTTCATTGGTTTTACTGAATGACAACCAGATGACAACATATTTTCTTGATCAGACATCATAAATTCGCGAGAAATATGAAAAATATTTATAATAATATTTCCGAGAATATTTCATATAAAACATCGAACTATTTCGGAAAAACTACTAGAGTTCATTTTCAAGTAACATTTTTTTGATATGATATCGAAATACATGTGAAGAAAGATTTTCAATATTCTCTGGTGTTTTATTGTATGTTTTGTGATATGATATAAAAAAGAACCTTTTTTCGATGCGTGGGAATCTGAATATAGCAGGTTTTTGTTTCTGATGAAATTAACATTGTGCAATAAAATTGTATTTCATTTTGTTATACAATTAAGGTAGAATGTGATTATTCAAAACCTTATGGTAGAGAATGTATGCGTTTTTTTTTTCAAAATCAAGAGCCAGCCAATTCCTTTAAATTAATCTGCAATCTATTTTTCGAAGGCTAGGTCTATAGACGGTATCAAAATAATTAAAATGTGATAAGACTCGACTTGGAATTAATGATTCAACAAGTGCCTTTTTAGAAATATGATTCGAAAAGTTGAGGCCACTATCATCCAAGACTACGAGCAGATTTCCTGAGCTCTCTATTTCGACTATTGATTAGTACAACTATGTTATTTTTTGACGATTTTGTTCAAGTTTACGACCAAATAGCAAGACATTCGATTTTGAGTAATTAATTGATAAGCAATAGTCATTGGACACCTGGACAATTTTGTTTAAATCTTCATTTATCGTATCACATGCTTGCACTGTGTATTTTTCTTTGAGAGAGTATAGGAGCTGAGTATCATCACAAGGTGAGACTGGCAATAATTGAGACATTTCAATAATTGTGATGTATAAAGTGTGAAGATTGAGGGTCCAAAGAACGAGCCTTGCGGTACTCCAGACGTAACCGATAATGTAAGGTAATTTAAGAGTGATAGTAAGAGCTTATAATTGATTCTGTCAAGGCTTTGGAATAGTCCGACGAAACTAGAACAGACAACTTATTTTCATCACTGGCTTTCAAAATTTCATCTTACATTGATTAGCGCTGTTACACAACTGAAGCCTGGTTGGAAACCTCATTGATTTTCTGTATTCTGATTTGTTTTTCGGAAATTTTTTCATAAAAAGACTACAGAGTAAACTTATGGGACTTTCAAAAACATAAGTTGTCAATTCTCAAGACCTTTTCAAACTTTTTGCCTTTAGGTAATAAGTTTTCGATAATCTGTCGACTCATTTCCAATTTATTACTTATCACTCTCTTGTGATAGGACTACAGAAAACTTGTACGATTTGAAATATTCTCAGCTATCTAAGATTTTCTTTAATACTAACTTGAAATGGTCTCCCACTTCATGATTCCACTATACCGGGTGCTAACCAAATTTGAACAAAAATTTGAAATATATTCAACAGTTTTGAAAATATCACAGATAAAATAAATTTCTGATCCGCGCGAGGATCCTCGAAAAAAACTACAGTTTGAAGTAGTCAACTTCAATTATGTGATGGTTTCAAAATCTTGTTCACGTTGTACATTTAATTCCACTTCATTTTAAATCTACATCTAATGAAAACTACTAAGTAAAAAGTATCGTCACTTAATTTGATACAAAACATGTTCGACCTTCTTATAAGTGATTATTTATATTGGCAGATGAGTGGGAATTCGCATTGTGTTTGATAATGAGTATTCAGGATGTAGGTGAACTGAATTATTTTCTCTTCTGTTACTGCCACTGAATGAAAAATTAATGGATGTCATTACATTTGGAAGAAATTATTCTCTTGTCTCAGATTCATTCAATTTAAATTCCCATTTCGTTAGAGAAACTTTCTGAAGATTCACGCATGTGAAAGTTGTATGTAATATTTTAATGGTCGATTCTTATCGAGATTCTTGAATTTATTCTCGTCGATACCAACACTAAATTTGAACAATGAAGAGTATACATTATTTGCGAGGTATTGAAGTGATCAATCCCAGTCAGCACAAGTACGTCTTAGGGACGTTTTAAAAACGTCTACTCTGGACATTCGAGACGTCTTAAAAACGTTCATTTCCGGACGACCGACGTCTTATGGACGTTTTGAGGACGTCCATTGTTACTAATCAGAATGTCTTGGGGACGTTAATAATAGGTCCGAGTAAAATAAAAAGAGCCATTCGAACTATACCCATCCAAGTTCTATCCTCGCCTGACGTTGCTTGACTCTCGTTATCGAATCAATCTGCCTAGTATGGTAGCTGCTATGTCTTCTTATTGATTTATTTCATATGTATCTCGATTCGTATAAATCAATATAAGATTTGAACAACAATAATTTTGAATGGTTTATATTACTTGATCATTTATATATGTCAATTTGACATATTATATATCTATATATATGTTTATTCATTATTATATGAATTATTATTGTCTAATATTTATAATATATATGTATTTATATATCGCAATTTCGAGTTTGGGAACTCCCATGAGTCAAATTCATACGGGTGGAAGAAGCGAGACCAACATCAGCTTATGCTGGAATCCGAACCACTTCCAGGAGTCATGGTTTCCAACAGGATTTCAAATGTTATATATTTTGGTTCTTATTTCGACATACTCATTTATGTACACCTATCTCAAATTTATATGGAATTTGATATAGCGATTTTTTTTATATCGCATCTTCGAAGTTGCTAACTTTTTATGTATGAGCAGTGATGAGGAAAAACATACCAACAGCTGATATTTACCATTTATTTCATTGATATCGCATTTGTATCTCGAAGCAGCAATGAATCACATTTGTATCTGAAAAAAACAATGTTTTCCTAGAAACGTCCACGCATGTACGTCCCCAAAACGTCCAAACTAGGTCCTGGACGTTCAGACTTGAAATGGACATAAAATGGACGTCCCCGGGACGTCCAGTGCTATCTGGGATATTACCGATGCATTGATGATTCACCCTGTAAACCTAAACTCGGAATTTCCGACTTTTGAACTCGGAATTATTTGTTTTTCTACTTCAAACTCGGAAATTCTGACTTTACATTCGAAATTTTTCATTCCGACTTTATTCGTGGAAATTTCGACTTTAAACTCGGGATTTCGTTCTACGATGGATGATGCGGATCTGTTTTGGTACCAACTTTGTACCTACTTCACATCAATGATCTGATAGAGATGACCACCTGTCCTGTCCAGAACTTTGCAGATGATAGTACACTTCATGCTGCCTTCTGCTCTAGAGCTCCATTATCATCCAAAGAAGCTAGAGTTTTGTAGATATGTTTATGATCGACAATATTCCTGGAAAAACCACACTAGATAATGAGCTTCACTCCGCTGTTATGACACCCTGCTTTATTGGCTTATACAGGGTGGTAACAATATTACTTAAACTGAGTTCGTGAATATTCAAGCAGGAAAAAGAATAGTGGGTGTAGACATGAATACACGTATCTCAGAGTACAAATATCTATTTATCATTCGAATCGATTAGACAGGCCATTGTCGTTCAAAATGGAAACCTAGTAGGCTGAAGCTATAATATTGTATGTTCACTCAAGTCCCAAACGTCTGCCAAGTTGAGGTCGCTACTTTAGCTCATTTGTTTCAGTTTTTCCTCTGTCAGCGACCCAATTTTAGGTTGAAGATGTTCTTCTTTTTTTTTCGACTTCAGCACATATTGTATGTAACTCTCGATTTAACCATCATAATCTGACATATTTTCACTTTTATACATATTTCTACTCGAAAAGGTCCAATACCAGATTTTAGGAACAATGATAAGGCATTCCAAGGAAAATATTTGAAGGTACTCACGTATATTTTGGCCGCCAGAATAATAATCCGAAACGTTTGTTTCGTAAATACACCTACTATTTGACATCTTGAATTTCTTCTACTAGAAACACAAAATTCGTCCTTCTTATACTTATTTCCAAAACTTTTCAACGAAAGAATTCAATATTTCTCAAAACTTGTATTTTTCTTCGAAAACACGAGACTTTGATCTGTCAACTTATGACACTGTCACAATTTTTTTTGAATTTCTTCAAATATACTAGTTTATTCTGCTGAAAATTGTTGAAAACAAGTAAATGTAAGTGTGTGTGGTGTTTTAGTTCGAAGGAAGACTAGTTTTTGTGTGCTTTCTTCAGTTGGTATGAATTATGCGTGGATCAAAATATACAACTCAACGTAAATGATTAAAATTGTATATGCCAAAACATTCACTTGCCTCGCATTTGAGTTTCTCGCGCTGTTTTTTTCTGTTTCCTGATCAATGAATCGATGATATCAAACAATTATGTGCTTGGAACAAGAGCTTCGCTGTGCTAAAAGGAGCGCGTAATTCAAAATGTAAATAAAAACGTTAGGTTATGTTATGCCTAGTTTGACGACACTGAAAATTCAAAATAGTTCACGGTTATTATGAGAAGATGTCTCTGCCTCACGGAGAATGTGACGTCATTTCTTTCAGTGAAACGACAATATTAAACCGTCTACTATATGTTCATTTAGATCGACAATGCGAGAATTGAACTGAATACCGGCACAACAAGATGACTTTTATTTACCGGACAAAAACCGAACTGTCTCATGGTAATCTTTCACTGTTCTGCAAATTCACGTTCACTTGCAACACACTTTACGAGGGCGGCACTGAGATTACGAACTGAGGAACATCCTGGACATTTTAGCAAGACTGATCTTGGCAATTGGTACAAGTTGGAGAACACTGCACTACAAACTTTTTTGGAATTGCAAGAAAATAGTGTTGAGTAGTTTTTTTTGGAGCAGCTGGGAGTAAAGTTTTAATCGGTTCCTGAGTATTATCTATCAATTTCCAACCCCAGTCTTCTGGGTTCAGTTGATTGTCCAGCCATGTTCGAATTTGATAGTATACTCGATACAAGTGTTGAATAGCAGATGCCGATGTTGTTTCTTGTTTCGCGTTTTGGAAATTGATAATACAACTCTGAAACCGATTGAAACTTTACTCCCATCTGCTCCAGAAAAACTTATCAACACTATTTTCTGCAATTGCAAAGAAGGTTGTAGTGCCAAATGTGGCTGTAAAAAAGTCGGGTTTCTGTGTTCTCCGGCGTTTATCAATTGCCAAGGTCAGTCTTGCTCAAATGTCCAGTTGAGTACAATAGAGGAAGATTCTTGTGATTTTAATGAAGAGACCAATGACTCAGTCACATTTGAACAATTTATGAACATCCAGCAAGAGGAAGAAGAAGAAATCGAAAAAGACATGACTGTTGAAGTAGGCTTGCAATGGTATTAATCTGATTAAAATATATGAAAAAAATCAAAACAATAGTTAACCCAATAATCAATATCAATAATAAGGTAATATCTAGAACTTGACGGGTATTGTTCCCTTAAATTATCCTGAAAGTGATGTAATTACAGTTAGTGGAGTAGGCCTACATCAGGGTAATCCACGGTAAAAAAACGCGCCGTGTACACTACCTCACAGGTGGCGTGGAAATAAGTGCATATCATGTATAATGTGACTGTTAGAATCGCGATATCTCAAGAATGGTAACTCTCAGGAAAAAAATATAAGAACCATTTTTGCAGATAATTAAGATCTACAACTTTGGTTTGATTTTTTTTTAAACTTTCCCATTTTCGAGAAAAATCCAAAAAACCACAAACTTTGAGCTTTGACCCCTAATAACTTTTGTAGTACACATAGGGTTGATGGGGATTTTTATAACTTTATTTGTAATGGTGAACCCCAGCTCTCCACCAATATTCGGCTTTCCTTAAATTGTTGTTATTTCAAATGTCTATATTGACCGGACTATAGCTCGGAGCTCTCCGTTACGGAATTAGAGACTAACATAAATTTCATCCAACTCTAACTCTCAAGAAATGTCAACCTAATCTGAACAGTCGAAGTGATTTTAATAAAATTATGCACTTCGAGGGGGAGATGTAGCAAGTAAATAATAATTCCTAATGAATAGTTACCACGCAATGTTTGTATCGTTGGATCTGTTACTGTGATGTATTCTTCCAGATTCATGAGTCCGATAAGATTTACGAGGATAAAAAGTGATAATTCAATGTTTTCTGAATAGTCATTCGTTTAAAATTTCCCTTTATATATGATGGGTATTGTGAGAAAACGGAGAAGTGGAGTCGATAAAAAAAAATGAAAATTTCACCCAACCGTACCAACCTGAGATACAGTAACAAAATAAAATTCGCAAACGCAGTATGATAACTGCAGTATAACTAGGTAAGTTACAGGCTTTCTGAAACAAGATTAGATAATTTTGGAGTCAAGCAGTACGTCTATGAAGTACAATAATTATAACAAATTATATTGGAGGAGAATACCGCTAACGAGGTTTTGAAACTACTTATTTCATTTTACTTGGTTATTTCAAATATTATTATCGATATAACGTAGCTATCAACTCACAAAAGGAATACTTATTATACTCTGCTAGTTTCACCAAATAATGTATGATACCGATTACATGGTACGATTTCACAATTAGATCTTTGAAGATAATGATTTTCATCTTCTTCATCGTTGATTCATCATATCTATCTAATTATATCGCAATTAAATAATTACAACAGCCAATGATAGTTGTGTAAAGTTGATATCGAGATATACTTTCACCATATTCTGTTACGGTTTCCTGATCAAGTGTAATATAGATGTTTTTGTGTAATTATCATTTTTTTTTTGGGAAATAACTACACATTTCACAAATATTGATTGGCCGACAATTTTAACTATGTCGTTCATCATTCGGAACCGCTTATTGAGCACATAAAAACAAAAACATGACGAGGATAATGTTTGTCCTTTCTCTCCTCTCATTCACCGCCCAAACAGTACCATTTCAAAAGAAAATGCAGGTACTAAAAGTATCAAATATCATCAAAATAATAATTCAATGGGTGATTCAATGATACGACTGTTATAGTTTTATCTATCATCTTTATAGCAATACGGCAACGGTACTTGAATGACAAATATCCTCGACATTGAACTGCAAGAAGAGGATCCATAGATGGACCTCCACTTATGTGAATATACAAAAAAGTAAAATATGCAGATATATTCCTATTCGAATTGAATTCGTTTTGAGTTACAAAGAAAAAGCCACGAATTGCAATAGATAATAGACCGGGAAATGATAACAGAACATTCCAAATCATTTGTACCAGTATGGCGACTCTGCAGAAGTCTAATTACCGAAAAACAAAAGGGAAAATGATGGTCATAGCGCTGGTGCCGTCGAATGATTTGTTCCACAAAAATTCTTGTTTTTCTCGATAGTCAATGAGAAAGAAGTAGGCGGTAGAGTAAAGCTCAATTTATAAACTTCGCTGCCGTAGCTACAGTTGACGCTGCAGTTATAGGGAAAAATCACGAAACGCCAGATGGCGCTGTAAATGTCAAAATGTCGGATCGAGGGGTGAACAACAAATAATCTGTCATTTGATCTCTTGTTAAACCAAAGTTTTTATTGAATAGAATTTCAGCTATCTCAGAGATTTAAGTCGATTTTTCGTACTCGAATATTGGATTGAAGTTGTATCTAGGGTTTGTTGTCGACGTTTCCGTTTTATTGTCACTGGATTCTTGTTAAATGCCACCAAAGTCCAGGTATCAATTTCGGTTTTTATTCGAAGTTTTTCAGTTCTTAGTTCCTGAAATTCTTTTTAAAATGCCTGTGTGAAAGTCGAAATGTCAATTTCGGATATTATATGTGGAGTGAAAGTGTTTCAGCAATCACAATATTGGAACTGAAGGCCTCAATGAAGAAACCATAAAAAGTTTTGTGTTGAGATCCTCCACAATGCTCACATGAAATCACCATGAAACTAGATGAGATATGATATGGGTTTATTTTAATGTTCCTGTAAAGCAGATTTATTGTTAATGTTGTATAATTCAATTTTGAAAAGATTTATTGGCCATTTTGACTGGAAGCATATAAACTCCACCTTTTTGACTTATCAGTTTTCTTTTCTATGTTGGTTTGTTTTTATTTTAAGGAACCTAGATTATATGATAATGTATTCAAATAGATATACCTATTAGAACAAAGTGAAGTGCAAAAACTACCAGGAAGTGACAGTTGATATAGATTCATCATTTTGTGGAGATTTGATAAACTCATTTAGAAGAAATGATAGTGTTCAAATAAATGATTTAAAAAATACATAGTTTTATTGGGTAAATAAGAGTAAATGGCTTTCTTTAGCATGTCATATGTTTTTCTTAATAGAATAATTTGGGAAATGTAACACAATAATAACAAATCAGTATTCAAATCTTTTAATCATTGGTGAATGAAATAGATTCCCTTCAGACTGAGACTACAACTCATAAAAAATGCAATAATAAACATTCTTGAGAATGTTAAATTCCTAAATCCAAATAATACTGCCAAGCAAGCATATGATAATACACAACACCAGAATCACCCAAAACTTCATATAATTATCAGAAACATTATTGTTGTGTGTCATATAGGTTGTTGTTGGTTTTGTATTTACAGTGGAACTTTCTTCATTATAAATCTTCCCTACTTGTTCATTTCCATGTTGCTCCAACTGCATATGATTATTTGATATTTGCCTGAGCCTGTAATAAATTACAAAATGATTAAAATGAACCAAATGAGGTGGAGAAGAGGTGGTAGCATAGTGACAACAATAATGAAAAATCGAACTTACCACTGAAACAATCATCATGAGTGCTTGCTACAAACATAAATTCCGAGATAGCTTTCTCTATCTTCAAGATCATCTTCCATTTCTAGGCTACTTGCCTTAGGATTTAGGTTTTCCCAAATCCTGCCCATCTTCTGCTTAGAATTTGAAGGAAATTTATGCAAAGCCTTGAGTATGTTAGAGCATTATGGGACAAGCATATTTTTCGCGATTTTATCTCCATATCACCTCTTCTAATCTCTTGCATTTTCAGATTGTGTGGTCTATTAACAACAATTCTTCACAAAATATCATCAAAATACAACACTTTCAATGCTTAAATCACTGAAAATAATGAATAAAGTTCACACTTTACCCATATGAACATATGGAGGTTAGTTTGTTGTTCACCTCTCGAGTAGTTCATGCGATCAATCATAGATGTCGCCCACTCCGTGATTTTTCCCTATTGTACATAGATGAAATGCGCTAAAATAAAACATCTGTTCATAAACTACGCAGCTGACGCAGGTGCCGTCGGATATCTCCTCAATACATTTTGGAACGGCAACGTCAACTGTAGCTACGGTAGCGGAGTCTATAAATTGAGCTTAATGACATACTCCTTCGGTGTGTCTTACAGCCTGCCATACCCAGGAGAACACATCAATTAAAAAGAAAACAATTGAACCTTTTGTACCAGTCTAATTTTTGCACAGCTAATCATCGTCAAGTAGCCACTCACGAAAATCACCATGCCTTACTTTTCTGACGATTCCAAATGGCCGCCATACCGCCGCAAAGGAGTATTTTTTTTTGCAAAACCATTTGTACCACGACGATATATACAGGGTGTCCCAATAAGGTCGGCGAGGTACGATATTTAGAAAACCATAGACCTTAGGGCTCCTAGAAAAAAAAAATTGAGGACTAAATCGGCCAAGAGAAATTGATGGAAAATATTTTCAAGTTCGTAAAATGACCGCTAGAGGGCACAACTACTATGACATAAATGAAAATTCGATTTTTCTCGGAAAATCACCATATCAAGGTACTGTATCAATGACGGAAATGAAGAGTTCAGCAAAAATTTGCGTCAGTTTGTTCTTTTACTTTTTTTCATATCTCGAAAAATAATGGTGGAAAAAGCTGTTGAAAAAATTATTTTTTAAATCGCTGTATCTCCTGAACCCTTGCTCCAAATTCGATCAACTTAGGCTCGTTTGAAAGATAATTTCACAATCATTCGAACGCTCCATTCGATTTTGATTTCCAGTTCACACCACGTCTACTAGATGGCGTTGTTCACCCAAGGTTCAGTTTTTTCTGATTTTCTCAAAAAATTCAAATGGAATGCTACAAATTTCTAAAATTTTTTTCGAAGAGAATAGTATTAGCTACAGTTTGGTGAAAACCGCGATTCGATATCTTCATTCGTTTTTCAGTTATTATACAACTATACAACAATATAAAAGGTTACCTAACTTCTGAGTCATTTATTATGAACAAGTTGTCATCAGAGATTAGTTTCTATCAGGAATAAGATGGATTCCTATTTTTATATATTGTTTGGTGAGGTAGGTACAAGTTTTATGAAAAAAAATGTGAATATTCTCATAGAAATGGAAAATTTTGATTAAAGATAATAATAGGCATCTCAATATAGGTTTCGAAAACAATGTAATTATATATTCTCCAATTTATTTGAAAATGTTTTGCAATCATTATACACACAGTAATGTTTGCCACTGGGAAGTGCACCTTCTCTCTTTGATTCACTCATTGTTAATTCAACACTTGTTTCTTGTATAAACCAATATTCTTCAGTCAGGAACAGAGCACTTTTCAAAACACACACACTACACAAAGTCTCTGATCTAAAACTAACATGCATTCAATTTTCATTGTTACTTTCATTTGAAAGAGTAAGGTACCAGAAATGAGTACATACCTTGGGATTACTAGCAAACAGGCCATCAGTAATCTCAGATTATAATATATCCTATAATCTGAAGCTAATAAACTTTGAAATAAATATATATTGTAGGTACCTAGGTAACAGGTTGTTCATCTTTGCTCATGATGTGATTATCCTCAAAACCTTTATTACATTTCCTATTGAATTATGGTTTATGGAAAATAAAATATGTTGCACATTGTGAGAACATCCTAAATATTGGACCGTGAAACGTGTGAAACGAAAACATTCGTAACATAACCAACAAAATGATGACAACGATGTATTCGATGTAAACAAAACACGCGATCAATATTTTAGGGCCTGCGCAAATCTATGACTGGCCCTTTAAATTAAGCGCTTTCGACATCTCACTCTAATTTTATTCGCTCTGTCTGACTGTATCATCTGTAAGGTTTTCTAATCTGTGGCCACGTCTGCTGATTTCGCATGATAAATATTGATTTTCACATTTTCTCAGTCATTTTGTGTTAGTGTGATTTGTTCAATCAATATCATGATTGAATAATCGAACAACATTTATATTTCAAGCGAAAACCACAATTATGAATGATCTGTCACTGTCACTTGAACACAAAACCATAGAATACCGATATTAATAGAGAACTGAATTATCGATATCGATATTAAATGCGATATGTACGCCATCTCCAAATGATTAGTGAAATATTACCGGTGTTATGATCTTCGCTAAACCAGTCTACAGGTTTTGACAAAAAATAATTGAAGAGTCGTTTCACCATATCTATATCCACCTTTGGATAATTTGTACCAGTATGGCACTAATTTTTCCTGTAAGTTTGAGGTTCAAAGAACATAAATACAAAATTTCAAACACATATACGTTTTGGAGTCAGTAAATTGAAATGTGCTTCAAAGGTGGTTGAATGAACACCTCATTTGACCCATGGCAATTTTCAAAATTGGATGTGAATTCTGAAAAAAATTCAAAACTGAGGTTGTTAGCTATTATTTTCTTGAATTCATTACAGCTGATGACATCTTACAGACTACCTATATACAGTGTCACACATAAAGTTCGCGACATATGGAAAAATAATCAAACTGGATAAAGATCTATTAAAAAAAAGAGTGTAATAAGAATGAAGAGAAATTCACCTCCATTAAGCTAGCAGAACCACCTTGGATTCTTGGAGTTTTTATTCAGCCATAATTTAAGGCTAATTTATTACCCTATTGCCAAATTTTTTGCTCTTCGTTTATACGAAAAATCTTGGGTTCTGCTAGCTTAACGTTAAGATGGCAAAACCACTTCTACTACAAGAAGTTTTCGAAGGATCTGATAACATCATAATTTAAGGCTCATTTAAGGCTCCAATCCTAGCCTAATGTCGATTTTCTTACTCTCCGTTTTTTTAAAAAACCGTGGGTTTTGCTAGCTTAACCGTTAAGCTAGCAAAACCAAACATAAAAGAAATAGTTTATGAAAAATGTTAACACACCATAATTTAAGGCCCATTTAAGGCTCTCATTGTAGCCTATTGCCGAATTAATTGCACTTTGTTTTTGGAACAAAAATACAGGCCTTGTTTTAGGGGAACTGTAATTCAGGCTAACATTCC
This sequence comes from Chrysomela aeneicollis, assembly GCA_029955515.1. Taxonomy (NCBI): domain Eukaryota; kingdom Metazoa; phylum Arthropoda; class Insecta; order Coleoptera; family Chrysomelidae; genus Chrysomela; species Chrysomela aeneicollis. The sequence goes on along the minus strand of JARUHQ010000016.1, from coordinate 7,965,903 downwards.
TAAACATAAATAAATCTACGATGTGATGCTAATTTCAACCAAATCGGACAAGAATTAAAAAAGTTACATTGTGATCAATTCTGGACGTTTTTTTTTACCATGGAGTGTATTTCTAAACATCGAAAACGCCCGGAAATCTAGATTGAGCTCTTAATACCAACTCGTGAGTGGCAACCTATCACAAGCGAAATCATATTCCATTTCTGTCAGATTCATAATTTCAGATTAGATCTATACGGCATATGCTCACACACCTGCATACATGAACCGGAGCCTGAACCAAAGTCCGTATTTTTTTCCCCAAATAAAAAGAACAAAAACTTCGGCAATAGGCTACAATGAGAGCCTCAAATAGGCCTTAAATTAGTGTGTTTAGATTTTTCATAAACTTCACCTTTTATGTTTGGTTTTGATAGCTTAACGGTTAAGCCTAGCAAAACCCTCGATTTTTTTTGAAAAAACGAAGAGCGAAAAATTCGCCTATGATCTGGAATAAGAGCTCAAAATGAGCCTTAAATTATGGTATATTCAGATTTTCCATAAACATTGTCCAATGTTCGATTCATTTAGCTCAGACACTTGCATACCTGAACCCATAGTCCGATTTTTTGTTCCAAAAACAAAGAGCAAAAAATTTGGCAATGGGCTACATGAGAGCCTTAAATGGGCCTTAAATTATAGTGTGTTAAGATTTTTCATAAACTATTTCTTTTATGTTTGGTTTTGCCAGCTTAACGTTAAGCTAGCAGAACCCAAGATTTTTCGTATAAAACGAAGAGCAAAAAATTCGACAATAGGGTAATAAATTAGCCTTAAATTAGCCTCAAATTATGGCTGAATAAAAACTCAAAAAATCCAAGGTGGTTCTGCTAGCTTAATGGAGGTGAGAAATTCGTTTATTCGATTACTGACATTAACATCCATACATTGAAAATCCACATCAGTTTAACAATGAAATGAAAAAACTATGTGAACTTTGAATTTCTGGAGATACATTTTTTTATTTTCTGGTAACAGGCCAATGTGGGTATTTCCTGGGCAAGATATGATATTGAAGTCTCATATTCATCAAAATTATGAAATTTGAATCATGTTTCGTTCGAATCGATAGAGCGAAAGAATCGAAAAATTGAAAAAAATGGAAAAAAGTCGAAATGACAGTAGAGAGTCCAAATTTGAAACAAATGTATAATATTGCAAACTTTTTTTTCTGTCATTTTTCGAAATTAAAAAAAAAACTGATTTTTTGACGATTTTTGAAAAAAATTTCAAATTTGACAGGTTTAGAGTAGCACATGAAAAACAGGAAAGATGCTGTATTCCACTCATTTTTCAAGCACAAACTAACTGCGAAGTCAAATTTTCTTAATATCTATTGATGAAAAAAACATCCATATGTCGCAAACTTTATGTGTGACACTGTATCAGGAGTCAATCGAATCAAGAAAGTTGAACAAACATCGTATTTTCAAGATGATTATGACAAAGTAGGTGCGCGATTTGGTGCGTTTTGGTTTATTTTATAGCTTGAAAATTCTTGGACATTGTGTTTGTAACTAGATTTTGATTCATTAACAATTACAAGAACAATGAAAATTCCTCGGAAAATTCAAGTCGGGATTTGTGATTCGTGAGCACGCAACAATGATCGACAACGTCGCATGTTCAATTTGGCTGGGATTGTTGATTTCATACAATTTTATTTTCATTTATCGTGTTTTTAAGTTAATGAATAATGAATTAGGTATTTTTCAAATGGCTGTGCTTGTTTTATCGGGGTATAAAATAGTAACAAATACCAACTACGATTGAGGTATCTATACCTCTACCAAGTTGAAAACGGCAGGTAGATAAATTGATCAGAATTCATTGTCGATCATTCACATCAACATTTGTGAAGTACATTCTATCAATATTACAATCAGAAAAAAAAGAGACAGAAATAGATACCTTGCCAACCGTGCCAACGCTTTGGCAATCAGAAATATTAAACTTCAAGGTTGACTTGATATACTTAGCCTACCAGCGTTCCGCTATCTGAAACAAATTATTGCTGACAGGATTTATAGTTCGATAGATTTCAGAACAGATCACTATACCGAGGTATATTTGATAGAGAGCACAGCAATAGGAACTAATACCTACAGGGTGATATATATGAAACCAACAGAGATATTTTGAGTTCATGTCTTGCTGAATATAAGTGGCTATAGTTGAACATTTGTAGGAAACGAAAACTTTAGATTGGAGAGGGGAGTCGTTATGACTGTGCAGCCCTGCAGCCTCTCAACTACCTCGACCTATCAGATCTCAGGATCTTTGATCTATTCGAGTCCCTGAATTCCGAGAAGTTTATCTGGGCTTTCGTAAAGCAAACGTTCTGCAGTTTCAGCGAAATCCTCGTATACCTCGTAGTACCGGCAACTATCACTCTCTGATTTGGCAATTTTTTTGAGGTGGTACCTCAGAGGTACCTCCTCCTCCAGTGAGGAGTCCCGTTACCAGTTTCAAGTCTTTATTGTCCAACTCGAGAAGCTACTCAGCTTTCTTTGGCGATAGGTTCACTGCCCTTTGAACTAATCTTCGTTCTGGCACTTTATTCCAGTGGGATTTCATTTAATCATCTTTCTAACGTCGAACCTCTTCTTTCAAGTGGGCCTTGAAGAGTCTACTGAAGGGTTTTGGGCCGAGATATTGTGTACTCTTCCCTTCTTTGGCAGGACAGTCTGCTTTCTCATTGCCTTCGACTCCTTTCAGTCAGTTGTCTCAGAAATCGTTTACAGTCCCAAGTTTGCTTAGACGCCCACATTATCCCTTTAATCCATTTTGGATCCATCAGTATACCACACTGATGCATCCCTTCCCAGTTGAGGTCCGTTCCCTATCCACATTTGGTGATTTTTTATGATCACTTCAAAATGCATTTCGAATCTTCCTAATACGTGATTTGACAAGCTACACGGTCATTTTGGTTTCAGTCTTGCCAAAGACTTTGCGGCATATTCAGCTTACTGTTCCATGTCAGTTTTTGGTCGAATATTACGCTCAAATATTTAACTTCTATGGAAAATGTGAGCTGGATTCTATTCAGGAGTTGGTGCTTTGAGTTTGTACTGTCGCACCAGCTTCTTATTGTGTGTAGGGCTACTTATTGCAGGCGATTGGAAATCACCTCTTCATGTCTGCCCTGCCCCTGATAGTGACGATCGGGTCATTGGCGTTACCTTGACAGTCGTGTGAAACCAGAATTGTGTAGCTTGATTTTCAGGTTGTCGACAACCAATAACCACTGCAAAGGCGCTAGAACACCCCCTTGGAGACAACCTTTTTCCACTTTCATCCAGACTGTCTTTCTCCCAAGAGTCGATTAATCTGCTTGATAAGCAAACTGTTTATTATAGAGCGGTAATAGTCTATTATTACCTCCATTGCTTAGAAGAGAAGAGGTGAGACTGATGGGGCGGTTATATTTACTTTGGTTCGTCCATTGAACGTCTGTCTCCCAGTCTTTGGTATAATAAACGCCACAATGGCTTTTCTACAAGCTTGCGCGGTAGGTACCTATATAACCGAAGATGAAGCTGGTCTCCTATAGCCTTTTCATAAAAGGCCCTGTTTTCTTGAGGGTATGTCTCCTGGCGACTTTAATGATTCGAAGTTTCTGATAGCCCTTTTGATTCTGTGACGATCTTCAGGAAAGTGTGTCGGTGAGAGAACAACATATGCCGTTAGATTCTTCTTGGAGACGTTGTACTAGGGCTAATTTGGTGATCTCCTCGGACATTTGACTTCAATGTATCGAGGTCGTATAATAGGCTTTTATGAGCCACAGCGTGTAAGTAATAGCCTGAACAATAGTAGGCATTCGCCAAATCTCAAAATAGTAAATGACTCAAATCAATTAACCATCAATAAATTAGTAACACATATTACACAAAATTCATCAGTGCGATCAATTTGACTCCAAAAAATATATTGTTCAAATTAATTCTTGATGCCAAACATCATGCGGTGTTGGATAATTCAGTTCAAATTGATAAGTATACAATAGGAATCCTGATGAAATTATAGCTGAGTTAAAACATTTTTGTTGAGTCTTGTTTCGATCTGATTATCAGTCATATAATAATAATAGAACGTTTATTCAATAAGCCATTTTACAGAAAATAAATTATAACAATGATAGTAATAGAAATAATAATACAAAAATAATAATACATGTTTTTAATAGAAAGCCTACTGAAAAGGACTATATTCACTGCCAGGGATCACTGGGATGCAATGTGAGTGATTTTCAATATTGCCCTTCGTGTTATTAACAATACTATTTTGAAATATTAATAAATTCCTGTCTTTTTGGTCGCACCTAGGTTTACACCTGTATGTGCAGTTGTTTGTGTATTTTAGTTTCGAAAGATTATATGTGTAGAACTACGTTTTGGGTAGGTATCTGTATAGTGTAGTATAAAATTTGAGACAGTCTATAGGCTGTGTATATACTTGTCTTGATGTTTGCCTATGTGTTGTCTTGATTTTTTTCTTTTTTCCTGAATATGCTTCGTTTTTTATGTTTCTAATATCTTGTGGTAATGTGTTGAATATTTTTGGAGCTGTTGTTGTTATGAATCTTTGGTTGGCGTCTTTTTGATAAAAAGGATTTTTTAGTAAGTTGTTGGTCTTTGCGCGTGTTTCATGGCAGTGTTCAATTCTATTAATCAAGTGATGATTTTTATGGATGAAAACACAACATGCATGAAAATACAAGGATCTCACACTTAATATATCTTCGTTATATAAAAGCCTTGTGGGGTACAATCTCCTTTTTTGTAGTATAATTTTAATTATGTAATTTTGAAAGGTAGTTAAAGGTTCTAGGGCATTACTGTAGAGTCCTCCCCAAACAATAATGCCATATTTCAGAATTGATTCGATCAGGGTCCTGTACAATGTGATTAAAAGTTATAACTTTGTTGTTTGAGCTAACTTTGGAGCTATCAAATATTTCACCAATATACGTTTTCAGGAAACTGTAGCTGCATTTAACAGTTCAACACGGAGGTGGTAAGATATCCTAGTTCATTTTGCCATTATTCTGGAGAACCTTTCTACTTATATATCATTGATTTCAAATAATATATCATCTTTATCATATGAGGAACTGTTCTCACGTTGTTTATTGAATAAACTCATTTATAATGAATACTCTTGTTGAATTGTAATAATGTTCACCTACTGATTTTAGGAGTTTTGGGTTATCCTCATAAATCTCCTCTAGAGAATATCATGGCGGATAAACCACTATTACTTCCACGGATATATCTTATAGATGTACCTATATTTCAAATCTGTAGTAGAAAAAGAATACATGAGACTTTTGTCCAAGAGGTTCAATCCATGTACGATCATAAAAGGAACTGAGAAATTGACATCATTGAAATTGCAATTTAGGCTCATTCATCACTGCTGTGGATATCTGATTGATATCCCTAGAGAGATATCCATTGCAAATCCTTCGATGCATATCTTATGGATGTCCATTCCAGATCCAGGGACATATCGACCAGAATTGGACATTAAATGAATATCCATAAGACATCCTGTGTTGTCTGGGATATTCGTTGTCGCCTTAATCACGGAACCAGAAATACCACCTATTACAAGCCTTACTTCTTGGTATAGCAAGTTGTGAATGAGGCATTGATAAAAAACAATAAAAAAATGAAAGCATCAGATTTTAATTCTTGTGCATGGTACCTACTCCTGAGTTAGCATGAAGTTTTCCAGAAGTATCAATATATACCTTACCGCAACATTTTTCTCTTACAGATATTATTCTTAAAGTTCTGATAGTCGTGCAGATAATCCAAACTTATGAATGTCAATTCAACATTAGTGTAGTCTTTACACCATGACGGTTTGCATGGATATAGACACCACCATCAGTGTTATTTTGATGGTTTATTTCAGTTTTCATATTGTGTTGAATTATTTATGAAACAAAGAAAATTAGTCTACCTACGTTACAGAAAAAACGCCATGTGCATAGCCGAATTATATTATTGTTGACTTTCTACTGTCCCTACAATGGATAGATACAATGTTTACAATATCTGCCCTATTGAATAGACAGGATATATATCCGTATGACGCATGACATACTGTTTGATTATATACTGCAATGTGTAAAATATCAATTATTATTTTTAATGCAATGAATTTCTAACTGATGGACAGATAAAATATGAAGGCTACCGTCGACCGTATACTCATTAAAACTTAAGGGAAGCTCTGGAAAAAATGATCCACAGGAACATATAGAAAATATTGAAATCATACATTACTTCGAACATACCTTATTCGGATTGACAACAGTGGTAGTTCAAATACATCAGAATTATTCTCGGAACAATTTGATGGTTGAGAATTAGAATAGAATTTTATTCGTCACTGAAGCTTACATACACAAATTAATCCATATACACATGCAGAAAAATATTGGACTAGTCAAAGAAATATACAATCGGTACTACAAAAAAAGCATTAAAAATATAAATACCTATAATTGAAATCAAAAGTACTCTGAAGATTCAGCGTCCTAAAACTATACAAATAGATAGATATCTGCAGTTATGTCACAAAAAAATAAATAAAAGAAATGAAGTAATCACATGTTTATACAATTCATTAGGATTATTAATCCTATAAAATTGCTTATCACATAAAAAAGTATGCAAGTTTCTCTTGAGAATACTTATTGTGCTACTCGAAATAGTATATTATGATACAAGTTTTATAAGACGCTATTTTGTCGCACGCGTTGTTTGGAGTACTGTAGTGTATTGGATTATATAATGAATAAAGATATTCGCATTCACTGAGTCACGTTGAAGATAGCATTGATGAATGTGGCAGTTGATATCAGACCGTGACAAAGTGAGGGTGGACAAATAGGAAATAGTTGTTTCATTTAACCCTCTACATCGAGTGTAGGAGAGACACAATAAATAGACACCACATAATGGCGACGAGGATTAAAGGTAGGAAAACCATTTACAATAATTTATAACAGCAATGGCAAAATAGAGACCATGAATAGGATACATGGCAAAATAGAGTCCATGAATACGATACATGGCAAAATAGAGTCCATGAATACGATACATGGCAAAATAGAGTCCATGAATACGATACATGGCAAAATAGAGTCCATGAATACGATACATGGCAAAATAGAGACCATGAATAGGATACATGGCAAAATAGAGTCCATGAATACGATACATGGCAAAATAGAGTCCATGAATACGATACATGGCAAAATAGAGTCCGTGAATACGATACACGGCAAAATAGAAAGATTGTGACCATGAATAGGATACATGGGAAAATACAAGCATATGGAAACAGAATTTATGAAAAAGTCACATAAATTCGAATTCATACTACGAATGAGAAAGGTAGCTATGATAGATGGAATCTATGAATTTGACACATAGATTTCCACAAAATTTGGAAATGAACTATGAATTTGACACATAGATTCTCAATCGCAGCATTATTATAATGTATTGAATCTATGAATTTGACACATAGATTTTCAATTACAGAATCCTGAAATGGCCAATATGACACCACTAGAACCGTTCAACTGTGATGGTGAAATTAGGTTCGTTGGAATTAAATGGGAAAAATGGAAGAGAGGCCTAGAAGTTTACTTAGAAGCCGCCAAAATCCAAAACTCTTCACAGAAGAGAGCTACCCTATTGCACACTGGAGGTTAAGGCTTGCAAGACATTTATTATAATTTGCCAGGAGCTCACGTATCAGAGAATGAAAGTACCAAAGAGGGCACCATTGATGTGTTCAAGGTAGCATTGGAAAAACTCGATCAATATTTTTCTCAAAAACAGAGTAAAGTATACGAGCGACATATTTTTCGTCTGATAAAGCAGGAAAGTGATGAAAAAATTTAAAAATTCCTTATACGATTGAGAAATCAAGCGACGAAATGCAAATTTGCTAATCAAGAAGAGAACCTTATCGACCAGATAGTCGAAAAATGTCAGTCTACCGAGTTGAAAAAGAAAATCCTCGCTATATAGGCGATACCATCAATTTAGATACAATTGTTGCAGAAGCAATTGCACTCGAGGCGGTTGAAAGACAGTTACAGCAATTCAATGAAAGAGAAAGTCGTCCTGAAGAAATAAATGAAATTTCAAAAAAGCGAAAACCAAATGAAAAACAGGAAGGAAGATACCATCGAACAGAAGTCAAAGCTTGCTACCGTTGCGGATCAACCAAACATTTGGCGAACAGAAGTCAAAGCTTGCTACCGTTGCGGATCAACCAAACATTTGGCTTCAAATTGTCCAGAAATAAACTCCATTTGCAGCAAGTGTGGTTTCGCTGGGCACATTCATCAACAATGCAAAACTAGAGCGAGCAAGAGGAAATCATCCTGGAAGATAATACAAAAACATCATCAGACGGACAAGAAATCAAGATACTCAAAACCGAAGCGTGATGATAAAGATGATGATCGAGTGGACTATGTATTTCACGTCGATCGTGATTATGATCTGGTGTGCTCTATAGCTGGAATTCCTGTTGAAATGGTAGTTGATTCAGGTAGTACTTGTAATATATTGTGCGACAAAACGTGGGAACAACTAAAGACTTCAAAAGTGAAGGTATTCAACCAAATCAAGAATCCTGAAAAAGTGTTCATGGCATACGCTAGCAAAAAGCCATTAGACATTTTAGGTTGTTTCGACGCCGAAATCAAAATAAATGGTAAAACTATAAGCACTACATTCTATGTGGTGAAAAATGGCTCAAAAAATCTACTGGGTAGGAACACTGCGAAGTCTTTAGGGGTACTACGTATTGGAACAGATTTTCATATCAATCACGTATCCAATTTTCCTGAATTCAAAAATGTGTTGGTGAACATACCCATCGATGAAAATGTAAAACCAATCGTTCAACCATATCGAAGAATCCCAATTCCACTTGAAAGCAAAGTAAACAATAAAATTGAGGAACTTGTGGATTCCGATATAATTGAACCGGTGGATATGCCGTCCAAATGAGTTTCACCTATGGTTCCAGTATTGAAACCTAATGGGGAAATAAGGATCTGTATTGATATGAGAAGGGCAAATGAAGCAATTATAAGAGAAAATCATCCGTTACCGACCATGGACCAACTTTCAACACAATTTCGAAAAGCTAATTTATTCTCTAGACTGGATATTAGAAATGCTTTTCACCAAATTGAAGAATTCACGATATATCACAACTTTCATTTCTAGAAAAGGGCATGAAGCCATTGGACAAATATATGTCAGTTATCAAATATTTTCGAACACCAAATTCAATAGAGGAACTACAAAGTTTCTTTGGGTTGGTCAACTATATTGGTAAGTGGATTCCTAATCTAGCCACCATAACCGAACCACTAAGACAGTTGTTACGCCTCAAATTGGGTAAACACGGAAAAATTGGAAAACATTGGCTAATAAACTAAAATGTAGCATTTCTTAAATTGAAAGAATCTTTGAGCAGCATCGAAACCCTAGGCTACTACGACCCTCAAGAGAGAACACGGGTCATAGCAGACGCCAGCCCTGTAGCGCTTGGAGCAGTTTTAATACAGTACGACTCGGAAGGTCCACGAGTAATAGCGTATGGAAATAAAAGTCTGTCAGACTGCGAAAAGCAATATTGCCAGACAGAAAAAGAAGCTTTAGCTCTTGTCTGGGCGATGGAACATTTTCACATTTATTTATATGGCAAAGTGGGATTTGAACTAGTTACCGATCATAAGCCACTGGAAGTAACCTTTGGCCCCAAGTCAAAACCATGTGCCAGAATAGAAAGATGGGTACTGCGATTGCAGTCCTATAATTTGAAAGTTGTCTATCGCCAGGCAAGACTAATACCTATAGCAGACCCTCTATCAAGACTTTGTGACACATCCGACAGATCGTCGAACATTCGCGACCCGTAGCTGTTTCATTATCAGACATTCAAAAACTGATTTGGAAATATTGAAAGTGAAAAAATGGCTGTCGCACAACGAGAAGGACGACTCTATAAACAAATTTCAATCATTTGAAACGGAGTTATGTTTTATGAAGACTTCCTTCTGAGAAGTAATAAAATTGTGATTCCAACAACCCTCAGACAGAACGTATTACAAGCAGCCCATGAAGGTCATCCGGGTATCGTACCGATGAAAAATAGGCTACGTACTTAAGTATGGTGGCCCAAAATAGACTCAGACGCGGAAAAATTGGTGCGAAGCTGCAAAGGTCACAGCACCAAATCCGCCGCATCCAATGAAACGACGTCAGTTACCAACCGAAGCCTGGATAGATGTAGCGATGGATTTTTTAGGTCCCTTACCAAGTGGACATCATCTCTTGGTTGTAATCGACTATTTCAGTCGATGTAAAGAGATAAAAATTATGACAACAACGACTGCCAGTAACACCATAAAAGCAGTCCAAGAAATATTTTCACGTTTGGGATACCCAGTATCTATTACAGCTGACAACGGTAAACAGTTCAGTGGTACAGAAATGGAAGATTTTTGTAAAGAATCGGGCATTAAGTTGTTCAACACTATCCTCTATTGGCCTCAGCAGAATGGAGAAGTTGAGCGTCAAAATAGGGACATTGTAAAGCGACTTAACAACAGCCGGTCAATTGAAACCGATTGTAAACAAGATTTACTGAACTATATCATGATGTACAATGCTACGCCACATTCCACAACCGGTAAAACACCTGCCGAATTATTTTTTCGTAGACAGTTTCGGGATAAAATCCCAACAGTAAGGGATTTAGAGAACAAAATAACTGATGAGGAATTCAGAGATTATGACATGCAGAAGAAATCGAGTGGAAAGGAATATAGCGATAGAAAAGGAAGAGCACATCAAAGCTCTTTAGATTTAGGAGATAAAGATTACATAAAGAATATGATCAAATAAAATAAATTAACATCGAATTTCAACCCCATACCACACACGGTGATCGGAAAAAACGGCGGTGATGTAGAGGTAGAGAATGATGAAACTGGACAGCAATATCGCCGAAACGTGGTTCATTTGGAAAAAATGGAAGGAGAATGGAAAGTAGTAAATAAACCAAATGAATTAGAAACGTTTTCTGAAGATAGATCTGATGATACAATTCCATGAATTATGTCTGAGAAATTCATAATTTAGTATTAGTATATATGTATGATTTAGGCTATTTATATATGTTCAAATTTAGTTATATTATATTATATTATTATACTTTATAAAAAAAGGGAGAGATGTAGTGTATTGGATTATATAATGAATAAAGATATTCGCATTCACTGAGTCACGTTGAAGATAGCATTGATGAATGTGGCAGTTGATATCAGACCGTGACAAAGTGAGGGTGGACAAATAGGAAATAGTTGTTTCATTTAACCCTCTACATCGAGTGTAGGAGAGACACAATAAATAGACACCACAAGTACGACGAACGAAGCGAGGAGTGCTCCAAGTGAACAAGTGCGACAACGTGTCTTATAAAACGTGTGTCATGTGCAATTTTTCTCTATTTTGAATTGATTTGAAGAAAAAAATGGATTCAATATCGATAAATAACAGAAACATCTTCGATTGGTAACAATGATGACATTGAAATAATTAAAATCTGACGCGATTGATTTCTAGGAAACTGGTCTTTGGAAAATGTAGAAAATTTGGCAGTTGCTATTCATCAGGGCGTGATCCACGCATGCTCATATTCTGCCCCGACCAATAGATTATTTTACTAAATATAATTAATACTTAGTGGACTGCGCATTTGCCTCGCAAGCTAGGCACACCAGGTTCGGTGTTCTCAATTACCTTTGTTTTTTTTTATTTTTTTAACTACCAATCGATTTTTCCTTTTTGAAAAATTGACGAAAATAGTGATCCGGGCACTTACTGATAGGTTAGTTTGTTTGGTTCAGGCAGTCTCATTGAATATAGCGCGATATAGCGCGTTATTTTTTTATGTTCTGGTTCTCACGAAGGGATTTCAAAGTATACTTTTATTGTTTTCGATTATCAATCAATTGTTGTTGCTTTCTCAAAAATACACCGACGGTTCTGGAAATTTTCAATCGACGTGTCCAATCGTTTTTTCGACCACGCCCCTTTCATTAATTATATAATTTCATTTCATTTGGCTGATATACCTACCCACATTGTATGAATATCCTCAATGAGTTTTCAAGGTCTACGAATATTGATATACCGAATAAGGTACCCACCTACTTCTTCGATCAGTATCGAAATTTCGGAACTACTTGTAAGCTGCATGAGAAACGACAAAAATAAGAAGTGGGTAGGTTAGGTTAGGTTATGAAACGAAAAATCGTGGATCCAATATATTTCGTGAGTCATGCACAAGTAATCTGTTTTGAATATCAATTTGCACATCAGCCTTTCATCTGTTAGACCATTTAAATACGAGAAGAAAAGAGAACAAGCTTTTATACTGAAATTGTAGTACCTATATGAAAAAATCTGATGCTGATAAAATATCGACAGTATTCGAGTAATCCAGCAACGAAATTTTGTCAAAATCATTAGCTTTTATCTTCAATATTCTATTACAGAAGTGCAATAGCGCTGCTGTAACCTTTCCTGAAACCTGACCACTTAGTCGGCAGATTATTATAGTTACCTAACTAGGAAGACTTATTTGGGATTCTATTGCTCACTTAAGAACAGGTGAGATAGAAATCTGAAGAAAATCACTAATGTTTCCGGTTAGTCTACTTTGGGTATAACGGAATTACGTATACTTACTTTGCACGTGTACCAATAGAATTTAATCGCCAGGCTCCTCAGTTCTTTCATCCCTTGATTTCTTCCAGTAAGGTTCTTTCGAGGATTTTTTTGAAGTCTGAAATCCATCATGTATCCGTAAATTTGGTGATCATCAAGAAATTCGAGAAAAGCATTTCGATTATTTGATTCGAATAAAATACGACTTCTGTTTGATTTAATTTAGCCATTAATAATGTTTGACTTCTTTCTTTCTCGAGAATTTTTGTCGTATTTCGTTTTTATTCGAATGGAGGAATCTGCTTCCATTCAAATAATTGAACTCAAAATACCGCTTAGATTGATTACGTACCTTACCTAACCTGTAAGTAAATCTAAAAATAGGCAGGAATTGATCGAACCTCGAGATGTTGTTGAATTTTCTGAATTTCGAATCGACTTTGAGAATACTATACTTGTATCTACACATTTTCCAATTTTAGTTCAAAAATGGTCAATTGTGTTTCCAAATAGTCATTTGGTTTTCAAAAAGTATCAATTTTATTTCAAAATAGTCAATTTAATTTCAAAGCGCATCGAATTTATTTCATAATTATCAATTCAATTCAAATAGACCAGGGTCGATAATTTTTCAAACCAACTTTTTTCACATAACCCAAATATTTATGTTAAAAATTCAAATAACCATGTTTTTCGTTTTTTATTTTTATCTTTTACAATAAAAAGGTTTTTTTCACGAAATTTGGTGAAAACTAAACACACTGTAATTTTTTGGTTTGAAATATGTATTTTTTCACCATATTTTGACTTAATATCGAAAATACACCCTTATTTTCAATAAAAAATACTTACGTCAAAATATCTGCTTCTTTGAAAAAGTCAGTGGGCCTTTTGTTCGTTGAAATCTCTACTTTCTGATGGTGTAAGAAAAATATACATGACCATGAAAAATTTTCTGAGAAAATGCTAAAAACGAAAAAACCCGAATCCGATTTCTTTCAATCATTTTGTACAATTTTGAGCTTTTCATTGATTATTACACATTGATTATTCAAAAAACGTAAGATTCCATGTTACATTGATGAACAAAAAAAATGCAAATCCATAAAACATCAGTTATCCATTAGTTTTTGTCTCTTTGATCGTATTTCTTCATCGTTAGATTCGACAAACCTTCCCGATTCTATTGAATCTTCAAAATCAAGACCATCACCGTCTGCTTCGTCTCCAATATCATTCTCATTCTGCATTAGTTCTTCATCCACAATTTCATCTGAATCATTAAGTTCCTCGTAGGTTTCTTCTTCCACATTGGAGCAATTTTCAGAACCATGACAATTTGAGCATAAATTTGTGCATTTTAAACAATGTTTTCGGCAGCCACATTTCAAACTGTTACATCTAGTTTCACAACTGCAGCAAATAGTTTTGAGCAATATTTCAATAAACTTTGCATAGGTCACTCAGTTATATTAAAATAGCAATCAGTAGGCATTTACGTATATAATCTATGAAAAAAATATTCCTATTAACTTATTAGGTTGTTAATCATAGTAGTATATTTCGATTTGAAATTTTTTTGTTTATCAATGTAACATAGAATCTTACGTATTTTGAATAATTAATGTGTAAAAATCAATGGAAAGCTCAAAATTGTACAAAATAATAAAAAAATCGGATTCGGGTTTTTTCGTTTTATGCATTTTCTGAGAAAAATTTCCATAGTCATGTATATTTTTTCTTACACCATCAGGAAGTAGAAATTTCAACGAACAAAAAGCCCACCAACTTTTTCAAAAAAGAAGATATTTTGACATGAGAATTTTCGATTGAAAATTAGGGTGGTTTTTTGATATTAAGTCAAAATGTGGTGAAAAAATACATGTTTCAAACAAAAAAATCACAGTGTGTTTGGGACATAAAAAGGTGAGTTTTCACCAAAATTCGTGAACAAGAAATTTTTTTAGTAAAAGATAAAAATAAAAAGCGAAAAACATGGTTATTTGAATTTTTAACATAAATTTTGAAGTTATGTGAAGAAAGTGTGCAAACAAGAGTTGTAGCTCTTTTTATTATCTACAACTTTGCAATTCAACTTTTCTCCATAGAACTTGTATTTTTACCCATAAACCCCCCCCCCTCTTCCCGACCGCAGATCGCCCGTAAATTATTTTCACTTTAATTTTCGTTATATTCTCTTTCGTTTCCATTTTCGAAGGCTTCAGCACTGGTCTAAAATGCGTCAATTGAATTTCAAATTAGTCATTTGGATTTCAAAAAGCATCGATTGTATTCGAAAATCATCAATTCAATTTAAAAAACTTCAAATTCCAAAATGGTCATTTGTATTTCCAAAAATATTAAATATATTTCGTGATGCATCATTTCAATTTCTAAACTAAAACAGCACAGGCAAAGGTTAGATGGGGGTGTTAGGTGATATTTTCATTCATCTTGTTATTGGAATGCTCCTGGTTCCTATCATATCACATATTAGAATGTAGCAGACTGATTTTGAAATAAAAATGATGAAGGATTTTAGAATTGAAATGGAATTTTTTGAAATCAGGTTGATTAATTTGAAGTTGAATTGATAATTTTGAAATACATTTGATATTTTTTTAAATTAAATTGACTAATTTGAAATACAATTGATAGTTACTTTTTGAAATCAACTTGACGCTTTTGGAACTACAATTGGAAAATGTGTAGTAATATATGTACTGGGTGTACCACTAAGAAAGGACGCCGGATGTATCTCAAAAACAATTTGCCGCATAGGTTTCAGAACAACTATCTATGATGAAAGTGGCCAAGATAAAATTTCTGTAAATTTTTTTCCAGTTTCCAGGACGGCCGCTAGAGAGCTAAATTGCATTGGTTCAACGGGTTTTTATGATAATTTGATAAATCAAACATATCAAAATCGTATATCATGATACAAGTTTTATAAAACATTATTTTGTCGCACGCGTTGTTTGGAGTACGACGAGCGATAGCCAAGGGAACAAGTTATGAATCATTGCAAGTTTTCATCACACAGATTGCAGGTTCGTACAGGGTGTCCTCTCATATTTTTAACTCTACCTGCAGCTTTAACAATACGAGGTGGAAAAAAAATTGGATATAAAAGTTGTAGGGTTTCATCGGTACTATCTTTTGGTTCTTGCAAAATTGAAAATATGACAATATTTTTTTTTCAAATGAAGCACACCGTATAATATCAACTATAGTGAAATACTTTCTTCTTCTGTTTTCAAATATATAGTTTGCTAATGTTCCTTCAAGCTGTTTTCTACTAATTTCAATTTCAATATCGAAATCACCAATAAAATTTAGATTTTCTTGGATACAATAGAATATGCTATTATTTTTCAATCCACAATTTTTCAAATTTTCGAACCTGCCTATGAGATGGAATGGAAATTGGAGTGGGAATGTGGTTGGTGATCAATAAAAAGTTTATAATGCTAAGAACCGGATTGAGTAATGGCACAACAAAACGTATCTTTTGACACTGAAAGGAAAAAATACGATACATCAGATTTAATAAAAACCGATATTCCGTTAATCTAAATATTGCTTATCTTATTCAATATTGAAATCTTAATACAAGTGGAAAGCGGCTTGAGAAAACATGAGCAATCTATATATATTTGGAAACAGATAGTTATAGTTGAAAATATACGGGGTGTTTCGTTCAAAGAAAAATATGTTTTGATTTTTTTAATTCAGCGATTCATATTCGTTTGATTTGGAAGTATCAAAAGATAACAAAGCCCTATAACTTTCATATCCAAGGTTTTTTCCACCTCGTATAGTTAAAGCTGTAGGTATAGGGGTCAAAATATATAAGAGGACAGCCGGTACAGAAAAACAATATTTTTGTCGTATGACAAGATAAAAAGAGTTTATTAAAAAATGTATTTTGATCGTCAAGATATTGAAGATGAAACAATAATTTCTTGAACCTCAACACCCTGTATAGCAGAAACTGAGCAATTGCAGAAGAAAGGACTTTTTTTCTCATCTCAATGCGAGTTGATTGAAGTTGGGCAAAAACAAATTGAAAAACCTTGTATATCAATGTTTCCATTATGTGAATGTTGTTGTGTTGTTGAATAAAGACATGGATTTGGAGAAAAATATACATTTTTTTTTTCAGATACATCGAACGTGAGATGATCCAGTATTCCAACGAACAACTTGCCACCATCATAACGTTACCAACGATCACCATCCTTCTCATCTGGACCATAGCTATATTCCACAAGAACCGAAAAACATGGGGCCCCTACGACATTCCCATCGTCTCGATTTTGATCCTCTCCACCCTCAGGAATATATGCATCCTCTGTTATTTTCTCACCACCACACTCGGAGACCTCGAAAGTATCGGTCTAGAGTACTGCAGCGTGGTGATATGGCTCTTCAATTCAATTCACACCTTTCAAGCTAGCTCGCTCACCACCATAGCTGTCATAGGGCTATTCTCTGTCAGACTGCATCGGAATCATCAGAATCTGAAGCAGTTCTTGACCCCCACCCACATCATCTATCATTTGTTCTGCCTCACCACCCTGTGTGCCTGCGTTGGAGTCGCGGCTATACTGGGTCAACATGAACCGGGGGTGGTATTCAGCAATGCACCCTCGTTTGAGTGCAGATTCATGCCCTTCAATTTGGACATCAAATTCAACGTTTTCATGTTGGTGTTGCACGTTTTTCTGTCTGTGATATCCTTCGGCAGCTTAATCATCATCTGCTACAATTTCCTCAAGGTCAAAAAAACCGACTTCGAGTATTTGAAGAAATCTAATTCCGATCTGAGCGACACCAGTTTCGTGAACACCTTGAATCCGGAAAACAATTATTACGACACTTACACCATTCAAAGAGCATACAAGAATGCAGAGCCTGGCCATAACCACCAGAGTGGTTTCTGTCGTAACAGAGATATCAATTGGAATTCGGATATGTCGAATATTTCAGCTACAGTTAGTTCGACGAATTCTAGGAGGCCTTGTTTGGGAAGGAATGTCCAAGGAAACAATGGAACAGAGGAGAATAGGACTGGGCTGGAAACTATACACCCAGTGTTGATTGTCTGCTATTTATTCTACCACATACCTTTGATCGTAAGTAACAAAAAAAATATTCAAACCGTTCAAATACTTTTATGCACGACCGGGCGTAAAAAATAGCACTTTTCCGCCCTCGGACTTCTTTACCGCCCACCGGGCGTGAAATTGCACTTTACCTAAATTATTAATTATTCGCATCCTCAGCTGCTTTACTGATTTCTGGTGGGGTACAATTCACACTTTTTTCGTCACTGGAATGCATTTCGTAATGACTATTGTCTGTTTTGACAGCAAATATGGCTACTAGCCTATTTATTCACCCACCAGTCTGGAACATGAGCAAATTGTAAACCCTTAATAACTCCCTTATTATAAGAGATATAGAAAAAGTAAAAACACTCTCATGTTATGCTTTTTCGAGAGGAACATCATGGGCGTACCAAATATTGTTTCAAAGGGGTTTAAAAGTATTTGGGAACCGTTTTATTCATATCATGCTTGAGAGGTGAAGAGGTATCTACAATAAAATATACTGCTCGTGGATAAAATGTTGTATGGATTTCGGGCGTAACTTGCTTTTATGGACCTAGGCGTGTTAAGGCTGGGAAAGGCCAGACACTTTGTCCAAATCCGGGACAGGGGGGGGTTGGAGGAAACAGCAGTGGGCGGTTACCAAATCGTCATAAATCAACGGTTATCCTTGTTCAACGAACGATCTTCTCATCTAGTACGGGTGATATCGCGACTGACGTTTTTATTCGCATTGCTCGATAATCTAATATGCGAGTAATACTGGGATGCTGTCTCTCAGTTTTCGAGAAAACAAAACTGGCGTAGATTCAAATCAGACTTGCTGCGGATCTTCAACTTGATGATTGTGTATAGCAAATCACTTTTTACGACATTTTCTCTAGGCCAAGAACTTTTTTATTCTGAAAAAACACAAAAAGTACGATTTTTCTGTAGAACACGTTTTTTATCGTTCCTACCGTTATATTTCTGGAAATAATTGAGCGATCGGACTGATTTTTTTTTCAAATTGAAGTATACATGATAGCGCTTCTTGCCATATACAATATTGGTGAAAAATTCATGTTCATCAATTTCTAGAACTGTAGCAAATTTCAACTTGTTATTTTCGGAATGACAATTTTCAGTAATCGAGAAAAAAATTTGTTTATGAAAATTTTTGCATACATGCTGCGAACAAAATTGAGCCAATAGATGAAATAAGTTTCCAGAATGAAAATTTTTCATGTAGCAGATATCTACATGTACTTATTTAATGAGACAATACTACATTATCGCGCGCTCGGCGCTCGGCTCTCTCCTCACACAGTCAGCCAACTGGTATTTGTGTTCATAATGTGTAGTCGAGCTTTCATCAGTATATCAAATGAGAGGAAAATATACATTATTGGTATGAATAAAGTATCTACCTATTTAATGAGTTGGTATTAAATAACTCCATTCATTTTTTTATGTTGACAAAATAATAGTTAAACACATTGCTGCCTCATGATGGCATATTATGCCTTCTTCCAGTCCAATTCTGGCATCGTATAGGTTAGATAATTCTCCTTCGGTTAGGTATGCCATCATGTGAAATCTGTATAACTTCATAAAACATTGTGTATACTAAACGTTTGTGGTATACTTATCCGATTTATCATGAAAGTTTCATGGTATAATATAATGGAAATTGCATTGTAATTAAAAAATCAGACAAATGTTAATTGAAAAGAAAAAAACACGTAAGTTGCGATATAAAATTTTAAAGAATCAAGCATTGTCTTATATCACTCACTGAATATCGAATTTTTTCGTAAAACTGACAGATGCCACTCGGTAAACATTCAGAGGACAACTACTATGCTTCCGTGGAACAAACAAATCTCTCCGAAATATTCGACGAAAGTAGAAAAATGGCGTCTATACCTATTTGGAACTATGTCTAGTTGGGCAGTATCCCCTACCATCATTTTTTCAAAAAGTTCAAAAGGAGGTACCCATTAAAAATGAACTTATGAATTTCGTGATTTTATTTTCAATTTCTGAAAATTGAGATTCTGAAAATATTTTCCTGACTTCTTTAGGTTGGATTTCAAAAATGACATTGTTTAGATTTCGGGAATTCAATAATATTCCATTTCTGGTATTACCGAAGTTTACACGAAACGGAAATTATTATGGTTGAAACGAGCAATTTGGAAAATCCATGTTAACGAGTTTTCAAAAAATACACGTTCAATGTATTACTGACACCCCTTCAATTGTTTATATTTTCAAACCATTTGTCGTCATTTAAATGCTACAAAGGATATTCAACAATTTATTTTTAATAAGCATTTTGCATGTTTGAAAAAAACCTGTGACTCCACACAGTCCCAAACAATGAGTGAGAGTAGATGCGATACATTCGCCTGCATGTGTGCGGAACGAGGATCGAACACTTTATCTGATAATCGACGGTATATTCACCAGTAGGTAGGTACCTATGATGAATATTTGTATTCTATAAACATTATGAAAAACCAGGGTTGCGACGTTTTGAATCGAATAATGAAAATATAAGTAATTGATTTGTGCATTATTTCCATATTTGAAAAATTATGAAAAATCAATATGAATAGTAAAAATCAATCTTTAAATCGAAAAAATCTTATTTTGTTGATTTGAAAAAAATCATGATGCTTCGCAACTCTTACAAAATTTGGATAATTCTGTATCTATTTATATGAACAGCTTTTCAAGAGTCATATAAATTACGAGGTATAACATTAAAATAGCCATACGGAGTGATTGGGAGATTGAGAGCTACTTTCAATAACGTTGATAAGTTATATTCTCGGTTATTATCAAAGACATTCAAATACAGGTTATTATGAATATTATTTATTTACGAATAATAATGAATAATGACTATATTTTCCTAAGGCCTTCATTCTTCTACTTTTTATTTCTTTGATTTTTGAGGACTGCTTTCACTACATATTTTGTATTTTGGATATTCATCTCCCGTTGGTCCAAATATATGTACCATTTTCAGAATCATATACATTCCACATGAGAATACAATATCATTTTCTTCTCCATTTGGGTTTTTAGATCTCATTACACCTTTGAATTTCAAAATTTCAAGCTTTTCCTATGCAAATCCGCAAATTCATCATTAGTTGCACCAATAATTTCATAATACTTATTATGGTTCCAATCTATGATATTGTGTTGACTGACTCGTTTTTTCATCTTCATATTTTGGAGTATCACCAGAGGGCGCAAATATCATCGGACAATTCGCGCTCTGGACTTCTTGTGAAAACACCAGTCCATATTTCGATGTGATTTTTTTTCTGTAGGAAGATAGGGATTCAAACTAGGTCCGATACTATTTGAAAAGTGTTTTTTTTATTATTCGCCAAATTCGATATGTTCAGGAATATTTGTATACCTTTTGTATTTCATATTTTTGAAAATAAAATAGTATTTCCATTAGCTGGATCACCTATCTACTTGATGAAGTCAATAAGTCATGAAAATATTGATTACTTTACTTTATGACAAGTCTATAGAGAAAGAGTGCTATTCGTTATTGCTCACTTCTTCAGCACCCTCTACTTCAAAATTTAGACCTTTAGGATATTACATACAGTATGGTGGAAATGTATGGAATAAATTCATTATCTCTAACGTTTATGAATTTTAAGGAAAATCCCGAGACAGGTCGATTTTTATTTTCAAATTGACATCTCTTGATATACATACGGAGTATGTGACGTCATCCGCGTAGTTGTGGTGACGTCATCGATTATTTTTTTAAATTAGAACATACCCCGTCCATTTTTTTTTCGGAAGGTATATTCATTATCTATCTGACGGTATACTAATATTAGGAAAATAAAGTAATACAGGGTGAGAAAAAATTATTTTATTTAATATTTACAACGGAAATCGTTACAATAAATAATCAAATTCGTGACGTTCTGCAAGAATACAATGTGATAGACAGAGAACAAATCATTCTCGAACTTTGCTATCGTTTCTGAATATATTTGTGAAATATTCACTCGTATTCGTTCTTTCAAATTATCTGATCTTTCCGGCTTCTTACATAAACTTTTCTCTTCAAATAACCTCTGAGGAAAAAATCGAGAGGAGTTGAATCGGGAGATCTAGTTGGCCATTCGATTTACCCTCTCCGACCTATTTAGGTAACTGTGTACATTGATAGCATAATTATTAGCTTGTAAATATAAAATAATTTTTTCTTACCCTGTATCACTTTATTTTCCTAATATTCGTATATGGTCAGATAGACAATGGAAACACCTTCCAGAAAAAAAATTGAACAGGGTGTCTTCCTATTTAAAAAATAATCGATGACGTCACCACAACTACGCGGATGACGTCACAAACTCCGTATGTATATCAAGAGATGTCAATTTGAAAATGAAAATCGACCTGTCTCAGGATTTCCCTTAAAATTCATATGCGTTAGAGATAATGAATTTATTCCATACATTTCCACCATACTGTATATATTTTTTTGAATAGATTTAACCCTTTCATTACGGGCATTGTTTTCGCTTAGTGGTCTCTCAGAACGGGGGTCCCGAAGCCTCGCGCACGCGTGTGTCTCCCGTCAAGGGCACTTGCGCATTCTTGCGTTTCCCGACTTTGAGGCTACACGAAAGAATGCGTTTTCCGTGCTTAAAGCTTTTACTGGATGTCACTTTGAAAACTTTGGACTGTCAAATTGAGGTATCACTTGATGGGGAGTTGTTATTCATAATTTTTCATCTATATAAAGGAAATATATAAGGAATGGAGAATTCCATTTTGATCAAAAAATGTCATTATTGACACGAAATGAGGTCCAACAAATCTGAAATAAATGAAAGAAAATAATGAATGAAATAATAACCTCTTATTAGGTAAAAAATATTCAGAATCTCTTCGGATGCTGACAGTTCTAACGCCAGTATTCATTCTTTTTATGATAATTCTGGAAGCACGGAATGATAATCAAAATCGACGATGTTGATAATCGTCATCTTCATTCAACAGTTTTTCTAGTTATTCGCCAGTCAGATATTTACGACTCATTTCATTACTAACAAACAAACAAATTATATGTGAACTCCTCCAAAACTTACAATGAAATTACGTGAATATAACCTAAACAGCCATTTGCGCTATACCAGATTGTCGCAAAAACGCGCGCTATTGTATGGCCAAATCAACTGTAGAGGAAGTCAAAGGAATGGGAAACACGTGTGTATGGTCGCACGCGGGCAAATCCCGTATTGAAAGCTATCCCAAGCTCATTGTAAATATGCGTCTTCCGTCTATACGTCAGTCAACAATTAGCGCGTTTTTGCGGCTCCCGTAATGAAAGGGTTAAGAATTCCTATATTAAAATGCCATTAGGTAGCATCCTGTATATATAGTGTCAATACCCGATTGCAAATTATCATTCAGTTATACAATGTTAAATACAACACGGTTTCATATTTATACTGTTCCCTCTCTACTTTTACGTATTGAGATCTGTTCAACATTCAAATCATCGCAATGATAAATCCTAAATCGATCCCCGGTAAATAGAAGCGACCTTTGTCGATAGGTTTCTATTCATTCATATTGTATACCTTCTGGGTGTATATATAAATATTCTTATTTGAATATCATACATACCTATTCCTCATTATGTATGAGAATTTTTTCATTGTGAACAATTCAGAATATTTTTATTTTCCACGCAATGTATAATTATTTTATACATATAATATACCATATTTACTAGCAAACCTAGCAAACTGATTCATATAAATTTCTATTTCCTATTCTAATTTCATAATATCACCCGTACTATCGATTGTATCGTGTTTATAATCTACTTCGTTGAGTTTCACCAGGGGGCGCAAATATCATCGGATAAATCGTGCGTATTTCTGACGTTGTAGAGCCTCGGCTCTTGACTTCCTGTGACGATACTAATCCATATTTTGATCTGATTTTTTTTGTGTAGAAAGATGAAGGTTCGACCGAGGGAGGATGCTATCTCAAAATTGATTATTTGATGTAGAAATATTTTTTTTTGATTCGCCAAATTGGCTAAAAATTTGCTATGTTCAGATATATTTTTATATCTTTTCTTTTCGAAATTTCGAAAAAAGAGATAGTATCCTCCCTAGCTTGATCCTTTATCTACATGATGGGATCAAAAAATCATGAAAATATTGATTGGTGTTCAAATGAGAAGTCAAGAGCGGGAGTGCTGCATTCGGTATTCTGCGCGTCCCATTGCCCACTCTTAATAGCCCTCGCTATCGGTCTGGCTATTACTTAAACGCTGCGGTCCATAAAAGCCTATTTTACGCCCTTGATACATAAATAACTATTTGATTCGTCGCCCTTTACTTATGAAGAATATTGAATTTGTATCCCTCCGCTTTGCGTCGGAAATAACACAACCTTGAGCTGACATTCAATTATTTTTTCCTTGTACAGGTTGATTGACTATGGATTTCATGACTTCAATAGCTGATATATCGATAACTGAAAAAGATATTCGAGATTTAAAAACAAATTAAGGAGATGTCGTTTCGTTTTAAGATAATGTGTTTCCACCCGATTTCATTATTTCATATACCTAAAGCGGCGGTTTTGAATAGGTAACTTTCAATTCTATAAATGGAACCTTCCTCTGTATATTATCACATATTCTGATAATTATCACATATTCTGATAGTGATCTCTTTCTCGATTCCAAACATAAATACTATAATATATATTTTCTTTGGATGAATTGAAAATATGTACAAAATCAAATTTGAATGGAAAGTCCGGAGAAACACAAGGGATATATCCTGTATTATTTCTTCAATCACTTGACAGTAAATTACGAATATTAAAAATTTTATTGATTATAACAACTTCATTAACTTATTCAAAATCATCCTATGACAATTCTGAAAATGGGTCTTCAACTGATACAAAAAGGTTTATAAGGTCAAATACTAGGAGATGAATGATTATTCAAGATATTCAAATTTGAGGTTCGAAAATATTCTCATTTTTTTTACAACAATTCAAGCGTTTGACGACTGTTGTCTTCAATTTGTCGCGAAGTTTCTGATTTGCATTCAGATCCGTAATTTCTACAAATATTTTGTCACGTAGCTCATCCAAATTATTATCTCGTAAGTTACTCATAAAAAAGCCGAGTGGTGTGAGATCAGAGCTTCTTGATGATACCGTGTCTTCCTATCCACGCAAAAAAATTGCGTTCAAATATTGAATTATGAGGTTTTATTACCAGATCATTCTTCTAGTGGCCTTTCTTACGGAAGTGCTGAAGGGCCACAGGGCTAACAGCCGACTTTTTAAGTCGGATGCTAGCCGACTAGCCGAGCAGTGTTGCCAATAAGGCGCAAAAAGCGCAATATTTGCGCTTTTCAACTGTGTTTTGTGCCATTGCGCTATTTTATGTATTTTTGCGCTTTTTAAGGACAATAAATACAAATGAATGTCCTATCCTGTAATCCTATATGGGCCCCTATTCTTGAATTCTAGGGAGTACAAAAACTGATAGAAAAGTAGGGAGGAAATATATCATTCATCTGTCAAGAAGTGAGATAGTTGTCCTGTTTTCTACTTCCTAGAATTCAAGAATACTTAAACCAGAATGTTGGCTTTTCGACTAAAAGCCGAGATACAATGGGATTATCAGTCCCATCATGAATTTCAGTTGTGATTCGTATCTCCTGTTGTACAGGGTGGCTGGAATTCGAGCCTCATCATTGGGATCTCGTAAACCGTAAGAGATACAGGGTCGCTTAAATTATGGCAAAGTTGCGCAATTTGATGCCTAACAAAATGCTGTTCTGAAATTTGGAAAATTCCGAATACTTTCGGAGATATCCGAAATTTCATTGAACTGTTTTTCTATCGTCATTTAAAGAAATTAATCGATATGAATAACACTTCATCGTGGCCACTTTTTCTTCTCTACAAGATAGCGTTTTTAAATTTTAAATTTGACATTTCGTCTTCAAGAAACCATCATCAACTAATCAGTAATATAACTAAGGAACACTTACCAGCACCTAGACACTAGCGACACACCATATATTTTAGGTGCTAAAATCTTCAATAACTCACCTGATGATATTAAACGTGCCAAAAATGTTTTCATTCTCAAAAAAAGTTTAAAAACATTACTCATAGAAAAATGCTTCTACTCGCTTAATGAATACTTTGATACCAGGCTGTGAGCCAACAATCTGTTCAGTTAAAAGTTTATATTTAAAGCCATAATTTAATTCAATGCTTTCCTGTTGACCTTTTTTTTTACTATAGTGAATGTCTCATGTTTTTTATTTATATAGCTTGTGAAATTATATGTATATTCATGTGTAGTATACTGACCCCCCCCCCGCCCCAATCGAATCCGGTGACTATTCCTATACTCCTGTGGTGTCTAAAGGAAAATAAAGATATTTTATTTATTTTTTATTTTAATATTTCAATGAAACTCCTCACCCATCCACTGCCTAATTATTACGAAACTGAACTTCTGGCAAAATAATATCTATAATATAATAATAATATCAGTCAATTGATGAAAACTGTGCTCGAATTATCCCCCTTGCACCTATATAGGCATTCTCGTATGCGTCTTCGCGCGCGGTGGATAATTTTCCATCTAGCTCGTAGGGTTGTTATTTCAAACATTAAATTTCTGTGTAAGATATCCATGGCCCGTCGAATATCTTTAAATAAACGTTTCGTTTTTAATACCTCCATAAAAAATCATCCAACGCTGATAAATCGGGGCTTCTTGGTTGCCAATCTACTAATTGGGAAATGTTTAATTCGCGAGTTTATATTAAACACTTTGATAAGATCAGTCAATATCACGTTTTTCTGAATCCCGCAAATTTTTCAAAACATTGAACAGTCATAATTTGACAAGTGGTTGTGACTTTTCATCTCTAAGATCAAAACAGTTTTTTTTCAATTTCAATAATTGCGTTAGATATTTGAAAAAAAAAATAGATAAACTGTAAATTTTTGTCATGAAAACATTTGATAACTCATAGTTTTCGGGCTTTCCAAAGGTAACAAAAAATGAAATAAAAAATCCAAGTCCGTATTATCAGTGGTGCCGAAAAATAGGTCAAATCGACAAGATACCAAAAAAATTCATTTAGAAAAAGTGCTTGGAATCCAACGAGGACCCCATCAATTCTGAACCTGATAAAAAAATTGTTTATTCATCTACCCTTACTGAGCAAGATTGTCTTTTGTTTTATCTGAAAACAGCTTTAATAATCTGAATCACATAAAGTTGGGTCAAAACTAATCACATATTTGTGGAATAGACATTTTGCTGGAGGTTATTATAAAAACACGATTTATTGACACTATAGGTGTATAACTATGTGTATAACTCTGTATATGAAATGATGACATCAAGTGGAAAACATTCCCCTAGGAGTAAAAGATATCTGATTCCAGTTAATTTTCCCATATCTCGAATATACCGAGTGTCCCAAAATACCTGTTAAAATGGATTATCTCAGCGATTTCGAATGATAAACATTTTAAAGATGTGTAGAAGTAGTTTGTCAACATTTCGAACATATGCATGTTTTAGTTACTATATATTCTTGTGCCCCCTTTCTTTGTGATTTCCAAGATCACAAAAATTATCGTAGCCTACTGCAATCCATTCAATTTGAAATTTCAATCGATGATCGTTGGAAAGGATATTTTGAGTAGAAATCAAAAATTGCAGTCCTGGTTTTTCGACCACTAGTGAAACTAATTCAGTCTATATAATTTCCGAAAGAAAAAACTCGATTTTTGGTGCATTGTCTTGGCTGTTGAAGAATAATTCAAATAGTATCCTCATTATTTAGGTATGTTGTAAAGGTCACTCCTCTCGATATATTTACATTGAATGCTGATGGCCTTATTCCTCAATCGCTAAGCGCCGAGCCCTGATATATTCATGACGAACTTTCACATCCAATTGATAATTATCCAGAGTACAAAGATACTTCATTTATAGATACCTAATCTCAATATAATTTCTCGTAGGCAACACCATTGGGTAGGTGAGCCGACCGACTGAGTATTTGCATAATCTAAACACATATTATTTCCATAAAAATCATGGAATGGTATTAAATTAAGGTAATGAGGATGTGAATTAAGTGTAGAGAGTGAAAATTCATTTTCTAATCAATAAATACCTATTGAATTGAGTATAATTACTCGTGTATATCAGCATATGGAATATAGACAATCGCACTCCAGTTCAATATTGGGTAAAACTTCGTTTATCGCACTCCTATGAGTTGAGTTGAGTGAAAAATTGTTGGTGGAACTTACGTATTTTCACCTCCAGATCACGAATCTGAAGTCAGAACCCGGCGGTCTCAAGTATTTTCGGAGATACAGCCTCATTTTGTCTCAAAAATGCACCATTTGACATGTCAAATTTCTGCTATTAGGAATACACACTATTCACCCTTCTTTGAACCAAAACACTATACACTCATATATTTACTTGTTTCCAACACTTCTCAGCAGAAAAAACTATTATTTTTCAAAAAATTCACCCTTCTTTGAAATGTGAACAAAACAACCTTTTTCCACTGATTTTCTGGTAATTTGTATATATGACAATACGTGATTGTTTGGCTCATGGTAAGACTTTGCCAACATCTCAAATGAAAATAACCAGAAAATCAGTGAAAAAAGATGTTTTGTTTACGTTTTGAAGAAGGGTGAATTTTTGTGAAAATGACAGTTTTTTATGCAAAAAAGTGTTGGAAACAAGTGAATGTGAGCATGTGTGATGTTTTGGCTCCAAGAAGGATTAATTTTGTGTGTTTTTATTAGCAGAAAATGGAGATTTGAAATGGTGAATTTTTGAGACAAAATGG
This sequence comes from Chrysomela aeneicollis, assembly GCA_029955515.1. Lineage (NCBI taxonomy): Eukaryota > Metazoa > Arthropoda > Insecta > Coleoptera > Chrysomelidae > Chrysomela > Chrysomela aeneicollis. The sequence continues at coordinate 7,937,028 of JARUHQ010000016.1, read as the reverse complement.
GGCCGTATCTCCGAAAATACTTGAGACCGCCGCGTTTTGACTTCAGATTCATGATCAAGAGGTCAAAATACGTGAGTTCCACCAAAAATTTTTCCCGAACTCATAGGAGTGCGATAAACGAAGTTTTACCCAATATTGGTACAGGGTGGCTGATATGTATGGAAACGGTCGATTATTTCTTGAAGTAAGATAGCTAGGGAAAAATGTCAAGATACAAGAGTTCTAGGGTTTTCCAGAATCTATCACACCAAAATCTTGAAGAAATAAAGTTGCTATTCAGAACTTCGTCTTCTATCACCGTATCCTATGAACATGCTATTTTCGCGCGAAAATCATGTACAATAAATGTATTTTCCTACGATCACGTATGAAAACGTCAATAATCACACTGTTTTGTTTTTCAGGAAGTAGCTCATATCACCATGGTATTGTTAATTTGAAAGAAAAAAAGCACTAGTGTTGATATGAAAAATATCACAACTGTCGCATGAATCGATAGAAATAATTAGGTATATTGTGAAGGTACTCACTGTCAATATATAAGCGTTCTCAAATCAAATTGATATTATTTATTGAAATTTCTGTCTCGTTTCGAATTATACCGAGAATTCTTTATCTTTTAATTTCAATGTGTCTGATGCATAACCTCTGAATTCACTTTAAAACTGGAATCTATCTTCTTTGCTGGAACTATTTCGATGTTGATGACAGCGGGTGAGATCATTCAAAAGAGTACGGCTACAGTTTTATGCGCGGCTTGCTGCTTGCATCAGTTTGATATCACAGTATCACCAACGAGAAGATTCTTTGGTATCACAGATGTTTGCAAAGAGTCAAAGACGCACCAGCTCGTACGCGCTTGCGCACTACGTACTTATATGGTTCTGTATTCCTGGTTGCGTGATTACTGGCGCTAGCAGGCGTATGGTGTCAAGCTTGTTTATGTACGATGGTGTCAATATCAATAAAATTACTCAATCAAAAAACTCGTTGGAAAGTGCATTTCCTTCACTCGTTACGTTTTCGCACTCACCGCTACGCGGCTCGTGCTAAACGACTACTCGTGTGAAATATGTCACTTTCCACCCTTGTTGTGTAACACACTATTTTCTATTTTGGTTGTATAATGAAGTCATTGTGCAACGCAAATTCGTGTCGAAATAGCCTCTATTTCGATACGCATTTTTTATTATTCGGAGATTGGTACAATCGAACTGTCAAATGAAAGTCAGAAGAGTTAGGCCCAGTTTACTTCTGAGCGATTTGGATATGGTGATATTAGCAGTGAAAAACTCCCAATGTTTTAATTGGTAAATCTTAATTCAGAGTGTAATTCGATTTAAATTGACCAATAAAAACAATAACAACATTGAATTTTTCACCGCTGGTATGCAATAATCAAAATCGCTCAACTGAAAACTGGGCTTTACGCTTGTGCGTCAGATTTTAATTATTTCAATGTCATTATTGTTACCAATCGAAGATGTTTCTGTTATTTATCGATAATAAATCCATTTTTTCTTCAAAGCAATTCAAAATAGAAAAAAATGCATATGACACACGTTTTATAAGAAACGTTGTTGCACTTGTTCACAAACAACGCGTGCGACAAAATAGCGTCTTAAAAAACTTGTATCATAATATACTATTTTGACATGGTGTTGTCAAGATCATCACTGTTGGACAAAAGAACGACGCGGCGTTGTCATGGATCTGGAAACTTTCAAAGGTAACTAGATGGACTATGAACTTAAATGGACTAAACATTTTTGGATGATTTATTAGAAAGTTATTTTCAAAATTCGATATCTCGAAAACGGTTGAAATCAGGAAATGATGTGCTTTATCAATTTTGTTCTGAATCTTGAGCAGAATTGAAATTTTTATTTATTGTGATAGATTTTGAAAATCCCTAAAACGTTTGTATCTTAACAATTTCTGCTAGCTATCTTACTTTAAGAGATAATCGACCGTTTCCATACATATCAGTATAAAGCTTCATGCGCATACGAGATGGCCCAATAAAAATCTTCACTAACCAATTATTAAGTTATAGATTACCTACTTATTTTTATGAAACTTTGATTTCAATTTTGTGGTAGACACATAATATAGATAATAAGTTTACTTTCTCAAAAATTATCATCGAAAACAACGTACGATTGATTGATAGAATTTCACTTGGAGGGAATTCCTACTTATCCATATATTTGTTAATAAGTTTTCGTTTTAACAAGTTCAATTTACAGGGTTTTCACGTATATTTTAGGCACGTTTCAAAATTATTTCAAGATTCTTCCTGAAAAGGCTGAGATCCACATTTTGGGACTTGCTGAAACGATTGCAGAAATATAGTGTGTAAAATCGAGTTTTTTCAACCTTGGGAATTTTTTGTGTTGAAACTATAGGTTGAAACGGCTTACATGTGCCTATCTTAACATGTTATTTACTATCAATTGTTATTTGAATGACACTTATACAAGGTACAAAATGAGAACAGCATGAATTTGAAGGTATTGAAATTGAAAGAAAAAGTGTCACGCAGAACATTGAATTATATCTGCTCTGCTCGATCTGAACTTTGTCACGTTTTAGGGGGAAAGAAACATTCGCATTCACAGTGTGAATCGCTGCATGGACTACGAGCAGATATAATTCAATGATCTGCGTGGTATTTGCTATTGGGAAAGTATTTCTTTTCTGCTCAAGGTCTACCATACATACAAATTCGAACTGTTTTTGATATTTTTAATGGGATAAGAATACAAGGTACCTACCCTGTTTGTGAAGTACCTAGTGAGGGAGTTTCAACAACTATTTCATTACTTGCTGATGTTCAGGAACATGAGCCATCGAGCCATGACCATAATGAAGACGTCAGATAATCACTGAGATGAGAGGTTGCCCTTAGCTGGGCTGGCTGAAGAACATGATCTGGAGACTTTCTACTCCACAATGCTATTCGCATAAAAAAAAGTTGGTATTGACTTCGACAAAACTTTTACTTATAACAAAACGACCAGCAAGAAGAATCCAGTATCAATAATGATGGCACACTGAATAAAAAAAAATAGAAACCGAGTTAGAAACGAAACAGCAAACATTGAATGAAAAGGATAGAAAAAAAACTAGCAGAGAAAAAGGCGCTCTAAATTTTAGAGAAGCAAACACAAAAGAAAAGGAACTAAAAAGAATCGAGTTCTAATGATAAACTACTCAAAATAAACCATCACATATAGTCCGAAAACATGTCCTAGTGGCCTGTCACTATTGGAAAATAAAAATATCGAGATCCTCCAAAAGAAAGTTGGATTCAAAGTTCTTCATGTTCATAATGGTGGCATGAGGCATGTACCAGCTATGATGTGACCGGTTAGCCATCTGACCCTAAATGGATTCGACATTTCACCCACAGCCACGAGTAAGATAATGACACTATTTTCTGCAGAATCTCATTCAATACATCATTGAAACAAATCACCAGTGATATCCAATTAAGATTTTTGGGGGTTGAAACTTGTTGAGATAACGCAATTCAAAAACAAAACAGCATCTTTTGAAGAAGTTGACATTGGTTCAATTATTCTAGTATGTGAACAAATACTGTCTTTCTCACAATACTTAACTCATTGAGCATACTTATAGCTATTATGGAACTAAAACATGTAGGTATTTATATTTGAATGCATTATCACCTCTCAAAGACGTCATAATTAATTGGCCAAGGTTTGCTACATGCATATGTACCCGAATTATGAGGCACAATAATATCAATAGATACCTAATGAATATAAATGAGGCTCTTCCTAATTTATGAACTGAGTTTTCAATTGGACACGCTGAATTCGTACATACACGTGATATGGTTAATTAAATTGGCACACTGGTAATGATAGCCGTGAGAAAGAGACACATTGTTCTCGAACAGACTTTCAACCTAGTATGAAAACATCAAAAGCAGTTCCAACCCAAGGTCGTGGATATAGACTGTTTTGAAGAGATCCTTAGCTTAGTTACATCATTAATGTAAAAACAGCTAGGATATATCAATGCGGAAGGCTATGAGTCCTAGAGAACGAATAATTTTCTGTCTATACGGTTTTTGATCAGCGAATTGAAGATGAACCATCACTATCATATATTTTTGAAAGAGAAAATAGTCTATACAATTGAAAATATCAAATATTGTTTGAAATGAATGTCTGGTAGATTACGAGCAGAAAACAACTACTTTCCTGATAAATACCACGCAGCACATTGAATTATATCTGCTGCAACGATTCACACTGTGAATGCAGATCGCAAATGTTTCTTTCTTCCTTAGAAGATAGACGCGACGAAAATGCATTGGGACAGGCAACGCTTCGAGTGGAGATCTCACGGTCTCTACTCTGTTAACTACCCTGCACTGATGAGGGCCAATAAGCCCGAGACCGGTATGTAGGTTGTTAAGCGTGTCTGTCTCGATGTGAATTTGTCACGTCTTAGGAAGAAAGAAACAATTGCGATCTGCCTACACAGTGTGAATCGTTGCATGGACTACGAGCAGATATAATTCAATGTTCTGCGTGGTATTTACCAGGAAAGTAGTTGTTTTCTGCTCGTAGTCTACCAAACATTCATCTCAAATTATGTTTGATATTTTTAATTGAATAGACTATTTTCTCTTTAAAATTTTTGTCCAATTCATGGCTTTTCCATTTTTCACTATCATATATGTCAGATCTCCACAACTAATATCCAAAATGATTCCTGAGACGTGTTGTGCTATTTACAGGGGTTATGAGCATACATGTAATTTATTGTGTGCATAATACTCAATCATAAAAATCATACTCAGTATCGTAACATTATTTTTTATTGAGACCAAAATTTTAATTTTTGAGCGAGTGGTCGAGTGCGTGTATCGCTGACTTGTAGTCTAGAGATTCCGGGTTCGAATCCCGGCGGGGCTATTAGAAATTTTATTTATTTCTGTAGCATCGTTTAGCGGGAGGAGATAGGTGACCAACCGAACATTCTTGGTACCTAGATTTCAATCCTTCGGATTCTCAACGATAACCAGCCGAGTAGTGCTTCGGATGACACTTAAAAAGCTAAGGTCCCCGTCTTCCTTACTCACACAAGTCTCAATGAGACTTCGAGGGTTGCTTTGCAACTAAGTTGGCGGTTAAAAACACTTTTCAAACACTTTTCAAGTACATTGTACATCTTTTTCGTGATGTACTAGATATCATTTGTTTTGTTCGAAAAGTAAGAAATCGTTCTATTTAGTATTAGGTAATACCTGCTTTTACCATAGTAGTTTTACTTTTCGGCAGATCAATAGATTCAATCAAATTTCTATACACATATTGGGATTCAGGAGATTAGATAAGTTGTTGAGATGAATGTATAGGAATAGTACCATAGTGATGGCTTTGTTCACGTCTTTGCTGATATACCTTATCCCGCGCAAAACATGTACGCATATTCTCAAATTTCTTGTTGAAATGATACATGTTAACGTCAGTTTCGAGTTCACTGAATATCACACAGGAAACAGCTTTCGTAAACATTTTCTACTAAAAATTGGAGCGGAATTTTTCGTGTTTCAAGTCAGAATTGGTGAAGATTTCAAAAGGGTAGTGGGTGTTTTTCTGTCCTGCTTCTAGGCCCCTGGAAAAAGTACAATTTTGATTTGCGTATTTGAATCGCCAATGTTTTCTTCACAAAAAAGGTACTCATAGTCATTTTCGAGTTCACTGACTCCATAAGTTCATGAGTTCTAAAGTTGAAAATCATTATCATTTTTTAGGAATAATTATTTTTACCAATGAAACAAAATATATTTGAACGATAAAACAAGTGTAAGATAACCGAGGGTTTACTTCCTAATTGCAAAAGTAAATAAAAAAAACAAAATGTCCGCTGCTAGCTTCAATGCACGAGTTCAAAAAAATCACCATATTTTTCAACATAAATAGTTATTTGTTTTACTAGGCATAAAGCACTAGATTTAATGCCGCGGCTGGTGTTTCATAGCCGAGCGTAGCGAGGCTATGAAACTAGCCAAGGCATTAAATCTGCTTTTCTGCCGTGTGAAACATATAATTTTTTCTTCAAATTTGTTCCAATTCCACGCAAAATCGACTTTTTCATATTTAAATTGCGTTTCATTATCAATATCCAAATAACTAAAATATTTTATCAAAGGTAACTGGGCCCTGCGTTACTATGTTTACCGCTGATGACGTTTGTTGAATATGTTTGTTTACTGTTTACTTTGTCATTGTCAATTTTGAAAAGTTGTCATGTTAGAAATGGATTTACTGCAAAGTGAGGATGAATTGATGCAATTAACACCACCTGAGATAAGAGACCAGACGCGAGATGTGGAATTTAACCTTTTAATGGAAAAATCAAGAACTGTATATGAACTCACATACAGCAGATTCATGGAATATAGACAGAAGAAAAATATAGGATATTTCTCTGAAGATGTGCTGATTGTCTATTTTTCCGATCTTTCAAAGAAAATAAAGCCTTCAACGTTATGGTCTACCTATTCGATGTTGAAAGCTACCCTGAACATAAAAAATAACATTGATTTGGCAAAATACCTGAAGTTACGGGCTTTTTTGAAACGCCAGTCATACGGTTTCCATGCAAAAAAATCCCGAGTTTTTCAAAGAAAAGAAATCGAGAAATTCTTATCAGATGCCCCAGATGAACTGTATTTGTGTACGAAGGTAGGAATATATTGAAAATGATCTATTATGGATTAAAGAACTAATTTTCAATTTATATTTTAGGGTGTACTTATTGTTGCAGTCGCTGGGGCTTGTAGATGTGATGAGCTTTTGCAAATGAAAACAGATGATATAAATGATATGGGCGACAAATTGCTAATTACGCTACCAAATACTAAGACCAAAAGATCAAGATCTTTTGTAGTAACGGAATATTTAAGCTTTTACAGAAAATATGCAGCCTCCAGACCCTCGAATTTAAATAATCGGCGTGTCTTCTATAAGTATGCGAACGGTAAAGCACATCATCAATTCATTGGCATTCACAAATTCGGTAAAATGCCAGAAGAAATTGCTACTTTTCTGGGACTATCCCATGCGAAAGAGTATACCGGGCACTGCTTTCGCAGAACTTCGGCCACGTTGCTGGTGCATTCTGGTGGGGACATAACAATGTTGAAGCAACATGGAGGATGTAAGTCTTCCGCTGTCGCGGAGGGTTATATTGAGGACTCGATAGCCAATAAGTCGAACATCGGCAATAAAATATCTTCTGGCGTTTCCGGAGTATCAAGTGTGGATACTAAAGTTGTTAATTTTACTGGAAAGGAGGGAAGTGGACAGAGTTCAATTGTATTAAATAATTGTTCACAAATCACCATAAATATATCTGATAAATAAAAATTTCGTGTTGTAGTTTGTAGTTTTAATGCAATAAAACCAGTTTATTATCATCAGCATCATTTTGAGTTTTTTTAATGTCATTGTCAATTTTAATAACCAGTTTGATTTAAATTATTACTTGGAAGGTTGCCTAGCAACGAACTTTTTTTGCCTTGGCAGTAAAAGTGGACTTTTTCTGCCTAGGCATTAAAAGTACAACTTCTAAGCCTGCCAAGTGTCATTAAAAGGCCGCTTTTAATGTCATTTGGAGAAAAAGTTGATTATTCTTGAAAACGGACAATTTTTAGAGCTTACGACCAGTAGGGCCTTTTTTGTTGGCAGTTCAAATGGGAAAACAACCACTACCCCCAAAATCTTCACCAATTATGACGTAAATAACTACAAACATATTTTGAGTAGAAAATGCTGATTCCTCTGAGATAAACGGTTCCAGAGATATTCGCAGAAAACAAACTTTATTTTTAATACCCAACAACCCGTATCTCTGAAATGGTGCATTTTAGAGGGTAATTTGATAGAAATTATTTTTCATATTTCTGAACGAGCTAGGACACCCTGAAGTCCTGCGCATATATCGCTCACCGAATGCAAGAGTGATACAGTTTGGGGTAAATCAATGATAAAGGTTTTGGTGGAAGTCGAATGACTGTGTTGACTCGAAAACTTATATGCAGAATAGATTTTTCTGATGAACATTCTGATTGCTGTGTCTTTATTTTTTTTTAATATATATTTTATTTCGGTCAACCCTGGAATATAAACATATAATTCTCAGAAAAACGAAACAATTTTGACTTGTGCCATTCTTGCATTCGGTGAGCGATATTATGAAACACCCCGTATACAAACGTGCCTAGATTATGAATGAAGAAAATATGGTTTCGACGTATTGAATATATGAAGAATCAAAGAAAGAATGAGTAATTCGAAACTCTAACTTTATTGACAGTTTTTTCTATATCTGAACAATTGTAGTCAGATTCTAATCAACAAATTCTTCGTATCCAACTAAAACAATTTTCTTGTACAGCGTGTTCAATAACAATCAGCAACTCCACTGTAGCTCGCTCAAATCCAACATTCTCCCACCTTTTGCAATGCTTGATTGCAAAATGATCAATACCCATATCGATCGGGAACTTTAACCAATCGTCCAGACCTGGTTGACACTGCTGTGTGATCCTTTTCTTTCTTCTGTGATGATATTGTTTCTTTTCCTTCTTCGTCTGGAAGTCGTTTATTAGGCTGCTTTTCTTCGGAAGTTTCGATATTTTTTGAAATGTGTCTGTCTTTTGTGAGTTTGCCCTGTAAAATATTCGATTCTTCGTTTGTTGTCGAAATTTCTAATGGGTATATCCTTTGGAATGGGCGCAAAATTTCACCTGAAGATATTCTTATCCGTGCTACTCTTGGAATGTTATCCCTTCCGGGAAAAATTTCGAGAATTTTTCCAATAGGCCAATCTATTCTTTTTGTATTATCGGATCCAACCAGGACTATATCACCGATAGCTAACTTATCGTTTCTCCTCTGACCATAGTGTACTAATTTTGCCAAATATTCATTCCTAAACCTGACCTGAAGGTTTTCCCTTATTTTTTGTAAATATCTCAGTCTTTTTTTCATGTTTGTCCTGTTTATTTCGTCTAAATCTGGTACTTCAGAGCTCCGTATACTTTGTAGAAAAGTTGAAGGTGTTATAGGAACTAACTCTTCACAATCATCCGAAACATATGTGAGTGGTCGTGAATTTATGAGCGCCTCACAATCACAAAGTATTGTCATTAGCTCTTCGTAGTCAACTGTCTTCTTTCCTAGATTTCTTCTCAAAAGTTCCTTTACCATTCTCACGATACGCTCCCACCATCCTCCCCACCAAGGTGCTGTTGGAACGTTAAATTTCCAGGTAATACGTTGAACTGATGAGAATTTCAAAATTTCGTTCCAGTCTAAATTCTTCAATTGATTATTTGCTCCAACATAATTGGTTCCATTATCAGAATATATTACTGATACCCTTCCCCTCCTAGCAATGAATCTCCTCAAAGCTTGAAGAAAAGCATCAGTTGAAAGAGATCTTACTAACTCAAAATGACATGCTCTATATACAGCACATGTAAAAATAACAATCCATGCTTTTCCTTCATTTTTCAAATACAGAGGACCGGCAAAATCTGTACCAGTTATTTCGAATGTGGCAGACATATTCAATCTATCATTAGGAAGTGGTGCAAATGGTGTTTCCAATGATTTTGTTTTGAACCTTTTACAAACCACACATTTAAAAATTACTTCTTTCACCATTTTTCTAGCCTTAATTATCCAGAATCTCTCGCGAAGTATCCCCAAAATTACTTGTACTCCCCCATGGCGTGAAAGATTATGTTGTTCTTCTATCAACTTTCTCACAATAATGTGTTTATATGGCAATATGATTGGATACTTAAAAGAATATACTTCATCCGCGAAAACAAGCTTTGTTTTTACCCTTATCAAATCAGTGTCATCCTTGAAAACAGTCAGATTTGAAATATCATTCGAACATGTATCACGGAAACTTTCATTCTGTATAATTCTCATCAGACGTACTTCTGCCATAGCAACTTCTTCATATGTCAATTCATTTTCATAGATTTTCATCCCACGACATTTTTTAGAAAAACGAATCATCCATGCAATCATTCTGATTATTCGTGAATATTTGGAAAAGTAATTGAATCTAGCAGATGTGATATCATTTCCTTGATTAACTAGACTTGAAATTGTGATTTTCCTAGACTCCTCGAGTGCATTTTCATCTAAAAATTCCTTAGGTGACGAAGGCCAAAACTGTTTATTTTTGTTGAGCCAGTCGGGACCATTCCACCATTTTGTTTCCAACAACTGTTTACAATTACATCCTCGTGAAGGAAGGTCGGCAGGATTCATATCCCCCGGTACATGATACCAATCATCAACATTTGAGTTGGAACGTATTTCAGTCACTCGATTCATAACAAAAGTGGTCCAACTTGATTTTGTTTTGATCCACGTCAATACAACTTTAGAATCGCTCCAAAAGTATGTTTCCAAAGTTTGAAAATAATCAACTTGTTTTATGAATTGAAACAGTCTACATCCGATTACTGCCGCTAATAATTCTAATCTTGGCAATGTAACACTTTTTATGGGACTTATTCTCGATTTTGCTTGTAACAGGTGACTATAGGTGAGTTGATTCGTTTCAATTCGAATAAAAATACAAGCAGCATAAGCTAACTTAGAGGCATCGCAAAAAATGTGTATTGTAACATTCTTTTGAGATAAGTTGATTCTGAATAGTGAACGTGGTATGCTACATAACTGTAATAAATGAATTTGTTTCAACCACTTCTGAAAACTTTTAATAATATCATCCGGCAATTTGGTATCCCAATTGATTTTCAACTTCCAAGTTTCTTGTAGAAGTAATTTTGGTATTAAAGTTACAGGGCAAGTAAAACCAATTGGATCGAAGATACGTTGTGCTGCTGATAACAAACCCCTCTTTGTAGTTGGAATTTTCATTATTTCATTCAACACATGAACATCACAACACAATGTATCTTTTTCTATATTCCATTGTAATCCAAGTACTGGAGTTATGTTTTCTTTGAGAGGCAATTCTTCATTGTTTTCAGAGAAAAACCTTGGACCATTATAAACCCATCCCCTCAAATCAAACCCTGCAGATGACATCAAATTCTTAGATTCCCCAATGAATTTATGGACTTGAAGATATACCAAAAACTACTCTGGTGTGTCTATAAATTTTGAGCTTTTTCAATGACAAATCTTCCCACCAGAGAAACCTGAGGATATATCTATCTTCTGAAGCTATACTGATTTGCAAAAACGCTTTCTTGATATCTGAAATGACTCCTATCATGCCAATCCTAAATTTAAGAATAATAATTGGAATGAGTTCAATCAAATTGGGTCCTTTCATTAAACAACTATTCAAAGAAATACCATTTTTATCAATAGCGGATGCATCGAAAACTGGTCTAATTTTTGTTGTAGAACTGCTTTCTTTTATAACTGGATGATGTGGTATATAATGTTCTTTATTATTCCCAACTATGGACGTTATTTCTTCGATGATTCCTAACTGTTCCCATTCTTTGAAAACCTTATCATAATCTTGATATTTTCCTAAACTGGTTAACCTTTTTGTTGTCGCCAAAAACCTGTTTTCTGCTATGATTTTATTATTTGACAATACAGGGTGTCCTTCGATCCATGGTAATTTTATTTCATACCTTTTTTCTTCATTTAATTTAATTGTTCTATAGAAATGTTTTATTGCCTCTGCTTCTAGAATATCTCTCTTCTTTATTGAGATTGGATCATGGATCCCCAAAATATCTAAGCTCCACAAATCAGATAATGCTATGTCGTTGAAGCAACAAAGGCTTTCAACTGGATTTTTCATATGAAATGATCCTATTAATGTCCACCCAAGATGAGTTTCTATTGCTACTAGATCATCGATCATTTCTACTCTTCCAGTCAACAGTTTACCGAATATATCAGCTCCCAAGAGTAAACTGATTTCATTGATATTCGTTTTTGTATCATTTACTATTATATTTTTCTGCTTCAACAAATTCATAATGTGAACATTTGCTAATCGAGGAACAGAATTGCATATTTTGTTCTGTTCTAAAGCCAATAATTTCAACTGAAAAGAGCTATTCAAATCTTCAATAGTGACATCAAATAACGAATGAGTTTCAGGAGTTGACTGTTTTCCGCCAAAAACACTCTGTATAATAATTTCATCTCTTACTTTTTTCAGTTTCATATTCTTAGCGCAATCAGAAATAATATAGGAACGTTGGGATGCGGAATCAAGCAAAGCTCTAACAATGCTGGAACCAGACTCACTAACGAGTTTGACTATCACAGTTTGTAATAAAGTGCCTGTAGTATTGTGACTTATCAGTACATTTTCCAGATTAAGTTCTCGAGATTTTGGAATTTCTGAAATTTTATTTTCTTTCGATTGTGATATCGATAAATCACTACACAATATTGGATAATGCCTTCTACCACATATGATACATTTTATGAATGTTTTGCATTTTTTAATTGTATGATTTGATTTCAGGCAACCAAAACAAACATTTTTCTTCGAAACAATCTCTTTTCTTTCCGTGATAGAAAGTGATCGTGCTTTGATGCAATCTTGACTCGAATGTGATTTTCCATCACAAAATATACAAATATATGCTTTCTTACCATGCTTCTCCGCATAAAATAATGATGCCGCTGTGTACAGATTAGGCTCACCTCCTTCTTGCTTATACTTTTCCGTAGATAGCTTACTTCTTGTAGAATTTTTCGTTTCCTTTTCATTGACAAAACTCGTTCTAGCTAAACTAATACGTTCTTCGCTTTCCACTTCAGATCGTAGAAAATCTAGTAAAATATTCAAATAATTAATTGATTTGTCTGTATCAGTTGTTTTCAATTCTTTTATATTTATGTTACTACGGTATCTCTCCCAAGCTCTCAAAATTTCTTCAGGAAGAGCAGATTCAGCTAATGGATACAACATGGCAGCATATTTGTCACTCGTTACACCTAGTGACTCTAATGCTCTCAATTGGGTCTCTAATTTATCGAATAACACAGCTAATGACATACCTGTTTTATTGCTAGAAGCCTGTTTCAATACCAAATTTAGTAATTCCCTAACATATACTTCAATTAGGAATTCATCCCTAGCGAACCTGGTCTTGAGTTGTTCGATAGCTTTTCCATAATTTGATGCAGACAACTATCAACTAATGTTTTCGCTACACTACCTGGCTCCATAGATTGCAACAAATATTGAAATTTGTCTTCCACGTCAAGCTCATTATCTTCGTGAATCTTTCGAAATTGACCCCAAAATCCTATCCAATTTCGAACGTCTCCATCAAATTTCTTCAATTCGATTTTTGGCAATTTGAAATGTCTCCTGACGTTTGATGTTCCTGTCTCAGAACTTGCTCCGAATTCTTTTCTTTCATTTACAAAGGCAAACTCACATTTCGACCTACACATTATCAAATATTCACGAAACTTCTCTACTGCTTCATACTCCTTCTCAATTTCTTCATCATCATCATTATCCAATGTCAGCATACGAATCTTCTCATCGAAATTGAATAATCTTGTCCCCTTATCTTCGATTTGTGATAAACGGGCTACAATATTCTCCTTTTTTATCGGCTGAGTTGTCAGTTCCATCTCCAATTCGTTACATGACTTGGTGAACATCTTCCTCAACATATCTCGTTCTTTCTTTACCTTAGATAGATTCTCCATCGTCAGTCCTGTCACGGTCGCCATTTATATTGAATATATGAAGAATCAAAGAAAGAATGAGTAATTCGAAACTCTAACTTTATTGACAGTTTTTTCTATATCTGAACAATTGTAGTCAGATTCTAATCAACAAATTCTTCGTATCCAACTAAAACAATTTTCTTGTACAGCGTGTTCAATAACAATCAGCAACTCCACTGTAGCTCGCTCAAATCCAACACGACGCTTACTGAATTCCAAAATTATTTATAACAGCACACAACAATTCTAATTATATTATTTCAATGAATCATCATAGAATCTTCAACATCTGCTGAATATGGAATCTCTATTGATGGTTACTGGAATATGGAAATTATAGGTACCTACGGTAGTGAATACTATTGTCGTAGTTTTTTGGCTTCCTTATACTTTCTATCGTATTTGAAAGTCACCAAACTTAGCGAAAGTATTTTCACATAATACTGTGATACCTTACATATGCCATTTGAATGAATTAGGAATTATCGAATTACACATTCCATATTGCTTCCTATTTATGCATAAAATTGAATGATCATGTGAGGATCACTGCTGAACAACTGCTCCACAAAAATGATTTTTTGTGCCAAGATCATTTATCATCACGTAACTGAAAATTCAATTTTGATAGATAACCAATCGGGTTTCAGAATAAACTCATGTGAAACAGCACTACAGCTCACAATTTGTAAAAAACTAACTAAGATAGCCAAAAATATGTTATTCTAACTATTTCGACAAGTTGAAATCGGCAGATATAGTATATTACACAACAAGTGTGGAAAGTGACATATTTCACACGAGTAGTCGTTTAGCACGAGCCGCGTAGCGGTGAATGCGGAAACGTAACGAGTGAAGGAAATGCATTTTCCAACGAGTATTGTAGGTACACTATTCTTCCTACGACTCCGAATACTTTCATTTCGCAGGAAGTCTTGTCAAAAATGTAACTTGAGCGGTCTCTATAATTTCACGTGGTTTTGATTGGATATCCAGTAGGTACTGTTTATTTCCATGATATTTTAATACTTTTCCGACAATTCCTTATTATGAGAATTACTGATTGATCGAATTAATTTTGTTTGGACAAACAATTTTATTGATGCGTGACAACATACGCCGGCTAGCGCAAGTAATCACGCAACCAGGAATACAGAACCACAAAAGTACGTAGTGCGCGAGCGCGTACGAGTTAGTGCGTCCTTGACCAAAAAGATACTGTGACAAAGAATGTCGTTTTCACGAGCCGCGTAGCGGTGATTGCGGATACGTATCGAGTGAAGGAAATGCACTTTCCAACGAGTTTTGTGCACTATTTTTCCTACGACTCCGAATACTTCCATTTCGCGGTTTTGATTCAATATCAAGTACTGTTTATTTCCATATTCGAGATGATATTTTAATACTTCTCCGACAATTCCTCATTATGTGAATTACTGATTGATTGAGTTAATTTAGTTTGGACACATTTTATTGATATTGACACCAGCGTACATAAACAACCTTGACACCATTCGCCTGCTAGCGCCAGTAATCACGCAACCAGGAAAACAGAACCATAGAAGTATGTAGTTCGCAAGCGCGTACGAGTTACTCGAGTTAGTGCGTCCTTGACTCTGCAAACATCTGTGATACCAAAGAATCTTCTAGTTGGTGATACTGTGATATTAAACTGATGCAAGCAGAAAGCCGCGCATAAAACTGTAGCCGTACTCTTTTGAATGATTTAACCCTCTGTCATCAACATCGAAATAGTTCCAGCAAAGAGGTTTAAAAGTGAATTCAGAGGTTATGTATCAGACACATTGGAATTTATAGATAAAGAGTTGTCGGTATAATTCAAAACGAGACAGAAATGTCAATAAATAATATGAATTTGATTTGAGAACGCTTATATTGACAGTGAGTACCTTCAGAATATACCTAATTATTTCTATCAATTCAGGGGACCGTTGTGATATTTTTCATATCAACACTAGTGCTTTTTTTCTTTCAAATAAACAATACTATGGTGATATGAGCTACTTTATGAATAACAAAACAGTGCGATTATTGACGTTTTCATACGTGGTCGTAGAAAACTATTATTTCCGAAATCCTTGGATGATTTTCTCCAGAATAAATGAATTAACCACGCTCGAGAATGTCCAGGTGACATTTTTTTGCATCTTTGTGATCCTCCTATTTCCTCATGTCACGTGCAAATCGTTATAAACTGAAATGCTTTTTTATGCAAGTAATCAACTCACCTAGCCTTAGTCTGACGTGCTCGAGTATATCCAACGATCGATTTTTTTTACTATTCTGATCGGCTGCTTTATATGCGCGGCTCTGTATAGACGGCTGAAATTTGGTGGAGGTGCTCAACAGGGTGTTTGGTATCCCCCATATGTTAATCTGGCACGCTCGAGTAAATCCCATTATCCCCGCTTGGGCTCCCCTACTACGTCGTTGTGTTTCGAAATATAGCTTGAGAAGCCAGCACGGTTTGAAGCTGGTATATCATAAGGTATACACAGAAAGTCCATATACTTTGAGGCATCATTTAAAAAATCATAATAATATTCAATCTCTTGAAGAGTTCATGTTATTTGAGAGCAAACATCATTATCATCATTATAAGATTCGTATAAAACTTATGTGAAGAATTCGGGAATTCAAAAATCTTTCATAACTTTCCTAATTATCGAAGTAAAGTGTTTCATCACTTACAGGACTGAAAATGATAAAAATGCACCAACCGACGGGCTCAATATCTTTTTCCGAAGTGATATACACTGCCTGCCAGTCGTAATGAAACTACCCATTTTTACGGTACTTGAACCATATTAGGAGGCAAAAAAGGTTGAAAGTTTCGTCTGATGCAACCAAAACTCAAGCTTGTATTTTTTGCAAAAAGGCACACCTCACAATTCCTAATATGACGAAGTTGGGCACGTCTGTTGCTATATGAATGAATGTATGTATGTATAATATATGTTTAATTCAATATACATTAGCTATGTCAAAAGATAAAAATTTCAAAATTCCATGATCTCTTATTCGTTCAAGGATCCTTCAACTGTAAGAAACAAAAATTGAAAGTCACTTCCAGTTTAACCGGAAGTGACTCCTACTATTTTATTTCAAATAGCACCCTGTATATTTTTTACAATTTTTGATTTCTACTCAAAATTACCGTTCCAACGATGCATCACACATTGTATTTCACATTTGATATAAAAAGTTAGAGTTACTTCCGGTCAAACTGGAAGTGATTTTAAATTTTTGTTTTTCTCAGTTTAAGGTTTCTTGAACGAATTGGGGATCATAAAATTTCAAAATTTTTATCTTTCGAAATGGCTGATACGAGCTCTAAGATAATCCATTGGAACATGAATACTGGGACACCCGGTACATGAGACCCAATTTTTTTTTTGTTTTTTGTTTTTAATGTGTTCCCACCAATTACTCTCCATACTAGGATATTTTATGGATATTTTTGAATGATATCTGATGGATAACTCTTGAAGATATCTCATGGATATCTTCGAAGGATATCTTATGGAAGTCCAGGTGCTTCCGATCGTCGCATCCATCGGACGTACATAGAATATCTTTTGGATATAACTGGATGTCCACTAGATATCGCTGAACAAGATTTTATAAATATCCGTGAAATATATCTCATGGACAACTCTAAAAAATATAACATGGATATCTTGAAGGATATATTATGGTAGCCCAGGTGCTTCCACTTGTCACATCAATCGGACGTACATAGAATATATTTTGGATATTACTGATGGTCTACTGGACATCTCTAAAGAATATCTCATGGAGATCTTGAAGGATATCTTATAGTAGTACAGGTTCTTCCACTTGTCACATCCTTCGGACTTATATAGAATGTATTTTGGATATTACTGATGGTCTACTGGACATCTCTAAAGAATATCTCATGGAGATCTTGAAGGATACCTTATAGTAGTACAGGTTCTTCCACTTGTCACATCCTTCGGACTTATATAGAATGTATTTTGGATATTATTGGATATCCCAAATATCCCGTGTGGATGTCCAGTGGATCCAATGAATGTATGTGTGCTGTCTGGGAATATAAACATATATTTTTTAAAAATGTAGGTGGGTACGTGATGTTGAATTGTCTGGTACCATCTCCATTTCAAAATAATACTAATAATGACTTCATGAATATTTGGTAAGAATTGATCATATAGTACAAGAAACCTACATATAGTTGAACAATCGAAGTTGTCACACCCACTTCCGGCGACACTGATGAAGTGAAACGTCCTTTAATAAGTGCTTGCATAATAGCGAAGGAAAATGAACACAGTCAATTGCGGTCGAGTGCATAGAAATGAAATCGTGATATAAACTGCTGGCCGCTGGAAATGAGATGTTGCAGCTGTTGAATTTTAAAATAGGGACTGCAAATAAAATTCAGTACCTATGGAAGATGTGGTATACATTCCCGTGGTTTGTTAAACGTATTCAGCCTAACGAGTGAAGAGTCAAGTTGTAATAGCCCCCTGTTAGTTTTTCTACAGTTGTTCGCGACCGATTTACTGGACAAAATTATTGAAATCTTATAAAGGGCTGGAGTGGGAGTTACAGGACCACATTTCAGGCTCTCAAAATCCCTAGGTAACACCCCAACCATCTTTCAAGCAGAAGTACATGCTATAGAGATATGTGCACAGGAGTGCCTCGAAAGGGACACTCGAAGGGCAGAAATCTATATCCTATCAGATAGCCAAGCAGCACTGAAAGCTCTGAAGTCATACACTTGTGAGTCTAAGCTGACTTGGGACTGCAAACAATCCCTGAGACAACTGGCTGCACACAACCAGGTCACTTTGATGTGGGTTCCAGGTCAGGAAGTTAAAGGCAACGAGGAAGCAGACTGCCTTGCCAAAGAAGGGGCAAATACACAATTTTCCGGCTCAGAACCCTTCTGTGGACTCTCCAAGGCCCACTTGAAAGAATAGGTTCGACGTTGGGAAGCGGATGAAATGGAATCTCACTGGAATAAAGTGCCAGGACAAAGACAAGCGAAAGGGCTAGTGAGCCTATCGCCAAAGAAAGCTAAGCAGCTTCTCGAGTTGGACAAGAAAGACTTGAAACTGGTTACGGGACTTCTCACTGGACACTGCCCTCTGAGGTATCACCTCAAAAAGATGGGCAAAACAGAGAGTGATAGTTGCCGCTACTGCGAGAACTTCGCTGAAACTGCAGAACATTTGCTTTGCGAATGCCCAGCGCTCTTCTGCAAGAGGCTCAAGTTCCTGGAAGGGGCCTTTTTAGAGCCCTCCGATATCAGGAACCTATAGCTATCAGGAAACTGATAAACTTTGCACGAAGTCTCGGAATCCCGGGCCTCGAATAGATTAAGGGTTATGCACAAAAGATCTTATATGTCGAGGTGCTTGAGAAGCTGCACAACCTTAACGACCCCCCCCCCCTACAATCTACAATCTATATAGGTATGGAAAAGTTTCAATTCGGATCTATACCTAGGTAAATATATTATATCAAAACGTAATTAATATATTTTGAAGCAAACAGCTAGGTGTAAACAATATATTATTGGAATCCACAATGGAGAAAATAATACCCGGTGGCGCTACTGTTCAATTGTTTCAGCAGAAAAATCCTTGATTTGAAACAATTGAATTTCAGCTCATTATCTACGTGGTGCTCTCATATACAACAATTCAGGCGCTACCGTCGAAAGACATTCGATAAATTTTCTTTCAATCATGTTCGATACATATTCGCATGAAACTGGATGAATGATATTGTTAGAAATAATCAGATCACATTCAGAATCGAATATTCATACATTTGTATTGACACCTGCAGTAACCTGTAAATTTGGTTGAAAACGATGCTAAACTTAGCAACACTTTTACCCAAGCAATGTCATCCCAAGTAGCATTTTGGCGACGATAACCACATAATACACCAAAATTAACACGGGTGTGAAGTTAGCCACATCCACAAATATACACTGAAAAAAAAGTTACTCTATCCTCATAGTCTTATTATCTGGTTTAAATGACATGTACAGGTATTTTGTTTGCAGATCTCAATTCAATACACCCCAAACCATGCCCACAATTGTTTTTCACTCTTTTGGAAGGGGTGAAATGAGGGTGATTTTCAGGGAAAAAATCATAGAAGGCACAAATGGCTTTGTACACTTTTCTGCTCGACATATGTTATAGAAAATGTTGTTCTCTTTATTCCTGATACCGAGTAGTAGTTTGCCAAGCCGTCCGAGGGGGTGAAATTGGGGTTAGTCTACTTAAAAAATTCATAGAAGGCACAAATGGCTTTGTACACTTTTCTGATTGATATATGTTATAGAAAATGTTGTTCTCTTTATTCCTGATACCGAGTAGTAGTTTGCCAAGCCGTCCGAGGGGGTGAAATTGGGGTTAGTTTACTTAAAAAATTCATAGAAGGCACAAATGGCTTTGTACACTTTTCTGATTGAGATATGTTATAGAAAATGTTGTTCTCTTCATTCCTGATATCGAATAGTAGTTTGCCAAGCCGTCCGAGGGGGTGAAATTGGGGTTAGTTTACTTAAAAAATTCATAGAAGGCACAAATGGCTTTGTACACTTTTCTGATTGAGATATGTTATGGAAAATGTTGTTCTCTTTATTCCTGATACCGAGTAGTAGTTTGCCAAGCCGTCCGAGGGGGTGAAATTGGGGTTAGTCTACTTAAAAAATTCATAGAAGGCACAAATGGCTTTGTACACTTTTCTGATTGATATATGTTATAGAAAATGTTGTTCTCTTTATTCCTGATACCGAGTAGTAGTTTGCCAAGCCGTCCGAGGGGGTGAAATTGGGGTTAGTTTACTTAAAAAATTCATTGAAGGCACAAATGGCTTTGTTCACCTTTCTGATTGGGATTTGTTATAGGAAATATTGTTCTCTTCATTCTTGATACCGAGTAGTAGTTTGCCAAGCCGTCCGAGGGGGTGAAATTGGGGTTAGTTTCTTTAAAAAATTCATAGAAGGCACAAATGGCTTTGTACACTTTTCTGATTGATATATGTTATAGAAAATGTTGTTCTCTTTATTCCTGATACCGAGTAGTAGTTTGCCAAGCCGTCCGAGGGGGTGAAATTGGGGTTAGTCTACTTAAAAAATTCATAGAAGGCACAAATGGCTTTGTACACTTTTCTGATTGATATATGTTATAGAAAATGTTGTTCTCTTTATTCCTGATACCGAGTAGTAGTTTGCCAAGCCGTCCGAGGGGGTGAAATTGGGGTTAGTTTACTTAAAAAATTCATTGAAGGCACAAATGGCTTTGTTCACCTTTCTGATTGGGATTTGTTATAGGAAATATTGTTCTCTTCATTCTTGATACCGAGTAGTAGTTTGCCAAGCCGTCCGAGGGGGTGAAATTGGGGTTAGTTTCTTTAAAAAATTCATAGAAGGCACAAATGGCTTTGTACACTTTTCTGATTGAGATATGTTATGGAAAATGTTGTTCTCTTCATTCTTGATACCGAGTTGTAGTTTGCCAAGCCGTCCGAGGGGGTGAAATTGGGGTAGTTTACTTAAAAAAATCATAGAAGGCACAAATGGCTTTGTACACTTTTCTGATTGATATATGTTATAGAAAATGTTGTTCTCTTTATTCCTGATACCGAGTTGTAGTTTGCCAAGCCGTCCGAGGGGGTGAAATTGGGGTTAGTTTCTTTAAAAAATTCATTGAAGGCACAAATGGCTTTGTTCACCTTTCTGATTGGGATTTGTTATAGGAAAT
This sequence comes from Chrysomela aeneicollis, assembly GCA_029955515.1. Taxonomy (NCBI): domain Eukaryota; kingdom Metazoa; phylum Arthropoda; class Insecta; order Coleoptera; family Chrysomelidae; genus Chrysomela; species Chrysomela aeneicollis. Next base: position 7,915,457 of record JARUHQ010000016.1, on the reverse strand, counting down.
ATTGTTCTCTTCATTCTTGATACCGAGTTGTAGTTTGCCAAGTCGTCCGAGGGGGTGAAATTGGGGTTAGTTTCTTTAAAAAATTCATAGAAGGCACAAATGGCTTTGTACACTTTTCTGATTGAGATATGTTATGGAAAATGTTGTTCTCTTCATTCTTGATACCGAGTTGTAGTTTGCCAAGCCGTCCGAGGGGGTGAAATTGGGGTAGTTTCCTTAAAAAATTCATAGAAGGCACAAATGGCTATGTACACTTTTCTGATTGAAATATGTCATGGAAAATGTTGTTCTCTTCATTCTTGATACCGAGTTGTAGTTTGCCAAGTCGTCCGAGGGGGTGAAATTGGGGTAGTTTCCTTAAAAAAATCATAGAAGGCACAAATGGCTTTGTACACTTTTCTGATTGAAATATGTCATGGAAAATGTTGTTCTCTTCATTCTTGATACCGAGTTGTAGTTTGCCAAGTCGTCCGAGGGGGTGAAATTGGGGTTAGTTTCTTTAAAAAATTCATAGAAGGCACAAATGGCTTTGTACACTTTTCTGATTGAGATATGTTATGGAAAATGTTGTTCTCTTCATTCTTGATACCGAGTTGTAGTTTGCCAAGTCGTCCGAGGGGGTGAAATTGGGGTAGTTTCCTTAAAAAAATCATAGAAGGCACAAATGGCTTTGTACACTTTTCTGATTGAAATATGTCATGGAAAATGTTGTTCTCTTCATTCTTGATACCGAGTTGTAGTTTGCCAAGTCGTCCGAGGGGGTGAAATTGGGGTTAGTTTCTTTAAAAAATTCATAGAAGGCACAAATGGCTTTGTACACTTTTCTGATTGAGATATGTTATGGAAAATGTTGTTCTCTTCATTCTTGATACCGAGTTGTAGTTTGCCAAGTCGTCCGAGGGGGTGAAATTGGGGTAGTTTCCTTAAAAAAATCATAGAAGGCACAAATGGCTTTGTACACTTTTCTGATTGAAATATGTCATGGAAAATGTTGTTCTCTTCATTCTTGATACCGAGTTGTAGTTTGCCAAGTCGTCCGAGGGGGTGAAATTGGGGTTAGTTTCTTTAAAAAATTCATAGAAGGCACAAATGGCTTTGTACACTTTTCTGATTGAGATATGTTATGGAAAATGTTGTTCTCTTCATTCTTGATACCGAGTTGTAGTTTGCCAAGCCGTCCGAGGGGGTGAAATTGGGGTTAGTTTCTTTGAAAAATGCATAGAAGGCACAAATGGCTTTGTACACTTTTCTGATTGAGATATGTTGATGATGAGAGTGATGGAATAATGTTGGCAAGAGTGTATCATATATAATATATATTAAAACAAAATACAAAAATTCAAACAAATAAACCCCGCACTATTCTCTTGGTAACACAAAAAAAGCCCCATCATCAGAAGCTTCCATTCATCAAAAAAAATTCCCATCCACGAGTTTTTTGTGCAAGTTATGAATTTTCCTTTGATATTACTTGATGGGGTTGTAAGGGGTGAAATGTTGGGCGACAAAATCAGGTGACCTATAGGGGTTATAAAGCATCATCAGAAGCTTCCATTCATCGAAAAAAATTCCCACCCACGAGTTTCTTGTGCAAGTTATGAATTTTCCTTTGATATTACTTGATGGGGTTGTAAGGGGTGAAATATTTGGCGACAAAATCAGGTGACTTATAGGAGTGATAAAGCATCATCGGAAACTTCCATTCACCAGAAAAATTCGCCATCCACGAGTTTTATTTCATCCCTCCGATTATTACCTTTCTATGTATTGGAATATAAACACTCAAAATATTTGAAAATAAAATGATTTATCATAGGTACTGTTCATGATATTGTAGATTATTTCCCTTCGACTTCTTGTTGAATGAGAATTTGCAATGATAGGGACAAAATTCATGGCCAGCCATGCTTTTTAATTCCCCATAAACGACCTATGGCGGACCGGCGTCCAACCTAAACTTTTCGCGAACTCGTGGCTGGAAGTCGTGGCTGCTTTCACACTGATCTTTATATAACACAAAAATAATTCTCAAATATTTAAAATTGTTCCAAAATTAAAAAATAATATCACAGTCTTGACTCACATAAGTTGCATATTTCAACAAGTTTATAACAAACATTGTGAAATTTTCTTCGGCATTTTGTACATCCTACCATCATTTCATTAACAGTTGTGCCACACACCATACATATATTCCTAACATTGTCTGAATTTTCTAATAGCCTGTATTTAATCAATTTTATATATTCTGGTAGATCTATTTCGTCGCAAAATGATTTCTCTTCTAAATATTGGTCAGAAAAATAAAGGATGAATACACCACAATTGAAAGTATCCTTTTGTTTGAAATGTTGTGGTGTTTGAACTTTCCAAATTTCACTCGACAGAAATGTTTTTTTGTGCTCATCATATTGTGATAGAAATGTTTTGAAAAAAAAAAAAATTTTTCTGAAAATTTCCGAGTTGTGCCTCTGGGATCTATGAATATAAATTCATGTTGATCGAATTCTGCTATAACCAGACACCAATGATTCCTATTCAAATGGAGTGGAATTATGATTTTTCCAGAAAATATAGGGAGATCATCGAAGAATGATTTTTCCAAAGAGTTAGTCATGTTGAATATTGCATGTGATTGTTCAACAGGGATGAATTTGACTTGTGAACTTTTTTTCGTGATAACATGCAAATAACAATTTATAATAGAATCTGTCAGCCATGCTGAACCGCTCAAACTCTCAAAATCTTCAATTCTGAGTTCGTTGCATAATAGCTCATTGAATTTGCAAATAACATAATTATGGAAGGTACCGCATGATATGTAATATTCTGATCTCCTGACCAATCTGTTGGAAAATATCATTTGATCTTGATGAGGCAGCTCTTGATCCTGGTACAGTTGATTAGAGATTCGACAGGGTAGCTCTCTGGTGTACTCCAAATCCTCCACATTTTCTGACCATCGTCTTTCTTTGATTGTATTTGGATATACTGGATCCACAATTTCCGGTAATAAAAAATCAGGAATAAAGAGAACAACATTTTCCATAACATATCTCAATCAGAAAAGTGTACAAAGCCATTTGTGCCTTCTATGACTTTTTTAAGGAAACTAACCCCAATTTCACCCCCTCGGACGGCTTGGCAAACTACTATTCGATATCAGGAATAAAGAGAAAAACATTTTCCATAACATATCTCAATCAGAAAAGTGTACAAAGCCATTTGTGCCTTCTATGAATTTTTTAAGTAAACTAACCCCAATTTCACCCCCTCGGACGGCTTGGCAAACTACTATTCGATATCAGGAATGAAGAGAACAACATTTTCTATAACATATCTTAATCAGAAAAGTGTACAAAGCCATTTGTGCCTTCTATGAATTTTTTAAGTAGACTAACCCCAATTTCACCCCCCTCGGACGGCTTGGCAAACTACTACTCGATATCAGGAATGAAGAGAACAACATTTTCTATAACATATATCGATCAGAAAAGTGTACAAAGCCATTTGTGCCTTCTATGAATTTTTTAAGTAAACTAATCCCAATTTCACCCCCTCGGACGGCTTGGCAAACTACAACTCGGTATCAGGAATAAAGAGAACAACATTTTCTATAACATATATCAATCAGAAAAGTGTACAAAGCCATTTGTGCCTTCTATGAATTTTTTAAGTAGACTAACCCCAATTTCACCCCCTCGGACGGCTTGGCAAAATACAACTCGGTATCAGGAATAAAGAGAACAACATTTTCTATAACATATATCAATCAGAAAAGTGTACAAAGCCATTTGTGCCTTCTATGAATTTTTTAAGTAAACTAATCCCAATTTCACCCCCTCGGACGGCTTGGCAAACTACTACTCGGTATCAGGAATAAAGAGAACAGCATTTTCTTTAACATATATCAATCAGAAAAGTGTACAAAGCCATTTGTGCCTTCTATGAATTTTTTAAGTAAACTAACCCCAATTTCACCCCCTCGGACGGCTTGGCAAAATACAACTCGGTATCAGGAATAAAGAGAACAACATTTTCTATAACATATATCAATCAGAAAAGTGTACAAAGCCATTTGTGCCTTCTATGAATTTTTTAAGTAAACTAACCCCAATTTTACCCCCTCGGACGGCTTGGCAAACTACTACTCGGTATCAGGAATAAAGAGAAGAACATTTTCTATAACATATATCAATCAGAAAAGTGTACAAAGCCATTTGTGCCTTCTATGATTTTTTTCCTCATTTTCACCCTCATTTTACCCCTTACAAAGGGGTGAAAAACAATTGCGAGCATGGTTTGAGGTGTATTGAATTGAGATCTGCGAATAAAACACCTGTACATGTCATTTAAGCCAGATAATAAGACTATGAGGATAGAGTAACTTTTTTTTCAGTGTATATTTGTGGATGTGGCTATCTTCACACCCGTAAATTAACGTTATACTTGGTGTGGAAATCAGTCATTTATGAAAAGACGCTCTCATGACAACGTTGTATCAGTGTTGAACATGACTTTAGTTAACCGACGACGTTGTTACAAGGTTAAACCCAACCGACTTCATGTAGTAAAAATTTTGGGAATGGGAGTAACGTTCCAAAAACGTTTGAATGATAACTATAGTTATGTTCAACGTTTTCCCGACGTTGAGCCGACCTTGTGAGATTTAACTTGACAGTGAGCAATTTTTTATTCGTGGAGTCATATCTTTGCATCAGTTAACTTTTTAAAATACTCACTATAGAGGACATGCTCAATGACAACAAGCACATACTGTTGGCTAAAATTCTTCGAAGAAAGAATAAATATCCAGTAAGAGAAGAAAAACTTCATCCAACCTAAACTAAAAATTATATTAATGAAATTATTCCTGAAGACAGGCAGTTTGGAGAACTTCAGTTCTTTCGGAACAAATGCTAACCTGGATGCAGAGATTGAGGAAAGCAACTAATTTTTCGAAGAACATTACTGACAATTGTATGACACAGAAAAGCCCGTTTTAAAATGTGGAGCGAGGTGTGTTCGTTAGTTGAACTTCGTTCAGTTTTTGGTCGGATAACCAATTTCAGTCGCGCTTTGGTTATATTCAGTTGTCTGGATGACTAAGGTTGAAAACAGTATATTATTATTTTTCAGTTATCTGAAATCCTAAGTCGTGTTGACGTCTATTATATACTACGCCATGTTTGATGCGTAATTATCTTCGGAACATTGTCGGCCATTGAAATTTGGGACATAAACAAACATAAACAAAGGTTAACAATACCTACTCTAGAAACGATTAATATATTATTGTATCCTCTATAGTTCGCGTTTGGATAAATATTAACTTTGAATATTATATATCCAAGTTATTTTTTTTTGTTTTTTTATCTTCGAGTCTTGAGAAATTCGCAACGGATTGAAAGCGCGTGTTTTTTGGCGTAAAACAATAGTATAGTTGACAATAAACTTAAATGCGTTGATAATTTCTGTTTGGAAATCTTCATTTTCTGGCAATACAAATACAAAAAATACAAATGAGCACACGAGTAAAACATTGGTAGTCGTCAGAAAGTTTTAACCAAGTGTCCATTTTGGTGATCAGTAATGATTTGGTTGGAACATTTACTGATTTCTGAACACCGTGGAAAGTGAACTGTCATCGCTGCGCAAGAGGGCGCAAGTGTGTAGTTGTTTTTTGATAAGATTAACAACGTTTAGGAAACGACCAACTGCTACCTACAGTTGAACGTGAAACGTTTCAAAAACCCAAAAATGATTGACCAAACTGGTGCAAAACAGGGTCGTGACAACGTAGTATTAAGGTCGACTACGCATCTCATGTTTGGTTGTGCAACTTTTTCAAACACGTCGCCGCAACGTTAAAATGCTGCTTGGGATGTTAGACTCGTTCAAACGAAGTAAGTGAAATCAAGAGATTTGAGACCAGGCCCATGATAGGCAGTGAATTCACCAGTCAATATATATCCATCTCTGAATCCATTATAGCAGAATTCTAGTAAATTCGATATTAACCTCATATATTCCCCGATCTGAATCAAGTATTCAAAGTGAACGGTTGAAACAAGTCGCCGAAATAATGTGGTAGTCTCTAGAGTGATGAGATGCAATGGTTTGAAATTAGTCTTCAAATTGCAAGTAAAATAGTCGAAATCCTGAAGATAGTGAAAGTGTATTTCAAGACAATAAACTTGACACCATGTACATAATTGATAAGTGATTCTTATTTTCATCTGAATATTCTACTTAATTATGTGGTTGCCTCTGCCTGGTGTTAATAGACATCATCACAATCATCATAATTATTATGATTCATATACATATATTATAATCATAACAAATTCGTAATTATTCGATGTCTCGTATAACGACTTTACTTTCCTTGCATAAATACTCACGAACCTTTGTTATTCGAGAAATTTTGTTATAACCCTCGAGTGGGGATCTAATAACCTGGTAGAATTTAATACAAACAAAACACAAGCATGTCTTTTCTCTTGAAAAGCCGATATCACTGTGCCCAACATAATTCAGTCAGGAGTAACCATACCATTGAAGTCATCCATTTCGATGCTTGGCGTTACCATCAGCAATAACTTTTCTTGGGAAAATCACGTGAGGTCCATTGCCAAAAGAGCATCCCATACACTTGGTTTTCTGTTTCGAGCCAAGAGCTATTTCACTCCCAGTCAGCTGCTTATGATCTATAAGGCACAGATCCGACCTGTCCTGGAATACTGTTCCTATATTTGGAATGCGGCACCTAAACATATCCTGAAACTATTATTGGATTCTGTCCAAAAAAGGGCAATTCGTCTCGTCGGTGATGCCTCGCTTACAAACTCGCTCACTCCTCTAAAACACAAGTTGGCGATTTATCTCTATTTTATAGATAGTTTCATGGGCGATGCTCTTCTGGAATATCAACAATCGTTCCCCTATTAGCAGTCTCTTCGAGATTAACCCGTCAAGTTCAGTCTTCACACCCCTTCATGAACACTTTAGAGACCTGCAGAACGTCCCTATATCCAAAGACTCGTTCATCCAATGAACATCGAGACTTTGGAACTCATTGCCTAGGGAGGTGTTTCCCGAGGCATACCATCCCCAGGAATTTAAGAAGAACACCAACTCCTACCTTCTTTCCCTTGGTTCTCACGATGTTCTCTGAACATTACAGCATATCCCTTTTACTGAGAACCAGAACATAAAAAAAGGCAATTGGCAACCAGATATATACAGTGTGTCCACTTTAAGGACTTATCATCCCTGTAAATTCGTTATATGTTTTTTGAAAATCCCTTTTTGTTGAATAGGTATTTGAAATGTCTATCTATACAGGGTGTCCGTTTTTCGAGCTTAACCATGGGGATCTCAGTTATTATAAGAGTTACGAGGTCGGTTAAATTAGGGCAAAGTTGCGCATTTGTATGCTGAACAATTATCTGAAAAGAAATTTTAGGTATCATTTTTAGTTTCTGAGTTATTGAAAAAAAACGGAAATGTTTAGCTTTCGTTTTCATTTTTTCAAGCGAAAACCAAGAGTTGGATGTTATTCAGGGACTTTTTCACAAGGCATCTAAATCTGTCATCGTATTTTCCAAGGCGTTCTTGATGTCAGAGATACAACACTGAACTTTGGTTTTTCCTATGGTCGCCATATTGGATTTTTGCATTTTTGAAAAGTCTGTTTTTTTTTCAGATTACTATGACGTATCACTCGATATGTTCGAAACTTGCTGGTCAAAATTGGCAAAAATTTTTATTTGCGAAGAGTGCTGTGGAAATAATGCCACCAATTTTATTGAAACATTCTGTACCGATTTTCATCATCATGAAACACAGGTTGACCGAAAAAAAATATAAGTTTTTTTTCGATATTCCATCTAAAAATGTACTATTATGATATTTTTGGACGAAAATATGACACATTATCATTGAGGATAATCCACCTAATTCTCCGATATACACTTTTCAATACGTCGACGATTTTTTTTCACTTCGTTATTTCTTTTCCTCAGACACATTGTATATTTTATTGATGAAAATTGGTACAGATATGTTTGAAGTTATCCTCGATAATAAGTTGTCATTGATTCTTCGCATGAATACCATAATAGTACATTTTTTTGATGGAATATTGAAAACAAAAATCGGTACAGGTATGCTCAATGTGATCTTGATTCAGAATCCATCATTATTTTTTGTCAAAAAATCCCTAATAGCAGTTGAAAAATGGGAGAATAAAATAGATCGCAGTTGGCCACGATAACAGCCAAAAATATATTCACTCTATTCTTGGATAGGCATTTCGAATACCTGTATCCAACCTATAAAAAAAACTTTTCAAAATAAATCAAATGATAACGATTTTATAGAGGTGGTAAGTCCTTAAGGTAGATACACTGTATATGGAAAGTGAGGAAAAGGAAATTGCACAAAATAATAAGCATTATGTAGATGGCGCACGATTCGTTTGAAGAATAGTATATTGTGCAACTAGTGCGGAAAATAGGATATTTCATCATCTTGTCAAACGAGTATGAAATATTCAATTTCCGCACGAGTTGTACACTATATACTTTTCGGACGACCTACATGAAAAAAAGAGGTATATCGGATTTTAATTTCCCATGACTGTATTACCTTCTTACAAGTTATTTTAATAAATGCTCAACAATGACGTTAATTCATGTCTGATTTGAATAATTTTATTTTTATTTCGTAGGTAAACTAGATTCGCCTTCTGACCATGGTAGAAGACAGACGGCGTCCTCGAGGTTGCAAGTCAAGTTGATGTGAAATGTGATCGTCCATATTGAAATTACGAATATTAATTGAAAATATATTTATGAAAGTGAAAATACAGTGAATAATAGTGAAAATCAATTGGTCCTCTTGTTTCTACGCCGGTTAGAGGCCGGATGACAACGGATTTGTCGAATAAGGGGGCCATGCTTGTATTGAAGAATTTCTTGAAATTAAGAACTTTTTTACGTAAAATTACTACTAGAGAAAAATTACTATTGAATAATTAATTTTATCTACCTGATCTGGAGAAATTGGCACCGAAAGGAGCCAGAAATCCAATAAACCAAACAGAAGAAGAAGAAGAAGAAGAAGAAGGTAAACTCACTCGGAATATCACGCACGAAGTTGAAATTTCAAGAAATCAGGCATACCTCTAAATTAAATAGGGTGACACGAAAAGTGTATTTTTATTCAAATTTTAAAATAATCTGGTGTGACCAAGTTGTTACAACGTGTAATTTTTCATTTTATTATAAAGCTACGTTTATTCCATATATTTTCTTCTTTCATTTGATACGATAACTTATTTTTTCAGAAAGTTACAAGGGTTAATACGAAACATTACTACATCATGGTGATAATAAACTAAGGAAAATAAACAATGATGAACATATCGAAGAAAACCTGCGAATAAATTCAAAAATCCACGTGCACGAATAACTACTGCAATTCGTCTTGGCATGGCCATTATCAAATTTTGTATATGAGCCTGGTCGATTTGCAGCCATTCTTCAATCAAAACTTCACTGAGCTGCTGTAAATCTGCAGGAGCTAGTAAACGAGAACGTACTTTTTTCCCAAGAGCATCCCAAACATGTTCAATTGGGTTTATGTCTGAACTTCGAGGAGGCTAATTCATTACTGGAATTTCAACATCTGCTTAAGAGGAGGGGTATGTAAGGTAGGAGAGAATTAAATATTATCACATTCTGTGACAAAAAATGTTCAATGATTACTTTTTTCGATTGTCGATATATCTCTTCAACAAACGAGTTACGATACCAAAAATTGTCTTAACTTAGGTTGAACTTTCTTCTTCACGAAAATATAATGGATTTTGCGAATGGACTCATCGTTTGGCAGAGAAGTATCAACTGTTTGACGGTTCTTGAGCAACACCCTTCTTAATACTCACTAAAAATTCTTACAACATGCATTATTATGTATTGGAAAGAAATTCGAATCGCGTATATGAATTGTAAACTGACAAGTCTGTCATGCAAAAAATAATTGAATGAGGAACATTTTTATTGTTATAAAACCCTTGTAACTTTAGAAAAAATGAAGTTATCTTGACAAATAAATTGTATGGAATTAACGTATCTTCGTAATAAAATGAGAAATTACAGGGTGTAACAGCTTGGTCATTCCAGATATTGTTTAGAAATGAGAGTAAAAATACACTATTTGTGTCACCCTGTATAATTTGGAGATATGGCTAATCCCTTGAAATTTCAACCTCGTGTAAGATTCCTTATGAGTTCACCTACGAAATAGAGAAAAAAATAATCGAATAAGACTTGAATTAACGAAGTTATGTTGAGCAAATTCCATAAATATTTATGAACAATTATTCGTATTACTACTGATTATATCAGTAGTCTCAAGAGATTTACAGATATTGCATCGCTGACGAATATAAACATTGCATTTTTTTATGTTTTTCCAATATTCTCACGATCCATTTGAAAGCATTTCCATCGTCAAACATTATTCGGGTTCCGACCAATTTTATTGGTATTCTATCACATAACTGTTTTAATTTCACGTGCTCTCAATCGAAGAAACCAGGCCGAATAAAGAAACTGAAGAAAGAATCACAGAGAGGTTAGAGGAATTCAGGACACATCTCACCTTTCGTGACCTTTCCTCAGGCAATAGGTCGACTGATGAGCTCGAGATGCTTCAGCATGCATAATAGGAACGTCGGCATTTTTTATTAGAAGCCTTTGGGTACGGAATTGAAAGTTGATTTACGAGTGGGAGTCTAGCAAAATACACTGCTCAGCATTAAGCCTGGTTCATGCTTATACGAATATCGGAAAATTTTTGCGAAAAAAAATGGCCGCTGAAAAAAAATATCGCAATAAAGTTGAAATATTTAAAAAAAAATCCGGATTTTTCATGTTATCATGATATGATACTACACCATGCACAAATCAATAATGTTGTACAGTAGAAATAATATAAATGTAATATTTATTATGTTCCGATTCACATTAATATTGCGAAATTCGTATAAGCATGAACCAGCCTTTACTGAAGTTATAATCATTCGTGATGGTAGTTATTTATTCATTCATTCATTGTCCAAACATGTAAAGTTCAATTATAAAAATAATAATTATAATAATATAATAAATGAAAATAATACCTACTAATATACAGGGCTATTCAAATTCGAGTCTATGCATGGGGATTTCCGAGGGGATTTCGATAACGGTAAGAGATAGAGGGTTGGTTAAATGGGGGCAAAGTAGCGTATTTCAGAGGTTAATTATATGGATGAAAAAAATCTGAACTAGCTTCTTCAGTTCTGGAGTTATACAGGAAAAATTGAAAAAAAAATTTGACATTTTACTGGTAATAGTTCAATATTTAAAAAACACACTGTAATTTAGATGAAAATACTACGTCAGTATAAGACATGACTCTTGGCGTTCAAAAAAATGCAAGAAAAAATACAGGTCCGTATTTGAAAATTAATAGTTGAGGGTGGCTCAAAATCTATACGATACCCTGTAGATAATTTTAATTCAGATATTTATTGGAAAGGCTACATAAAGATGCAGTAGCAAAATTTTGAAAAAAATAAAAAGATATAGGCAAAAGAAGAATTTCGAAATTCTTAATTTTTTCTGTATAACTCCAGAACTGAAAAGCTGAGTCCGATTTTTTTCATCCATATAATTAACCAACCCTCTATCTCTTACCGTTATCGAAATCCCCATGCATAGACTCGAATTTGAATAGCCCTTTATATAGCTATAGCAGAGAATATACGAATATGTAAAGTATGACTGATAGACTGAACATGGAATGAACATAATCTTATTCCAGGTAATCATATATGATCAACACTAAGTTTGAATATAAATAGGTAGTTGATCACCTACTCTATTGACAAAGTACTATCAATCTTACTGATATTTATATCAACTAATAACATGAATGAATGGTGAATGTACATTTAGGTATAAGTACTGAAGAATTTGTGGACAGCAATAATTCAGAAGCTTGGGAAATGCTTCATTTCTGGTTTCAAGTTCTCAAAAATTCAACAATATCGTGGTGGCCACACATCCTGGCTTTTCTTCTAGCTGTAACTTCAACATTGACTCCTGCTCCAAGAAGTACTTCAACTCCTCGTATGAATCCATTTTTCGAACATTCCACAAGGGCTTGTGAATGTGGTCCTGGATAATTCACATTGGCACCTTTTTCAATCAAGAGTATCATTGCTTCCACGTCTTTGTTGTAGCATGCAGATATAAGCGGGGTGACGAACTTTTTAGAGTTGACGTGATTGGGATCTGCTCCATTATCAAGCAGGAGTTTTATAGTATCGATCGAGCCGTTGCGCAATGAAGCGGACAGTGCCGTTTGTCCGTGATAGGTGCTCTTTGTTATATCTGCACCATTTCCCAAAAGAATCCTACAGACTTCTGTGAAACCCCAGCTGGCAGCTTTTATGAGTGGCGTGGCACCATAACCATCTACATGATTAACCTCAGCACCTTGAAAGCGAATAATGATTATTGGGGGCATTTCTCGTCTAGAAAAAAATTTAAGATGTGTTCTCAACCATACAACGTGGAACAGTCAGAATTCAAGATGAAAAATCTATTATCTCGTCTTGTCCAACTAATAATCAAACACAGTTTGAATGCCTGGTAGACCACGAACAAAGAACACGACTTTCCTGTCAAATACCACGCAGAACATTGAATTATATCTGCTCGTAGTCCTTGCAACTATTCACACTGTCATCGTGGTCCGAATTGCGCTTAAAGCGCTCTGAGCGCGCTTATTGACGATCCAAATGGCGCTTAGAACATCGCAATTATGGCACTGTTTACTATGACGTCATGGATGACATCACTTCTCACGCTCAGAGTGCTCACAGTTTCGAGGTGAAGCAGTCTGAGCGCTGTCACATTTGTGGCATTCATCAGATGAATAGAGTTCGAATGTTTCAGGATATTCTATATACAATTAATAAAGGTACAAAGTTGATCTCATTGAAAGACATTTTCATACCTACCTGAAGGGTGATTTGAATTCCTCTGTAGAGTATAGAGGAACAACTCTCTCAATTCGAGGTCTCAAAACCCAAAGTTAGTAGAATACTAACCTTGCTCAAAACCAACGATCTTCTTTGTGAATACTTTGTGAATACTTTGTGAATACTTTGTGAATACTTATAGTGAATCACCCGGTAACTGTAGGTGTATCTCGTTTATCAATCAATCAATCATTTTATTAATCCTTTGGAACATATAAGTTATAGGACAGGTCAAAAAAAAAAACATATAATATAAAAAGCCTATATAGGAGGACAGTTCACGAATAAAATTTTAACCAGAATCAATAAATTCTCGTATGGTATAAGGACATAGATCTATTAGGAATTTCTTTAAGTTACGTTTGAATTTCCGAGACGTCATATTTTTCAACTCCTGTGGAAGCAAGTTGTATAAATGGACACCAAAAGTATTAGGAGATCTTTTGGATATTTCTAGATGTTTGAAAGGTACATGATAATTTTCTTTTTTCCTTGTATTGTATGAATGTGTATCGCTATTTCTTAAGTAAATATCCCGATTCTGATGAATATACGTCAGTATTTCGAAAATAAATATTCCACTGACTGTCAAAATTGTATGCTCCTTGAAGAGGTTTCGACATGACTGATCTGGTGGGTAACCAACAAGACACCTTAAAATGCGCTTCTGAGAAAGGAAAACATTTTGAGCGTCTGAAGTGTTTCCCCATACAATAATACCATAAGTTATTCTTGAATGAACTTCTGCATAATAAAATTTGAGGAGATGGTTCAGGCATAATGCACTCTTTAAGTTTCTTATTTGATAACATTTTGAATTCAAAGTTTTACATAATTTATTGCAGTGTGTTTTAAATGATAATGTAGAATCAAAACACACTCCAAGAAACTTAACGTCATCTATAGTTTCAATAGTATTATTATTTATACTGACATTGAATTGCGAGATATATTTATTCTGATAAGTGTGGAAGGTTGTGTAGTTAGTTTTAGTAGTATTTAGCAACAAGGATCTATCAGAACACCAGGCAGATAATTTATTTACTGAACTAGTAATTTTTCTTTGCAGTAATTTAGCATCCTTATCTTTTATGAGTAATGTGGAGTCGTCTGCATATAATGTGGTTAAACTGTCAGATAGAATCAGAGGTAAATCATTAATATATAATAAAAACAAGACTGGCCCCAGAATTGAACCTTGTGGTACCCCTAGTGAGTTAATATCAGTTGTTGAGAAAACAAAATTCCCAGATTCAGGTATTTTAACCATTTGTGGTCTATCTTTTAGGTAGGATTTAAACCAATCATGAACAATGCCTCTTATTCCATAACTATTTAATATGTCAAGTAGTGTATCAGATTTAACACAGTCAAAGGCACGACTGAAATCACAGAAGATTCCCGTTGGACTCTCTGCTTGTTCAATGCCATCTAAAATCTCTTCATAGAATGATATAACTGCAGTCATTGTAGAATGTTGTGCACGAAATCCATGTTGATTTTCATTGATTATATGGTTTTTATTTAAAAAATTTGTCAACTGATGAAGCATAGCATATTCTATTATTTTAGATATTACAGAGGGTACCGACAATGGCCTATAGTTTTCAATTTTTTCGGAAGAACCCTTCTTCAAAATTGGAGTAACTAGGGAGGTTTTTAGTCTGGATGGAAATTTTCCTTCTGTAAAAGATGTATTTATAATATGAACCAAAGGTGAAAGTATGTAAGGTCCTATTTTTTTAAAAACAATTCCAGATATTCCATCAAAACCACAGGATGGTTTATTTTTTATCTTATTTTTTATTATTTCAAGAACATCATTTTCTGTTGTATGAGCAATGAACATACTGTGTGTTTGACTTTGAAAATTATATTGAATAGAAGTGTCAGGGTCATATATTTTGTTTATGGTTTCTTTAGGGATTTTAATAAAATAATCATTGAATTTATTTGCTAATGTTGATGGATCATCCAGAATGTCATCTCCATCTTTTATTTTTATCTTTTTGCACGGTTGATCTATGCTTCTTAATTCATTTATAACTTGCCATGTAGACTTATTTTTATTTGTAGAGTTATTTATTCTGTTGTAATAAAATTGGCTCTTGGTATTCTTGACAAGGGATCTATGTTCAGTTCTCGCAGCTTTATAGTGATTTTCTAACTGTGAATTGGATTTCTTAAGCACATGCATTTTTTTCAAATTTTCTGATGAAACTCTCACCTCATCAGTGACCCATCGTTTATTAGATTTAACAGAAAATTTACTCTTTTTGACTGGACAACTCATATTGAAATAGTGTAGCAATGTATCATGAAATGAATTGAATTTGGATTCCGTATCCTCGGATGAGAAGACATCATGCCACGTTTCCATAGATAAATAAGAGATTAAGTTGTCAATTCTGCTTTCACTGGTGTATCTTCTTGTAATCAGATTATTATTTGCCTGAGTTTCCACATTCAATTTCAACAGAAGTGTATCGTGGTCAGATTCAGTGTTAACGTCTACAGTACTACTGCATTCTTCAAAGTTAGAATAGATTTGATCTAGAATAGTATTAATGCGAGTTGGTGTGAAGTTTCTTGGAGATAACCCATATGACACAAGTAGCTGATCAAAATTATATGCCTGGAAGGCAGTCATGGAGTTTACATTGAAATCTCCTGTTAAGAAGACATATACATTATGTTTGAAAATATTTTCTAAAATATTATTTATATTATCAAAGAAGACATTAAAGTTACCTGTTGGTGCCCTGTAACATACTAATATGACTGACTGAAATGTTTCAAAATTCTATTTAATTCCACATACCTCTATGTCCTTCTCTACACAGTATGTACTCAATGATATTGGTTCAGTGATTAGGTTGTGTTGAGCATAAATTGCAACACCTCCTCTAATAAATCTAGATCGGCCAAAAAAATTCGTAAGTTTAAAACCTGGAAAGCAAAAACTTGTGATATCATCTCTTGATAACCATGTTTCTGTGAAACACAAAATTTTGACATTACTGTAATTTATCATGAGTTCATCAATTTTATGTTGATTTAATCCACTTATGTTGGACAGTAGAAGGTCATAATTGTTAGATCTGCCATCCACTTTCTGAGTAGTGTGATTCTCTTTTTGAATACTGCTTGCCATCAATTCATTAATCAAATCTGAGGATCCATTTACTGAAACTGTATAGTTCTCCAATACTATCACTTGAAAATAAATCAACAACTGAATAATTAACTATTCTAATGAAGATGTGTCTAGTGCTTCCACATCACCCTTTATAATAATCTTTTTTTTTTTCAAAAATTCGATACAAAATTCTGAAGATGAGCAGTAATAATTATCAGATTTTGAAATTCAAAAAAATTAATGATCATATATTTGAATTCAGTTCTTTTTCCGTGAGGATATAATATTTTCTCATAATATCATTCACGATATTTCTAGCAATAAATTATTGCATGGTTATCAAATATTGAATGAAATGTTCTCCTATTTTCAACATTGAATGATGATATACTCTCTGAGTCACTTTTGTTTATTTTATCACTTATATCATGTTCTCTATTTCAGTATGTATGTTTGAAGTCAAACACTTTGTTGATTGAAAACCAATTATCATTCGCCAAAAATGCAAAATCAGGAATATGTTGTCAGAAGAATCTTCAAGAATCTTCAATAATTAAAAAGAAGAACAATTATATATTGGAATCATTTAATAGCAAATCTCGTGTAGAATATCTGACCTTAGTAATTGTCTTCCTAATAGATGACAATCGCGGATTGAGTATTTTCAAGTATTGCTTCACTATTTTGTGTTGGCATGAAAAGTTCACAACCATGATGAAACTATACAGCTTGAGCTGGATCCAACCACTTTTCAATGTGGAGCAAGCTTTAATTATTCAATGTCAATTTTCATCATATTTCATGAGTACATAGAAGATTGAGAACATTTGAGCTCACCCAATTCCAGAAGTTCCTTTGTGATATCCTCGTTTCCATTATTAGCTGCATATGACAAGGCAGTGTATTTTTGTCATTTTCATGATTGATATTCGCACCTATAGAGATAAAATCAACGGTTTTTATGAGACATCATTAGTTGGAGGTACATAACGCCAAGATAACTTAACTTAAAATGGAACCCTCCTTTAATTTTTTTATTCTTGGAGATGGTAAATAAAAAAGTTGAATGAAATAACTTTACTTTTGATTTACAGATATTTTTTGATTCTCCTAAAATCAACACCATACTTTGGTTTTTCAAATGGATGTGTATTTTTCCAAAATTCGATAGAACGTTCTTTTGTGATTTCATTGATTTCAACAAGTTGCATATTTCGATGGAAAATGGCTGAGCTATATCAAAGTAGATCAAAATAACGCTTCATAGGTCTCATATACTCATCACCTAATGTAGTTTAACATAGTGAGCTTTGAAAATATGACTCCATTGTTTATTATCAACGGAGATGTAAAGGTATTGCTTTATTTGGAATGTTCAATGTCAATTGAAAAAATTACATGAGACCTATGAAGCGTTATTTTGATCTACTTTGATAGACATTTTCCATCGAAATATGCAACTTGTTGATATCAGAAAAGTTCAATCGAATTAAAAATATATACCGGGTGTAAAAAGATTACACCCCCCTTATCTCGTCACTTGTGTGGTACCATTGAATTCAGAAAATTATGCAGATTTCAGGAATGTAATGATATACAGGGTGTTCAATTCAAAAATCGAAAGTTGGTATCACTTACAGCGACCGGAAGTGAGAAACAAATCATTTGTAGGTCAAAAAGTGCCGCTTATTATATTCATGGCATATCCCAAATTTCGATCAATTACCTCCAAAACTAACGGAGATAAGGGGGGTGTACCACGATCCTGTTACACCCGGTATAAGTACATAGTTTTTCAATTGAAAAAATAAAGTTGGTGTCCATTTCGGGAAAATAAAAGCCCCTGTATATCGAGAAATATTTGTTCATTAAAATTCAAGTTATTTTTAATTCAAATTTTATTTTTAACATTTTTTCATAACTTCAAGAACAAAAAAGTTAACACAAGAAAAAGCCAATATCTTTCCCGATATGCTAGACCTTAATACCAAAAAGGCTATGGAACCAGCCGGACTCCTTTCAATTATTCTAAAATGGATTGTGCCCCAGATTCAACACTTATACTTCAACTTTGTAGAATCTTCACATTTTCATATAAACTAAGTGTGTTCCTCCCAAATTGGAAGAAGGCTAGAGTTCAACTAATTTCTAGAAAAGGCTAAATTACCATATTTCTCGTATCTGGAGCCCCTGTGTCATCTAGGGAAACCACAGTAGACGGAGAGAGGTCTATACTGTTACAGAAATATCATTACTGGCAATAATGATAGTTCAGAAATAGTTACAGGTGTTCCAAAATACACCAACTTACATGTATATAGGGTGAAACCCGGCACGACAACGAACGACCTATCTGGATTATTGAAAGTTCATTTTCCCGAGGTAGTATGTGAATCTTTGAACTCGAAATTCCCAGAACTATATTCTTCGTTCAAGGTTAAATTATTGGAAAGAAACTTCAGAAAGGCTATGGATCCAACATTATGGCCCACCGGAGCATGCATTGGAAGTTTTTTCGAGAAACGGAAGCGGGAATCTCAAACAAGTTAATGTTCGATCCAAACCTTCTTTTACTAAATGTAAACACATTGAGCAGTGACAAAATTAGTCAAATAGAAAATGATATTACTCAGTTCTCAATACCATTCTTGTGTTTAGTAGAAATAGGTGTGAATCAGGATTATATAGATGTTCTGCATATTATAGGCTATAAACTAGCAAGTTCATATCACAGACCAACAAAAAAATGTGGAGGTGTTGGAATATGGGCCAAGACAAACCTTCGAGTAAGTAGTCAAAATATTCAGAAATTTTGTGAGGAACAACATTTTGAGGTATGTGGTGTTTCTCTTAAAAATGGAGAATGCCAAAATATCATATTGACTTGCTATAGATCTCCCTCGGGGGATGAAAATATATTCTTAAACAAAATTTCTGAGCTACTTGATCATTTGTATAAACCTAATATTAACTTTATCGTGTGTGGTGATTTTAATTTTGACTCGTACAAATATCATCATTTTAAATCTTTATGTTTTGTTATGTCAAGTTTTAATCTGTATTCAATAGTACGATGGCCTACTCGAGTGACCAACGAAACCTGTACTATAATCGACCAAATTTTTATCAGCTCACGTGATGTAAATACGTGTTGCGTTTTAGATAACTTGATCTCAGACCATAGGACTGTATTGACAGATATTAATTTTTTGAAGAAATATGGCAATCATCTGCCTAAGACGACGCAGATGAAAAGAAGGTAATATCAGTAATTTTGAATATTCACTGAAAACGGAAGATTGGTCTTCTCTTTATCATATAGACGATTTTGATGAAGGATTTGATTATTTTAATGGCATTTTTTCATATCACTTTTAGGTACATTTTCCCAAGCGTAAAACTTATGTTTGTGAAGATAAAAAAACTTGGATTGATAATGACGTAGTAGCTTCGAGTGGCGCTTTGAAAGAATTATTCATTCTGAAAAATTGTGACAACTCTATTACACCAGTATATAATTAATCCAAAAAAAACATTCAGCTCTATTGAAGGCAAAAAAGAAGAGTTTTTATCAACGACGTGTAATTAACTCTGATAATATTATTCGTTCTTCGTGGAATGTCGTGAGGGAATTAACAAATAAAAAAAAGAAAAATGTTAATGAAATTGCTATTCAAAAAGACGGACAGCTCTTAAATAACCCAAAAATGGTGGCATCTGAATTTAATAAATTTTTTATAAATGGACCCACTGACTTGGTGAATGAGATAACAAAAGTCAATTATTCAGTGAATTCGATAGGCTTCAATAACAAAACCATGTTCTTGAATCCAGTTTCTGAAAGCGAACTTTTGAGTATCCTCAATACTGTTAATAATAATCAAATACAAAATAGTCACAGCTCTGTAAGATTCTTGGGCATTACCCTAGATGAAAACATGGCTTGGAGAGATCACTGTGAAAAATTGACATCAAAATTATCTTCCTTGAAATTTCTTTTCATAAATTTGAGAAATGTATTAGAAATGAATCAACTTATTAATTTGTATTACGCACAAGTGGAGTCTAGATTACGTTATGGCATTTGTTTCTGGGGTAATGCTACTGCCATTTCACAGGTATTTATTGCACAGAAGAGCATTATCAGATGTATAGCAAAAGTTTCGAAAATGGTGTCCTGTAGAAATCTGTTCTCACAATATAAAATTTTATCATTGTGCTGTCTTTACATCTATGAGCTATGTATATATGTATTTAGGAATAAGCTACAATTTTCAGTCAATGAACACTTTCATGATCATAACACCAGACAAAGAAGTCAGTTTCGTGTACCTTTGTCGAGGAATAAAATAATTTACTGTTCACCAGATCATATGGGTTTGAAACTTTTTAACAAACTACCAGAGTGCGTAACATCCATCAAAACCCTTAATTCGTTCAAGTTGAGCCTG
The DNA here is from genome assembly GCA_029955515.1 of Chrysomela aeneicollis. Lineage (NCBI taxonomy): Eukaryota > Metazoa > Arthropoda > Insecta > Coleoptera > Chrysomelidae > Chrysomela > Chrysomela aeneicollis. The sequence goes on along the minus strand of JARUHQ010000016.1, from coordinate 7,894,765 downwards.
AAAACATTCTTAACTGAAAACTGTTTTTATACTCTTAATGAATTCTTGTCATTGTGAAAAACGTTAATTCATTGTGCAGTTTCGTTGTAAACGCTGTATTTGTAAATAGTTTTTTTTCCTTCTTCTATCAACTCTGTTGTCTTGAGATATAACATATATATTCCTTCTTTCTGTGACGTTTCCAATACAATGTATATTTGTCAATAAGGAAATAAAAAATACTTTATGTTAATGAAGACCTGACTGACATTTTGAAATTGGGATCTGATAATCTTGTGGAGTTTATTACAAACCAGAACTCAAGCATCTGTTTCCTCCAAGAATGCAGACCTCACAATGCCTAATATGGTGTTATCAGGCACAATTAACCGTCAATAGGTAATACCCTATCATGAGGTGATCATTTGTGGTCTATTGTTAAAACTGCTTCACAAAAATTTGGTTTTCTGTTCCGTGTCAAGAGCTACTTCACACCTCAACAGCTTCTTATGATCTACAAAGCAGAGATTCGACCTGTCATCGAATATTGTTCGTATGTTTGGAGTTCGGCACCCGAATAAACGCTGAGGCTCTTGGATTCTATTCAGAGGAGATCTGTTCATCTGGTTGGTTATCCTGCACTAACGAACTCATTGACTCCTCTAGAACATCATAGTGAGTGATCTTCCCCTTTTCTATAGATATATCCATGACCTGTGCTTATCGAAAATCTAGTCAATCATTCTACCATGAGCGATTCCGAGCAGGCTCGAGACCTGCCGAACTACACTCTATCAAAATTATTTTTGTCATAGAAAGGCGAAATTATTTATCCATCTCATACATTTGTCTCTTTATTATTTGAATCGACGAAATTAACTCGACTATTCTGAACATTGTGGTACTTATTACTAATGAACATATCAGTATATTTGTATTTCTGTTATAGTTGTTATAGATTGCTGTGAGGTGGTGTAACTCGATTCAAAAGTGTTAGGCGGGACACCAAGAGCGTGTTTTTTAGTTTTTTTTCACGTAAGGAATGTGCCGGCAAATGTATTGCTTTTTGGTACAATCGTGTGAATTGTGTTCTAAGTCAAATTAACAACCTAGTGAACTAATGATATATATTTATTAAGCATTTCACAAAAATTATATGAAGTGCTAGATTCATTACTTTCATAGGATTCCACACAAACGGTGGATACACTTTTTCTATCTTTTGTATAGTTGAAGTTCTCCCATTCAAGTTTTTCATCTTTGTGTACAACTGCCTTGTTCTATAATTCAACATCTTGAAACTCAGATTTAGATCCTACCTGTTATTTATAGATTTTTCTATTTTTTTCCTCATGAATATATGCTAGTTCCAAAGATAACCATTGTTTCTGAATTTCTCATTGTCTTTCATCAAGTTGACGTAGTAATCGCTTTTGTTAGATCCGTCAGACCAGTTTGCTATCTTGTTATTTTCTTCAAAGACAACTTTGCATCCAGGCTTCTATCAGTTATCCTCCTTGATACATCTTCACTAACTCCATGCCTTGTAGGAGGAATACCAAAATTTCTCCTTAGTCTTGAAGCTTTTGAGATATCTGGCAAATACATTATTTTTCTTCACTTATTCTTTTTCTGCTCGAAGGACCAATGATACTTTCCACGAAATTCAGTTGCTCAGAAGATTGTAACAGATATTTTGTACAAAATTCAATCTTTTTATTCAGATCACTGACATAAACACCCATAAAGACGAAAAACCTCACAAATAACTGTCATATTATAGTATTCAACAATTTGACTACGACAAATATTTCAATTATTTCCATAGCTACGCTGACCATCTATATCCTAATTAGCTGAAAGAATCCGGATAAAATCTAGATTTCAGCATCAAATATCAGAGAAAACATGATATGTATATATATTTGGAATCAGAAAAATATACTCTATTCAATAGTAGCAAAATATGTATTGTTCCTTTGAAAAAAAAATATATTTGGTGCCCATAACTTTTTTCAGACATTCGAATATTTTTCTGTTTTCATATACCCATAAAAAATTACATGATATTATGTCTTGAAAAAAATATAGCAATAGATAAAAAAATTAGGGGGGGTTCAAAATATACGTGAAGACCCTGTTCCTTATTTCGAGTTATGAAAATATCAAACACCGCTCATTCATTCTTATTGAAACTGCAGCATAATATTCAAATCGATAGAAAATTTTCAGTTCTTATAGCTAATCAAGACAAATAATAGTTTGAAAATAGATCTTTGGGCACAATAACTGAATACCACCATTTTTATATGGGGTAGAAGAGAAAGTATTCATTTAAAATTACTATTTAATATAAAAAGCGAAACTATTTGACAAATCAATAAATTTCAACATGAAGCCCTATTGATTATTCTTCTGTTGAAAATGTTTTATATAATATTGTTCAAATTGATGCCCATATTATGTCGAAGACACAGCCGACATCTTCAGAGAATACGTCAATCGACCGCAGAAAAAACAGAGAAGTTTTCGAAACATTTAGCTACTATATCAAATAATAATTTTAAACGAATACTCTCTTTCACCCTATATAAATCAGGTTATTGCGAGGGATATTGCGTCAAAAGATTTATTTTGAAAGTAATATTTTGTCTTTGACTAGCAATAAAAACTGAAAATTATCGGAATACAGTGCAAATACTGAAAATATCTCAGTGAGAGTGTAATATACTTTTGGAAAGCGCGAAGCATTTATGTAAACATAACTTTTATGTTATATCTCAATAACTCAATGAGTTTCACCGCAAATCTCTATCATTGAAAATAAGCGAGATATCCCGTAAGGACATCGAAAATGGGACAACCTGTACATACCATACCTTTGCTGTGAAGGTACCGAATAACATCCAAATGGTCTGTTATTGCAGCCAGAACCAGTGGTGTGTTACCATCATTTGTAACTTCATCCACCTTCATGTTCGGAAACTTTCGAAGCAACTTCTTTATCCAAGGTAGAATACCTCTGAATGCCAATAAATGTAGAGCATTGAAACCATCTTGGTTGGTCACTGTAGGATCTATATCCTCACGGTTCAGTAACATCTCCATTATATCATCATTATTTACTTCATGTTCACACGCAATGTGGAGAGCACAGTTTGGCCGTTGTTGTCCTTCTCATTGACGTTTTCAGATCGGGAAAGCAGTATTTTAATTTTTTTGATATGACGGTATTGCGTTGCTTTATGTAAGGGGTGCGTTTTATCATCCTGAAAAAAATACGGGACGGAATCTGACAGGATTGCATTTTTTTTCTAAACGACCTTATCTTTATAGCATTTTTGAATTCTGCATAAGAATGAATGATATTATTTCCTATGTCTAACTTTTACAGTTTTGAAGATAACTCTATTTGGATCTGAATCATGCATTTTTTAATGACTGAATATCGATCTTGCCTCTGATTTTGCTAACTTGATTTTTTTTTTGTATTAGGTTTTTTCATTCTCATGTTACCCCAGATACAAGGGTTAACAAAATATTAACAAATTCAGAAAATAGCAAGCAATATCACACATATAAACAAACATTATTTTTCAATAACTCAATATTGTCACGAAGTGAAATAAATGAATTTGGAGTTTTAATATGGAATGTAATTTTTTCAGGTCAATAAAGCAGAGCTGTGCCGAGCACTGATGATAAAAGTGCTTCGAGCACTGAGTACTTTTAAAAAGTGCTCCGGAATCTCGAGCACCAAGCACTTTTATTGACAAAATGCTCGCGATTACTAAGCATTCTTAAAAAGTAATTTGACTTCGACATAAGCACTTTTGTAAGGGAGGATTCTGTTAAATTATGAATTACTTTTCGAAATGGTTTTTGTATTTATTTCTGCAATCTACGAAATCCCCTCCTCATCAATAATCAATACAATTCGAATGGGTAAAGTACCTACTAGGAATGACATATTATCATAAAAGATCGACTAATTTTTACTTCTCTCCCGAAACATATTTTCATTTCAGCATCAACATGTTTTTACGTATAATTCAGAAATCAAACAATCAAAACGCTCAGGAATGGAATTCTTTATAGGTATTCATGATATGTGAGAGGTTATATATTTTTATGCTTCTATTGAATAGCAAGAATAATCATGGGCCAGAATAGTTACTTATGTATCAAGGGCGTAAAATAGGCTTATAGCGTGTAAGTTAAAACACGCATAGGTCCATAAAAGCAAGTTACGCCCGAAATACATACAACATGTTATGCACGACCAGTATATTCTATTATTTTTCACTTGATCGTTACTGCTTTATAATACCTTGGCAACGGTTGCTATTAACAGACCCATAACGCCCGGGGCGTTATGGAGGGCATTATGAATCATAACGCCCGCTGAATGTTTTTTTCTGTAGTTCAATAAATTAATTACTCAGAAAAGTTTTATTTATAACTGTACATAAAAAAGGGACTAATTATTATTATGAACACAACAGTTTTTAGTTTCCTCCACTAACAAGCTTGTCAATTCTTACAAAAATGCAGCGTCGTTTTATTAAATAAACAACCCTTAGCAACCTCTTCAATGTTTCCATGGCAATTGCATAGAAGCTCACTTGTGCTCAGTTACCGACCAGAACGCAGTAAATACTATGAGAAAAAATTTATGAAGTAAACAACGTCGTTTAAGATAATTTTTTCGTGAAAAATAAAATCTTGTATGCACCACGAGCGTTACTAGATCCTAACGCCCGGAGGGTAACATTCACCCGAGGACTACTTTACCGCCCGACAGGCGGTAAAGTAGTCCGAGGGTGGTAAAGTGCTATTCTATGCCCGCACAATCGGGCGATAAAGTGTCATTTTATGCCCGGTCGCGCATAAAGTTAATTAAATTTAAAACAGAAGTTGGATATCTCTTCTGTTCTTGATGTTTAGTTTCAACTTATAGGCACTAGTGCCTGAAATATTGTAATTTTGAAATTCTAAAGAAAATCAGAGAAGTTGTCAATTTTTAACGCTTTTACGAAAAAACATGTTTTGAATGAATCACCTGATCGGGTACTCGAGATAAATATTGTATATTCGATTATTATAATTAATCGAATGATAATTTGATTGGATGATTCATTTCGTGAAATAAAAATAATTATCTTTAGTATCCACTCCATGATCAACAATCCACTATTTCAGCAGAAAATGCTTAGTGCATATGTGAGGTACCATTAAGAAAATAAACCATGTTGGATTTGAACTTGAAATTTAAGTTCACCTAGAGAGGATATGAAAAACATATATAATAGGGTTGTACCAGAGACAAGGTTGAAAAAGTTGTAGAGCTGATAATTCATATTTGCCAAGCATATATGGAGATCAATAAGAGAAAATAGTTGTTAGTCTTTGTGCCGATATTTCTGAATAATTTCCACTTTCCGAAAATATGTGTATTTTGGATTAAATAGTTGAATGAAACAACACGACATTTTGTCCATGCACCTATGTAATATAATAATTGAATACGAACTTGTTTTGTCTATGGGCTCAACTTCAACCAGCAAAAAAACATTGTAATTAACTGTATATTCTTATAAATACTATTTCAACGTTGTAAAAATTACGTACGCAAAATCCAATGAAACGAAATTTGCATGTCAAATTATCGCAAATTATACTCTGTGAAAATGTCATTTCAACCTCTACTCACCATATTAATGTTATGAAGTTACTGTTCGACTTTTATTTTGGCAAACAAGATGATGGGTTGTAACCTACTGAAATTACTCACATCAAATATTATAATTAAATGATATATATATATATATATATATATATATATATATATATATATATATATATATACGTGGGTACTCTTTATAGGGACCCTCCTATATGATCAAAATAGCGGTGAATTACCTAGATTACCTATAGAGAGATAAATCTAGATCAACCAGAGATAAAAAAATCTGAACTTTTTGTTAGTTATTTCTTTGTTCAAAAAATAAGGAACTGAAAATTTATTATAATTTTATCAGCATCTCTTGAATGATTATCACAATAACCGCAGATGATATTTGTTTTTTGGTTTAGCAAACAATGATAATTACCTTTATAGTAGGGGAGGCCGAGAGGCTAAAAGGGGATTTACTCGAATGTCGTGGGGACCTCTTGGATTGCAAAGATTAGAAGATAAAAAGAAAAAAGATCATGCTCTTTTACTGGTGGGGGAGAGCGTTTACAGTTCCTCGAAAATGTCAAAGAAAACATAGTTACAAAGAAATACTCGGGCGCGTCAGACATGAATAGTATTTGCGCTCCAAGTGTTTTTGATAACGAAAGAATATTAATCTGCCAGTTTGTGTGGTGGGGGTAGCCGTACGGGGGATTGAAAATAAAAAAAAGGTTCATTCGAACACGTCAGATATACAAAGAGATGTTGAGTGAACCCTGAAGAAGCTACTATTCGAAAGACTGATGATTTTAACGCAACCAAAACTCATGGCCGATTTTTGAAAATTCAAAAAAATGTGACATGGAAATACTCGAGCGCAACGGATTATTATACGGACGGTTCACCTTGATGTCCTTGTTGTGCTAACCCATAATCTGACAATAAGCCTAATCAGAACACGTGATCAAAAATGGATGCCTCGCGGCATACACGGAGTGTTTAGTCTATTTGATTACATGTGTTTTTGTGTTTATAGTTTGAATTTTCTTTTTGAAGGTTTCAAAAGTGAATACAATGGCTTGTGATAATAAAAGTGAATATCTGTTATCGTAAGGATAAAGACATTGCATTACGATATAAGGAAAAAATCAGAGTCATTTAAGGCATCGATCCTTCCTCTCTGATGGATCAGTTAAAGCAGCTGGTTTTCTTAAAATTTTAAACCACATTTCGCTTCATGAAAAGTTCTTTTAAAAAATGTTCAGCACATATTTTAGCATACTTTAGTTTAACTTCTGTGAGATCTTCCCTTTTGATTGCTTTCAACCATCTTTCTCTTCGAATTTTTTAGAGTTGATTCAATTCTGTTTTGTGTTCAAAATGTAGTACACTGGGTATATTGAAAAACTTCACATTATCACGATTTCCTCGACTCCCACACTTAACAACACAACAAGTATGTGGCATGTTTTTGTAGCTATATCTTTTAGTCTCTTCATTTTTCACCCCAAGTCTCTTAGACGAATAGTTTTCGAGATACTGCACTTTGCATTCTTATCTGGCCACCCTGTACAAATTTCGTCGTGTTCACTATCAGTCCTCATATTCCTCATATCATTATCACAATCAATATTGATATTTTGACTCTTCTCAATCATTTTTCATCTAGAACAGATGAAACTGATAAAATGATGACAGATGCACAGTTTCTGTTTTACCGACATAAGGTATGTCGCCATCTCTGATAACTTCGGGAAATATTACTACGGTATGAAATCAAGTAGGCAAAAGTCTTGGTTCAGTATATATGATAGGTACTATGGATCGGGGAAACCTTTCAATCTTGCGCTGTACAAATTTCGTCGTGTTCACTATCAGTCCTCATATTCCTTATATCATTATCACAATTAACATTAGGTACCCAAATCGTGTGACAGTTCGTCAGATTGAAAATGACGCGACAGTGGAGTCATAGGGTCATAGGGGAGCAGAGGGCAGAGCCCACTTTCGAAAAATGTGTTCCGATGCAGCTTCGTTATTGGCTTCAGCCTGTTGGATCCTGAAATTCGAATTTTGTGATTGGTTGTCAGCAGTTGAAGAATGTTCAGAATTTAACACGTATGAGGAATCATCTACATTTGTCAATCGATAACGCATATTATGTAATTGATGTAGTATCCAATAATAGTCGTGGAGAAACTTATATTATGATATTACTCATATTTCTCGACTACACAATGTAGATGATACCCTCATTAAGGTGGGAGTCCCAACATCCTTGACAACCTACAACGCAAGATGGCGATGTTCCAGTGAGCTATGAAAATTAAGTTTTATGCAACCAACCCAACAGACCTCGTCTAATTGGGAATGCGACGTTGTCGGTTGCTGTAATTTAATGGTTGAGTTCGGGTATTTTATTGAATAGGTAGAAAAACTATAATAATTGTATTGAGTGATATCGTTTCAAAATTTTTAATAAATTTTTCAAGTCGATATCCGATTGAGCTGATATTTTGTAGGTACCTGTTCATAATTCCAGTGACAACGCATCAAACTTTTTTTTCAGAGAAAAAACAAAATGGTGGCTCCATGATGGAGAATGAGTTTCTTGATTTTGATCCGATTGGATTCAAAATCGTGTTTTCGAGATCAAAATTCAGAATTTCAAGATAGCGGAGTTTTGTGAATATGGTCCGATTCGAATCGAAATTGGTATTTGATTTGGGGATTTTCGTTGTCAGAGATTTTAGTTTTCTCGTTGTAAATCAAAATTTCAAGATGGCGGACGAATTTTGTGAATAAGGTCCGATTCGATTTGAAATTGGTGTATATGGATTTTCGGGGTCGGAGATTATATGAATGATTTGTCAAAATTTGTGAATTCAAGATGGCGGTCGAGATTTGTGATTATGGTCCGATTATATTTAAAATTGGTATATATGGGTTCTGGGGGTCAGAGATTATAATTTTTTATCAAAATTTATGAATTCGAGATAACGGCTCCAAGTTATGGCGGACGAGTTTTGTGCTTATGTTCAGATTCGATTTAAAATTGATATGTAAGGGTTTTCGGGGTCGGAGATAATGAATTATTTGTAAAAATTTGCAAATTCAAGATGGCGGACGAGTTTTGTGCTTATGTTCAGATTCGATTCAAAATTGATATGTAGGAGTTTTCGGGGTCGAAGATTATGAATCATTCATTATTCATTCATATGAATTTTGACAAAAAATTCATATTCTTTAACTCAAAAACCTCCACATAGAAATTTTCTATCCAATCGGACCACAATCACAAAACTCGTCGATATCTTCGAGCCGTCATTTTTTTCTGTAACACATGTTCTAGACATTATTGTCACCAGAATTATGAACACCCACCAAATTTCAAGTCAATCGGACAACTAGAAGTAGGTCGAAATTAACTTGCGAGAATAACAGAATTCGACTAACAAAACCTCAAGATTTGAATCCGAGAACTTCTCCATCATATTGATTTTTGACAAAGAAAATCATAACTTACCATCCAAAAAATCCTATATACAAATTTCGAAACAAAATATTATAAAAAATCACAAAACCTGTACGCGATCTTGCATTTTCATCATATAATAATCGGTAGATTTTATTGTAATGACGTGTTGGCGACATTCAGATATAATAAGAAGAAATTGAATCGTACACACATTACCCGAAAATGAAAATGTTATGAAAATATCAATGGAGTTGAAGATCTGGCAACGCCTGGTATGATTTACAATGACTCTGTATGATTATAGAGGAATTGCCATCTTGCTGTCAGTAGCTGAGTACGTCATAAAATGGACCGGCGTGCTATTCTCGAAATCATATGTAGCCGATTTTCGTACGAATTTTGACAGATTGCGCATAGTTCTGACTATTTCACTCATCTTAAAATTCTCACATAATCTTAATAATATTCAGAAATATAATTTTCAAGAAGGCAAGGGCGGCTCGTGACCGTAAGAGGAAATTATTGCAAGCTGTACCTGAGAAACGGATAGTAAGTTCTGCCGCTATGACTTCTGACGAATATAAAAATATGTGCATACAATGGGATGAGGATACGCCAGAATGCCTCCAGAAGAAGTTTTTTCACATAGCAGCAGTAGAACTAGCTTGGAGAGGTAACGAAGCAGCTTTTTCTATGTTACATCTTTTCAAAGAAGAAACAGACAACAAAGGGTGTTTGACTAACAGAATTGCATATAATCCCATATTCTCAAAAACCCATCAAGGCGGCAATAATAGTTGTGAATGGCTCACTCAGAACTTGATCAATCCCGAAATGTGTCCTATGAGATTATATCGGAAACTGATGATATCAAAAAGAGGAAATATAGCGAGTGAATGGCAAGTGGAATAGAAATAATAACAGTTGGTACAAAAATTCTCCTGTGGGTATCAACACACTGTCAAAATGGACAAAACTGTCTGCAGAAAAGATAGGATTAGATACTAAGAAAGTCAAAATAACAAATCATTCTAATCGTGCAACTGCAGTTAGTCAGTTACTAGAATCTGGCGTTGGTGAACAACAGGCAATGAAAATAACCGGACATGGAAGTTCCAACTCTATGAAACCGTATTTACAGCTTAGTGAGAAACGTCATCAAAACATATTGAATACCTTCAGAAATCAAGTAATGAGTCCAACAATAGAATGTGTCCAAATAACGGTCAAACTATTAAAAATTTCTATAATTGTACTATATATAATAATTATAGTTGAGTGTAATGTTGATTATTGTTCATGTATAAAAATATTGAAAAAAGAAAAGTTGAATTAAAAATTGTCAAAGTGACAAACTCGATTTGAATCTTTCTCATAATTTTAATTCTTTATTCATTCATTTTATTTTAATTTTTAATTCAACTTTTCTTTTTTCAGGCTATTCAACTTTTCTTTTTTCAAGCTATTGATTTCTAATTCAACCTTTCTTTTTCAGGCTATTGATTTCTAATTCAATTTTTTCTTATTTTCAGGCTCATCGACTAGTTAAACTCCCATTTAAATCTACATTTTTCGACTTCATATATACTAACACTAATACTAACCTGATTTATTGATACTCGAATCTTCTTGATTCGATAAAATAGTTAATTTTTATTCATCACTTATTTCGTTTTTTCAGCATAACTCATCTTTTCTTTTCTCAGGATTCAAATCTTCATACCATTAGACAATGGAAGTCCGAAACTTTTCTTCACAACCTCAAAATTGATCATTTTTGGGAATATTTTTCCAAATATTCATCCATTTTTGGGAGTTGCCATTGGTCAAACGGCATGTATTTTTTTTTCGCTCGCTCTCACCTTTCACTCATCCCCATTCATTCATTCACTCATTCATTTCTCTCAACCTGGCATCAAAAACTAGTCCATTTGCCACAGAATTTTTGTATGTATATTTTTCAAATGTATGTTAAGACAGAACATGCTACACCTAGTCGCCTCGCCTTTTTTGTTATTTCTGACGGGCCTGGGAATCGAACCCACGACCGTGATGGACTTCCACTATAATCATCGCGCTTTGTCCGTTGCGACTCCCACCTTAATTGTATATAATCAAGGATTACACAGTAAAAAAAATATATTTGTTAAAGTCTATTTAGTTGAAAATAGCAAAAAATTTGTTAATAACCACAAACATTATATCTTTATTAGCATAAAATTCATCCGAGGAACTTGTTAATGATGAAATTTGTTCTTTTCACAACAACGATTAGTTAAAAAATGTCCTTAACAAAAATTGTAGTGAAAAATACTATTTCTTTTGTTGATTTCTACGAATTTGAGTGAAATAGACAAAACAAATATTTAATCTTCCAAAAAGCAGTTGTCATTTAATCAACGTTTGACGACGATGTTCAAGTCAGAATGAGGTAGGCTCAGTACTTGGTAGTCTTTCGTGTCGTTGAGGTGTCAAGCGTGCAAAGTTTTGTCTCATCAGAAAAGAAGCAACACCTCCATCAAGTTAGAATTCACTGAACTAATCTCTGGTCGATGATGAAGAATTGCTGCATATTAAATATATATTGAAGGTAAGGTTTAATTGTTTATTTTTGGTTACATATTCATTCAAGAATATATTTGTTCCCATACCAAACCATTTGTTGAATTGACAATATCTTATTATTGAAGTAACGAAATTAAATTATATTTCATTATATTTAGTAGTAATTAACCAAATTGATTTGTAGAATCACCATCATTAGTTTTACTTTAATCGAAAGAATATTGTTGAAAATACGAAATATATCCGGTGATTTCGCAAAACCGTTTGTAGTAACTCCAAAAAAACTAGTATGATTTCGCAACTAAGTTTCGTTATTTGTCAACTAAGCTATTGCACAAATTGACAAGATTCATTCGACTAAATGTACTTTTGTTAATTTAACTAAATAAGGTTAGTGGATCGAGATGAGCAACAACTTGTAGTTAATTTCAACTACCCAGTTTTTACTGTGTATACTTGATATCAGACTGACCTAAGTGTTCAGTGTTACTTTTCCGCACGCGAATAGAGTTCGTATGAGATTTGCGTGCGGAAACTTTGCGGACGTGTTAAAAAGTAGTATATTGTGCAAATTTTGCGAAAAATAGGATCTTGTCAAACGAGTATAAAATTTCCAATTTCCGCACGAGTTTTACTCTATACTTTTCCGACGACCTACATGAAAAACATAGGTATGTCGGATTTTACTTTCGCTTGACTGTATTACCTAATTACGAATCATTTTCACAGGAAAAAGATGTATCACACAAAGAGAACAAATTTTATTGAACCTTCAACAAAAATATTTGGGTACATTTTGGTCTGTATTTTACGGAATCGTAGAAGGGCCATTATTTTTTTATTGTTATTTTTTTCTACAATTCTGAGTGGCAACTCGGATGATTACTGAATTACGAGTTGCAACTCGGAAAATTGTTGAATTCCGAGTTGCAACTCGCAAAATCATTAAATTCCGAAATGCAACTCGGAAAATTATTAAATTACGAGTTGCAACTAGGAAAATTAATAAATTCCGAGAATATTATATTAACTGAATCGTTTGCACAAACGATGTCATTTATATCTAAAACCAAATGCCTGTACGAATTTCACGAATATGAAAAAATCATGCAATCAGGAATCAGCCTTCAGTCATCAGCAGGACATATTGACAAATATATAAGTTGATGCTGAAAGGAAAAATAGTCTTTCCAATTAAAATTATCAAACATGGTTTGAAGTTGAGTGTATGGTAGAACAAATACCACCCCACTAAGCATGTATAATGTTACAAAATATTGCAACAATATTATGTATTGCTTGTCATTGTAAGATAATGATATTATCATATTGCATAAGGCTAAATGCTATATTCAAGTTTTTAACATAACAGAAAAAACTACCAACAAGTTGTATGTAAATTAAAAAGTAAGCTATTGATTGTGTTTCAGGTGCAATGTTGCGTGTGCCATTGAAGTTCATTATATAAATGCAACATTATAGAAACTATATAGGAACAATGTGTGTGCAAGTTACATTTGGAACTATCGAACAAATTCAAATCACAATGTTACACTCGGTTTGAAATCCTATTATATTAACAACAATACATAAGCTAACTTCAAACAATATTGCCAGTATTTAGATAACACAATGTATGTTCAATGATACCCTTCGACAATTTTAAATAGTAAATATAAAGAAACTTGAAGAAATATTTCATCTGTCAGGTTACCAATTTTGAATTTCCCGGTCTTGAGGAGATGGAAGATGCCACCTAACGGGGCGACACCCAGTTCATAGACAAAGAAAGTTGTTTATGTTAATCCTGTCCCGTATCATGCAATCTTGCGTCGCAGGTTTTTTATTCTTGAGTCGGATACTTTTATAAATTATTAGTAAAAAGTACATTTGTTTGTTGAATGAGAGTGTTGAAGCAGCACAATGGACAATGCCAATAATACATTGAAGGCATCTCCATATTCATGTAAGGTAAGCGATACATCATTTATTATTTTAGGTTAGGATAGTTTGGTAAGAAAATGCTTTTTCCTAGTTTTCCTCTTCATATTGCGAATAAATCTGATGGTAGTGTTGTTTCGTGTGCATCTTATTATAAAGTAGGATTGATATCGTCGTAGATCAAAAAACATCGTAATAAGTACTCAAAATACGTCGAAGAAATGGTTACGTGAAATAGTAAGCCAAGATAATACTAAAAGAAAATTGATACTCGAAGGTTGAAGTTGAAACTGATGAGGCCCTTGATGGTTCTCAATCTTGTTGCCCTGATATTTTACAAGATAAAAATGAGAACCCATCCGTCACCTCTCCCCTCACATTTTTCTCAGAATCCCCAGTCATTGTTCCTTATTTTCCATTCAATAAGTAGTTTAATGTAGTAAAAACCCAGGCATCAGATAACTCTACTACATTAGCTAATAATTTGAGAAATTCGGCAATTGATTGATGCATGTCCAATACGAATTTCAATAAACTTATTGCTATCTTGAAGAAGCACAAGTCATTAAGTGAATATAAAAACCTTCCATATGATTGTCGTACTTTGTTGAAAACCAAAAAGTCTGGTACAATTTCAATTACAGAGAATGGAAAATATCATCATTTTGGCCTATTTGCAGGAAATAATTGAGAGTATTGTATAGATGTGTATGTCACGGTTTTGTAGAGTTGGTATAGTAGATCAAGTTGTCAATCTTCCATCCAAACATTCCATTGATTATCATTGTTTCAGGTTCAGGTGCCTGGATGAGATCAGAGTTTTTTCAATTTGATATTTTGATATTTGTGTTTTTTAGTTGTGATATTTCAATTTAATTAAAGGTGTTATTATAAAATGTTTGCCTTTTTGACCCCCAAGACTTTCATAGACATTTGAAATTAATAACTTTTCATATATACAGAATGTTTCACAAAGTTGGGAGCATATGGAATACTTTTTTATTATTTATTTTAGGAAAAAAAGTTCTGCTTGTGATGAAAGCTGAAATCATCAGGTATTAAGTTTTTCCAGTTTTATGAGAGGTTTCTTGAAATATATGAATCCAATGATAAAGTCACTTAGATTTTGACAATATCGAAAAATTGTCAGGTTAATTAGTCAGTTAGAAATGAAAATCACGTTCAGATATTCAAATATACAATGAAAAATTAGGTTGTGTTATTTTCAACATTTTTCATTTTTTGTAAGTGTTTATCCCGGTGTTTATAATGTGTTTCAAGTTTCCGACTATGTTGAACTTTATATAAGCAATAGATTTTTTTCCAAAACTGAATGGAAAAATTTACAAAATTATATTTATCATGGTAGATAGATATGACTGAACATTTGAATGTATTTTAAATTCTGAACAACTTTGCATAACAACTTTCGATTTTGTTTAAAATAAAGGTACATTATCTACTCATAAGTGATTTTTTTGACAATCCGCTTATACGACTGAAAAAATTTAGCCTTTAGAGCATGCAGAACTTTTTTCGTAAAATCAATTATATTAATTATTTTCACATGGTTCCAACCTAGTGAGACCAACTGTATATAACAGAAGCATAGGAAAAAATGAATTTATTGTTTCAAATGAAAATACTATATTAAGGTATAATCATTTCAGAAGATTTTTTGAGTTTCAACTCCTTGCTCTAAAAACTAGAAAATTATAATCTGATTTTCATAGAGGGCACATCGATAGTAAATGATATTTTTCAAGATATCGAAACTGATCTGCCTTCCATGAATATTGTATGCATTCATTTTCTATCAATATTTTAGAAGCAACAAGTGAAAATCCAAAAATTGTTCAGTAATGAACAAACCTACTGGAAAGTAATTTATGAAATATTACTGTTATGTTATAGAAAGGAATAGACAAGGTTGGTGGTAAGTTGTTGCTATATAACATAATATTGAATATGTTTTTCTCTTCTAATTTATATCCTATGTTACGGTAACCTTGCTGCAATTACTAATTATTAAACATTACATCCATCAATCTATTTCAGCAGTTGCTGCAATATTGTCACTAGGCCACATTTTCAATATCACATTTGCAATATTCTTGTATATTATATGCAATGTTGCAGTTACCTTGCTGGAATAATTGATATGAAATATAGCATTTTTAATATTGCTGAACGTCCGTTTCAGTAGTTGCTGAACCTTTGCAGTAAGGTAGCAGAAAACTCTGATGGAACATTACACATTACGATGAAAGGTTACTGAAATATTGAATGAATGTTACTTTGCTTAGTGGGACGCTATAATGTTATGAATTCGTTTGTAGATATGTCATTATCACAGCTACCTCTATGAGTAAAAATCAGAGAATAGTCAACTAGTACTGGGGGCAAATATGGCCCACCTAAGCTTAAAAAATTGTTTAGTCTCCATCTGAATTTTTCAGGTGAAAAATTTTACATCACATTGAATGGTAGGTATCCTGCTCTCATACGTATATGACATAATTACCCAAATAGATATTTGTGGAAATTATGAATTAAATTGCAGAACCCTGTAATCGGGCCATATTATACTATATTCGGATTATATGGCCTATATACTAATCTGCCTTAAAAATAAGAAATAATGAGTTTCTAACTTATATTATTGGAAAAAGGTGGAGGGTTTGTATATAGTGTTCACAGAAACAATAAATAAATGAAAAACATTTAGAAAAGTACACTAAAATTTATAAAAGAATATTGGAATTTCTAGTTAGCAGCATTCGAAAACATTCGAAATTAATTAATTAACGGTAACTTAAATGAAAAAAACATCAACATTTATAAGAAAATACTTGGGGTTTACAGTTAACAACACTCGAAATCATCATAGTCTTCAGGCTCTAGCCCAACACATACGTCATGGTACCAAGTGTTACATTTCACACATCATATCCAATTTGTCTTATTTGTGACAACTTGCACAAAACCAAGACTCTTCAATAATTGGTTTAGAGGTAGACCGATCTTTAGAAGTAGATGCAATGCTAGAGATTGACTTGAATATTTTGTTTTTCTGTTCGAATATTAATGGAGTCAAGGGCTTTGAAGAAGAGGACGAATCGAGGGGGTGATCACGTGGGAAGTTTGGTGTACAGGCACAAGGAAGTTCGAAGGAAGTTCGGGGAAGTCTGAGGAAGTTCGAAGGAAGTTTGGGAAGTTCGAAGGAAGTTTGGGAAGTTCGAAGGAAGTTCAGGGAAGTTCGAAGGAAGTTCGGGGAAGTCTGAGAGAGTTCGAAGGAAGTTCGAGGAAGTCTGATGGAATTCGTAGTCATATCGTTCATTGTCGTATATTTTCGAACTTCTATCCACCACAATTCTCTTTTCTATCGCATACCCACGTAGTATCCTTGAGTATTGAGACTGTGATATTCAGTTTGATTGAAAAATTAATTATTTCAATCTCAAAAAATGTCTCGTTATAACAGGACATCAATTCTGTAAACTTTGACATAAGGAAAACAATATAATTCTAGTAGAAATTTGGTAAAAAAATGTATATCTTTAGCCACAATTAAAGGGTGAATTAGAAAGTAAAAAAATTGTTCGATTTTTGTTTGAAGTACTTGCTATTGTATGGAATTTCAGTCCTCAAGAAAATCTTAACTGTCGTGAATTACCTTCAGAATCAACTGGTCAATTATTTTGAGCTATACAGTGTGTTACAAAAAAAAGATGCGCATCGAAGTTTTGTTTTCAAATGGAATAGGTACCCTGTATTTGATTGCATTTTCAGATTTTCATTGAAGATCTTATATCATCAATCCATCATACTTGATGTCTAGCTGAAATGATTACCAACATAGATATTATAAAGTGTGAGAATTCAAATATTTCAAATTTAGAAAGTTTTTGTATCGGAACTATTCGTTATTGATAAAAACGGATTACGTATAATATGTTTTAAAATCTCGATATTTCAAATCATTCCCGCTTGACTCCAAGTGTGATAGATCGATGGAATCAGCTCTCTAATTATGGTAAGCAAGCAAGTCCATGGTCCCTTTTTTTCTAATTTTTGTTATGGTGAAAATAGAAAAAAATCATTCATATTCAAATTTTCTCATCATTGAATTCTGAATAATACTCGGAGTAATGGATGTAAACTTGTTTGAATCCAGAAAAAACAAGCGTTTTCAATATACATTTAAAAAAATACATACATAATCAGACAATTGTTCGGAGATGAAGCGAATTTGCAATAGACTATATTTGAGGATGGATATCTTAGATTTCGAGGGGATCTTTCGTTTCGATTTGGCACAATAGTTTCGGAACACCATTCATAAAAATTGTACCCTGTATCGGGTTCGAGGAAGTTCGGGAAGTTCGAGGAAGTTTGGGAAGTTCGAGGAAGTTCGAGGAAGTTCGGGGAAGTCCGAGGAAGTTTGGGGAAGTCCGAGGAAGTTCGGGGAAGTTTGAGGAAGTTTGGGAAGTTCGAGGAAGTCCGAGGAAGTTCGGGGAAGTTTGGGAAGTTCAGGCGCATAGGAAGTTTAGTGTACACGTTTTTTGGCCGTGATCACCCCCTCGGGACGAATTATTATTTTTTTGGAAAAGATCTTTTGTAACCTGTTGGGCCTTGTAATTCAAAGATTTTCGACGAACGGTTGTCTCTTTCTTTTCAGCTTCAGGAGTCGGGAGGATTTCTTTAAACGTTTCAATTGTTTCATCTGAAGATTGAGGTGAGGTATCCTTGATTTTTCCTGCTAAAGTTGATAGCAGGTCATCGCTTGTGCTTTTTGCACGGACATGACGGGATTTCTTTTACGGAACAGGTAGAGCCAATCTTTCCCCGCAACCTGTCTTTCTGCATTAAAATTTTTGGCGATGTTGTTATTCCTTTCACAGTAACGAAACATTTGATGACGAACCAATTTTGGAGTGAGAGGCAATCCAACTTCGCAAT
This sequence comes from Chrysomela aeneicollis, assembly GCA_029955515.1. NCBI lineage: Eukaryota > Metazoa > Arthropoda > Insecta > Coleoptera > Chrysomelidae > Chrysomela > Chrysomela aeneicollis. The sequence continues at coordinate 7,876,163 of JARUHQ010000016.1, read as the reverse complement.
ATCGTTTGATACGTTGTACAATAATCTCTCCTGTTCGCAAGTTTAATAATAAATGCTAGGACGACCTAAACGTTTAACTGCCAATCCCTCATTCTGATATCGGCGCAAAGTACGTCGGGGTACTTGAAATCTCGTGGAAACAGTTCTTTGAAATTCTCCATTTCTAGTTGCTGCTAAAGCTTCTTCAAGTTGGTCTTGCCACCACTGCTTCCGCAAATTTTTACAAATTTAACTCATTCGGAAGCTGAAACAATGATAGAAAGTTAGAAAACGTTGGTGATGGATAATATGGCCCACTGTCGGGTAATATGGCCCATGGGCCATGCAACCCACCGTTGTATTGGGCCATATTAATCGAAATGTATTTCTAAGAAGAGGTTATGTTTAATAAAGAAAGCTGAATTTTAGGACCCATTTAATATGGTATGTACATATAGCTGAAAAAGTACTTACTTACCTTAAAAATATTCCAGCCTGCTGCTATATATATGATGGGAGTTACGTGGACTTAAACCTAACCCAAATATTACATCAGCGTGTACACCAATCAACGGCTTGTTCTCAACTGGCTACAACTAATAATACAACTTGCAGAAAACTCGTAGAATCGGCGTACGAAATTAACCGTTGGGAGCGTCAGACATGCGTAAACAGCCTGCATTGCCAGATTGCTCATAAGTACCCAAGTTTTTGAAATTTCAACTTTGGGCCATATTACCCGCTGGGCCATATTTGCCTCCAGTACCTATATTAGGTAATCGCACCAATCGCAGAGCGTGGAGATGAATATTTCATTTCGTGCGAAATATCTTATTTTGTGTACCTACTAGTTTACAGTGCGAAATGATACGTTTTCCAGGTAGGTCATCGGAAAAAAATGTCTCTTACGAGCTTCTTATCAGATAATATAATAAATAAAAAAAGTAAACATATTGAATACATTATTAAGAACTATACAACAAACACACTTACGACGGATTTATGCACAACGCTTTTTCATTAATTTGTTGCTTTCCTTCACTGTCATTAGACTATATTTTTTTTTCAAGGATTTTGATACGACCGTCATTTAAGACGGATTTAATTAATCTTTTTCATCAATGCATAATCATAACTATTTGAACTTATCTAATGCATAATGCATAACTTATGGGTCATTTATTGATGGTTTCTTAATTCATAAACATAATCATATAGTGTGTGAGTAGCAAGTAACACATCAACAGCTATAAATTAAAGAAGACGTTGGGGTGTGAGACTTCATTTGCAACTACAGAGTTCAACTTTTATGAATTGTACATTAAAGTTATATTATTTATGAAAATAATTATGCTTATGCATCCGTTACGATTTGTCATACAAAAATATATATTCCTTTTATAAATAGACTCTTACATTCTGATATCGATTAAAATATAGCAGGTGCTTGTATTTTCATATCATTTTACCAAGTTTTTGGTAAAAAACAATGAGACATTACCAATTTGACAGAATCGCGCCAGCGCATATGACATTTACTATATTTGTCATTAATCAGATGAGAGTTGGTTATCTTTCAAAGAATAGTTAATGAAAGATAAGAGGTAGTTTGTGTGCATGAATGGTGAAAAGTGAATACTGAATTCCAACATCTCTAGTGAAAACGATAGTGATCGAGAAATGACAGATTAATGAAAAAGCGAAGTGCATAAATCCGCCTAATATTTATAATGAAAAAATAATTATTGCAATTTTGCAAATTGGTTGCAGATTCGGTCAGTTCATTTAATGGGTGGCTTATGATATACGGCTTGATAAACAGTGAAATTTTTGAGTACAGTTTTCCGCGGAAGAGTATATAACTTTGCGCACGCAAATTTATGCAGAAAAGTACTACTTTGCGCACGCGTATAGGAAAAAGCATTGTCAGCGTTATCAATAATGCAAGGTTACATTTACCGCGGATATAACTAATTGGTGTGAGGAAATTGTTTCACCTGATGATTGTGTTTTCCTTATAGTTTTATCCAAAACAGTTGAGATTGAACAATTTCGTGGGAAAAAGTATTTTGCTGACCAGAATAGAATATTCCATTAGATTTCAGACTTCTACTGCGAATATCGGGCTCATAATACAAAAGAGATATCTATGAAGAAATACCTTCTTGCCACCATAACAAAAATTTGAATACACCCCCATACGGGGGTAGTTTATACTTGTGATTTTTCTAAAAACATTGCTGACCGAGGGGTTCCAGTTGAAATATTCCACTGAAACATCATATTATGAATGTTCGATGCGGATACTTCGTGCCACCATAAAAAAAATCTGGATCAACCCCCTCACAAGGGTAGTTTATACTTGTGATTTTCCTTAAAACTATGTTGACTGGGGTTTCTAGTGCAGATATTGCAATGAAACAGAAGATTGTGATTGCTCAAACCATACTCTTCATGCCACCATAGTAAAAATTTGAATCAACCCCCTCGCAAGGGTAGTTTATACGTGTGATTTTCCTTAAAACCTTGCTGACAGGGGGTTTTTAGTGTAAATATTGCAGTGAAGTAATATATGATGATTGCTCAAACCATACTCTTCATGCCACCGTAGTAAAAATTTGAATCAACCCCTTCGCAAGGGTAGTTTATACGTGTGATTTTCCTTAAAACCTTGCTGACAGGGGGTTTCTAGTGTGAATATTGCAGTGAAACAATAGATTATGATTGCCCAAACCATACTCTTTATGCCACCATAGTGAAAATATGAATCAACCCCCTCGCAAGGGTAGTTTATACTTGTGATTTTCCTTAAAACCTTGCTGACAGGGGGTTTATAGTGTGAATATTGCAGTGAAACAATAGATTATGATTGCCCAAACCATACTCTTCATGCCACCATAGTGAAAATATGAATCAACCCCCTCGCAAGGGTAGTTTATACTTGTGATTTTCCTTAAAACCTTGCTGACAGGGGGTTTATAGTGTGAATATTGCAGTGAAACAATAGATTATGATTGCCCAAAACATAATCTTCATGCCATCACAAAGAAAATATGAATCAACCCCCTCGCAAGGGTAGTTTATACTTGTGATTTTCCTTAAAACCTTGCTGACAGGGGGTTTATAGTGTGAATATTGCAGTGAAACAATAGATTATGATTGCTCAAATCATACCCTCCATGCCACCATAGTGAAAATCCGAATCAACCCCCTCGCAAGGGTAGTTTATACTTGTGATTTTCCTTGAAACTTTGCTGACTGGGGGTATCCAGTGAAGATATTCCAATGAAATAGTAGATTATGATTGTTAAATACAACCGCAACTCTCTATCCCCAAGGACAACTGAGATATCGTGCAAAAGTGACTAAAACTGGACACACTGTACAAGACAGTTTATGATGAGACTGAATTAAATATTTATTTTCTATTATTTGTTTCCCATCAGAGTTAATTTTTATTTGTATGTACATCTTCAGAATTTATTCATATGTTTTACTTGAAGGCAAAAATAATATAAAATTTGCATAGATTATCTTTCATTTGATTGGATATCTCCACTGAAAATCCCCAGTCAGTAGAATTTTTGAAGATTAACTTGTATAATCTAACCTTGCAGTGGGGTTGATCCAATTTTTCACTATGGTGGCATAAAGAGCAATCATAATCTACTGTTTCAATGGAATATATTCAGAAAAATCACAGGTATGAACTACCCTTGCGAGGGGGTTGATTCGAATTTTCACTATGGTGGCATGAAGAGTATGGTTTGAGCAATCATAATCTATTGTTTCACTGCAATATTCACACTAGAAACCCCCTGTCAGCAAGGTTTTCAGAAAAATCACACGTATAAACTACCCTTGCGAGGGGGTGGATCCAATTTTTCACTATGGTGGCATAAAGAGTATGTATTCAGCAATCATAATCTACTATTTCATTGGAATATCTTCACTGGATACCCCCAGTCAGCAAAGTTTCAAGGAAAATCACAAGTATAAACTACCCTTGCGAGGGGGTTGATTCGGATTTTCACTAATGTGGCATGGAGGGTATGATTTGAGCAATCATAATCTATCGTTTCACTGCAATATTCACACTAGAAACCCCCTGTCAGCAAGGTTTGAAGGAAAATCACACGTATAAACTACCCTTGCGAGGGGGTTGATTCATATTTTCACTATAGTGGCATGAAGAGTATGTATTCAGCAATCATAATCTACTGTTTCAGTGGAATATATTCAGTGGATACCCCCGGTCAGCAAAGTTTTAGGGAAAATCACAGGTATGAACTACCCTTGCGAGGGGGTTGATTCGGATTTTCACTATGGTGGCATGAAGGGAACGGTTTGAGCAATCATTATCTATTGTTTCACTGCAATATTCACACTAGAAACCCTCTGTCAGCAAGGTTTTTTAGAAAAATCACACGTATAAACTACCCTTGCGAGGGGGTTCATCCAAATTTCCAGTATGGTGGCATGAAGAGTATGTTTTTAGTAATCATAATCTACTGTTTTAATGAAATATCTTCACTGGATACCCCCGGTCAGAAAAGTTTTAAGGAAAATCACAAGTATGAACTACCCTTGCGAGGGGGTTGATTCGGATTTTCACTATGGTGGCATGAAAGGTATGGTTTGATCAATCATAATCTATCGTTTCACTGCAATATTCACACTAGAAACCCCCTGTCAGCAAGGTTTTAAGGAAAATCACACGTATAAACTACCCTTGCGAGGGGGTTGATTCAAATTTTTACTATGGTGGCATGAAGAGTATGGTTTGAGTAATCACAATGTACTGTTTCACTGCGATATCTGCACTAGAAACCCCCAGTCAGCAAAGTTTCAAGGAAAATCACAAGTATAAACTACCCTTGCGAGGGGGTTGATTCATATTTTCACTATGGTGGCATGGAGGGTATGATTTGAGCAATCATAATCTACTATTTCATTGGAATATCTTCACTGGATACCCCCAGTCAGCAAAGTTTTAAGGAAAATCACAAGTATAAACTACCCTTGCGAGGGGGTTGATTCGAATTTTCACTATGGTGGCATGAAGAGTATGTTTTCAGCAGTCATAATCTACTGTTTCAATGAAATATCTTCACTGGATACCCCCGGTCAGCAAAGTTTTAAGAAAAATTACAAGTATAAACTACCCTTGCAAGGGGGTTGATTCGATATTTTCCTACGGTGGCACGAACACCTCATCAAACACAACTCAGATTTGGAGTTTCACTCGATTATATATCTTCCAAGGTTCGGATTGGCAGGATTATTTTTTGGTCAGCAAATTATCCACACTCCAATTTCGTGAATCTCTGCCTAATCGATCATTTATAGCATGGTACCTAAAATACATATCCATACGCTAAAAATGCCATATTAGTTATATGAGTCGAAAATATACACTGATGTTTTACCGCGAGCTCGCACAATTTGTAACCAAAATAATTATACATCTGTGTTCTTTCACCTCTACCTCTATCATAATTGATGGAAAGAATTTTTATTATAGATACAAATCATACTAATCATAGATATTACTCCTACTTGAGTCGACACGCAACATTTGATGAACAGACGATTCTGCTGGTTTAACAGAAGCCTCTTTAGCTCAGTGGCAGAGCACTGGTCTTGTAAACCAGGGGTCGTGAGTTCAATCCTCACAGGAGGCAGAGTGATTCGAGCTTTTTGTTTTTGCCATAAATGTGTTGTAGTATTTATTTTATCGTATCATTGAAGATTAAGTGCCTGTTGCATACATTGAAAAACCGTCAAGCTTTCTGTTAACTCAACGTGGAATTAACTCTGCAGACTCGCGAGCTAAGGCATGCGTTGCCGTGGTTATAAACAAATTGAATATTTAATCGCCTGTTAAATCTGTATGCAACCGGCCGTACCGGCCAAGACATCATTTATATGAAATCTTCATTGATAATTATTAAGATCATAATAATATGTATACCAAAAACTTAATTACTCATACTAGGTACCTACATTAGTTACCATAATTTACGTCAGTAACGATAGCATAATAAGTTAGATACAAGCATATTACGTTAGATAGGCCAGTGCATTTAGGAAATTTAGGAACCTCAGAATTTTGGGTACATTTCCGCCGCCATTTTGAATTTGTTTTTATTTTCGAAACGCTCATATCTCGCGTTCTAATTATTGTACAGCGTGCAAACGGGGGTCGTTGGATTCTTCATTACATGTACTTTCATCGAGCTCGAATGGAAAAAACCCATCCGATGTGTCAGAAGGAAGGTATTGACGTCTAAAGTCGAGTATACTTCCCAAAAATCTGTTTACGTCACTATTTGTGGGCGTAGCTCTGTTTTGAGGGATCTGACGTCAAAAGTACCTCACATAAAAAAGAAAGCCAACGTAATTTCTAGTATTTAAAAAAAAACATCGTGATACGATGATTCCTAGCTGACCAATCCATCCAAAGTTACCCTATGTCTTCTTATGAACTAGAAATACATAAATATATACAAAATAAAAACTTATAAATAAAAAAATAACAACTATTTCGAGTGATTCTCTCGCTTTCCTTGATGTTCTGGGTAATGGTACCATTGTTGGGTAGTCGTAATCGTCTTCGTCGTCTTCTGGAATTTCATCTACGTGTTGCGTAACGTTGGTGCATGTTTCGCCATAACATTCTTTTCAAAGAACATTTCAATCCGGCTCTCCGGCACCCGCAAACATTGCCGCATTTTGTCGTGCAACCGCGGGATATAATATCCAGTAGTACTCGTGGGATTGGTTCCAGACCTCGGTCACTCTGTTTTCAACCCCATTCGTGTGCGTTTTTTTCTTCTCCCAACCCATTTTGTACTTGCAGATACGTCCGAAAAGAATGTTGTCTTGCTGCAGAGTTCGTAGGAGGCAAGCGCGACAACTCCATTCTACTCTTGAGACGCGAACGCGAAAACAATTTGAATCGTAATTGATCGATAGATACTTTGGAATCTGTAAAGAAGACATTGCGGGGTCTAAAGAGTATGATGTGTTGTTTGCTCTCTACTGTGCAAAAAATGTTATGGCAAAACATGTTCCAACGTTACGCAGCACGTAGATGACATTCCAGAAGACGATTACGACTACCCAACAATGGTACCATTACCCAGAACATCAAGGAAAAGAAAATCGAGCGAATAACTCGAAATAGTTGAAAAGAAGACATTAGCAACGATGTCGATTGACGAAATACACAAATAAAACGACGATGACGAAATACTCACACACAACACACACAACACAACAACAAAAGGAAACCGTGGAATAGGCCTCTCGGGGAAACCATGTTAAAAAAACGTGGTGTGGAAAAGAGATGAATGGAAATAAAATAAATTCAAAACACTACCAAACATCTTTGTGTTGAGTCGTTATTTTTTCACCTATAATCTACCCTAAATAGACCATTTAACCTCGATATTGACGTGGGAAACGTTTTAAAATCTTCAATGAAGCACAAGCGTCATTCGCTTGCATAATAATTGTACAATAATATAAAAATGGAAATACTGCACGAAGCGCGCGCGGCGCGCCTTTATATAGGAGCATTGAGACTCACACGCCGGAAGAGACAAGGGTAACTTTGTATGGATTGGTCAGCTAGGAATCATCGTATCACGATGTTTTTTTTTTGAAAATACTAGAAATTACGTTGGCTTTCTTTTTTATGTCAGGTACTTTTGACGTCAGATCCCTCAAAACAGAGCTACGCCCACAAACAGTGACGTAAACTATAATAAAACTATGCACCTATTACTGTTTATCTCTACCATATATTGATTAAATATATTAATTAAAGCTTTTTCAATCCATCATCATAACATTTATTCACAAACTGTCACCAATTTTTTGTACTAAAATTACTGTCTCCGTTACATCAATAGGATTTAGGTAGGTAGATTGTAGATTGTAGGGGGGGTCGTTAAGGCTGTGCAGCATCTCAAGCACCTCGACCTATAAGATCTTTTGTGCATAACCCTTAATCTATTCGAGGCCCGGGATTCCGAGACTTCGTGCAAAGTTTATCAGTTTCCTGATAGCTATAGGTTCCTGATATCGGATGGCTCTAAAAAGGCTCCTTCCAGAAGTCTCTTGCAGAAGAGTGATGATCATTCGCAAAGCAAATGTTTTGCAGTGTCAGCGAAGTTCTCGCAGTACCGGCAACTATCACTCTCTGTTTTACTCATCTTTTTGAGGTGATACCTACCTCAGAGGGCAGTATCCACAAAAAAGTTCTGGGCCGATAAATTGTGTATTTGCCCCTTCTTTGGCAAGGCAGTTCTGCTTCTTTTTTGCCTTCTTAAGACCTGGCACCCACCTCAAAGTGAGACCTGGTTGTTTGCTGCCAGTTGTCTCAGGGATTGTTTACAGTACCAAGTCAGCTTACATTCACAAGTTTATGACTCCAGAGCTTTTAGTGCTGCTTGGCTATCTGATATTTTGCCCTTCGAGTGTCCCTTTCGAGGCACTCCTGGGCACATATCTCTATAGCATGTACTTCTGCTTGAAAGATGGTTGGAGTGTTACCAAGGGGTTTGGAGATTCTGAAATTTGGCCCTGTAACTCCCACTCCAGCTCTTTCATCCATCTTGGATCCATCAGTATACCATACTGATGCATCCCTTCCCAGTTGAGGTCCGTTCTCTGTGCAAATTTGGTGGTTGTTTATGACCACTTCAAACTGCATTTCGAAGTCGTACCTAACTGGCACGATATCTGTCGGTTTATGCATGGATTCTAGGGAAATATTTTCCAAAATCTTCAAGTGTCCAATCCGATTTCCTGATTTGAGATTTCTTGTCTGGTTCAGTTCAGGTAGGTAAGTAAGTATGAAGGAATCTTCTTCGGTTCCTTGGAGCTAAAATTGAACTTCTACTCTCCTATAAATGTTAGTTCATAATCAGGTATTCTTTGCCTAATATTATTCATCCCATGTTGTGATTGAATGAATATCTGTTCTAAGTAAACAACATTTTTCGGATTTCTCAACATCCATTTATTGACCTCTCAATTATACGCATCTTTTTGTCCATTTGACCTACTTAACTCTTACGGTTACCGAGATTCCCGCATACTGTTTATCCTTTGGCCACACTGTATTTACCTAATAATTTTTCATCCTATGACCATAATATTCCTGTTGATAGGTGATTGATAAAAAAGCGAAATATTCTGTTTCAGTGGAAATAAGTACGGTTATTTGTTCCAGGTTCTCTGTATTTATCCCCGTCTGATCCATCCATGGCCAGTATCAGGAATAGCTCTGTGGTTAGGATTAATACAAGATCTACTCATTCCCATCGGCCTAGGAATAGTTGATTCGAGATTTTGCAAATGGGTCTCCGCTGTCTACAAATGTTCAGGAAAAACTGTCGAAGACAAATTGCCGCATGGTAAGGTATTCGAAAATATTCATGTGCACAAAACTAACTATACTTACTGGTTATTTCATTACATCAGAGATCGGCAATATCAATTTAGACAGTAGGTATAATCATGGAATGGATTTTCCAAAATTCTCCAAATATGAAGAACTGGAATAGGTTGTGTCAGTATCATCTCAGTATGCTATGAAAGTTATCCATTCTTCACATTCATAACGTTTTTTCTATCAAAACCATTCGAAATTGAAAAATTTTCAGAGCAATGAAGTATTGAAAGATTTTTGACCCAATTTAAACGAACTGGAAGTGTTCAACTAAAAATGGCTTTGGTCTTCAGGGCCATTTTTCAAGGCTGTCATGAAAACATTCGTGTAATTATGACATTGACATTTCTAATATTATTCAATTGAATGATTGATATTGAGCAATATATATCAATCACTTTGGAAACCTCTGAAGGGACATTGGAGATATTTTTTTGATCTAATGAAGATGGCTCAGCTATCTCATTATAATGATAAATAGACAAATTGATAAGTACCTACATATTGATATTAGAAATAATAAGCAAATTGATACATATTTAAATATTAGGTATTTTCTGGTGACTTTTACAGTAAGGATTCGAAAGATGACACAAAGTAGTCATCTATCGAATAAAAACAATGTGTCTGAATAGAATTCTTGATTACAGACTTGAATCTGGTGTTATTGAGCGATTCTATATTTTGAGGTATAACATTGTTTGAATTTGAATAGAGAGGTAATCTGATGCAATAATTCTGGTTTGATAAAGATGGACATTCGAATTGGTGATGTAATTATTTCTGTTCAAATGCATTTCTAGTAATGACAGATACCCATATAAATAGTGACGAAAGATGCATTTGAAGATTGGTTGACAATGGTCCCGAATTCTGCCCCTGCCACAATTCTTACAACGTGTTTTTGAAGTTTGAATATTTTTGATGTGAGTTACCTGACTCAATATAATGGGATAGGTTTCTCATAACATACTAACTCATTATTATGAGATAACTAAGCCATCATAATGGGATATTTTCCTTATTTCATGATAATGAAGTAGCAAAAAATGTTCAGATAATATTTTTGCTACTGCTGAGTTACCTACCACAGTTTTCGTTCATTTTTCTCATGTTTCATCAATGGTAGATAGAAGTTGATGTTTCAGTAGTTGACTGAATAATCTCAGAATTCTGATAACAATTAATATTGATATTATAATAATTATCAATATTGTGTGAGTTTACAAAATTGTACTTGTCACTTTCGAACTGAGCTTGATATATAACTCATTACAATGAGATAAAAAAATATCTACATATATATCGTATTCACTTCGTATTTGAAAGTGTATTTCGAATACGAAGTGATTCAAATAGTTTTAATAATTTTCATTCTGCCCTATACAGTGCTAGTCAAAAGTCCCCTTCCCCCCTCGTATCTTTTGAACGGGTATACTTATAATAATGAAATTTGGAGGGTGGAAATAAACGGATGTAGGCTTCTCAACTGGTCATAACAGGTGACGCAATAGTCATAAATGACGTCACAAGGCCACTGTGACCAATAATTTTAAATGGGACCCTATGGCAAGTGACAGCTCGTTTGAAAGGTATTGAAAATACCTATTCAGTCATACCAATTTTGTTTGAGTTTCGGCTAATTTTGATTGATAAATTGAAGAAATACGAAAATTATAGTTTCGCATTTAATTAATAAAGATTTTAAAGTACGCCTCTGGTTAATTGTCAAAAAGGTTGACGTGTTTGAATTCTCTACTTGTCAAAAGTGTTTATACCTTGAAAATTTACCTAAGCTATTGTTTAACAAGACGTTTAAGTGTTTACATAGGTAAAATGGTACGTACAATAGCTAAACAATAGCTTAGGTAAATTTTCAAGGTATAAACACTTTTGACAAGTAGAGAATTCAAACACGTCAACCTTTTTGACAATTAACCAGAGGCGTACTTTAAAATCTTTATTAATTAAATGCGAAACTATAATTTTCGTATTTCTTCAATTTATCAATCAAAATCAGCCGAAACTCAAACAAAATTGGTATGACTGAATAGGTATTTTCAATACCTTTCAAACGAACTGTCACTTGCCATAGGGTCCCATTTAAAATTATTGGTCACAGTGGCCTTGCACGGAAAAAAATCACTTGCTACTCATAACACAAACAGAATTGCTGGTGAGATATTTGCTCTCACAACAACATTTCTAGGTGTAGATGAAACATTTATGCCATCATTACGAATATGCATTTGTCACAGATGATAATTGAAAATGCTATAATCAATCTGCTGTAGGGACTGGTATTATATTTATATCCAGCTATAATAATTTGTTGGCTCGAATCCCTCACTAACAATGCTGCAATAGCATATTAGTTCTGTAACATTGGACAGTTTTATTTGCAAAGACTACCTACTTGAAGTTTGGATTCGGGTGAACTATTATTTTTGCTGGGTATATATCCATATGTTCAAATGGGAATAGTTAATGAAATCACCTATTTTCCAATCATGCATGGTTTTGAAAATGAACACAGCAAACATTTTTACCCAATTATCTATTTGCTGTCAATGATCCGTCACCACGCAAAGTCATTAACATAATAATAATTATTATTATTATTTACTAAGTATCGAACCTAAACAACGTCAATCAATGTATTGAACTTTGGTATGCGCAACCGCAAAAATCTCAGGACTCGAATGGAGCAAATTCAATTTGCTAAGAGCGCCTGGGTAACTTTGTGGTGGTGCAAATAAAATTTGCTAAAATTCACATGGCAACGAGAAAGAAGCGTCCTGATTGGCTACATGGAATGGCGTGACCTACTTTTGTGCGAATTCTTAATAACGACGCATCGATCTTTGTCTTTAGTTGAGTTGAGACTGTTGAGAGTATTAACACGTGGATCAGCTAGTGTCCTGCTTGCTGTTGTTCTTCTTCTGCATGCAAATAATAATGTATAGTTTAGAACTGTCAGAAACAATATATGTGAAAAATGGAAAAATTTGATGTCTGTCGAAGAGCTCTTGGAATCGTGGGGATTCGGACACCTGAGGCAAAAATTTGAAGGTATGATTTCAAAATTTCACTGATGGTACTATACATTTATGTTGTAATCACTGATGAGGTGAAAAACCCTATATAGATGTGACAAAGTATATTCTAGGTTTATTATTCTCATTTACGTTTTTTTTTAGATCATCATACAAATTTTGAGGGATTATCATTACATCAATCGTCTATGAAAAAAATAGTATACCACTTCTCGGAGATAAACTGCAAATTGAGAGTTCACCAGAAATTGTTGTTCTAGTGGACCTTCCTGAAGTAATGTTTCTATATTATACCGGGTGTAACATTATTCCAGCTCTCAGAGTTTCGTCTTTTATTACAACTGATGCATTTGCAATAATACCTAGAAAACCTCACTACTGGTGCAAAATTAGTATGCTGTTACCTACAGCACTAATATTTGTCACTAGTGCAAACACATCTGGCTGCGAGTGTCAACTACAATGTTTCTTACAACAATTGCATTCATAATGATACCTGAAAATACTTGCTACTAACGCAGTAGTATTTGCTACTAGAGCAAAAATATTTGGGTGGAAGTATTTGGTATAGTGTTTCTTATAGCAAGAGCATTATGTAATCATACCTGAAAATATTTGCTACTGCTGCGAAATATATTAGTAATAACAGCTTAGGAATGTTCTTACATGCAGCCAAAATGTCGGAAGTTTGGTTTGCTTCCGACACCAGTTGGATTAGTTGATACTGCAAAGAATTATTAGGAGGAAATATTTGTTGCTTTCACATAGTTTTTTGCTGTCTCTATAGGTACTAATTTTTTTTGTTGCGTTGACCTATATTTTAGTACCTGTAGCGAATCATTTTTTTCCGTGTGTGACGTCATTTATGACTATTGCGTCACCTGTTATGACCAGTTGAGAAGCCTACATCCGTTTATTTCCACCCTCCAAATTTCATTATTATAAGTATACCCGTTCAAAAGATACGAGGGGGGGAGGGGACTTTTGACTAGCACTGTATAGATAAGAGTGGTTATTGATTATTGCGTCAAAAGATCTATTTTTAAAGTAATATTTGTCCTGACTAAATCTATAAAGATTATCCGAATTCATGTTTTAAACATTGAAAAATATACAATGTGTTCCATTTTGAAAAACATAACTTCGGGTTATATCTGATATATATAATGACAGCTCATATCGAAAATCTAATTACTAGATTCTAAGTAAAAAAAATTTATGAGATACAGTTGTTACTCTTTCTATGAGTTGAAAAATAGGTGAGGTACAAGATGGGTCCCTAACTGCAACATTTTCAATTCCGCCTTTGTATCTCAAAAACATCAGGAAGGATAGTTCTATTTCCGGCAATGTTTCATTCACAAAAAACTGGCACGGTGATGTGAACACCGCAACTTTCTATCTCCAAAGATAACTGAGATATCGTGCAAAAGCATCGAAAATTAGAAACACTGTACATGAAAGCAGGTTCATAGTGAAAAGTGTTTGGAGTGGTAATTCAACTATGCTGGAAATTTTTGAAAGAGATAGCTATTTGTATTACTAGGGAGGAAAGTGCCACTTTTCCTCCCGCAGGATGTAGTTTACTGCACGACGCGAAGCGGAGGGCAGTAAACATCCAAGGGAGGAAAAGACACTTTACTCCCATGTAATACATATGATTTTTCCTCCTACCCACTAAATAAACCTTTTTCTACAAGCGCAGCTCTTAGAAAAAAAAATGATCAATCATTCAATAGCAATCCGAAATGTATAAGCTATCTAAATGTCCAATAATTCAAATCACTAACAAGAAAAAAGTAAAATAACGTTCTTGAAAAAAAAAAGTTACAATTGCCAGGAGCTGAACCCGGGACCTTCGGAATTCTGAACTCAAAAAACGTGTATCTAAGATTCCTGAAGTTGAAATTTGTATTGAAGAACTACGTTGAAGTAACATTAATGTTTGATTTTTACCAAAAAACAGGATATACAGGATGTTCTAGAAATTATTGAAACAATATGAATATAATGAATTCACAAGTTTCATCGTTTGCAACTTACTTGAAATGAGGGGGAGGAAAAGTACTTTCCTAGGGAGGAAAAATACTTTCCTCCCTAAATACTTTCCTCCCTAGGGAGGAAAGTACTTTTCCTCCCTAGGGAGGAAAGTATGAGTTTCCACCCTGATTTGTGGGAGGAAAGTGTGTACTTTCTATAGGGGTAGGAGGAAAAAATAGTATATCCAATTGAAATATCAAACATAGTTTGAAATGATTGTCTGGTAGATTACGAGCAAAAAACAACTACTTTCCTAGTAAATACCTCGCAAAACATTGAATTATATCGTAGTCCATGCAACGATTCACACTGTGAATGCAGATCTTAAATGTTTATTTTTTCCTAAGACGTGACAAATTCACATCGGTACAGGCACGCTTAACAACATACAGACCGGTTTCGGGCTTATTGACCCTCATCAGTGCAGGAGATATCTCTACTCGAAGCGATGCCTGTCCCAATGCAGTTTCCGCCACGTATATTTCACAGCACTGAGAAAATAAGTGGTTTTCTGGCTCTTTTAAAATTTGACTGCGAGAGAGGAAAACTTATAATGTTTGTTGGCAGTCTACCAGATATTCATTTCAAACTATGTTTGATATTTTAATTGGATAGACTATTTTATCTTTCAGAATTTTTGTCCAATTCATGGCTTTTCCATTTTTCATTTATTAGCTTAGTCGAGCCACTTCCAAGTTCTGTAAGTTGGGAGATTTATTTCTGGAGTGTTTCTTTTTTCTGCCGCATGGGTGTCGCCACTTTCAATTGTCTCTTGGAACGCGGCTCAGTGCGGTCAAATATACGCGACGAAGGTGCATTATGACAGGCAACGCTTCCAGTGTTGTTCTTGCTCTTACGTTCGTAACAGATCTGTTACTATTTCACGAAGGTTGTTACGTTTTTAAGTTTTGCTAAAAATCTATTATTATTTGCTGTTAAATTCAGAATTTTATGATTCTTTGTTCTTCAAGCAAAATGCAAGGAATATGAATCGCTGATAAGACGATGAATACTGTGATTTCTGATGTCTGAATCATTATTTGATGATCATTGTTTTTCTTTCAAGCCAAGTTCATCTTATTTGGTGCAACTAAAATGCAGAAAACACACCAAATTGAAAAGATGCCATTATTATAATATTGTTTTCATTTTTTGAGACAATAAGAAATAGTTTTTCTGAGTTGTGACTATTTTTGTATCTGTCATATACAGGGCTATTCAAATTAGAGTTTATGCATGGGGATTTGATAACGGTAAGAGATAGAGGGTTGGTTAAATGGAGACAAAGTAGCGTATTTCACAGGTTAATTATATGGATGAAAAAAAATCTGACCGAGCTTCTTCAGTTCTGGAGTTATACTGGAAAAATCGAAAAATTCGAAATTCTTCTTTTGCCTATATCTTTTTATTTTACGAAGATTTCTTTCTAATTTTGCCACTTTGCCATAGCAATTTTTTGTAGCCTTTCCAAATATCTGAATAAAAATTATATACAGGGTATCGTATAAATTGGGCCACCCTCAACTTTTAATTTTCAAATGAGGACCTGTATTTTTTATTGCATTTTTTTGAATGCCAATAGTCATGTTTCATATTGACATAGTATTTTCATATGAATAACTGGGTGTTTTGGAATTATTGAACTATTGTCAGTAAAATTTCAACATTTTTTTAAATTTTTCCTGTATAACTCCAGAACTGAAGAACCTAGGTCAGATTTTTTCATCCTTATAATTAATCGCTGAAATATGATACTTTGCGTGCATTCAACCAATCTCTTACCGTTATAGAAATTAACAAGCTCTTTTTATTCATGCCTGAATATTGCTTCATTTCTGGAATTTATCCGTGAGGAGCATTCACGTCATCACGTCTGACATTGACAAATGACAGATGACACTCTCATCCATTACCTTTTGTTGAAATCTGTTATCTTTTTCGAACGAAATCTCTATTACGAAAAATTTTGGCCCAGGAACAACACTGAACGCTTCGAGTGCTACCCTGCACTGATAAGGGCCAATACGCCCTAAACCGGTCTGTAGAGGTTGTTAGGCGTGCCTGTCCCGATGTGAATTTGTCACGTCTTAGGCAGAAAGAAACATTTGCGATCTGCATTCACAGTGTGAATCGTTATATGGACTACGAGCAGATATAATTCAATGTTTTGCGTGGCATTATTAGGAAAGTAGTTGTTTTCTGCTCGTAGTCTACCAGACATTCATTTCAAACTATGTTTGATATTTTAATTGGATAGACTATTTTTCTCTTTCAACATTTTTGTCGAATTTATGGCTTTTCCATTTTCCTTTTTTATGCTGGAAATGTTCAACACGACATTGTTACCTACCTACTCTGCTCCGCAAAAATCGAATCCTCTACATTTTTAGTGGGACTGGATGGAAAATTTCGACCCTTCGGAACTCCCAGTCAACCGCAGAGCTTGGAAATCTCTAATCCAGACAGAAACATCAGGATGGTTCATGCAGTCGAACATAGATTTCCCATAACGAATGGTTCACTCTATACCAGCATAGATGGCAGGTTGCCAGTTATACATAATTATAGAAGGAATAAAGATGGTAAAGCAGGTAATGATACATAGAGGGTGTTATTTGAATGTGTGTACGAAATGATACCACAAACTAAAGTAAACCGCAATACTCAATACTCAACATCCCGTCAGTAATGAACACATTTTTCATTTTCAACTAAATTTCAAGCTTCTCAATCTATTAAAAAGTCGCCATTAGCTCTTTGAAGAGTAAAATTGTGTTTTTGTGCTGGGTGCTAGATCATGTGGTACATTACATATTTCCTTTTTTTTAGGCTTCGACATCTCTGGTCATTAGCCTATGGTATATGAAACATATGAAATTAATTTATCCTTTTTCAATTTTCTATACATTCCTGAAATATTGAGGTTATTTATGTTTTATAGATAGCGCTTTTTGTTGAACTCATAATTCAAATAATCAGAGGCCCTATTCTTCCAGTGTTTCAAGTATGCCTATTTTCATACTCTGCAGATTATTATCCTCGTTATTACCACATTGCCAAATCGAATTTTTCATTTCAAGTTCACTTTTCTAACCAGTGTTCGACATGGGTGCATATCGAACACTGGTTCAGGTGTCAATAACTGAATTTCCCATTCATTTCCGAATTTCCAGTATCTTAAAATATGCCCTGTTTTCACATGACGTGATAGAGGGCGGTTTATAATATATTTTAAACAACTTATTCACTCTGAATTTGTAAATTTCGATGTATTATTCGATATTGGAAACGTGACTTCACATTGTGTAAATTCAAACGCTCCTTCGCTGTGACGTCAGTGTCTTCTAGAAATATGATTGGTTGAAGTTTGTGATGGCGTTGACTGGCTCGTAAGTGAGGGAAAGACTCACCGCAGTTGCCATGACTCTGTGAAATCTTTGATCCTATTTCGTGTAATGAGAAATTGTTCTGAATTGTGAGTAATCAACTGTCAGACACTCCCAATTCAGTGTGAAAATGGAAATATTTCAAGATTAGGGATGATCATGTATGGTGTAGATTTTCAATCGAAGCAGATTCAGTCACATCTGTCGGACAATATCACATTATTTTTCATCATCTCTTTGAATACATTCAGATTTCGTGATATATTTGATGTGATAGGTACATATAATTTGTCAAAACATCGTGATATGAACATAATCATCATCAGTTATTATAAAATTGTCATTCTCAGAAAATGTTTCTTCTGATATGGCAATAACCATGCCTAGAAATTATCAATAAAAACATAACCTCTTTATAAACCATGATTCCGTCCTTGTATGATTATGTGATTTTTGTTCGTTATTTGGGCTGTGATTTAAAAAAAAAGGACAAAAAATGTTAAGTTTGATCTGGCAACTCTGTGTGGTGCTTAGATCATTAACGTACAACAACGGGACAACCAATGAAAATCGGACGCGCACTGACGTCACATGGCTTTCCTCTTTTTCTGGATCGTTTGAATTCAGTAGATTATTTTGGCGTTTTCAATAATTTTTAACTAGATAAATTGATGAGAAAAAATCTCAAAAAATGGGTACGAGTTACATGAGAGTCCAATATTTCGAAATATAATTTTTCTGAAAATGACTGGAAATGCCCTTTCTGCTTTCTATTCGTATCCCAAAGATATATCAAAGTGCTTTAAAGATCTTGGAGAGAATATAACATGATGAGAGGAAATGAAAATAACAGAAACATTGCGGATAAAGACCGAAGAAATAAAAAGGAGAGACAACAAAAAGAAAAAAGCAAAAACAATGTAGTATGTAATGTAATGTATAAATAAATCGCGAATAAAATATTCAGAATCATCTGAATTTTTGATAAAAAGTGATAACTCTGTGACTTTATATACTGGATGTTGAGATGATAGCTATTGAGATTACTTGCTGGGGGCAAGTGCATGGCTACAAAATATAGATGAGTTCGTGTGGTACAAGGTGTTTTCAATGATCGCGAAACAGAAGTAGTGTCATTGAAGATATTAATGAAAGCAGTAATGAATTAAGAAAAAAACATTTTCAAAATTGATATATCTTGCTGTGTCAGGAAGGCTGCTTCCTCCTGTAATGACGAACCTGTTTGAAGATTTCTGCTTTGGATTTCTACCGTATCTTCGTATTCTGAAAACGAAGTGTATCATTCCTAATTTCATGTTTTTTGAAGGTATTTTTTAATTTTCTAAATTCACACAATTGTGATTGATTACATATGTAGGCAAGTACTTTATAAATGCACAAGTATTCCGACAAAAAATGCTTATTTATATTTAAATTTTGAATAATCAGACCAGAAACTGTTGATAATTGGGAGTCAATGACTGGAAATCATCTGTCAATAACTGTGTTTTCGAGTTTTGAATTTTTCTCCAAAATTATAAAGTTTTCGAATCTTTTGAAAAACGAACACTCCCAGAAGTTTTCAGACGCCTTATTGAGACTACCGATTAAATTCAAATGTTTGTTAAGTGAGGAGATCAAAAGCAATATTTTTATTATTAAATTTATTCTCTAAAAGTGTCGAAGCCTGGGTTGTTTACCTCACTGAAAAAAAAAACTAAAATACATATACTTTTTTATACTTGACTTTTTATACAGATATACCTAGTAGAAATTAAGCGACATTGACTTTCGAAAACAATTCCTAAAAATTGAAAGGTATCAAAACATCAATCAAATTGAAAATTAGGCAAATCCACCTTGTTGCAGACGGTACCCAGCTGAGCTCCATATGATCCTAATCGTTCATCTACTTTGTCATTAACATCTCTTTATTGCCCTGAAAGGAATTTAATGATATAATATTAGATCAAACTCCAACAGTTTCGAGAATTATTTTCAAAATACTCATCCATTTTTGGGAGTTTCCATAGCAAATGACATATATCGATTATTTTTCCAAATCTATAAAAAAAAATCAATTCATTTACTCCAACATTCGTTCACTTTTCATAACAAGGCAAGTCGTTGGTTAAGGTTGAAAATTGCCTACTGTGACTGCCACCTTGAAGAGAGTTTTTTCTTATACCAAATATTTCTAGTATGGGGAACACTGCTAAGATATAGGGCTAAATATCTGTCGAAGAAGAATGGATCTATGGATCCGATTTTCCACCATTATTCCTACAGGGCAATAAAAATTGTAGGTACCATTATAAAAAACAGACAACTTATCTTTAGGCATCTGTTCTTTATAGTGTATTCCGAATCAATCGTCTTGTTTTTTTATTTCCGAAATCGGATAAAACATGATGGCGAATATATATAGCTTGCGATAGTTGTGATAGGACAGCCTTTATAAACGAAGAAACTGATGTTCTATTAGAATTTGCTCCTCCTCCCAGGTTCCAAGCAGATGGACAAGCAATCAGTGAACGTCGCCTTCCACTCAAACTATCTCAGCCATCACAAGCACCTGATAGAAGGGCTCACCAAGGTCCCTTCCTGCAGCAACTGCGAAGCAGATCTTTGCCCCAGTCATTCGGACTTGCACCACCTTAGCCCCAACTACATCAACAAGCAACTGAACCTGCTCCAACAGAGTCGAGCTGCAGAGCGAGTCAGCCGCAGTCAAGAGTCGCTGAGGTCGCTGCATGATCCTCGGAGCATGCAGAATGTCTTCCAGCATTCTGACGTGGGTTCAAATGTCGGGCTGAACAACCTCATTGTGAAGAATTCGAGGAACTTGGCCAGACTGAACAAGATGCGGCTGAGTCGCAGCGAAGACAGTCTCAACAATATAATGGTGGGAGATCTAGGTGAGTTAAATTATTTATATTCGAATGTGGTACCTATTGAGTATGTGATAGAACTTTCTCAACCATTCTGATGAGATTGTTATCCACAAAGTCGATACAAGCGTAGGAATAAGGGTGAACTATTCAGTCTACCCCGGAGATATGATCGAAAGAACATTTTGGAAAACATCATCAATCGATGAAAAAATTAAAAGCTATGAATTGGACAGAAAATTGAAGGTTGAAATAGTCTATACAATTGGCAATATCAATCAGAGTTTGAAGTAAAGAATGTCTGGTAAATTACGGTAGACAGTAGTATAGCTAAGCCGGTATGAGCCCACTTTGACCCCGAATGACCCCGTCAAGCTTTCAGCCCCTCTCATGTTCTGTGACATGGGAGATTTTTCTCTGGAGTGTTTCTTTCCTCTGCCGCATGGTGTCGCCAATTCCAAGTGTATCTTGGAACGCGGCTCCATGCGGTGATATAGACTCGACAGAGATGCTTTGGGACAGACACCGCTTCGAGTGGAGATCTCATCAGGGTATCTACTCGATCTACTCTCCTGCACTGATGGGGGCTCATAAACCCGAAACCGGTGTGTAGGTCTCAATGTGAATTTGTCACGTCTTTTATAGGAAGAAAGAAACATATGCGATCTGCATTCACAGTGTGAATCGTTGCAGGGACTACGAATTCGATGTTCTGCGTGGTATTTGTCAGGAAAGTAGTCGTTTACTGCTCGTAGTCTACCAGGCATTCAATTCCGAACTATGCTTGATATTTTTAATTGGATATACTATTTTTCCTGTCAATAATCAATCAATATTCTCAAACCAATTCGGATTCAAATAATTGGAGTAAGAAATTCAATATTTGCTTCCACAGAAACTATTCATAAATTCTTAGGTTGTCAAAAAGAAACAAGGACACTTCTGGAATATGATGAATGATCAATTCTGGAGTTTTAGAGTAGACATCAAAACGATATTTTTTGTCACAGTTGTTAGCGGAAAATATTCCAACCTGTGACTATATCAAACAGATGAATAGGTCACTTGGAAAATGTATTACAAGTCTTCAAGATGTGCTAGACGATGACAGGTTATTGGTATTGTGAATGGGGATCTGACCAGAATTCTGAAATGGGAGATCTGATAATCAAGTAGAGTTAAGTGCAATTAGCTTGTAATCGAGCTTGTATTGTCTTCAGCAAGGTGTGTCTCATAATCCCCAATGATATATATTATCAGGCACGACTATTTCCTAAACGGTAAGACATAGAAAGTTGATCAAATCAGACAAAAGGTGCGCAATTCAGTCCTCTTCAAAATGCCGTTCTGCAAACTGTAAAAGTTGCAGCCGTTACTGAAATACTTTGAAGAAACTGAAAATCAATCAGTATGTATTTATTCATTTTCTGAGTTAATAGTCGAACAAGACATTTTAAATTCTGCACAAACAGGTAATTAATCAAGACGAAGAAGTTGGAGTTATCAGAAATATTCTATCTTCATTAATTTCACAGATGTACTATGAAACTTTAGTTTTTCTGATGGGCACCATATTTGCTTTAATACCATTGAATAGTACTGATTATTATTTCACGCACTTACCAAATGAACCAATCAGGAGCTCTAGTCAAGTTCGGATCATCGATAACACAAACTTGACTCTTGACTGTGATTGGCCTGTCAAGTTCGGTGTTTTCAGCTTTGTCTAATATGCTTATTTGTATATAAGACAGTTTTACGTTACATAAAAATGATCACGTTGTGCACTGTGTTTGTGGTACAAACTTATATATAACGTTCATCATATCTTAGTTCAAACAGCAATTTCCTAAGCGATGAGCAAAATATACACTAGGTACCAATAAACGAGACTCAACACCAAATCACAATGAATCCAAACTGCACAGCACTCATATATCTTCAGCACGACTGTGATAATGATAACTAAATTCGAACAATTGGCAAACTTTGATGATTGCAATAAAATGGCGTGATGACGTGAGTACCAACCGGGCGACTGCCGCCTGCCGTTTTGACATTGCCCATAGAGTAGGATCGGCGCAGGCGCTGTAGTGCCAAGTGACCAAGGATATTAAACTGTAAAGGATTGCTCAATCGACCAAGTTTTTCTTCCGGATGTATGACGTCACTGACTCCGCTCGTAATTTCATTGGCTGTTGACTATCCATCTTTGTCATTGATTTTAGTTTCAGTTTCTCACTTTATTTTTGTTGTTCCACAGGAGTAACACAGGAGGTTATTTTTTAAATACACATGAGTTTAGTCAATATGAGAACATGAAAAATATCTGGACAATCGAATAATTATTGAAGTGAATATAATATTCTAGAGTAGTCACAGAAATCATATACACAGTGAATTTTGGAACCAAAGGTATTAAAAATGCATGTTGCTGCCCATAATCAAAATTCAATTGAAAATCTGCTAGATATGATTCATATATTTCATACCAGGTGAGCTCTGAAAATAGTGGTGAAATGAGGGTTTATTATTAATATCCATTGGTTTTTTTAGGGTACTATCAAAGATTACATAGAGACAGAATATAGAATATATTTCTGGATATTGTCCAGTGGAAGTAGATATGAAATTGAAAATGTCCTCGGAAGGTTGTATAGTGCATGTAAATTTTACATTTCAAGTATACATGTATTATTATATCCATTATGAACTGTATAGATCAATAATATAAATCATTCCCTATTAAGGTAGGCATATCATTTTGCAATCAGTAGCAGTTTTTATTTCTTGATATACAATATTTTTTAATCAATCACACAGTACTTACATATACTATATACCATTTTCAACCAACAAATTATGTTATCTTTCACCTATATTGTTTCTTAGAGCATCCAGAAACAGTGATCTACCTATAATGCCTCAAAAATAAAAGACTATACCTATTTAGATCAAAGGATGATGTCCATTCAAGTTCAGGGCACCTATCTATCACCTATCATAAAATCATAACATGAACAGTAGGTATATGGAACAAATAAAACATTTTGATTTTATAATTTATATAATATATGATTTCCATAGTATAATACACCAACAATTTTGATTTTTCTATTATATCTACCAGAGTTGATTTTTTGAAACATTTTTCACAATGTTATTTTTATTGAATTGCTTTCTTCAATTTAGTGAGTATTCAGTCATTACTTATTATGGGATGAAGATATGTGAAATTTCAGGATTAGAAGAGAATATGCATTTTCTGAATTGGAGCAAAATGTTCAGAGACATTTTGGGATATGGATGATGTTCTCAATATTTTCTGTCACACCTTATATTCAGTGGAACATTTGTGTTCCAATCATCTCTTCACTAGTAAATCTACAATACAAAGACAACAATAACAAGATATATTACTCCTCAAGAGCATGTATTATAATAATATACCTTCAGGGTTCATTTAGTAGGTCCTGCATGTTCCTGCTCATAATCTTGATCACATAAAATAGAACAAATATATAATCTACTGGAATTACTTGGATTACACAAAGGAAGTCTTCCAGATCAAGAAATCCACTTCTAATTGTTGTGGGTTTTGGAAAAACACATGGAAATTATTTGTTGTTTTGGGTTTTCTTAAATCATCTACACCCTCAGGCCTGTGCTCATGCTGTGCTCTCATTTCCTCAGTTACAGCACCCAAAACAACTAATTCACCTATAAAAGTAAGATTTTATATATTCAGCATTTTGTATTGCATGTACTTACTTCATTCACTTATATAAGTCATATAAAGTACCATATTATTTTTAATTTACTAAATTCATTCCAATTTTGAAATTTCGCAAAAAGTTTCAATGGCGACATAATAACTTCCGATGGTCGTCCTCTCGACCAATGAACAACAAGGTCGAATCAGTGACGTCATTCAACGTGTTTACATTGCCAGCATAGGGATTGAGCAATCCTTTACAGTTTAATATCCTTGCCAAGTGACTACGTGACGTGCATCATGTCGGCGAGTAACCCCGGCTCTGTCGATCCGATGACACGGCCGATGATTACCGATCTCTCGGTAATAATGACAAGAATTCTGTTATTTTGATTAGAAGTGCTACCAGTATTTCATCATTAAAAAATAGATACAAGAGTACAAAAAATAATAAAATTGAAATAAATATTGGACAAAATAGTAGAATAACGACACAAAATGTCGTCAAAACAACGTCATGCCTATGACGTCTAAAATACGTCTGAATGACGACATTTTTGGGGTAGGGACGTCGCGGACCAATAATCACCAAAAATATACGTCGAAATGACGTCAGCCTGCTGCCTGGGTATTTGATCAAATTTCTATGTCTAACCGTTTAGGAAATAGCAATACTGTCCCTATGAAATCGGCGGGACCCTGTATTCGGTATTACCATCAACAAATACCCTATCAAGTTTTTTCACACTCCATAACAGCTTCCCATGTTCTACTAAGAACAGATTCGACCTGTGATTAGATTGTAGATTGTAGGGGGGGGTCGTTAAGGCTGTGCAGCCTCTCAAGCACCTCGACCTATTAGATCTTTTGTGCATAACCTTTAATCTATTCGAGGCCCGGGATTCCGAGGCTTCTTGTGAAGTTTATCAGTTTCCTGGGAGCTAGGTTCCTGATATCGGAGGGCTCTGAGAAGGCCCCTTCCAGGAACTTGAGCCTCTTGCAGAAGAGTGCTGGGCATTCGCAAAGCAAATGTTCTGCATTTTCAGGGAAGTTCTTGCAGTAGCGGCAACTATCACTCTCTGTACCGTTACCAGTTTCAAGTTTTTTTTGCCCAACTCGAGAAGCTGTTTAGCTTTCCTTGGCGAAAGGCTCACTAGCCTTTTCGCTTGTCTTTGTCCTGGCACTTTATTCCAGTGAAATTTAACACCCTGTGATTAAGTAGTGTTCTCTTAATTGGAGTTCAGCTTCCAGACATAAGCTGAGGCTTCTAGATTCTATCCAGATGAAAGCTATTGATCTTGATGGTGATCTTTCACTATAACGATCCATTGACCCCTCTAAAACACCGCAGGAAAGTGAACGATCTTTTGCTTTTATATAGATATTTTCATGTTCGATGCTCATCGAAACTCGCGACTACTATTTCACCACTAACGATTCCAGGCAGGCAGGCTAGTGTGCTGGGCACGGATATAATGCATCATTACTGTGAAAAGTAATCAAAGATCAAATGTCAAATACAGATAAACTAATCATGTCCA
The DNA here is from genome assembly GCA_029955515.1 of Chrysomela aeneicollis. Lineage (NCBI taxonomy): Eukaryota > Metazoa > Arthropoda > Insecta > Coleoptera > Chrysomelidae > Chrysomela > Chrysomela aeneicollis. Next base: position 7,850,092 of record JARUHQ010000016.1, on the reverse strand, counting down.
AAGAAGAATTATTACTGCAGGTGGCCTATATCAAGTCATAAACATATGAATCTCAAAAGCGCCGAAAATATAAGTTATGTTCAACTTCGTTTATCAACTAGAATGATAAAGACAAGAATTTATGTACAAATGACCTAAAAGGGCACTGATGAAAGGAGTAAATATCTTAAAATTTGATATCACAGAGAAAAACAAAGCCATAAATTTGGAACTTAATGACAAAATATGGTGCACGTGTTCTTTTGTCGAATTGCCGCTTTAATAGAAACAAAGGGTACATTTTTATATAAAAATGATGACCGAAAGTCAATCGAAAGCAGTCAGTAGTCAGCAGTCACAATCATGGCTCGGAGGAGCTAAGTTCCTTGATACCGTGGTCACCACGGTTTGTGTTGAAGCTAACGGACTTTTAAGTAGCTGATTCTTTGTCGACAGACATCAGAACATACTTTGTCCGTTTTGCAAGTTGTCGCTAGACATTGCAAAAGTTAGTTTTCAGGCTGAAAGTGAAGCTCAATAGTTTTTGTAAAAGTAAATTGTACAGTTGAAAGTTTTCTCAGTTTAAACCAGTCAGTTTGCAAGTGTCGCGAATTTCCAAACGAAGTGAAAAGTGAACCAGATACAAAATATGTAAGTTGCCCAAAACCAGTCTATATAAATGCCCGTAGGAAAATATTTCAGATCATTGACCCAAAAAGTTTAAAAGGCACATGTTAGGGAATTATGCCATTCATATCAGAGGGTGTCGTTTGTCGGATAGATAGTAGCCAGGGTTGTATTCAAAAATATTAAAGTATTTGACGTATGATTTTCTGATTACAAAAGAGTGACTGATAAAATAGCTTTGCGTATTGAACTTGATGGAATAACTACCTGTATGATTGTAAATTCGATTTTGTATTCTTTTATGTAAATTAATATGGTTCTTTCAGGAGTACTTATAAATCTTGATAATATTTCTATATGTCAGTAGACCACCATAGATATTTTTTGAATAAATACTTCATGTTTATATTAAGTTAATCGATGCCATAGTTATTTCATCCGCCTGTAAAACCGAACCCTAGAAACATCTGTAGCTTACCACCTCACATATAGGACAAATCCGCTCGGCCTATCCAAAAATAATTTAACATCTTATCAACTAGTGAGGTGGGCAGCACACTAGTCAGGCTTTGACTACTCACTTTTTCGTTGTCAGGCTCTGAACTTGCCAAACATCTCTCTATCACAGTTCGTTTTTCTATCGAAGATTTTTCTGAGTATGACCTCCAAACTTTCAAAAAGAAATCGAATGCGTAAATCATCTGCCAATATTCCTCCACTGGCTTTCACGATGTTTCAAGAATATTGAAGGTTTCCTTTAATCGAAAGAAAAAAAATTTAAGATTATTGATCTACTGGTGCAATCGTACAAGGTTTGTATGGTGTAAACCTGCCTATGATGTTCCAGATTTCATCAAAAAGTAGTACACGTACACATTTGGAACTTTCGTGACAAAAATAGTTTGAGTTTTGACGCTACTTGTCAAAGTCGATAAGAAGTTTAATAAAGATTGACAAGCCTGACTCAAAATAGCCTACCCTACAACTGCTGTACAAGTTCTTAATGCACACAACTGTACATATAGCCGAGTAGTTGAGGTGTATGTACCTACCTGACAAGTTGAGAAGTCACAATTCAAGGGTTCCATGAACATCTTCACTCTGAAGTCAAGTTCCATCAAGAAATGGGAACTTGAATTTGCTAGGTGAACTCAAAATTTATTGAATGATGTATTCAATGAATATATTGTGATATATTTCATTCCATAATGATTTTTGTCGGTATCTAATCGAAGCAAATTACTGAACTAGACTAAAAATAAAAATGGGCAGCGAATGGCCGAATTCAAATATCTTATCTCATAGCGAAGACTACTCAGTTTCAACTCCAACAATTTCTTAGCAAATTCTTAGCTCAGCGAATTTTTGGTTTGCATATTATTCATGTTATTTATCTTGGAAATGAATTTTGCATTAGATATGTAGGTAGTTTTTGTAATGAAATCAAGATACAGATACTTGAGATACAGAACCCTACACCTTGTTTTCAGAAACAGAGAAAATAGTTGAAATTCTCAATAATCATATATGATCAGCGTCAGTTGTGAAAAATTCGGCGGATATTTCACATGATGAATAATCTATTCTATTCATCAATACAAGATCGTTCAGTTTCTGGTGTCAATACAAGAAAATTTTATTAATATGATTGATTTCTCATATGATTTATTATTCTATTGTGCAGTAACTAGAACATGATGTCACTATAAGTCATCACCTACACATTCCAAAAACGCTAATAACTGTTTTCTTCGAATGGTTGGTTTAATCAAGGCAGAATTGCACATTTTTTGCTAAACAATCATCTGAAAGAAGATCTGAATGAGTTTTCAAGAAATCTTCCATAGTTTATCAATGATAAACTAGTATTATTATTTTCTTCAGGATATGCAAGAGGTTGAGAATCATGGGTTGTTTGTTACTCTGCTTGTTTTTAATTCAGATGAATTTTTCAATCGTATTATGATTTATGTAGCAAATCTATTAATAAATTATTAGGTGACTAAACATATCCATATAGGAGCAACCGTTCAGAGCTTGTGTGCCTCGTATTCCTGTTCCGGGAATAATCACCACTTTTAGGTTAGGACATCTCTTGAGCTATTTGTGCAGAACCTGAGAATAACCTGTAGTTCCTAATTCAAAATCCTAATTTTTCGGAAATGTGTCCGTTCGAGGTCCAAATTCAATCAAATTCTCAAAATCCAATTTGTTGAACAAATTTGTTGTTGTTCTTCACAAAGCACTCTTTGCAAAAAAAACGATTTTTTCCCAATCATGATCAGCATGTTAAAAACAATATATCGAGTGTTACATCATTTGTATTCAGAAAATATTAGAATTTTCAAAGATGCGAAAGTACAAAATGGTACCCATAAGAAATATAATCGTGGAATGTTGTAACTCTGGTTTCAAGAGAGCCTTGGAAATCACGATGTCATATTAAAGTGCATCAAGAACGTCCCAATTGAAAACGTCTAGATCTTTGGATTTTCGCTTGAGAAAGTAAGAACAACATCAAATTTGCTTTCAGATCGTTTTTCAACATGAAAATGCACAACTTTTCCCTGATTCGACCACGGTGGCTCGAAATAATGGACAATTTTTTTTTTCAGAATACTCATACAGTTTCTAGAATCTCCATGCATCACATCCATGACGTACTAACTCACCTATGTTGATCATTAATCACCTATTCATTCAATCCAACCATCTGTTCAATTTTCATGACAAGGCGAATCGCTGATTACCGTGAATGACTAGTTACAAAATATTTTAGCTTGAATACAAAAAAATTCATGATATGGATGAAGCATTATATGTATCCATTTCATCGATTCTCAGAACGCCTTATCTTGATTTTTCTATTGATAGACGCATAATCTATAAGTAGTCTCATCAACATACTCTTTTGTTCTAGGCAATAATATAATCCATCCCAAACCTCAGAATAAAACTGATAAACAAGAACCATCGCCAACGGAAAGACCAACATCCCATAAAAAGCCATCAAATACCGATCTCCAAAACCGACATGATTGCTCCAGCTCTGATGACGATTATCTAACAGACCTGAATGATACCATGAACAATAACGGTCATTTCGATTCCATGAGTTCAAGAAGTTCTTGTTCTATAACCACAGAGGCCAATTGCGACTTCCACTTCTTCCAGAACAACGATCAGCCACCATCGATAGTCGACTCTTTGGATTTCAATGATCATTTGGACGAGTTCTTTGTTATCAACAATGTCAATAACAAACCGGTGATGACTTCTTTCAAGCCTGTGGCGTTGAATCAAGAAGTGGATGTAAATAAGAATTTCAGGATAACAAGATCCAATTCGAAAAGGTAAGTTCGACTGTTTTTTAAATACAGTTGTCTCAAAAAACTATTACAAGTTTTCATGACAAGAAGTTTGATATGAGATAAGTATAAAATAACACAGGAAACCCGAGTGTAGGAATACCTAAAGACGTACCTACGTAGACGTATAATATCGCTTTGATATTGATTTCGTAGAAAAAAAATCATAAGCTTTCGAGTTTTTGATTAATTGTGTTAATAATATCTGATAATGAAGGTATACTATATCGTTCCAAAATAAACTTCTTGTTGAAAAACTACAAATACATGTATAAAACAATATTATACAGGGTTCCCATTTTTGGAATGTTGGGATGTTGTACTTTTCATGGTGAAGAATTATATGTTAGAAAATTAATTGTTTGGTCTTATTTTTATTTTTTTAAGCGATAACCAAAAGAACTAGACATATTTTTAAGTAAGATACGTTCTTGAGGCACTATTTTACAAGAAATCTATGGAGGCGCCATATTGGATTTTTGCATTTTTTTCTGAATATGATGATTTATTACGTGATATGTTCAAATCTTACATATCAACTGATCCAAACTAGGAAAACATATCGTCTTTGCGAAAAGTGCTGTCGAAAGAATACCAACAATTTTGTATGAATAGGACCTAGAACCAATCCTTGTTCTCATTTTCTTTCTGAGAAATCACAAGTCAATGTTGATTATCACTTGTAATCTCCCTAACAGCAGAGTTATTACCGATAATTTTTCTCAAGGTCACGAATGTTTTTGTTGTTGATAGAAAATTATCCCGAGTCGAAGACAAGGGAAATTTTCTATCAACAAAAACATGAGTGATACCGAGAAAGAAATTATAGGGAATTAATTCTGATGCGTGGGAGATTCGATAAGAAAATTTCATAAATTGGAGTTGCTTTCAATATGATGAGAAGATGAAACCTATACGACCTATTCTGCGTAGATACTCTAGATAGTAACTGATGTTTATTACTAATAACATCTAATATCACATGTCTACCCAGATTTTATTCTGAGTGACGTTTGTAAATAAATATAAGGCGCTTCATTTTTGACAGAAAAATTATCACATCACTTCCGTCAATAGGAAATAACAAAATTATCACGGTAATCGCCCGTTGCTATAAGCAACGTATACAAAAAGGAGCCTCAATTGGTTGAAAATAAATTTATGAAATTTTCATCTATATTATTGATGTAAGTTATTTATATCTATTATCATTTATCATTATAATGGAAATACCAAACGATTATAAATGTTTTCTCGAATAGGTATCTCGAACTCAGCAGGTGATGTTGAAAACGATATTAACACAGTTCATAGATCCTGAACATTACTACAAGAAATAATTTCTGATCATTAAAATATTGGCCGAATCTCTAGAAGTTTCAAGACTCTATGACTATATATATGGGAAATATTCTTTTATCTGGTGACTATCTATAATTCACCCTCACATTCTTATTTACATGAAATAGTAATGCATTCCGAAATTTTAGTACATTTTCAGTTATTAATGTATTTATTTTGATCGGTTCAAAAATGAATATATGATGCGTTCTTTTAATGGATCCTACTATCATTAAAAAATTTTAATACACAATTCATTTTTACCTGCTATTATCTGATGATTTCGGTAGCTACTCCAAGTGTTACACAAATAATTTATAACTGTTTCAAAAAACTGTTCACATCAATTCTAACACATTAAAAATATGTCAGAATGATCGTAAAAAGATTTTAAATAATTTTAATAAAAGCAAAATTAACCTGATTTCACTATATCACCTATATACATAGGTACAGGGTCTTCACGTATATTTTGAACCCCTCCTCAACTTGTTTATCTATCGTTCAATTTTCTTTTGCAAAATATGATCATATGTAATTTTTCTTGTAGATTTCATATATGTTAACAGAAAAACAGTCAAAGATATAGGAAAAAAGTTATGGACACCAGATATATTTTTTAAAATTGAACACCCTATATATTTTGTAACTATTGGTAGAGCATAATTTTTTTGATTTCAAATATATCTACTGATATCATGTTATCTCGATTAGATTTCGAGATATTTGACGTTTGAAATCAGATTTTATACGGATTCTTTCAGCTTATTAGGACATAAATGGTCAGGGTAGCTATGGAAATGAAATATCTGTTATCAAATTGATGAATGTTATAGATATTTGACATTCAAATTCGGATTTTATCCGGATTCATTTTCGGAATAGGAAAAATGAAAAAAAAGTTGTAAATAAGCTCCAAATATTCTGCTCTATATTCCCGTTATGCGGCTATGACATTTTGATCATTTTCCGAATATACTCATAGTATATTATTTTTTCCCCTGTCACTAAAATCCATTATGACAGATAACCTCACAAATAACATGAGGCAAACTCAGACTCACCCAAAAGGTGGCCCTGAATAGGACAAAGGGAATGTGCTGGCCAATTGCACAAGCAGCAAAGGCCATACAAAGAAGAACGAACGAATGACATTTTATAGCAAGCATCAATTTGTCAACAGATATTTCAATTATTTCCATAGCTACCCTGATCATATCCTGATAAGCTGAAAGAATCCGTATGAAATCTGAATTTCAACTTATAATATCTCGAAATCTATGAGGGATAGCATTATAGATGTATATATATATTTGAAATCAGAAAAATATGCTCTATCTAATAGTGTCAAACTATATAGTGTTCCATTTAAAAAAATATATTTGGTGCCCATGACCTTTTTTCTACATCTTCAATTGTTTTTCTGTTAACATATATAAAATCATTTTTTCAGAAATGAAATTGAACGATAGGTAAAAAAGTTAAGGGGGGGTTCAAAATATACATATTAAAATCAATACTGTAGATTTTTTAATTCCAATTTTATTTCCAGACTGTAATTTTTTGGGATTTTTTTACATCAATTTTGATACAACTTTCTTATCCATTAGCACTAATTCATGCATCAATTTCTAGGTCTTTGGAGAATTTTCAATTATTCATCGAAGAAGATCAGAGGACTACAAAAAAAGTCGAACCAAGCTTGCAAAGATCCAGCTCACATATAACCTCGAAGGACAGATGCAAGAATCCTTCTGATGACAGAATAAGTCATCCTGAAATAAACATGTTAGATTATGCTGGTCACTTCAATCATTTCAGACCAAAAATTAAATCAGTTGAGTACCTGCCCAGCAACCACAGTACAAATTTTGTGGAGAACGCTAAGAATAATAAATATCTCCTAATTGATGGAAGATATGATATCGATAAATGTATCGGAAGTGTACCAGATTTGAAGAAGGTCTTCATTTCAGAATATATTTAGTATCTGAAAGGCGCATCTTTCAGTATTCGAATGTGAATCAATTTGTGATTACCTACTTCAAAACGGTTGTGTATTATACTGTATTTTCAATATGCATCATAGTTTTTGCTAGTTCCAAATATATATATTGTACCTACTATTTGATTATAGAAATTATCGAGAATTTTTGAGTTGAGTGTTTTATTCCAGAATGTTTTCTGATGCATGGAGATTAATGAATATACAAGTTGTCTATGGAAGGCTTGCACAAAAACCTACAACGACCTATATAGAGTATAAGTGAACATGATTTATTCATGGTTAACAATGCAGGAAAATCATGATTTTTTGCAGAATATCGATTTATTTTCAATAAAAGATGAGTTCAAATAGCAAACAGACTGGTGGTTTTGATGTAACTATCAGAAATGTCGTACTTCTGGGTTCAAATTATAGTAAAAAATATGGAGAAAGTTGCATCTCCATATTTTGGACACGAACATTCAAAACTCGATTCAAAACGTCGAATTCAAAAACTAGGAATGCCATTTTTTATATCGCAAAAAGTGGCAATGAAGAAGTACTTCGGGATTTGGTGAATCTTAAATGACAGAGCAAGAAAATAATGAGCATTTATTTTCCTTAAAATTTTTCGAACAAAAGGAGAAAGTATAATGAGCATAAAGTCCTCAACTTGAATTTGAACATATTCCTTACCTGACTTAACCTCACCCTGTATATACGAATTTCAAAGTAGCATTATTCTAAAAAGTTGTGGAAATATTATTGACATTCCTGGTTTTTCCGGAAGTGACGTCGTCATATTTGTTAATTGTTATTTTCAATGAGGCAATCAAGAATAGATCACAGTTAGAACGACTGGTAGACCACGAGCAGAAAACAACTTCTTTCCTGGCACATAGGTACCACGCAGAACATTCGATTACTGCTCGTAGTCCATGCAACGATTCAAACTGTGAATGCAAATCGCAAATGTTTCTTTCTTCCTAAGACGTGACAAATTCACATCGGGACAGGCAAGCTTAACAACCTACAGACCGGTGGTTTAGGGCTTATTGGCCCTTTTCAGTGCAGGGTAGTTATCCGAGTAGAGACCGTAAGATCTCCACTCGAAGCGTTGCCTGTCATAATGCACCTTCGTCGCGTATATTTGACCGCACTGAACCGCGTTTCAAGAGACAGTTGGAAGTGGCGACACCATGCGATGTTGTGATAACCTTTATTGAATCATCTGATTTTTCCTCCGAAAAATCATTTTTTGTTTTTATTTATTTATTTATTTTTGTGTTGCTGAGTTCGATCGTCATCGTCGAAAAATCATTTTTTGTTTTTATTTGTTTATTTATTTTTGTGTTGCTGAGTTCGATCGTCTGATATTGACTTCACAGTAGAAGTGGTATTGAGAATCCCGAGAGAATCCTATAAAAACATTATAAACAATTGACAAATTGTCATCTCTGACTCATATGCCACCATGCTCATATGCCATTACTTATGTCACAAAATTCTTCTTTCTATTATTTTCAATAATTTTACGGTACCATCCCAATCTACCAGGTGACGTCAGCAGAAATATGGTGCTGTCAAATAATTATTTTTGATTTCGATTTTTTCGAGCATGAAAGAATTTTTGATGCCATATCGAATGTAGTGTATTAAGATTTCGTAAAACAACAATCAATTCTGCTGAAACTTCAGAGGTTCATGACCCTATTCTGAAAAATACATTTCTGGCAATAAATTTCTTTTTCGATTTTACACCTACATCTCAAATTTGAACGTTCCATTGCAACATTCACTTTTTGCCATTTTTTTGATAATTACAAAATTTCTGGAACATTAAAAAATTCGTAACTTCGACAAAACTGTTTTATACCAGTAGCTCTAATATGCGACTAACTTTCAATCACGAATCATCCAAAAAAATGTTTTTCTCAAGAAAATGAGATAATTACTGGTTAACATTTCTGTTATTTTTGATGCAAAGTTGACGTATCTTCAAGCATGTAGGATAAGAATTCATTTAAGTGGATTTTTTCAGTAGGTCATTTTTCATATTTTTCAAGTTTAATTTCTAAATAAATCATTAATAAAAGTTTTTCCCACATGATGCGGACTTTATGAAGGACACTGTATAACTGGACACTGAAAAGAAATGTCTCTGATGCAAAGTACAGCCGAAAATGGAATTTCTATATTCTTGAAGTAAATTCATGGCATCGTACATCATTTTTTGATGATCAATATACGTGTTATGACCTGAACTTTGGCCAAATTTCATTGCTGTCATCTTAAGCCCTGTCAGAAAGAAATCTTAAAACCTATTTGAAATAAGTAAAAAGTATAGGTACTACCTGAGTTCACCCACTTCAGCTGGTGGGACGAAAAACAACTGAATCTTCGTAGCGTTATCGTATAAATTTTTGTAATCTTCAAAATAGTGAATACCTGCTGGATCGTATGTGAGGAATCGATATTTCATTGTATTCTACCCGTACATGCATATCACTCAAAACATGAAATAACAGTAGTAAAATAGTAAATATAATTTATTACACTAATATAAAACAATAAACAGTTGAAAATATCACGTTTACTCTAGAAATAAATGATTTTCCTTTCCTAATATTCGATTGTGACACATTTCGTTTTCAGGTATTCATTGAGAGCATCTTGACCTGCAACAAAACATAATTATACAATGACGATGTGGGCAAAAATTTGCACCACATTATGATTACGTGAATTTAGAGTATCATTCATTATACAGGGTCGCCAAGATCAAGTTCTATATTTATAAGACGCTATTTGGTCGCACGCGTTGTTTGGAGTACGATGAGCGAATCGAGCAGTTTGAAAAGCAATGGAATTATCAAGAAGTTACTGGAGTAATTAATTGTAGACACAGTGGGACAGTGTTTTGAAAAGTGTTTTAACCGCCAACTTAGTTGCAAAGCAACCCTCGAAGTCTCATTGAGCCTTGTATGAGTAAGGAAGACGGGGACCTTAGCCTTTTAAGTGTCATCCGAAGCACTACTCGGCTGGTTATCGTTGAGAGTCCGAAGGATTGAAATCTAGGTACCAAGAGTGTTCGGTTGGTCACCTATCTCCTACCGCTAAACGATACTATAGAAATAATATATAATAATATAATATACGTGGCAATTGTCTGAAACTATTCGAAAATCACCTTGAAAACCGCCAACAATGTGTCAAAATAAACGACACACTCAGCGACCTCAGGAAAATAGAATGTGGTGTACCTCAAGGTACTGTTTTGGGACTAATGCTTTTCTCGATCTACGTAAATGACCTATTTTTAATTCGCAGTAAGGGGAAAATTATCAGTTTTGCAGATGATACCGCAATTTTTTATGAAGGAGATAACTGGGTGTGAAAACCGATTTTTCTTTGATTAAGGATTTTTTCAATCATAGACTGCTCACCATAAATATCGATAAAACATTCTTCCTACCATTTTCAATTCATGAGAATACACTGCCAAGTTTCAACTTTTTGTCTCTACCTGATACCGTGCAAATTTCTTCTGTGAACAAAATAAAATATCTGGGGATAATCATAGACACGCATTTACGATGGGACCATCATATAAAGTTTACATTGAGAAAATTGCGTTTGGTACTACATAAATTCTGGCAATTGAAAGACATTCTAGATCAGACACAAAAGAAAATGATTTATCATAGTTTAGTAGAAAGCCATCTCACATACGGTATGTTAGGATGGGGAGGAACTTCGAAAACTCATCTCCGTCCGCTTGAAATAATTCAAAAACGTTTTCTCGAACTGATACTCTCAAAAAGCTTGAGATATCCAAGTGATCGCTTGTATGAGGAATCGGGAATGTTAGATTTGAGACAACTATATTATAAAACCAGTAACATCAGGAAATTCAAAAACAAGAATCAACTCGTACAAGTCTCCCACGATCATAACACAAGACGGTACTTTCAGTATCAATGTCCTCGGACATACAAATCTATCGGACAAAAAAGTTACAATTATTTAAGTCCAAAATTGTACAATAGCTTGCCAATGAATGTTCGAGAGAGTAGATCAACCTTCGTATTCGTAAAAGAACTGGAAAAACACATAAGAAATAATCCCCTAGACTTCATCCACAATCTCATGAACTGATGAGTATACCTTCCATTAGTTTCATTCCATTCTGACAATAGTTATAATAATATAGGGTATGTTATTCGTTATTATATGCCCATCATTTGAAATCTTCAATTTTATAAAATGTATATGTACCTTTATTAGATATTAGTATTAATTTATTAGGTGTTTTTTCAATATTAATTATACTCTTCATGTTTATGTACTACTATATCATCATTTATATATATACATTCCATTATTGTAATCACTCACTAACAAGCATAGCTTCGGTGAGATAATTATGTGTATTTAGTCAAGCTAAAAGACTGTAAAGCTACTACTACTCTATAAACAATGCAAATAAATACACTATTCTATTCTAAAAAGAAAAAAAATCCCAATAACCGCCGCGGGATTTGAACCTGGGCCATCTAGGCCCAAAGGCCAGCGCCTCAACGCACTCGACCACCAGCAGTACCCCAAGGTATCAAGTGCGACAACTATTTTGCATTAATTTGAATTCTTTAATTGAAAAAAAATGATTTATTATCGATAAATAATAGAATAATCTTCGATTGGAAACAATAATGACATTGAAATATTTTAAATCTGACACACAGCGTTAAGCCCAGTTTACTGTAGACCGATTTCGATTTGTACGATACCAGCGGTGGAAAATGCAATGTTGTTATTATTTTTATTGGTCAATTTGAATCAAATCACACTCTGAATTAAAATTTACTAATGAAAACGTTGAGTTTTCGACTGCTAGTATCACCAAATCCGAAATCGCTCAGAAGTAAGCTGGGCCTAACTCTTCTGACTTTCATATGACAGTTGTACCAACCTTCGAATAATAAAAAATGTATATCGAAACAGAGGCTATTTCGATACGCATTTGCGTTCCATAATTACTTCATTATAAAATCAAAATAGAAAAAATATGCTGATTATAACTAAACATATTATAATTCATCCAATTCTTCGAAACTCGGTGTTTGATATTATCAATTTTATGTCAGTATAATTTTGGTTCAACATTGGTTCCATATTGGCCAACAGTTTGAATATTGAGTATATATAGGATTAAGATGTTTCATAAATGAATTATCCTCACCTAAATCTTTTCCAAATCCAGACTGCTTGAATCCTCCAAAAGGTGCGGCTACATCCGTCTTATTATATGTGTTGACGAAGACAGTGCCAGCTTCTATCTTCTCGGCAAATTTGAGAGCTTTAGATATATCTTTCGTGAAAACTCCAGAGGCGAGTCCATATTCTGTGGCATTGGCTCTCCTCAATACTCCATCAATGTCGCTGAAACGAAAATCAAATTGGTGAACATTCACATCACGTATGATGTAATTTATTTCATCAAAGCATGACGACTATGATTTTCTTTTACTTCTATGATAATAAAATAACCTGTGTAACATATTCGACGAACTTCTATATTCAGTTGTGAAATAAGGAAATAAGAATTAATCTTTCGTTTTCTGGTGAGCTGGCATTCTATATCATTTGGATGAGTATCAGAACCTACTCTGAAATATCAGGTTTAGAATTCAAACGTGGATGGAACAATTGGCATGACTTGAGTTGTTGAAATGGCTTCAATACTGTGACCCTGGATTATTCGACTACTTCCCATTTTATCCATATGCGGAAACAAACTATTGGTTGGAACGTTATTACCAAGCAGACGTAAAATGATTTATAATAATGCAAAAATCCTCATGAGCAGGCCATTCTGAGGACAGGATAATGAAGTTTGAAGTAATATGGGTCTAAACTATCCCAGATAACACACATTTGCCTAAGGATGTCCTCTAATAGTCGCCAAAAGGCTGTAGAGAATGTTCTATATTCTACATCCTGAAAAAGTCCTCTGAGCGGCAGCCTGAGGATGTAGATATGTGTGGTCCTAAGGACGTCCTCTACTAGTCGCCAAAAGACTGTAGATGTGTTGTTCTATATTCTACATCCTGAGAACGTCTCTAGGCTCAGAATTTTCGAAACAATTGTCCCACATTAGTATTTTCAGCGGCAGCCTGGGGATGTGGATATGTGTGGGCCTATATGTATGTATTCTGATAATATTTTCGTCTTTAAATATATAGATACACATGTGAGTTAGGAGCAATGGACTGGAGTATGTTCTACCCATAAGAATAATTGAAAGAGGTAAATATTTTTATGTGAATTTTATCTCTTCCAAGTCACGAGATATATATATATTTCGAAACTGAGTCACATATTTCTCAAAATCTGACGAAGCGTTCTTTATTATTGAATTCATTTTTAATTATTCGATATCGGTTGGTTCTCCACTCCGTATGAATTTCCCAATTTCTAAGTGAGCGATATATCAAGAAAAGTTATCTTGTCCATTATTATCGGACGTATTCCAATTTCAGTATTGAAAATCCTTGAAAATTATTGTTCTTCAAACAAAGGCCATAAAATAGACTAGACTAGACCCACATTGAAAGTAAATCATTAATAAGTTCCCGGAATAGCTACAATGCAATAAGGAGGTAAGTTAATTCACAGAAGTCAAGCAACGACAGCCGTGGCTAGGATTTGGATGGGTGACCACATCATGACAGCGTTGATTTTTTTTCATTTGCATTAGTTCTCAGATATGCTCAAGTCATTCTGAGAATAATAAAAACTTTAAAAAGGCAGAACTGGAGTGAATTAAAAAAGTAATACCTCGTGGGGATCTTCTGAGACGTTATTTGAACGTGGAAAATAGTAACAGGAGGACGTCCTAGAGACGTTGTTTGAAAGACCCTCGACGTATTGAGGACGTTAATGTGACCGTTGTGTTATCTGGGATATTGCTGTTAAAAATTTAAAATAATAATATGAGAATAATAGCAGCAGTTTGAAATTTGAAGTTCTTTCATGGATGTGAAAATCAGAATGAACATTTCAGTTAATAACCAACTTCTCATCGGATGAATCGAGTATGTGTCACATAAAAGAGATAGGTACATGTTTGAAAACGATAAACTCAACCGTTTTCCCGAAGAATCGACTTTTCCGAAATGGATAGCTCCACCGTTTTTTCTTGAGATGCCTATATAGTATGACTACTCACCCATTGGCGAATTTACTGACGATCATTATTGGACCAAATGATTCCTCTTTCGCGACGAACATGTGGTCCTCGACATTCGACAAAACAGTAGGTTCGAAGAAGAAACCAGGTCGATTCAGTCGTTTGCCTCCATATTCCAATTTAGCCCCCTCTTTCACTCCTGAAACGATAACACATTTGATTGATTTTTTCCATTTGAAACCAATCGGATATCTGGAAGAGAGAAACGTAAGAAAACATTAAATCATATATACTTGATTCACCACAGAGGTACTTACAAACGAGGAGTTGACATTTTGGAGAATAAGTTATCAGCTATCTCAATTTCAACTAGAATTACTTCAGGTCAGTATTTTTTATGTGCAAAGAGGATGCCATATTTCAATTGATTTTTGTATTAATCATTCTATTCTGTGGCTCATTCGTCTAGTATTGAAATACCTAAGATAACGTAGCTATCGTAGCTATCAGGTATTGAGAAATGATAATGAAATATTTCTGAAGGCTAGATTGGAACTACTATCCTATCTACCCAGTTAACCAGTTTCGGTGGCAGGGAAGTTGCAGGGAATTACTATCGTGGTGATGCGACTTCACAATATTGATAGAAAAAAAGGCGAGTGCTTAATGTCCGCAACCTCACATATCGCCAATAAGTTGCAAGAATATCGCAATGAATATCTATTTCAGTTACCATATACTGCAATTATGCGACATCTCTTTGTGGTAGAACATTCAACATCCATGGAACAATGGTGTAAACATCAAAATGAAATCCAATAAAACTTGATGTTTACTGAATATCACTGGTGACAGTCAGTCAGAGTTCCAATCTTGTGTTTAAATGGTAATTCTTATGTGAGGTATTTGTTACATTTAGGTAGATTATCTGCGGTTGTTGGTAAGGAGCGCCATCTCTCGATTAGGTACCCAATTACTTATTTGAATAGGCACTGCAGGTGATATAATTTATTTCTGATTATGGATCATTCGATAAGCATTTTCGGATGTCGGGTAGTACTGTTACAAAATCGATTATGCATTTTCGTAAACTAAATGAATTACAGCTGAGCTTAAATGAGCAAAAGCTGTACCTACTCTTAGTGCATTATAAAAATGATCGAAAATCGGTTATTTACTTTCTACCGATTATATTTTGCGAGAAAATGGGACACAACTTTCTCAACATGATTGTGACCTCTGTCATCTTATTGCATTTCTGTCTTTCGGTCTCTTGAAGTCCTGAATATGTTGATGTCTCGCGATAGTTCATGGTCCAGGCATAGCATCAATTTGAACTTTGATTATTTTGGGGATGAAATTCATGCATTGCAAGAGATATTTTATTTCAAAATGAAAAATCTGATGTTTTCATGAATATGCTCATACTGATGAATTTATTCCATTTGGATATTCCACAATGTATATTCACGATTTGAATATCATTTAATCATTACCCATCTAATAAATGTTTTCAATTATATATTTATTTACATCAATATTATGTATAGAGTTCAGTAGCTACCAAAACATAGGAATTAAAGCTAGATGGGTAGGAACTGGTAATTATGGAATGCATAATGCATATTCAGATGAACCATTAATTAACATAAAATGTGCGCATGAAGTTGATCTTTGGGTTGTCGCAACGTGTCATTAAATAGGACATCTTAAAAAATTTACAAAAATACTTCCTCAAGTAGTAGCTCGGCTATAGTTTGAGGAAGTTCCCTTATGATATATTATTTGAAATTCGAATGATATCACGAGTTCGATATTCGATAAAAGTGAATAGGAATATGTCGTATAGTGTAATGATGCCAAATTTTGTCAATATATTTTATCGTCCAGAAAAACTAATGAATGAATCGTTACGAGTTCGATATCAGGTACCAGCAAATATTCGTTTAAGTGGCCACCTGTTTTTAATATTTATATGGGTCTCTAGGTCGTCTCGGCTCGAAATATAAACAAATTCGATGTCTCCGGCCGATATTTCCTATAAGTACCAAGCTATGTTTATACTCAAGGAAAGTTTTGTTTCATGAAAGAATGTACGAATTAGATGCATTTATTATAATGGCAATGTCGTCTACAAGGATTTTAAAGATTGTTAAGAATAATCATATGTTATATTATAATGAGTTTGAAATATGATATAGAATATAAAAGATTTATAAATACGAGGCACAATACGATATACGACTATAGGATAGACTTACCAGCTTGGTGAAACACTTTGGAACTGAAGAATATAGTCTGAATAGAGTCACTCGAAGTCATTGAAGGGAGGATCATTCGAGGAGAGGAAATTAGGGAACCAATAGGAACGTTGGTTTTGTTTATACTTCAAGTTAGCTCGTGTATAATTTATGGACATGAGATCTGCAGCCGTTAAAACTAATTATCCCAGTAACCTTCAACTAAATTATGTTTATACTAACTTGATCGAAGAGTAATGGAAAAAGCGCAAAAGTATGAGATTTATATCTGAAATAGTTTATATTAAATGTTTTTAACATGACAATACTTTTTAAAATGATTTACATTTGGCAAATCGACATGAACCACTACTTAGAGTAATTAGCGGATCCAACAGTTAAGCTCTCAACTCCAGACAATGTTCCTCAGTTCGTAATGTCAGTGCCACCCTCGTAAAGTGTGTTACAAGTGAACGTGAATTAGCAGACCAGTGAAAGATGGATTTCCATCAGACAGTTCGGTTTTGGTCCATGTAATAAAAGTCATCTTGTTGTTGTGCCGGTATTTAGTTCAATTCACGTAAGTTCTATAATTCAGGAAAACATCTCGAAAGTTACTATGATTGTGATCAACCACCAAACATGTAAGACATCTTATTTATATCGCCGACTTTGCCTGTCTAATTGATTCAAATGCTAAATAGATATTTGTACTCTGAGATACTGACTATTCTTTCTCCTGCTTAAAAATTCACGAACCCAGTTAAAGAAGTAATATTGTTATCACCCTGTATAGGCCAACTTGAATAAAGCAGGGTGTCATAACAATAGTATTAGCAATGTGTACTTCATTGAAACTATTCAATGTATTGTCGCATGTGTTTCCTATAGTATTTGATTTGTATAATTCGTAATGCCAACAATAAGCGGATGTTGATGTCCACATAGCGAAGTTCTCACTAAATCTTTGATAAGTCGCCAAGATGATTACCATTGTTACAATATTTTTCATTCCCTGCGACTCACTGTTACTTTTTTGTTTAACTGGGTATATGGAGCAGTACTATATTATCATTCTCAAACACATTCTAATTCGACTATGGATCTCATATTTTGGGTTTATTTCGTTCATATAGCTATGATACATATTTGTTTGATGATGTGGTTTTCATTTGGAAAGTTCGTATAAGGAAGATGTGGGTGAAACCACCCTAAGGTTTGAAAGCAATTTTTGAGAAAATGGTGGATGATATTTTAATCATTCATTGATTGATCTACTATATATTTCCACTCCGAATGTAGTGCAGTTGATAACTTCTAAAATTGAGGAAGAATGCAATTTTCTATTTTTCCACTGCACGAGAGGAGAACCAAAAATGGCCGTTTTACCAAATAATATGAAGGAGAAGTGGGTAATCAGAAGTGTTTGAAGTGGCCACCAATGCTACTACTGGGAAGTTCAACCACAATACATATTGTATGTGGCAAAGCTACCACTAGGACCTGAAGCGGATACTACCTGGCTACTTTATCCCATTTTATCAATCCCAGACAATACCTGTTGTTTAAAAAAATTGATAACGTTTCACACGTGAGAATGATGCCTGATGACACTGCTAGGTACTGATAAATCAAACTGCCATTCATTGCATTTATTTCAATTGTTATCTCAATTCAGAAGACGCTTTCCTTACACATCGAAACCAGAAAAAATGGAGATTGTGGTAACCAGGGTCAGGAATAACTGCATTTGAGTTGACTGTATGGATAAGACATACAGTCTCCAAACTGAACAGGCTAGCTAATGTTAAATTTTTTTGTTAATTAACAGTGGTTTGCAATGTTCCCTTGACTTTATCTTGCACATGTACCACTTGACCCACATTCTCCCTACCTACTTGTCTTTTTCACGATATCATCTTCCACGATGACATTCTTACAATCCTTGATGAGATATTCGATAAATGCGTTTGCCCTATCGATATAATAGTCTACTTCAACCATTATCTCAATCTCATATTTAGGTTATTCCGTCTATATCACAATTTTTACTAGAGAACATTTTCATTCAGATTGGAACTTCTGGTTGAAAAATCAGATTATTGAAATACAAGAACGAAATAGATGAAATATTCATTTTTAGAACGGTGTATGATGATTCTAAAAAAGTTTATGCTCGATATTCACAAGTACTTATTTAATAAAAAATGATTATTGACTTACCTATCTCAGCATATTCGATGAGTTTTTTCAAATGTGCCAAGTGGTTCTGTGGTCCATGCGAAGTCGATTTGTTCAGCGGATCCCCAATTTGTATTTTTTTCGTTTCTTGCACAACTCTTCTGATGAACTCATCGTGTATGCTCTCTTCCACAAAAATACGTCCGGCTGCTATACAATTCTCACCTTTATTGAAGAAAACGCTCTGCATTCCCTGTTGGAAAATTAATTTTCATGAGAAAATGTTGACGCATTATTCTGACAGTTACTCACCAATCTCACGGCTTTATCGAGATCGCAGTCAGAGAATATCACCAGGGGTGACTTTCCACCAAGTTCGAGAGACACCTTTTTCAAATTTGAATCTGCACAGCTCTTCATGATGACCTGTCCTATTTCAGTACTACCAGTGAAGCCTAGCTTTCTGACATGGGGATGGGATGCAATAGCCTGACCGGCTACAGACCCTGTGAATGGTGTAAATGGATGTGAAAGCTAAGTAATAATAAATCAACAATAATGCAGTTGCCTTAATAGAGGTACTTGAAAGCCACAAAAAGCAGGCTGATTATTAGTAAGTAATTTTTTGGAAAACTTTCGGATTGTAGTAGATGTCGATTTGTTTATAGTATCATGATAGACATTTATAGACGAAGAAGGACCAAATTATTGATTCATCATGTAGTCGAAAATTTTGAGAAGGGCCAGTCAATTGTTCATATGCTATGTAAGAGTTGATTTATGTTTCTGGAAAGACATTCTGTCACATGAAAAGAATCCCCTCTCCTTTACCCCTCTCAACGTGCTAGCTGCCTCCCCAATTTGTTCAAATTAAATGGGGGGTCAAGTGATACTTCAATCAATGTCAGTCGCATTTATATTTTAGAATTTAATTCATGAGTCATTTTTTTTTCAATGAAATAAAATAAATTTAAGGAGGATGAGGAGGAATAGTTTGTTTTTCGGGTCACAAAAAACACAAAGCAAGGTATTTCAGTGTTTTTCTCGAACGTGGAAAACTAATTTACTTACTTTTGGTTCTCATCACTGTATAAAAAACGTTCAAAATTTTTAGAGGGTGACATATACGAATACATTTTATATTTTCATAAAGGTTATAGTCAACAATGAAGTATTTCATTTGACAATATAGCATATTTATATGATTATTATTATCTATAAGTAATGGATGTTATTCACAATCTATGATTACTTTTTGTCTCTCTCAACCCTACACGACAAACGTTCTATGTATCAATTCTTGCGATACTATGTGTTTTGTGCGAGTAATTTTTTTTTATTAGTGAGCTTCAACAGCTGTTTTCTTCTGGTGAAATGTTTTTTTTTTAACGAGATCAGAGTGGTATTTGTGAAAATGGGCCAATGATTGTGTTATGATGGTGCTGCATGAATAAGGAAATTCAGACTCAGTCAAACTCTATGGGGTATTAGAGGTAACTATACCTATCTGATTTCCTACGCAATTTTTTATTTTGAATAGATACAAAAAATTACGTGTAATTTAACGATGCAAAAATATTGTTTTGACTTGTTTTTGTAGGTAGTTATACTTAGTTAAAATCTCATCAGCACCGAACTAAGATAATAGTTATTTATGTATCAAGGGTTTAAAATGGTCTATTATGAGCCTCTGCGTCTAAGGGCCGTTTTTATAAACTCCGTTTAAGCTGAAACTCGTTTTGTTGCTATGGAATAGCCAACCAAATCACTGGTTCCCTAGCAACTGAACCAAGTTCAGCTTAAACGGAGTTCATTCTTGTTTATGAAAGCGACCCTAAGTAATATCCCGAGTGATAGTAAGGGCTATTGACACACATAAGCAAGTTACAACAGAAATATATACATAGACATTTTATGCACGACTGATATATTTGATATTTCATTATGAATACATCTTCACCTCTCAAGCTCGTTAGAAACATGGTTAGAAATATATCACGGTTCCAGTGAGGCTGATGTATATTCAGATTGTATTGAAAATTTCACAACCAACTTTTTTGACCAATCAAAAGTCTATGTTTTGTATCTACTAGCAACTAGAACAATTTCTGACAATTTGTCTATCTTCCTTTGGGGAAAGAGCATGTGAATTATTTTGACGTCAGATGACATTCACATTCAACTTCAGATATTGATTACCTCTTCGAGTTTCTTGTAAGAAAGTATAATTCTACCAACTTTAGTGGAATAAAGTTAGTCAAGAATAATGGTTTGATCTACCAGCAGCTACCTAATTATTATTTTATTCAGTGTAATCTAAACTGGAGTCTTGGAGTGACATTTTCCCACCGAATACAGTTCCAAATAAAAACAAAACATTCTTTCTCGAACACGAATAATTTTTAGAAAATTCATTTTTTACTCGGATTAATTTTCAAAATATCCGTGATCTCGAAAAAAATTTCAACAATAATTGATGCTCTAGTGGTATTATAGGTGAAAACACAATAAATAAAGAAGTGAAGTTACAATGACAATTCAGTCAATTTTTCGAAATAGAAATAAATAGGCTGTATAAATCCGGACATAGTAGTTTCAATCAGTTTGCATCGATTGAAGAAACCATCTTTCACTTCAGTGCCTAACTACTCAATCGCCCAGTGGATGGTAAAGTGCCAATTTACACTCCAGCGAGCGATAGAGCGATAAAGTACTACTTTACGCCCGGTCTTACATAATAGTTATTTATGTATCAAGGGCGTAAAATAGGCTTTTATGGACCACAGCGTGTAAATAATAGCCTGAGCGATAACGATAGCGATAGCTTTACCGTCCGAGGGCGGTAAAGTGTTATTTTACGCCCGCACAACCGGGCGATAAAGTGCCATTTTACGCCCGGTCGTGCATAAAGATTTTTAGTCGAGTATTTACCTGTTCCAGTAACAATATTGATGACACCTGGTGGGAATCCTGCTTTGACAGAAAGTTCGGCGAACTTCAATGCTGTCAGTGGACAAACTTGCGCAGGTTTGATAACGACTGTATTACCGGCAGCAAGACAAGCTGCCATCTTCCAAGACAACATCATTAGGGGGTAGTTCCAAGGGGTGATCAAGCCACAAACACTGAAAAAAATTTGCATTGTTGGTGATGGATGAAAATCATTTATACAGGGTGTCGAGAAATTACAATGAAATATTTCAGCTGCAGAATCAATGAAAGAAAATAGTACGAAAAGTTTTCATAAACATGGGTCTAGAAATGCCTCCTTAAGGATTTATAGACATTTGAAGGTGAGGCCGAGATGCAGGTTTTTGTAAATATTTTCGAACCCGTGGGAGCTAGTGGTGCTTTTTTCCAGGTACTATTTTCGATGTCCTTACGGGGATATATCGTTCATCTTCAAGTAGGTATAGAGAATTGCAATATTCACGAACGTTGGCTACTTTTTTTGCGAAACTCACGAGACCATAAACAAAATTTTCACAGGCAGCTATTATTCAACTCATATAGGAGGAGTGAAGATTGTCTCTCATGCATTCATTTACGTAGAATCCAGTAGTCAAATCTTTGGAATGATTATTGGGATATAACCCAAAGTTATGTTTTTCGAATATAACACCTTGTAGATTTTTCAATATTTCAAACATAAATGTTTTGCGCTTTTCGAAAATATATAACACTCATACGATATTTCGAGTATTAGCTGGTCAAGACAAATATTACTTTTAATAGATATGTTGCAGCAATAGTCGAGTACAACCATCATCAATATAGGGTAAAAGATCAGAAGTATTTATTTGGAATTGTAATTTAATATAAGTAGCTGAACTATTCGAAAAATCAATAGATTCAAACGTACATAAAACACTAATTCAAACAACTCAGATTTGTATTTAATGCAAATTATATTTTTTTCTAAAATCATAGCAAAGCGCTTTCGACTGTTAAGTCATCATCAGTGCATACCTGAGAGCAAGTTTTTGATTGATTTTGTTTAAGTAGAAAAAATTTCTAATCAATGTATATAGAGATAAAAGGATTGAAACCATTTTTTGTATGGGGGTAAATCAATACTTACTTGTCAGGTATTACAAAAATTCCATAAAATCATAAACGTATTCATTTGCTACAAATTGCTTTACATTAATAAAAAATATTTGATTTTCCCAACATTGAGATAAACCCGTTATAAAATTTAAAATTTGAAAATTTGAAAATCGTCAACGAATATCACATGTTGACTGTTCAAAAGTCCACAGAGAAGTAATGACGAAAGTGAAGCAGCAGAAATATAAATTCTGTGATGTGACTTGAAATTGACATGGAACAATATATAGAAGAAAATTCATAAATTCAACATAGACAAATTTTGGAAATTAATAAATTACTTTTATGGTTATAAAACACTATACTATAAAATAAATTTTGATTAATCATTCTTCTGTGGAAGATATGGGGGGCTATATAAAAAATAAAATATACCACAACCGGCAGTCGCGATACGAAAATCGAGATGCACTGATACAGAAGATGACGGCTTTCTTCAAAAGAATGGTCATCAATTCGAACAGTACATAAAACATTCTTAACCTATGCTTAATCAATAGAGCTTTATTTTAAGGAAGTATTTGCATATCAATTGAAAATTAATGATTTGGCAAATAGTTTAGCTGTCTACCTACATTAAATAATAATTTCAAATGAATACTATATCGTCGACAAGTCCCTAGATAAATAAATGAGAACAATTATTATTCAAATGATTCTTTTTGGATTGGACTATCTCATGAATACGACTAGGACTTCAAGCTGAGACAGCCACTTTTTTTGCATGACGTACGATGGTGCATGGGAATGCCAATTATCAATTCAAATTCATTTGAAATAAAGTGTATTTGACGTTATGAAACTTATCACAAATATATTCAATCACGCATTCAGAAATTAGTAAATTTCGGTGTTTTTTATATATACTTTTTTTTCAATTGACTTGGCCGTTACTTGATGAAAATCCATAGTTATTGTGAACAAACGAAAAACGATAAGATTTTCCCGATAAATATATTTATATATATTTTTTCACAACATGTTTCGCTAACACTGTAGTTCATCTGGTATAAGTACACTAAACTAACTACTACGATAATAACCACATTTATGCCTAAATACACAGTTATAACAATATTTGTACGTGTAGGGATTAAAGAATGTTTATCATCTTTATTGTGGTAAATAACAAAAATAAAATGAATATCTAATTAAGCTATTTTTAGGAAAATAAATTCAACAAAGGAGAATTTCCTTTGTTATTTACCGCAATAAAGAGAATAAACATTCTTCAATCCCTACAGGTACAAATATTGTTATAACTGTGTAATTTAGGTATAAATATGGTTTTTATCGTAGTAGTTAGTTTAGTGTACTTATACTTGATGAAGCTACAGTGTTAGCGAAACATGTTGTGAAAAAATATATATAAATATATTTATCGTGAAAATCTTATCGTTTTTCGTTTGTTTACAATTTTATATATACGATTAGGATGCTACTGAGACGTTCATGGATCTCATTTCGAATAATTCCTCCACTGTTCTTTTTTTAATTCGCAATAGCGAATTGAGTCACGCAAATGTATAACTTCTGATGCTAATTTCTGCGATAAATATCAGATTCATTCACGATCCCCTTATTCCCATCAAACAATTCAGAGGCAACATTTGTATGTTGCAATATGTCAGAATTCAGAATTCCAAATCGACTTTTTTCTGGATTCTTCATGAGTATGCACATACATGGACAAGTAAAGGTAAACGAACTCCTATAATAATCTCACTCACCCAATCGGTTCCTTCTTCGTGAAAGATAAATTCCTGTTTGGTCTAGCATGTGATACTGGTATTGTTGAGCCTTGTATCTTGTCTGTCCATCCTGCGAAGTATCTCCATGTTTCTATGCTCATCCCCACGTGGGTTTTCAGAGCTAATGTGTAAACTGCACCTGAATCAATCGATTCGATTGTGGCCAGTTCCTCTTTGTGCTGCTGCATCAAATCTGCCAATCTGCGAGTTCAAAAGAATAGAAGGAATCTGATAAATCAAAAAAGACACTCCACTGCTCGGAAATTCCTCAGATATTTGAGGATATCAAACATCAATTGAGTCGCTGATATGTATCGAAACGGTCGATTATCTTTCAAAGTAAGATAGCTAGCGTATAAGATTCAAAAGTTTTAGGGTTTTTCAGAATCTAAATTAAAATTAAGTATATAGGATTAGTCAAAAAGTCTCGAAGAAATGAAGTTGCTTTTTCTTTAATAGAACACCCTATACATTATTCCATATTTCAATTCTGTTCGAAATTCAGATGAGCAATACAAAGGTAATTTTTATTTGGTTCGCTAGATTTCGAGCATTTTTTGCTAGCTATCTGACTTTGAGAGATGATCGAAAATTTCCATACATATCAGCGACCCATCAGCAACGTCGAAATTGTAACGCCGATTATACAGGCTGCCCGTTTCACCATAGGGATCTCAAATCTCGAATTGGATCAAAGTTGTACATTTTTATGCTGAACTATTAATATGAAAAAAAAATGCAGGTATCATTTTTCGTTTTTGAATAGTTGAAAAAAACTGAAATTTTCAATTCCGTTTTTATTTTTACCAGCAAAAACAAATGTAAGTTTTTAAATAGAACATTATTTCTTAGGCACTTTTTTACAAGGAATTTAAATCTGTCATAGTATTTTCCAAGGCGTTCTTGATGTCATCAGAGATACATCGCAAACACTCAACTTTGATTTTTCTTATAGACATAATATTAGAATCTTACATTTTTGAAAAGTCTGTTATTTTCTGAATACAATATGATGTATCACAAGATATGATTGAATCTTACATGCTTGCAAAGTTGAGAAAAAATTGTTTTTGCGAAGATTGCTTTGCTTTGGAAAGGATAACAATTTAGTTTTACAAACTAAATTTGAAAGTTTAATTGAAGATCTGAAACGTTTACATTCCTGTCAAGCTTACTTACATTGATAAGGTTTCAAGTCAGGAACGAACATAATAGGAAAGCTAGAAGATTTTCTTCGCAACACAAAACAAAATTATTGAATACCTAACAAAGCTATAAAATATGCTATAAGTTTACTCATTCTTTTTCTTAGCCCATCGATAATATCATCGATGTGTACAATTTTCAAAAATCTAGTTTATTTTGCGAAGAAAAATCTTTTATTTATTTATTTATTTATTTATTGAATACATCCAGCAGGTTCGAAAACCCAATTACAGGTGTACATAATGTCTATGGCGAACATGATTTCATAAGTAGGTAGGTATTACAAAAAATTGAAAGAAAATTTGAAGAGCAAGGATTAGAACATAAAACTGTATCTGTACCATATTAGTTAGGTAATAGGTTATGTATTGCGTGTTTGAAATGTGCTAGGCTAGAAAAGAAGATATCTACGTTGCTTAAGTTATTATAACTACGACACATTGTATAGATGGGACAGTGAAAATGATGAAGCGTGTGCGGAATCCCAATGTTGAACAATAGTTGAGATCTGGAAGTCACTCGTGGAACATTGAAATTAAGAAAGGACAGTAAGGCTGATGAATCTATTAAGTTGTTGACAATTTTATACATAAATATCAAGTCGCCTTATTCACGGTGCTTTCTCAAAGAGCACAGACCAAATTCTTCAAGGAGCAAATTGTAGTTGTATCCTCTCTCAGGATAGCGTCCGTGTTTTTTGAGGTAGCAAAATTTAAGAAATTTCTTTTGAATACTTTCAATATTTGAGATGAACTTCAAGTGATTGGGATTCCACACTGGGCTACAGTATTCGAGCTTACTTCTGACATGAGAATAGTACAGGGTGCGTAGAGTATCTGTTGAGGTGAATTCCTTACAGTTCCTTATCAAGAATCCCAAAGACCTGGCGGCTCTTGAGATGGTTTTATCAATGTGTTTCGAAAACGTCAACTTAGGATCAAATGTTACGCCGAGGTCTTTAAATTCAAAAACACGAGTTAAGTCTGAGTTGTTGATTTGATAATTAAATTCAACTGGAGTTTGTTTCCGAGTGAATGACATAATTTTGCATTTATCGATATTTAATCCTAGTTTGTTTTTTTCACACCAACCACAAAGATTTTTTATATCCTCCTGTAGTAAATTACAGTCTAATAAAGTATCTACTTTCCTGAAAATTTTCATGTCGTCAGCGTACAATAATGTATGGGAATTTATGCAGTGTGTAATGTCATTAATAAATAGAAGGAATAGAAGAGGTCCTAAGTTGGAGCCCTGAGGAACCCCCGAAGTAGCAATAAATGTCGTTGATTTGACTCCTTCATATTCGACAAATAAAGTTCTATTTGATAAATAAGATTTTAAGAGGTGTTGAATATCAGATGAGAAGCCGAAGTGTGGTAGCTTTCTTAGCAATTGTTCATGTGAAACCCGGTCGAAAGCCTTACTAAAGTCTGTGTAAACAACATCAACTTGATCTCTAGAGTCGAGGGCTTCGGAAACAAAGTAAAAGTACACAGATTAGTGGAGGTAGAGCGGGCTTTGACAAATCCGTGTTGAGAATCTGAGATTAAGTTTCTCACATGTGCATACATAAGGTCACCGATGATTATCTCAAACAGCTTGGAGAATACCGAAATAAGGACAATGGGCCGGTAATTTGTAATTTCCGTATGTTTTCCAGCTTTGAATACGGGACATACTCGAGAAATTTTCCATTGCTGGGGAAAAGTTTTAGTTTTAATAATTATGTTGAAGATAATGTGAATAGGTTCAGTAAGTAGATTAATATGGTCTTTTACAAATTTGATTGGTATATTGTCGGGTCCACAGGTGAATTTATTCTTCAGCTGCTTTGCCGCATTAAGTATTTGTTCGACGGAAATATAATTTATATTGAAAAAGTTATGACTGGCGCTTGAGTGTTCTTCGTCATCATGGTCGTTATGATCTGCGGTAGTAGAGGGTAGATAAATACTTTCAAAGTATTTCGCAAATGAATTGACAATGGTGTGAGGTGTTGAGAAATATTGATTGTCGAAAAGCATTCTACCAGGTATACGCGATTTATTCATTTTTGAATTGATGTAGTTCCAAAAATTCTGGGGGTGTACTTTCAGATCTTTTTCGGCATTTTTCACGAACAGAGTATATGACTTATTTATTGCTGTTTTTAGAATTCGTCGGGCGTTCCTCAGGCGTTCTAGGTAAAATAGAAATCGGCGTTTCCTATACATTTTTAGATAATGATTTTTCACTTTCATTTTAGTAATAATATCTCTTGTGAACCAAACTGGGTATTTGACTGATCGGCATTTTTTTAAGGGAACACATTGTTCGAAGATACGATGGACGGTATTGCTGAAAAAGAGGGAGGCTGAATTTATTTCTGGGAAATTTGATAACTCGCACCAGTTCACTTCACCAAACAGTTGTGACAGTTTTTGAATATTTGCTTTCTTGAAGTTGAAACGTTGCAAATTTGATGAGAAAGCAGGAATTTTTTCACATTCAAGAAGAGTGTTCACTAGGAGTCCTGGGTGATGCGAGTCGATGGGAACCAGTGGATTTTCATCTCGTGACACTTCAAGGGGATAATCACTTGGGGAGATAATTAAATCGAGCATCCGATTATTGACATTACAAATTTTAGTATGTTGAGTATAATCGCAATAATTCAGAAATGTGTTGAAGCGTGAGACAAGATTGGATTGGTGATCTGAATTCCCAAGGTCATGTAGCTCGCTTATATTAAAATCACCAATGATGATAGTTTTGTGATTATCTTGGAAGTTCTCAAAAAATTCGAATAACTCATCATATTCATCATAAGAGATATTCGGTGGTATGTAGACTATGAGAATAATAACAGATGTAGTTCGTTTTCTGAAAATTTCAACTCCTAATATATCAATTTTTTCTATGGAACACGTTAATGGAAACTCCTCTGAGTTGAATCGGTCCTTGTCTACTGCTAGAAGTACACCACCTCCACGAGATCCGTAACTACGGTCCTTACGATATACAGAAAAGTTTTCGGGAAAAAGTTCACTATCATTGACAACGTCACTTCTGAGCCAACAGTAATAGCAATTACGTTATGATTATTTTCACAAACGTTTTTAAAGAAAGTGTGAGTCTTCGTATTGAGGCCACGGCAGTTTTGATAACATAATACTAAAGTATCTTGAGATTTTGAGGAGCTACTGGATGTATTTAAGCATTTTTTGAACAAATTGTGGGAAACCCATTCTTGTATTTGATAACTAAATTTGTTTCTCCGTTGCGCTCTCTCTCGTTGAGTTCCTGACGAGTTTTTAAGAAATGCTCGCGTTGTTTAACGGTCTGATCTGCACGTAAATATATGTCTTGATATTTCCTGTTGGTTTGTAATTTTTTGTTTCTCTTGAGCAAGGACAGAACGTGGGAAGCATCAGGTAATACGACTTTCACGGGACGACATTTGTTGGGATCATTAGGAGGTGATCTTTCCATCCTACTGAAATTCATATTGTTCATTACCATCGTGGAATCGACCAAGCTGAATACACCCTGTATAAAGTTTTCAAGATTTGGTTCATTTTCGGGGATTCCAAAAAGAAGGATGTTTTTTTCACGACGTCTCATTTCGTTCAGTTCAGTGATGATTTCTGTTGGGTTTAAAGAAGTACCATTTGTTTTACTTGAGTCATTTATATGTTTATAGCTTTATTAGATGTCGTTCCTAATTCAAAAACTTCGTTGTTTTCAAGGAAGCTTCCAAATTCAATTGAAAGGACAGAATATAGTTTGTTGAATGAAATTGTTGGCGTTGTTTTGAAAGCAAAAAAAAGATTTTTGCCAATTTGACCAGCATGTAAGATTCAAACATATCGTGCGAAACGTCATAGTAATCAGAAATTAACAGACTTTTCGTAAAAGCAAAAATTCCATCTTAGATTCCTTGTTAAAGAGTCCCTAAGGAATGTCCTAGTTAAACATTTCTAGTTCTCTACGTTATCGCTGGAAAAAATAAAAAATGAAAACTACAAAATGGCGTTTTTTTTTCAATAATCTGAAAACTAACAATGACACATCGAACTCTTTTCCAGACAGCTGTTCAGCATAAAAATTCATAACTTTGGCTCAATTTAACCGACCTAGAAAAACGGGCACCATGTAAGTATATGGGGTTTCTGAAAAAGTACACTTGATTCCACTAGAACGCAAATTACCCTGTATATTTTTGTTATCCGGAGTATTTTTGAAGAAGTGGATAATGTATTTCCTAAGTGTAGGTTTTTCGACTTGGGATAATAATTTTTCCTACGACCACGTATAACGTCAATAATCACACTGTTTTGTTATTCAGAAAGTAGCTCATATCACCATGGTATTGTTTATTTGAAAGAAAAAAAGCACTAGTGTTGATATGAAAAATATCACAACGGTCGCATGAATTGATTGAAATAATTAGGTATATTGTGAAGGTACTCACTGTCAATATATAGGCGTTCTCAAATGTAATTCATATTATTGATTGAAATTTCTGTCTCGTTTCGAATTATAGCGAGAATTCTTTATCTATTAATTTCAATGTGTCTGATACATAACCTCTGAATTAATTCACCTCAAAACTGGAATCTATACTCTTTGCTGGAACTATTTCGATGTTGATGACAGAGGGTTAGATCATTCAAAAGAGTACGTCTACAGTTTTATGCGCGGCTTGCTGCTTGCATCAGTTTGATATCACAGTATCACCAAAGAGAAGATTCTTTGGTATCACAGATGTTTGCAAGGAGTCAAGGACGCACTAACTCCTACGCGCTTGAGCACTACGTACTTCTATGGCTCTGTATTCCTGGTTGCGTGATTACTGGTGCTAGCAGGTGTATGATGTCAAGTTTGTTGATGTATACGCTGGTGTCAATATCAATAAAATTTGTCCAAACTAAACTAACTCAATCAATCAGTAATTCACATATAATGAGGAATTGTCGGAGAAGTATTCAAATATCATCTTGAATGGAAATAAACATCAGTACTTGATATCGAATCAAAACCACCTGAAATTCTAGAGACCGCTCAAGTTACATTTTTGACAAGACCTCCCGCGAAGGAAAGAATTCGGAGTCGTAGGAAAAATAGTGTACAAAACTCGTTGGAAAGTGCATTTCCTTCACTCGTTACGTTTCCGCACTCACCGCTACGCGGCTCGTGCTAAACGACTACTTGTGTGAAATATGTCACTTTCCACACTTATTGTTGTGTAATATACAAATATATTGGGTTTAACATGGTTTTACTGACCTATATAAAAGCTGACCCCTCTCTCTGGCACTTATCTTGCTCCATTCTCCGGTTTCGAATGCTGATTTAGCAGCAGCGACAGCTTTGTCAACATCGTTTTTGGAAGCGCATTGTACCTACAACCAGATTTCATGAAATCTCATACGAATTTCAACAAGCTCCATTTAAACTTACATCACAGATGAGTTGCTCTGTAGCAGGATTGATACTAGGGGTGGTTCTACCATTTTCAGCGTCTACAAATTCGCCATTGATGAACAGCTGACACGGAAATTTTATTTTCATGTTATTCGTTTCGATTTCTATCGGTCTGTATTCTATTTGGATTTCTCCTTTTCCACCACGACTTTTTTGAACGGCATTTATACAAAACTCAGCGAATGTGGGTGCCATGAAGACATCTTCGTTTTCTAACTCTGTTTTGAATAGATCTTTGACTTCCTCCACCAATCTGAAATAAAATTATTGTGATTGATGATGTGGGGTTCAATTTCGTATTCCATAACTTCAATATGATATCATCAGAGGCAGTACGAAGGAAAATAAGGAAGTTTAGGGCCTATTCAAAATAAAAAGTGGGGGAAATGAATCATACCTGATACATGAATCACAGATAGGTACTTGAGCGTAATTATGTGAGAAAACTTGTCTCAAAAAAATTTATAAACCAAATAAATTTTTCTTGAAGCTGCCATCTTCTTGAAACTTTGGCACGCACGTCATGTTTTTAGAATAATCATAATAATAAGGTCACATTTTTTTTCAGCATAAACTCAATATTGTTGTATAAATGGTTCAATTTGATACCACAGGTTCAACTTTAACCATACTTTAACATTAACATAACCACAATTTTGAAGTAGTGTTGACTAACGCACGCAAAATAAAGAGAAAAAAATAGAGAAATACTGAAATGTCGTTAGTTCTTCATCCAAACCAACAGTATACATACAGAATGAGCACAATATATAATCATTAGAAAAATTGTAATATGCAAAAATAACTTCTAAACGCATTTTTCTCAGTTATGAACGACCCTGATGATTATTATTTCTTCGAGATCCATTAAAATTTCTGATCTGATCTGAAAAACTGAATAACATTCAATTATTGATTTATTCACCTGACAACATCCATCGAACCCGCCCCACTTGCAAAAAAATCAGTATCCTCCTGGATGTCGATGCTCAAAATGGCTTCCCAAATGCACCTTACGGATTCAATCAGTGCTATTTCTTCTTCTGTGTATTCTATGTCAACTTGCTTGGTAACCTGATCCAGTGTAGCAGCATTTTTCATGCGACCTAAGTTAATGATTGAAAAAAAAATACTGTTGAATAAATGTTATTAATCTTTCATTTGGGTGATACAAGGTAAATGAAGTAATCACTCCTTTGTAAGATGGAAGTCTAGTTTGCATTAACCAATGAAATATAAAGCCTGGTTCATGCTTATACGAATTTCGCAAAATTAATGCGAATCGGAAAAAAAAAATATTACATTGATATTATTTCTACTCTACAACACTATATTGATTTGTGCTTGCTGTAGTATCATATCATGATAACATGAAAAATCCTGAAAAAAGTTCAAATATTTCAACTTTTTTGCGATATTTCTTCTTAGCGGCCATTTTATTCACAAAAATTTTCCGATATTCGTATGAGCATGAACTAGGCTTAATACAGCACAAATCTATTCTTTGAGATATTTTGTGCATGACCTCCAATCTATTCGGGGCTCGAAATTCCGATACTCGTGTGACAAATGTTTTGCAGTTTCAGCAAAATGTGTACTGATAGGTATATGGAGGAGATATACTCTTCAGAAAGAATATCATCTTTTTGTCAGTATCTCCGAACAACAAACCCACTAGAATAGTTACACCCCAAATTGACTGAGACCAACATGAATTTCATGTTCATATGGTTTTTTCCCCACAGAGGTTGCCACATCGTAACATTTGAAAGTGATAATCATCCCAAGACCACAAGGTTCCCAAATATAAAAATCCTTCTGTTAGTACTTATATATGAATCATGTGAGTGTATCAAAAGCTATTTATTCAATGTTCGTCATATAATACAGTGCCTCATTTATATATAAATGGTTTATAGATAGCAAGCCATTTTGAAGATTTTGCGGCATTTTTGGTGAATGCACCAACACAGCTAATTTCGTTCAACCGATGATCGACCGAATGCTGACAGTGACAGCGCGAAACGTCTCGTTTTCAAATCAAATTTTGTTTGATGGTTCATTAAACGGCATATTTCCAGTTTTGTGTGAAAATTTGAATGGGATTTTACCTAAAAACCTTGTTTATCCTGTTTAAATCGAATTTAAAGGATGGTAAAACGCTGTGAAATGTGTAAGAGGCGATTTGAAAGTGTTGACTAGAACACAACATTACACTGGTGAGTTACTCAGTGTCGTATCATATCGTAGAATATTTCAAAAGACGCTTGAGTTTGCTCGCATCCTTTCACTACATGTGATAAAATGGTCGGCCCAAGTGGTAAGAAAAATAGAAAATGCTCAGAGTAGATAAGCCTATATTTAGTGGAATTGAAAAGTAATAACAACATGTTATTTGATGTTATATTTCTCAAGTTCGACACTGTGAAACTTTATAATGCCAGAAAATAAACAAATATAGTTGTGACAATGAATTGAATCTATTATCATTCGGCTAATAAATTAGAAATGTATATTTTCAGAAAACTTTGATATTACATTGTGTTCATTCAGTCTTAGAAATAATGGATACGATAATTTTGTTAGTAGGTCAATTTATTTGAATTCAGATCCTTCCAAGATAGCAATAAGACACTGGTGCTGGGGGAATCTGTTGTTGCTATCCTTGTTTTAGAATGAGGTTACCATGGACGTATAAACACGTCCATGGAGGTTACCCTTTAGTAACTGATTTAGATGTTCGCTTCGAACAACTACTCTGGTAAGGATTGAGCGTTATCCATCTAGCCTGTTATATGATCGAATATCAGTATAGACAGAAGACAATAGAACTCAATGGTACTCTTATTGATACCTACGATACTGAATATGAGTTTTTAAATACTTTTGCCAAAAGAGGATAGGTATCCAATGAAGTATATCGATCGGGTTGTTTGTAGATAGTCAATGACCATCTTTTGTGATTCTCATTGGTTACAACGAATATGCTTGGGCCCTCCACTGATGAGTTTGTTGATTTATTTCTTCATGTATTCGTAGACAACATTTGAACGTATTCATTGAGTGGTTTGATGTTTATAGTTAGGTGCTCGAAAAGTAAACTAATGAAGGTGGTTTGAATCCCAAATTTGAATTTGAACTACAACGGATCACCGAGTTTTTCAATAATTTCATTCAATGTCATATATATGTAGTATATAGTACCTATAGGTACTTCTTTTGATGAAAATTTCTTCCTCTCAAGTTCTAAAACACAAAACTCACAATCTATGGCCATGTCCAAACTAATTTTTTTACAAACAGAAATATGTTTATCTATGTGCAAGAGCTTACTATTACTATTTCATTGAACAGATCTGCACTGAGAACTTTTTCCAATGTTTCGCTACAGTTTCTTAGAGATTCATAAAAAATATTTATACAATACATTAAATTGAAAGGAAGACATATCTTGTCTTTCCAAGTAAAAATCAAACACAGTTCGAATGACCGGTAGACCACGAGCAGAAAACAAATACTTTCCTGCTTAATACCGCACATTGAATTATATCTGCTCGAAGTTCATGCAAAGATTCATACTGTGAATGCATATCGCAAATGTCTCTTTTATTCCTAAGACGTGAAGAAGTTTGAATCGAGGCAGGCACGCTTGACAACCTACAGATTGGTTTCGGGCTTATTGGCCCCCATCAGTGCAATGTAGTCAATTGAGTAGAGATCCTGTCCCAATGCAATCTTTTCTAGATTATTCCAACGCAGTGAGCAGCTTTCCAAGAGGCACTTGAAATTAGCGACACTCTGCGGCAGAAGAAAGAAATACTCCAGAATTATAATACATGTCACAAAACATGGGAGTGGCTGATGGCTCGACTGAACTGAATCAATGCAAATTGGACAAGACGAAATTATTTCTTTCAATTTAGCTACTGTATTCAATTCAATGGCTTTTTTATTTTGCATTATGTAAAAAATAATCTAGTTCTCACCATTTATCTTCACTCTTTTGACATTGACATAACTTCCATCGGATCCAGTTAGAAGTAGACCATCTTCGTGGATGATTCCGCTCTTGGTACCTTGAATCTCAATTTCCTTCCCGATTGGCAATGCAGATTGCCAAAGCGTCGAGCCGAACAGCAAAGCCTCTTGGAATTCATCGTTGCCAGGCAGCTTCATCAGACAACTGGCTCCCGGAACTGAATCCATGCCACGGATGAAATTATGTAGGTCTTTTGACGATTTGGTCCAGTCAATCTGGAATTGGAGGAGAGGCAGAGATGGAAGGTTGTATCTAAGCTACTCACGTATCATCGTCAGTCAAAGACAACGGTGTCGGGGTTGATTATTGATGTGGGTATCAAACTTTTTGGGTCGAATTCGACACTTTTTACTTACGGAGGATTCAACCTCCAAACAACAAACCCATTAGAATAGTAACACTGTAACACCCCAAATTGATTGGAGCCAACATGAATTTCATGTTCATATGGTTTTTTCCCCACAGAGGTTGCCACATCGTAACATTTGAAAATGATAATCATCCTAAGACCACATTTTTTCAAGGTTCCCAAATATATCCTTCTGTTGGTACTTATATGAGTAATATGAGCGTATCAAAAGCTATGTATTCAATGTTCGTCATATAATACAGTGCCTCATTTATATATAAGTTGTTTATAAATAGCACGACGTCTTTGTGGAGATTGCGTAAATGTGCCAACGCCGTTAATTTCGTTCAACCGATAATCAACCGAACGCTGACAGTGACAGCGCGAAACGTCTTGTTTTCAAATCAAATTTTGTTCGATGGTTCATTAAACGGCATATTTCCAGTTTTGTGTGAAAATTTGAATAGCATCTCACCTTAAAACCATTGTTTATTCTGTTCAAATCAAATTTAAAGGATGGTGAAACGATGTTTAATGTGTAAGATTTAAAAGTGGTGACTAGAAAACATCATTCCACTGGTGAGTTACTCAGTGTCGTATCATTCGTTGTATAAACATTATTTACCCATCCTAATATGAAAAACAATTTGTGGTAATTTGACCTTCATAAGCAAAACGATTTTTGGTTATTTGAGAACATTCTCGGATTTTCCCGAGATGAAAAGTTAGTGGATACATTTAAAAATATGATCAAGAAAGAGAATATTTCAAGAGACGCTAGAGCTTTCTCGCATCATTTCACTACAAGTGATAAAATGGTTGACCCAAGTGGTAAGATAATGTTCATAGTAGTATATAAGCCTATATTTAGTGGAATTGTAAAGTAATAACAACATGTTTGATGTTATATTTCTCAAGTTCGACACTTTATATTGCCAGAAAATAAACAATATAGTTGTGACAGTGAATTGAATCTATTATCATTCGGGTAATAAATCGAAGATGTGTATTTTCAGAAAACTTTAATGTTACATTGTTTTCAGTCAGTCTTAGGAAGAATGGATACGATAAATTCGATAGTAGGTCAATTTATTCAAATTCAGACCGTTCCAAGATAGCAAGAAACTGGTGCTGGAGGAATCTGTTGTTGCTATCTTTGTTTTAGAATGAGGTAACCCTAGTATCTGATTTAGATGTTGATTTCAAACAACTACTGTGGTAAGCATGTGGTAAGGATTGAGCGTTATTCATCTAGTCTATTTTATGATCGAAGGATTCAACCAATGACGGCCAAATCAGAAAATCAAGCTCATGTGCATCAATGTACCGGGTGAACAACTAAGAACGGCTGTCTGCCATATCTCAGCAACGAATAATGATCAAAATCATGGAAGTGACCCTAGAAATAGCTGGAAAATAATTTTAGGTTTCTAAAATAAAAAATAATAGGTGGCGTAACGACTATGAGTAAACAGAAAATTGAAATTTTCTCCGTATTAATTATCAACAAGATGTACTGAAAGTGTATGCAGTTTGATCCTTGATACATTCCTAGTTTTTTTGTTTCACACTTTTTGTTCCAACTCGAAAAATAAAGTGGTGGGGGAAAGTCAAAATTTGTTTTTCCTGAACGTCTGTATCTCTGGTTATCTTCAAGAGATTTCAAAAATCTTGGGCTCGTTGAAAAGGCCTCTTCCTGTTCTATCGACTGTGATTTGAATTAGTTTCATATTCATATCACCGTTGCCGATAGAGGGCATGATCTAGAGTATCAATGGATATCGTGATATTAAACAAAAAAATTGAATGTAATAGTATGCATAT
Source organism: Chrysomela aeneicollis (assembly GCA_029955515.1). NCBI lineage: Eukaryota > Metazoa > Arthropoda > Insecta > Coleoptera > Chrysomelidae > Chrysomela > Chrysomela aeneicollis. The sequence goes on along the minus strand of JARUHQ010000016.1, from coordinate 7,812,429 downwards.
TATCACACGATGAAATAGAGAAACTAAATCTCAACTGACCAACGAAAACCACAACATGATATCTTTACGCTAACGGATCAAAGTTGTATCATTATTCGTTGCTGAGATATGCCGACAGCCGTTCTTAGTTGTTCACCCTGTACATCACTAAACCTAGTGATAAGAATAAAAATGGTGCTTTCATAATTAATGTGCCGCAAAATGTCTATTCCACAAATATTTGATTTGTTTTTACCCAACCTCATGTGACTTTAGGTTATTTTAAAGCTGATATTTTAATATATAAAACAAAAATGTTTCTCAGTAAGGGTAGAGGAATAAAAATTGTATTTTTGATTTATTTTTCATCTGGTCTAAATTGATACATGGGATTCCAAACACATTTTTCTGATAACATTTTTTGATATCTTGTCAATTTGATCAATTTTTTTTCGAATTCCCGCGAAATCTGAGGTCACATGATTCAAGTTGTATCGGTCGTAACGGATTTTTTAGTTGTCAGACATGCAGAAACGAACCAACATCAGAGTTTTTCATAAATATCAATAAAAACTTTTTTCCCATATGTAGCCAACTTAATGGCGGACACTGTATATTTATATATCATACTTTTAATTGTATCTAGGGCTATCCAGTCCTTTTTTCTGCCCAAGCTCTATCCACAACAAGAAATCAACGAAATTCTGCGGAATTATCAAGTTCATGAAACAGTTAGTGTTATTATGACATTTTGAACATTATGATCATTGATAAATGAAGTAGACCAAGGCATTATCAGTACTGAATGAATATTATATTTCCATATGTCATATGTAAACATAATGAGTGTAGGTATTGTTTCCATGTGAATATTTTGTGTGTGAATTTCTTGCTGTCTCAGCTGACTATCGAAATTTTGTTTTTTATTCCAGAAATTGAAAACATGTGTTAACTTTTTGAAACGAAAAGTGTCATCGAGCCTCTTTATACATGTAATAGTCATCTCAAAATGAGTTGCAGGACAAACATAATTATGTACCGTCACTACAAAAAACAGGTCAATGAATCAATAATTTAGAGCAGGTATCATGAAATGTTATCGGTAAAAGAAAGAAGGTGGAGGCTTAGGTGTAAATAGGTATTCAAAAACCAATCCTGTTAAGAAAACAGGTTATGTTTGTATAAAATTCGAATAAAATTTGAAAAGAAATGGATTCTGCTATACTAATTCCTCACTAAACTGAATGATACAAACACTTCAACTTTGCCATTGGGGATTTGCGATGCTTCATTTTAATTGATAAAAAAAATATGTTCTTAATAATTTCAATACCTTGTATCTCGAACCTAAATTATAGTATTTTTTTTTATTTTCATGAGTTGATTCAACTCAGGAAGAGAGAAAATAATGGTATGTGTCAAAAACTGTGAAAGATGGGAACCTAACTCAGGTTGTCCAAATTCAGACTTGAAGAGGACCACTAGAACCATGTGATAAAGAAAAAGGAAGGGGCTTCCATTAGAAATAAAAGAAAACCTTATCCAACTGGTGTATTGTATTCAGAACATAAGGTTTCTCAAATATTAATATACACTTATTCCTCGCAGCTGACTAATGATGATAACTATGTGATGTGGAAAGAGGTGCGTTTCACTTTCAACTGTGGAGACTTTCTCAAATACCTACTTATTATAACATTACAAAATCAGGTTAGATAGGTACTGGTCGATAGTCAAATAGCCTACGAGAAAATCACTATTGGAAATAAAAATAGTTTTTTTTGTGAAGACAAATATTGTTTTGGTCAAATATACATTGGAAGAAGTATATATTCATGAGCATGTATTTATATTGTGATTTCCATATTCTTTGTTGTTACTCAAGAAATTTTACCAAAATCTCCATCTATCATTGTGAATTTTCATATTGATTGAAACAATGTGATTTTTATTTCATTTTCACAACTTCTTGAAGTCGATATATAGTCATTAAAAATGAGACTTGAGCTTGACTAAAGAAATTCTTCAAGTGTCAACGTATTTCAGGGGTCAGGCCATGGTGAAAAATATGGAAAAAGTTGCATTTATTTGGAAACCAAGTTGGTGATGGCCGCAAGAAGACGAAACGTCGAACTCAAAATCTAAGAGAAGAACGCATAATGTGACAATGGAGAAGTGCTTTCAATTTTGTTGTTACTCCAATAATAAAGCAAGAATAAAATAAAATAGATGATTCAAAAATTCAGTTTTTCCTGAATATTTCGAAACCTACAAGAGCCATTGCAGATTTTTTCCACCATAATAATGACCATAAAATTCCGCAACTTCGCCTCAATTCGAAGTTCTCCGTATATGTTACTGTTCTCGAGATCTCAAGGATAAGCGTCGAATTTGAATAACCTTGTATACCGGGTGTAACAGGATCATGGTACACCCCCCGTATCTCTGTTAGTTTCAAAGGTAATTCATTGAAATTTGGGACATGCTATGAATATAATAAGCGTCACTTTCTGACCCACAAATGATTTTTTTTCCACTTCCGGTTTCGCCGGAAAGGATACCAACTCTCGATTTTTAAATGGAACACACTGTATATTATTACATTTTTTAAATCTGCATAATTTTCTGGATCCAATGGTATCACATAAGTGACATTTTAAACGTCAAAAATTTTTAAAATTCAATTTTTAGTTTTCCATTTAGGTGTGCCATGATGGTTCCGATTTATTCCAATTGATCCGACTAATGCTAGAAAAATCTAAATCCCGTCAAAAATACTAAATTGCGTTTTTTATGAGCAAATAAAGTTCATCATAGTCGATTTTTCGGTAAAACTCATTTTTTTCAAATGGAACCATATTGGTACCGTGGTACCATTTATCAGTACTACCAATGAGGAATTTATTCATAGCTGGTAATAAAATGTGCGATAAATACAATGGAAATTACAACTAAAAGAAAATAAGAAAATGAAATTATTGAAAATTTTGACGTTCAAAATGTCACTTATTTGATATCATCGCATTCAGAAAATTTTGCAGATTTCAGAAATGCAATAATATACAGAGTGTTCCATTCATTCCGAAACCGGAAGTGAAAAACAAATCATTTGTAGGTCAAAAAGTGACGCTTATTATGTTCATAGCTTGTCCCAAATTTCAATGAATTACATTTGAAACTAACGAAGATACGGGGGGTGAACCATGATCCTGTTACACCCGGTATTCTAAATCAATAAAAAATACTTCATCCAATAGAAACGAAATATATAAGATTTTCCATTTGAAAAATATATGTGGAGCCCATTTTTTTTATCTCCATCTCTTTACATATTCGAAATCTACAAGGAAAATTGCATAAGAACGTTTTTTAGAAAAAAAATTAAGAATAGAAAAAAGTTAAGGGGCAGGAATCAAAATATACGTGAAGACCCTGTAACTAATAATCTTCTCATATCTGTGCCTAGTCCTTAGTACCCGAGAATAGAAGAGTTTAAATGATAAGAATGTATTGACATACCTTCTGCAACTCGGGCTTATTCAACATCGGGTCATAGGTTGCACCTTTCTCACTCTGTACTATTCTCGGGGCTGTATCGTTAGCCACCATGTCAACAGCTCTGGCCACTGCCGAGATTCCCACAGGGTAGAGAAATCTGTTGTAGAGGGTATCGACGGTATCGTTATCCTCCACCTCACATTCTTCCTGCAAGAGTATCGCTCCAGTGTCGAGGCCATCGTCTGCCCAGAAGATGCTCAATCCAGCTTTGCGGTCTCCACATATCAGAGTCCTGGAACAGTCAGATATGATGGTCAAGTTTACGGATTCTCGAAATAAACTACGCAACACTAATTACGTCGCACCCCGTTATTTTTTTCCTGTTGGTATTGGAATAACTTTTTTCTCATTTTAACAATTCGAATTCTGAAAGGAAACAGCCAAAAACTCTAAGTGAAGTGGTAGTGTTAAATAGAGGAAAATAAATCAATATCATTCCCACGTTATTTAGAATAATCTAAATTACAATAGGTAGTATACGAGCAGAAAACAACTACATTCCTGGCAAATAACACGCAGAATATTGAATTATATCCACTCGTATTCTATGCATCAATTCATATAAATGAATAAAAATTCAAATATTTCTTTCTTCGAACATGTGTTTATGTTCCCAACGAGACAGACACGCCTGACAACCTGTAGACCGGTTTCGGGCTTATTGGCCCTCATCAGTACAGGGTAGTCAACCGAATGGAGATCCTGAGATCTCCACCCGAGGCGAGGTCTGAATCGATGGAAGTATCCACGCAGGCACGCATATTTGATAGCAGTGAGCCGATCCCCAAGAAGAGTATGAAGACGGCGACACCAAGCGGCGAAGAAAGAAACATTCATAAATAAATCTCCCATATTGAAGATATGAGAGTGGCTGGGATGCTCGACTAGCCGATAGATTTTGAAAGGAAACAGCCCAGCACTCTAATATATTTAATATGGGAGATTTATTTAGGAATGTTTCTTTCTTCGCCGCTTGGTGTCGCCGTCTTCATACTCTTCTTGGGGATCGGCTCACTGCTATCAAATATTCGTGGATGCTTCCATCGATTCAGACTCGGGTGGAGATCTCAGGATTTCTACACGGTTGACTATCCTGTAATGATGAGGGCCAATATGCCCGAAACCGGTCTACAGGTTGTCAGGCGTGTCTGTCTCGTTGGGAACATAAACGCATGTTCGAGGAAAGAAATATTTGCATTTTTATTCATTTATATGAATTGATGCATAGACTATTAGTGGATATTAGTCAATATTCTGCGTGGTATTTGCCAGGAATGTAGTTGTTTTCTGCTCGTATTCTACCTATTGTAATTAAGATTATTCTAAATAACGTGGGAATGATATTGATTTATTTTCCTCTATATAAATCGAATTCTGTTTGCGTTGTTCGCTAGCTCAGTCTTCCAGCTATAATCTCGTACTTTTTCGTTACATTTTTCCATAAAATTTCTACAGGATGTTTTTCAAAACTGTGCAAAATTTCGGAATTTTCAGAAGGATCCCAAATGAATAAAAACAGTTTTTTTTCAACTTCAACAGCAGAGGCATAAAGGTGATCTCATTAGCTTGAGCCATCTCCAGAATTGTCTTCTTATCTCTTTTATTTACAGAGTGACCTCTCAAAAAATCAATTTCTTGGTTTTGCAGTCATAACTTTTTTCCTCTTCAACCGATTTTCAAAATCTCAGGATCATTTTGAAGCTGAAACGTTAGATGAACAGACATGAAGATTAGAATTGACTAAAAATAAAGATCAAGGGTATTCTGCAAAGGTTACCCAAATCTAAATCCTTCTCGAAATCCCGATTAAAAAAGAAAAATATCCAAAACGTTGTTTGATCGAAACGGAAATATCACCACCCAAAAGACTGAAAAAAAATTTTAACCGCCTCCCCCTCAAAATTTTTGCTGGTCAAACGGTTAGATATATCGGTAAACATATTTCACCTGACCCCCACATCGGGAACGGAGATTGAAGAAAAAATTCCTCCCCCCCTTTCCCTCCTTGGGGTACTTTGGGTACGGATGAAGGGGAAGGAGAATATGTGATTTTTTTACATATTATTCTCGTGAGCTTCGTATAAAATCACTAAAAATCGCCCAAACTGGGGTACTCCAATTATCATACTTTGATGTACAGGGCGAAAATAAGTTATTTTTCAGAATCGAGACAAGCGGTACCCATAGCTGTGTTCAGCGGAAGAAGTTGATCGAAGATATGAAAAAAATTTGTTTATAGGCGTACGTATGAAATTTTTTTTGGTGGTCTAAAAAATTAAACTCTTAGAAAAATATCCAAAACATGATGGAAGACTTTGTATAGGGGGTGAGAAGGTTATACCCTGAAATTTTGTTGCATTCAGATTTTTTTTTTTTTAATTTTTTTAGTCTTATATCTTCAGAAAAGAAAAACCTACGAAGATTTTTTTCTGTCGTGATCTTTATCTTCACGAGAATGTAATTTTCAACTTGTATTGTCAGTCACTCATTATGATTCTTGTTACGTTGGTTACGGATCAATCAATTTTTTTTGGCAGATTTTTTTTCGAGAACTTAGCATTTCAATTTGGTTTTCTCACGCACAATTTTTAATTGTGATCTTCATATCTTCTCATGTAAGGTTTCAGCTTCAAAATGAGCCTGAGTTTTTGAAAATCGATTGAAGAAGAAAAAATTTATGACTGTAAAACCAAAAAATTTATATTTTGAGATCACTCTGTAAATAAAATAGATAAGAAGACAATTTTGGAGATGGCTAAAGGTAATGAGATAATCTTCATGTCTCTGCTGTTAAAGTGAAGAAAAACTATTTTTCTTCATTTGGGATACTTCTGAAAATTCTGAAATTTTGCACAGTTTACAAAAACATCCTGTAGCAATTTTATGGAAATAACCTCATGTATGAAGGACTGAGCTAGCGAACAGTGTAAACAGAATTCAAATTGTTCAAAGCAGTAAAAAGTTATTCGAATTTTAACAGGATCAAAATTTCGGGGTGCGACGTAATTAGTGTTGCGTAGTTTATATTGTAAGTAGGTGTGATGTTTGTTGACGTTTATAAGTTTTTGAGGGTGTTTGCGTAGCCACTTTGCACCTAACTTGAAATTTGAAAACAGAAAAATACCCATTTCAGATGCAGCAGAATATACTTTGGGAAATATTTCCAATCTGTATTTGAAGGGGAGAAAGCAACATACAACTTTAATCAAATAATAAATGGAACAATAATACCTTTCAGTAGGAGAGTACGATCAGGCCAAAAAAAATTTAATTCCACCCTATATCATAAAAGGTTGTGCGGAGTGGCTACAGAAACCATTGTGCTTCATATTTAATCTATCCATCAAAACATCAGTTTTCCAGAGGTGTGCAAAGAGACAATAATAACTCCCATTCACAAGTCTGGAAATACATCAGATATCAAAATTTAAATATCAGCTCTGTGTACAATAGCTAAATTATTCGAACAAATAATACACAACAAGGTGTGGAGCTTTGTCGGAACTAGGAAATGTTATACATATTTTCAAAAAGCTTTTGATCAAGTGAAGCATGACATACTACTTGAAGAAAATTAGAAGATATGGGGCAGACTCACCAAGTTAAGGTTTTTTGTGTCTTATCTATACAAAATAGATAATACAAGGTCAGATATCAGGGGTATTTTTCTGGAAAATACCATGCGAACTCTGGAGTACCCCAAGGGTCCAACTTGGGACCACCATTATTTTTAATTTTCATTGACGACTTACCGCAGTACCATAGATACTCTGAATGTTTAATGTTTGCTGACGATCTCAATTTTTTTAGAAAAATCAAAAATGAAGGGGACTGCCTTTAGCTCCAGAATGATATAGACTCAGTGTTCGCATGGTCCATCAAAAACAACTTGGCATTCAATGAATCCAAATGTGTTGTATCATTGTATCATCTTAAAGAAAGGGATTTGCTAGAATATGAATATAATATTGAAAATGACAAGCTAGTGAAAGTTAAATTAGGGATCTAGGCGTCGAGTTATGGTTATCCATTTTCATTCAAATCACACATCGAGGCACTGAGAAGTTTGGGATATGTGCAAAGGAACTCCAGGTAACAATTAAATACCTCTGAAATTACTTGCTTAAATCCAAACTCGAGTACTGTTCTGTAATCGTTTATTGAGATATCTCTTATAGAGAAAACATAATATTTACCCAGAAAACAGAACTATCATATATCGGTAAGTGTCCGAAACATATTCGGTTTGAAGATCTTGGAGATGAGAAGACAGATATCATCAGTTAGCATTTGTTACAAATTGTTTAAAATGTCTACAACTGCTACAAATTGAAATCCCTTCTCAAAGTAAGAGTTTATCTTCGTGCTATTAGACTCAAACAATTTCTGTAGATACCACTCACTCTCACAACTAATCTTTCTGTTCTCCTGTTACCAATTATCTGCATCTCGATTATTAACGATTCAACACCGTCTCGGACATTGCAGTTGACTCGGCTATCGCATCGTAACCAAGTAATGTCCTCGAACATTATAAATCGCATAATAATTTCGTTACATCAATAGCTATTTATGAATGGAAATAACTCACCAGTTGATAGAACTAGCACCTCTGTGTCGGGGCAATAGAGAAGGGTGATAGCAGATACTTTTCTTGATGGGGTGATTGATGACTTCCATTGGTATGAATTGGGAGCAGTAGGGCAAAACGTTCAAGTCAGCTTTCACACTGTAGTATTGTTCCAAAACTTCTGGCAGAGGTTTTCCAGCTCTCCTCCAAGCTTTGAATTTGAAGACCGGGACGTCACTTGCTTTAGCTGCCTTTGCTGTAATGAAAATATACCTAGAGTATTGTTGGCAATATCAGTCCAGATAAGAGTCAAATAGTTATTTATGTATTAAGGGAATTATGAGGGCCTTAATTACCGATGGCAAAGTTTGCGTCCCGAGGGCCTCTGGCCCGAGGGACAGCGCAATTGCCAGAGGTTATTAAGGCTCTATAATTCCCGTGGTACATAGATAATTTTATTTTGACCGATTTTCATAACAATATGTCCATATTTAGAACGCAATAAATGTTTAAATTCATAACCTTTCTGGTATATTTGAATTAGGTAGCGTTGATTGTAGCATTGTTGGTTGTTGCTAGGTTGTCGCTATGTTACATGTTTATAAGCAAACTTTCTGTATCAATCAATGTTTTTCCGTTAAAAACGTGTTTATTTTTTACCACAAATCGACGATCTTTTTCTGATATAATGGAGGATATTATAAAAAAAGCGGAAAAAGCAAGACAATCATTACTTCCATCGAAAAGTGAAGCCCTATATCAAAAAGAATACAATTTATATCTGAAGTTGGTGACACAGAGAAATGTTATGTCAAAAGATGCCAACGAAACTGTCTTTCTGGCATATTTTCAAGAACTGGTAAAGTATTTTCAGTATTTTCTGGTAGATTTGGTAATAATTGTATTTATTCGTTGCAGTCAGAAACGTTTAGCCCAAATTCGTTATGGACTAAATGGTCAATGCTCAAATCGATGGTGACCATATATGAGAAAAGAGATATCACCAAGTTCAACGAACTAGAGGCTTTTTTGAAACGGAAATGTAAGGGGTATAAGCCGAAAAAGTCTGCTGTCTTATCTCCTAAAGATGTCATCAAATTTCTAAAGGACGCCCCTAATGAAATTCATTTATTGCATAAGGTAATTTTTTTCTCATAATTTTCTTTTTCGTTTGTTTATTTCGTTTTATTTGTTATAGGTTGTTCTAATTATGGGTTATTTTGGAGGATGCAGAACTCAGGAACTTCTAAATATGAGTATAGCAGATATAGAGGACCGGAATACTGTTATGGTAGTGAACGTACCGGAAAGTAAAACTGGTGTATCGAAGAAATTTACAGTTGTGGATGAAAAAGAGTTCTCTGCTTTGCCTTTATTGAGACTTTATATGTCCTTGCGTCCTGAAGGTACAAAACGATTTTTTTGAGCTTCCGACAAAATAAATGTACTACTCAGCCAATTAGAAAGAATATGTTTGGCAAAATTCCCAGCAAAATCGCAATGTATTTAGGATTGCCAAACCCACTAACCTATACGGGACATTGCCTTCGTTGCACTTCTGCTACTGCCCTAGCCAATGCAGGAGCAACTATGACAAACTTAAAAAGACACGGAGGTTGGAGAAGTTCCACGGTGGCAGAGGGGTATCTGGAGGACAGTATTGAATTGAGAAATAAAACGGCGCGTATGCTGTCTACTTTGCCATCAGAAGAGGCAGGCACCTCGACTGTAGTGAACAGCAACAGCACCACCCATAAAAAAGAAGAAATTGTTTCCAGCGGCGGAAGTAATTTTCAGGAAACATTTGAAAATTGTACATTTATTATTTTTAGTTTTCATTACATATAAACGTTCATTAGCATTTCTTGTATCATTTTCACCTGTAAAAGGTAAGAGGGAGTTTTTGAACCTTAATATCCCAAGGGAGTTATGACCCTCATTATAGATATCGTAACTATGACGATATAAGCTTATAATGTCACTGTCAGAAATAAATCTGACTTATAGACCTACATACTAATTCTCCATCATCGAGGATCTCTTCAGTTGTGATTTCGTTTTTATTATTTCGAACAAAAATCAAAAAAACTGAACGTTTTCAACTAGGACATTATTGGGACCCTTTTTCGAATTCAATTAGATTTCAGATTCCGATTTCAAAAACTTCAACTAGTTCTTCATGGATAGTATCAACCTGTCTCCGCATTGCACCTCTGGCTCTTTGGATAGTATATAGAGGCCCTAGAGCAGAAGACAGCATGTGGTGTACTATCATCCGCAAAGCTGTGGATAGGACAGGTCACCTCTATCAGGTCATTGATGTAAAGTAGGAACAAAGTTGGTGCCAAAACAGATTCTTGTGGAACACCGGCCTTGATAGCTATTCCATCATCCATCGTTAAATAAAATACTGAGTTGAAAGCTTTAATTTCCGAGTTTGCAGTCGAAGAAAAAAACAGTTGGAAGTCGGAAAAATTTTCAAAAATTCTCGGTGGCCCTTTTACGCTTTCATGAGCTACTGACAAATACAATGAATAAAAATATGCTAGACACGCTTCCTAACAATTTTATTTTCACTTATAATTCTGTGGCTAAAAGGTAAAATGTCATATCTCATTTTTTTGCCAAAATGAGTTATTTATAACAAGAATTGTGTGTGTAGAAAGGTGTTCTATAACTTGCCAAAACGACATATGTCTAAAAGGAAGAATAACCATTGTATAGTCAATGAGGGCATAACTTCACAAAATGAATTGTGAACAATTCAGAATAAGGCTATAAGCCTAGATATAGAGAGCAAATTTGAATATGTGGATGAGAGAAACCGACATATCTGAAGATATATATATATATAATCTTGAACCCTTTCACCCTCAGGGTGTCGGGTTATCATTTTATTGTTGGACTGGACTTTTTCAATTTTTTTCTGTCTCTAGTCAGTGTCTTTGCTTCGTTCCATTGTTAATTTCTTCCTTGTAGAATCTTTCCTATCATGTCGTTCCAGGTTTTTTCAGGTCTTCCTCTTCTTCTCTTGTTTTGTGTTTTCGCTTCACAAATTTGTTTCACAGGTCTATTGTTTGGCATTCGCTGTATGTGTCCCCACCATCCTAATTGTTTTTGTTCTATAAATGAAATAATGTCTTCTATGTCTAGTTCTTCTCTTATTCGTGTATTTCTTATCTTATCTCTCCTTGTCACTCCTATAACTCTTCTCAGGTATTTCATTTCTGTTGCTTGTATTCTACTTTTGATATTTTTTTGTAAATATCCAAGATTCACACCCATATGTTAATACTGGCCTATAAATTGTTTTGAATATTTCTAGTTTTGTCTGTCTTGAAATTTCTCTTTTATTGATGAAGTTCTTATTCATTGTATAGTACAGTTTTATGGTTTTCTCGATTCTGTTGTTAATTTCTGCTTCTTGTCTTCCCTTTTCGTCTATCGTTACGCCTAGATATTTGAAGTCTTTTACTTGTTCTATTTTAATGTCTATCTATATCTGAAGATAAGATTTGAAAAATATCACCAAGCATAATTGGCGAGTAGGTCGAAATCCTATACTTTTTCGAAACAAACCAGTCATATCTCAAGATATACGCCCTTTTTCCGAAATCCAATTCACCACTTCAGTCAGATACACTAAGAATTATCGAATATTCACTAGATAAACTCTATATTTACTATAAAAAATTAATCGAATGCTTCATTCAGAATTGTAATAATTGTTGAAATGTGGAAGATACGACCCCCAAACATTCGAAAACTTTTAAAGACTATCCTGAAAAGTGACGATAATCGAGTTATGACCTTTTCCATTTGGGTCACAGAATTATACGAGAGCTTTTTTTTGACGAAATAAACTTGACATGTATCTACCAATGAGAATTCTGTTTCCACAAAAAATTACTTGTCCTACGGACTTTGGAAATATTTATTTATTTCTATAGCATCGTTTAGCGGTATTAGGAGATAGGTGACCAACCGAACATTCTTGGTACCTAGATTTCAATCCTTCGGACTCTCAACGATTACCAGCCGAGTAGTGCTTCGGATGACACTTAAAAAGCTAAGGTCCTCGTCTTTCTTACTCATACAAGTCCTAGACTTAAGTACGAGGGTTGCTTTGCAACTAAGTCAACGGTGAAAAACACTTTTCAAATAATTTTCCACTGTGTCTACAATTAATTACTCCAGTAACTTCTTGATAATTGCATTCCTTCGATGAGAAATTCCAAACATGTGGGAAATTCCCTTCATCAGTAGACATAGAATTAGATTTTCAATCTGAATCATTATGCTTGAAATGAACTCACAGATAGGTTATCTCATTCTTTTTAGGATTCGAAAAGGCGAGAGGTTATTAGTTTATGATTTACAATCTCTAAGGCATGATATATCATGATGTTTATAAACAACCGGTTTCATGTTGAAATCATTTCTTAAGAAAAATTATATTGATCAAAAATCTAAACCAGATTGTTCCTTGGTAAATGTCATCATTGTTATGAATGATAGACATGATATCTTGTGAGTATCCGCTGGACTGTAACAATGTGAAAAATACTCGTGTTTCGTAAATCATCATTAGGATTCGAACTACCTATACACGAAAAATCGAATCAAGTTTTGAAGCAATCTTTCAATGGACCCCACATTACTTTAATAACATTTATTCAGTAAATAGGACATTCCTAATAATACATTAACAATTACATGTAATAAATTCCTTAATTATTATTCTAATCATGGTAGATAAATTCCAAATTATGCTACGATAGATATATCAAGATACTAATATATACAGTAAAAATTTAGTTGAAAGTTCAGTTACACCTGTTGAAAAATATATTGCAATAACTTAGATTTGAAATCTTTTAGGGATGAAGCAGATTTTATTGAGCAAGGTAATTTATTGTATGTATCAAAACCCTTGAAGAAGACTGAGTTCATGCTGCTTTTGTTACTAGTTCTGTTTATATGTATGTCAGTCTTGTTTCGAGTGTTGTGTTGATGTATATCACTGTTGAAACTTATGGATTGTTTGAGATATATTGCTGCTAGATCATTAACAATTTTATGTACGAATATCATTGTCTGGTATAATAGTCTTTGAGATACCGAAAGCCAGTGCAAGGTTGATAACATCGTGATTATAGAGGTATATCGGTTCACTTTCAATATAATTCTCATTCCTCTATTTTGTAGTTTTTAAGGCAATGCACATGAGCAGAATCGTTCTAGAACGGTTGCAGAACGGTTCTTACAAAAACCAAAACAAAGCTATGCAATTTTCGATTAGATTTCATTATAGCACACAATTTTCTCCAAGTGAAGATGTAAAAAAATGAAAAAAAAATTCAAAAATTCATAATTTTGCTGGAATGTTTCTCACTATTTGATAAGGCTATTCCTACCTTGAATCTCCTATTTGGCAATTTGTTGGGATGATATAATCTCTGGAATTTTTGTTAGGAAGGGGTTTTTTTATAAAGATATTGTATCACATTCTAATTAACGAATGGTCATTTAAAACACGTCAATATATTTTTTCGTGGCATCGAGATGTTTTTGATAATTAATTATAGAAAAATTATATCAGGACTCACCTAGGGGATCCTCTCTTGTTCCCTTGTCTAATACTGTGAATACTCCAGCTATGATGTGCCCATGCTGAACCAGTTTTTGCATAACATCAACAGCGAATGCACTCTGGCCGATGATAGCAATTCTCAAGGGTTGTCCAGTTGCTATATTTTTTTGCTGAAATCAAATTATTTTCCATTTAAGTACTTTTCGAAGATATGTTTCCTATCAAAAGTGTTCAATTTAGACCACCCTGTACAATCAGTTGAAAAACAGCCAATTAGTTTCATTAAAAATTTTTCCTACGACAACGTATGAAAACGTCAATAACCACACTGTTTTGTTATTCAGAAAGTAGCTCATATCACCATGGTATTGTTTATTTGATAGAAAAAAAGCACTAGTGTTGATATGAAAAATATCACAACGGTCGCCTGAATTGATATAGAAATAATTAGGTATATTGTGAAGGTAATCACTGTCAATATATAATCGTTCTCAAATCAAATTGATATTATCTGTTGAAATTTCTGTCTCGTTTCGTATTATACCGAGAATTCTTTATCTATTAATTTCAATGAGTCTGATACATAACCTCTGAATTCACTTTAAAACTGCTGGAACCATTTCGATGTTGATGACAGCGGGTGAGATCATTCAAAAGAGTACGGCTACAGTTTTATGCGCGGCTTGCTGCTTCCATCAGTTTGATATCACAGTATCACCAAAGAGGAGATTCTAAGAGTATCACAGATGTTTGCAAGGAGTCAAGGACGCACTAACTCGTACGCGCTTGCGCACTACGTACTTCTATGGTTCTATATTCCTGGTTGCGTCATTACTGGCGCTAGCAGGCGTATGGTGTCAAGGTTGTTTATGTACGCTGGTGTCAATATTAATAAAATTTGTCCAAACTGAACTAACTCAATCAATCAGTAATTCACATAATGAGGAATTGTCGGAGGAGTATTCAAATATCATCTTGAATATGAAAATAAACAGTTCTTGAAATTGAATCAAAACCACCTGAAATTATAGAGACCGCTCAAGTTAAATTTTTGACAAGACCTCCCGCGAAATGAAAATATTCGGAGTCGTAGGAAAAATAGTGTACAAAACTCGTTGAAAAGTGCATTTCCTTCAGTCGTTACGTTTCCGCACTCACCGCTACGCTGCTCGTGCTCAACGACTACTCGTGTGAAATATGTCACTTTCCACACTTGTAATATACTATAATCTTGTGTTGCGAGCGACACGACGTGCGTATCGAAATTACTACCAGTTTTCTAATTTAACCAACCTCGTAACTTAGCAGTAGTGTCGACTTGAGTTTGATCACCCTCTATATTTCCTACAGTTTAGCAATATGTATAGTCTACATACGTAGAATACAAAAGTTTGTAGATCAAGTTTCGTAGTATATTATGGAAATGTCGGACGATCCAGCATTCAATATCTAACTTGCGGAACTTGTGGAAATGTACCCATGTATTTATGATTATCGACGGCAATATCATGGTAAAAGGGATGTGGTGAAGAAGGCGTGCTAAGCAAGGGTGGGATGAACCTTAATTAATCGGCACATACCCTTGCTCCATGATTCTTGAGCACTTTAAATCGTCTTCGTTTCCTATTTTGTATTCGCCTATACTGCCACAATATCAATACTTCGTCCTCATCAGACGACGAAATTTTGAAATAGTGATATTTTATTACTCCGGTAGGTATGTTAGATAGCTCACAATGCATTGCCTGTTGCTTAGTGCCTGTTGCTAGTTGCTTATTGCTCCGATGTGCGAGTTTACTTATTGAATTATAGACAAACTGAGATGGCTGATAGAACTTATCATTTAAATCAAAAAATTCATGTAAACATAAGTTCGATCTCGATCAGTAGTGGAGCTACAGGAGATCAAAGTTTAATAATGTTTTTCTATTTTGGTTGTATAATGAAGTCATTGTGCAACGCAAATGCGTGTCGAAATAGCCTCTATTTCGATACGTATTTTTTATTATTCGGAGATTGGTACAATCGAACTGTCAATTGAAAGTCAGAAGAGTTAAGCCCAGTTTATTTCTGAGCGATTTGGATTTTGTGATATTAGCAGTAAATTTCAATTCAGAGTGTAATTTAATTTAAATTGACCAATGAAAACAATAACAACATGGAATTTTTCACCGCTGGTATTGCAATAATCAAAATCGCTCAACTGTAAACTGGGCTTTACGCTTGTGCGTCAGATTTCAATTATTTCAATGTCATCATTGTTACTAATCGAAGATGTCTCTGTTATTTATCGATATTAAATCCATTTTTTTTTCAAATCAATTCAAAATAGAAAAAATTGCATACGACACACGTTTTATAAGACACGTTGTCGCACTTGTTCACTTGGACAACGCGTGCGACAAAATAGCGTCTTATAAAACTCATAATCATATCATAATATACTATTTTCTATTCTATATATTATATCAAAATATCTCGCCTACTTTTGAAGATATCAATTTGAAATTTGGTGTGGTTGGCTTTTTCGTAGTACGCCTCCGAAGTCTCGGTTACCAAATTGGATAGATCGATCAATTTAAAGGCATTTTTTGCTCATAAATTTTTTTCGAGACACGAACCGTTTTCGAGATAAATAAGCATATCCTCTCTAAAACATGTTAATTTTACCTTCCTTAAATTTTATTCTTGGACAAAATTCAATAAAAATTTCCAAGAATAAAAGTTAAGCGAAACATAGGCAAAATCAAAATGTTTTCGAACGGATATGCTTATTTATCTATAGGCAACGGTTCGTTTCTCGAAGAAAATTGTTGAACAAAGAAAGCCTCTAAATTGAAAAAGTTTGGGGGGATAAAGACCCCTAAAATAAAAATGTATCGTCCTGTAGATTTTACTGTTTTAAATGATGATCTTTTAGAAAGTATCAACCACACCAAATTTGAAATTGATGTATTCAATTGTAAGCGAAATATTTTGATTATTAGAAAAAAATATTAATTTTTGACCACTTGTCATCGAGATAGGAATCATGTTTATAAGAACTTTGATGGGATCTATCACCTATTTCAGTATGTGCCTTAAAACCTGAATCACCCTGTATATATAAGGATCCAGTTCTCAATACAAATATTATAGAAATAGAGAAAAATATTAATGTATTAAAGACTTCACTCTCGAAGACGATACTAGAAGGGAAGTTATTGAAAAGACATGGAAAGGAATTGAGGCTAAACTAAAATATTTCCAGCTCTTCTTTCGTCTCTTCTTTTAGTAGCTACCACAGTAATATCTGAAAATACTGTTTCTTTAGTGTGAGATGGGATGAAGCCATCTACAGTCTCTACGGGAAATATAGTCCATCTTTGTTTATAAAACTATAATATTTTAAGGAAACATGGAAACAATAAACAATTTATTGATGGATCCACAATCCTAATTTGCTAATAACCTGTTGCCTCAGTCCTCACTGCTCAGTGTAAGACCCTGTTGAATGTTGAATGTTGATGCATGTTGATGCATGTTGATGCATGTTGATGTATGTTGATGCATGTTGATGCATGTTGATGCATGTTGATGCATGTTGATGCATGTTGATGCATGTTGATGCATGTTGATGCATGTTGATGCATGTTGATGCATGTTGATGCATGTTGATGCATGTTGATGCATGTTGATGCATGTTGATGCATGTTGATGCATGTTGATGCATGTTGATGCATGTTGATGCATGTTGATGCATGTTGATGCATGTTGATGCATGTTGATGCATGTTGATGCATGTTGATGCATGTTGATGCATGTTGATGCATGTTGATGCATGTTGATGCATGTTGATGCATGTTGATGCATGTTGATGCATGTTGATGCATGCTGATGCATGCTGATGCATGCTGATGCATGTTGATGCATGTTGATGCATGTTGATGCATGTTGATGCATGTTGATGCATGTTGATGCATGCTGATGCATGCTGATGCATGCTGATGCATGCTGATGCATGCTGATGCATGCTGATGCATGTTGATGCATGTTGATGCATGTTGATGCATGTGGCATGTTGCATTTTGAATGTTATCAATTTTCTAGGTCACGCTCAAATATTCGAATAACAATAAGGATCAACCAAATATACAGGGCGGCTCAAGATTTTTTTTCTGCAATTGTTTCCTATGTATTCGATAATACTATATCAATGATATCTATTTTTGAATTCAGATTGACGGGCTGACGTTTTAATCCATTTTTTTAATTTTCGACAATGTGTTCTGTCTGATTCCTTTACCATTCGTACATGTGTATGTATATATATATATATATATATATTATCAAAACTCAATTACCATATAATGGTGTAGGGTACATGTGTATGTATGAATAGTAAACGATAGTTATTTCAAATTGATTATCCTATATCTTTCGAATTTGTGTGCTCTCCTAGCTTAGCTGATTCCAAAATTGTGTTCTCTTTTGTTAAGTTATATGCACAAATTAATTTCAAATAAACACCGAACTGACTATAATAAAACACAGGCTATATTATTGTATAATAATCGATGTTGTCATATATTATTGTTATTATTTCATTTCATGAGTATCTGTTTTTCAAATTTATTTTTAAATTATGAAGAATTTTCGCTCAACTGTACAGACTAAAACAATGTAAGAATTGAAAACATTCACCTTCATCCTACCTACCTACTTCATCAAGAGTAGATCACTGATAGATAATATTTATGCAGATAGTCCAAAATACAGTTTTTTTTATGTAATTATTTCTTGAAATAATCGATATATTATATCAAAAAGTACTTACATCTGGGGGCATTTTCACTAATTAAATTAACTTTGGGCGCTAAACGAATTGAACGAAACAATTCTATCAAGAATGCACCTGCTCTAGGATGCAGGTCAATACCACCACAGAACCTCCAAGTGACTGTTCATTCACTGTCAATTTCTGTTATTTTATACATTATTGCTGTCTTATCGTTAACCAAAGCTCGAACATTAGATAATTCCTTTCGCTTTTCTTGTATACCGGACGGACATGTATATAAAGCTTATTCGGAGCGTCTGTCTTCTACATTCTACAGCATATTGACATTTCCACACTGGAGCTGTTGCTGTAAAATTTACTGAAACAATGCTGTTTGGTTACCTGAACTGAAACCTGGGCGCATGAACAGGGTGGCAGTGAATATATTCATCATGATATAAATTGTAACAAAAACTGAAATTACCAAAATCTCTAGTAGGTAAAGGTATCCTCTTTCGATTTGCATCTGGAAAATAAATATCAGCAACCCAGTGTTAAGCGAAGCAATAGGTGTATTGGTTATAATTTTGGCATAAAATTAGTATTTTCAGTGATATTATTATCATTGTATAACACAGAATAATCAACCAGTAGACTCTAAACTATAATTCGATACCTTTCTGAAGGTGCATTTTCAGATATAAGTCACTCTCTTCTTCCTCGTTCTTTATTCTTCTCCCTTCAAGTAGAATGATTCTAACTTTACTATGGCTTTTGTAACTGATATACGTATACAATTTTGAATGCACTACAACTACACGCATTTTCAATGCGAATATGGATGAAATTATATCCATTTATGTATTTATTGATAATAATATATTTTGTATCACTTCCACAAGGGATCACTGATTATTCAGAAAGGATTTTTCCTTCAGGTTGCTAGAGGAATATCATCTCAATTCAATTTCTTGATTATAGATTTTAGATTGTAGGGGGGGGGGGGGGTCTTTGAGGCTGTGCAGCCTCTCAAGCACTTCGACCTATCAGATCTTTTGTGCATAACCCTCAATCTATTCCGAGGCTTTGTGCCAAATTTATCAGTTTTCTGGGAGCTAGGTTCCTGACATCAAAAGGCTATAAGAAGGCCCCTTCCAGGAACTAAAGCCTCTTGCAGAAGAGTGCTGGGCATTCGCAAAGCAAGTTTCAGCGAAGTTATCGCAGTAGCGGCAACTATCACTCTCTATTTTACCCATCTTTTGAGGTGATACCTCAGAGGGCAGTGTCCAGTGAGGAGTTACCAGTTTCAAGTCTTTTTTGTCCAAACTGTGTTTGTATTATAAATTGGATAAGATGTAAAATTTCTCTTTTGATGTATATTCATTTGTGCTTACGTTACCTTCGAAATGGACATTATCTATAACATAACATGAGCGACTGTTAATAGTCGAAAATAATTAATATTTGATGATCTCGGAAATATTATATGAGCAGATTCGCACATGTTTCGAATAGCGATTTTATTCTAAGTTGTTCGATAGTATTCTCACCAATATAGAAATGTTCATACAAACCTACTCAATATCGCACTCGAATAAATATTGTACACTCTGTACACATCTCAGTCAATTTGATTCATTCGTTTTTATACCGTTGAAAAAAGTATACTTTTTATTGATTTATTAAGTCGAACTAGTTTCGGTGAAAAATATATGTAGGTACTCGTTACTTTCAATTTCTGATTGATTCGAAGCATTTTTAATATTTCAGGTACAGATTGAATTCTCAAGTTCTCATAGTAACATTATTAACTGTTCAACTTATAGGAAATGTAATGCTTATATCTGTAAAAACACGAAAAATCTTGGCTGATTCGAATTGATTCTTTTAACTTATTCGGCACCTACTCCTTCAAACAGGCTGTCGATCAATTTGGTACATATAAAAAAACAATTTTCTTTTAATGAACGCTGGTCTCAGAGGCGCACCCAAGGGAAATGGATTGGGGGTTATAGTATATTAGGTGAACCTCTATACTTATAGGGCTAGATGGATTATAAACTAACTCACTCTAATGGTAAAATTGTGTCGTTATTATCACTGGTAAGAAGATGTGTGTTTTCAATATTCCGATTCATTCACAGTTAGTCTTAATCGAGGTATCAACAGTTCTAATCGGGATATCCCTGGATTTTAAATGAGCATTCATAAGATATCCATCGATATCCCTTGGTATATTTAAACAAAAATACGTACCTATTTGATTTATGATTGTCAGTCATAAACATTTCATAAAGGATACATACATTCGGAAATTGCAAGTGATCTCTGAATATACAGCTGATGCATTTGTTGATTGACAACATTCCATCAATACAATACATGAGATGACTGACACATGAATTCGCCCCATCGAAAAAGGCTGGCCTGCGAAATTTGTATTATTGAAATGCTTATGGTAAAATCCCCCACATTGTCAGTTGTAAACTAAATGTTTTCTTTTGTTTTTTTTTCTCACATAGTTCGAGGGCTGTAGCAGGTGAACGCCCCGATGTAGGCGACTGACAATCAGCGAGCGTCGGATTATTTTCCTGAAATCTTTGCTTTCCCACTACTATCAGTCGTAAACTTATGAAAAATTTTGCAAACTTTTTTTTTAACAGATCGGTTAGCCCCCTACCATAACTTTGCCTCGGAAATCATGTATGGCGAGAAACTCTGTAGCATCGTCGACATCGATAAGTTTCAGTAGTCGATGGGCGTAAACTTATCACTACCAAAAAAGGTGACACGGGCTCTTGGTCTACAAGGGCCCACAACAATTGCCAGCCGTTCCACCCATAACATCCCCCCTTTCAAAATTTATTTAGTCAAATTGATTCACAAGATTTACAATATGTCGTGGTACCAATAGATTCTCTATATTCTGCAAATATTCACCAACAAATATTTTTTTATTATCAACTTGACAGCTCTCAAGAGAGATTTTCTCTAATATTTATACTTACCTCAAGAATGCCTTCGAATTTTTCATATTTAAATTCAAGAAAGCACAAAAATTTTACCTATGAACGGAAAACTAGGTGCAAATTACTTTGGGATTTGAAAGAAGCGACAGTAATCTTGTTTTATTCAGCTGAAATACTCTCATCTCCGCGGCTCTGTGTCAGTTTCATTGATTTGAATAGAATTACCAGTGATTTCTTCAGTTCATGTAGACGAAAATCGAAATTTTGATACATAAATCAAAACCAAAATGATTTCCAATCCGACATCATCCTAAACTCACACCTGAAAACTTTCGGAATTTTGGAATGGGTATGCTAATGATTATTCAGTTCACGAAATTTTTTTTGTTATTTTGCCTACAACAATTCGGATTCCTCTAGTAAGCTGTGCATGAAGACGTTCATAAGGTGGCGAATAAATTCGTCAAGATTAAATAATATTTATTATGACCGCGTTGAACAGAATAATTGACATTTATTTGTAATGAATTCATCAGTGCAATTTAACCAATATGGAATACGAGACAATCAGTGTTTGTTCTGTATTGAGTTGACTACTAACAATCAACTCTATTATTATTGGTATTTCTGGCTTAGGCAGGCTTGAATGGTCCTTGGCTGATTCTGATATTATAACAATGATTTTATTTTATCAATTGTAGATATGACTGTTTGATAAAAGAAAGAATTTATACGTCTAACATTTGCGAAACATTTACAATATTGCCAAATTAAATATTTACCCATTTCAAACATAAAATGAAAAGGAATGAGTATATATCGGAATGGTACAAATATCAATGTAGCAGGCAATATTACTATCGCGAGAATTGACAAAAAATGTCACAATCCATCAAGATATTCATCCAAAAACTCAAGTCCAACAATATCAATCAATCAATATCTCGATAAGATTTCTTTTATTCGAAAAATATAATATAGAAATATATGAAAAATGGAAAAGCCATAAATTGGACAACAATTTTAGAAAGAGAAATTAGTCTATCCAATTAGAATATCAAACATAGTTTGAAATGAATGTCTGGTAGACTACGAGCAGAAAACAACTACTTTCCTGGTAAATACCACGCAGAACATTGAATTATATCTGCTCGTAATCCATGCAACGATTCACACTGTGAATGCAGATCGCAAATGTTTCTTTCTTCCTAAGACGTGACAAATTCACATCGGGACAGGCACGCCTAACAACCTACAGACCGGTTTCGGGCTTATTGGCCCTCATCAGTGCAGGGTAGTTATCCGAGTAGAGACCGTAAGATCTCCACTCGAAGCGTTGCCTGTCCCAATGCACCTTCGTCGCGTTTATTTGACCGCACTGAGCCGCGTTCCAACAGACAATTGGAAGTGGCGACACCATGCGGCAGAAGAAAGAAACACTCCAGAACTAAATCTCCCAAATCACAGAACTTGGAAGTGGCTTATAGCTCGACTAAGCTAATAAATGAAAAATGGAAAAGCCATAAATTGGACAACAATTTTAGAAAGAGAAATTAGTCTATCCAATTAGAATATCAAACATAGTTTGAAATGAATGTCTGGTAGACTACGAGCAGAAAACAACTACTTTCCTGGTAAATACCACGCAGAACATTGAATTATATCTGCTCGTAATCCATGCAACGATTCACACTCTGAATGCAGATCTCTTTCTAAAATTGTTGTCCAATTTATGGCTTTTCCATTTTTCATTTATTAGCTTAGTCGAGCTATAAGCCACTTCCAAGTTCTGTGATTTGGGAGATTTAGTTCTGGAGTGTTTCTTTCTTCTGCCGCATGGTGTCGCCACTTCCAATTGTCTGTTGGAACGCGGCTCAGTGCGGTCAAATAAACGCGACGAAGGTGCATTGGGACAGGCAACGCTTCGAGTGGAGATCTTACGGTCTCTACTCGGATAACTACCCTGCACTGATGAGGGCCAATAAGCCCGAAACCGGTCTGTAGGTTGTTAGGCGTGCCTGTCCCGATGTGAATTTGTCACGTCTTAGGAAGAAAGAAACATTTGCGATCTGCATTCACAGTGTGAATCGTTGCATGGATTACGAGCAGATATAATTCAATGTTCTGCGTGGTATTTACCAGGAAAGTAGTTGTTTTCTGATCGTAGTCTACCAGACATTCATTTCAAACTATGTTTGATATTCTAATTGGATAGACTAATTTCTCTTTCTAAAATAGAAATATATATTATATTTCTGATAGTCACAACTTCGTACTCTACTGATACATCAGCAACAGTAGAGATCACAACACACGTCAATAGATAAATAGATGGATAGATCTTTATAGGCGTTACATATATACAAGTCAGTGTTTCACCTTTCGGAACAAGAATTAGATAATTTACAATGAATAAAAAAAAGAAGCCTCACACAATATATATACACACATACATACATACATACATACATATAATGGAAAATATCTTCAATTGTGTACACCCATACTGCACACCATCAATATTTTATGAAGTTGTCATTCCATGGAGCCGTAGCTTGTTGTATAAATGCAGTTTGTGTGAGTTATTCCTGGACATGTTCAGTCGATAAAAAGGTATTTTGATAAAATTCGCTGATCTAGTATTATGATTATGAGATTCAGATACGTTCGAATAATAATTTCTGTTTTTATGAATATCTATCAAACAATAAGCAAGGTAAAGGCAAAATCCCATATGTTTCGAAAATTGGCTTTCAATGATCATTGAAGTCTGCACCATTCGTATCCCTACATAAGAATTCCATACGTGATCTGAGAGAGAGCAGAGTGTCGATGTTCACAACCTTTTTAAGTTGTAAATATAGCTCGATACTTTCTTACTTAGTTGTTTGATGGTCCTTTACCAGTTCAATTTATCATCCAAAACAACTCCAAGCAATGTGACATATTCACCAGCAGTAACGTTATATGATTTGATGAGATAAGGAGATCATTAGAGATGGAAAAGACTGACCAAAAAAATAGTTTTTCCATTAGTGTTGTTAGGCTTGGTGTCTTCATAAAATTGTGTATTTCATGTTTATTCCCAAGATTATTTTTTATCAATCTAATTGATCCACAATTATTATGTGATACATTACATTATACACGAATGAAAAAAAAACACAATATTTATCATAACTACACATGCACCTATGATTTCACAATGTTTTCACATCTATTATAGGCATGCGAGGTCACGAATTGACATGTTCGTAAGAAAAGGCAGGCCAGATACAAAATCGTGAACGAAACCTCACTAGCTGTATTCATGAGCTAATTTCAGCAAAATGGTATAGCGTTTAGGAAAGACTGTCATTCTTTCAACTGTCAAAGAATAGTATGGATGGGTACAATCATTGAAGTCCGCTTATGTGCTCTCACTACGGGACTCCTCACTGCCTTCTGAGGTATTTACCTCATAAAGATGGGCCAATTAGAGAGTGATAGTTGCTGCTATATACTGCGAGAAACTGCGGAAAATTTGTTTTGCGAATGCCCAGCAATCTTCTGCAAGAGTCTCGAGTTCCTGGAAGGGGCCTTCTTAGAGCCCTCCGATATCAGGAACTTTTAGCTTCCAGGAAACTGATAAACTCTGCACGAAATCTTGGGCCTCGAATAGATTAAGGGTTATGACAAAAGATCTTATTGGTCGATGTTCGAGCCTTCACAACCCCCCCCCCCCCCTGCAACCTACAATATACTGTGAGGTACACATACTATTTTTTCTGAGATCGCAATGAACATTATCATAAATGAAGGAATATTTATGGAAGCATAACAAATTTTGATTGCCGATTCCAACGGCCTAGACAGGCAAATATTTTGTCCGAGCCAAATAATATTGAAAATTCAATGTTCAAAATGCATGAAGGATTTCTTGCTCAAAAAATAATGATCACTTTATCGACATCATCCATAACTTTATACGCAAATGAAGCAATAACCCCTACTTCTACGAATACCAGACTGACATTTTGAATTGCATCAAATTGGATGTTGTCATTTTACTCGAAAACCAATGAAAATATCACAAAACCTCAGGAAAACTGAACGTTAGGTAGGTATTGAACACGAGAATACAAATCAGCATTGAGATTTTAGATATATCTGGTTATTGGAGAAATCTATAAGTTCTATAAACTCGATCAACATTAACCCAAATATCCTGTATGTGAATTGAAACATGATATACAGTGTGTACCAGCCAAATGGAATAAATTCGTTAATAAATAAACGGTGGCGTTTTAGGAAAAACGCTCGGACACGTCGATTTGTATCATTAGTTGCGCTTTTTTTTCAAAAAAAACTTTTTATACAGGGTGTGTCATGCCACAGTGGCCAATATCAACTTTCTTATTTTAAATAAAACACCCTGTATTTAATTTTATTTTCAGATTCTTCCTGAAGACCTGATTTCGTCGATCTATCATACTTGCGGTATAACGCGTAAGATTACAGAGATATAGGGTGTGAAAAATCGAGATTTTTCAAATTTAGGAATTTTTTGTGCCGAAACTATCCATTCTTGCTCAAAACGGCTCACATGTCCCTATCTCAACTTTCCATTTTCTATCGATTGATATTTAATTGAAACAAATACGGGTAGTTCAAAATTTTGAGATTTGCATCACCTTCTATTTGTTTCTATTAAATGTCAGTAGATAGTAAATGAAAAGTTAAGATAGGGACATGTAATCCGTTTCGAGCAGAAATGATTAGTTTCGACACAAAAAATTCCTAAAGTTGAAAAATCTCGATTTTTCACACCCTATATCTCTGTAATATTTCGCGCTATACACCAAGTATGATAGATCGACGAAATCAGCTCTTCAGGAAGAATCTAAAAATGAAATAAAATACAGAGTGTTGCATTTAAAATAAGAAAGTTGATATTGGCCACTGTGGCATGACACACCCTGTATAAAAAGTTTTTTTTGAAAAAAAAGCGCAACTAAAGATACAAATCGACATGTCCGAGCGTTTTTCCTAAAACGCCACCGTTTATTTATTAACGAATTTATTCCATTTGGCTGGTACACATTGTATGTTATTCATGCATAATAGGCCTCTCAGCGTGCCTTCAGATCGATATCTATTGACAATATTTGAACATTTGAAAAGTAAATAAACATATTCAATCTTAACGCCCTGTAGAGGCTAAACGGAGCATTTTGGTATATATAGGTGAATTTTATTTAATGATCTTATTTTGCTTGCAGAAGTTTGTGATATAATTTCGTACAGGCATATTGGACACCCTCTGTACAGGGTGAACCAAATTGGAGACGTAACATGGGTAAACCGTCAGTTGAATTGTGGCGAAGTTGCGTAATTTCGTGCTCAATGCAATGCTGTCGAGAAAGTCAGAAATTTCCCACTACTTCAGGAGATATCCGAAAAAAACTAAAATGTTGAGAGATTTATAGATGCTTTCATTTCAATGAGCAATTTTTCTCAGATATACGAATTTTTCCGATAGTTGTGTTATATCATTATCATCAGGGTACCAATAGAAAACAAATCCAAAATAAAAAATCCAGATCCGTACCTATTTGAAGAAATAAAGTTGATGGTGGTTGGGCCTAAGACGAAACGTAGGACTGCAAATGTGACAACGTCATCTTGTAGGAAAGAAAAAGTGGCAATGATGAACTATCATTCATTTTGAAAATTTTCTTCAAATAACATCAGGAAAAAATTAAAACGATTTCACGAAATTTCAGTTTTTTTCTGATATCTCCGGAAGTAGGTAGTGGGAAATTTCCGATTTTCTCGACCACATTTCATTGAGCACAAAATTACGCAACTTTGCCACAATTTCACCGACCCTGTATCTCTTACGGTTTACGAGATCCCCATGTTACGCCTCGAATTTGGTCCACCCTGTACAGGCTGTCCCATTTTCGATGTCTCGCTTATTTTCAGAGATAGAGATTTACGGTTTTCGCGAACGCTGGCTACTTTTTTATGAAACTGACGATACCGCACACAAAATTTTCAAAGCCTGCTTCGATTCTGAAATTGAAAATATTGCATTATGGGAACCCCCTGTATCTCAGCTATCTTCAAACTCATAGAAAAAAAACCTGTCTTTCGTACATATATTGTTACGTGGAATCCAGTGACGTAGTCAGATTTTTGAAATGAGCTGTTGTTATTGAGAAATAACACCAAGTTATATTTTTTTGAATGAAACACTTTCTATATTTTCCAGTACTTGAAACATAAATGATTCGTGATTTCGAAGGATACATTAGACTTATACGATATTGTAAAAGAGTAGAAAAGGTAACATCTGAACACCAACTTGCAGAATTTTCACACAGCCCTTATTTAAACCGATTGTAGAATAGTTCCATGGATTTGACAAAAATATTTCAATATGGGAGAATAAGTTGAGGTAGTGTATCTTTATATAATGGGTATACTATGTATTATAATATAGGTTTTAGATTATCAAATAATAAACGTGACGGACTGTCAATATGTCATATTCAATCAGAAAGTTTCACAGAGCGTATAATCTGAAAAGAAATTATTTTCAATACCTTCATTATGGGTATCCAAAATAATTAACCCATGCAATTTTGGCCTATACTAGACATATACTTTTGACTGGTTATACGAGGACATAGATACTCAATAGATTGAAAAGGTGGGATATAGAAGCGAATAGCTTATAGCCCTCCTTCAATCTGATCAAATCAAATATGTTGCCAGATCATCCATCCAATATTCGAAATCGAAAACATAAGAAGAAGATTTTCAGGAATATGTGAACATATAAAAATGTATCACATGACCATCAATGGAAGCATTTTTTTTGAATTGAGAAAGCTACACGTAAACTTCCAACATCTGAACCATAAATATCACATATGCAACTATCAACAATATATGGATTCAGAATTCCGTCCGGTACATATCATCCAAAGCAAGTTAACTCACGCAACATAATGAAACTATTTCAGAAAATGGTCACCAGGTCAATACAAGAATATCAGAACTGGATATTACCAGTTTCTCGACGATTTTTAACTTCACAACATAATAGATAGTTTCCGTACTGATTACCGTCGGGCGTAGATCTCTTCCACCGGTGGTCAATATTCATTCGAAATCAAACCACAAAAGTTGGATTTGCTTGTAAACGTTATTGCACGGGGAAAATCTTGTAAATGTCATATTAATATTTCAATATGATGACAATTCATGAATAAACTCCTTCCCATGAGTATATATCTAACAAATGATACCAATTATAATAACGTACCAGAATGGTTTCATAAAAAATGTTCTGTCTCAAAACACCATTCTGATAAATTATGACTCTGGTGAATTAGAAAATGATGCAGAATTCGAAAATTCAATAGTACACAAGATATTCCATTTGATAATCTGAAGTTAGAACTTTTTCCGGTGAAACAAGAATTTTGAAAAAAATCATCCAAACCTCAAAACGTGATATTTATATTATAACTGGTATGTATCACTCAAAACTGAAAATATGTTCATTCTACCATTTAATTTGATTTCGAAATTAAAACATTCAGTAACTGGTCGTGGAAAAAATACTTACGTTTCAAAAATAGCTTAGCCTACGTTTGAAATTTATTTGTAATCACTTTCTTTATACTATGCACTTAGTTCATCTGGAGTTTAACTGAAGTATAGTTATATCAGCGCCTTCGTAGATACCTATTCAATAACTTGGATCAACAAAAATATAACCAAATTGTTTCAATTGAAAAATGAAATGAAATATCAAGGTCAAGTCCATACTTCTGGTCTAACCGCAAATGCTCACTGACTATACTATTAAATCGATTGTTCATAATGACATGACTTTTTTCGGAATTCTCCAAGCAGATATAGAGCCTGACGTATTGTTATGTTCGACCATCAAACCAAAACAATATTTTTCCAAAGCCTCAGAATCTTATAGGTCATAAGTACATACATCTATGAGTTATTGCAGTATGTTAAATCAAATATAACAAGTTTCCAGAGTCTAAACAGGAATATACATTATATCACTAGACGTTTGCAACAACTAAAGGTTCAACTACACAGAATGACAGTGACCGAAACTTGTCCTCGACATAAGTCTACAAGAAATTACCAAATGACATCAAGAATTTGCCAGTTAAACTTTATAAGCATAAAATCAAGAAGTTGCTCTTGGATAAATAGTATTATACGCTTGATGAATATTTAAATGACAGTCTGTAATAAATGTATACATTTTTCATCATTTTAATGACAATGGTATTTGCAACTCTTATTGTTGTGTTTCAGTGTATTGTATTCGTTTTGACTTATTCAATTTCACCTTTGATGATCTTACTGAATAAATTTTATCATCATTATTATTTTGATCGAGTTTTGAAAGCATCAGAGTAAAAACTGACAATCGAGATATTATCTTCGAACCCTGTATAGACTTTATCCAGACCACACTATCAGCTCGCCATACAGAGACACACTTCAATGAAACCATGCAAAATATTGTCATTTTGGTATCGTTGGATCTACAGGTCTCACGATATCAGTATTCACTCACGGAGTGACAAATGGTCACTGGTGTCTTTACTGTTATGATATGATTTAACGCAGCGTTCAATCTACCATTCACAATCGACCATTATGTTTTCCGTGCGTCAATTGTTAAACTTCCTGGTATTTTCAATGAGATTTGAATTTCACAGTTGGTTAGAGAGCGCGAGTGTAATTCATAAATCAATTATATGTGGTTATCACAGACATCAGTATTTTTTTCGATATATCCATGAAATTCACAATAATTCAAAGCCGATGAGTATAGTACACAATGATAAATTTGAAATCATCAATATAGCTATATATAGATACCTAGAGAAAAAGGTTAGAATATGGGCCAGGACCATGGGCGATGCTCTGCTGAAATATCAACAATCGTTCCTCCATTAGCAGTCTCTTCGAGATTAGCTCGTCAAGTTCAGTCTTCACACCCCTTCGTGGTCACTTTATAGACCTGCAGAACGTCCCTTTCCAAAGACTCGTTCATCCAACGAACATCGAGACTTTGGAACTCATGGAGGTGTTCCCCGAGGCATAACCATCCCCAGAAATTTAAGTAGAACACAAACTCCTACCTTCTTTCCCTTGGTTCTCACGATATTCTCTGAATATTATAGGATATCCCTTTTCGTGAGAACCAGAACATAAGAAAAGGTATTTAGTATGGATTCCTCTGCTGGTTTCTCTACACCAGCCTCTCACATAACAGACAGACTATAGACACATCCGATGTGTACTGATTTTTTTCACCACCTGCGTTCATTTACCACTGTGTTGTTGAAAAATTTACATCGTTTGTTAATGCAAAGGTATAATTTTTTTTCGATATAATATGATCAGCTTGATTTCCAGAAATAATCTTCAGTTTACAGTGCGCTGAATGGCAGACAATATTGTTAAGGTACTCAAGAACAAAGTGTCGAATAGCTCTCTTTCAACACTACGATCGTTTGATTTCGGGATGACATAAATATTAATATATAAATATTCTATAACTTGGAATATGGTCATCCTGCGTTCGTGGGATATGGACATTTATTGCCATATATGGGCTCTTATGAATGCGCTGTTGCCAAAAATAATTCTTTTGTCAAACAGAAAAAATATGTGGAAAACAAAGTTAACAAAATGTCTGTGGATGTTAATTTTTTTTTTTTTTTTTTTTTTTTTTTTTTTTTTTTTTTTTTTTTTTTTCTAACCACTATCCTAGTTGCCTTAGCAACCCTCAGAAGTTTACAGAGTAAACTTGTACGAGTTAGGATAGCGGGGACCTTACCTTTTATAGTGGGATCCGATACCTCCACATGTTTTTCCTGTTTGATTTATATCCGTCCTGATGGACTAACATTAGGGCACATGGCCCATCTCAATAACCTGGTTTGAATTAAAATTTTACAATTTTTAATATAATGTAACACAATTTTTTCATCTACATAACTCATTATATCAGGCTGAAGATGAACGTATATACGTCCGAAACATGTCCCTGAAGTATCCTTGATGGATTACATGTTGTGGAGATGACTTTGAGTATTTATCCCCTTTAAAAAATCAAATGAGTATTTTTAAGTTGATAATCAGTAATGAAAGTATGTTTTAAAAAACTTCTTATGGGGGCGCATATAAATTCTTATTATTCTGCATTTCAATAGCCATTGTTGTGAATGCCATGAGATCTATTATTTATTACTAATCACAAAAAAACAAGAGGGGTACCCATATTCGGACCTTTTTTTCTACCCATTTAATTTTGGAGAACCATCGGCGGAATAAGCGTTATCTGAAATACATTAAATAAACAAATCTTTCGACATCGACTCAATTATTGATAAATTTAATGCATGTGATACAGCAATAATAATAATCTGTATTTATCTGAATAATACATAAAAATATTTTTTGAACAATCATCATGGATGTGTTGTTGATTAACAAGTCCCTATTCAGGGAGTATTTAGTGAAGCAGCTATCTCAAATGTACCTATAGCTCTCTCTCACGTTCATGAATGTGAAATGAACAGTTTTCTATATTTGAGGAGCAAACATGCAAAAATTGATGAAACCACTCTTAGTGTATTCGAGATAATTGATAAAAACTTTCCTGGTGAGATGCCAAGAATATTAGAATATTATTTTAACTGAATTCAGGTGCTTGTAAGTCATAAACCATGATCCCAAAATATGGAGATCGCAATATTAGTCACTTTTGGAAAAAAAGCTATTCATGGTTTCATTGGTTTTTGCTCGAAATTAGAAATGTATCGGTTTTTTCTTGAATGAAAAATCTGATATTTTGTGTAGTATACAAATTGTATGCATGTTTGCAAAACTTATTGCAATAAAACGATGCAAATTAATATATTTCATGCTGAGAAAAGATATTTCGAAAGTTATGAAAACAAAACTTCAGTTATAAAAGCCCTGTCACATATTCATATCTGAGGCTTGGTTCGGTTTGGCTTGATAGCTTGGAACCCCTAGCCCAAGTTGGCTCACCAGGGAATTGCTACCGGCTAGGTAATCCCAACTGAGGCCCTGGCAGATTCGCAACGTAGCACCGTGTTTGATTTCCATAACCTTACCCACTGAAATATAACCAATAACTGGAACGCTAATATAGGTAAATGCGCGGGGAACTTTTAGCCCAACTATGCGAACTGAGATTTCAGATTATGCGCCGACGCAGTAAAAGTAAATGTATGAAAATCATGTCTTTGATCACTACAACTGTATACATTTGATGACGTACGTCTGTGATGAGATGAACTAAATCAGACGCGGCTTGGCACTTTTTGCTTCGTGTTAAATCTCACTGGTCAAGTGGTAAATGGTCATTCGCCAAATCCAAATCAAAGAGAAGTTGTTCCATATCGTCAATTTGCCATGTTTGATAGTTTGATAACATTTTCATAAACAAAAAAGGTTGAAGTTACTAATTCTAGTTTAACCTTTTTTTGGTGAGTTGAGATTGATACTCATACTTGAGCTGTATTATTTTATCTCGAAATCATCCACTTTCAGTTTAACTAAGAATAGACAGTGCTCATGAATGAAACCTAGATATTGGTAGATATCCAAATATCGAGACTTTGAGCCATGGAAATGTGATTTGTG
The DNA here is from genome assembly GCA_029955515.1 of Chrysomela aeneicollis. Classification (NCBI taxonomy): domain Eukaryota; kingdom Metazoa; phylum Arthropoda; class Insecta; order Coleoptera; family Chrysomelidae; genus Chrysomela; species Chrysomela aeneicollis. The sequence continues at coordinate 7,779,286 of JARUHQ010000016.1, read as the reverse complement.
GAGAACATTTCATCATTGATGACATGATATAACTACTGTCAACTATCCAGCGAACAGTGTAAACAGAATTCATGTTGTTAAAAGCAGAGAAAAGTTATTTAGATTTCAACAGGGGCAAAATTTCGTGGTGCGAAGTGATTAGTGCTGTGTAATTTAGAAAAAATGCATATATTATATAATATAATGTGCATTATTCTATATTAAAATTGTTTTTTTTGCCTGTTTACTTACCATATTGTGTCACAGGAATTGTAATAATTATTACAAAGGTTGGTTGATCACAAGCTTATTTACTGTAGGACAAGGATTATAGAATAGAATTTATTCGTCGCTGAAGAAGTTCATATACACATAAAACATGTAGAAACTTGGAATTGTTAAAGAACGTACATCTGATTAATTAAAAATATGAAAAAATCCTACCACCAGTTTCGATTTAATTCGGTTGTACAATGATTTCCATAATTCGCCCCAAAAATTTTGGTTTCACCCTGGAACTGCTAATTCAGATAATCCTTTATGCAATGTTTCTTCAGAGATGTTAATGTTGATAATTGGTCCCAAAGCACAGTCCAGGTGGTCTGTGTACCAAAGGCTAGACCGGACCTGGTTACAGTAATAGAGCGCATGCTCCCGGCCTAATTTATTTTCAGTCTGCGCGAGATTCAAAAGGGTCCATGCTTGAGAAGTTCCTTTGGCATTCCAGTTATTTGTTATATTTCAGTGACCTTACCCAGGCCGCCCAACAGGACATGGTGAAGTTCACGGCGACGGTCAAGGAAAACCGAATCCCGTTCGAAGGATCATAGGCAGGTGGTGCGTGGAGGCTCCGGATCCCAAGGAGGGACGTTGAGGAGCTCCGCCACCAGGTGTCCGCGGAAGGACACAGGAGGACCTAGGGCGCGGTGATGATCGTCTCCGACGGGGCGAGTGCCGCACCAGGTCGAACCAGGAGACCGCACCTCGGAGAAAGAGGTCGGGTGGTCCCTGGGAGGTGACATCGGGGCGTAGGTGCCACATCTGTGCAGCACCAAAGTGGTGCGTGGCGTGCAGGTGGCGTGGCGCTACACCCCCAGGTCCGAACGTCGGCCGGACCCGGAGTGTGCCCAGGGAACAGGTGGCAGCGTGGTTGGAACTCATCTCCGGGGTGCGGACCACGTTTCCTGGGGCGAGATGCCACAAACGCGAAGCGGAGCGAGGATTGGAGAGCGCTCCCCTGAGGAAGGGGTCGGAGGCGTTCTCCAGCCGGCCAGGGAGTTGGCCTGAACCCCTCCACGGTGGGCTTCTGGGGTGCGCGAACTCCCCAGCTGCCCCCGTCACACCCCTGGGTGTGCCAAGGGAGGGGAACGGGCCCGAATGGGTCGGCACCTCGGGAGAACAAGACAGGATGGGTCAAAGGACCCCTAGCTATATCTCAGCTACCCTCTGGGGAGAGCTAGCCGAGGTGCATACATACCATGAAATTTGCAATACACTGTATATTCAGGTCACGGAAAATTTAGGGAGTGAAAGCGATGTTCCTGAGACTACGAGAAACAAATGACGAATTGCGAAATTCAATTGACTATTCTGAAATTTGAAGCTTTCTGATATCGAACTGACTATTCAGAAATACAATTGATGCTTTCTGAAATTAAATTAACTAATCCGAAATACATTTTATGCTTTTTGAAATTCAACTCACTATATTCTGAAATACAATTGATACTTTCTGAATTTCATGAGACTATTCTGAAATTCAATTGACACTTTCTGAAATTATATTCATGCTCTCTGAAATAAAACTGAAAAAAGTGTTGTAGGTAAGTGAACACTGAAAACTATAGACCATCAGTGATTATTTTACTTTTAAAAACTTATAGAAACTGTATTTCACTAGAACTAGCTGACGTCCAATTAGTATAACAACTTTGAAAATCTGTTACTTTGATTATAATACTCTGAATGAATGTGCACTATGAAAATCGCAGTAATACACCTTGCAAACCATAGCACCATAGCATACCTACCTCTAATACTGTTATAATGCCTGAATGGTTGCATTTTTTTGTGCGTGAATACCGAAACCAATGCGTGGAAGCTTGGAAAAATAGAAATTATGCAGTAGTTCACTAATCATTTATTTCATGTACTTCAGGGATTCGAAGGGTTTTCTAATCTCTAATCTCAAAAAAAAGTGGTACTTCAAATCCCTAGGGATTGAAAATTTACTTTAAATATCTAGGAAGACAAAGTAATTTCTTTCGCGATGAAAGCTAAATCTAGGCAGTTATTTTCAATGATTTTATAAGAAATATAATATTATATGGAAACAACAAAAGTGTTCACCTTACTGCAATTAGCCAAGTGAAATCGAGGTGAATTATCATTATTGCAGCTGTTATTTTCATCAATTGAAGTGTTTTGGAAAATTGTAGCCGTTATCGTCGTTGGTGGCATCGACGATGTCGTTGGTGTTTCATTTTACACAATAGGAATCGAAATCTTTTTTTTTTCGTTATTTCTTCTTTAACGGTTCACCTATCCTAAAGTGCATGAAATCATTGTCTTATACAATGATGAAATATTATATACACCTCAGGATCATCCCTCGACAAATTATAGCTCTCCCGTTGGTCGGACTGTAAACTTATTGTCTGGAGATTTAAAATACCACTTTAGTCCCTAGATGTATAATGTACTATTTTGTATTCTGCAATAATCATTTCCATCGATCTTGAAGGCAAAATGAACTATTTAGATTTCTAAAATATCGCTTCGATGCTAACAGTTATTGTTTTATTTCGAATCAGTTACCTGTGTCACAGAGTCATCGGTCATCGATTTTCATTCGATGGAATTTCAATTGTAATTGATAATTACTTTTGATACAATAAATTTAGGTACTTCAGAAATAAGTTTTTTACTCGCAAAAATATTCTCTGAAGTAAAAAGTTCACCTATCCGAAATGAAACACCACATTATACTTGGACGATTTTTCTCGGTGTAGGCAACTAACAATATCTGTGCTTAGCATTGTTGGTTCCAACGAATGTTTATTCAATAAATGGTGATGCGTGATTGATGATACCGTTTCCTCAGATTCCACAGATTCAGGTTGTTATACTTCTCAAAGAAATGAAGATCACTTTTTGTTCCTGAGTTTATGAGAAGATACAATTACAAAGTTATTTTTTTAGAGAATGAATGAATCAACTCTTTGAGGTGAGTTAAATGTGAAAACTATTATAGAAATGATAATACAATACTATATAGGGCTGGTGGCATAGAAAATCAATAACAAACGATTGAATATTTCATCGTATCATTGAAGATTAAGACATTATTATATCAAACCAGCTGTTACAGCACACCCTAAAGACAGGCGATTATTTTATGAAAGAAAGCGATATAACAGGTCAAAATTTCCTCGCTCTGACCACAAGAAATTCCCTTGATCAGATCACCAAAATAAAACGTTGACCGTTCGAAAAGATCACCAGAATATATCTTCTCCGAGGGCGGCTATATAGGGCTTCACAAATGCGTAATCTTAAGTACATGGGTATGCAGTTGATAGATGAAAAATAAACTCTGAAATCAAAATAATATAACAATAAAACTAGAACAGTATCGTCTTTAACCTATATTGAAGGCCCTGGGCATATTAAGAAAATAGGGCATGACAAGCCAGGATAAAATACCTTGGAATCATCTTCGATATCAACATGAACTTCAACGAACGTACCAGCCAACAGAATAAAAGCATGATATCAAGAGCAAAACACAAGCTATCCACAAGCTTAAAGTAGCTGAAACAACATCGATGAGAAGAATATCCCACATACGGCACCCAAACAACCCTACACAATCCTCCCAATGAACTTCTATATCAGACCCTCAATATCCCCCCCATAGATGAAAGTATTCTGGACATGTCTGAGAGATATTCCAAAAAAGAAGTGAATGTGGAAATAATAAGAAGATTTTGTTGTATTTGAGACCGAAACATCCGCAACTTCCACAAACACCCTGAACCGACCACCTTAGAAAAGTTAGATCAAATGGCAAGAGACGAATATACTCCTATATACAATTTCAGCTTGATTTTCAATTATATATATATGTATTTTTATTTGACCAATTATTGTAACTATGGGTTGAATGACCTCGGTCAATAACCCATTGAATCATTTACTTCTTTTTTATTCAATAAAGAACATTTATCATTATTATTATTATTATTAGAGCATGACAGAGTCAAATTAAATTGTTTTCCAAAGAACGAAGAACTGTGAGTAGATACTTATATTGAGTGATATTATTGACTTCGATCAAACTTTTCCATTTGATGAGAATATCATCATTTTTGATATACATATAGGTAGACTGGGGTCAATTTCAATTGAAACAGCTAACCACTGTTTTAGATTCAAATCAACTGATACGCATATATAGTCCGTGTCTTACGGTCAAACTATTTGATCAAATCTGTTTGACGTGACGTCATTTCTGTCTATTTGATTCAAATATTTGAAATGTGCAGAAATCCTGTTCACACGATTTGAAGAAGTTTGTTCAAACAGTTCAAAAATTGATTGATCATAACGGAAGAGAAATCTACACTCAAGGTGGAATCTCGCTTTTTCAACAATATATATGAATAGAAATAATACACAAAAATCTCTCAACATTTATTTCATGGTAGGTAAGTTGCGCGTCCCTTCAGAGTTAGTGAGGTATAGAAACGAAACTACCTCAGTTCCCTATTGAACTCCTGATTCTATGAAATATATTAGTACTTATTATCAATTGAAAGGATGACGATTGATTCAGAACACCTACCAATTATTTGGCCGTGAGAATGACTAGCAATATCAGTCAATGCATCTGATATCTTATCACTCTTGTTGTAATCTTTTCGTCTGATGTTATACAAAAGTTATTTATTGCTTCTATGGAGATCTATTAGGAACGTTACTTGCTCCTCGGTCCAATTTCAAGCAGCAGACATTTCCAACAGTCCAAAACTCAAGTCTATTAGAATTCTGACGTTTCGATTTTCGGTGTCAACAAAGAACTTTAACCTTAGTTTTTCATCAAACAGGTGAAATATTTAGAACATGTTCTAATTTCAGCTGCTGTTTGATGTGACGTCATTGATGACATCACACTTTCATAGTTTGATCAAATAGTTTGACCGTGAGACACGGACTTATTATGCCCAAGTTGAGGCTAGATTACGTTACGGTGTTTGTTTGTGGGGCAACTCATCAATGAGCAACAATGTTTTTATCAAACAGAGAGCCATTTTGAGGTGCATATTCAAAATTTCAAAACGCCGCTCATGCAGAGCACTTTTTCACAATCATAAAATTTCATTGGGCCAAAAATCTTCAATCGTCTACCGGAAGGAATAAAATCCAAAAATGACCTTAAAACATTCAAGAGAAGTCTGAAGTCTTTTCTGCTTGATAAATGTTTTTATACACTTGACGAGTTTTTATATGATCAAGTGTAAATTCAAAAAACCAACCGTATTTCATTCATTGTATTTCTTTGTTATATTTTTATTTGTCATTGTGTCTCATATGTTTTGTTATCGTTCCTTAGTATTAAGTATTTCTTGACAATTCCTATACAAATTTGTCATTTGTCATTTGAAGGAAATAAATTGAATTGAATTGAATTGAAAACAAGTGGAATAACTCCGAACCGGTTAGAGTCAGCGGTAATTGGAAGAAAGAAACGGTATTCGTTCCCGAATTTGCCAGTCATTGTGGCAATTCGTTCTGAGTAGTACGTGAATTTTTATGTGGGTGTATTGCATTTTCGTTGCCAGAAGTAAGTATTCTGATACTTATTGTTCCGTTTATTATTCGAAAACTGTAGAACTTACCGGAGTGTATTTTATTATTTCATCACTATTGATATTTGACTTCACAAGGATGTGTATATATGTCACCTATAATGTTCAGTTTTTTTTTGCATGATGAAATGTATAAAATCGAGTGCTGGGGGCAGTTGGAACGCGTTTCAATTGACCCATGTTCCTTTTTCCGAAACGAATTGGTATTTTCTTTGTATTTCAGATGCCGAGAAATAGACCAAAGAAAACGAACCGGGGAGGGTGTAGCATAAATCAATATGAAGATGCATACGAAGATGTTGAAAATAATATGTCTTTGAGGAAAGCAGCTGAAAAACATGGTTTGAAAGTGACGTCCTTGTACCGGTATCGACAGAAAAAGAAAAATAAAGACGGAAATGTAGCAGCACCTGTTACAATGGGCTATTCACCATACAACAAGGTGTTCAATGAATCACAGGAGAAGACTTTAGCGAAATACTTGACAAGATGTGCTGATATTTACTTTGGACTTTCCAGAAAAGAAGTTAGAAAATTAGCATATGAAATGACCAATGTATATAACCTGAAAAGACCAAGCTCCTGGCAAAAAAATAAATTCGCTGGTTCAGATCTTTCATGGCAAGAAACCCAGAATTATCTATGAGAGCTGCTCAAGCTACGAGTTTATCAAGAGCCACCAGTTTCAACCGGACAAATGTGGACGCATTATATAATAACTTACAAGTAGTGATGAACCGTCATCATTTCGAACCCCAAGATATCTATAATATGGACGAAACGGGCATAACTACGGTCCAGAAGCCTGATAGAGTTGTGGCGAGACGAGGAACACGACAAGTTGGATCTATAACATCAGCAGAGCGAGGCACTCTTGTTACGTTAGCTTTCGCAGTGAATGCTTTAGGAAACGTATTTCCTCCCATGTTTGTATTTCCCAGAATCCGTTTCCAAGACCACTTCATTAGAGATGATCCAGTGGGTTCAGTAGGTACAGGTAACCCTTCAGGATTGATGCAGGATGACGGATTTTTAATATTTTTGAATCATTTCAAAAATATTCCAATGCCTCACCTAACCATAAGGTTCTGCATGTGCTGGACAATCACTCGTCACACATTCATATAAAGTGTCTCGATTATTGCAAAGAGAATGGAATTGTGCTACTGTCATTCCCACCCCATTGTTCACATAAACTTCAGCCATTAGACAGATCCTGCTATGGTCCATTCAAAAAATCAATCAATTCCAGTTGTGATGCTTGGATGCGAAATAACCCTGGAAAGACGATGAGCATATATGATATACCTGGCATCGTAGCTAGCGCTGTTCCACATGTTCTCACTCAAAAAAACATCCAGCTGGATTCCAGAAGACTGGCATTTATCCGTTCAACCGGAATCTTTTCACCGATCTAGATTTTGCGCCTTCTTACGTAACTGATCGACCAAATCCCAAAGAGTCCATGGACGAAACTGACCACCAGAATCTAGTTGAACGGGACACAACGTGATGGTAATACTAATGACCAAAGAGCAGAACAAAATCCTGAGCTAGCTACAATTGAAGTGGAAGCCGAACAACCCATCAACCCTGCCATTGCAGATGAAATCTACGCAAGACCTCAGTTCAACCAGTCTCCTGTACCATCAACAAGCAAAACATATGTATTTTCACCTGAAGTGGTAAGACCTTATCCCAAGGTGGATATAGGATGGTGAAACAGCTTCCTATCAACAAGCACTAGAATAAACTGTAGACCTTTGCCTACTTGATTTTATACCGTAGTAATATTTCCTGAAGTTATCAGAGATGGCGACATACCTTGTGTCGGTAAAACAGAAACTCTGCATCTGTCATACTTTTATCAGTTTCATCTGTTCTAGATGAAAAATGATTGAGAAGAGTCAAAATATCAATATTCAATCCAGATTTATCGAAAATATATTGTTTTAATGTCGTTTCAAGTGACGTCTGTCAGATGTGAACCACAGAAATACGTAAGCAACAAAAATCTTCTTCGATAATCGACCTTACCGCCATCTTCTTTCAAGTCGTGGAAATATTAGTACCTACCTCCTCAAACGGTCTACAAGTTTTTTCGCAGAAACAATTGAAGAGCTGTTTCACCATCCTATATCCACCTTGCCTTATCCCAAGGCTCCACCAAGAAAGACGGTCAATAGAGGTAGAAGAAAGAGGAAATCAACCATATATACAGATACACCTGAAAAATAAATTATTAGAAGAGGAATTGAGGAAAAAGAGCGCAAAAAACAAGCGAAGAGCGTCAAAATGAATCTTGGGGCAAGAAACGAAGGAAAAATTAAGAGCAAGAAAAAAGAAATATCTTCTTCAGAGGATGAAGACGACGAAGAATATTTCTGCCTTGTTTGTGTAGAAAGTTATGGCTATAGCAAGCCTGGAGAAGAGTGGATTCAGTGTAGAAGATGTCTGCTCTGGGCACACGCAGCTTGCACAGCCGGCGATGCCTTTTATATGTGTCAAAATTGTGAATCCGATTGATTTTTCATTGTTTCTGAAGTGTGGAATACCTTTTTTTGTTTTTTTCAGTTGTCCTTTTATGTTGAAATACACAATTCTTGAATGATTATATTCAAATATCGAATGTTTCAATTAACCCCAGGTACCGTTCCTATTGACCCAGGTATAGGGGTCAGTTGAAACATTTGCACTGAATTTTTTTATGCTCACTGTTATTCTAGAGATATTTATAAAGTTGAAATAATACTACCTATTTATACCTAGGTAATCTGGGTTCGAATGAAGCGCATTACGAAATTGATCGTACTTCATGTGTAGTAGCAATGAGCTATTTTCTCAAAAATGTTTCAATTGACCCCAGTGTATCCTACTGCTATATCACATTTCAAGTTGAGGAATTCAGATTATGATCAATTATTAGATAATTGAATGGTGTTCGATACAATGAATCGGCTACATTCAAAATATTCCAATTTCGTCGTAAAATTCATTCAGAATTTATCTTATCCCTAATAGACATTAATTTCTGATGATAACTTGTTCATGATAAATCACTCAGAAGTAGGTCACCTTTTATCACAGATCTTTTATATCGGTGTCGATTATGCATTACTAAAATGGCAACATTGCACATCAGTAGTTTCAGCGGTAGATTGTAGAATGTAGAGGGGGGGTCGTTAGGGCCGTGCAGCTTTTCAAGCACCTCGACCTATAAGATACTTTGTGCATAACTTCACCAGCAACTTCAACGACCAAAAATATTTGGGAAAAAAGTTTAAATAAACATGGGTCAAAAAATGACTCCCAAGGGAGCTACGGCCTCCCTGAAGGGAGCTCATGAGGGTGGTAGATGTTTTCTGAATATTTCCGAACATATATTTTCGAAAATTCATTCGGGAGTTTATAATACAGGGTGGAGCAAGATGTAGAATTAGATTGTAGGAGGAGTCGTTAAGAGGCCTCTCAAGCACCTTGACCTAGTAGATCTTTTGTGCATAACCCTTAATCTTTTCGAGGCCCAGGATTCCGAGGCTTCGTGCAAAGTTAATCAGTATCCTGGGAGCTGGTTCCTGACATCGGAGGGATATAAGAAGGTCCCTTCCAGGAACTTGAGAAGAATGCTGGGCATTCGCAAAGCAAATGTTCTGAAGTTTCAGCGAAGTTCTCGCAGTAGCGGCAACTATCACTCTCTGTTTTTACCCATCTTTTTGAGGTGATACCTCAGAGGGCAGTGTCCAGTGAGGAGTCCCGTTACCAGTTTCAAGTCTTTTTTGTCCAACTCGAGAAGCTGTTCAGCTCTCCTTGGCGAAAAGCTCACTAGCCTTTTTGCTTGTCTTTGTCCTGGCACTTTATTCCAGTGGGATTTAATTTCATCTGCTTCCCAGCGTCGGAACTCTTCTCTCAAGTGGGCTTTGGAAAGTCCACAAAACAGTTCTGGGCCGAGAAATTGTATATTTGCTCCTTCTTTGGCAAGGCAGTCTGCTTTCTCGTTTCCTTCAACTCCCTTATGACCTGGCACTCACATCAAAGTGACCTGATTGTTTGCTGCCAGTTGTCTCAGGGATTTTTCACAGTCCCAAGTCAGCTCAGACTCACAAGTGTATGACTTCAGAGCTTTCAGTACTGCTTGGCTATCTGATAGAACATGTATTTTTGTCCTTCGAGTGTCCCTTTCGAGGCTTTCTGCTTGAAAGATGGTTGGGGTGTTACCAAGGAGTTTGAAGAGCCTGAAATTTGGCCCTGTAACTACCACTCTAGCCGTTTTATCCATCTTGAATCCATCAGTATACCACACTAATGCATCCCTTTCCAGTTGAGGACCGTTCTCTGTGCAAATTTGGTGGTTGTTTATGACCACTTCAAACTGCATTTCGAAGTCGTACCTAAATGATATCTGTCGGCTTAGACATGGATTCTAGGGATATATTTTCTAAGGTCAAGTGTATGGCTTTCTTTAATATCATTCTATATTTTTTATGCAAATAATACGATCGATTTACAAAATTCAAATGTGCCATTTTCGAGTAAAATCTATTTTCAAATATTGTCTCACAACTTAGCAATTTTGAATTATAGTAGCGATGGAAAAAAAATTGCGATATATCTTTCTCGACATTTGGTTACTTGAACGTTCCTTTGGCCACACTATAAGCAATAATTATTATTGACAAAGTGTTTCGGAAATACCATCCTCAGGAACCTGCTGCAGAGTGGCCATATATAGCTTCCTCGGGAGCCATTTTTCAACCAATATTCATTCGAACTTCTCACTCTATTTTTGGTCGTATAGAACCGCTGATGAATTTATGCAGGCAAATTGTGGTACACCCTATATATAGCCTACAGGGAAAATATACCTTAATCCGATAATGTCAACGATATTCCTATCAATGTTCTTTCAATCATAAAGAGGATCATTTCGAATCAATCTTATTCATTCCTAATAAATTTTGAATTACTTCACCGGAAGTGAAGCTTCCTGGCTTGTGTAAGCCAGTGAGGTGACAGTTATCTTTGTTCATCTCATACATAAACAAGAATGTTAAAACGGTTGACAGAATCACATTGCGGCATAGAGATCTACAATCAAACATCCTTGTATACCTCCCCTACTATATACCTACTTCCAACATCTTAGATCTCTGTAGTATTGTCGTATTCACCTACCAATGCTGTGTGAAAGCAGAAAATGTTGCAAACTGCAAACGAGAATGAACATACATGTTCAGTAAGAAAACACTCGCTGGTTTGCGAAGCCGTGTGTAAATAATATACAAGCATCCGAGATCAATCGTCAAACAAGATTATGAAACTCTCAACTTCACTTTTCCACTTTTCTTTCATCAGTATTATGATAGCGTGTGTTATGAGCCAGGACAGAATTCAAATCAGTTTTGATTTCGGTAAGTATTATAACAGGAAAACCAAAATACACATACTGGGTGATCCTCATCAGATGTGCCCTCTGCGGTTCTTCCCTTTGTTTTTTCATTCGAGTTTGGTACTTCTTCTTCATATTTTTTTATTGAGTTAGCCTTTTTCTTTGTTCATTTGCGTTTAGTCTGATTAATATTATAGATGCACTTTTCTCGAAGAATGACAAAATGCCTTAATGAGCAGTGCCGAATTTTTTAATTGAAATGTCGAAATAAAACGATATTTGTCTCAGTACTTTACAAATAATCGCGCAACTACCCATAAGATTGTATAATATATTGTTACTTGTTCACCTACAAATCCAACAATCCACCAACAAGGAATTTCATTACATAATTCCTCAACCTTGTATTATATATAAACTGCAAATTTCTTGAAATGATAATCAATCGTCAATTAATTATAATGTAAAGTTTATAACCTCCAGAGCTCGAAGTTCCACTCACTTGTGAAACAGTGACTACACAAGAGCGTACGCTTCGTACCTACGTATAGGGGTATCTGGGGAAATGATAATTTTTTACTAAATTCACCAGGAAATAAATTCTCAAAGCATTAAACACGTTTAGAATGACAAGAACCCATATTATATTTTTATAATTTCAGTTATAGCATGTTTTGTCGTTAGCCTGTTTTCCTTGATCTCAAAAAAAATATCATATGATAACTTATATTTTTTAACATAAAACTTTTGCAATATTTTGAATCATCTGTGAGACAGGTCTATAGTTTATGGTTCCTTTAGAACACCTCATCAATGATGATCAGGATATCCCGAAGTTTCAATCCTCGAGGATCTCTGGAAAACCAACAACATCCATAATAAGCAATCGACGAAAAATTGCGAAATTCTCAATTGGTTTTTGGAAATAATTACAATAATGATAATGAAGGTCGTCATCATTTTCAATTAGTTCAAATAGTTTATGATCAAATAGCTTTCACGAAAGTGGCCAGGAACTACTGGTGAACGCGACGTCCCAATAAGAAAATGATTAGTTGTCAATGCTTTCCGATCACCTGGCTCCAATTGAAAGTGGACAATGTGTACTGCTTCAATTGGATTTTTTGAAAATTTCTTCTTATACATCCGATGAACAGTTATTAAAAACAATAAAATGTTGGTTGGTTCTATAACTGAATGAGTTTACAGATCTTTATTATTGAAATGAAAAGTGTTATTACTCGCCAACTTAGTTGCGAAGCAACCTCCGAAGTCTTATTAAGACTAATGATCGAGTCAGGAAGACGGGGACCTTAGTTTTTCAAGTATCATTCGAAGCATATTGATTAATTAATTTGCTGATTATATATAGTAAAGTTGGGATAATGCACAGAAAACCTTAAATTACCATCTATGGCTCAGGTATATTTTCTTATTATCATAAATGTTCCTTTTTCGGCAACCGACTCAAAAGTCGTTCATTTTTGTTCTGAAATCAACTCTAGAAGTTGAAGTTATTCTCTCACTGACAATACAAAATGATCAATATGTATGTTGCTAGACCATTTTTACTGCCTAGAAAATGAAGTTGACTTTATAAATCCTAGTACCCAGTAGCATTGTGATATGAGAACTAGCTCATTGATATAAAACAACATAGTATTTATTCATTATGTTCAACAAGAAACTGATACAATTGCATACCTACATAATATTCGATCCATTTGTGATTTTGATATTGAAACTACACTTGAAAAGTAGCCCTAAACACAATCAGAAACAGGTGAGCAGAGGAAGGACTCAATGTCAATCATACCAAGAGGCGAAAGTATGAACTTATAGCCCCAACTCTGAATGGAATCCAGCCCACTTTTTCCGAAGAAGTGAAATATTTGGGCGTGATAATCGACCAAAAACTGACATGGAAAAGCCAACCCAACCACATTCTTTCCAGAGCTACAGCGCCAAGCTGGACATGCCGCAGAGTCTTCAGCAAGACATTGGATCTGAAACCAAGAATGATCTATTGGTCATACCAAACGATCATCAAACCCATGGTCACCTACGCTTCATTGATATGGTGGCAAAAAATGCAACAAATTTCGACAAAGTCAAGCTGCAGGAAGTGCAGCGGCAAGCTTGTCTGGGAATTACAGGGGCAATATTCACGTGCCCTACTGCAGCCTTAGAGGTAATGCTGAACCTTCCACCATTGCACATGTGTGTAATGAAAGAAGCAGCAATCAGTACCTTCAAACTGAGCCAGACAAAAAATCTCAAATCAGGAAATCGGATTGGACACTTGAAGATTTTGGAATAAATTTCCCTAGAATCCATGTTCATACCTACCGACAGATATCATGCCTTTAAGGTACGACTTCGAAATGCAGTTTGAAGTGGTCGTAAACAACCACCAAATTTGCACAGAGAACGGACCTCAACTGGGAAGGGATGCATTAGTGTAGTGATGGATCCAAGATGGATTAAAGGGTTGGAGTGGGAGTTACAGGGCCAAATTTCAGGCTCTAAAAACCCCTTGGTAACACCCCAACCATCTTTCAAGCAGAAGTACATACTATAGAGATATGTGCCCAGGAGTGCCTTGAAAGGGACACTCGAAGGGCGAAAATATATGTTCTATCAGATAGCCAAGCAGCACTTGTGAGTCTAAACTGACTTGGGACTGTAAACAATCCATAGAACAACTGGCAGAGAGCAACCAGGTCACACTTTGATGTGGGTGCCAGGTCATAAAGCAGTTGAAGGAAACGAGGAAGCAGACTACCGTGCCAAAGAAGGGGCAAATACACAATTTCTCAGCTCAGAACCATCCTGTGGACTCGCCAAGGCTCACTTGAGAGAAGCATTCCGACGCTGGGAAATTAAATCCCACTGGAATAATATGTCGCCTTTCGCCAAGGAAAGCTAAACAGCTTCTAGAGTTGGACAAAAACGACTTCAAACTGGTAACGGGACTCCTCACTGGACACTGCCTTTGAGGTATTACCTCGAAAAGGTGGGTAAAACAGAGAGTGATAGTTGCCGCTACTGCGAGAACTTCGTTGAAACTGGAGAACATTTGCTTTGCGAATGCACAGCACTCTTCTGCGAGAGGCTCAAGTTCCTGAAAGGGGCCTTCTTAGAGCCCTCCGATGTCAGGAACCTAGCTCCCAGGAAACAGATAAACTTCGCAAGAAGCCTCGGAATCTCGGGCCTCGCATAGATTAAGGGTTATGCACAAAAGATCTAATAGGTCGAGGTCGAGGTGCTTGAGAGGCTGCACAGCCTTAACGACCCCCTCCCCCTACAATCTATAATCAACAATTGTAAAGCGAATAAACCTGATTTGTTACAATTGGTCAACAGCTACAAATAATTAATAAATATTCAGTTTATTTATATTGCCTCGACCTGATCGTCGTGAGCCACAATGGTGGTTAATTCACATTATACAATTATATTTTATAAATTAGAAATCAATTCTTTCGGTTGCAGAAAAAATAACATGTTACGTTCGGATTCGAATTCGCTTGTCAAACAAAGTGTCACTTCTGATCCTAATAAAACAATGTACCTATCATATACCCAAAAGGTGGATATAGGATGGTGAAACAGCTTCCTATCAACAAGCACTAGAATAAACTGTAGACCTTTGCCTACTTTATTTCATACCGTAGTAATATTTCCCTGAAGTTATCAGAGATGGCGACATACCTTGTGTCGGTAAAACAGAAACTGTGCATCTGTCATCTTTTTATCAGTTTCATCTGTTCTAGATTAAAAATGTCTGAGAAGAGTCAAAATATCAATAACTATTCCATATTCACTGGATATATTGTGTTTTAATGTCGTTTCAATTCACGTCTGTCAGATGCGAACCACAGAAATACGTAAGCAGCAGAAATCTTCTTCGATAATCGATCTTACCGCCATCTTCATTCAAGTCGTGGAAATATAACTATCTTCTTACACGGTCTACAAGTTTCTCGCAGAAACAATTGAAGAGCTGTTTCACCATCCTATATCCACCTTGCTTGTGGCCATGCCAACCATAGAACACTCTTATGTTGCCAACCTAATCATCAAACTTTTCTGGATGTCTGTGACGTGGAATCGTGGAATCCAAGGTGGATATAGGATGGTGAAACAGCTTCCCATTAACAAGCACTAGAATAAACTGTAGACCTTCGCCTACTTGATTTCATACCGTAGTAATATTTCCTGAAGTTATCAGAGATGGCGACATACCTTGTGTAGGTAAAACAGAAACTGTGCATCTGTCATCTTTTTATCAGTTTCATCTGTTCTAGATGAGGAATGATTGAGAAGAGTCAAAATATCAATATTCATTCCAGATTTATCGAAAATATATTGTTTCAATGTCGTTTCAAGTCACGTCTGTCAGATGTAAACCACAGAAATACGTGAGCAGCAGAAATCTTCTTCGATAATCGATCCTACCGCAATCTTCAAACAAGTCGTAGAAATATTACTACCTTCTCAAACGGTCTACGAGTGTTTTGCAGAAACAGTTGAAGAGCTGTTTCACCATCCTATATTAACCTTGCATATACCATAACATTCACCGAGAGCTAAAAATACGTAGATAGTTATATACCAATAATGATCATAGACATAGAAAAGGTATCGACAGTATAGTTATACGGTATACGAGGGAGAATATTTCCATGAAAGAGATTACCATCTAAAAATCAATCATCAATGAACGCTTCATGGAACACTGAAGTTGAAACAGCATTGTTATTGCAGGAAACGAAATCGATAGCGAAGTCACCCATTCTCGAGACCGACTTGTGGAACAGGCCTCGAAACCAACATCAAAAACACCAACATCGTCGACGAGAACAGTAGTTTCTGAAAAAGTAACACGTAAAAAAGAAATTAGGCCAGAGCTAGTATGTCCAGGGAAAGATGTGACGGTGCCATTTTTTGCCTTGCCATGTGCGAATACGAAAGATTGCCGTATTTTCGGAAGTGAGACGTTGTGTTGCGAACACAGGTGCATCAAGGGCGTAGAACCTCCGAAACCAGAAGTTAAGCATGCTCGTAAGTAAACAACTGAAAATAAAAATGCATCATTGATAATCATCCCACACCAATATAAGCAGCTCGAGCTGGTATTCAGACCACAAACTAGCTTTTTGAATAGTTTGCGCAATCACCTAGATAAATTGACCACTGCTGAAATTTTTATCATAGACGATATCAATTTATTTGCTCTAACATCGGAATATAAAAAAATGCCTAGGTGATACCAGGTTCTTCGTTATTAGAGCCACAAGTATTAATATAGTCATCTACGAATAGAAATCCCAATTACCAGACGAGAAATCAACTGAATACACATGAAATTGTTTCCACTAAATCATGGCATTTGTTTCACAGCCGTCTACTATAACGTATATTATATGTAAAGTATGAGATTTTATCGTTATTGGCAATAATTTTGAGAAACTAACGCAAGAATTTTCGTCGTTTGTATCATGCATTGCAACACTGAACCGTAAAAGTCACTTGTGAAAATTTGTTCAATAAACGTTTACAAAAAAATTTGATTTTTGGGGGTTATAGTAGCTAGTCGATTCGAGGTAGCCAGCCTGCATTGCTCCGGAGCAGGAGATGATTAGATAAGTTTTACTAAAGATACTAACAAATACAGCAAAGCACGTTGTGAGGTGATAAAAATAATATTTGGTGTACGGTAAAATTGTGCCAAATAAGGTTGCAGCATTCATCTTTTGAGTGAATCGAAGATTCGCAGTTGAAAAATTGGCGCTATACAATTTTTCATGAGATTTTGCCGATGTCAGTATAGTCATCATAAAAAGTAACTGAAAAGGTGACTGAGAAACAACAATACACACTTATAACATCGTGAAGAAATTTTAGAAAAAAAAAAACAGCTTAAAACTAATTTGAAAAACAGATCGACAAAAGCGAGAAAACAAGCAAAATAGTATTCTGTAAACTTAGATAAAATCATCGGAAGGATATATGCGACATGTTCAGATAGTCAGGTATATGTTTGAGTATGTGGCACATTTGGGAAAAATTGTGAAATGTGGTTGATATGCAGTCTATGTTGCAATCGCGCAGAGGCGGATTAGCAGTCTTGGCCGCCCTAGGCTGTATAGTACCAGCCGCCCCCTTCTCAGCTGATCGTTTACCATATTTTTGATATCAGGAAAACTTCATATTTTTCAAAATATGTATAGGGTGTTCAACTAAATCAGCGATATCATTTGTTTAATCTGGAGGTTCAGAACGACCCCTACAACTTTTGCATTTGAATTTTTCGATCTCCAATAAGAGTCCATCCCGGTAAGAGCTTTTTGAATATACGGAAAATCAGCTTCGATTTTCAATAAGGCTAGGTCATTCAATCTTTGCTCGGTGTTTTTGTGCGTGAGTATAGTTTTTAACTCTTCGTAAACAAGAAAACATGATCTTTCTCCATTATTATTCTCACCAGGTGATTACTCACGCTTTCTATTGCGTTGAAAATCTCTTTCGTACTCCTGTATTATAAATATATTACCGCATTATTAGTTGGTATATTTTTTGTCTCGATTGGCCGCCCCTAATATCTGGCCGCCCTAGCCCCGGGCCTAATCGGCCTTTTGGGAAATCCGGCTATGGCAATCCATCACCCAATTATCTTGCCAATGGTGTTTTATTTATTATTGTGTAAAACAATTTCATATGCCTCTGATTCGTTTTAAAATATCTCTTGACATGCAGTTACTCAAACCCAAACGTCCAAAGAAAAAAGTTGATCCTGGCGCCAAATTGATCCTTTCACTCCCTTAACAAGTAGTAAAAAGTTACACCCCGCCGAGCGTCGGGTTTGGGTGGGGGCAGGGTGGAAAGACGAAAAATTCAGTTGTTTCGCAGTTTTTCGCCTATAACATGAAAACTATGAGGTTTAGTGCAAAGGTCATTACATACGAAAATGATCTACATTGAATTCTGAAGGAAAAAGTTCGTTGAATGAACGGTAACGAAGATATGAAGAAGGAAAAATTACATAATTGGCCAGTTTAGCAATTATTGACTTTCTGGTGGTTACATATGGAGAGTGAAAAAGATGGTGGAGTGTGTTTTTAAACCTTGTAAGGACAAAGGAGGACCATTGATTCATCTGAGCAGGAAGGCATCAGTTGACAAAATCATTGGGTGCAGTGAAATTCGGAAGGATGAAGTGAAAGAAAAGTTTATGAATGATATGCCTCAGCAAATATGCCTCGCGTAACATCTGATTTCAAGACCTAATGTTTTCTTGGTGTTCGCATGTGTATAGATATATCTAAGTGCAGGAAAAGGCCTATGAAAAATGGAGTTTAGAAGCAAACATTGATGTTGGCAACAAAATTCGAGCTGCAGCAGATAACAGAAATGATAGCTGGGGCAATAATGTGCGTTTGAGGCTATCTCAAGTGATAGATTTATAGTCAGTGAAACCAGGTTCATCAAAACCCGAGGAAGAAGCAGCATTCCAGAGGTGGGTCAACCTCAGATGCTGACAGATAGGTTGGTTTCCAAGGGTTGTGTAATTACTAGAAGAAGAATGATGAATGTCAGTACACTTTTGACGAATTGAACACCAAATTTGTAAAGGATTATTCTCGAGATATGAACCTTTATTCAACTTTGTACATTGGTACTTGTTTGACAGTTATATCAATAACAACCCCCTAAGCTAACACGATTCATCAGATACTTCACATCCTTACACAAATGAAAAGGTTGAACAGAAAACAATAAAAGAATGCAAATATAAATCAGAACAAAATAAAAGCAGATTATTCGAATCATTCATTATCAATTCAAAAACATTACTGAATCTCAATCTAGCTCAAAACATAATCATCAAATTTTTTAGGTTTTCTAATCGTTCTAGATACCCTTCCTTCAGATATTTCAGAGCCCTCAGTACTTTCTTCAGATTGGTTAGTAGAAGCAGAAGATGAGGTTTTTAATAGTTTTCTATTTCTCCTTAGTACACTTCCTGAGTCATCCTCCACTATATATGATCTTGGACTTGGATGTTCACTAATCACTGTTCCGGGCTCCCATATTCCATCTTTTCTGATAACAATTTTATCACCTTCTTTTATTTTCGGCAAATTCTTAACTCCCTTTCTGCCATAATAGTACTTTTGTACATGCTGATTATTTATCAGTTTTTCTCTGACTTCCTCAGTATTTGTTCCTTCCTGTGTCAACAACCCAGAATGAACTGGTAATTTGTCTCATAATCTTCGATTATTGAGAATTTGACTAGGAGATAGTCCTATAGATACAATTGGTGAATTCTTATATTCTAGCAGACCCGAATGAAGGTCTTTGCTTTTACGCATGATTGATTTGGCTATGCCAACAGCTCTTTCAGCCAAGCCATTTGATTGAGGGTATGTAGGACTTGAAGCTCGACTTGAAGTGATTGTCTTAAATTGCCACTCACTCGCAAAACTCAGAAATTCGATACTATTATCAGAACAGAAAACGTCTGGAATACCTTGTGAGCTGAAAATTTCCTTCAGTACCAAAATTATATCCGAGGATCGTTTGGACCTCAATTTACGAATTTCGAGCCATTTACTATAGGCATTTATCACAATCAGATATTCATTATTCCCATAAAACATAATATCCCCTGCAACTCTTTCTTACGGCCGTGATGGGACCTGAGGTTGTAATAGAGGTTCGTTCGCAATTTTTTTTGGAATATCTTTGACAAATTTTACAATTTTTAATGACTGAAGCAATTTCACTTGACATTTTAGGCCAAAAAAATAAACTTCTCGCTCTAGCTTTCGTTTTATTTTCTCCAAAATGATTTTCATGGAGTAACGACAACATTTTTTGTCTCAATGAAGAAGGAACAATCAACTTGTCATTCACGAAAAGTAGTTTTTCGCCTATGGAAATATCATTACTGATTTTTCTGAAATTTTCTTGCTCAATACCTAATTTTTTCCGAGGCCAACCTTTTTCGGTCAAAATTCGATTAACTGAATCCTAACCCCGAACATTCATTTGTAAACAAAACTGATTCAGCATTATGGTAGTAGTTTGCACTTTGCAGAAACGTCTGGAAAAAGAAATGTCCTTTGTTTTACCGGAACAGAGTCTAGTATTTTATTAGACAACTGGTTTGACAACAGGAATAGAGAAGAACAAGGGAAATTGAAGTAATCAAAGCTGCAGCTTCGCCGCGAGCTGAAACTGTTTGCGATTTCCAACTATCTACAAAATTGCCAGTGGAGGAGCTGAACTGGTCCCTGCATTGCTAACTTGACTGATCTATCTGAAATCATTAAAACCAACTTCTGAAATGTAAACCCTTGATGAAATTTCACTGAACGAAAAACTACTACCATCTGTCAGAACAAAATAAGTGCTGATCTTTCAAGATAATTTATGTTCCTAGTCCAATTTGGGATAGGTATATGGTTAAACCATGGGGTTAAACCGAGAGTTTGGTCCAAGGTTCATTGATATGTTGAGCAATGTCAGTGTCTGTCTACCTCTCAGCGAAGTGCTGAAATATGAAAAATCAGTCACGGTCCAAGATGGCACAAGAATTGAGGAGTGGGCTCCACTGCTCTGATATGTGCAGCAATTGTTCAAGAATTAGATGCATCAACAGGGAGCCCTCCCTGAAGCCGACATTGATAACGAAGGAGACCTTTGAAGTGATATTTATTGTGTAGTTTTGTAAAATAATATTATTCAGTATATTGGAAATTTGAATTATTTTCCTCTCCGCATATACTCGGAAGTGCAGCCTTCTCGCCAACAGAACTTTTACCTCAATAATTCAATATAGATCAATTTTGTATAGAATTTCTTTTGCGATAAATCTTATAGTTTTCTAGATACGAGGAAAAAACAACAAAAAAGTTAAATTTTCCACTCGTGATTGGGAGGGGGTTGGGAGGGGGGGGTGAAAGGAAATGGGAATGGGGAGGTATTGTCACGAGTAGAACATTCAGTATATTAGCGAGTATATTCCAAATTGATATTTCATTGTTTTATAAATAAATAAATAAACTAAACGTGCTAACTGAGGAATCCGTACAGATACGTGAGAACATGAACTAATATTTCTTACAAATAGTGAATGTAAGGGTTCTGAAGTTAGTCTGGTCTGGGGCTACGCGTGACACCACATCATCGTAATGTAATTTAGTTTTAGGAGCATCTTCATTTTGTATATTCTTATTCATACCCATATGTTACTCTTGTTATACCTATATTTCAATAAATGTTGGTATGTTTCGATACTTTCAACTACCACAAAACTATTAGTGATTATCTGAATAAAATATATCTCGCTACCCTCTGTAATAACCCCCCGATCACGACATGAGAGAGGCTTTACCCCAAAGCTTCCCCCTAGTTGTGACAGTATTATGAACCGCTAATTCAAGTAACATCGTTACAACCCTCTGGCCTCTTTAGGCTCACCATAAAAATGGTAAGGAAAACGAGGCGTTACAAATATTTGATGATTTATAAACAGCCCTTTACAAAGTGACCGTTTTTCGAGCTTAACCATGGGGATCTCAGTTATTATAGGAGATACGAGGTCGGTTAAATTGGGGCAAAGTTGCGTAATTTTATGCTGAACAATTACGTGAAAGAAAAGTTCATTTACATTTTTTTGTTTTTGGAATATTGGAAAAATCGGAAATTTATAGTTTTAAATCGATAAAGAAGCAAACTAGACGTTTTTAACTAGGACGTTCTAGAGGCACTTCTTCACAAGGAATCTAAATCTGTCATCGCATTTTCCATTGCGTTCTTGATGTCAGACTTTGGTTTTTCTTATGGTCGCCATATTGGATTTTTACATTTTTGATCACTATGACGTATCACTCGATATGTTCGAATCTTACATGCTGGTCAAAATTGTCAAAAAATCGTTTTTGCGAAGAGTGCTTTGGAAACATGCCGAAAATTTTGTTTAACAAACTAAATTCTGATGGTTCAATTGAACTTGGAAGCTTACTAACATAAAAACCAAGGTTATTTTGAATAAGGAACGATATTTGAAGTTATAAAAGTTTTTGCTTCGCAAAACAAAACAGTCATAAATGATGCTCGGATATTCCACCATTCACTTCTAAAACACAATTTCACTCTCCACTCAAAGTTCTGGATAGCTCAATCAATGGGCACCTTACAATTCCGAGAATCAGATTTCTAGAAGAAAGAATACTGGATTTCTGTTTATGGGAAAAGATGAAAGATTTCTTAAAATTGTACCCATCGATGATATTGCTGAGCTGGGAAGAAGAACGAGTGAAATTTTGTCTAGAATAGAATGGTGGAGTATTCAAGCATCTTTTATAACTTTGTTATGTATTTTATAATTCTAGCTTTCCTGTCAAGTTCGTTCCTTTTTTGAGAAGGTAAGCTCGACAAAAATGTGAACGTTCCTTATCCTCAATTGAACTATCAAAATTTAGTTTTTGTTAAACAAAACTGCTGGCATTATTTTCAAAGCACTCTTCGTAAGAACGATTCTTTCTCAATTTTGATTAACATATTGTGTGTTTTTACAAAATAAAAACGAAAACTACAAATTTCCGTTTTTTTCCAATATTTCAAAAACGAAAAAAGGTAAATGAAATTTTCTTTCAGATGATAATTGTTGAGCATGAAAATGCTCAACTTTGCCCCATTTTAATGGACCCCGTATCTCTTATAATAACTGAGATCCCCATGGTTGAGCTCGAAAAACGGTCACCCTGTATATGACTCACCTTCATTCTATTCTCCTCAATACGAAAATGAGAAACTCCGATAAAACTGTATAACTTTCCAAATCAAGAATAAACCGTTATTTTGTTATATTTGAGCTTACAACTTATTCAAGCAACTTTGTTTGGATTCGTCCAACAAGTTTGTCCGGCGGAACCAGTTCCAGAAATTTGGGACATTAAGAAGTGCACGACTGACGAGGAATGTAGTCCAAGAATATGCTGCCCAGAAATGAAAAAAACTAGCGAAAATGCGAGTTATTGCAGGACGGCACAGCCTCTATGGGAGAAAATACCGCCGAAACAATTAGTGGAACGTGAGTACCTTTACCTATTCATTGCATACGAATTCAGTGGATTCTTGAATTTATCTGATGTAACTTATTCATTTCTAAATACAGGGTGTCCCACTTATCATTATCACCATGGGTATCTCCGTAACGTTGAGACATATGAGTTCGGTTTTTTCAAATGTGTATACTCATTTCTGACAGATCGATAGAATTTTCTTTTCAGATTTCATTGGTATCAACAAGTTGCATATTTGGATGCAAAATGACTGAATTATTGACGACCAAATTTGAACAAAATAATGCTTCATGAATTTCATATCATTCATATCACATAATTTAGATGATGAAAATAGTGGGCTTTGAAAATAAAAATACAATGAGAAACTTTCCCATCATCATAAACATCCGATATGTTTGAATAGGGAAGACAACGATCGGAAAACTACTATACTTTCCTGAACTATATCTACTCGCAGTCTATTTCGATCCACATAATGATTGCAATAAGATCCATGAAACGATATCTTATTCAACTTTGATCGTCAATAACTCAGTCATTTTCAATCCAAATATTTAACTTGTTGGTACCGATCAATGGAATGAGACAAAAAATATCGAACGAATTTTAAGAAAATACACATATTGTTCCATTTGAGAAACCAAAGTTGATGTCCATTTCGGGAGAATGAAAAACCCTGTATATAAAAAATCAAATAAAAATTTAACTCATTTCATACAACTTTCATTCTTAACATTTTTTCATGTCTTATATATTTTAAGAGGCGCGCGCCCTGTACAAATCAAACCCAAATCTTCTTAAAGATGACTAACCCGGTGAGTTCCTCTGACTTATCTAGAATAAGATGTTAGAGGACACGGTTTTGAAACTTATCAACTGAGTTTTTTGTATTTTCGACAATATTTCTCTGACAAATTTCAAATTTGACATCCCGTTTATTCGTAGTTAGATTTGGATGAGCATTGGGCAAAGTCTATACTCAAATTCGAGGTGATAACCAAGAATTAGAACGGGTTCGAACAGCAAATAAAATAAAATTAGAAATAACATGAAATGTTTCAAGAAACTTCAACATACGTGCCACCATTAGAACGGTTATACACGAACCAAGGTGGATATAGGATGGTGAAACAGCTCTCAAATACTTGTAGACCGTTTGAGAAGGTAGAAGGTAGTAATATTTTCACGACTTGAATGAAGATGGCGGTAGGATCGATTTTCAAGGAAGTTATCTGTAGCTCATTATGTATTTCTGTTATTACAATCTGACAGGCTATATTTTCAGTTAATCTGGAATTATTATGAATATTTTCACTCTAATAGGTATTTTTCTCGTAGAACAAATGACGCTGACAGAAGCACAGTTTCTGTTTTACCGATCGACACAAGATATGGCGTCATCTCTGATAATTTCAGGAACGGTATGAAATCAAGTAGGCGAAGGTCTACAGTTTATTCTAGTGCTTGTTAATAGGAAGCTGTTTCACCATCTTGAATACACCTTGACACGAACTAAGAATAGCTAGATTATTATGCGTTTTTTAATAGTCGAGGACATTGCTAGGCAGCGAAGCGTCAGCCGAGTCAACCGCATTGTCCGATACCTTAAATAATATATGATTACGCTAAATCCAGCATTATGCAGTATTTGTTTGATTAATGCGGTGCCCACCCTGCATTTTTGACCCTGCAGGAAAAATGCATGCCTGTCGTCGTTCACATCTATGCCTGTCGGCGTGCTTGTAAAATGCGTGGTGGGCATGCATGGAATAAGGACAAGTTCTTATTTTTCACTGTATTGCATGCGTTATTGCCGAAATATCCCTAAAAGCCTCTGAATAATTGACACTTGATAAATTTTGAATTTGAATCTGATTATAAAGCATGTAACAATCCCGCCTTTCTCCGAGTTAAGTCTCTGTTGTGATTTTAATCTGGAGAAAATTCGAGATGAAATTTACTTGTGCTGACAATATACTGAAAAAATCAAATAAAATATGACCTTGGGTAATGGATGGAAATGCACAGATGTGAAATGTCAGGCAGAAGCGTCAGAGCTGCATGTGCCTGTAATTCGCACGTGCTTCAAAAACCCTGTATAGAGATGCATGAATCTGAATCGGCCTTTAGAGGGCTCTCCAAGATAGTACTATGATATCACGTGGTACACAGTTGAAAGTACCTTCTAATAAGCCATTGATTGGTCGTTTTAAGTGTTGACCATACAAATGTGTTGTACCACGTGATCATAGTACCTACTTTCTTGCAGACCCCTCCCTGATACCAAACAAATACTACATGATGCCGGATATATGTCAAAATTTCAAAACGACCAATCAATGGCTTAGTGCATTAACCCCCTCCCCGGAACTACCAAATAACAACTAACCTAGATACCGTATCTAGCATATATATGATATATGTCCGAGACGGTGTTAAATCGCTGATAATCGAGTGCATCCAAAGCTTCATCGTGTTATTGACAACGACGATGCGAAAATAATTAGAAAATAATTATTATTTGGAATATCTATAACGTATTTAACGTATTATATGCCATCGTAACTGACGTAAATTATGGTAACTAATTCATTATGAGTAACTAAGGTTTTGGTACGTTTATGATGTTGATAATTATTGATATAGATTTCATATAATAATGTTTTATATTCAATTATACGATAAATGAAATAACAGTTTACGAACTTTCAACTTTTATTTTATCTGAAAATGGATATGCGCATGTTCGTTGTTATGACATTATGTTATTTTTCTGGTATCTCGAATCAAATTTCACAAATGATTGTGGAAAAGCCAACACTTGTTCGATCAATTGACCATCATCATCCATTTTTCTCTTTTCTTTCACCTCACAAATACGAAAACTTGATTATATAGTCTGACTATATTTCTATCAAAGGAAGACATAAATCATTGTTCAAGTGCAGTGATTTGATTGATGTTTCTCAATTACTATTCTATGTTATTCATCTGTACAGGGTGCACCACTTAAAATGGAACCCCCTTTAACTCTTTTGTTCTTGAAGATATGAAAAAATGTTAAATAGAAAAGTTGAATGAAATAACTTGAATTTTGATTGAAATATGTTTTTTGATATATAGGGTCTGTCATTTTCTCGAAATGGACACCAACTCTGTTTTTGCAAATAGAACACTATGTATATTTTCTCAAAATTCGATAGAACATTATTTTCTGATTTCAGTGATATCAACAAGTTGTATATTTTGATGAAAAATGACTGAGCTATTGATAATCAAAGTAGATCAAAATAACGCATCATTGGTCTTATATAATTATATCACCTGATGTGGTTAATCATAGTGGGCTTTGGAAATATGTCTTCATTATTTTTTCTCCACGGAGATGTCGAGGTATTGTTTGTTTTGGAATTTGGAGTGTTCAATGATATTTGAAAAAATGGGCTACAGTTTGACATTTTAGAATTAAATGGTAAAAATGCGATCGAGAGCATATGCGAGCATATGCGTTACGGTTTTGTGAACGTCCACTACCTTCTCGGAATACCTTCAAGAGGATCTTTGAGAAGTTCAGACAAAATAGAGGACATTTGAACGATATAAAGAGGAGTCGGCAAAAAAGTAGACTTATAGAAGAGACAGAGGAGAATATACTCCTTTATTTTATTGAAGACGCGAGTCGATCGACAAGAATGGCTGCGAATTACTTCGATATATCGACATCAAGTGTGATATGAGTTTTGAAGAAGCATCATACAAAGTATTGCCAGTCAATTATTTGTTTCCACAAGATCGTCCAAATCGTTTACGGTTCTGTCATGAAATTATCGAAAGACATAATCGCGATGAAAATTTCACTAAAAAGATCATATTCACAGATGAGTGTTCATTTTCAACATCGGGAATGTTCAATCGGAAAAATGAGCATAGCTGGGCTGCAGTCAATCCGAAAGCAATAAGATCAATTAAAAAACAAGGCCGGAGAAGTGTGAATGTCTGGTGCGGTGTTTATAACACTCAAATCATTGGTCCCATTTTCATTGATGGTAGTCTTACGACGTCAAAATATTTGGCCATTTTGCAAGATGATATTGAAGACTTGCTAATCGACGAAACCAATTAATATGGCAACAGGATGGTGCACCTCCCCACAACGGAATCGAATTCACAAACCATCTCAATGAGAAATATGAGACTTGGATTGGTATGCGGGGACCAATCTTCTACCCGCCTCGTAGCCCAGACTTGACGTCTTGTGATTTTTTTGTGGAAAGCGCTAAAGGAAAAGATATTCAAATATGATATTCTCGATATTGATATCCTGAAAAATAAAATAAGAGAAGAAATTCAATAACCCACTTATATTCGAAAAAAGGTTCGCCAAAATTTCTTAGCAAGGTGCCAACTATGCATTGACCAGAATGGATGAATTTTCGAAAATTTAATGTAGTTATTCGAAATATGGTTTCTCAAATAAATAATTATGAATGTGTTTTTTTTATGATTTTTTGAGGTCAATAACTTTTTCATATTCACAACAGATAAGTATTACATATAGCAATATTTTGATATCCCCATGGAGAATGAATACTAAGACATATTTTCAAAGCCCACTATGTTTAACTACATCAGGTGATATAATTATATGAGACCTATGAAGCGTTATTTTGATCTACTTTGATTGTCAATAGCTCAGTCATTTTCCATCAAAATATGCAACTTGTTGATATCAATGAAATCAGAAAATAATGTTCTATCGAATTTTGAAAAAATATACATAGTGTTCCATTTGAAAAACCAAAGTTGGTATCCATTTTGAGAAAATGACAGACCCTGTATATAAAAAAACGTCTTTTCATCAAAATTCGTGTCATTTCATTCAACTTTTTTATTCAACATATTTTCATATCTTCAAGAACAGAAAAGTTAGAGGAGGGTTCCATTTTAAGTGGTGCACCCTGTACAAACTATATACTATGATTGTTTCTCATTTTATTCGCTGTTCAAACCCATTCTCTTACCCATCAACAAATTTTCTAGCGATTCGCACGTTGGTAGGCTACATGCAGTGCACACCTCCACCTCCAGCTGCACTGGATCTATTTCCGAAACCGTGCCAAACGCCTCTCGATTGTTTTCCAAACTTGTGCTGTCAAGAAGGCGGTAAAAGGTTTTGCCGACCACCTAAGAGGTCTATTTTAGCTGCCATAGCAGATATTGGCCAGGTAATGAAATCCAAATATGCTTGATATGGGGACGGGTAATAAACAAGGATAAGTTAGTTTTCGAAGGCTTAGAAATAAGCCATATCGATAATTTCTACCTACAACAAAAAAATAAACTGTACTTGAAGGTGAGGAAGTAGTGATGGGCGAGAAAGAGACAGTGGACTGTATATTTTGTGATTTTATATTTTTGTAATTTTGAATCGCAAGTGACAAGAGGTGCGAAAATGGCCACTCACCTGTGGGTTCTAAGAATCTGGTCAAAAGCGACGGCCGCCTCAGGATTCTGATGTCGGATGACCCATCAACAGAAGCACCACCCCAATAGCACAAGATGTCCATTGGACATGCGTTTTGTGTCCAGTATATGTCCAAGGTGTCCATGGATATATTTTGGACATCCATAGGATATACACATGAAGATATCCAATGGACGTCCAGACAAGGTAGTCCATTTGGTGTCCATTTAATGACTTTTTCTTCAAAATATCGATAGCCATTGTCCAATCGATGTCCACATGGAGATGTCCATTGAACATATATTTAAAGTAGTCCATATGGCTTACAATTATCGACTATATGTTGTCCATTTTAGGTCCAAATTGAGACGTTCATTGGATATTCAAAACATATGGCGTACATTCAATGTCCTCACGTTCTTATTTTGAATTTTTTCCACACACATACATACATACCATTGCATTCATAAAAAGTATTCAAAATTGACACCGAAAGAAACCCTCATGTTCAAGTAATATAAACCAATGGGAATTCTGTTAAATTACTTTACTCCTATAGAAGTGGTTCGGATTACAGTATCTGCTGTTGGTCTCGCAACATAGAAGTAGAGTTATCAAAATACCACACATTGTCTACTACATCATCGTACAATACCTAAATTTCCTCTAAAATGAAAAATATGTCAAATTGACATGCAAGAATCAACACTAATGGAGTAATTTGAATCATTCTCATTATTGACCAAATTTCATGGATTTAATAGTATAAATAAAAAGACAGCAGCAGCCACCATGCAAGGAAGGATGAATCTCAGAGGTAAAGCAACGATAAGCGAGGTTAGAGTTTGGATGGGTGACCGCCCTTGAATGCTAGTAGGTTTTTTCATTTATTCGTCATAAAATGGACATCCTATGGATATTCCATGGATGTCCAAAGCGGTGGAAAGTGGATGATCAATGGACTATATTTGTCCATACACGTTACCATATTGATGTCCATGATGGATACCGTATGGATAGTCAAAAAGTTGGAAATGCGACATCCTGTGGATGTCCATACGTTATCCGGTGTACATTGGACTGAGTTGTGCTATTAGGGCACCGTATGGATTGTCACTAAGTTTTGGGGGGTTTGATTGCTTAATTGCACAATTACAAAATGAGATTCAGTCTGATAACCACGTTTCACCTTAACGTGATGATAACGAGATCGAGAGTGCCTTCTGCCCACTGTCCCAATCTTCTTGGGGGGAGTAGTGGCCAAAATTATCTTGTCACTATCACGCGTAAATATTTAGCCTAAATCGCTATACTGAGTGGCACAAATCATTTGCATAATTTAGCAAGACTCTCGAAAGGTATATTTATATTGTTATATTTTATAAGTATACATGTATCATAATAATATGAAAACTGAACAAGTGATTATTTTTGAAAATCAGAGATATGTGTCCATAAAGGTCCATCAGAGACTTGTAGAAGAAATCCGAAGGAAAATTCAACAAATACAATGATGTTGAAGAACATCTCTTTGATCATCATAAACTGGAGGACTAAAAGTCAATCGCCCCCCCCCCTCCCCTAACTTCTTTATTTTAAATGGAAAATGAAAAGCCATGAATTTGAACATTTGAACATTTGCGATCTGCATACACAGTGTGAATATGGGCTACGAGCATATATAATTCAAAGTTCTGCGTGGTATTTTCCAAGAAAGTACCTAGTTGTTTTCTAGTCGTGTACTGAAAATCAAATCGATTTTTTTTCTTTCAATTCTTCATTTCATATATTATAGGTAGAAGAAAACGTGCAAGGAAAAAGTTAATTGTAAATTATAATTTTTACTACTTTTATAACTATTAGCCTCTTTTGCACCAGTCCATTGAGAAAACGGTGCCTATTTGCAGTTAGCAACATTAGATAGGTACTTTTTAAAAATATGGAATAGTATGGTATATCACACAAGTGTGGAAAGTGACATATTTCACACGAGCCGCAAAGCGGTGAGTGCGGAAACGTAACGAGTGAAGGAAATGCACTTTCCAACGAGTTTTGTACACTATTTTACCTACGATTCCGAATACTTTCATTTCGCGGGTAGTCTTGTCAAAAATGTAACTTCAGGTGGTTCATTATGTGAATTACTGATTGATTGAATTAGTTTTGTTTGGACAAACTATTTTATTGATATTTGACACCACACGCCTGTTAGCGTCAGTAATCACGCAACCAGGAATACAGAACCACAGAAGTACGTAGTGCTCAAGCGCGTATGAGTTAGTGCGTCCTTGACTCCTTGTCAAATGTAAATAGTGCAAACATCTGTGATATTGTGATATGATGCAACATGCAACTGATGATGCAAGCCGCGCATAAAACTGTATAGCCGTACTCTTTTGAATGATCTCGCCCGCTGTCATCAACATCATCACACCTGTATAGAAATAGTTCCAGTCACTGACCCTAACTTTCATCAACGTGAATTCAGAGGTTCTGTATGATTGACACATTGAAATTAATAGATACCTAAAGAATTCTCGGTATTATTCGAAACGAGACAGAAATTTCAATAAATAATATGAATTTGATTCGAGAACACTTTTATATTGACAGTGCGTCTGTGACAGTGACAGGCGAGCGTCTGATATTTTTCATTTCAACACGTGTGCTTTTTTCAAATATAACAACACTATGGTGATATGAGCTACTTTCCGAATAACAAAACAGTGTGCTATACTGCTATATATGACGTTTTCATACGGGGTCGTAGGAAAAGGTTATAATAAAATACATCTGTTTCAAAAGTATAGTAAAAATGATAATTCACCATCAGTGTTCATAGTTGCAAGACTATCAACTTTTGTGATATCACACTTTTTCAAAATCATAGAATCCAAAAATGCAATGATATATAGGGTGTCCTATTAAAAAAATCACTGAGTTGCTGCGCTATTTTCAGACACCCTTATGAATAACAACTGGAGCCATTAATGAGATCAAATGGAACCCTACAACTTTTGTATGCGATTTTTTTTGTTTATGTAAACTCAAGAAGTTACGGATGGGGCGACGGACTACTGTTATTCAAAATCAGGATGAACGAAACACTGATTCTGATATCTGATTCTGATATGTATCTATAAATTTTGCCACAATCAAATTATGTTGGAATAATTGAAAGATAAATTTCAGTGACTATAACGATTTATCAACAGGACCTGATTAAGATAGAGTTAGTTACATGTTGTGTTTCGGAGAATATGTGAGAAGGTTATCTCCACCTCGCTCTCCACGAAAATTGGAAATAAACTGAATGACTGAAATTGGGAATAAGAAGATATGATGATACCAAAAGCAACATAAACCACTAGTTAGAAAGTAAACAGCCAAAAACTCTTAGTGTAGTGGCAGTGTTGAAATGATGAAAATAAATCAAAATCATATTCACATTATTTTAAAAAATCTGAAATACAAACGTGTCGCCGTCTCCATATCCTTCTTGGGTGACGGCTCACTCTGCTATCGAATATGCGCTATTGCTTTCATCAATTTAGACATCGACTGGATATATCAGGATCTCTACTCTACCCTGCACTGATAAGGGCCAATAAGCCCGAAACCGTTCTAAAAGTCTCTGTCTTGTTGGAAGCAGGATCGCATGGGCGAAGAAATAAATATTTGCATTCTTTATACATTTATATATGAATTGATGCATAGATTACGAGTGGATATAATTCAATGTTCTGCGTGGTATTTTCCAGGAAATTAGTTGTTTTCTGCTCGTTTTCTACATCAATTTGAATTTTTGAATCATTCTGAATAATGTTGTAGAAATGATTTTGAGGTACCTTAATTTTGATTTATTTTCCTGATTTTATAACCCACTAGGTCTATGTACGTGGTTTATGGAATCATGATTTTTGAAAAGTTATCTATTCTCAGCATATAACCAAACCCGTTGATTTGAACATATATCTCGATCATAACTGCTTTATCTTCTGAAATAAAGTTCTATTCTGTTTCAGAGAATAATTCCAACAAATGCTGCGAGAGATTTCATCAAGAGGATATCTTAGAACCTTCCAAAGTTGAAATGTCTGTGATTCGATTAGTTTTTGGCTATTTGACAATGATGCGCTGTTCATGTGATTTCAAATTAAATATAAAACTGTTGTGTATTCAGCCCAATACCCGTAGGTGGTAATGAAAAATCGTTGGTTCTTTGAAGAATTATTATTGATGATATGCTAAAGTGATAAGTACACTTGTACAAAAGATAATAAAAAAATGACTGATTTCCCGCAACAGCTATCCATATATTTTATAAATGAACCAACATATATCAATTGCTCTCTTACATAAATTAACTAGGACTAAACACCATCTAACTCACAAATTGAGACGCTGAGGTGGTTTTCGAACACGATTATTATACCAAATCTCTTTGATTATACTACGTGTCAAGGCAGGGCCGATCCTAGGGTGTGGACCGCCCGCGTGCAAAGACCTACAATGCCGCCCCTCTAGAATTTTTTTTCCTATTTCCGTAACAGTAAAATGTTGAACATCAATAAAAATTCAAATACAAAACTTGATTCTTTATTTTTATATACTTCATTAATAAACATTAAACAACAAAGAAAACAAAAATATTACATTTTATTAGTAGAAATTCAAAAAAACAGTATACTCAGAAAATATAATCTAATGAAAGAAAGGTAGGTACTACACCATTTCCAGTTGTATTTCAGAAAGTGTCGGGTTAATTCCAGAATAGTCACTTGTATTTCAGAAAGTATCAATGGTATTTCAGAATAGTGAGTTGAATTTCATAAAGCGTCAAATGTATTTCAGAATAACCAGTTTAATATCAGAAATTTCAGTAAGCGTCAATTGTATTTCAGAATAGTCAACTGAATTTCAGAATTCGTCATTTGAATTTCAGAAAATATCATTTGTATTTCAGAAAGCGTCAATTGAATTTCAGAATACAGAGGTTTATTGTGAACACCCCATGTTTTATGGTCTTATTTTGCATTTCTCTCTGAGAAATTGTGTATAAAGTGTTCTGAATCAGAAAATTTGGTAGTAAATTAATGTTTATGGGGACTACCAATCTAACATTATATTCTCAAGAATGTATAGGCAAAGTTTAGGACTTTCGATTGTACCAGAAATGGACCGCCACTTCGTTATTATGAATGGGACCCTCTGTATATGATTATATTTTTCGATTTTACGCAAAATTCTCGATATATTTCATGCATAATGTCCTATACTATACCCAACTGTAACTGTTTTCGAAATATCTCAAATTTCACTTTAAAAATTGTGTTTGCAGGCCGATTTTTTTCAATTCTGCACAGAATCATTTATTTCATATTATTCATCGATTCGTCTCCTTCGTAGAAGAAGACCGAACTCTGTTTCTGAAATACGAATGACGCTTTCTGAAATACATTTGATATTTTCTGACATGCAAATGATGAATTCTGAAATTCAATTGATTATTCTGAAATCCATTTGACGCTTGCTGAAATTAAACTCGCTATACTGAAATACAATTGATACATTCTGAAATACAAGCAACTATTCCGAAATTCAATTGGCGCTTTCTGAAATACAACAGGAAAAAATCAAAGGGAATAGCCAACAACCCTAAGTGGAGTGGTGGTGTAAAAAACCTTGTTATGTTAGATTATTCTAATAATGTTGTGGAGATGACTTTGAGATATTCATTTTCCTTTTTTACAACTGGAAAAGTTGTAGAGCATAAAACTCGTGTAACGAAAAGTAAATAAATCCTAGTCTTTCTGTTGCTGAAAGACATCCAGATGTCGAAATAATGAAAGGAACACTGTTACACTGATATGCGAACGCGTATAGATTCTTTAATAATTGTGAACTAATTCGTAATAGTCCCGAACAGCCAAAGCGATATGTTAAAACTCGATAAAAAATCCACAGGTCAGCAGGAAAGGGCGTCTTGTCGATTCAAATTCGCAATTCTGATTCACAAATCTCCAAGTACCGGATGTAGGTACCCCAATTACCCAGATAGCACTGGGGACGTCCATTTTATGTCCATTTCAAGTCCGAACGTCCAGGACCTAGTTTGGACGTTTTGGGGACGTACATGCGTGGTCGTTTCTAGGAAAACTTGTTTTTTTTTCAGATACACATGTGATTCATTTCTGCTTCGAGATACAAATGCGATATCAATAAAATAAATGGTAAATATCAGCTGTTGGTATCGTTTTCCTCATCACTGCTCATACATAAAAAGTTACTAACTTCGAAGATGCTATATAAAAAAACCGCTATATCAAATTCCATATAAATTTGATATAGGTACATGAATGAGTATGTCGAAATAAGAACTCAAAAAACTCCAATGTTGAAAAAATATATAACATTTGAAATCCTGTTGGAAACCATGACTCCTGGAAGTGGTTCGGATTCCAGCATAAGCTGATGTTGGTCTCGCTTCTTCCACCCGTATAGATTATTTGACTCATGGGGAGTTCCCAAACTCGAAATTGCGATATATAAATACATATATTATAAATATTAGACAATAATAATTCATATAATAATGAATAAACACATATATATAGGTATATAATATGTCAATTTGAAATATATAAATGATCAAGTTATATAAACCAAATTTCATTGATTTATACGAATCGAGATACATACATAGTAAAATCAATAAGAAGACAGCAGCTACCATACTAGGCAAATTGATTCGATAACGGAAGTCAAGCAACGTATATAGTTCGAATGGCTCTTTTTATTTTACTCAGACCTATTATGGACGTCCCCAAGACATCCTGATTAGTAACAATGGACGTCCCCAAAACGTCCATAAGACGTTGGTCGTCCGGAAATGGACGTCTCGAATGTCCAGAGTGGACGTTTTTAAAACGTCCATAATAAATAATTCGGGATTATCATGTAGTATTTGTTTGGTATTAGAGGGGTCTGTAAAAAAGTACAATGATATCACGTGGTACAACATATACATATGTATGGTCAAAATTTTGAATCGATCAATCAGAGCAGTACGTTAAATCCCCTTGGACCAAAACATGGCGCCAAGTTATGTTAATACAAAGTAAATGTCAGTAAACAGTTGCTCATTTTGCAGATATTTTCAAGATTATTTCGTTCATGGCTTGTTAAGGTAAAAGTAAATATTTATTGGGTTCAGAAAATTCTGGTGATATAGGAATTGCTTCCAAAAGTTCTAACGTACTGATAAAAACATATTTTGTTTGCCCAATAATGTATCGTATATATTTTGGACAAGTTTGGATAGTTTGGAAGAATTTCTGATCGGGGGATGTCATGAATATATAGATACCAGGGAATGATTCGACACTTGTTTAATTAAAAAAAAAATGTTTTTAACCGCCAACTTAGTTGTAAAGCAACCCTCGTAAGTCTAGGACTTGTATGAATAAGGAGACGGGGACCTTAGCTTTTTAAGTGTCATCCGAAACCACTTCCGAAGCTAGTTATCGTTGAGAGTCCGAAGGATTGATATATACAGGGTGTCCCACTAAGGTCGGCGAGGTACGATATTATGGAAACCATAAACCTTAGGGCTCCGAGAAAAGAATATTGAGGACTAAATCGGCCAAGAGAAATTGATGGAAAATATTTTCAAGTTCCTAAAATGACCGCTAGAGGGCACAACTACTATAATATAAATGAAAATTCGATTTTTCTCGGAAAACCACCATATCAAGGTACTGTTTCAATGACGGAAATGAAGAGTTCAGCAAAATTCGCGTCAGTTTGTTCTTTTCCTTTTTTTCATATCTCGAAAAATAATGGTGGGGGAAGCTGTTGAAAAAATAATTTTTTAAATCGCTGTATCTCCTTAACCCTTGCTCCAAATTCGATCAACTTGGGCTCGTTTGAAAGATAATTTCACAATCATTCGAACGCTTCATTCGATCTTGATCTCCAGTTCACACCACGTCCACTAGAGGGCGTTGTTCACCCAAAGTTCAGTTTTTTCTGATTTTCTCGAAAAATTCAAATGGAATGCTACAAATTTCTAACATTTCTTTCAAAGAGAATGATATTTAGCTACATTTTGGTGAAAACCGCGATTCGCTATCTTCATTCGTTTTTCAGTTATTCGCAAATAACTAATTCCATTTGAAAAAAATCGAATTCATATTTACAAATCAACTATTCCTCTATTTTCATCGTGATATCCATGGAAATCGTTCTTCAATCCTACTAGTTGCTAGGCAAACTCAATATTGAGATAGTTGTCATTCAAAATTTCGTTTATAATGTCTTATTCTACTGCGGAAGCTTATGATATGTTGGCAGTTTATTTTCGATGTTTTGAAAATATAGCGATGGCAGAACGAGTTTATGCATCTATCTATCCTGATAGGAGACATTTCAGTAGGATAGTATTTTCCAAACTGGGCAGACGACTGCGTGATACAGGACATGTTCATCCGAGTCCAGCACCTAGAAGAAAAAGAAACATCAGGAATGAGAATATTATTATTGATGTCCTTGCCTATGTTAATGTGAGTCCTCATTTGAGTACAAGGAAAATTGCCTCTGACCTAGGCATGAGCAAAACGTCGGTGCACAGAATTTTAATGGA
Organism: Chrysomela aeneicollis; assembly: GCA_029955515.1. NCBI lineage: Eukaryota > Metazoa > Arthropoda > Insecta > Coleoptera > Chrysomelidae > Chrysomela > Chrysomela aeneicollis. The sequence continues at coordinate 7,741,839 of JARUHQ010000016.1, read as the reverse complement.
CCATGATCTTCATCCATATCATGTGGAATTACATCAGGCCCTATCGCAAAATGATTTTGAACGTAGGCTAAATTTATGTTATTGGTTGAGAAATATGGTAAGCGAAGAAGGGAACTTTTTATCTCGTATATTGTGACCTGATGAAGCAACTTTTTCAAGTAATGGAGGGGTAAATTTGCAAAACATGCATTACTGGTCCACCGATAATCCCCATTGGATGCGTGAAGTTGACCATCAAAATCGATGGAGTGTCAATGTGTGGTGTGGCATTTTTGCCGGTCAAATAATTGGGCCATTTTTTTTCAATGAACATTTGAATGGAAATAATTACTTAAACTTCCTGAGGAACCATTTGCCACTCTTACTTGAAGAGGTTCCATTATTGAAGAGAAGAGACATGTGGATTCAACATGATGGATGTCCTGCACACTTTTCTCATATAGTTCGTGAATTTCTGGACGAAAGATATCCGAACCGCTGGATTGGACGAGGAAGTTTGTTTGCATGGCCACCTAGATCCCCGGATCTCACCGTGCTCGATTTTTATGTGTGGGGCAAGCTTAAAGATATAGTATATCAAACTCGTCCTACCACTGCTGATAACATGAAGCAACGTATTGAAGATGCTATTGCCAGCATTTCGAGAGCTAAAATTGAAACAGCTGTGTTAAGCACCAAACGAAGATTGAATAGTTGCATTGAAAATAATGGAATGCATTTTGAACATTTGTAGGGACATTTCTTTGTATCACGTTGTCGATAAAGATGTGTGATAGAAATGGCTTCAGAATGTGGAGGGTATTTGATAGTCTTCTATTTGTTATTATTAAAAGTCACTTTTCGTTGTCGCAGTTCAGTTCTTCAGTAGGATCCACATTTTCATTCTAAGTAAGTGTCATTTGCATCAATTGTTATTTTGCATATATTAGTACGGAATATTCGATCAACGCACAAATGCACTAAAAGGCTGGACATTTGAATAAAAACCGTTTTAATCACTAGCACAGGTGAATTGGATCGAATAACCTCACATTTTGCATGCAAAGCAGACTCACTGAAGAAAACGGAAATCATAGAATATTTTTTTCAACAAAATACTTGATTTTTTCAGGTTAAATTAATTATTTGAGAATTACTGAAAAACGAATGAAGATATCGAATCGCGGTTTCCACCAAAATGTAGCTAATATCATTCTCTTTGAATGTTATGTTAGAAATTTGTAGCATTCCATTTGAATTTTTCGAGAAAATCAGAAAAAACTGAACTTTGGGTGAACAACGCCCTCTAGAAGACGTGGTGTGAACTGGAGATCAAGATCGAATGGAGCGTTCGAATGATTGTGAAATTATCTTTCAAACGAGCCCAAGTTGATCGAATTTGGAGCAAGGGTTCAGGAGATACAGCGATTTAAAAAATTATTTTTCAACAGCTTCCCCCACCATTATTTTTCGAGATATGAAAAAAAGGAAAAAAACAAACTGACGCGAATTCTGCTGAACTCTTCATTTCCGTCATTGAAACAGTACCTTGATATGGTGATTTTCCGTGAAAAATCGAATTTTCATTTATATCATAGTAGTTGTGCCCTCTAGCGGTCATTTTAGGACCTTGAAAATATTTTTCATCGATTTCTCTTGGCCGATTTAGTCCTCAATATTTTTTTCTCGGATCCCTAAGGTTTATGGTTTCCATAATATCGTACCTCGCCGACCTTAGTGGGACACCCTGTATAGGTACCAAGAATATGGAATATGTTCGGTTGGTCACCTATCTCCTCGCGCTAAACGATGCTACAGAAATAAAAAAATTTCTACTAGCCACGCCGGGATTCGATTCGAACCGAACCTCTAGCTAGACTGTAAGCCCGCAGTGATACACGCACGTAATAAAACTTAAAAAAAAATTCTGCGCCTTATATTTTGTACGAGCTTGCAAGAATTTCTGATGGAAAGAAATCATAGGATAAAAAATCATAGCTTGAGCTGGCACTTGATAGTTATCACTCAGTTATCACTTTCGAGGTTGGATTATTTTGTACCAAATTACACCTTTCTGACCTTTCTTACGCCACTGATTGTTCGGTTACCTCCGGAAATTTCTGCTGCTGACCTTGTCTGCCAAATGCACGAAGAAAAGAAGAAGTCAAAACTAGTCAAAAGTCACGTCGATTTTCGATTTGTCGAAGTCGAATTTAACCTAACACCTAACCCACCATTAACCTTGTTTTTAAAAAAATGTTTTTAGTGAATAAAATAAAATATCCTAATATAATTTTTCGTCCGATTCTCAAATCAAAAAAATACACCAAAGAAACTCGTCGATGTTATGTAGATAAATTAACCAATCCAGATGTTAATGTACGATTTTCGAATGGGTAAGTAGTAGAATAGTTTTGTAGGTATCTATAGTTTTGACAGACGAAAAATACTACTTCAATTTTCCTTTTAGGCGTAACTTGAACATATCTACCGGCCAGTACGCCCGTCTAGCAGACGGTTGTGCTGTAGCAACTCTAGGAGACACTTCGGTTATGGTGACGGTAGTATCAAAAACAAAACAGGGCACCAGTGGTTTCCTACCATTGACAGTAGATTATCGTCAAAAATCCGCAGCTGCCGGAAGAATACCTACCAACTTTTTCCGCAGAGAACTAGGACCTTCTGAAAGGGAAATACTAACTTCTCGTCTCATAGATAGAAGTCTGCGGCCCTTATTTCCCGAGGGCTTCAACAATGAAACACAAGTTATTTGTAATATGTTAGCAGTAGATGGGGTAAACAATCCAGATGTCATATCCATTAATGCAGCTTCTGCAGCATTAGCTCTCAGTGATATTCCATGGAATGGACCTATTGGAGCAGTAAGAATAGGACTAGTAGATAATGAATTCTTATTGAATCCAACACGTAAGGAGATGCAAGGGTCTGCTTTGAATTTGATTGTATCTGCCACCAGGAGAAATTTAGTGGTTATGTTGGAAGGTAATGCAGATATTATATTGTTGCAGGATTTGCAAAAAGCTATTAAACTTGCAACCAAAGAAATCCAGTGTATAGTGACTGAGATAGATAGACTTCAAAAGGCCTATGGCAAAGCCAAAAGAGAACTTGAGGTACCTCAAATATTATCACAAGAGGTGACAGAAGCATTGATGTCCCTCTCAGAAATGAGAATAAGAGAAATTTTCAAGAACTATTCATATGATAAACTGAGTAGAGATAATGCTCTTCTGGAAGTTAGAATCGATGTCTTGGATAAAATCAAAGCTAGTTTTCCTGATGTTGACTTCAATTTACTCACAGAAAGTTATAATAAAATTGTGAAAAAGATATTTCGTGCTCTCATATTTGAAGAAAGCTGTAGATGTGATGGACGTGATTTCAACCAGCTCAGGGATATTTCATGTAAAGTTGATTTGTATAGGCCCTTACATGGTTCAGCGGTATTCCAAAGAGGTCAGACACAAGTTTTTTGCACAGTTGCCTTAGACTCCCATGATAGTGCTCTGAAATTGGATCCCTTGAGTGTACTAACAAGGTATTACAGAAAAATACAGATGAGGTTTAAATGCTAAAAAAAGGAAATGATTACATTTTGCAACCAGTATTTGTATAACAAACAAATGTTATAATTATCACCTATATACATATTTTATGTACTAATTTTTCAAATGCAATTGAGAAAATAGCACTTCCTATTAGTTGATTGAAAACCAGTATCAGAGTGTACCTAACATTTGTAGTCCAGAATATGTGAGCTCAATTTCACTCATTATTTTACCTCTCAAGCATTAGCACCACTAAACTCCTCAACTATTGGAGTTAAAGATGAGTTGAAGAAAACTGTTAATGGAATACCTTTATTTTTATGAAATACTATGCACAAAACAATTACTATCATAGGTGCTTTGGGATGAATATTGAAATTACTTTTTTCACTTGAACACCTATAATTTTTGGTCCCTTCTGATCTGGATTTTTGCTATACAAAAATATGAACATGTGTTGACAGATAAATACTGTATTATGAAGGAATTTAGTTTTAGAGTTCATCAATGATAATGTTTCAGATTCCTTAACATTTCATCAACATGAAAAATTATTACATTACAAAACATGCTACTCCAAAAATTAATGACAGTTACTTTATAAACAATGGTCGAATTTTTAATAAAATATGGTGTGTTGGAGTTAAAGGAAAAAAGAGAGGAAAAATAGGAATTAATATTTCAGAAAGTGCTTGAAATTTTTCAGTGATATCAATGAAGGCACATGTTTTCAAAACAAACATAATTTTCAGCTTCAATAGTGGTGTGTGCATGAGCTCGTGACTTAATTTCAATGACTAAAATGGTGCACCAATAAATTTTTCTCAAATGAAAATTATTTTTGAATAACCTGTTCATTAAGAAAGATAAGTAAGTACCCTCTTAAGAATTAAGGGTCAAGTACAAATTTTGGTTGGATGAGGTAGGTATTTGACTGGTAGGCACTAAATATTTCAAATATTATGGTAGTTTTTCTATGTGTGTTGATTTTAAGAACTTGGAATTTTGATTTCCTGTAAAAAGATGTTCACTCTATTCTCAAAAAACTAGATAAGGTGACCCTCGAGGTGACCTATGAGAAATCAGGCATTGGTTTTTCAATGGAGTTCCAAATATTTGAAAAATGAAATGGAACAGGTACCTAGAAATTTCCTTCCATTTTGCTGCTTCCATACATGTAAATTTATTCAGAAGTTTCATACTGGAGAACAAAACTCAATCCATCGTCTCTCTCTTCATCATATTGATATTTCCGAGGGGTTGACCACTAGGAGAAAATGTGTACACCGGAATTCCTATAAACCGGAATTCCCCCGGAATTCCCCGGAATTCCTCCGGAATATGTCAATTTGAACAAATAACGAAGAAATTTTAAAATTAAATGTAGATAATACTCGGAATTCCGGGCAAATCCGGTGGAATATGAAATATTTAGGAACATAACACACAAATTCATTCAGGATTTCTGAGAGGATTTCTGAGTTCTAAGATAAACTTTAGACCTAGCTCCAGAATAACGTCAATAAATATTACAGAATCTGAATAATACCGGATTATATTTGTCATCAGTGAGGCTATAGGCTATATCGAAAACCTCGTCGGAAAGAGAATAAATCATCTGATGGTATTAACATTATCATCGGAAAATACCGAGGAACGGATGGACTGATTTCGAGACTGATCGTTTCGAAGGTAACGGACTGATTCGGTCTGATTTCACCCGTTTCCACCTCGGATTTCACTTTCTTCTGTTTTAAGCCCTTCCTTTTTCCAAGATCTGAATCCGTAAGAAGGAAAATCCAAGAAAAACATTTTTATTCAGAAAAAATCTCGGAAAAAATTCAGCAAATCTAGAGTGTCAATTGTAAATCATCATATCTATCGAACACATGATTCAATTTACATAGCAACATACAGGGTGGTTCACGACTAGCGCGACAGAGATTTAAAGCGAAATTGCAAAACTTTGAAAGTATTTCTCATTTCAGTAGGTCGTTCGTACGTTGATAAATGCTAAATTTTGAAAGTATTTTGAAATACACAGGATGTCCAGAAAATTATAGTTATATTGTTCCTTATGGAAGTCCCTGTATTTGGTTGCATTTTATATTCTTCCTGAAAAACTCGATTTTTATCACACTTGGGGTCTATCGGGAAGATATATGGTTTGGAAAATCGAAATTTTTCAACTTTATAAATTTTTTGAGTAAGAACTATTCATTAATGGTCAAAACGGCTTACATGTTCCTAACCTAACTCTTGACCTACTATCTAATGACATTTAACTGAATCCTAGACTGAATCACATACTGGGGGTTCAGAATTTAGAATTTTGAACCGCCCTGTATTTGTTTCAATTGAATATAAATATTCGATGGCGAATAAAAAGTCAAGATAGGGACATGTTAGCCGTTTTGATCAATAATGAATAGATTCGACACAAAAAATTCCCTAAGTTGAAAAATTTCAATTTTTCACACCCTATATTTCTATAATCGTTCCAGCTAAACCCCAAGTATAATAATGAAATCATCTTTCCAGACAGAATCTGAAAATTCAATAATTCCGAAAGAAACAAGATAACATCGATATGCCACAATTTTTTGGAACATCCAGTACATTTTAAAATAATCTTAAAATGTAGCCTTTATATACAAATTACTAAAGTAACAAAATCCCAGAGTCAGCAGAAATTGTTTTTTTCAAAAAAAGACGGGAATTAGCTTATCGATGATCATGATGGTTAAAATAATGTATTCAACATTGTTAGTTGAAATTCATCAGATTTTCTTGGTGTGTTCAGCAATAAAACACACAAATATCGTATTTTTTCTGGCGTAAAAATGAAAGGAATTCCCCGGAATTCCTATCAATTGTACACCGGAATTCCCATGTGGTCAACCCCTAGGATATTTCTAACATCTGTGGACCAAAAATTTTCAAGAATATCCTTTTTTTATTATAATTCTTTGGATATAAATACTGGTGAATACCCATATATGATTTCTCACTATCTTGGTAAAAATATAGAATCCGTGCAATGAACCTCAAAATACCAATTATTTGTCAGAGATAACCCTTTTTCACCTTCATTGATTGCTGACAGTGTTAAAAATCATCTTTATTTTTAGTCACCCTAATCTTTTACTTTTAAAGAAATTTTCAAATGCACACTTTCATAGTTCCTTTTCTTTTTATCTATTAATTTCTTCGATATGAGGAAAATCCATTGAATATGTAATGGAAGATACAAGTTTATAGTAGTGAATGAGCACATTATACAATTTTCACTTATACTCACATATTGTGCTCTGACTAAAAAGAGAAGCATTGAGAGATGAGGACAAAAATAATCAAAACTGAAGAGTATTGTCAATACTGTTTTTTAATTTGGACAGATTTATGCCAAAGACATTGTCCATGAGATCTAGAGTCTACAGATCTTTACAAAGATTAATCCCACCTTGATTATTTGTAGTGTGTAAAGTAGCAAAGAAAATTTATATGAAGGAGATATCTACTATATTCAACCTGATGAGTTCTAATCGATCCATATATTCAATGCAATGATGTGTAAACTAAACTTTAATCGGAAATTTGCCATTTTTCTAAACGATCTGAGTTTTATAATGTCTCAATAGAAATCTCAACATTTCAAATAATTTAGTCAATAAAGTTGTTAGTCGAAAAACTAATGATGTTTTCACATAACTCACTAAACTGTGATACAAATAAAAGTTGTAGATTAAATTATTGAATCACAATTGACGCTTCCTGAAGTAAAATAGAGATATAGTAGGTATAATCACAGGTATAATACTGTCAAGTATTTTTCATTTCATTGTCCTTACGCTTTGTATTTTTTTTCAGTGGTATTAAAGAGAAAAACTTCTTTTTACACTATGAATTCCCTCCGTTTGCTACAAAAGAAACTGGCAGGATGGGCCCTATTGGCAGACGGGAAATGGGCCATGGAGCATTAGCGGAAAAAGGCTTGACTCCAACGATTCCACCTGATTTTCCATTCACCATAAGACTGACGTCAGAAGTGCTGGAGTCTAACGGTAAAAGCATCAGGATGGTTTATGAAAATCGCAAAAACTTCAAGGGAAACTCCATATAGCTAATTGGGGGGGGGGGGGTTTATTTCATTTCTGAATTTTCCTCATTGAGGACACTTCTCTGAGTGGAAATTGCAAAAATCAATTACCCAAACTCAATAAAATCAATATTACATTTAATTCTCACAGAGTTCACTTCAAAATTATCAAAAAGTCTATTCAAAGACGCTGAACGATGTCATAACCTAATTTCCAATGAAATTCCTCTCATACAATCTTATGAAAAGCGCCGCAAGCGCAAGTTTTTTCAACTGATTCAAAAAAATTCAATTCATTATTTTTATGCGATAAATGTTCCATTTATCGATCATATGTATAGAATCAGATAGTACCTCGGTAACTATAGGAGTTACAAAAAAAATGCAGGTGGCGAAGTCGACTTCTTTTTTAGAGAGAAATTCACTGGCAAAAAAATTGATATCTTTTGTTTTGGAGTTCAAATTCAATTTTTCGACCTTCAGACACATGTGTTTTGTTTTACGGAATAGTAACTTTAACATTCTTGAGGCACTTTTTTCGGCGTAATCCAGTAGCGGCTAGAAAATGAAAGAAGATGCGATTTCGAGTTATGGCCGGAAGTTGTATTTTTTCAAATGGAAATCAAAATTAGCTATGGTTTGGTTGGAAATAATTATGTTTCCCTTTCTAACCATGCATCATATTATGTTGGGTCGCTTATGATGTGAAGTTTTCTGCTGTTTTTACATTTATTCCAACTAGGCGGATCTCATCTAAGACAGGGTGTTCCCGTTTGTTTTCGTCATAATCAACTTAATCGTTTAATCATAAAAGTGGAGATGTCTTACGAAAATTACTACGAGAAATATGATATTTTGATCGAAAAGCTTTATTCGAAGTTATAACAATTGATGTGATATTGCATCTGAAATATATTTCAATCCATGGACGTATTTTCAATCGCTACCCAGAAAGAACACTACTCAGTAAAGATATTTTCAAAAAGTTCGACGGAAATCTTTACAAATGCGGATCGTTCAAGGAGCCAGGACCATTAATCAGTTATTTATACAGGGTGTTTCAAAAAAAGGTTGTTTGCCAGGATAGGTAGAACAATGCGAAATTATTTGGATAAACTCAGTGAAAAGAAGCTGTATTCAAGCTACATTTGTTCCATCAGTAACTTAAATGTTATTTTCAGTTTTTGATGGTTATGTACAGGGTCTTCACGTATATTTTGAACCCCCCTTAACTTTTTTATCTATTGTTCGCTTGATTTTTTCAAAATATTATCTAAGGTGATTTTTCTTGTAAATTTCATATATGTAAACAGAAAAACAGTTGAAGATCGGAAAAAAAGTTATTGGCACCAAATATATTTTTTCAAATGGAATACCCTATATATTTCGTCCCTTTTGGATAGAGTATATTTCTTTGATTTCAAATATACATACATATATTATGTTATCTCGAATAGATTTCGAGATATTTGACGTTGAAATTCAGATTTTATCAGGATTTTTACAGCATTAGAACATAGATGGTCGAGGTAGCTATGGAAATAATTGAAATATATGTTGTCAAATTGATGAATGCTATAATATGTCAGCTATTTGTGAGGTTATTTGTCATAATGAGTTTTAGTGACAGGGAAAAATGTGATATATCATCAGTATATTTGAAAAATAATAAAAATATCAAAGCCGCACAACGGAAATATAGTGTTATATATGGTCTCAATATGCCTCAAGAGAGTTGAGTTTTTTCGATGGAGAAATATGGAAAATCATGATGAAGCACAATATTTGGAAATTGTTGACAACAAATATATTTTTATTCTTTCTAATCCGAGAGAAAATCCCGATAAAATCTGAATTTAAACGTCAAATATCTCGAAATCTATTAGAGATAACATGATACATGAGTATATATTTAAAATCAGAAAAATATACTCTATCCAAAAGTGACGAGATATAGGGTGTCCCATTTGAAAAAATATATTTGGTGTCCATAACTTTTTTTCAGATCTTCAACTGTTTTTCTGTTTACATATATGAAATCTACATAAAAAATTACATGAGATCGCTTTTGAAAATTAAAATCGAACTATAGATAAAAAAGTTAAGGGGGGGTTCAAAATAAACGTGAAGACCCTGGTCATAATCGTGTTTTATATGACTTACTTTATACCAGCATCAGTTATCACATCATTTTCAAATCAAAATATTTCGAAAACCTTGCGCAGTATCGAGTTATACCAAGAGTACCTTCTTGGTGTAAAATTGAATGATGTTCAACTTCACATAAAATTCGTACTAGATGAATAACTTCTATGTTCAAAACTACTCGGCACGAACAGTGTAAGTAGCGCTCCGTATGAGAGTCAGTCACGCAAAATTTCATTACAATTTTTTCAATAGTTTCGACCAAGGTGGATATAGGATGGTGAAACAGCTCTTCAATTGTTTCTGCGAAAAACTTGTAGACCGTTTGAGAAGGTACTAATATTTCCACGACTTGAAAGAAGATGGCAGTAAGATCGATTATCGAAGAAGATTTCTGTTGCTTACGTATTTCTGTAGTTCACATCTGACAGACGTGACTTGAAACGACATTAAAACAATATATTTTCGATAAATCTGGAATGAATATTGATATTTTGACTCTTCTCAATCATTTTTCATCTAGAACAGATGAAACTGATGAAAGTATGACAGATGCACAGTTTCTGTTTTACCGACACAAGGTATGTCGCCATCTCTGATAACTTCAGGAAATATTACTACGGTATGAAATCAAGTAGGCAAAGGTCTACAGTTTATTCTAGTGCTTGTTAATAGGAAGCTGTTTTGCCATCCTATATCCACCTTGGTTTCGACATTAACGTAAAAAGTGTGTATACAAATTTTGTTCTCAGCACCTTGTTTAATACGAGTGCCGTTACGAAAACTCTCTACAAAGCAAACCCAACTTATTTTAGAGTGTTATAACTTTTCTAGCAACTGTTCAAGAAAAAAAATCATGAAAAATTAACTTCGATCGAACTAATTTTTTTTGTATCTCCTATAGTTGACGAGCAACCCTATAAAAAATCGAAATTTGCCCACCCTGTGCACTTTTGTTATTTGTTCTGGGTAAATAGACATTGTTATAAATAAGTTCTTCAAATAAGTTCTGTTAAAATATAATGTGTCTCGCAAACAAATATTACTTTCTCAAGTTTAACGCTACATTTATGAATCTCCTTATAGGTTCGAGTTCCATGGCCAGCGTATGTGGGGGTAGTTTGGCTTTGATGGACGCTGGAGTGCCCATTAGCTCTCCCGCCGCTGGAGTCGCCATGGGATTGGTCACTCGGTATGACGCAGCCAATAAGGAAATCGAGGACTACTGTTTGCTGACCGATTTACTGGTGAGTCGGCATAACACTCAGACTAACAAAAAAACATGGCCTGGTATTTTCCTACATTTCCATGATGCCAACACGACTGTCAAACCGTCTTGTTTCCACGATAAGAATCTATCTTTCGGGCATCGTCGGATCAACTCGCCGTAGTAATGTATCCAGCGAGTTTCTCAGATTGTTTTATGATTCATGATGTGGTCATTCGTGTTGTTGTGTTATTGGTCTCGAATCGTTGATTTGTGCTATTTTTCTTGAATGATTCACTTATTCGTGAACTAAATATTGCTCTTCATTTAAAATGGTGAACAATTGTTTGATTCGTGGATTAAAGCAGGTTCCTGGGATTAAAGTGTCATTTCATTGGTGAGTGTCATAGTCTGTCGTTGATTCGGGAATGGAATAATGTGGAATCATGCATGGATATTGATTCTATTCAAAATTATGAATATATTCAGTTAATTGAAATTGTGTTTCATAGATTTTCTTTCTGTAGAATTGAGTACAAATGAACAATAATGAATATAACGTCTTTCGAATAATCAATTTGTGTTTTATTTCTGTGGTTTGATTCGTCTAATAGAGCATTTCAGAACACGTGACCTTGTTGGACCAAACCTTAGATCATAAAGGCTTACGCTAGATCCGGCATCATGTAGTATTTGTTTGGTATTAGAGGGGTCTGCAAGAAAGTACTATGATATCACGTTATAGAACACATATGTATGGTCAAAATTTCAGAACGACCAATCAATAGCTTAGTACGTTAAACCCCCTTGACCTACCTAGCGTTAGCATATATGACCTGAGGACCAAACATGGCGCCTACATTAATATTGTCAAATTATGTCAATACAGAGTAAATGTCAGTAAACAGGAAAGTAAGTTGCTGATTTAGCAGATATTTTCAGGATTATTTCGATCATGGCTTGTTTAGGTAAAAGTATATATTTATTGGTTTTAGAAAATTCTGGTAATTATGCTGCAGAGTGATATTGGGATCGATAAAATAAGAGTCATGAATTCAGTTGATCGCTATGTTATTAAAAATGGTTGAGTGGAAACTGACGTGGAATTGTTTCCAAAAGTTACCTCCTTGGACATCATCAGTCTTTAGACTCTTTCGGGACCAAACATATCTCAAGAACTGATTTAAAATACTTCCAACAGAAAAAAATCAACTCGAATGACAGCGAGAATATGTGTGGTTATATTTGTTCTGGTCCAGCAGGTCTAATTTGACAGCATTCTAAAATGCTCTATAATATTTACCTCTATAAATTTAACTCAGCAAGCCTATTAACAAGAAGGGTCAACATACCTCCTCATCTCTCCCCCAAACAAAGAGATAGTTAGATCTTGCTTTCAAATGATGTAATGCATCAAGGATAGGAAGGGTCAGAGTATGTATTTTATTGGTCTGGGGCATAACTTACTTGATGTTGAAAGTTTTATATGCATTGAAGCAGGAGACGTCCAAGGACATTACGTCACCGGGCTGCATTCTGGTCGAGGCATTGTTCTGAGATCGGCTATAACAATTGTGAATGGCACTTTTTTGTGAGAAAATTTGGAATATCTGAATTATTGTAATAGCTTATTAGCTTCGCCCTTGTCGTTCTAAATTGAAACCTAGTATGCTGAATCTATAATTGTCTGCACTCAATTCCCAAACGTCTGCCAAGAGGATGTCGCTACTTTATAGTCGTCCGTATGCAAAATTCGGAATATCATAACTCTTGTTAACTGTTATGAAGATTGAGATATTACGTTACGTGGCCTTCCACGTTTGATCTTGGATAAAAAAAACATAACTTCGATGAATTAAAAAATATCAATACAGTATCCATGATAGAAATATTTTGTTTGGACTTGAAATTTTGACGATGATAACTAGCCAAAACGTGTGTTTTTTTCCAGCTGTTTCGATTGATAATATCAATATGCAATACATTGATGTAAGGGCATTTTTATCACAATCTCTGAAATTGATGAAGTCAAATCATTTCTGATCTGGTCAATCACCTAAGTAAACAAAATTTGAATCATTTGCTGAATAATAAAAGAAAATAAATGAAAACAAAATCGTTTTTTTTTTTCAAAATATCTCAGGAACCCGAGCAGGGCAACTATTTTGGAGATAGCAATACTGTCCCTATGAAATTATTGGCACCCTGTACATACACAATCGATTATCAACGAAGTTATATTCAGCTTTTTTAGGGCATAGAAGATTATTTGGGTGACATGGATTTCAAAATTTCCGGTACGAAAAAAGGGATAACAGCCCTTCAAGCGGATATAAAAATTCCAGGATTACCGTTGAAGATCGTCATGGAAGCAATCCAGCAAGCCACTGAAGCCAAATCGTCTATCATCAATATCATGAACAATTGTTTAGATAAACCAAGGTGAGTTTGCATTTCATTAGGTATAGGCAAGAAGACCAAGCTATTTTGGAAATATCAATTTTAGATCTGAGAAGAAAGAAAATTGGCCGATCAGCAAGAAAATCGAGGTCGAGGCACATAAAAGGTCCAGATTACTGGGTTTGGGGGGAATTAATTTGAAGAAATTATTTGCAGAAACAGGTGTTCATGTGAGTATATAAAAATTATCTCTTATCTATAGAATATTTAACATTTTCGTGGTGTGTCAGCAAAAAGTTTTAAGTTTACTTTTGCCGACACATATTTAAGGTAATATTAATATTTTGAGCTCAGAATTTTACAGTTAAGATGTTTTCAATTATTAATGAAACGCTGTGTATCATACTTTTTTTTTTAATTTTTCATGCAATATCACATATCACATATCACAATATCACATATAGAAATAAATCAGCATTCGTGTAAACACTTTTGGTTATTATTAAAAAACTCAAAATGCCAATGAGAGTAAAATACAAAAAAAAACACAGAATTTGGTTATCAACTAATCAAATAATCTGCAATTCTGATAGTATACCCGTAACCTAATTATTTGTTATAAGAAGTTTCTATAAAGTATATAGGTATAAAGAAATGTTTTTAGAATTATTATACTAATGCAAATGCTTGTAATTAAAAATCAACGATGAGTATGAGAATATAAGGACAAAGTTTAAGCCATGTATGTTGGCTGCCAAATAGTTCATATGCAATCAAAATGATGGGTTATCCGCAATATCGGCCTTCAATACACTCCTTGAGACCTAAAAAAATGCGAACCTATTCACCACCAATGCACATCGTAGACCCTCACAAAAGCAGTAGTTCCACTTGATGTCGGTTAATGACGAGTGACGTCAGACGAGTGCGCATACTACCACGAACATATCTGCGCGTTACGGCTTTGTTCTTCGATCGAGGCTTTGTTGTACCAATGATGAGCTACCCTGCCATCTTCGAATAATTCTGTAATGTCACCGAATTTTATATTCACTATATTCAATTGCAATTTCATCATAATAATGTGAATGGCCAATATACAGTACCTAAAATGTTCCGTGAGATATACATATTTTCTAACATTTTCTCATCTTTTGGAAAACTGAAGAAACTCAGTAGGTATTCATTTTCTTTTAACTCACAGATGATAGAAGTTAATTTCGAAAAACTGAAGAATCAATATAAAATCACGATAAGAACAAAGAAAAAAAAACAGGGTACTGCTTAAGATAAACAGTGAAAATGAAACAAATAACCTCAATGTTACTGTTATTATTGTATACAAAAGCCTACCCTGTCTGGCTGGTCTATAGACACAAAAAGTGCTAAAGCCCTGGTTTCCTTGAAAGCGGTACCGACAAATTGCGACCGCATTAATGCGACGAATGACGTCATAGAAAACTGTACCATGGACATCATCAGCAGTGGTTTTTAAGGAAGCGTTGGTGGTTACCGCAACGCAATATGACGGTGCCGGCATGGTGATTGCGGTAGCCATTGCGGCGAGAATCAGTTCGTCAACGGTTTATTACGGTGATGATGTGGTGCAGGCATAATTTTTGCTCAGGAGTCAATAAATTTGTTGGTTTTGACCAAAGATCTGTTTTTATATATCCTTAGACGTAATCAAATGAAACCGGCGACAAACAAAAATATTCACTGAACTTTTTTTCGATAGTATATAGATGGCGACAAAACAAAATTTGGAATACACCCTCTGCAGTTCTTTTTTTGAAAAGGTCGGATTCACTTCTATGAATCTCTTCCTCTGAGTCCTCGGCATTTAGCACTACCAAAAAAGCAACATCGAGCTCGTCCATGTCGATTGTTTTTAACGCAAAACTGTACTGGCGACGCTTTCTGAAGTTACACATTTGATTTCCGCAATTGAAAACCCTGATTTTCTCACCGCAATCTGACGTCATTCGTCGCATTATTGCGTTCGCAATTTTTCGGTACTGTTTCCCTTAGGACAATATACTGTGACCAAAGTAGATGATTATCAAATAAAATGAATAAATAAATTCTTCATTCCAGGAAGACCAGTGGTAATGGAATAGTTAAAATAATTATACAAAACATGGACATGAAGCACTAAAAATGGTAAACATAACTTATTGGCCAAAATTATGAAATTATGTATAAACGATATTTTGACAACAAGATCTTTAGATTTTTCTTTGAACAATTAATATCTTGTGTGTCTTTTAAAAATTGGGGCAGTTTGTTGTAGAGTTGTATACCAGCATAGGATAGAGATTTTTGATGAGAAGATGTTCTATTAATCTGGAATGCGTAACAGATCACCATGTCTGGATGATAATTATGATTGTCAGAATACCTAGAAAAGTTATTTAATTTTAGCTTCAGTCGTATTACACATTTGTAAATGCATATACAAGGCATTGTTAAAATTTTATGTTCTTTGAAGTATGGTTTACAAGATATTCTATGGAGTCCGAAAATTAATCTCAAAGTTTTTTTTGTAAAATAAAATACCTATTACATGACGACGAATTTACCCAAATTATTATGTTGTATGTTATGTGGGAATATATCGAGCATATTTAGGAGTTGATGTTGATTAAAAATGTATCTTTGAGTTGAACTTCATAATTACAGTTTTTTTGGTTTTTAATATCGAGCTGATCTTCAAACACCATTCACTAAATTTATTATGAAGAGAATTCAAGTTATTATATAGTTCCTCGGTAGAATTCGCGTAGGAAGCAAGTGATAGGTACATCATCCGCATATAACACAATACATTCAGTATTCATATAAGTGGGCAAATTATTGATGAAAAATAAAAAAATTAACGGACCCAATACAGATCCCTGAGGAACTCCTAGATTTACATCTACCTCGTTCGAGTGACTTGGTTTTGACGATAATCTTTCGGTGTCTTAAATATGACATTAACCACTTTAATACATAACCTCCGGAACCTAATAAATCAAGTTTTGTTTCCACAAAGTTTAAATCTAAGCAGTCAAAGGCTCTCGTGAGGTCGAAAAAAGTGCGCTAACATCTTTCTTATTATCAAGATGTTTGTGTGAGAATTCAACAAAATCATAAACAGCACTTTCTGTAGATCTACAAGGATAAAAACCCATTTTGACACTCAGTTATAATCTGTTATTTTTTATATACCCAACCATTCTACTATACATGACTTTAACCAACGTAGGTGATCCATTTCTTACAGTGGATGTGAGTATTACAGGTCCAAAGGGTAGAACTTACAACCTAATTCCACCAAAATGTAGTTTAATAAAGTCAACAGGAAAAAGGACATGTTTCGAGGGATTAATCCCTCATCATCATCTTATAAATATAAAAAGTACATCTGGAGAGAAATAAATACGAAGTTAAACACTAGACTTAGTAAAAAATGTGAATACCTAAGACTTACCATTGGTGAAAAATTATTAATTGGATTACAAAAAATGGTAATCAAAAATTGAAATTAAGTGTCGCACTAAGTGCGGACCACTAATGTTAGGGAATTTTTAGGATCGTCAACCTCAAATAATCAATAATATCAATCAAAATATGGTGTCAAGAAACCATCTTAACACTTGAATGGATTATATAAAAGTAAACATAATAGCCCCTTTCGTGTGTATGCAAAGTGTAGCACTCTCCTACACCTCGTGTATTTTGCACCGCTTTTGAGAATTCGTTTCGCGAGGTGTAGAATAAATAACATTAGGTTAACTGCACTGAAAATCAGCTGGTGTAGATTACACGACACCGAAAAGCAGACGAAACAACCTAATTGTACACTACACATCATAGAATAACAATATTTTTGGCAAGTGACATGATGACTTCAAAATGATCCTATGAATGAAGTTAACCACTGGTAGAATGGGATGAATTGACCTCAAGTCAGAGAACGAACCGCAACCACGGGTAACTGGAGAAAAGAAAAAGGAAAATAGAAAATGATATGAAAACTATCCTGGAAAATTGAGGAATTGAATAATTTCAGACTGTCAAAATGGGTCTTCTCATTGAGACATATTGATTCAGAATCATTGATGTATTTATTGATTTCAAAAAATTTAAGTTTTCTACCTTTATCACAAAAATGTAAAAATTCAGTGCTAGAATTTTGTTCAAAATGATGTTTGTCATTGATGACGTGATTGGAAAAAACAAAATTAGAATTAATAAAATCTTTATGAGAATTGTTATTTATAATACGAACATGCTCTGATGTCCTAGATTTAATTGTTCGACCTATATAACGTATTCTGCAGTGTTGAACATTGTATTTCTTTCTCTCCAGATGTACTTTTAATATTTATAAGCTGATGATTAATCCCTCGAAACATGTCCTTATGTAAGTCTGTTGACTTTATTAAACAACATTTTGGTGGAGTAGTCTGGAAGTTCTACCCTTTGTACCTATAATACATGACTTTTTAAACTATTCCACTTATCACGTTTGATACTGTAATTTGCCTATAATTATTATGCAACAAAATTGATCATCCTTTATGAATAAAGGGTTAACTAGGCCTATTTTCAAACTTTCGGTATATTCATATCTCGACAATAGTTTTCGAATCGACTGGACCCCAAGGATGGTAAACTACAGAAGGATGGTTCATTCAAGCCATTCTGTCGGACAAAAGGCGTGGCTTCCGATGGCGCGCGATGACGTAGACGACGGCCCTGAACTCAAAATTATTAATTCTGAATGGACATATCTATGGTTTGAAAATCACTAAATGAGCATTAACAATAATATTACTATGATATACCTTTGGATAATCGATACATATTGATTATTGATGGTTATTGGTATAATATGACTTCAATTATTAGTAGTTTTTGTGAAAATAATGGATACATGAGATGATTTGAAGTTTACGAAACAGTGGATATATATCCATGAAAAGGTAATTACCTAATACCCACCTATCATAATATGAAAACTATTTCGAATTGCATATTCTGCTCATATTGAAAATATAGAAATTTCAATAAAAAATATATAGGTACTGAATGATGCATATTATGTTGTGTGCATATATTATATTCAATGCACAGCAGGTTATTGAAAGTTCATACTGAATATCAAGCATCTACTCATCCACAGTTTTAAATGAAATTGATATACCCACATATTTTATCGAGTTTAACAAATATCTGTCTGGTAGAAATTGTGGCCACATTTGAATTCAAAGTATTCGTAAATTTTCAAATATCATCAATATTCTTTCAATATATTGAAAAATTGTAGATATTTTTCAGACTATTGTGAACGTTGAAAATGATATACATTCTTTAATTTCATTTATAGGTACATTATACATATCTATAATATATAATAGATTGACATCAATTTCGATTTTTTCATTAGCTAACTATTTTCTTTATATCTTCATTGGACTCTACTATAGATGATTTTCTTCTCTTAGCAATCCAGATTGTTTCTTTTTTATCTGCAGGTTTTAATAGTTCATCCTCATTATATCTAGAGGAACATCTTCTTAAAATATTGGGAATACTCTTTTTTCATAATACATTATCATAATTTCTCAAGTCTTGTCTACATCTACCCTTTTTGTAGATCTCTTTCTTAAATTTGGTTGGACAAATCATAGCTGAGGTGATGTATGAGGATTCAGGAATCACAACATCTGTATGTTCACAACCCATCCACCTTTTCAAAAAAGTATCCCAAATAAAATCAGTGCCTTTTGGAAATGTGTAGTGAATAATACTGCAATCCTCTTGGTTTTTGTAACACCACGACTATAGTTGTAACAAAAAATAGCACATCTTCTACCTGGTTATCAGATGGTATTTGAAATGATTTCATAAACACTACACACTTTTCAATGGAGGTGATGTAATAATATATTAATATCATCCACACTACTAAATTTTATTATTACTGAGTATACATAATTTGTCTATACCTACAGACAATTATTGGTGAACTCTATTTTAAAAGAAAAAAAAACAATTAGTACAGCCAAAATCTACAGTATGAATATCGAAACATAAACATTACTGATGAACTGAGACAAATGAGTGAAAAAATTAAAGATATTGATGAACTGTACAAGATTTACCCAACTCCATCAATGTGGAAGTTACGTAACTCTCACAAAGCGGAAATTAAGAAAGCTAAAAAAATTGCAAACGACAGATTTATTGAGAATGCCTCAAACCCATCGAAAGCCATGTGGGAAATAATAAACAAACAAAGCAATAACAATAGAGATCTAGGTATACCGATTCATCCAGAGGATTTCAATGAGTATTATTCTAATATTAGCCAGAAAGTAGTAGAAATCGATAGATAAAGAGCAGAAAAAAACAGATCCACTATATAACTTTGATATTGCGAAAAATCCAGTAGAGTTCAATTTTCAGGAAGTAACATATATTCAAGTGCCTGATGTAATAGAAAATATGAAAAATAAAAAGAGTAAGGATATATATGGATTGAGCATACAACTTATTAAACTTATCAAGAACTTAATCATTATACCATTGACGAAAATTATCAACCGTTGTTTTAGAGAATGTGTTTTCCCTGATTTCTTTAAAGTAGCGGTAGTGGTACCAATCTATAAAAAAGGTGATCACTCAGACAAGTCAAATTACAGGCCTATATCGTTATTACCGATTCTTTCCAAAATTATAGAGAAATGTATCTACATGAATATTCAAATATTTTTTGAGCATGATAATATGTTCACTAATTGTCAACATGGTTTTCGCAATACTGCACTGAAACGGCATTGATTGATTTTGTTGAGTATATTAATAATAACTTTGAAATTCTACAATATACAAGCGCCACTTTTTGCGATCTCAGTCATAACAGTATGGAATTAGTGAAATCATATTTGAATAACAGATACCAAGTCGTAAAAGTCTTGGATGAAACATCCACCAGAAAAAAAACTAACACGAGGTGTACCTCAAGGCTCAATACTGGGACCTCTATTATTCATAATTTATCCCAGCAATACTAAAGATACTCATTTTATACTGTATGCTGATGACGCAACAATATTAACACACAACAAAAGCCAATCTATTGTGATCTATGTTAAATGCAGTCATTCTCTGAAATATGGTTTGCCACTAATGATTTGCTATGTAACAGGGAAAAACTCATCACATGCTCTTCGCATTGAAAAATATAACTTCAGAGTGACATAAAATATGAGAGAAATGTAAATTTTCTTGGAGTTCACCTAAATCCAAGTTTTAAGTGGGATAAACATGTTAATCAGCTATGCAAGCTTCTAAGCAGTGGTATCTTCGTGATAAGAAACTTGGCATCAACGGTATCAATGAAAGTATTAAAATCTGCATATTTTGGTCTATGCCACTCTCAAATATCCTACTGCACCATTGCTTGGGGACAATGTGCTGTATCAAGCAGAATTTTCTCTTTACAAAGAAAGGCTGTCAGACTGATCGCAGGACTTGAGTACCGAGTTGATTGTAAACAAGCTTTCATCAATCTTAAAATTCTGACACTCCCTTGTATATATATATATATATATATATATATTGCAAAGCATATTGCATACAATAAAGAATTTGAATCTCATTCAAACACATGGACACATTCACAACCCTAAAACAAGGAATAGAGAAGATTTATTAACTCCCATGTGTGGGCTTAAGAAAACGCAAAATAGTCTGAATTAGCCAATAAAATTTCCCCAACACTTAGACAAATCCCGAATGTTTTCTGAAGAAGAGACTTCAAGCCTTCCTGCAGGGAAATGCTTTCTATCATAGACGTATAAACACTTTCTATTCGATAGATGAATTCTTAAAATGTGACATTACCATAATGAAGAAAAGTTTCGGACTTCCATTGTCTAAAGGTATGAAGATTTGAATCCTGAGAAAAGAAAAGATGAGTTATGCTGAAAAAACGAAATAAGTGATGAATAAAAATTAACTATTTTATCGAATCAAGAAGATTCGAGTATCAATAAATCAGGTTAGTATTAGTGTTAGTATATATGAAGTCGAAAAATGTAGATTTAAATGGGAGTTTAACTAGTCGATGAGCCTGAAAATAAGAAAAAATTGAATTAGAAATCAATAGCCTGAAAAAGAAAGGTTGAATTAGAAATCAATAGCCTGAAAAAAGAAAAGTTGAATAGCCTGAAAAAAGAAAAGTTGAATTAAAAATTAAAATAAAATGAATGAATAAAGAATTAAAATTATGAGAAAGATTCAAATCGAGTTTGTCACGACGTTTCGATTGTGTGTATCTACAATCGTCTTCAGGTGAGAACTAACAAAGTCCTGGGATACGGGGGTATTTATAGGTCAGCTATGGCGGGATTTTCCAGTTCAGTGAGCCGTAACCGGTTGATTCGGCTAATCAGCGGTTTCCATGTGTTGCGGATCTCGACGCTTGGTTGACTGAAAGCGTTATTATTCATTATGTATGCTGCTTCCTTGAATTTCCTCCTGAACCAGTGTTCTTCTCTATGGATGATTTCTGCCTCAGACCATTTGATGTTATGTTGGTGGGTCCACACATGTTCTGCGATTCCTGACTTGGTGGTTTCTCCTCGTTGGGTGTTTTTCTTGTGTTCGCCGATTCTGGTTTCCAGTGGTCTCTTGGTTTCTCCGATGTATGATTTGCCACATTCGCATGGTACTCGATAAACACAATTCTTGGAGTCACTGTTTTTGTTCGTTGGTCTGGTTTTGGTGAGTTGGCTGCGGATGGTGTTTCCAGATTTGAAGCAGGTCTTGATCTTGTATTTGGATCCAATCTTCTTGATTCTCTCTGACAATCCTTTGATGTAGGGAAGGCACAATGTTGGTTGTTGCGGTTCTTCTTCTTTTTGGATTATCCTCTGTTTCCTGCTCTTCAACGTCTGTTCCACCAATTTCCTTGAATAGCCGTTCTGGTAGAGGTCTCTCTTGATGTGGTCCAGTTCGGAAGTTAGGCTTTCCTCGTTGTTGCAGAGGCTGAAGGCACGATCAATCAGAGTTTTCACTATGCCCCTTTTCGTAGCTCCGTGATGGTTGGATCCATTGTTGAGATATTGTCCTGTGTGAGTTGGTTTCCTGTAAACAGAAGTTTGCCATTTGTTGTCTGTTCTCTTCACTTTCACGTCCAGGAAAGGCAATTCGTTTTGGGATTCTCTCTCGATGGTGAATTTGATGGAAGGTCTCACGTTGTTGAGGTGTTGTAGGAAGGTGTCCAGTTCGTCGTCTCCGTGGTTCCACACTATGAATGTGTCGTCGACGTATCGAGAGCGGTGATCCCATTGGTAGTCCTTCATCTTGAGTGAAGAAAGAGTCCTTAATCTGGAAGTAGCAGTTCCGAAGACAGCATTCTAGGAGATCCATAATTCCTTCTACTGGTATTGGACTCGGCAGGACATGGAAAACAAGCACAACCGCAAGTGGAAGAAGTTAGTGAAATCAGAGCACTCAGTTGGAAGCGAAGAACAGATCAACCACAACAAAGGAAACATCATCAACATGAGCTCCCGCCCACTCACTGAGATAGAGGAATCTCTTCTGAACAAAGGACTCAATTTCGCCATAACACCGAAGGATATACCATTATTGGAGATAATCAGCGCTGTGGAGACTACCACCTTATTCATCAACCAAATCCAAGCAGAGGAATTCAGATGGAAAGTGAGGGAACAACTGGATCGCGAACTAACACCTCCTACACCCAATATCAGCCGCGAGGAACAGAAGGCCTTAAACCATCTACGAAGAGACAACACCATCAAAATCCTACCGGCAGACAAAGGAAACGCTACCGTTATTATGGACACAGAACAGAGCAGAAAATTGAAGAGACTCTCAGAAAAGGAAAATACACCACGATCGCACGAGATCCCACTCCAGCAATCGAACGGAAGGTTTACCTCACTTTGAAGAAATATCAACTTTATTTTTCAGATAAGGAGAGATCATCGTTGACACCACATCACAGCAAACCACCTCACCTATATGGACTGCCAAAGATTCATAAAACAGACGTCCCACTCAGACCGATCATCAGCTCCAGAAATTCAGCCACCCACAAGCTATCGAGATTCCTACTACCGATCATCCAACCACTACAGGGAAACACTCCATCCTTCGTGAAGAACTCCAGGCACTTTGTTGAGATCCTAGAGAAAATTGAAGCTACACAAGGAGACCAACTCGTCAGCTTCGATGTAGAAAGCCTTTACACCAACGTTCCTGTCGGAGAAGCACTTCAAATAATCAAAACAAAACTTCAGAGCGACGAACACCTCGGAGATAGAACACCAATACCAGTAGAAGGAATTATGGATCTCCTAGAATGCTGTCTTCGGAACTGCTACTTCCAGATTAAGGACTCTTTCTTCACTCAAGATGAAGGACTACCAATGGGATCACCGCTCTCGCCGGTAATAGCGAATATATATATGGAATGGTTCGAAACATTCGCCATCGACCAAGCACATAAAAAGCCGCGAATCTGGTTGAGATACGTCGACGACACATTCATAGTGTGGAACCACGGAGACGACGAACTGGACACCTTCCTACAACACCTCAACAACGTGAGACCTTCCATCAAATTCACCATCGAGAGAGAATCCCAAAACGAATTGCCTTTCCTGGACGTGAAAGTGAAGAGAACAGACAACAAATGGCAAACTTCTGTTTACAGGAAACCAACTCACACAGGACAATATCTCAACAATGGATCCAACCATCACGGAGCTACGAAAAGGGGCATAGTGAAAACTCTGATTGATCGTGCCTTCAGCCTCTGCAACAACGAGGAAAGCCTAACTTCCGAACTGGACCATATCAAGAGAGACCTCTACCAGAACGGCTATTCAAGGAAATTGGTGGAACAGACGTTGAAGAGCAGGAAACAGAGGATAATCCAAAAAGAAGAAGAACCGCAACAACCAACATTGTGCCTTCCCTACATCAAAGGATTGTCAGAGAGAATCAAGAAGATTGGATCCAAATACAAGATCAAGACCTGCTTCAAATCTGGAAACACCATCCGCAGCCAACTCACCAAAACCAGACCAACGAACAAAAACAGTGACTCCAAGAATTGTGTTTATCGAGTACCATGCGAATGTGGCAAATCATACATCGGAGAAACCAAGAGACCACTGGAAACCAGAATCGGCGAACACAAGAAAAACACCCAACGAGGAGAAACCACCAAGTCAGGAATCGCAGAACATGTGTGGACCCACCAACATAACATCAAATGGTCTGAGGCAGAAATCATCCATAGAGAAGAACACTGGTTCAGGAGGAAATTCAAGGAAGCAGCATACATAATGAATAATAACGCTTTCAGTCAACCAAGCGTCGAGATCCGCAACACATGGAAACCGCTGATTAGCCGAATCAACCGGTTACGGCTCACTGAACTGGAAAATCCCGCCATAGCTGACCTATAAATACCCCCGTATCCCAGGACTTTGTTAGTTCTCACCTGAAGACGATTGTAGATACACACAATCGAAACGTCGTGACAAACTCGATTTGAATCTTTCTCATAATTTTAATTCTTTATTCATTCATTTTATTTTAATTTTTAATTCAACTTTTCTTTTTTCAGGCCATTCAACTTTTCTTTTTTCAGGCTATTGATTTCTAATTCAACCTTTCTTTTTCAGGCTATTGATTTCTAATTCAATTTTTTCTTATTTTCAGGCTCATCGACTAGTTAAACTCCCATTTAAATCTACATTTTTCGACTTCATATATACTAACACTAATACTAACCTGATTTATTGATACTCGAATCTTCTTGATTCGATAAAATAGTTAATTTTTATTCATCACTTATTTCGTTTTTTCAGCATAACTCATCCTTTCTTTTCTCAGGATTCAAATCTTCATACCTTTAGACAATGGAAGTCCGAAACTTTTCTTCACAACTCGAGACATTGTCAGCCACCTTCAAACAAAAATTACCATAATGTGATATGTTTTTCAATGTCTTCTCTCCAGATGTTTTGTTTTTATAGACGTGACGTATTGAGAATTGAATTGTTTTATTGTAATATTGTATGTATTGTACCCAGTACCAGACTTTGACCTGTGGAAACACGAAAGTGTAAAACATCAATAAACAATTTGAATTTGAATAAACAAAGATTTAGGGCCGTCAGTGACGTCACGAACGCTCGCCTCGCGTCGATCAATGTGCCAACATTGCGTCTTATGGCAATGAACCATCCTTCTCTAGTTCATCATTCTTGACTGGACCCGCCATTTCTCATGACCAACATCCAACAGGATGCCCTTTCTCGACCGAACAAATGAACAACTCAAGTCGTAGGTGACGCAAATCGATGACAACACGTTTGACGTGTTCGCGCCCAGCCAGGCCGCCATGGACGAGGCAGACGAGACGATCGAGAGGCTGCTGAACAGCGAGAGGGCGCCCGAGCTCGAGTTCGGCGGCATCTACAACGCCACGGTGGTCGAGCTGAGGGACATCGGGGTGATGGTCACCCTGTATGCGGGCATGCCGCCCGCCCTGTTGCACAACTCCCAGCTGGACCAGAGGAAGGTGGGTCCCGTTGGGGTTTCTCGTAGCCTTCTTCAGTAGATTCGCAAATGACGTTCAGGTTTTCACTTATATCACCCCTATAGAGCTTCAGTTATAGGGAACATAGATTAAGATCGTAACGCCAGAACGGTGAAAATCAGAACTACTCTATGGGTCATTCCAGTTTGTTTACATTGTCTGGAAGAATATCATCATTTCATTTCCTTTCAATATTTTCAAACTGTTTGCTTGGCTATAAAGATTTTTTCATTTCATCTTTCTATATTATGTAGTTCATAGTGCTTTACTAAGCAGTTTTGTGCATATATGGTTGTGTTTTTCTGGACAATATACCTATTAATTGAAAGTATAACTTCAGTTGAAAAGACTATCTTTCTGAAGATAGTATTTCAATAATCTTGATTATGGATTTACTTCAAATATGTAAGCAATCAAACAATAGTATATTAAGTATGGAGAACGGTAAGGGTTATACCGATCGAAGACAATTGTTTGGAGGAGGAGCGGAGCGACGACTCCAATTATTGCCTGAGATCGGTTACCCTTAACGTTCGACATGCTTATAACGTTTTTTGCACGATTGATACCATTACAAATTATAAAAATAAATTAAAATTAAGAGATTTTTTAACTCGACGATAAGTGAATTACTTACCGTCGAGTTGGAGTACTTACTGTCGAGTTGGATTACTTACCGTCGAGTTGCTAGTAAATGTACTGACGTAAAATCTGTCACGGAAAACAGTCAAAAATGATCAATCGTGCAAAAAATGATTTTAATAACAACATGATACTCATTGTCCTGTGTGAGCACCTACCTGAATAGTTAAAATAATCTTAAATTGGCCTATTAAGAAAACTTCAAAAACTTGTTTGTGTGCCAACATCTAATATTATTACATATTCTAAAAAATGTTGAAGTTTTTAACTATACTATTTCACACTTTTTGAAAAAACAATGAAAACGCCATGCAATTATAAATATTTATTGGTAAGTATAAAATGAATGAGAAAATACATTGTTATGTACTGAATTTCAAGTGTCTTCACTAAGATATCAGTAATAAACTACTCAATTACCTTGTCAATTACTAACAATGAAAAAAAATAGGTACATCGTTTTAATCCACACATATCTCCTGTCCAGCAACTCTTTTATTTTCAACTTGGGATTTTCCTGTATTTGGGGATGTGGAAAAACTTATTTCGGGTTTTTTTTTCTCGCCCAAGAGCAACAGTAAGGTACGACAACAATAATGATTCATAGTTTTTCCAGAATTATTTGAATTCCAACCAACAAATTACCACTTCACAAAAAGAAAATTGTATGGAAACCTTATGGCAACAAATGTAAACAAACGATTCTATGGCCCATGCGTTAGTTATATTCGTCAACGGTAGGGAGCTTATTGTATTACCGTTTTCAATTGAAGCTAGAGTGGTATTGGTAAGAAAATTTCACACCGAAATATTATTGAAATATGTGCGTTGAAGAGATAGGGAAAGTTCGACCTCGTAGTGGTTAGTTGATCGTACGGCTGTGTATAAACAATAAAATAAAATATAACTCTGACGAGATTGAAGGTTTGAGTCTTGTTTCTATTTTATTTACCGTGAGTTCCGTTAATCGAGAAATACAATTTTAATTTGATTATCATTTGACAATTTTCTTTTTCAGCCGCTACCGGTCCACTAGCCACTAAATCCGTATCAGCAATTGTGAAATATTATCGTAAATTGTGAATCAACAATTCAGTTCATCATTATTTACCGATACCGTCTGGATACATTAAATAATCATGACAGAAAACTCTGAACCACTGAGGTAAAGTTGTCATAAATATTGCACACCTGTTTCACCAATGACCATCGCTATTAGTATTTGAAGTTAGGTAAATGTGATTGTGATTCAACCTAGAAACGTCAAAAAATGTCCAGTGTAATTCCTAAGGAAGGGAGAAAAATTTCTGGAAATCGTTCTAGTTGCTATAGAAACGATACAAAATATAGGCTTTTAATTGGTCAAAAATGTTAGGTGTGAAATTTTCACTTACAATACCAGTAGAGCTTCAATTTATTACTGGAAATTTGTTCGAGAACTCGAATTTCCAACAAAATATTCGTGTTGGAGAAAACAATCACTGTTTTTAATTGAAGCTAGAGTTGTATTCGGTAAGAAAATTTCACAGCGAAATATTATTCAAGTCCATTCCAGTTAAGAATACAGTGGAATAGAGCGTTGACGAGATAGAGAAGGTTCGACCTTGCTTGCCATTGGTCTGTGAATGGAAGTGGTTAGTTGGCCGGGCAGCTGTGTATAAACAGTAGAATAAAATGAAAAGTCGACGAGATGTACAAGTTTTATTATATTATATTATTTATCGTGTTCCGTTAATCAAGATGTACAATTTCAATAGTCGCAGGACACGAATTTGATTCTCATTAACACCTGGCAGTTTTCATAGTCAGCCGTCCATCATTAAATCATTAATTCCATTTATGATTCACTATTATATTGAAATTCAATCTAATTATTTCATACATCTAACAGAAAGGAAGAGAAAATGACTCATAGATTGAAAAACAATTGCCCTGCCGGGGATCGAACCCGGGCTGGCGGCTTGAGATGTCGCGCTTTGAACCCGTTGGCTATTGAGGCTACTTGAAAATGTATGTCTATCCCACAGTTATAATACGTTATGAACCAACATAATATAGTCGAACTAATTTTTGCTTTATATTCAACTGACTGTTTTTTGAAAACTACCTACGACAAGTTTACTTACTTTGATATCTTCACCACGTCATTAATCTATCATATCATAATTCCTACTTTTTCTCGATTTCTCTGGTAGGAGGTTAAAATTCACAATGTTCGCACTTTCTGATACGTAAGGAGATGTGTTAGATAATTCACTGTCACCTTCATGCAACAGAATGATGAGTTCTTTTTCAACAATGATGGATGCAAGCGCAAATATTCTGTCGCTTAATGACATTTTTACCGCGCTCGAGTGGCAATGCTGTCACACAATGAGGTTCCTCGGAAAACTTGTGTAGAGATCTGAAAGCGTCAAAGGCTACTTTGTCATCCGTTTGTGGAAAAATAAATTTATATACAGGGTGGGGCAGCTCATACGACACGGATTTTTTATGAAAAAGCATGGAATATCAGGGATTATTTTCCGGTTGGCTATATGTAGAATTCTTGTTTTTATGATTTGAAATTATTTTGAACTGTACAGGTCGTTACAAAAAAATATACGCTTCAAACTTATGTTTTTTAATGGAATACCCTGTATTTCATTGCATTTTCAGATTCTCATTGAAGAGTTGATTTCATCATCGACCCATTACTCTTTGGGTCTAGCTAAAATGATTACAGATATATAGGGTGGAAAAAATCGTGATTTTTTTCAAATTTAGTAATATTTTGTGTCGAAACTATTCATTATTGGTCGAAATTCACAAAACAAACTTAATTATTCTCTAACTGAAAACAGCTCGATGCAATTTATGCATGGGTGAGCACAACTTTTATAGATGTTTCCAGCTTTCCAACAAATTTCCAACCTAATGCTTGTGAATCGCGAAAGTTAACGATTGGTTTACTAATCGTCTTGGTAGTCAACATATTTTCTAAAACTGAAATTCTTCGAATAAATGTCGCTATTGTAGTGCATAACATCACACATTGAAAACTCTCGTTGTTTCTCCAGAAGACGGGATTCTATCGGTTATAACGTTTCAACAGCAATTCGCGAAAATCCTATCCCAAATTCTGCTGAGCTAATTAGCAATCACATCAGAAAAAAAAAATTATGGAATAGTTTTTGGACATTATTAAACAATTCGCGTTATTCATAGATTGTCTCTCGCAAATCAGTTAGTTATATTACTCTGAAATGTTTCAAGTGACTTGGTTTCTTACGTTTTGACTTTTTACTTTCCATTCAAGGGCTGAGTAATATGCAAGAAAGAACTTCGTCTGACTTTCACCTTTAAACCGCTCGGAAACAGTTTCCAAAAACCAATATAGATGCGTTCCAAAGTTCATACATGTCACAAAATTATATTCCTGCCTTTTCTTTCTTTTCAAGTTCGAAATTAGGCGATCCTCATTTTCATAAACCAGGTTATGTTGATCGATATAATGTCAGGTCCAGTCATATAAGGATTTCACCTCGGAATGAGATATAATAAGCTGTAAACTCGTATGCACCTTCATTTTAGTGTTCTAAAAGTTGTCTCAATAGTCTCAAAAAATCTCGTGTCTGCGTCGTTAGTTATTCAAGGTCAAAGATCACAAATATCAGTTTTTTGCGATTATCGCGAATTCAGGGTTTCTGGGATTAATGGAAATCTTGATATTTTCCCGAAACCACAACGATACATGCAACGATGCCGTACGTTGGGCGAAAAATCATTGCCTTTCATTTATTTTGTACATATGTAAATGTATCTATGAAGGCTGAAAGGGTGTTGTCGAAAGATGTATAAATATCGATCCTATTCACTACACCAACTCACCTGACACTCATTTACGCATTTAGATCATCATCAGTAGGTAAATTATACCTATCGAGCACCGATTCCTTTGACCTTTACCCAAAAAATGTATGACATTCACGACTTGTTCCTCAGAATGTATGATTGCTAAGTTCTCAGCTTGTTTGAAAACTAGATGAGAAGAGTAAAATCTCTATAATCAAAATCATGACAAATTTTTTCATTATCCCTGTGGAACTCTCAGCTCTCACTGACATTGATCTTTCATTTGACACAGCCTCTAAAAACACTGCACATTTTTTTTCAGGTGGCTCATCCTTCAGC
Organism: Chrysomela aeneicollis; assembly: GCA_029955515.1. Classification (NCBI taxonomy): domain Eukaryota; kingdom Metazoa; phylum Arthropoda; class Insecta; order Coleoptera; family Chrysomelidae; genus Chrysomela; species Chrysomela aeneicollis. Next base: position 7,710,982 of record JARUHQ010000016.1, on the reverse strand, counting down.
CCTGGGACTACAAGTCGGTCAAGAATTACAAGTCAAATATTTTGGTAGAGATCCAGTTTCAGGATTGATGAGACTTTCTAGGAAAGTTCTGCAAGCTAATGTACGATAGCGAATGAATTATAGGTTTTTCCAATTGATAACAACTATTATATGAATATATTTTTAAATTAAAATAATAGAATTATTTTAACACCTTATCACTATGAAACGTCGCTTCCTAATGCAAGCTGACATATTTCTTTTGATATTTGATCATGAGTTCAATTCATATTCACAAAATTGCATTTTCTATTCAAAGATGTCCAGTGAACATATATTTGAGGTAGCAGTCCATATCATGTCCACAACTAACAAATGACAGATATGTCCATTTCAGGTGCACATCGAGTCGTCCATTTGATATCCAGAACATTATTTCATGTTCTTCACGTCTACATTTTCAATTTTTTCCGGAAACATACACTTCACCATTGCATTTATAAACAATATATCAAATTGACACAAGGAACCCTTTCATGTTTTGAAAAGTATTTTAACCGCCAACTAAGTTGTGAAGCAAAGGTGACCTTAGCGTGTCATCTGAAGCACTACTCGGCTGGTTATCGTTGAGAGTCCGAAGGATTGTAAACTAGGTACCAAGAATGTTTGGTTGGTCACCCATCTTCTCACGCTAAACGATCGATACTATAGAAATAAATGAATATTTCTAATAGCCGCCGGGATTCGAAACCGGGCTATCTGGACCATAAGCCAGCGATTCAACGCACTCGACCACCAGCCCAACCCAACAATGTTCAAGTAAATACTAATGTTTACAAAAATGTTAGTTTCATTATTTTAATTTCGTAAATGTGACGAGACGATTTTTAGTGCATTGATATTAAAACTCAACATAGGTGTTTCTTGATGAAAAATAAAAAAGCCATGAATTGGAAGAAAAATTTAAACAAAAATAGTCTTATTCAATTGAGGATATCAAACACAGTATGAATTTGAATGTCTGGTAGACCATGATCAGAAAACAACTACTTGGCAAATACCACGCGGAACATTGAATTATATCTGACCGGTTCCGGGCGTATTGGCCCTAATCAGCTCAGGTTAGTAAGCCGAGTAGAGACCCTGGAGTGGAGATCGCTGCAAGGACTACAATGTTCTGCGAAGTATCCGCCTGGAAAGTAGTTGTTTTCAACTCATGTTCTACCAGATATTCAAATTATGTTTGATATTTTTATCATCTTCGAGCTCCTTATCGAAAATTCGAAAGTTGATTTTTGTTTTGTTTCAAATTTGCAGATGTGGCACTCGAACATATCGACTTATTTGGGCTCTTTATTGTGAATCAAATGGTGTCTCTTGAGACTGCTCTTTCGTTTTGCTTCATATGTGCAAATATTGCATTTGAACATCTCGACATCTTCGGGCTTTTTGTGAACCAGGAGGTGTTTCTTGACGTTGCTCTTTATATTCGTTTGATATGTGCAAATTTGGCACTTGAACATCTCGACATCTTCGAGCTTTTTGTGAATTATCAGGTGTCCTTTGAGGTGGCTCTTTTGGTGTGCAACATATGTGCAAATGTGACACTCGAACTTTTCCATATCTTCGGGCTTCCTGTGAAGCAGAAGGTGTTTTCTGAGGCTGTCCTTCAGTTTCAATTTATTTCCGCAGATGACGCACTCGAACATCTCGACATCTTCGGGCTTCTTGTGAATCAGAAGGTGTTTTTTGAGTTTGTCCTTGTGTTTATATTTATTTCCGCAGATGAAGCACTCGAACACCTCAACATCTTCGGGCTTTTTATGAATCAAAAGGTGTCTTTTGAGGCTGCTTTTTTGTTTTGATTTATATGTGCAAATATGGCACCCAAACATCTCGACATCTTCAGGATGCTTGTGAATCAGAATGTGTTTCTTGAGGTTTCCCTTATGTTTTGCTTTATATTCGCAAATATGACACTCGAACAACTCGATATCATCGGGCTTCTTGTGACTCAGGAGGTGTGTTTTGAGGTTGCTCTTTTGGTTTGACTTATATGTGCAAATGTGGCACTCGAACATCTCCACATCTTCGGGTTTCTTGTGAATCTGGAGATGTGTCTTGAGGTTGCTCTTTCGGTTCGTTTTATGTGTGCAAATGTGGCACTTGAACTTCTCGACATCTTCAGCTCCTGAAAAATACTTTTATTCAAGTTCTTTCCTCTGATTGCCTTAATATTCTATGAGAAACATTTGTTGGTTACAACTGAAAATGTGAGTAATTAAGGATGTTCCAGAAACTACGAGGATTTCAAGGGTCTTGGCGAATATTAAGTAATTTTTTCCTTAAAAAAAATAGTACAACTTTTGCGAGAAAATTGTGTTGAATTGAGCGAAATATGTTACTTCACTTAATATGGCCAAATGAAGACGAGCTATTGAACTTCTGTGCGCAAGCGAAAACGGATCAGAGTGGCTGAAGAAGTCGATGATTTCTCTGAAAATCGCATGGACGAGTTAGTTCCAATAATAATGTTACGATATTTCTACTTGGGTACTTGAATTTGAAACACTCAGTACAAAACTGAACAATTTATTTCACTAAATACAACTTCATAAACACTTAGTTAAATCATAACTATATTCGCTTTTCTCAATGTTCATTGCTTTCTTTCTAAACTAAACTCTTTCCAAACTATAACTGACTTGTCGGCGAAACCGCGGTTCTTATATAGGTAAAAACATCATTGTCCAGAAATAACAGGAATTAACTGGTATTTTTCATATTCGACGGCAATGAATCATCCGCTAATTATAGCGGTGCGTCTGCGACCGATGCCTTCGGAGTGGGTCACGCGTCGAGATGATGATTTCCGGCCTTCTCGGAAATGCCAGCAGTTCGTAACAATAGTACCTATAGTCACTCTTGAGACCGTCTCCGTGGTCGAATTAAAATATTTATTTCTTCATAAATCTCATAGTAGTACTGAGATCTCCACATCTCGGTTGACTTCTCTGCACTGATGAAGGCCAAGCCAATAAGCCCGAATCCGGTCTGTAGGTTATTTTGGCGTACCTGTCCCACTTTTATCTTTGCCGCATGTTAGGCGGAAATAAACACTTACACAGGGGCGTAGCTACCGCCGTATCAGCCGTATCAATTATGCGGGGCCCCCTGGCCACGGGGGCCCCCGACGTGCGTCAGCAAAAATCAATGAAAATTTCCCAATTTCCCGCGTAAAGCGTGCGTTCAAACATTGGCAACCCTACATCAGTTATCGCGGGCTGCTGGATTTCCCAGTTATTTTTTTAAATGGAACACCTCATATATTTCATCACTATTAGATAGAAAATATTTTTCTGATTACAAATATAAATACATCTATCATGTTATCTCTCATAGATTTCAAGATATTTTAAGTTGATATTTAGATTGCATGGGGATTTTTTCATCTAATTAGGATATAGATGATCAGGGTAGCCATGGAAATAATTGAAATATTTGTTGTCGAATTGATATGTCAGTTATTTGTGAGGTTATTTGTCATAATGGATTTTAGTGATAGGGAAAAATATAATATACTATAAGTATATTCGGAAAATGATCAAAATGTCATAGCCGCTCAACGGAAATATAGAGCAGAATATTTGAAAATCATTTACAACAAATATATTTTTTTAATTATTCCGAATCCGAGAGAATCCAGATGAAATCTGAATATATACGTCAAATATCTCGAAATATTTGATAACATACCTATATTTCAATTATTTTCATAGCTATTTCGACCATCTATGTCCTATTAAGCTCAAAGAATCAGTATAAAATCTGATTTTCAACGTTAATTATCTCGAAATCCGAACATGATATATGTAGATATATTTGAAATCACAAAAATATACTCTATCCAATAGTAACAAAATATATAGGGTGAAAAAATATATCTGGTGCACATAACTTTTTTCCTAGATCTTCGATTGTTTTTCTGTTAACATATATAAAATCTATAAGAAAAATTACATAAGATCATGTTTTGGAAAAATAAATTAAGAGGAGGTTCAAAATATACGTGTCATACGATGATAAACCACGGAAAGCAGTGTTTATTGACTTGTTTGATTCAATTGTGCATTTAATTTGTAATACCTACAATATAAACAATTGTTTTTCTTGTTTAGTATAGTATTTGTAGCGATTTTTAAAAAACAGAAACTTTAGAAAAACTGAAGTCATCATTAGCTATAAATGAATTAATAAATCAGTTTGCCGAAAAAAAGGCAAGGACAGTGTATATTTAATTTGAATTGTTTGTAAAAATTTAGGAAAAAGGGACAAATAGATAATTATGATGAAAATTTCTTTTAATTTTATGCAATTTTTTTGAGAAATCTTTACCCTTAATAAAGGCCTCCAAACAAATTTTTATATGGGGCCCCACCAAGGCACGCTACGCCACTGCACTTGCATACTGTATTTACTTAGTGAATCGGTGCATAGACTACGAGTAGATGTAATTCAATGTTATGTGTGGTATTCGCCAGGAAAGTAGTTGTTTTCTGCTAGTAAGTAGTCTACCTTTTTTATTTGTCTTTTGCTTTACTTTTCCTTTGTTTCAAATAACCTAACGAAGCAACGAAAGTGTATATATTGTATAAGCAGAACAAATGAACGACATTTACGTCAGCGTTCCACAAAAAGAGCTAGGTAAAAACAATCTCAAACATATGATGAATGAAACTCAGTGTATAATGTCATATTGTTAGCTGTATATCATTCTAGACGACAAACTCAACTGGCCAATATGAACACGGAGCTGTGTGTGAACATTTCATGATGCATATTTCTATTGAGTATGAACAATTTGTAGCCGCTTATTTCCAGTAATTATTATCAACGTAGTATATTTTCTTTCATCCTCGAATTGCTTATGAGATATCTCTTCGGGAAAGTAGTGTTAATTAGGTTTTCCTTCTACAAGAATGTGTACTGGTATAGCAATTCGTGGTTCGAAATAATAACAAGTTGTTACTTTAAACAATAAAACTAGAACACCGAAAAGTAGACCAGGACAGCTCACCTTGATGAAATATAAATATATCGTTTGATATCAATAATTATACATAAGTTGTTTAGGATAACATTATATGATAGTGATATAAATCATAACCATTTAGATTTGTGTAGCAGTCTACAGAATACCTTATCCAATAGAAGATATTTATATCTGAGATGTTTTATTTCAAATATCCATAGTAGAGAACCTGAGATAAAAGTATAAGTTTATCACAAATGATTTCCGGTGTAGATAGACTCCTGCCGGAGTAGACCACTTTTTCCATCTTTGAAAATTATGAAAGTGCCTTCTATATATTATGTTTATACTGTTTGGTTAAAATATTTCTTAATTTAGTTAGATAATTATGCTCTGTATGTTTTGTTTAGAAAAACAAATAAATAATATGTACCTATGTCTTCGGGGTTACATAATAACAGGAAAGAGAGTAATTCCTGAAGTGAAATGTAATAAAGAATATTCCAATAAATATTGTGAAAGTGTTATTCGCCTAACATTATTATGTGAGTTCCATGAAGTTACTTTCGGAAGTGAACCTGACATTTGAGAGTGCTTGTCAAATGGCTACTAGCTTTGAGTTAGCCGATCACCAAACGAAGATGTTTCAACCAGAATGTGTGAAGAGCCTTTCGAATTCGACGAATCGTGAATACAAAAATAAAGATACACAATATTCCGTAAAAAAAGGACCATCGTCATCGGGTTGTCTATCCGGCAGTGTGTCAAGGTGCAGGTGTTATAGAAGTGGTGAAGCTTATGATCCCTCAACATGTCCAGCAGTAGATTGGGAATGATTCACGTGTAGAAGAAAAGGGCACACTTCCCATCTGTTTTCCGAAAGAAGAATGTCAATAATTTGGAAGATCAATTTGACGAAAAAAATGAAGTTCTGGATGATCTATCGCAGTTGCGATTCGACTAAGAAGATGACATTGTATACTTAAGGACTAGATAGTAGTATCACCTTATGGGGTTTTCATTGGATTTAAAAGGAGGCTAAATGTAGATGGCAGGTCCAATGTCCATCGGGGAAGGCCAGCAATTTCATTGGCCGATTTATGGTCGAGAATCGCTTTTAGCTCAAGTCGCCTGATCCGCTGACCTGCTTGAGTTGAATTGTCGATTATTTTGCAGATGCCAGGTCCGAATTTGTTGGAATTTGAATAGCTTATTTCTTGTGCTTTCAAGTGTCGTGACGAATTATCTCATAGTGAATTAGTGGTTCTTGTTTAATATTTTTTCGTTTGTATTTGTTGAATATAACGGGCATTTATAGACTGGTTTAGGACACTCAGATCAGACATTATGTATCTGGCTCACTTTTCACTTCGTAATATGTAATAGGTACTTAAAATTCGCGACACTTGCAAACTAACTGGTGTAAACTGAGAAGACTTTCAAGCCAAGTTACTTTTACAAACACTGTTGACCTTCACTTTCAGCCTGAGAACTAACTATTGCAATTGTATATCGACAACTTGCAAAAATGGACAAAGTATGATTCTGATGTCTGTCGACAAAGAATCCGCTACTTAAAAGTCCGTTAGCTTCAAAACCGTGTAACCACGGTATAACTGAACTTAACTCTTTCGATTCATGTTTGTGACTGCTTTCGATTGATGGTTATTTTTATATCAAACCTAACCCATTGTATCTCTCATAGCGGCAATCCGACAAAAGAACACGTGCACAATATTGTGTCACCGAGCCTCAAATTATTGACTTCGTTTTTCTCATTGATAATAATGATATGCCTTTAATTTCTTTATGTCGGCACCTTTTTGGTTCATTTGTTTATAAATTCTTGGCTTCATCATTCTAGTTGATGATAAAAGAAGTTGACCAGTAATTTATATTTTCGGCTCGTTTGAGCTTCATCCGATTATGACTTAATATAGGCCGCCTGCAGTTAGGACGAGGTATTTGATCTTTGATTACTTTTCACAATCATGATACATCATTTTCGTGCGTAGTACACCAAGACTTCGTGCGAAGTTAATCAGTTTCCTGGGAGCTAGGTTCCTGACATCGGAGTCCTCTAAGAAGGCCCTTCCAGGAACTTGAGCCTCTTGCAGGACGGTGCTTGGCATTCGCAAAGAAAAAGTTCTGCAGTTTCAGCGAAGTTCTCGCAGTAGCGGCAACTATCACTTTCTGTTTTATCCATCTGTTTTACCCATCTTTCTGAAGTGATACCTCAGAGGGCAGTGTCCAGTGAGGAGTCCCGTTTCCAGTTTCAAGTCTTTTTTGTACAACTCGAGAAGCTGTTTAGCTTTCCTTGGCGAAAGGCTCACTAGCCTTTTCGCTTGTCTTTGTCCTGACACTTTATTCTAGTGAGATTTCATTACATCTGCTTCCCAGCGTCGGAACTCTTTCCTCAGGGAGTCCACTGAAGGGTTTTGGGCCGAGAAATTGTGCCACTTTTTTGGCAAGGCAGTCTGCTTCCTCGTTGCCTTCAACTCCCTTGTGACCTGACACCCACATCAAAGTGACCTGGTTGTTCGCTGCCAGTTATCTCAGAGTTTGTTTACAGTCCCGAGTCAGCTTAGTCTCACGAGTGTATGACTTCATAGCTTTAAGTGCTGCATGGCTATCTGATATAGAATATAGATTTATGCCCTTCGAGTATCCTTTTCGAGGCACCCCTGGGCACATATCTAAAGCATGTACTTCTGCTTGAAAGATGGTTGGGGTCTTACCAAGAGGTTTTGAGAGGCTGAAATTCAGCCCTGTAACTTCCACTCCATCCCTTTCATCCATCTTGGATCCATCAGTATACCACACTAATGCATCCCTTCTCAGTTGAGGTCCGTTCTCTGTACAAATTTGGTGGTTGTTTATGACTACTTCAAACTGCATTTCGAAGTCGTACCTAACTGTCGGTTTAGACATGAATTCCAGGGAAATATTTTCCAAAATCTTCAAGGGTCAAATCCGACTTCCTAATTTGAGATTTAGTGTCTGGCTCAGTCTGAAGGCACTGATTGCTGCTTCTTTTATTACACACAGGTGCAATGGTGGAAGGTTCAGCATTACCTCTAACAATGCAGTGGGGTACGTGAATATTGCCCCTGTGATTCCCAGATAAGCTAGCCGCTGCACTTTCTGCAGATTGACTCGTGCCGAAATTTGTTGCATTTTTGGCCACCATATGTCCATGGGTTTGATGATCGTTCGGTATGACCAATAGATCATTTTTGGTTTCAGACCCATGTCTTGCCAAAGACTCTGCGGCATCTCCAGCTTGCCGCTATAGCTCTATAAATATTGTGGTTGAGTTAGTTGTTCCACGTCAGTTTTTGGTCGATTATCACGCCTAAATATTTAACTTCTTTGGTGAGCTGGATTCCATTCAGAGTTGGGGCTTCAAGTTCATACTTTCGCCTCTTGGTAAATGGAACCAGCACTGTTTTGCTATAATATTGACATTGAGTCCTTCCTCTGCGCACCAGCTTCTGATTGTGTTTAGGGCTACTTACATGCGATTGGAAATTATCCTGTAATGTTCAAGGTTAGGTTAGGTCTATGCATCAATTTTCATAAAGATAACCTGTTTTTCGTGAAATAACCAATAAAAAAGCTTTTCGTATGGTGCGAACTTAAGCAATTTATTCCAATAGTTTTTTAATTGCAATAACAATTAATCTTTAAATACTATACTTTCTATACGATGAAATAGTTTCACTTCAAATGATGTACAAGAGTTTTGATCTTGAACATTGACTCCTTTTTATTTGTGAACACTTATACTAGAAGATTAGACTATCTATCGATATCTGTGTAAAGGAGACGTGTTTCTTGATATTACTCGAATATCTCGACATCGTCGGGCTTCTTGTGTATTAGGAGCAGGTGTTTTAAGGTTGATCTTTTGTTCTGCTTCATAGGTGCAAATATGGCACTCGAACATATCAACTTATTTGGGCTTCTTATTGTGAATCAGAAGGTGACTTTTGAGATAGCTCTTTAGTTTTGCTTTATATGTGCAGATATGGCATTTGAACATCTCAACATCTTCGGGCTTTTTGTGAACCATTAGGTGTTTAGTGAGATTGCTCTTTACGTTTGTTTGATAGGTGCAAAATTGGCACTCGAACATCTCGACATCTTCGGGCTTCTTGTGAATCCGAAGATGTCCCTTGAGGTGGCGCTTTTGTAGTGATACATATTTGCAAATGTGGCATTCGAACTTCTCCACCTCTTCGGGCTTCTTGTGAATCAGAAGATGATTCTTGTGGTGATTTTTCCATTTTGATTTATATTCGCAATTATAGCAATGAAACATCTCGACATCTTCGGGCTTCTTGTGAAGCAGAAGGTGTTTCTTGAGGCTGTCCTTCAGTTTGAATTTATTTCCGCATATGACGCACTCGAACATCTCGACATCTTCGGGCTTCTTGTGAATCAGAAGGTGTTTTTTGAGTTTGTCCTTGTATTTATATTTATTTCCGCAGATGAAGCACTCGAACACCTCAACATCTTCGGGCTTTTTGTGAATCAAAAGGTGTCTTTTGAGGCTGCTTCTTAGTTTTGATTTATATGTGCAAATATGGCACTCAAACATCTCGACATCTTTAGGATGATTGTGAATAAGAAGGTGCGACTTGAGGTTGGCCTTACGTTTCGCTTTATATGTGCAAATATGGCACTCAAACATCTCGACATTTCTGGGATTATTGTGTATCAAAAGGTGTGTCTTGAGGTTTCCCTTATCGATATTATCAGGCTTCTTGTGTCTCTGTAGGTGTGTTTTGAGGTTGCTCTTTTGGATTGTTTTATATGAGCAAATTTGGCACTCGAACATCTCCACATCTTCGGGTTTTTTGTGAATCAGGAGGTGTGTGTTGAGGTTGCTCTTTCGCTTTGTTTTATATGTGCAAATTTGGCACTTCAACATCTCGATATCATCGGGCTTCTTGTGAATCAGGAGGTGTGACTTGAGGTTGCTTTTTCGTTTTGTTTTATATGTGCAACTTTGGCACTTGAACTCCTCGACATCTTCAGCTCCTGAAAAATATTTTCATTCAAGTTATTGCCACCGATTGCCTCATTATTCTATGAGACATATTTGGTAGTTTCAATTGAAAATATGAGTAATTAAGGAGGTTTTCTAAAAAATATGGGGATTTAAAAGAATCGAAGACTTTTAATTTATCAAAACGTATTTTATATACTGTTCCAAAAATAAAAACACGGATATTATCCAGAAAAAAGTAGCAACTAAAACTACTGTTTTTCAAATATATCACTGAATTTCACTATGAATTTGATTATATGAATCATTATAAAGAAAAACAAAGTAAGTTACATTTGGATAGTTTTTCTATGTCAGATATCGATATCGTTTTACACAAAATTCTTCTTGTCTCGCATTTAAATTTTTCATCCAAATGTTACTCATTTCCTGAACACCGGAAGTCATTATCTCGGCGGCTCACGTCTGGATGATTTATGGCCTCGCGATAACATCGGTCGCCGACATACTTAATTAGAGTACAATAACGGATGACTCATAACCGTCGCAGTTTCAGTCAGTGTTAGTTTAGAAAGAGTTTAGTTTAGAAATAAAGCTAGTATTGTGAACATTGAGATTTGTAAAGCGAATTTCGAAGTGATTTGAGTAAGTGTTTATTGAGTTGTATCTCGAGTGTTTAGTGAAATAAATTGTTCAGTTTTGTACTGTGTTTTGAATTCAAGAACTCAAGTTGGAATATCGTAACAGTGGTGTCAGAAGTGAGAATTTGTGTGACTTGAGATTTATGGTGAATACTAGGAGTACATCATACGATAAGTTGGTGTAAAAGATGCCTAGTTTGTGAAGCGAGCAAAGGCACTAAAACATGATCTAGTGGTGAAATGAAACAGTACCATGTGCTCCTTTTGAAAGGATAGCCATCGACGTAGCTGGGCCATTTCCGATGACAAATGACAGCAGCAAATACATTCTAGTTGCTATGGACTACTTCAGTAAATGGGTTGAAGCTTATGCAATGCCTAATCGATAAGCATCCACAATTGCGAGAGCCCTGGGGGACAACATGTTCTCGCGATTCGGAGTACCAATGGAGCTATATTCCGATCAAGGAAGAAACTTTGAATCAAACTTATTCAAGAAAGTTTGTGAACTGATGGGAATCAACAAGACCAGGACTACTCCTCTACATCCACAGTCAGATGGCATGGTTGAAAGGTTCAATCGGACTATGGAAGAACATATTTCCAAAGTAGTAGAGGAGCATTAGAAAGACTGGGATCGACATCTTCCACTATTCTTGATGGCCTATACAGCAGCTGTTCATGACTCTACAAAGTTCTGTAACATGGGAGATTTGTTTCTGAAGTGTTTCTTTCGTCTGCCGCATGGTGTCGCCACTTCTAAGTGTCTCTTGGTCAAATAGGCGCGACGAAAATGCATTGGGACAGGCAACGCTTCGAGTAGAGATCTCACGGTCTCTACTCGGATAACTACCCTGCACTGATGAGGGCCAATAAGCCCGAAACCGGTCTGTAGGTTGCTAAGCGTGCCTGTCCTGATGTGAATTTGTCACATCTTAGGGAGAAAGAAACCTTTGCGATCTGCATTCACAGTGTGAATCGTTGCATGGACTACGAGCAGATATAATTCAATGTTCTGCGTGGTATTTACCAGAAAAGTAGTTGTTTTCTGCTCGTAGTCTACCAGACATTCATTTCAATCTATGTTTGATATTTTTAATTGGATAGTCTATTTTCTCTTTCACATACATTATCATCACGATTCGAATATACCTATTGTACAAATAACTAGTAATGAGCATTCTCGTATAATTAAATACGGAATCACTGAATTGTCTGTGATTACAATATGGCTACTAGCCTATTTATTCCTATTTCGAAAAATTCACTGACTTGTCATATGGCAAGGTCGATTCCATTACTTCTTGATTTATTGTGTTGCATATATCGTGCTGTCACGAGAGGTATTCACAATGAAATATCAAATATATTGTGTCCAAGATAAGGATGAACATCATGGGGATCCACAATGTTCAACAATAATTATTGCCTTTTCAATTCTTATTATTTTAGGTTGTGTTAGTTACATTAAATATGCTGTTGAAAAACTATTGAAAATATTTTTTTCTTAATAAAAAAAGATAAACAAATTTCGACGTTGCATTCGCAATAAAAAATGCTATATCATACAGAGTGTAGTTTTTGTGCAACAGAAAAAAACAAAGTAGATGATGGTTTCTTCGAAACGAAACGTTGTACGGAGATTTTGTGAACGCCATTTTGTGGAGCTGAAAAAGTGGCAATGAGAAAGTGCCTTTGGTTTTTACAAAACTTTTCAAATAAATTCAGGAAAAATAAAAATCATACTGTCAAATTTTGTTTTTTTTTTCGAATATCTCCGAGAGTAGGCAACATTTTTGGGATTTCTCAACATCTTCAATGGGTAAATTTTTGCATATTTGAGCTAGTTTTTTTATATACAAATCAGAAAATCGTTAGAAAAAACTTCTCTTCAACATACTCCCACCTTGAGTTGTGAAACGTCAGAGGAATAACTTAATTCAAAATCACTATAATGTATTTTTCTTGTGACAACAGGTTGTATCTCATGTGAAAGTGATGGTTTTTCATCTCTTTATTCTTTATTTTCACTCGATTCTTCATTTCATGTTTCTTCTCTTTCTCTTCTCTAATTTTTTTAAGAGCATTCAAATCGATTTCGTTATCCCGATTACTGATTTCAAGAGGATACATTCTTTGCACAGGTCTCAATAATGAGCCCATCGTAGCTGTTTTCAAACGAACTACTCGGATTGTACCATCTCGACCTATAATAATTTCTTCTATACGAGCAAGTGGTCAATCTGAACGTTTTTTATTGTCCAATCCAACCAGAACTACATCTCCTATTCTGATATTGTTGACATTTTTTCCTTTCGATAATAATTTAAATTTTTCAAAGATATTATGTTCGAAATCTTCTTCGCAAATCTTCTTTGAGTTTGAGTCTGTAGATACCTCAACTTTTTCCTTAGATTAGTGGCTTCTACATCCGGTACACCGATTTTCCGAATTTCATGTAAACTACGCAACACTAATTACGTCGCACCCCAAAATGATGCCCCTGTTTGAATTGGAATAACTTTTTTCTGCTTTGTTCAATTTGAATTCTGTTTAAACTGTTCGCTAGCTCAGTCATTCAGCATTGATCTCGCACTTCTTCGATACATATGGTTATGTCCTTAAAATTGCTACAGGATGTTTTTTGAAACTGTGCAAAATTTCGGAATTTTCAAAATGATCCCAAATGAAGAAAAACATTGTTTTTTCAATTTTAACAGCGGAGGCATGAAGATGATCTCAATGACTTCAGACATTTTCATAATGGTCCTTTTATCTCTTTTATTTACAGAGTGATCTCAAAAAATCGATTTTTTGGTTTTCCAGTCATAACTTTTTTCCACGTCAACCGATTTTCAAAATCTCTGGCTCATTTTGAAGCTAAAACCTCAGATGAAGCGATATACAGATCAGAATTGACCCAAAATGAACATTCAAGACTGAGGGTCTCCTCAAAGATGACCCAAATCTAAAACACCCTCTAAATCCCAGCAGGGATGAGAATTAAACGAAAATCAACTTGTTTTCGGAAGGATCATTCATTCTGGATACGTTCAGATCCTTTCAGTTTTCAGTAGTCGAAAATTATGCATGAATAAACCCAATTGAAACGACATGTTTCCGAAAAAAAATCAGACCATTGTTCGCCTGAAATGCATGGCCCGTAACCAACGTAACGAAAATCACAATAAGTGACTGACAAGTCAGGTTAATTAGACGTCAATTTTGATTCTGGTAAGAATAAATTACTCGTTTCAATGCCGCATCTAAAGCCCGACCAGCTGGAACTGATTCATCAAATGGCAGAACGAGGATTATCCAACCTCCAGATTGCCAATCTGCTGGGAACAACAGTGAGATCTGTCCAAAGGGCCCACTACCGAGCTAACGCTGGGGATATTCAATACCGACCGAGGGGGCCAAGAAGGGGCACAACAAGAAGAACAACTCCTGCTCAAGACCGCCTCATCGGAAGATCGGTACGGAGGACCCGGACTTCAACCGCCCCCAAAATTCGTCGAGAATTAATCGATGCAACCGGTGTACAGGTTTCTAGTCAAACAATCCGACGCCGGATCCATGATATTGGCTTGCATGCAAGAAGACGAGCAGCCTGCCCCTTACTGAAACCTGTACATCGAGCAGCAAGGCGATTGTGGGGACAAGTACATCGAAACTGGGGCATAGCAGAGTGTGTTTACGGATGAGAGTAGGTTCAACTTGTTTCGAAAGGATGGGCGCATGTTAGTATGGAGAGGAAGGAATGAACGGTTCCTGGAAGAGAATATGGAGGCAAGGGTGGCTTTTGGTGGTGGAGGCGTGACTGTGTGGGGTGGAATATCGAATAATTGGAGGAGTGAATTAGTGATTTTGAGAGGAGAGAGTATGAATGGTGAGAGGTATAAAGATATGTGTTTGAGGGATATCGTGGTCCCTTACGCCGCAAATATAGGCGAAAACTTTATTCTCGTTGATGACAATGCGAGACCGCATAGGGCTCGCACTGTCAACGAATTTTTGAGGGATCACGGTATAGAGAGATTGGACTGGCCACCTTTGTCTCCGGATATGAATCCGATAGAGCATGTCTGGAGTCGTATAAAATTGAAATTGAAAGAAAGAGAAGGCCGAATGGAGAATTTGGATGACTTGGTGACTGCGGTACAGCAAGAATGGGCGGCTATTCCCCAGGAATTCATCGGAGGTCTGATAACCAGTATGCCGAATAGGGTCGAAGAAGTGGTTGCCAAGAGGGGAGGACCCACTAAATACTAATTTTTTTTCATGTACTGTTATCCAAGTTACCATTTCTTCTTCTTATTGATTATTAAAAATTCAATAAAACTTGTTTTCTTGCTCTTGCTTACTTACACAATCAATGCTATACGATTGAAAGAAAAACCGCTATTGTGGAATGAGCCTCAGCTGATCAGGATTGTCAGTCACTTATTGTGATTTTCGTTACGTTGGTTACGGGCCATGCATTTCAGGCGAACAATGGTCTGATTTTTTTTCCGAAACATGTCGTTTCAATTGGGTTTACTCATGCATAATTTTCGACTACTGAAAACTGAAAGGATCTGAACGTATCCAGAATGAATGATCCTTACGAAAACAAGTTGATTTTCGTTTAATTCTCATCCCTGCTGGGATTTAGAGGGTGTTTTAGATTTGGGTCATCTTTGAGGAAACCCTCAGTCTTGAATGTTTATTTTGAGTCAATTCTGATCTTTATATCTCTTCATCTGAGGTTTTAGCTTCAAAATGAGCCAGAGATTTTGGAAATCGGTTGACGTGGAAAAAAGTTATGACTGGAAAACCAAAAAATCGATTTTTTGAGATCACTCTGTAAATAAAAGAGATAAAAGGACCATTATGAAAATGTCTGAAGTCATTGAGATCATCTTCATGCCTCCGCTGTTAAAATTGAAAAAACAATGTTTTTCTTCATTTGGGATCCTTTTGAAAATTCCGAAATTTTGCACAGTTTCAAAAAACATCCTGTAGCAATTTTAAGGACATAACCATATGTATCGAAGAAGTGCGAGATCAATGCTGAATGACTGAGCTAGCGAACAGTTTAAACAGAATTCAAATTGAACAAAGCAGAAAAAAGTTATTCCAATTCAAACAGGGGCATCATTTTGGGGTGCGACGTAATTAGTGTTGCGTAGTTTAGAAACATAGCAGGTGTTAACGGAACCAGATCTCTACTATCTTCATCAAAATAAGTTAATGGTCGTGAATTTACCACTGATTCAGTGTTACAAATCATTGTATAAAGTTCTTCATATGTTATAGATGCCTTACCTAGGACTACGTAAAAGATCTTTGATGATTCTTATTAATCTCTCCCACCAACCACCCAACCATGCAGCAGTTGGAGGATTGAATTTCCATTCGATTCGCTGGGCTGAACTATAGGTTATTATATTATCCCAGTTCAAGTGCCAACGAAATTTGTACCATTATCACCATAGATAGTGGAAGGTATTCTTCTTCTAGCTACAAATCTTCGGAAGGACTATAGAAATATTTCTGTAGATAATGATGATAAAAATTCCAAATGTACAGCCCTGTAGATCGCACATGTGAAGAGGCAAATCCAAACTTTGTCACCTGATCGAATGTAGAGTGGACCCGCAAGATCTACACATGTGACTAGGAATACAGATGCGTTTCTCACTTTATCTCTTGGCAAATGTACTGGTGAAACTTCGGCTGATTTTCCATTATATCTTTATTTACATACAACACATTTCGTAACTATTGATCAGTAGTATCCAAAACCTCTCTCTCAATAAACCCAGCAACATAAACTTTAACAAGAAGATCAGTAAATGAGCTATACCGATACTAGACCAATTTGACCACTTTTTCTATGTTAATTCCCATAAGAAAATTTCAGCTCGAAAATATCGAAATTGTATCATTTTCATTCGTCAGTCGGCAGAGTATTGTAAGTGTGTTATAAGGAGGGTAACGGATTATAGGAATTATCCTGAGGAGGAGGAAGGAGGAAAAAAATATAAATATATATATATATATTTATTCATTCATTCAAAATAAAATACAATATCATTCTAGAGATATATAATTCAAATCCTTGGATGATCATCGATTAAATAGTGTCCCCATGGTGAAGTTTCATCGGTTCCAGGAATGATATACCTTTTATCATCGTTTGGGCTGAGAGCAATCTTCTCTTGCATGATGGAATAAACTTGATGTTTATCAGACCTTATCAAATTTTGAGTAATAGTTTTCTGCTTCCAATTATCCAAACACTCAACATAATCAGCAAAGGTTATTCTCGTTTTTACTACAGATGACTTTACACCTTTTGCCTTTTTAGTTACACCGAGATTTTTCAAGATATTCTCGATTTCAAAATCATCATATTCCCTTTCCGTGGTGGTTGAAATTTTAGTTGAATACAGCTTAGATCTCAAACCGACGTAACCAATCAACGGGACTCCGTTGTGTTCGTCCTTCATCATTCCCAGTACCTTCTTATTAACTTGTGGAATATTAAAAATGTTGGCTGGATGATAATCGGAAGTATCGAAACGTTGATGACAATCTCTCCTAATTATTTAATATGGATCTTGACTCCTAATTTCATAGATTAGGCTATCAGTATCAGTGTAAAGAACAGAGCAATCAGGAAATACGCTAGCCATATAGTCGTAGTGGAAGTTGTATAAGGCAGGGACCCGGACCCATACGAGCTATCGGTTCCGGTTCGGGTCCAAAGGAAATTGGAAATTTCGGTTCCGGTTAGGGTTCGGGTCCAAAGGAAATTGAAAATTTCTGTTCTGGTTCGGGTTCGGGTCCAGAATTTAATTTCGGTTCCGGTTCGGTTCCGGTTTAGTAAAGGTTCTCAGAATATAATTTATTTATTCTTATATACAGGGCTATTCAAATTCGAGACTATGCATGGGGATTTCGATAACGGTAAGAGATAGAGGGTTGGTTAAATGGGGGCAAAGTATAATTTTTCAGCGGTTAGGCTAATCATATGGATGAAAAAAATCTTACCTAGCTTCTTCAGTTCTGGAGTTATACAGGAAAAATAAAAAAAAAATGTTGAAATTTTACTGGAAATAGTTCATTATTTCCAAAACACTCTGTAATTCAGATGAAAATACTACGTCAATATGAAACATGACTCTGGGCATTAAAAAAAAGCAATAAAAAATACAGGTCCGTATTTGAAAAATAAAAGCTGAGGGTGGCCCAATTAATACGATACCCTGTATATAATTTTCATTCAGATATTGGAAACGCTACAAAAAGTTGCTATGGTGAAGTGGCAAAATTTTAAAAAAATCTTCGTAAAATAAAAAGATATAGGCAAAAGAAGAATTTCGAAATATTCGATTTTTCCTGTATAACTCCAGAACTGAAGAAGCTATAGGTCAGATTTTTTTCATCCATATAATTAACCTCTGAAATACGTTACTTTACCCCCATTCAACCAACCCTCTATCTCTTACCGTTATCGAAATCCCCATGGATAGACTCGAATTTGAATAGCCCTGTATGTATATACCTTTGTCTATGTGTTCAAACACAATATATTTCTCTACTATATATATATATATATATATATATATACATATATTTATTTATATGTATGTTAAAAAGGAATTGATCTACTACCATACCAAAGATTAGTGGTTAGACGTGGTTAGACTGAGACATAAAGAAACACAGAACTCAAAGAACGTTCTGTGGTTACATAATGGTTACTCGTTACTTTGTGATCTTTGAAACGAAAAAGAAAATTTTTCACAGAACGAAAGTGTGAAATTTGCTAAGAGAACCGAAATTAACCGGAAAAAACCGTTTCTATTTTTAGGGGTTCCGGTTCGGTACCATTAAATAATGAAAGTTTGAATATGGGTTCGGTTACGGTTCCGGTTCTCAAAATAATTTGGGTTCCGTTCCGGTTTTCGGTTCATAACGGTTCCGGTCCGGGTCCCTGGTATAAGGTAGTCTTTGCTAGATCTAAAATAGCTTGACCAACGTGAATGAGTTTGTTGAGATATGTTTCCAGCTTCCTCAGCTCAACAGCAATCAAACTCTCATTGAAAACAGTACAATTATTGAACTCCGGTTTCGAGATATATGCCTCTGCCCCATATCTTCCATCCCACTGTGTCAGAAGTCTAACATTCACCCTCTTCCTAATATTTTCCTTCGTCTTTCCAAAGACAGCATTATTCATAAGCTTGAAAAGATTTTTTTCGAATTCATTTATTGCTTGTTTACGGGGGTCTGTGTTTAGATCAATGTAGGATTTCAACCACGGAGCTTGCCTGAACCTAAGAACCCGATGGATCTTCTTCAACACCAAACCATGTGCTAACGCCTGTTTCAGTGCTCGATAGTGGATAACATATTTCTCTTTAGAGCGAAGGGTTGCCATCAATTTGATGTTTCCGCGTACCGACTTCGAAGGTATTCCAGTTTTGAGATCAATATGTTGAGGGCAGAAGGGTATATCTTTATGCATATCGTGGAGGTGTTGAGGATACTCTAAATCAACTTCAAACATATATCCCTCATGAGCATCGTCCGCAATTGACATCACATCGATGTTTCCATCTATCCACTCAAACTGACCATAGGGTAAGTACTGACTCATAGCCCAACCATACTGGTTGTTCACATCAAAATACATCAAGAATGTTTCAGGCTTCATAGGGTCATAGCCGTCAATATACCTATTATTAGCTTCGGCACGTCTTTTGGAACATACTTGACTGAGCCCTCCCCGAATACCTTGTTCAACAAAGAGAAACATATCTGGATCCGTTATGAGCTCCAACTCCTGATTTGTATACTTCAACATGGCATCCCACGTAAATCCTGGTAGGGTGTAATAGTGAATAGGGTCAAGATCGTATGTCCTGATACAGCTAGAACGAAACTGTTCGAATACGTCTGCGAGGAGGAGAATATCAGTCATCATATATAGATCCACATATTGACCCAAGTTTTGACAGTTGAATTCACTCCATACAAGCTTGGCGCGGATATAGAATCTGCGAGGACATGGATTATCATTCAGTTTATTGTAGAAAGCATGAATTGGTGGAAGACAGGTTTCGGTGAAACGTTCAAACGAGTCGAAATAATCATACGGCATTACTCCTTTCTTAGTTAAAAGTTGGAATTGATCTTCAGAGATGTCATGGAATTGAGACCTCAAATTGGGAAATTCTACTAAATAGAACTGAATAGAAGTCCCATCAACGTGCTTAGTGAAGGAAATGTACTTTTCTTTGTTGATAATCAATGTTGTGAATCAATGCGACCAACCATTTTAGATGCAATATCTCCGATGATGAAATTGGCGTCATACCCACTCAAGTTGTGAAAAACAACAGGTACCACATGACTATCCTGGTATTTTATGTTACAGCTTTCATGTGCAGGACCTCTATAGTTATTTTCAGGAATAAGGAGATTATGGTCTCTGACTTTCTTATCTGCAAGCCTAAAATACTGTCCACAAATATGACAATGTGTTGCTTTTTTAAACTCCACTTCTTGTACTTCTGTCATATGGATATTAAACGGACACCAGAATACATTGTTATATCTTCAGTCAGTTGCTTGAGCTCATTGGCAAACCATTCCATGCAGTTCTCTCCACGATAAAAGCGATAAAATGATAGAGAATCATCATAGGAGCACTTGAGGTAGTATCCGACAGCAGCAAGAATGTGATGTTGGGGCTTTTTAGGATCCTTTTTAGGATGGTTTCAAAACAGACTCCATATCAGCGTAAACAACAAAAGGTACTTTTTCCTTGTTCCTATGATTTTTGAATTTCAAAATATTTCTTCCAACTGCGGGCATTTTGATTGCAGTCTCGTTCATCTTAACAAAGTCTGCCAAATAGACTCTCAAGACTTTCAATATCTTTAGAATAGTTTTCTCCACTTGGTGGATAACTCTCAATCAGTTGACGAGCACGAGAGTTCGGAATCATCGCTTGTAAAAGATATAGTGTATACGCTTGAACTGACTCCAGAATGGAAGCCAATTTTTTATATCACATCCAAATTTGATGATACATTACTACTTTCATCAGATTGATTCTTTAAATGACTCTCAACAATCAACTTAAGTTCGTGGTGTTTATTCAAAAAATCATCTGCTATTTCCATTTCGGATAGTAAAGTAATTTGTTCGTTGCTTTCTGTTACTAGCAAATAATCTAATAATAATAATAATAATAATGGTCTTTATTTATCAATTTCACAATTTGCGAGTTACAATACTCAATTGCTATATGATGGAAGGCGAAGTTCAGCCTAGGGTGTTTTTCAACTTGACCTGGTGGTGTTATTTCTATAATTAACAAAAATATCTATGATAAGTAAACTAAGATTTTGAATCAAAAGAAAATGATATTGGAAGAAATGACTCATATTGTGAGTTTATATTTATATTAGATTATTGTATCATAGACCTTTTCGTTTGCCTGACCATAGATTTTACAGTTCACAACTTGTTGAGTAGATATTTTTTCAGACGTTTCTTGAAGTTCAATATTGTGTAGGATCTAAATTCCGTTGGTAACTGGTTATATTCAGTGCAAGCTTTGTATGAAAAATACCTCTTAAATAGCGCAGTATCATGTCTGGGTATCACTAATGTTTGTCTGATGTTGCGTGTAGCAATTTGACTTATATCTGAGAACGTTTGCAGTTTCATCGGTAAATAATTATGTTTTTGAAGATTTATAACTTGGTGGGCTAGACTCCTTTATTTTGTTAGAGGTGTGGTCAAATTTTCGAATTCCATGAGCGAAGCTTAAGCAACTGTGTTGTATTTTTTGTAAGGGTAAGCAATCAGATTGGAGTATCGCAGGTCTATATACTGAGTCACAGTAAAAAATTTTAGATAAAATTAACGATTCGCAGAGTTCAAGTTTGAGATTAGTAGAAAGTAAATCGTAAATAATAAAAGAAAATCTAACAATTGTTTGTCCAAATCAGCTATCAACCCAATTTTCTGGTCCAACATTCGAACTTTTCCTCGAATTTCGATTGAATTAACGTTCTTCTCACCAAGCATTGTAATAACCACATCTTAAATTCGGGTGAAAGACGTTCTCTGAGCCTCAAGCATCTTCTTCACCTTCTCCATAGTCTACGAATGATATGTCCTGTCACGGTCGCCAAAATGTTTCGTCTCCAAAGGACACCTACCCGGTGAACAAAGACGTCTGATTTGAAGCAGGACGATCTCAAATGAAGCTCCAAAAGGATTATTTTCTCACAAAGTCAATATAGTCAAAAAAATCTAACAACAGATCAAAATTATTTAAAAATTGACAATCATTAACATTTTTTTTGTTTTTTTATATACAGAGCAGACAATCGTTAGAAAAAACTTCTGTCTTCAACAGCTATATTACTACACGCTGCGGTACATGAAAACCTATTTTACACCCTCGATACATAAACAACTATTATTGATAAATCTCGATACATAAACAACTATTATTGATAAATTCAATATACTTACTTTCTGAAAACCAGTATGGTTTCCGGTCAGAAAAGTCGCCCGACGGGCAATAAAGTAGTATTGCGGGAGGTGAAGTACTCCTATATACTGAAAAACCCGAGCACTTCACCACTCGCTTGTGCATTATCGTTATTTAAGACGTTACAAAAAAAATGCAATAAAGCGAATGGAAAATTCGTGGATTCGAGTTCGAGTCTTGACGTTGTCAATATTACGATATATTCGACTTTTATATTAGATATTATGAAATGAGCTCAGTGGGCGCCAGTCGGCAAATTTTGCCGACGAGGAAAGGGAATCAAATAATATAAATGGTATTAAAATAGATAATATAATGAATAAAATACTATTGAGTAGATATAACAACAACGGATTGCATTATTATAATGAAATGTAATAATATCTGAGGCAAAGTCTCAGTTACTTACGACGAGATACGAGATATAAAATTAATAACCGGAAATTCAATAGCACAAGAAATCTTCGTTGAAAGCATCTTCCAAGGGCAATAAATTGGATCACTCCCATTTTCGGAAAAGTATTCCTGTAGCTACCACTTACTGGCCTATATAGACTTTCAAAACTGATTTTTCAAGTCCTGAAAATTACATCATTTCCCTGGTCACAAAAAACTCGCAGCTACGTAGTGGCGGTTGTTTACTGGCGATAGCGGGTGGGACGTAGTTCAGCTACACTTACGTAAGAGCCAGAGCCGTAACAAATAAATGTACCTAAACTCGGTGAATTTTTTCGTAAAATGCTCGAATATCTTGACATCGTAGGGCTTCTTGTGTATCAGGTGTCTTGATGTTGATCTTTTGTTCTGCTTTATACGTGCAAATATGACAGTAGAACATCTCCACATCTTCGGGCTTCTTATTGGAAATCCGAAGGTGTCATACAAGGTTGATTTTTTTGTTGTTTTTCAAATTACATATCGACTTATTTGGGCTTCTTATTGTGAATCAAAAGGTGTATCTCGAGACTGCTCTTTAGTTTTGCTTTATATGTGCAAATATGGCATTTGGTGGCTATATGTGAATCAGGAGGTGTTTTTTGAGGACGCTTTTTTGTTTCGATTTATATGTGCAAATATGACACTCAAACATATCGATATCTTCGGGCTTCTTGTGAATCAAGAGGTGTGTCCTGAGGTTGCTCTTGTAGTTTGATTTATATTTGCAAATATGGCACTCGAACATCTCGATATCTTCGGGTTTCTTGTGAATCAGGAGGTGTTTTCTGAGGCTGTCCTTCAGTTTATATTTATTTCCGCAGATGAAGCACTCGAACATCTCGATATCTTCGGGTTTCTTGTGAATCAGACGGTGTTTTTTAAGGCTTCCCTTCAGTGTAAATTTATTTCCGCAGATGGAGCACTCGAACATCTCAACATCTTCGGGCTTCTTGTGAATAAGGTGCACTTTGAGCCTAGCCTTTAGTTTCGCTTTATATGTGCAGATAAGGCATCTGCAAAACATCTGGACATCTTCAGCTCCTGAAAAATATTGTCATTCAAGTTTTCGCCTCTGACTGCCTAAATATTCTATGAGACTTTGTTCGGTCACTATGGTGGAAATGATTTAAATTTGTTTTTTCAGTTTTATCAGTCAAGTTATTTTCCATAGTGAACCGTCCTTCGGGCTTAGATTTTCTAATCTGGCCTTTCAGGCGTCATTCCTGACCCTTCTGATTGCGGAATCTATTTGCGCGCGCTGTCCACTAAACTATCAAAATCACACAATATTATGATAAAAGAGGATAGGAAAAACATGTATGTTACATTGCACGATAGGTACAGCTGTCAAGTACTGTCAAGCCAGGGAAGTTATCACTCATTAATTTTTCACCTAGGTCACGTGACCAAAAAATTAATTTAATATAATTAAATCAATATTCAATTATATATTGTGTACATTTGACCAGGTTTCCATTGCAATCACCATTTGCTGCTGCATTTCCAACATTCCTCACCTCCGATTTAACAACCATAATTTCAGTCCCAACAGAAACTCTCAGCTTTTGAAATTACGAACGGACTAGATTTTCTAGAAGATTTATATATTGAAGAGGAGTTGCTCAACAATGATCTTTGTCTGAACTCATAAATAAAGCTGAACAGATCTTACATTCCTTTACACAGAAGATTGAAATAACCATAAAGGATTTTTAATTTCCAGAAAAATTTCCCAATGATGAATTACTGAGTTATTTCCTATTTATGGTTCCATATTAATAATTCACATCATAAAGTTTCTATTTCTATGCTGCTTCACTCTCATTATCACTTCTCTATGGATGTTTGAACAATCAACAGAAAAAATTCGTTGACAAGTTTCAAATTTTAAATTTTCAAAAATTTTTAACGGGTTTATGTTGGGAAAACCAAAAATATTTTATTAATGTGAAAAGTATTTTATATCAGATATACGTTTCTAAATTTGTGGAAATCTTGTAATACCTGACAAGTGAGTATTGATTTACCTTCATGTATAAAAAAATATTATCAATCTCTTCTTTTTTATTTTTTATATGTATCCACGAAATAATACTTACTTTCAGGTATTCCCTGATTATGACTTAACAGTCGAAAGCGCTTTGCTACAATTTTTGAAATATAATTGCATGGAATATCAATCTACTTTTTTTTTTTAATTACATCGATACATACACACAACCGAGTAAATCTTTCATTCACATAATATTAGTTTTTGACTTACTGTTTTCATTTTAGTAAACTGACATGAAGAATACCAAAGTTTCATGTCACAGTTGTCAGAATTATCAAGAAAAGAAGAAGGGAGTAATTGGAGAGCTCCACAAGAGACTTGGGAAACATAGAATTGATTGGAGAATTCAGAATGTTCATCAAATACTAGGACATGCTATACCACCTAACACACAAGTTATGCCTGATCCTGGATTCAATCAGGTAGTTTCAGTGTTGAATTAATAAAAACTGCACTTTAATGTTGCTGCTGATCAGAAGAGTACAGAATTAGAGACGAAAGAAAGTAAAAAATAGCTTCTTTAATAATCCATATGGACATTTGTGTGAACAAACATATAATCTATTTTATTAATCTATTTGACCAGATTATTTAAATTATTGTATATTGAATTTTTATTATTCAACATGTCATGATGAAATCATATTTTTGTGAAGTGCAGAGCTGTTTAATGAAGTGTAATGATGCCAAATTTTGTCAATATATTTTATCGTCCAGAAAAACTAATGAATGAATCGTTACGAGTTCGATATCAGGTACCAGCAAATATTCGTTTAACAAAAACCTCAGGAATTACACGAAAAGTTCGATAAATCGTGAGAAAAAAGCATATTTTGAATTCCGCATTAATTATAATGTTAACAATGCACAATTCTGGAAAGAGCTGAAGAAAATTGAAGGTTACTCAAATTAGAACAATAGTATTCTTAGCAACCTTAAAAATGTTACTGAAATCAATAATTACTTCGTGAGTTCATCTATAGTCAATTGATACCTGATAGAGAATGTATCAACTTTTACTCCAACAATACCATGGCAGATGATCGCCAATTCATTTTCTCTCCAACAAACGAACAAGAAATGTATCACACAATATTATCTATAAAATCTAAAGCGCAGGGAGTTGATGGAATTGGAGTTAATATGCTTTTATATGCCTGTCCCGTAATCCTACCTTATCTTTGTCACATATACAACTTATGCTTGGAAAAGAGTATACTTGGAGTATACTTGGAAGATAGCCAAAATCATCCCTATTCCGATCAGAATCTTTAATTTTGTCTCACACTAATTACGCGGACGTTATATATGGGCCATCAATCTCATCTGATGACTCGAGACGCTTGCAAGTACTTCAGAATACATGCTTGCGTTTTATATTCGGTCTCAGAAGACGTGATCATATATCGGCCTATTTAAAAAATACAGGGTGGCTGACTATGCACCAACGACGCATTTTGCACGCTTGCACGCTGTATCACAGTATCATCAACAACAAAACACTACCATATCTGTATGGTTAAATAACTTATCGCACTGATCTACACAATTTGAATTTACGACACCGAGCCAAGCTCAGCATACCGCAACACAGAGCCACATCATACCAGTCTTCTTTCAGTTATATGATCCCCCGCTTGTACAATAGGATCCCCGAATCGGTAAAGCGAGATAATGTCAATGTATTCAGGGAGCTTTTGAAAAAAAAATTATCAGCAATGAGTTGAGGGCACACCTGCTAACTATGTTAGCAGGCAAAGCGCTAACTCTGCCTTTTGCTAGCATAACTGCGGGTGCATAAAGCGTTGTTATCCTTCTAAATTATCGATCTGTGTTGAATACTCGATATGTACTGGTTTTAATGCTTTCGATAAAATCTTATATTATTATTAAATAAACAACAGACTTATGAGATGAATACCATCACGTAAATAGTAAAAATCTGAAATTTGGTAGATTATTTATACTTGACATTTCACTGTCACATACACAACTCTGAAA
This sequence comes from Chrysomela aeneicollis, assembly GCA_029955515.1. Lineage (NCBI taxonomy): Eukaryota > Metazoa > Arthropoda > Insecta > Coleoptera > Chrysomelidae > Chrysomela > Chrysomela aeneicollis. The sequence goes on along the minus strand of JARUHQ010000016.1, from coordinate 7,684,255 downwards.
ACACCGAACTTGACAGGCCAGTTAGAGTCAAGTTTGTGTTATCAGTAATCCGAACTTGACTAGAGCTTCTGATTGGTTCATTTGGCAAGTGCGTGAAATAGTGTTATCACAGATTAATGTTCAATCAATCTGATAAAGGTGTCAATTATAAATACGTATAAACTGTCTTAATTTCAGCATGTATATGTTCACTGATATTCGAAATAACACTTCAACATTTACCATACATTATTTATTCTAAATAAAAATGATAGAAATGTTAAAAACGATTACATATCTATCTAGTTTTTCCAAAATGATTCTGCTTAATGGATCAGCTTTGTAGTGGTATCAAAATCATTGAATGGGTCTTGACTTTTGATTTCATATACAATAGCCTTGTCACTCTGTTAGCTCTGGAAAATACAACATTCATTAAACAACATTCGAATATGTATTAGAAGTAATTGACAAAACATCTCAAAATCAAATGATTGTTTCTTACCTAAATCAATTTCACATTCTTGATTGCAGCACTTCAAATATCTTGAATCGATTTGAGCTATTCAAAAACTATCGTGACATCAACCGTTGGCAGATTTTGAATTATTGTCTTCTCGGATACAGCTTCCATAATAATTCACTGCACAAATTGTAGATATAACAAAAATAATCGTTTTCTTTAAATATTCAATGTAAACAAACTTTGTCAAACCAAAACAATAACAGAGAAAAGTGACAATGTCAACTATCAAACTCGCGTCAACTTCACACTTCAATCAAAACATGTTGCCAAGTCTTCAACATATATTCAGGGAATATTTGGTACCAATATTTCGTGCTTATGTACGCTGCTTTTTCTCAGTTATCGTTTTGAATATTCAGAATTGGAAATTGATGATATATTTCTTCCAACTGTTAAATTTATTGAATTCATATCGTTTTTTGCCCTTTCCAAGCATCACCAATAAAATTTGCAACTAGACAACATTGCTTGATCGGTAAAATGTAATAAAACAGACCAATAAGAGGACAAATTAACAACTGACGTCACGACTCCAGAAATCTGGAGGCCATGTGGTGGCGTTGGTCGCTCGTTTTAAAGGGGCTCTGAAATTCAACAATTTTGAACAATGCATATACATAATTATGTGCCACAAAAATGCATTGAGATGGATGCAAAAATTCATTAAGGTTCATAACTATTCAGTGGAGTACTTGAATGTCGAATATTCAATACTAGTCCAGTCGCCCATTATTATTTTAGAATTCAATAAATTTCAAACATATGGATAGGTTACACATGTTTCAATAGTTATAATTGCTAATGAATTGTGAATTCAATGTTCAACAATATAATAATATAAATATTAATCACAACGAACATTATTTATAATAAATTAATTCATGCAAATAATAATGAATAATGAATTAATGATTAGTACCCTACCTAAATCATAGTAATTTTTCATCTTCAGAGATCTCTATATTATACTTCCTGAATTGCTATTATTATGTATCTATTCATTACAGGAGTCTTATCAGAAACAGTTACTAATGAAATACTCTCAGGAACTCTTGGGCAAGGTTCAAGTGTGATAGGAATTTGGCATAAGAAATCATCAGGATGGACTAAGAAACTGCAGCTACATATACAAGGTGATCCAAAATTATCACCCGATATGTCTGTGCCTGATAGAACATAAAAAATAGAGGTACTTTTTCATGTGAATCGTTTTTCTGAAAATGGATAATAGAGATTTGCCACTTTGAAGGGGGTATTTCCTCAATATATTTTTGTCCACCTAGAAATATTGAATTTATATTTTTTTAATTAAGATATAAGCTATTTGGAACATTAATTGGATAAATATTAGTCAAATCCTATCTTCCATTTGAAAGAAATGAAAAATTAAGTTAGGGGTAAAATACCAATTGTTGCCCCTTAAAAGTGGAAGAGAAGGTTTAACTGTGATTGTATATTGATGGGTGTTCAGATGATCTATATCTTAGGTCATAATATAAATTCGATATTCTAAGATCATCAGAAGTATCGAAGTATTGATATTCATCAAGCCCCTTAAAAGTGGTATATCTTTCATTTTTGGAAAAAAGTTTACATGACAAAATACTTGTTTTTTTAATCACAGAAATATCAGGAGAAAATGCTTGACCACCTTCATCAGACAAATCACAATCATGCTTTGGTGCATTTTAGTTTGAGAGCTGATGTTATTGGACCTGTGTGATTGTGTGAAGTTAGCAGCCATTTCCACATAGCAGCCAAATGACCAGTGGAGTGGGATACTTTTTTCGTAAATAACTATTTTAATGACATATGAATCATATGATAACAATAAAAATTATTGGAATATGAATATTGCAATGCAGGTTGAAAAATATATATAGATTAAGTACCTTCTAAAAAGAACTTGGGGTTTTAATGAAAATCTTGCAATACTGGATAATACAGACTTTCATTTACCTCATATCTCAGAAGAATATTCACTGAATCAGGTTTGTCAATGAGTTGGTCAATAACCCAATTACCTATTCTTCAGCAGCTTGATAAGATAAAGTTTATATGGAATAATTATAGTAACCAGACAGTTAATTCAGTTCAATACCAGGTTTAACTTAGCATGATTCACAGATGCATTGTTTTTCATACTCACATTTATATCACAGTGACATTATTTCAAGAAAGTGGAAACAGGCATACTGATTTAATATGCATTTACCACAATAGATATTTGAAATGAAATCATATTGTTTGACATGAAAAAATGATGCTAATCTGTACAGAATACTAGCTGTTGAGTTAAGACTAAAATCTGTTAACAAAAAATCAGTGCATGTGACAAACTAAAACTCACCTTCATTATTGCATTGGATGTGGCTAACTGATTCTTGAGTTCCCAATTTTTTCAACTCATTGAAATTTTCGAAATTCTCAGGAATTTTCATTTTTCTCTGCCACTCATCATGGTATTTTATATCATCTTCAAAAGAACTATTGCTAGGACCTGTTTGTTCGTCTATATTGCCTTCAACAGAACTATTGCTAGAACTTGATTGTCCTTTTACCTCATCTTTGATAGAATTATTGCTAGGACTTCCAAGTACTTGATGTTCCAAGGGTACATAAAATAGTTCATCATTTCTATGAATGAAGGGTGTTAATTTTTTGAGAATAGATCAACTTTGAGATTTACTTACTTGTTACAATAACTGTTTTCTTCACAGCTGTTTCCTGATGTTCCTGTTCTAGTTGTATTTGAGGTTGTATTTATTCCTGAACATTCATTCAGTTTATGAAGGAGATTCGAATGGGATTGAAGTAATTCATCAGGACCCAATTTTACCTCATCTTTTATCATTAACTCATCACAATGGACAATACTACTGATTTGAGCATTATTTATGGTCATTTTTAATGAGTCCATTTCATACATTGTATTCAAGCATTCATCACACACTTTTGAGTCTAGGGGAATTGGAAAGCCCTACAAAACACAATATTGATAATATATAACTCCCATTCATAAGATTTTAATCAATGCAAAATTACCAGATCATCACACATCTGCAAAGTATCACTAGAAGTAACATGGTATTGGTCAACCACATTTACTCCACAAACTTTACAAGTTTCCTTGGTTCTTTTATAACTATTTTTGAGGTACTCAAATTTTTGTAAAAGATCTATACAAGATGGACAAATTAAAGAAAGCAGGGTGGTTTTCTGAAAATTTGGTAAAAAATCATGACCAAAAAAAAAAGGATAATATTGAAAAACTTACTACATCAGGGCATAGGGCTTGAAGTTTCTCTATCAGTAAACTATCAATAGAGACATATTGACCATTAATACATTTCAAACAGAAACTACATATTTGTGTATCATCCATGTTATCGCAGATGTAGTTGATTTTTCCCTATAAGATTCAGACAACCAAGAGCAAGAATACTGAATCAAACTGAATAGACTAGACAAGATATTCGTGTATTTTTTTACAAATTTGTTTTTGACAACGCAGTACGCACAACACAACACACGGTAGTTTGACGGTAGTCGTTTCTCTATGGACGGTAGTGTCTACTCACTACTGTCTAGTGTCTAGAGGTCCGCCGGACTCCGGGGGCGGGTGCCCGGATTTCATACAGCAGTGCATGCAACTGGCACTAGTAGCAAAGTAGTACTAGTAGTAGTACTAAGTACAAGTGAGTACTTGAGTTGTGACAGTAGTGGATTAGTGGCACTGGCAGTACTGGACTGGCCACTGGGTAAGATGAAGATGTCTATTGTCTACAACCACTGGGACTGGCACCAGGTTGTCTAACCAGTGAACCACTACACTGGTTAGACAACCTGGCAGGCCTTCGTCGCGGCTGAAGTTTCCGAAGATGCCCGAATGGTCAGTAGCGATCTCAAACATTTTGTTCGGGCAATAACAGTAGATGATAATTAATAATAACATTAATTTCAATGAGACGTTTATGATAAATAATATTACTATTTTCCTAAATTTATTATCAAGACGGATACTGAAACGCTTTCCTTCGACCTGTAATGATGCCCAATTTTGTCAATATATTTTATCGTCCAGAAAAACTACCTAATGAATAAACTGTAACGAGCAAAAAGGAAATTTATGACGCATTAGTAGAATTAATAATAAATGGAAAGATAATTATATAAATTACAAATAAGTTGCATAACCAAAATCATTCCGTGGCAAAAAGACTGAGTGCTAATGCCAATAACAAAAAAAAATTAACGAGTTCGATATCATCAGGTACCAGCAAATATTCGTTTGAGTGGCCACCTGTTTTTAATATTTATATGGGTCGATAGGTCTTCTCGGCTCAAAAAATAAACAAATTTGATGTTCTCCGGCCGATATTTCCTATATAGGTACCAAGCAATTGATGTTTATACTCAATGAAAGTTTTGTTTTATGAAATAATGTAGGAATAAGATGCATTTGGGATGGCAATTCCATCTACAAGATTATTAAGAACAATCATATATATTATATAAACGTCGTGTTCCGAAATTCCCAACCAGTACTGTTCAGTGCTTTAGATCGTTCTAAAATTACTGAATTATACTGGTATATAGTAGTTGCGACTAAATTTGAATTCGTTCCTGAACTGCTGACTGTCATCAGTAAATTCAGTAATATCGGAACGCGACTTATAACGAGAATAAAGTATGATATAGGTCATAGGATATAATGATTTTGTAAATACGAGGCACAATACGATAACTATACTTTTGAAATGATTTACATTTGGCAAAATAGACATAAACCACCACTTAGAGTAATTAGCGGGGATGGGAGGTTCCAACAATTTTCTCATGAAAAGTTCCTATAAAAGCTCTGAAACTAGAATCAGAAGAGCAGAGCAGTTCCAAGATCCAACAGTTAAGCTCTCGACTCCAGACAATGTTCCTCAGTTCGTAATCTCAGTGCCGCCCTTGTAAAGTGTGTTACAAGTGAACGTGAATTTGCAGAGAACAGTGAAAGATGGATTACCATGAGACAGTTCGGTTTTTGTCAATTAAATAAAAGTCATCTTGTTGTGCCCGTATTCAGTTCAATAATCGTAATTTTTTAGTTCACGAAATAATCTGAAAAGTTACTATGATTGTGATCAACCACCAAACATGTAAGAAATCTTTCACCACCCTGTATAGGCCAACTTGAATAAAGTAGGGGTGTCATAACAGACCCAAAAGAACGATGTTTACAAGAAATAATTATTGCTACTCCGACCCCAGAAATATGATGTGCCCCGATCGACGTTTAGACCATCAAGATGAGATATGATAAAAACGCTTCATATTATGTCCTAAAAAACAATATTTTCAAGAAATAATCACTCCTCAACCCACTAAGTACTTTTTTACGATATTCAACCCTAAGATAGAAAAATTAATTGCAGGGGTTGGCTCAAGACTATCAAGATGAAATATGATAGAAACGCTTCATTGTGACCAATGAAACAATGCTATCAAGAAATAATTACTACCCCCAAATCCCGCAAAATATTTTTCACGGTGGTCAACATCCCAGCAAACACTAGGAAGTATATAACTGTAATGCAACTATATGGAAGTAACATTGCGACTTAAAGCTCGCATGCGATGTACCAAAAATATAGCCTCCCGCTCGCATGCAGCGAAATGTCCGCGACATTAAGTATACGCATATGGGGGATGAGCGTAAGTCCAGAATGCGATTGCGGCGCAGCTTCTCAAACAATGCATCACATTACCTATGAATGTCCAACAAGAGCATTTTCTGATACAACTTTCGACCTTTTGCATGCAACACCTCAGGCCATCCAATGGCTTAACCAACTAAATATGGAGCTGTGACCATACTCACAAGTAATTTTTGCATATACATTATCACTCTTGTTGTGTTAGCACATTTCGTTTCTTATGTATGTTTGTACAGACCATAAGCTAAATAAAATAAATAAATAAAAAGTATGCGCATTTATCAAGTCATTGATGTGTGCTGTTTAAATTGAGATTTGAAAAAATAGCAAAAACAAATCCATTCAATGTCACTTTCGTGGAAGTTTTGCAGTCAATAAATGTATGTTTAATAGCCACACTGCGAAGCTTCATGCGAGGTTTCTTCGAGAACTCCACTATTACATTTGCTTTCATTATACATAATTTCAATAGTTCAGTAGTCCCTATCGATCGATAACCACATTAGTTTTATGCGAGGTTTCTTCGCAACCAAACTGTAATATTTCCTCTTTACCACACGGTACGGGCATAAATAATAGTCATAGTCAAGTTCAATAGTCGCAGCGTTCCAGCGTTATCCATTTTCAGTCACTTCATGGGAGGTTTGTTTGAGACTTCATAGTTGCATTGCTTCTTTCACCACACATAGAAAACAATTATACATGAGATTTTCCAGTAGAGCATTTGAATCTTTTTTATGAGCGATTGTGGATCGCGCGCAAATCGCTCCCTCTGTCGGTGCGGTCAACTATTAACTGACTAACTTTTACTCATTGCTGATACCGGAAAGGTATTTATTAATTGGAAGAAGAAAAAATATAGACTTAAATGGAAATTTGAATAGTCAATAGCCTGAAAAAGATAGTCAGATGGATTAAAAGAAATAAAGTAAAATAGAAATAAAAAGGATTTCAAACCGAGTTTTTCACGACGTTTCGATTGTGTGTATCTTCAGGTGAATACTCGTTGGTCGGGCTATAAACTTTTTGTACTATTGTACCAGACACATTACACTTTTATTGCATTCATATCATGTTATATTTCTAATGAAATTATTGAAAATGAATTTTTCAATTCATCAGCTTTCATTGCAGGGAAATTCATTTTAAATCCCTGGGGATTTAAAGTACCCTTCAAATCCCTGAAGTGCATAAAAACTATAAAAATATCTGAAATTGTTATGATCATAAAATGCGGTAAAACAATAAGTAACAAGGGCGCAAATGAAATCTTGCATGAGAGCGCTTACCCTAGAGCCGGCCCTGTTTTATTTATACCTTGTGTTATCATATTTTGACTTGTTTTATTTGTAACAACTGTAGGTACATATAAAGAAATCTGTATTTTTGCATTATATTTATTTGCGAATAGGAGATAGAACTCTAGACATCTTCGAGCTTCAAACTATGTTTGATATTTTTTAATTGGATAGACTATTTTTCCTTTGAATTTTCTGTCCAATTCATGATTTGCTTCTTTTCTTAATCTTCGAGTTACTTGTGAATCAAAAGATGTTTATTAAGGGCGCTTTTCCTTTTACATTTATTTCCGCAAATGTGGCACTCAAACATCTCGACATCTTCGGGCTTTTTGTGAATCAGTAGGTGTTGCTTGAGGTTACACTTGTGTTTTGCTTTATATTCGCAAATATGGCACTCGAACATGGATACATCTACGGGATTTTTGTGAATCAGGAGGTGTGTCTTGAGATAGTACTTGTGTTTCGTTTTATATTTGCAAATATGACATTCAAACATCTCGACATCTTCGGGCTTCCTGTGAATCGGAAGGTGACTCTGGAGGATGCTCTTTCGTTTAGCTTTATATTTGCAAATATGGCACTCGAACATCTCGACATCTTCGGGCTTCTTGTGAATCAGAAGATGTTTCTGCAGGTTTCCCTTGAGTTTTGCTTTATATTCGCAAATATGGCACGCGAACATAGATACACTCTCGGACTTTTGGTGAATCTGGAGGTGTCTCTTGAGGTAGCGCTTTTGTTTTGCCTTATATTCGCAAACATGGCACTCGAACATGCATACATCTTCGAGTTTTTTGTGAATCAGGAGGTGTGTCTTCAGGCGGCTCTTTAGTTTTGCTTTATATGTGCAAATATGGCACTCGAACATATCGATATCTTCAGGATTTTTGTGTATCAGGAGGTGTTTCTTGAGGTTACCCTTCAGGTTTGCTTTATGATTGCAAAGATGGCACTCGAACATGGTTACATCTTCGGGGTTTTTGTGCACCAGAGAATAAGCTTCGGCAGCTCCTGAAACATATTTCATTTCTAGTTGTTGTTGCCTCTGATAATGTGGCAATATTGAATATATATATATATACAGGGTGTTTCATAATAAATGCGCAGGACTTCAGGATATGATAGCTCTTTCAAGAATATGAAAAAAGTTCCTATTGACTTACCCTCTAAAATGCACCATTTTCGACATACAGGGTGTTGAAATAAAAAAAATAAATCGTTTTTTGCGAATATTTCTGGAACCGTTTATCGCACAGAAAACAGATTTTGTAGGCATTTTCTACTCATAATAAGCTATGTTTTGGTCTGATTTATTATTTTTTTAAATTCATAATTGGTGAAGATTTTGAAGGGGTAGTGGTTGTTATTTCCTCCAACTTTTACGCCACTGAAAAAAGTACAATTTTGAGCCACCAATCCAAACCGCCAATGTTTTCTACACAAAAAAGCGACTCTTGTTTATAAGCTCTAAAGTTGACCGTTTTCAAGAAAAATCAACTTTCATGTTGAAAAACATGGTAAATTTTTTTAAATAATTTTCTTCATAATTATACAAAATTTATTTAAACGTTAGAACAAGTAACAAAACCAAACGTTAACTTCATATTTGCAAATTAAAAAAAACAAATTATACTTAGTTAAATTAAGTGTTGGAAATGTCCGCCGTTAGCTTCAATGCACGCAGCAATTCTTCAATGCATTGACTGTCTAACACGTAGGAAAATACCCGGAATGTTCCGAATTATGTTGCAAGAAGCAACAATGCGCTCTCTTAAATTGTCAACATCTTCAACTGGAGTAGCGTAGACTAGGGTTTTGAGATGGCCCTGTATGTCGAAAATGGTGCATTTTAGAGGGTAAGACAATAGGAACTTTTTTTCATATTCTTGAAAGAGCTATCATATCCTGAAGTCCTGCGCATTTAATATGAAACACATTTAAGGCCGTTTTTATAAACGACTTTGAGCTTGGGCTTTAAGCTGAACTTGCTTAAGATGCAAGAGAACCATCAGTGATTTGATTGGCTATTCAATAGCAACCGAACGAGATTCAGCTTAAACGTAGTTTATACTCGTTTATAAAAAGAGACCTTATTAGTGGTTTTCAACTGAAAATTTGGTTTATTGGGTAATCAGTTTTGTTCTATCGATCTACAATACTTTCAGCGTTGCGGCGTTGCCGCTTCTATCAAAAAGTAGCAATAACTTTGTTATTTCAAATGGAACACCCTGTATTTTATTTCATTTTTAGATTCTTCCTGAAGAGCTGATTTCGTCGATCTATCATACTTGGGGTATAGCGCGAAATATTATAGAGATATAGGGTGTGAAAAATCGAGATTTTTCAACTCTAGGAATTTTTTGTGTAAGTTTATCAAAAATAATAAAGACATAGTTCCTAAATATGAAAAATCAGGATATAGACTGAATTGTGGAACTTGCCCGAAGGTATACATTGGTCAGACTGGGAGAACTTTCAAAAATCGCATCCATGAGCACCACATGAGTTATGTAAATAGGAAAACAAATTTAACATATTCCAACCACCTTCTAGAAGAAAATCACGATTTTGATGAAGAATTCAAAATATTACATGTTGAAAACAAAGGAGTGAAACTTAACTATTTAGAAACACTCGAAATTAATAGACTCAAGAATTCAATTCTTTTGCTTAATAACCAATTAGATTTGAATAATTCTGCTCTGTTGAATTTGTTTCCCTAAAAATAGCTTAATTAGATATTCATTTCATTTTTGATATTCACCGCAATAAAGAGGATAAACATTCTTTAATCCCTACAGGTACAAATATTGTTATAAATGTGTAATTAGGTATAAATATGGTTGTTATCGTAGTAGTTAGTTCAGTGTACTTATACCTGATGAAGCTACAGTGTTAGCGAAACATGTTGTGAAAAATATATATAAATATATTTATCGTGAAAATCTTATCGTTTTTCGTTTGTTTAAAATATTGCATACTAAGTGAAAAGTGAACCAGATACATAATATGTAAGTTGCCCAAACCAAACCCAAAAAAGAATTCAGATCATTGACCCAAGAAGTAATTTTAAAAGGCACATGGTAGGGAATTATGCCATTCATATCAGAGGGTGTCGTTTGTCGGATAGTATAGTCAGGGTTGTATTTGAATATATTAAAGTATTTGACGTAGGATTTTCTGATTGAAAAGGTGACTAATAAATCAGCTTTGTGTATTGAACTTGATAGAATAATTACCTGTATGATTGTGAGCCCGATTTTGTATTCTTTTCTGTAAATAAATATGGTTCTTTCAGGAGTACTTATAAATCTTTATAATATTTCTGTATGTCAGTAGACCACCATAGTTATTTTTTGAATAAATACTTCAAGTTTATATTAAGTTATTCAATGCCGTTGTTATTCATCTGCCTGTAAAACCTTACCCCAAAACATCTGTAGCTTAACACATCACATATAAGACAAATCCGCTCGGCCTATTCGAAAATATTTCAACTAGTGAGGTGTGCAGCATAATTGGAAAAGGAACTCTTCTTGAAAGTTGAAAGTATAAGGAAAAACCTTTCTGGGAAGTGAATTCCACAATTTCGCCATTCGATGAAAAAAAAAATTATAGAGGGTAGTTCAGCAGGTCCCGAATATCTCGTGGTGGAACGATAGACGTGATTCCCAATATGAGCATCGGCCATGAAAATATCTATAGCAAAGGGAGAGATCGCACATTTTTCTGCGATGTTCTAGGGAGGTCAATGAGTTCCTCAGTGCAGGATCACCAATCAGACGTAGAGCTCTCCTTCGAATTGAGTCCAGAGCCTCAGCTATGTTTGGGTGCTGAACTCCAAACATGTGAATAAGTATTACTCCATGATAAGTCGAATTCGTGCTTTGTAGATTATGAGAAGTTGTTGAGGAGTGAAGTAGCTTTGACACGGAACAAAATATCTCACTCTTAGTTACAGAGTAAATAATCTTGCAAACAATATTAGCAGTACCCATAAACTCTCCTGCACCCTCGGCCTCTGTTCCTCTAGGTGGTGTGGAAATGAGTTATTCCGCCAAAACGCATATTGAAGTATAACTTTGCGGCGTCATAACGCCAAAACTAAATTACGCAACACTAATTACGTCGCATGTTCGCTAGTTCAGTCCTTCAGCATTAATCTCGTACTTCTTCCATAAAATTGCTACAGGATGTTTTTTGAAACTGTGCAAAATTTCGGAATTTTCAAAATGATCCCAAATGAAGAAAAACAGTTTTTTTCAACACTAACAGCAGAGACTTGAAGATTATCTCATTACCTTTGGTCATCTCCAAAATTGTCTTCTTATCTCTTTTATTTACAGAGTGATCTCAAAAAATCAATTTTTTGGTTTTGCAATCACAACTTTATTCCTCTTCAACCGATTTTCAAAATCTCAGGCTCATTTCAAGATCGAGTGTTTCCTCAAAGGTGACCCAAATCTGAAACACCCTGTGAATCCCGACTGGGAGGAGAATTAAATGAACATCATGAAAAAAGTTATTCAAATTTCAACAAGGGCAAGTTTTCGGGGTGCGATGTAATTAGTGTTGCGTAGTTTATTTATTTTTAGAAACAAAATTGTTGATACGTAGGTACATGAATTGTAGTATACTTTCTCTACTTCAATATTGTATCCTATAGTTGTATTTATCGTGAAATGAGTCGGAATATTGGGAAAAAAACTGCTATTAGGCGCCATTTTTTCAATATGGTGGCTGAAGCGGCAAAGAAACGAGGTGGTAAAGTTGAAATTCGGAAAGAGCACATCGAAATCTATAAAACCACCAATTCAAGATAACCAAAATTTACTGGTTTAAGTGTATAGTCCAGTACGTGGAGGTTTTTTGAATGCAAAAGGTGGGGTAGTGAAGATTTTTTTGTAAGTTTCTTGAACAGCGCTCTCCATATTCCTGAAAATGGAGGAACAAGCGGAAAGAGAATTGATATTTCATTGTTCACTAAAATAGGTAATAGTCCAATCAACGAATAGGTTGTAGAGGGAAATGGAAGGAACACAATTTTTGACTTTGGGACTTCGTTTGGACTAGTAGGGAGTTGAACATACTAAAAGTCCCCACTCCTAGGAGGTGAGCGAGGTGCAGGGGGCCAAGTAGAAGTCCCCATATTTCAGTGTTTCGCTTATATCTCGAAAACTATGCATCCTAGTGATGAGATCGCTCTATACAAAAATGATGTTGATATTTTCTACAAGATCGATATCATTGATTTTCTCGTTTTCAGCCATAGTTTCCGAGATATATTGCTCCGCGTTTTTGTCTTATTTATTTTGCTAACTCTTCGGGCTTTCGTTCGACGAAAAAGTCATAGGGAAGAAGTTGTGGAGTATTAAATTTTCTTCAGGAACATATAAAATATCTAAATATGTTATCTGCAACAGTTCAAAAATAAAAGCAATATTAACTTTATCTTTATACAGGGTCACTCACGGTCGATGGTACCTTAGACGTTTACGGAGAACGGGACAACTTTGTTATTTCAAATGGAACACCCTGTATTTTATTTCATTTTTAGATTCTTCCTGAAGAGCTGATATCGTCGATATATCATACTTGGGGTATAGCGAGAAAGATTACAGAGATATAGGGTGTGAAAAATCGAGTTTTTTCAAATTTAGGATTTTTTTGTGCCGAAACTATTCATTCTTGCTCAAAACGGCTCACATGTCCCTATCTCAACTTTCCATTTACTATCGATTGATATTTAATTGAAACAAATATAGGTGGTTCAAAATTTTGAGTTTTGCATCACCCTCTATTTGTTTCTATTAATTGTCAGTAGATAGTAAATGAAAAGTTAAGATAGGGACATGTAAGCCGTTTTGAGCAGAAATGATTAGTTTCGACACAAAAAATTCCTAAAGTTGAAAAATCTCGATTTTTCACTCTGTAATCTTTCTCGCTATACCCCAAGTATGATAGATCGACGAAATCAGCTCTTCAAGAATCTAAAAATGAAATAAAATACAGGGTGTTCCATTTGAAATAACAAAGTGGTTGCTACTTTTTGCTAGAAGCGGCAACGCCGCAACGCTGAAAGTATTTTAGATCGATAGAACAAAACTGATTACCCAATAAACCAAATTTTCAGAATAATCCTACGTCCCGTTCTCCGTAAACGTCTAAGGTACCATCGACCGTGAGTGACCCTGTATATTCCACTGCTCTCAAATTATAGATAAACCAATATAGGCGTATATACCTAAGTAATTGAATAGTATATATATATATATATATATAAAAGTACTTCGTGTTTTGTGTCGTTGAATATCTACTATTTTCGATATATTTTCTTTTGATATAATTAACACATATAATAGATTCCTGAATTAATAACGATTGATAAGTGGCTTTATTTATCCATATGAATATAATATATTTGACTAATCAATTCCTACATCTCTTGTGGCGGGAAGGTCTTGGCTCATCATACAAACTTGATCTAGGGATGAGCTCAATTCCATTTTCTTCGCCTTCATTGGAGAGGATGACTGGAACATCATCGATGTCGTCTTCTACATCCACTTCGTCCAAGAGGGGGCCCCAATTGAGACAGTACCTTGGCAGTTTTGGCAGAAAGGGAAACACTTGAGAGATGCTATTCTGCATCCGCATTTGGTGGTGACATAGTTAAGTCTTTTGTGCACCGACAAAAAATCATATTTAATATTTCATTCGGTGCAGTGAGTGCATCAGTGGTTAGCTTCCACCCATACATCTGAGGAGGCAGCTCATGTCCCAACCACATCTGGACTTGGTGATATGTCCTAAGAGAATGTTGTTTCGCTGCCCCCTCATTTGGTGGGAGGCATGATATGTCGGTTCCGACGTTGGCTACCAATTTAATGAAAGATTGGTAACGGTGAACATTCAGAGATTTTTCTTTAGGTAGGCTTCGTACCACCTCAAAATACACTTTTTCCCAGCTTCCTCTATATCATCCTTAGTTGAAGAAGGATCTTAGAAAACGGCAGCAGCCCCCTGGACTTCTGGAGACTTTTTTGATAATTCCTAGCTTGCTTTTTCGGAAGGCTGCTGAGGTGGTCTCACAACCAGTAAACGGGTGTAAAAATAAGATATCTCGTAGCCCCTGGGTCTGAAGCTCATGCGTAGAAAGCAATGCTTTTATCTTTCCACCTCCAGGCTTGACGAAAATTATATCCTTGTCAACAGGTGTTTTGTATTATGTTTCTCAATAAGGGTAGATGAATTGAAATTGTATTTTTGATTTTTCTTCAATCTGGTTCAAAATTGATATATAGTACTCGTTAGATTCGAAGCACATTTTTCCGATAAAATATTTTGGTATCTTGTCGATTTGACCAATTTTTTGGACCACACTGAAAACTTTTTTTCAAATCCTCGCCAAATCTGAGCTCACATGATGAGTCGTAACGGATTTTTTAGTTTTCAGACATGCAGAAACGAGCAGCTATTAGAGTTTTTCAGAAATATCAACAAACATTTTTTTCCCATGTGTAGCCAACTTTATGGCGGACACTGTACATATTATTCAAATACTTATATACGCCTCAATGGTTTATCTATAATTTGGGAGCAGTGGAATATCTAAAGATAAGAAAGTTGAGTTTTATGGGAATTTACACATAAAGTTAAATTTACTTTTATTATTGATCAATTGCAGATAAAATGTTGAAATATTATACATTCCTGAAGAAAATTTAATGCTCTACAACTTATTTTCCTGTGACTTTTTCGTAGGACGAAAAGCCGAAGAGTTTTAGCAAGATAAATAAGACAAAAACGCGAGGCAAAATCATTATTTCTTTTTAGATTGGTTAATTTCGAGCGCAAATATCTCGAAAACTATGGCTGAAAACAAAAAAATCAATGGTATCGATCTTATAGCAAATTTTATCAGCATCATTTTTTTATGGAGTGATCTCATCTCTATGATGCATAGTTTCCGAAATATAAGCGAAAAACTGAAAAAAAGGGACTTCTACGTGCCCCCCTGCACCCCGCTAACCTCCTAGGAGTGAGGACTTTTAGTATGTTCAACTCCTTACTGGTCCAAACAAAGTCCCAAAATCAAAAATTGTGTTCCTTCCATTTCCCTCAAGACCCCCCTTTGGACTAAAAGTAAATATTCAAATAAAAAATGTTCTGCTGGTTGCTGAACTAACGACTAATCTATTATATGTTAGTCGCATCATCAAAAATGTATATAGAATTGAAGTTTCTGAAGATCTTTGCCAAATTTTAAATAATAGGAATGATGTAGTAGCCATTGCAAATTATGTGGAAAACATGTACAAGTTGAATATTTCTCTACAAGAAAATTATAACTTCATGATTTCTCATAATTCGCACGCATTATCGTGGCATCGTAGGTTTGCTCATATCAATTTCTCCGATCTGAAAAAATTTTAAAATGGTTTGACATCAGATATCAACTTTGAAGACAGATAGAAATTTGTGAAGTTAAAAGGTAAACAATGCGGATTGCCGTTCAACCATGTTAGTAAGAGAGCTGAAAATTTACTTGAGATTATTTATAGTGATCTGTCTGGGCTCACAACCTGATGGAATGGATTAACTGAAAGTGTTTATACTGTAGGCGTCCAACGTGGGGCAAGATATCTCAAGAAACAGTTTGAAAATTTTCAGATGTATATTAAAACAACTACTTGACAACATCAATACTATAAATATACAATACATTGATGAATATATTCAAGGTGTTCTTCATTCTAATAGTTGACCGAGTATGGAACCGGCATACCGAGACACGAATCCATGACAAAAGAATCAATGTGGATCATGCCTGATAGGAGCACTTGGGGTGATCCAAATTCACGATAAGTGTGAGGAGCCCAGAGGTAAGTAATTGGAGTTGTCCAGGGCTGTCCTCACACTGACACCATGAACACGTGTTTGGTGCACAGTCCGCGCGCGCTGGCTCCACTCTTTTGAGACCGGTAACTTCACACCGGGTCTTTTGAGGGACGCAGACTTCGTTTGACGGTTGGTCGTTCGAGGTTTTCTTCATGTTTCTCCACCATGGTGCGGCGAGTGAACCCTAGACTGAGTCGCATTACACACCCTACTGTGCTGCTGGGCACGGATAAAATGCATCATGATTGTGAAAAGTAATCAAAGATCAAATGTCAAATACAGATAAACTAATCACGCCCAAAGAAGAATTATTACTGCAGGTGGCCTATATCAAGTCATAAATAGATGAATCTCAAAAGCGCCGAAAATATAAGTTATGGTCAACTTCGTTTATCAACTAGAATGATAAAGCCAAGAATTTATGTACAAATGACCCAAAAGGGCACTGATAAAAGGAGTAAATATCTTAAAATTTGATATCACAGAGAAAAACAAAGCCATAAATTTGGAACTTAATGACGAAATGTGGTGCACGTGTTTTTTTGTCGAATTGCCGCTTTGATAGAAACAAAGGGTAAATTTTTATATAAAAATGATGACCGGAAAGTCAATCGAGAGCAGTCAGTAGTCAGCAGTCACAATCATGGCTCGGAGGAGCTAAGTTCCTTAATACCGTGGTCACCACGGTTTGTGATGAAGCTAACGAACTTTCAAGTAGCTGATTCTTTGTCGACAGACATCAGAACATACTTTGTCCGTTTTGCAAGTTGTCGCTAGACATTGCAAAAGTTAGTCTTCAGGCTGAAAGTGAAGCTCAATAGTTTTTGTAAAATTAAATTGTACAGTTGAAAGTTTTCTTAGTTTAAACCAGTCAGTTTGCAAGTGTCGCGAATTTCCAAACGAAGTGAAAAGTGAACCAGATACAAAATATGTAAGTTGCCCAAAACCAGTCTATATAAATGCCCGTAGGAAAATATTTCAGATCATTGACCCAAAAGTTTGAAAGGCACATGTTAGGGGATTATGCCATTCATATCAGAGGGTGTCGTTTGTCGGATAGATAGTAGCCAGGGTTGTATTCAAAAATATTAAAGTATTTGACGTAGGATTTTCTGATTACAAAGGTGACTAATTAAATAGCTTTGTGTATTGAACTTGAGGGGATAATTACCTGTATAATTGTAAATTCGATGTTGTATTCTTTTATGTAAATTAATATGGTTCTTTCAGGATTACTTATAAATTTGATTATATTTCTATATGTCAGTAGACCACCATAGATATTTTTTGAATAAATACTTCATGTTTATATTAAGTTAATCGATGCCATAGTTATTTCATCCGCCTGTAAAACCGAACCCTAAAAACATCTGTAGCTTACCACCTCACATATAGGACAAATCCGCTCGGCCTATCCAAAAATAATTTAACATCTTATTAACTAGTGAGGTGTACAGCACACTACGTCATGAACACAGTTCGCTGATCTGCAGCTACGGACCCCATGCTCATTGAGTTTAAATAGCAAGAATGATTTCAATGGTGCTCGTAATCTTTTGGAAAAAACTTCATCTGTCGTTATTTTAATGGATTTAAAATTGACATCCATAATGGATATCCAATGAAAATGTCAATGAGTTGAAATAGCAATATTACTTTCTAGTATCAATATATTGTTACGGACTGTGCTGCGTTCTGAGAATACCGGAAGTCATTATCTCGGCGGCTAGCGTCTGTCTGAGATTTATGGCCTCGTGATAACATCGGTCGCCGACGTACCGAATAAGAGGAAAATAACGAATGACTCACAACCGTCGCATTTTCTCGAAAATGAACGGTATTTCTTAGAACTTTATTGAATATTCAAGATGTTGCGAGAATGTGTGTTTTGTACTTATATAAAAGGAGCGTAGTGGCGCGGACAGTCAGTTTAGAAATAACATTGAAATCTAAATTGTACATTTTTCATATATATATATCGTTTCCAAAATAAAGACAATATTTTTTGACATACTGGATTTTCGCTACAAAGAATAGCAACATGGCATTTATTTTTGAATACTGGAATGAGATAAAAAAATGCAATCTAGCAAGGTTCACCACGAAGTACAATTTTCCAATCGTTCACCACCTCATCAGAAAATATAGCACCCCTTTCATTTTTTTTTATATACTAAACTATAAGATGCTATTTTTCCTGATACTTTTAAAATTAAAATAATCAATTTGCTATTTTAATAGGGGAAAATTGAGCAAACAATTTTTTTCAATTTTGTCGATTTTACACTTCATCGGCATAAGTAGAAAGAAACTGTGTTATTTTTGGAATCCCATCTTTCAGATCGTGAACAGCGAGTCAAAATTGAAACCGCAAGCTTGGAGAGAGGCCGTTGTGGCGTTTATACCAAAGGCTAGAAGACGAACCAAAGTCTAACTTTCTTCGAAGAAGTTAAATATTTGGGCGTGATAATCGACCAAAAACTGAAATGGAACAGCATACTCAACCACATTTTTTCCAGAGCTATAGCGGCAAGACATGAGGTCTAAAACCAAAAATGACCTATTGGTCATACCAAACGATAATCAAACCCATGGTCACCTACGCTTCATTGATATGGTGGCTAAAAATGCAACAAATTTCGGCACAAGTCAAGCTGCAGAAAATGCTGCGGCTAGGTTATCTGGGAATTACAGGGGCAATATTCACGTGCCCCACTGCAGCCTTAGAGGTTATGCTAAACCTTCAACCATTGCACCTGTGTGTAATGAAAGAGGCAGCAATCAGTGCCTTCAGACTGAGTCAGACAATAAATCTCAAATTGGGAAATCGGATTGGACACTTGAAGATTTTGGAAAATATTTTCCTAGAATCCATGTCTAAACCGACAGATATCATGCCAGTTAGGTACGATTTCGAAATGCAGTTTGAAGTGGTCATAATCAACCACCAAATTTGCACAGAGAACGGACCTCAACTGGGAAGGGATGCATTAGTGTGGTATACTGATGGCCAAATTTCAGACTCTCAGGATTTTGCTCTAGGTCACGTGATAAGCAAGTTCCTTTCAAATGTTAGGCAAAAAAGGGTGTTATTAGGGTTTTATCATTGAAGTGGAAACATCGGTTATTCCAATATTGTTAGGGCGTAATAATCAGAGGTACTTTGCTATATGGGTAGAATCAGGATTTTAATACGATGTTTCAGAGTTCTATCATGGGTTTTTCATTCATAAGAGTTCAGACAGTTTTTTGTATGAGGTGAGTCCACAATAGTTACGCAGTTCCCAAAGTCAAATGACAAATGATGACAAATTCATCGGAAATACGAAGGGTCCATATTTCTAGATATTTTATATTGAAAGTTGATTTACTACTTTATTTTGGCATCATTTCTTGTTCCATTTTGTTTAATTATTGTTATTTAATCGTAATAGCGATTTGATACGTAACAGTTAATTTGAGATTTTATTTTGATATCTACTGAATTGCACATCCCCTACACAAGACTACGCATTTGTGAAGCCGTAGCCGTTCTCACCGTCGTCGAGGATACATGGTAGTCTAGTTTAACCAATAGCCTATTTGGAGTTTGGATAGTCAACATTAAGGAATTGATTTTTGATCATTTAACTTGTTTGGTCAGTGCGAGTTGTTTGAATCGGACCTGGTGGCAGCGCTTCCTTCAATAAAATAATCACCCTAATTGCTAGGGTAGGTTATTATAAAAAATAAACGAACAAGACATTCTTATAAGACAGCCCCATTTATTAAAATGGTTATACGCGTTGAGATACTTCAGTATTAATATTAATACCTATATCAAGTTTTATCATCAATGTCAAGTCCTTTCGTTATTACAACTGAATAGGTATATATCAATTGTAACTCTGAGAAACTCCAAGGGATACTCTGCTTGGCCATTCAAATAACCGGAAAGGATTTGCGATGAAACAAAACATAATCGTATTATGTCTGTATCAAATCCAAAATCAAATCATAAGTAACTGGTGATTGAATATTCACCATAAACGCCGTAATAATTCTAGAATATTTCCTCTTTGATCTAGTCATTTGTATTATTTGATCAACAATAGAATCAAGTTGCTTGGAATGCAAGAATCTTTATTTGTTAAGCTTTCTTCAGATATACCAAGCCCCGTTTGATGTTTTCTTGAACCAAATTCATTTCTGATCGGATATAACAGCATTTGAACCTATCTAACAAATTTTGCAACTGCGACCACCTATTAATTTTCATATAAAAACTCAAAATCCAATTCAATTCTTTGAAACTAAACTCATTGCCCTTTACAAAAATGTTGATATTGAGGTCATTATCTATGATGAGTTGATTTTCAATTTTCAAATGAATTTTCAGAATTTAATGTGAAGAATACCTACAATCTTTGTACCAATTATTTAAATGTTCCAGGAATCAAATATTGTCAACTTTATGGAATAATTGTTCAATCAATCATCAATACTATCAATAACGACAGTTGTTTCAAAATCGCACTAATAATTCATTTTCATGGATTTGATTTTATCGTCTGCATTCCGGATTCTTTCGAAGAACGGGTTCTGTTGTCCATAAATATAGTGGCAAATTTGGAAAACCTGAAGATACAGCATTTTCTTTCAACCTCGGTATACAAGGAGTGTCATTTGAGGAACCTTCGAAAGAAATAGTTTTTACAAATTTTATAATTATTTCAACCTGTTTTCATAACACCAGTTTTATGGAAATTTCCGCAGTGATTATTGTATCAACACTTCCTTCTTCACAACACCATTATTCTTCTATGAATATTGCAACAAATTTCAGAAGATGATATCAATTATTCGACCGAAAACAACGAGAAAAACAAAGATCCTAACCCGATGATCCAAATACTGATGTACAGAAGAGCGAGTGCGGTGAGACTTCAAGTCAACGTTGCCAAGTCAATCACTTTCCGGTCGTGAGAGCACATTATTGGTTTTTTTGGGCTGCTGAACATGAATCTGAGGTTTCCCAATAAAATTTTTCACAACAAATAGGTATGTTATTTTCTCCGAAACTATTTTTCAACTGCATTTTAATAGAATTTCGTGTTTGAATATGAATACTTTCTATACTATGAAGTTCGGATCTCAATCTTTCATTTATTCAAATCTCGTATCTTAACTTGTTTTATTCGTAAACAATTAGAAGCATAATATCAAACTATCTACTGAAGACAAGGTGTTTATTTATGACTTAAACTTCTAGATATCTTCGCGCTCCTTTTGTTCCTCAAGGTGTTTCTTGAGATCGTCTCTTTGTACTGCTTTATATTTGCAAATATGGCACTCGAACATCTTGACATCCTCTGGCTTTTTTCGAATTAGAAAGTTTCTATTGAGGTAGTGCTTTCTTTTTGTTTTATATTCGCAAATATTACACTGGAAGAATTCGACACATTCGCGCTTTTTGTGAATTAGGATGTGTGTGTCTTAAGGCGACTCTTCAGTTCTGCTCTATATGAGCAAATATGGCACTGGAACATCTCGATATATCTTCATGCTTTTTGTGTATAAGAAGGTGTTTCCTGAGATTACTCTTTTTTATTGATTTATATTCGCAAACATGGCACTCAAACATTTTGACATCCTCGGGCTTTTTGTGAATGAGGAGGTGTGCCTTGAGGCGACTCTTCAATTTTGCTTTATATGAGCAAATATCGCACTCGAACATCATGACATCCTCTGGCTTTTTGTGAATTAGAAAGTGTGTGTTGAGGTAGCGCTTTCGTTTTGTTTTATATTCGCAAATATGACACTGGAATAATTCGACATATTCGCGCTTTTTGTGAATTAGGAGGTGTGTCTTGAGGCGACTCTTCAGTTTTGCTTTATATGAGCAAATATGGCACTGGAACATCTCGATATCTTCGGGCTTCTTGTGAATTATAAGATGTCTGTTGAGGTGGTTCTTTTGTGTTGATTTATATTCGCAAACATGGCACTCGAACATTTTGACATCTTCGGGGTTTTTGTGAATCAAAAGGTGTCTTTTAAGGCTGCTTTTCCGTATTGATTTGTATGAGCAAATATGGCACTCGAACTTGTCGACATCTTCGGGCTTCTTGTGTATCAGAAGGTGTGCCTTGAGATTGCCCTTAAGTTTTGTCTTATATGTGCAAATATGGCACTCGAACATCTCGACATCTTCGGCCTCCTGCTTGTGTATCAGAAGGTCTATTTTGAGATTGCTCTCAAGTTTTGTTTTATTTTCGCAAGTATGGCAGTCGTACCTGGATACTTCTCCGAATTCTTTGTGCACCAAAGCATGGGACTCAACAGCTCCTGAAACATATTTTCATTCAAATGGTTCTCTCCCCTGATTGCCTTGGTATTTTACTGTTTCAAAAATAAAGAACACTTTGTATTCTGATACAAATTCGATTAGGAATCATTATTGAGCAAAAAAGTAACATTTGGATACTAATTATAAGGCAGAGATTGATCAGTGTATACAAGCCATTTTAATGGAAATAATTCAGTTGTCGAAGGGCTTCGTACCAAAAACCTTAAGTTTACACACAAAATTCACTCTCAAATGAATTCTATGAAATGTAAAGAAATAGCTGACAATTTTCGATGGTTTTGCGTCGCTGAGGTAATCATTGAGAACAAACGGCTTATTGTTCAATCTCAAGAATCACATTCCAATAAGCTTTTCAAACGCATCTTGTACAGGGTATCTTCACGTATATTTTTAACCCTCCCCCTTAACTTTCTTCATTCATTTTGTTAGTATTGGATAGAGTATATTTTTCCGATTTCAAATATATATATGTCATATATCATGGTATCTCTGATGGATTTCGACATATTTGACGTTAAATTTCAGATTTTATCCGGATTCTTTCAGCTAATCATGACAGACGGCCAGGAAAGCTATCAAAATAATTGAAATATCAAATAAACGATAGAGTGAGTAGAACTATCACAAAGTGAGCTATATGATGTACCTCAAGAAACACTTGTGGGACCAGTACTGCTCACGTTGTATATCGACAACAAGACAGCCACGGCCCTCTCTAAACAGGCCTGGAACCAAACATGGCAACACCGCAAAGTGTTCCTACCATTGCTCACGTTCGCCTATGCACACAGCGACGATCGTCCTTCGAATCATAATATTGTAATTTATTTATTATGTTGAAATTATTGAACAGACACATAGTAAGGTATTGAGATACTTATAGTTCACAGTAATCACAGTGTTTTTAATTCATACGAGTAATAACAATATTCACGTCGGTGGATATGAGAAGCTCATCTCAGATTCAACGGATATATCAATCATTGGGAAAACTAAACATTTGGCTACGAGAAGAGACAGTTCATTGTGATATACTTTGTTGTAAGTTAACTCTGAGTTTTTGGTCACGAAAGCCATTAACTACAATGTAGTCTTGACTTGGTCAGTAGAACAGCCTGAGAACCGCTTGCGAGCTTTGAAAATGCAAACATAGAGAAAAATACGACGAACGCCCGCCTTCGAATACATGTTGAGGGGTAATATTCAACGAAATCAATGTTATTGGCTACACAGTAGAATGGGATAACTTACTAAACAATCGGATTGAAATATGGTGGCTTAGGACTGAAAAAAATTACTTTTAGACTGGGGACGAAAAATCGAGGAGAAAAATTAATCCGCAGTCAGTTGCGGGAGTCCGAAAAGGCACTAGCGGATCTGGTGGCCTCGGGAGAGGGTTTCCCTCCGGGAACGAAACCCTTGGTTTTGGGAGTATTGGAGGTCGCCGTGAAAGTGAGATTTAAAGGGACATACCAGTAGGGGACTTATGTTCGCAGAGCCGGAGCAGGTGGACAGTGGACGGGCAGTGGACGGTGGATTCAGTGGTGGACGGTGGACGGGTGGTGGACCGTGGACTGGTGGTGGACGGGTGGTGGACGGTGGAGTCAGCGTTGGCGGTGGTGGACGGGTGGTGGAGTCAGCGGTGGACGGTGGACGGGCGGTGGACGTAAGGTGGACGGGACGTGAATGTGGTGATTTCCTGGTGGAGGGGGTGGGTGGTAGCCTTCGAGCCAAAGACTGCATAGGCCTGAAATTTCCAAGCCCATGTTCTCACGCAGGCGTTTAAAATAAAATTTATTACATCTATCAAATTCACGTCCACCTCCGCATTCACGTCCACCTCCCGTCCGCCTCCCGTCTTCAAATAAATTCAAAGTAGAAAAAATTGCACCTGACACACATTTTATAAAACACGTTGTCGCACTTGTTCACTTGGAGCACTCCTCGCTTCGCTCGTCGTACTCCAAACAACGCGTGCGACACAATAGCGTCTTATAAAACTTGTATCATAATATACTATTTTGACTCATCATTAATCGTTCCCGATGTAAAAGACCCATTTTTGGTTGTACTTGAGGTGCAGATTGTCTTCGACAGTACATACATTGTTTGACAACTTTTTTCACAGTTGTGCGAATTCGGGGTATCCAAAATTTCTTCCTTAGTTCATTTATGAGTGTTTCAATGCCCTGATGAGTATTATTCCTAAGATGATGCATAATCATTTTTTGTGTATAGATATGTTCTGCAGCTAATATAACAGGTTCTTTTTGTATGATTGAGATATTTTCAATCTTCAATATTCCACTAGATATCCTCAATATCTCATCATTATCTAATAAAATTGACAGTTTATGAAGCCTTCCATTTCTGTTGGGTACGTTATTTTCGAGATTCATTCTGTCTGTCGCAAAACAGAATTCTTGAACTACCTCCCACCAGTAACACGCGCTCCATTCCAATTCCTTCTTTGTCAAATATACAGTCAGCTGTCCGTTCTGGTCAATTGATCTCATATAGAAATTGTTTGACTCTTGCAGTTATCCTGATAAGTGTCAACCAGGAATAATGAAACTATGTACTATTTGTTGTATTTTGTAGATCGGTATCAGAACTACTTGTTGTTACTTTTATCTATCAATTTTTATCTGGTGATGTATATTTCTGAAGTTTTTAATTAGCATTAGCGGGTATTGATATTTTTAGAGCAGCTTGACGGTACTGCTATTCTATCTTTTTTTTTAAACTGATGATATATCTTGTAGACTCTTACTTGTTGGTGTTACTATTGCTTATTTTTTATTCTTGAGAAACAAGCTTTGTCAATGAGAACTACTTCTTTGGACAATAAACATAAACCATATTTCTCTCTCTTTCTGTCTCTTTATTGGTACATATATGACACAGAGATTATGTCATCACTATTTTGCCCAGGTTTCCATTTTTTTCGAATTCTTTCGGAATTTTAGGCCAATTATTTTCGGGTTCATAAAGGAAATTGGGACCTCTGAACCAACTATTTTTATAACTGGTCATATTTCTGGCCGTGTCTCTGGTGCAAACATCAACAACCTTTTTTTTGGAACCCATTTCCATTGATTGATGCTACTCAGTTCTAAAATTTCACTTACTCGTGTGGACATATAGGTAAGAAGTTTCTTATCAGTTATGAGCCATCTTAGGACTAATAGAGAATCCGACCAATAATATTTTTTATTAATTCTTAGTTCCAAATATCTTGCGTCCAAAACTGCAGCTAAAAGTTCGAGTTTTTGTATGGTCGAATATTTGACAGTTGTGGAATTTTAGATTGGTACAACCCTTGCTTTGGAAGCTACCAATATAACTTCTACAGAGATTTCAGAGCTTAATCGAAGTAAAATTTCACTAGCATCAGAAAAACATGAATCGAAATGGATGAAACATCTCTTCTTCTAGGCGAGTAACGGAATTTCGATATTCATTGCTTTGTTTAGTTCTTTGAGCCATCATTGCCATTTTTTGAACATATTTTCGCAAATGAAATCATCCCATCCAATACCTGAGCGCCATTTATTCAATTTGTCGTGAAATATCTCGTTTTCAGTGAATATTCCGGGAAAATACAGAAGTGCTGACAGCAAGTCAAAAATATTTATTTCTATTTTCTATAAAATAGCTCCCCCATTGAGTAAGTAATTGAGGCAGTAGTTTCGTTGCAAAACTAGCTGAAATTGGTCTAGCATCTAAATAGTTTGGAAGAACGGCAGAAATGTTACGCACAGTATTGCTGAAATTAATTAATGATTCAAGACTTTCTAAGGGTATTAATTGAGTTACTCGTGATAACAGGTCATCTAATATAAACTCTCGACGTACATATTTCTTTCCAAGAATATCTAAAATTTCATCTGGATCTTGATTTCACTTTTTTCTGTTTTATTCCCTTCATTTTTACAAGATCTGATTCCGTAAGAACGAAAATCCAAGAAAGACATATTTTTATTAAAAAAATCAGCAAATCTAGGGTGTAAACTGTAAACCATCATATCTATCGGACAAATGATTCAATTTTGCATACAGGGTGCTTCACGACTAGCGCGACAGAGAATTAAAGCGAAACTTTCAATTTCTCATTTCAGTAGTTCGTACGTTGATAAAAGCTAAATTTTGTATTTTGAAATATACAGGATGTCCCAAGAATTGTGGCAGGCATATAGAAATTATATTGTTTCATCGATTTTTATAGTAGAGTGCCAGAGTCGAATCGTATCGTTCATCCCGTGGGAAATCGGAGGTAAAAAGCTATGACATATCCAGAAATGTCACCTACCATCTCCTGAACAAGAATCCACTTGTCGTCAAAAAATCGTCCTGTGCGTTTGGGGGGTAGGGGGTGTTTTGGAAAAAATGTATGTTTTCATCGATACCTACCACTGTTTTGAGGAGGAGATGACCATTCCATTCACGAATGATACATTTTTTTAATCAATTTATATTTTGTTGATAGTGAATATTTGATTTCAAAATACATTCGCGCTCGTTGTTTCAACTTGGTTTCCATTCTTTATCTGAAGCCAATAAATATACTTATAATAATAAATTTGCAATGAATATATTAATTATTCAGTTATAAGACACAGCACAGATTCTGTAATAACTAATAATATCACCCTTATTAATGAATCGAATTTCGATTTCAAATACCCATTCGCTTTGTGAAATATCAGCGTATCAACTTCATGGAAGGATTTTTCTTTGATATACGTAGCCGTTTCTGAGATAATCCGATGTATTTGAAAACCATTTCAATAAAATTTTTCAAGTTTTGAGTTATAGCCGTTTGAAATTTGATTTGCCCATATATCGTAATGGTATTGTCGGATTACAAAAATTTATATGATTATTTCGACACATCAGATCGAATCAAGATTATTCACAGTGAAACGTACGAACTGAATGAGTATTTTGAGCGAATAAACAAACATACATTTTATCCAAAACCACCTCCTACCCCCCAAACGCACAGGGCGATTTTTTGACATATATATAATAACAACTATATGGATAACACCTATTCTTTTCTTCACGCGAAAATGAAGCCAGTTTTGGAAAAACAAAAGACTGTCTGGCTTACTAATGATGAAATGGGCGCATGCGCGGGTTTTGACGAGATTAAATCCACGGACGTTTTCAGAATTTCATAGGTTAGGTATATTTGTTAACACAAATTATGTAAAAGAGCGTTAATATAGTTATTAATGTACTTACTGATTGTTTACAGAAGTGATTAGTGAGTGATAACAGTGATTGATCAAAAATTAGCCTACGAATCTTGTTCCGACGACTTTATCGTCACAGGTTTCTATGCAAATCGCAAGAATTGCTTTGTGGATCACATCCATTTCTGCATCTATCATCAATTAGTATCCAATATCGTCCAAAAATCCATCGATAAAATAAAAACATCGAATTGAAGGTTATGTGACACATTTGATTGATATTTAATAATCATCATACGTTTGTCGCTCACTAGAAAGCTACTCTCCTCGATGATGAAAACGAATGTCGATTCTTAATTCAAACTTGCGCATGCGCATATTCGCGATTTGTCCCGCAGACTGTCATTTGTTTTATATTTCGGCTTCAGCTCTGGTATCCATGTTACCTATATAATTATTATTAGATATATGTTTTTTGACGACTAGTCCGAGATGGTTGGTGACAATTCTGCTGGACATTTCATTTTTACCTCCGATTTCCCACCAACTTTGTTTCTAAGCGTTTTTCGAGGCGTTTGGCACTCTATTATTATCCCATTGGGAGTCTAGCGAGAAGATCAGAACTATTCATTGATGGTTAAAACGGCTCACATGTCCCTTTCATTACATTTTACCTACTATCTAATGAAATTTAACTAAATCAGATACAGGGGGGTTCAGAATTCAGAATTATGAACCACCCTGTATTTGTTTCATTTGAATATCAATAATTGATAGCGAATAAAACTCAAGATAGGGACATGTTAGCCGTTTTGATCAATAATGAATAGATTCGACACAAAAAGTCCTAAAGTAGAAAAATTTCAAATTTCTGTAATCATTCTAGCTAGGCCCCAGCTTCGCAGGCAGAATCTGGAAATGAAATGAAATAAAATAAAGGGTGTTCCAAAAGAAACAAGATAACTTTGATATGCCACAATTTTTTGGAACATTCTGCACATTTCAAAATAATTTTGAAATGTAGCCTTCATATACAAACTATTGAAGTAACAAAATCCCAGACTCAACAGAAATTGTTTCTTTAAAAAAAAGACAAGAATGAACTATTGATGCACATGATTTTGGTTTTATTAGACTTGAATGGTTAACATAATTTATTTAACATTTTTAGTTGAAATCAGATTTTTTTTTTGTTTTCTGGCGTAAAAAAAAGGAATTCCCTTGGAATTCCCCGGAATCCCTATCAATTGTACACCGGAATTCCCTATTATTATTTCAGATGTTGCAGTATTGGCAGGAATTATTCACCAATAATGTTATAACTAGGAACCTTGAGTGGATGAACCACATTTAATAAAGGGTTTTAATAAAAATCTTGCAATACAGGATGATAAGACTTTTTCCTCCTACCCCTATAGAAAGTACACACTTTCCTCCCTCAAATCAGGGAGGAAACTCATACTTTTCCTCCCTAGGGAGGAAATTATTTTTCCTCCCCCTCATTTCAAGTAAGTTGCAAACGATGAAACTTGTGAATTCATTATATTCATATTGTTTCAATAATTTCTAGAACATCCTGTATGGGTATCCTGTTTTTTGGTAAAAATCAAACATTAATGTTACTTCAACGTAGTTCTTCAGTACAAATTTCAACTTCAGGAATCTTAGATATACGTTTTTTGAGTTCAGAATCCCGAAGGTCCCGGGTTCAGCTCCTGGCAATTGCAACTTTTTTTTTTCAAGAACGTTATTTTACTTTTTTCTTGTTAGTGATTTGAATTATTGGACATTTAGATAGCTTATACATTTCGGATTGCTATTGAGTGATTGATCATTTTTTTTTCTAAGAGCTGCGCTTGTAGAAAAAGGTTTATTTAGTGGGTAGGAGGAAAAATCATATGTATTACATGGGAGTAAAGTGCCTTTTCCTCCCTTGGATGTTTACTGCCCTCCGCTTCGCGTCGTGCAGTAAACTACATCCTGCGGGAGGAAAAGTGGCACTTTCCTTCCTAGTAATACAAATAGCTATTTTATGTCTCATATTTCATGAAGAATGTTCACTGAGCTTGCTGGAGTAGGTTCACAGGAGAGCTGTCAGGTTTGTCAATGAGTTGGTCAACAACCCAATTCATACTTTTTCATCTGCAGCTTGCTCAGATGAAGTTTATATGGAATAATTATAGTAAGGAGACAGTAAATTCAGTTCAATATCAGTTTCAACTTAAGGATATTCACCAATGTATTGTTATTTATACTAGCATTTATATCACAGTGAGGTTAGGTTAGAGAGTGCGATACAGGCATATTGATCTAATACCTAGTTACCATGGAAGATATTTGAAATGATATCATATTGTTTGATATGAAAAAAGGAAGCCAATCTGGTCAGAACACTAGCTGTTGAGTTTAGACCAAAATTTGTTGGCAGTAAATGAAAAATCGGTGCAAGTATTAAATTGAAAAACTCACCCTCATTTTTGGATTGGGTGTAGCTAACTGATTCTTGACTTTCCAATATTTTCAACTCATTAGAATCTTGTAAATTTTCAGACACCTTCAATTCTCTCTGCAACTCATCATGTTTTTCTGAGTGTTCTTCTGAATTGTCTTCAAAATAATTACTATTGCTGGAACCTAAATGTTCTTCTGTCTCATCTTTGAGAGAACTATTGCTATATCTCCCAAATACTTGATGTTCAAATAGTCCATGAAGCAGTTCATCATTTCTGTGAAAAATAGGCATTGTTTATTTTTTTTTATAACAAATCAACTTCAAGGTATACCTACTCCTTAAAATAATATTTTTTTTCACAACCAGTTTCTGTTCTACTTGTTGTATTGGTCTCCAAACACCCATTCAGTTCATCAAGGAGATTTGAATGGGATTTAAATAATTCAACATGGCCAAATTCCTCCTCATATTTGATTATTGACTTATCAAAATGAACATTTTGAGTATTTAAAGCCACTTTCAGTGAGTTCAGTTCATACAATGTATTCATACATTCATCACACACTTTAGAGTCTATGGGAACTGAAAAGCCCTAAAAACCACAATATTAAAATTATGACTCCCATTAATGTGATTAATAAAAAGAAACAAAATTACCAAATCATCACACATCTGTAAAGTATCATTACAAGTAACATGGTATTCGTCAACCACATTTACTCCACATATTCTACAAGTTTTCTTGGTTTTTATATACTTTATTCTGAGGTCATCAAGTTTTTGTAAAAGATCTACACAAGAAGGACAAATTGCAGAGTCTTCAAGCAGGGTGGTTTTCTGAAAATATGGTGAATAATCAGGTTATGGACAATAAATAAGAATTAAGTATTCACTTACCATATCTGAGCCTAGGGCTTGAAGTTTATCTAACATAACACTATCAATAGAGACATATTGACCATGTATCCTGCTCAAACACAACCTACACATTATTGTTGTATCTTCCATGGTAAAGTATTGTAGTTAATATTAAATATAATAATATGTTATTTCCTTTTAGCAATCCAAACAATCCTCACTTGAAATGTAGATGGAGAAAATAAAATGCCTCTGGATATTTATAGTTGTTTGATCTTTACAATACCCTTTATAGCTTCTCTACATATGAAATAGATGTTCTCCAACCATAATCACCTTGAAAATAGAATACATTTTTGAATTTTAATTTTTAACTGATGTCTTTGAATAAAAACTTGTTTGAACTATTGAGTATAGGTATTTTGCTTATTTCTGGCTCTCACACAGTTCACAGACCATGAAATAAGATTATTGAGTTGAATATTTTCATAATATTCAATATTTTATTGTAGTTGAAATATAGGTACCTCTTATATTCATAATTTTCTTTGGATCTAATTATATGTGGGTACATAAAATAATTAATATATACATTAATTAATATATTTTTTGACAATTACCGGTGTGAACCTGGCATCCTGACAACAGTGACAACCGTTGTAAAATGTAAACTCCACTCTCCACTGCTGAACTCAGTCCAAGGATATTAAACTATAGGATGGTCCATTCCGCAGAAATTTTTCGCCCGGATGTGACGTAGCTGAGAGTGAAACGTCACTTCCTCTCTGATTGATTTGTGATTTTTATCAGTGACAACATACAGTGTGATACAATGTCTCTGATTTTTATGAGATAAAAAACATAAATAATAATCTCATCACCATTTGAGAACTTTTCACCTTATTATTTTTGTCATCTCAGATCACTATTTCAGTTAGTAAATTCAGTATGAAAGAATATTTTATCTTTCTTTGATTCAGTGATTTCACTTTCAACAATATGAACACAAATTTGGTTGGGAATAGTAAGTAGGACATCACTTTCTTGAAGATCTGCAGGACAGTGTGATAGGATTATAATCATGTTACATGAACAGTCTACAGTACCTACTAAATACCAAGTTCTTTGACAAAGTACTATAGTGGTCAGAAAGTCGATATGCATTGGAATAAGGAGTAAATATAGTGAAGGCAGTTGCTGACTAGCATCAATGAAATTCAACTTCAGTGATAGTATTACTTGTTTTCAGGGTATGAACAGATTAAAAAATGCTGGATGTAACTATGAAACGTTTATATATAGTATAGAATAGACTCATCTATAATGTACTGTAAGAATTAATAATAAATTCCAAAACAATGAGAGGTAGGCCTCTATTATTTCGAAGTTATAATAGGTAGCTATTTATTATGAATATGATGTGTTCAATCATTAATCTGAAAATACACAATATCAAAATTCTTTGCTGAATTCTAAGAATAAATTGGATGTCTTCCAGTTTATATTTTTCCAGTTCTAGCTCTCTATTTATTAAAACAATGACCTATAATCATCAATGCTTACTTCAAAAATCGTTGAGGAACAGGGAAGTATCAGAAATTGTTATTCTACCTAAAGATAAGAACACAGTTTTGCTGATTTTAAAAATATATTAACAAGACTCAATGAAATTTGTGATTCACTTGAATCAAATTCATGTAATGCTCATTAAATCCTCTTTTTGTCTGTATTTGTTCACCTCTCTATCTTCAAGAAATTGTTTCTTACATTTAAAAATGGACAAAAAGGAGTGACGATTTTTAATGGATTTTTAAATCACAACTACTTATTTCTCTTTATTTGTGATGCCAGGCTGAACAAATTCTTTGTGTGAGATTTCTCCTCAATGGTGAACCTATAAAAATACCAATATTAGGATATTAGTTCACAAGAGTATATATTTCTTACTTGATTCATTTTCTGCTATCTTCTTCAGTTGTGGAATGTTGTGAACAAATACTATTTTCTGGGATCCAAAATTTAAGTAGCAGCCATGCAGAGAGGTATCTTTTAAATCAATTCATTCCCTTTTTGAATATTTATTGAGTCTTTTGGCTCCGGAAATGCAAGAAACATGTATGCCTCAAACATTTTAATACCAATTGTAGAATCTGCATCCGTGTATAGCATTATACCTGCAATCAAATGGTTACATTACATCCCTTGCTTACATATATGAAAAATTTTTATGTAACTAGCATTTCGTATGGCATGTACCTGCTTACGTTGCCTTTATTTTTGAGATTTTGTCTAATACTGGTTTGTGAAGCTATTGAAATTCAGATAATTCAATATTTTCACCAAAGAAATGTTAACCTCAAAATCGAAAAAATAAACAAAGCGCCGTCATTATTCAATCATGGAAAAATCCAAGACCAGAAGGTAGCCGGGTGACGTCATAAAACTGGCTAGTGTGGAGATCATAGGGAATGGACCATCCTATAGTTTAATATCCTTGAACTCAGTCAGCGGCTGAAATTTACGAAGACGCCCGAATAATTCGCGAAAATCACGAACCAATAGATGGCGCTGCAGAAATGTCAAAAACTTGACATGAAGGTGATAAACAAGCATTTCGTTATGTTTTCAATAATAATTTGTCAACTTTTGATTCACATTTTAGGAAAGAATTAACGAATCCAAAATATTTGAAAGGGTGCTATCGTTGGGTTATTATTTATAGAACACAAAACAGGTATTTTATATGAGGTTTATGGATTTATTATGTTTTTATAGGCTTTTCAAACCACCTCTGCAAAATCAATGGGGCCACTGAGGTATTTGTATTTCAATGATTTATCTTTATATTGTTATATTTCCAGAATGCCCAATATTGGGATGAGTATCTAAAGTATATCAGAAATAAGAAGAAACCATTAAATGAACGAGAAGCATTGTTCAAAGCTGGTCACATCATACTTTGTGGGATAGATATGGAACACACATAAATAAACTACTGTTCTCAAACTTCAGCTCTAAGGCAGCCCTCATATGAAATTAAAATGATTGTATGGAGAAGTTAGCAGTGGAAGTGTGAATATATCTGTATTAAGCTGTAATTTTATTCTAACCCAAAAAATAGATGATTACAGACAGAAATAAAAACAAAAAATGTATCAATTAACTTTATTTTCTGAGAAAAGTAAGTGTAGTGGTGCATCTGCTCATATTGAGATATCTTAAATAGGCAACACAAGTTATTATTTTCGAATTCATAATGTACTTATAGTCCATAATAATAAGTATTTTGTATAGATACATAATCTCTGGTATGTACCAAGGAAGTTAAAGATCTTATGGTCTACCAGTCATTCAAATTCATTTCTCTCAATTAATACTTATCCAATTCATGGCTTATTCATTTTAAATAAAAATTTGATTTCATCAAGCCTACATTGTGCACTGTTAAAGTTTCCATGTGATGACTTTGAGATGTTCATTGAAGTAATTGCATTCTTTTTGAGCCTATCTCTTGGTTTAACTCTCCTTCTTGATGGTCCTGAAGTGAAATCAAGGTTTTCATCATGAACAATAAAATAGATAACACAACACCAGATATTATTTGTTTGATTCTAGCTGAAAAGAGACATAATACCATACCTACCTTCAATTTGGCATTTACTTCAGAAATCTACTTCTAGGAAGTGCTTATTACAAACGTAAATGTTTGTGGTAATAAGTTTTTCTATTTTCAACATAATATTCTATTTTTTACACAATCGTGAAGTTGAAATTTTGGATTTTGTGCCAAGGGAACGATGTATGTACGGTAGGAAGTACGCTGAGGTACTGAACAAATCTTTCTCGATTTCGTCTTTACGACCATGTGAACTGGCTGCATGTTTCAATAATATCAGTAACCAGCTGATAAGCACGAAAAAAGTCCGAAAACTATTCACAATAATTCAAATTCATTGAAAATAATGCGAAAGCCTAGCAAATGCAATAGGGAAAAATCACGAAACGCCAGATGGCGCTGTAAATGTCAAAATGTCGGATCGAGGGGTGAACAACAAATAATCTGTCATTTGATCTCTTGTTAAACCAAAGTTTTTATTGAATAGAATTTCAGCTATCTCAGAGATTTGAGTCGATTTTTCGTACTCGAATATTGGATTGAAGTTGTATCTAGGGTTTGTTGTCGACGTTTCCGTTTTATTGTCACTGGATTCTTGTTAAATGCCACCAAAGTCCAGGTATCAATTTCGGTTTTTATTCGAAGTTTTTCAGTTCTTAGTTCCTGAAATTCTTTTTAAAATGCCTGTGTGAAAGTCGAAATGTCAATTTCGGATATTATATGTGGAGTGAAAGTGTTTCAGCAATCACAATATTGGAACTGAAGGCCTCAATGAAGAAATCATAAAAAGTTTTGTGTTGAGATCCTCCACAATGCTCACATGAAATCACCATGAAACTAGATGAGATATGATATGGGTTTATTTTAATGTTCCTGTAAAGCAGATTTATTGTTAATGTTGTATAATTCAATTTTGAAAAGATTTATTGGCCATTTTGACTGGAAGCATATAAAC
Source organism: Chrysomela aeneicollis (assembly GCA_029955515.1). NCBI lineage: Eukaryota > Metazoa > Arthropoda > Insecta > Coleoptera > Chrysomelidae > Chrysomela > Chrysomela aeneicollis. Next base: position 7,648,409 of record JARUHQ010000016.1, on the reverse strand, counting down.
TCCACCTTTTTGACTTATCAGTTTTCTTTTCTATGTTGGTTTGTTTTTATTTTAAGGAACCTAGATTATATGATAATGTATTCAAATTATTTCAAATAGATATACCTATTAGAACAAAGTGAAGTGCAAAAACTACCAGGAAGTGACAGTTGATATAGATTCATCATTTTGTGGAGATTTGATAAACTCATTTAGAAGAAATGATATTGTTCAAATAAATGATTTAAAAAATACATAGTTTTATTGGGTAAATAAGAGTGAATGGCTTTCTTTAGCATGTCATATGTTTTTCTTAATAGAATAATTTGGGAAATGTAACACAATAATAACAAATCAGTATTCAAATCTTTTAATCATTGGTGAATGAAATAGATTCCCTTCAGACTGAGAAAGACTACAACTCATAAAAAATGCAATAATAAACATTCTTGAACATGTTAAATTCCTAAATCCAAATAATACTGCCAAGAAAGCAGATGATAATACACAACACCAGAATCACCCAAAACTTCATATAATTATCAGGAACATTATTGTTGTGTGTCATATAGGTTGTTGTTGGTTTTGTATTTACAGTGGAACTCTCTTTTTTATAAATCTTCCCTACTTGTTCATTTCCATGTTGCTCCAACTGCATATGATTATTTGATATTTGCCTGAGCCTGTAATAAATTACAAAATGATTAAAATGAACCAAATGAGGTGGAGAAGAGGTGGTAGCATAGTGACAACAATAATGAAAAATCGAACTTACCACTGAAACAATCATCATGAGTGCTTGCTACAAACATAAATTCCGAGATAGCTTTCTCTATCTTCAAGATCATCTTCCATTTCTATATAGGCTACTTGCCTTAGGATTTAGGTTTTCCCAAATCCTGCCCATCTTCTGCTTAGAATTTGAAGGAAATTTATGCAAAGCCTTGAGTATGTTAGAGCATTATGGAACAAGCATATTTTTCGCGATTTTATCTCCATATCACCTCTTCTAATCTCTTGCATTTTCAGATTGTGTGGTCTATTAACAACAATTCTTCACAAAATATAATCAAAATACAACACTTTCAATGCTTAAATCACTGAAATTAATGAATAAAGTTCACACTTTACCCATATGAACATATGGAGGTTAGTTTGTTGTTCACCTCTCGAGTAGTTCATGCGATCAATTATAGATGTCGCCCACTCCGTGATTTTTCCCTATGCTAAATTGCTTCATTTATCACCCTCGTTGTGCTTCGAAAATTTGACACCAGAGGCCACCCACTTCGTGATTTTCGCGAATCATTAGCGATCTCAAAAATTTGTTTAGGGTATTATAACATTAATTTCAATGATACGTTTATAATAAATAATTCTTGCTATCATCCTAAATTCATCATTAAGACAGATATTGAAAAGCTTTCCTTTGACCCGAAGGAACTGATTACACCAAATTAGTGGAAATATCGAAAAATCATTCACTAAACATAAATCCTACCAATCGTCAAATAGGCATAATGATAATACCTATGTAAAATTTATCACAAGTTGATCCGATGGCCATCGAATTGCGTTCACCAGAAACTGTTAAATGCCTGGATCTGACAATCGATTATAATCTTAGTGTAACACCCTGTAGGTGTTATAAATACTATATCTAGATTAGGATTCTATTTTGTGTTGAAATTTAAGGTTTTCATTTGAAAACGTAACAAAGGGAACATCGAAAAGTTAAAATTCATAATTATATTGACAGAATCATTTCCGTTGAAAAATATTATTTGTAATACCATCATTCGATAAGAATATAGGCATTGTTGATTGGCACTTGCAGGTTTTCCTCACTGAACTCTTGTTTGAGTTCAGTGGTTTTTCTGAGGACGAGATCATAGAGAAACGAGAGTGTTTATTTTATAATCTAATCGGCATACTAGCGACATCTCAAGTTATTATTTGAACTAACAAAATTACCACGAGATCTGCAGAGATTTGAAGCGTTTCGGTACTTCGTCGGTAGAGGGCTATACTTTATAGAAGTCGTTCGATGCTCATTTGTTTCAGTTTTTTTCTCTGTCAGCGACCTAATTTTAGGTTTAAGTTATGGTCTCCTTTTTTTTGACTTCAGCACATATTGTATGTAACTATACATAATCTGACATAATTTTACTTTTTATACAAATTTCTACTCGAAAAGGTCCAATAACAGTTTTTAGAAACAATAATAAGGCATATTTCAAGGAAAATCTTTGGAGGTACTCACGTATTTTGGCCTCCCAGAACAAGAATCCGAAATGCTTGTCTTGTAAATATACACCCACAATTTGACATCTTGAAGATAAGTGAATGTGAGCGTGTGTGTGGTGTTTATATAAGTTCAAAGAAGGATTAATTTTTGAAACATTTAATTACAATACAACATTTAATATTCAGGAACCTTATAAACACTTTATAACAAAGATAATTCCAAATGATCAGCTCCTGAAGCAAAATGTTTCCCAACTGTTCAATAACACTTGAAAAGAATCATATCATCCGGATGATTTCGGTCAAATGATACCCTTTCCGATGGTATTTGGCCCATTGTTGGTTGAATTATAGATACCCTTTAACCTATTTTTACCTTTTTTTTTTACTTACTCACTTTAAATGGTTACGGCTCCTGTAGCCTTTATAGTCTTGAAGGGCTCAGGTCATGGATAAGGACTGTGTCAAAAATCAATAAATTCATCTATCTATTTTTTTTTTATTTTGGGCACCACTTGACCTCAGCTTTTAGGAGTTTGTTTTTGAAAAAAAAGTCAAAAAATTGAAACTTGTTATCTAGTTGGATGAATTCAATATAAACGAAAGATTTATGATTTTTCCTTATATAATAGTCCAGCAGGAGTTGGGGTGAAAAATACAAACAAGAAAATTAATTTTGTATTTTAATAATTGAGTATTTCAGAATCACCGATTTGAACAGTCCTTTGAATATTCATCTAAACCATTTCGTTACATGATGGGTCACATAATATTATACAAGAAAATTTTAGAACACACCTTTATTAAGATTATCACCAATTCTTCATCACAAAGGGAATGAAAATGCATATAAGTACCCTATTTAAATTCCATATGGGCCCCACCCAGTATACTGTGTGTTGCGCAAAAGGAAGATGATATAACCTTTCATATGGTGGGAATAAAAATATGAAACCCTAGTTATGTGTGAGGTAGAATCAAATTAGTTAAATCATTGACATTATGAAAGTTGTCACATTAAAGAAATTTATGTAAATTCAATTGATTGTGATAATGGCTTATCTGTTTTCCTTTCCATAAGCACCAGAAAGAAAATCAGGATAACTCTTCACGAGCCACGCAGCCACGCAGCCCTGACTGCCCGAATTCAAACCCCAACTTACAACCCTAAAAGAAATAACACTTATTATTTCCCCTGAAAATCAAACATATATGCACGGAGAAAAAAGGTCACTAACCATAAGTGAATATTTAATAATAAAGGCTAGTGAAAACTTGAATACTATATGGGACAAGGAAACAATAAGTTGATAACCCCAAGAACATTTGTGTTCTTGGAAATGAACACTTCTTCTGTTTCATTATATAATAGATCGATACTCATTATTGAACACATCACTTGCTGAGTATCATCTAACTCACTTATAGCAAGTGAACTGTTTTTCTGTCAGTATAATACACGTAAATTGTCATAATTGAACTGATGAATAGCCCCAAGTGGGTTATTCACTCAATATTAGCGATTCATTTACTCGTCATCCATGATATTTCATTTTTTTTACTTTTGAGGAATGTTCGCGTGAAGAAACCAACCAGCAATTCCAATGTAGTGATAAGTAAAATATGTTATTTCTTGAACTCACTTCAAAGTTTATAGAAATTTACCAACAAATATCTCATTCGAAATAATATGTAAGGCATGAAGGGCATACCTTCACTGAAGAATTCGAAAAGTAATTTGAATCTATATTGGGCCTGTCTATCGATCTCTTCCTGCTGAACTGCGTCCAATCGAATGATTATATGTGGAGACAATGAGGTAGGTATATATACTTTCAAAACTTCATCAACCATTAACAACGAGAATTAATCATTATTGGTGCATGGTCCATGAGCCGCTATTTCACACGTCAGAACACCTCAACCACTGAACTCAAACAAGAAATGGAACGACAATATAGCAGGATGCGCGAGGATTATTTACGGCCAACAGGCGAATCATAAACCTTGAATCGAGCACATGCGCAATATGTGCCAGGGTTAGCTGGGCACGTCTGAGATTACGTTTTTGATGTGTTATGTGAACGTATGTCTGAAATTACATATTTCAGCCACAGAACCAAGAGTTGGCGTCAGCCCACTCGTCAGCCTATAAGGTTTGTTTATATTGTATTTGATTGCTCTTTGTTCTCGAATCTTGTCCATTTCGATTTACAGCAAGCTGTTTTCTTCTTCATATTGTGTTTTTGTGTTCTTGTTGAATTATCTGTTGTTTAAAAAGCTGTGTTATTGAGTTTGTCATCTTTGATAGTGCCGGTCCTGTGCAAAAGGTTTCTGCGCATGTTCCACATTCAATTTTGCTATATGATCACGTGGTATGCGCGAATTCAATTTAGCGTAAAACTGCTGAATTGCATTATCGTTCCATTTCTTGTTTGAGTTCAGTGACCTCAACTCGATGATACTCAATGACGGTACGGCCGGGGCCGCGATCGATTTGTGCAATCGACTGATTCGGCACCCGAATAATGCCGAATATGCCCGAACAAAAAACTAGTTAATAGCCATTGGTGAGTTGTAGACTACCCCACTCGACTTGATCGATTGTTGTTATCGATGAGCTCGCTTAGAGCAAGTGATTTTGTTTCAGGAACATAATTCAATGATAGTAGGTATTTGTATAGCTACCACGAGTTTATTGAATACTTATAACCTTCGAACATAAATACTGATGACTATCAATAAGTGTCCTGATCGATTACTGCAGAAACAAACTTTCAGAAAAACGTTTTTTCCTACGGTTGGTATCTCATATTCCTACAGTAGGTGAAAATGTACCCGTCACAATCGAACTTTTTTCTAGTAAACGATTCACTTGGCCGAGTTTTCTCAGTGTGACATGAAAACTTACCTCACCCTGGAGGGTTATATCACAAAAAGAAAACGGCTTCCGTACTATCACCCAGGTAGTGACACGATAGCCCCTCAAATTGGTCAAAAACAACAGCAAGAAAAATACCTAGAAGACGAATACCTAGTCATTTGGGTCTTGCCCGAAATATTATTCAAGACATCTCAATACGGAGGGAAGAAACGACCGGCAAGCAGGGCCGATGAGAGGGGGGGGTCAGCCGGGGCGACTGCCCCGAGGCCTATCAAGGGCCCGGCGGAGTTTGCAGCCTATATATCCGATATCAGAAATTTTGAAAAGCAGTTGGTGTTATTAAAGCATTTAACTCCTGAAACTAAAGCTGATATCAGCAGGAAAATTAAAACTTACATGGATTCTTTCAGTTTTATCTGGTTTTTTCTGTTTGAAGTTTTTAACCACAATTAATTATCGAAGTTTTATTTTACAAGCAAGATACCTATGTGAATTTGATAGACGAACTAAAATATTGCAGGATTCAGTGGGAAGTGATAATACAAGAATGTAAAACTGTTGCCAAATAAGTGGAGATAACTTCGAAACCGACATGACATAACTGATGAGTCGTATGAAGAAACTCCGAATTTCAATACCGAAACTCACTTCAAGCAAAGTTTATTGAATTCTGTCTTCTTGGAAAAAGGACCATATGCTTTGATGCCTTGAAAAGAATTTAAGTTTCTTCTGGAAGTATGCGATGAAATTTTGGACCTATATATGCACGGTGCACACCTAATAACTGATCCCTTACCTTCAGTTTGAACAAACTTCACAACTTATAACTAAAAGCTATATTTTCTAATATGTTTATTTGTTTCTTAATGGACCGAAAAAGTGTGACGTCAAAGCTATGTTGGTACTACTGATTTGCTTCCAAACAAATTATTTTCCCATGTAAATCTCCATAAGAGATTTTTTGAAATCGATTATCTCATTTATAGTGAAAAAGTTACATTATTCGATACCATTTATGGAAAATAGGACATACAAGTTCCTATTAGAAAAATAGAAACAGGTGAGAAACGCCAACAAATTTGAATGAGATTATATTGAAATCTATTGAGGTTATGTTTTTTCAGTGTTTACTTTTGAGGCCCTGATATTTCGACTGTATTTTCGATTAATATTATATAATATATCAGTTTAGTGAATGGCAAATATGTCTTGAAGCCAGTTGAAGCTATCAAAAATGGTACATTTCTCTAGAGATGAGGAAAAACTGATATCTAGGTGCTAAAAGTCCATGTTGAGAACATGGTATTTGATGCTGATTCCAAGACCTTAATGTGGTTGATTCAAGCGAATATTCATGATAAAACATATAAAGTACAGGTGAGCTATAATATTGAAGGGTATATTGGATAAATTGAACGTTTTGAAATGTTTGTTGTAGATAAACTCTACCAGTGTATGTGAGTCCCTGTTCAAGAGGATAGTTTCTTGGCCATCACATTGGCAGCTCTAGCAATATTTGCACACTATAATGTAAGAGTACCTTCAAAGCTTGAACTAGGAGTAATAAAGAAAATGCACCATCAACATTTGAAGAGAAATCAGTCACACAAATGTTAAATTATATACATTATATTATACAATATTAATTATAAAATAAAGTGAATATCGATCGACATCATACTCTCGAAGTGTTATAATGAAAAACTGACATTCAAGAATCATTTTATTTCTTCTTGTGCACATCAATGTAGTACAGTGCCTAGGGACAGTTCTCAAAGTTGTTTATGAACTTATATCTCCTGGAAGAACTTATAATTCTTTCATGATGATGCTAATAAACTCCCAGGTAAGCTTACAGATTCTTCTACATATTCCAAAGAAGACAACATTATTATGAAAAGAAAAATCTCTGCTGACAGCATCAACCTTAGGTATATATATCTTTATTCAATCTACAACAAATAATGATATAATAATACCTTTGTTAAGTCTAGTAACCATATCTTGATTTACACACTTTTCATTCTTATTTTATATCACGATTGTGATAGAAAATAAAATAATATTAGAGAATAAATACAATAATAAAGCAAAATCCTAACCTCACTTAACTTTGATAGAGATTTATTCAAAACTATCAATGGTTAATACATGTTTCTGATTTTTTTTAAGATACATCGAACCTTCCTCTTTCCGTAAATAATCTTGAAATACGTTAAATATTCACGATAAATATCAGAAGAGACTTCAAAAATTTTCTTATGGAGATTTACATGTAATTTTTTTTCTATTTTAAACATTCAGGAATACCAACATAGTTTGTGACGTCACGACTTTTTCGGTCCATATGTTGTACCATTCCCGTTAATGTTGCGGTTGTGTAGCCTTCACGCTCGTGTCAGGATAGCCTCACCAACCTTATGAAACCTCTGGCATTGGAATTTTATTCATTCGCGCAAACTATTAATTTCGATTCTGTGATATCTGCTTTTGGAGATAAAAAAACCCGCAAGTTCTCTTCGTGAAAGAATTTCAATTTTTTTTTCTCTATCCATTTATAAAGTAATGTGTTGTTTCAAATAGTTTTTATTAGGCACGATTGTATATTGAACTTTATGAAATTAATAATATAATATGTATACAAGTGCATGGGCCCGGGCCCTAATGGTGCCCCAGGGCCCGCTGTAGCTCTCGACGGCCCTGCCGGCAAGGCCGATGAAAGATGTCGGATCTCGAAAACCAACGAGTTTGGCTACAGCGATTCTCTCCCAGATAACATACATTCGCCTAAGGACGTCCTCTAATAGTCGCCAAAAGACTTTAGAGAATGTTCTATATTCTACATCCTGAGAACGTCACAAGGCTCAGAATTTTAGACATAATTGTCGCACATTAGTCCTCCGAGCGGCAGCCTGAGGATGTAGATATGTGTGGGCCTAAGGACGTCCTCTAATAGTCGCCAAAAGACTGTAGGAGGATGTTCTACATTCTAAATCCTGATAACCACGAGGCTCAGAATTTTCGACATAATTGTCCCACATTAGTCTTTTCAGCGGCAGCCTGGGGATGTGGATATGTGTGCCGTGTGGGCCTATATGGATGTATTCTGATGATATAGGTACTCATGTGAAGTTAGGAGCAATTGACCGGAGTATGTTCTACTCATAAAAATAATTGAAAAAGGTGAATATTTTTATGTAAACTTCATCTCTTCCAAGTCACGAGATAGATATACATATATATTTTTTAAAATCGAGTTACATATTATCAAAATCGGACGAAGCGTTCTTTAATATTGAATTAATTTTTAATTATTCGATATTGGTTGGTTCTCCACTCCATATGAATTTCCCAATTTAGAAGTGAGCTATATATCAAGAAAAATTATCTTGTCTATTATTATTGAAAAAAAAAATAAGTATTCCAATTTTAGTAATGAAAATCCTTGAAAATAATTGTTGTTCAAATCACATTGAAAGTTAAACATTCAGGGTTGCCAACTGTAAATTTTTTTGCGTAATAGATATGTGAAAAAATAGTAATAGATTCTGGTCGTTGAGTAATAGATTGAAAAAAAAATTAGATGTCTGCTCAAATTATTGAAAATCGTGAGTTATATGTTGTCTTTTGAGCTTGATCAGTGATGAATCACGTTCACAACAATTTTCTTGAATAGCAGTCAATATATAGTGAATAATATGGTGATGATAATAGTTGCAAAAAATCTTTTATTGAAAAAAGTATTATAAATTCTTTCAAATCTATGAATATTGCAAATACATTATTCTACATCACAGAAAAATATCTTGAGAGTGAATCATATTTTTCTTCTTCAACAAATGGAATATAAAGTTGCTCTTCAGCTTCAATACTCATTATTGTTTGCAAAATGTAATAAAAAAGTTGAAGAAATTGTGAATAGTAACAGATTTCGCATCGAGGGTAATAGCGTAATAGACGCAGATTGAAAGTAATAGATCTATTACTATAGTAATAGCATTGGCAACCCTGTCTCAAGTTTTCTATGGGTGAGTTGTGCCAGTTGGGGGCGAGCCGTCAGCCGGGTGAGGAAAGAAGGTTGAAGAAGCCGTTGAAGTCGTTGAAGAAACCTTGTTGAACGAACTGAGAGAGTAAGAAAACGAAAAACGACAGTGTTGTGTCGTTATACATCAATCAACGGTTGTGTAGACCTGAGATGCTTACAATACCGTAGACCAGGTCCCAGACCTGTGTACTAAAAATTTATAAGTTCACGGAATAGCGACATTGCAATGAGAAGGTAAGTAGAATCACAGAAGTCAAGCAACGACAGCAGTGGCTAGGATTTGGATGGGTGACCATGATAGCGCTGATTTTTTTTATTTTTTTTTCATTTTCATTAGTTCTCAGATATGCTCAAAAGTCATTCTGAGAATAATAATAACTCAAAAAATGCATAACTGGAGTGAATAAAAAAACTAAGACCTCGTGGGGATCTTCTGAGACGTTATTTGAACGTGGAAAATGGTAACAGAAGGACGTCCTAGGGACGACGTATTGAGGACGTTAATGTGACCGCCTCAGAAGATCCTCAAAAGGTTTTTGTGTTATCTGGGCTGGTCAGCTTCCCCATCAGCACTCGGAGTGCCGCAGCCTTCCTCGCTCATGCCTGGCAAAACCGTAAAGGAGATCTCGAGTTTTTGTGACACCCGTTCCATCCCCTAATAGCACAAGATGTCCATTGGACATGCGTTTTGTGTCCAGTATATGTCCAAGGTGTCCATGGATATATTTTGGACATCCATAGGATATACACATGAAGATATCCATGGACGTCCAGACAAGGTAGTCCATTTGGTGTCCATTTAATTACCTCTTCTTCAAAATATCGATAGCCATTGTCCAATCGATGTCCACATGGAGATGTCCATTGAACATAATATATTCAAAGTAGTCCATATGGCTTACAATTATAGACTATATGTTGTCCATTTTAGGTCCAAATTGAGACGTTCATTGGATATTCAGAACATATGGCGTACATTCAATGTCCCCACGTTCTTATTTTGAATTTTTTCCACACACATACATACATACCATTGCATTCATAAAAAGTATTCGAAATTGACACCGAAAGAAACCCTCATGTTCAAGTAATATAAACCAATGGGGATTCTTTTAAATTACTTTACTCCTATAGAAGTGGTTCGGATTACAGTATCAGCTGTTGGTCTCGCTTCTCTCCACCATGCACGAATTTGGCTAATTGGGCTCTCACAACATAGAAGTAGAGATATCAAAATACCACACATCATTGTCTACTCCATCATCGTACAATACCTAAATTTTCTCTAAAATGAAAAATATGTCAAATTGACATGCAAGAATCAACACTAATGGAGTAATTTGAATCGTTCTCATTATTGACCAAATTTCATGGATTTAATAATATAAATAAGAAGACAGCAGCAGCCACCATGCAAGGAAGGATGAATCACAGAGGTGAAGCAACGATAAGCAAAGTTAAAGTTTGGATGGGTGACCGCGCTTGAATGCTATAGTAGCTTTTTTCATTTATTTGTCATAAAAAGCGGTGGAAAGTGGATGTTCAATGGCCTATATTTGTCCATACATGTTACCATATTGATGTCCATGATGGATACCGTATGGATAGTCAAAAAGTTGGAAATGCGACATCCTATGGATGTCCATACGTTATCCGGTGTACAAGAACTGGATGTTCAGTGGATGTCCGAGATGTCCTGAGGAGGACATCCATTGGACTGAGTTGTGCTGTTAGGGTCGGCTCATGAACCCCAGGTAACGGCGAATCAAACGAATCCACCATGCACGGACTTCTTCGCCACTCGTTCGCAACGATTTTCGAGAATCCTCACTTCGCCTCTTGTTCATATACCTTCTCGCTTCCTTTTCCACCCCGGTAATGCAGGAAATATAAGTTACCGATTTGTCCAATGAAGATAACTGTATACGAAGGATGTAATGCCCTCTACAAACTGGAAATTTACATTCCGAAAAAATCCACAGAACATTTTCTAGAAGATTTGGATACGACGGAAAATACAACCAACTTCACGATATTGTGAGACGAAAGAAACTATGAGACTCGACCATCAAGAGCCATACGACAAGAAAACAGGTAAGTTGTGAACGTTCTCAATTTTCTACTTCCTTAACAATGTAGCAACTGATATTCAAGTATTTCACTCTTTTATTTTTTTTCAGGTTACATTACTCGTTCTAAGAATATTAGGATCACCTTAGGTGTAAGTAGATATTTATATGAACCTCAATAAACGAATTATTAGCAAAGAGTTATTTTATCAATCCTTTTCCTATCAATTGTGAAAAATCGTACTCAACGCCATTTTATTGCGAAAAGCGTGACCTCAATAATTAGCGCCTACACATTTTTCAAATGCATATTCGGAACGATATTGTTTAAGGATGCAGTAATAAACAATCTCAGCAAATCTTCTTCATTCTGAAAATTATGATTGGAGTACACTTGATTCTTGATATATTTCCCCAAAGGAAAAAGTCTAGAGGGGTTAGGTAGGGGGATCTTGCAGGCCAGGATGCAGGATGTATCAGTATGAGTACAACTGTCCTGGGAAGCGACGTTCAAATAATCACCAACAATTCTAGCGTTGCAGCTGTGAGTGTGGAGTAATTTTGAGACCCTATCATTTCGTTTTTTTTTGGGCGTAGAACATTTTTTAGTGGTCTAGAACTGTTAAAACAAGAAACTGAAAAAAAAATTAATAATGGTATATTATGATACAAGTTTTATAAGACGCTATTTTGTCGCACGCGTTGTTTGGAGTACGAAGAGCGAAGCGAGGAATGCTCCAAGTGAACAAGTGCGACAAAGTGTCTTATTTTGAATTGATTTGAAGAAAAAAACTGATCTAACATTGATAAATAACAGAAACATCTTCGATTGGTAACAATGATGACATTGAAATAATCAAAATCTGACGCACAAGCGTAAAGCCCAGTTAACAGTTGATCGATTTTGATTATTGCAATACCAGCGGTGGAAAATTCAATGTTGTTATTGTTTTTATTGGTCAATTTAAATCAAATTACACTCTGAATTGAAATTTACCAATTAAAACATTGGGTTTTTCACTGCTAATATCACCAAATCCAAATCGCTCAGAAGTAAACTGGGCCTAACTCTTGTGACTTTCATTTGACAGTTCGATTGTACCAATCTCCGAATAATAAAAAATGCTTATCGAAATAGAGGCCATTTCGACACGCATTTGCGTTGCACAATGACTTCATTATACAACCAAAATAGAAAATAGTATATTATGATACAAGTTTTATAAGACGCTGTTTTGTAGCACGCAACAAGTGATGCGACAAACGTGTCTTATAAAACGTGTGTCATATGCAATATTATTTATTTTGAATTGATTTGAAGAAAAAAATGGATTTAAAATCGATAAATAACAGAAACATCTTCGATTGGTAACAATGATGACATTGAAATAATTAAAATCCGACGCACAAGCGTAAAGCCCAGTTTACAGTTGAGCGATTTTGTTTAATGCAATACCCAGCGGTGAAATATTCAATGTTGTTATTGTTTATATTGGTCAATTTAAATCAAATTACAATCTGAATTGAAATTTACCAATTAAAACATTGACTTTTTCACTGCTAATATCACCAAATCCAAATCGCTCAGAAGTAAACTGGGCCTAACCCTTCTAACTTTCATTTGACAGTTCGATTGTACCAATCCCTAAATAATAAAAAATGCGTATCGAAATAGAGGCTATTTCGACACGCATTTGCGTTGCACAATGACTTCATTATACAACCAAAATAGAAAAAAAATATTTTTTTGGTTTCCACCGTCATATCTTCAGAACTAAAGAAGCTATCGGGGTAATTTTTTTGTGGATTGAAGTACATATAATAGCGCTTCCAACAGTACCGATGGACTTCACAAAATTTGCTTCCTTCATTGTAGAAAAATCAGGAAACCATGGAATTTAAAATATATGTATCATTATTTTCACCAATCGATAAACTTTTTTATTTGTGGAAATTTTTATATACATATAGCGAACCAAATGAAGCATACATATGATAGAAGTTTTTGAGTTGATTAGATTACTCCCAATATGTATAGTTTGGCAACAGTGATTTTTTAAATAGCACTCTCCAATATGCACATCGGAACTCGCCAAAGGAGAAATGGAGACGATGCTGAATAAGTTCGAAATTTGCGGCATTCAGCACAGTATCTATGCTGCGGGCGTAAAAAATATCACTATAGTATAGTATATCACAATATTTACAAAATCACACAGTATAAATTTCAATTAAAATTTTCAACAAAGATACATCGAAGTAAATTTTCATACAGTACCTATGTTATAAATACTTTTTAAAATTTGGAATTTGAATTTTTTTATATCTCCCAAATGCACCTAGGTGTAGTCACCTGTGTGTGCATAATCGAACATTATGGGTTAACAGATAAAATAGGTATGTTATTTTAATATACATTATGATGAACAATAAAGATGAGTAAAAAAGACATTTTGAGAGTTCATGACATCACTATGCATTTCGAACTTTGACTTAGAAATGTTTCAAAATTTTGTGTGATATATTATTTTCATTCTAGGGACAAATATTTAGCATTCTTTAGATTTTTTATAAAGTGTGGCAGCAAGTTGAAAGATTTTGGTGCTTGTATGAGATACTTTCGCTTGAATACTGAATAAAATAAGCCAATTTACAGTAAGTCGAAGTGTACTTTGTTGAGTTAGTCTAGCTTATCAAGACTTCCACTGACTAGTAAAATATATACTCAAATTCCTACAAATTATAAGATTACTATAATAATATCTCAACATAAATGAAAGGTGACTTAAGATTTCTCCTAATATTCAAGCTATATTATCTCTAGCAACAATTCAGAATTCATCTAAATATTTTTTCGACAATTTAAACTTTTTATTGTTTTCGTTGACACTTTTCTGTCATCTACAGAGTAATAAGTTTGTTTTTCTATTTTGGTTGTATAATGAAGTCATTGTGCAACGCAAATGCGTGTCGAAATAGCCTCTATTTCGATACGCACTTTTTATTATTCGGAGATTGGTACAATCGAACTGTCAAATGAAAGTCAAAAGAGTTAGGCCCAGTTTACTTCTCAGCGATTTGGATTTGGTGATATTAGCAGTGAAAAACTCAATAATCAAAATCGCTCAACTGTTAACTAAGCTTTACGCTTGTGCGTCAGATTTTAATTATTTCAATGTCATCATTGTTACCAATCGAAGATGTTTTTGTTATTAATCGATATTAAATAAATTTTTTTCTTCAAATCAATTCAAAATAGAAAAAATTGCATATGACACACGTTTTATAAGACACGTTGTCGCACTTGTTCACTTGGAGCACTCCTTGCTTCCTTGCTTCGCTTGTCGTACTCCAAACAACGCGTGCGACAAAATAGCGTTTTATAAAACTTGTATCATAATATACTATTTTGACTCATCATTAATCGTTCCCGATATAAAAGACCCATTTTTGGTTGTACTTGAGGTGCAGATTGTCTTCGACAGTACATACATTGTTGCGCAAAATGAAACATGAAATACAAAATTGTTCTAACTAAATAGTGTCAATGACTATTCCTAACAGTGATGCTATTCTAGAAGCGAATCTCTGACTTTCCTTATGATTACAAAATGGAGTGGATAAGTCGAGGGATAAGTAATTATTTGCCCTAGTTCTTGTATTGTATTTTTTGGTATTTTGACGTTTTTGTGAATAAAGAGACAGTTTGCGTGAAAATATAGTGAACTTACGTTGAGTATATTATTATTAAATAACATGTTTATTGGATATAATCTATTTTTTGTATAATAACGCTAAGAATTTAGTTTTGTACAACCTTTAAAGGATTCAATGCATTATCATAGAGATCTCCCCATATCAACATCCCATATCTAATAATGCACTCTGCCAATGCTTTGTAAGTATATTGATATCGATTAAGTTATTTTCATTATTTTCCTGAGTTGGAAAAATGTATGTATTCTCATTCGGATTGTCAAGTGTGTTAGGTACATGTTCTGTCCACTTCAAATTTTTATCTATACTAACAACCAAATATTTTGCATTTGCCGATTCGTTAATTTCATAATTCGATCCTTCCTTAATTGATATAGTGATGTATTCAGGTCTATTTGTGTTAGTCAATGAGAACGGTATATACGTAGTTTTTTTGATATTCAGTGATAATCTGTTATAATCTTTCCAGTTCTTGATAGTTGAGATACCTTAACATGATCCCATGTGACCATCATGTGGTACCATCGAATACTATTGCTGTATCATAAGCATATGATATAGCTACTCCTTCAATATCACTATATTCAGCAGGGAATTAATATATGCAATGAAACGTATCAGTCCATTTTTATTCTCATAAGTTCACTTAGACGATGAAGTGTGTTTTTTGTGAGAAATTTGTTGAAATCTCAAAAAACAAACATTTTCATTTGATTTTTTCGACAGAATATATAACACAAAATGCTGCAGAGTACTTGAATGAAATATAATGAAATGTTGGTGATAGCTGGGGGATTTAAAATATCAGAAAAAGTAGTTTTATTATGTAAGAATCATTCAGAAATTATCAAAATACTCAGTGAACATGAGACAGATACCAGAATAATTTTGCATGCATTGAAACTAAATTCAGTGAACAAATATTGGTAGAATCAGGTTGATACAGATGTACTCATTTTACTAATTCACTTTTTTGTTCTGACTCTGAATTAAAAGAGACTAATTTATTTATGAAACTTGGACATGGTACTATAATAAACGATTTTTGTCAATTGAGAAAATAGTGCAAGTTTAGGAACAACAATTTGTTCTTGTCTCTTGGCACTTCATTGTTGGATCCCGATATTTTCAAGCGATGAATCAATTCCTGATTTTGTTAGACAGTACTAAGTATTTATTGTTCAGATGAAAATTGTGAATGTGGTTGTTTCAAAAAAGGCCTTAAATGTTGTGACGACTGTAAATGTCGTTTTTGTAGCAATATTATTAAATATTTTGAGGAACCAAACTGAAGGATGGGTACCTAGTTTGAAACAATGATTGATATAGAATTACCATGAAGATTGTTCAATATCTTGAAACAAAAACATTGAAAGGTAGGTAATGAATACAATTCAAACATAGTCCTAATTATTACATAAAACAGATCTGTAATCGGCGGCAGGCATTGAAATGGAGAACAACAGAGTCGCGAATGCAACTTTAGCCCGTTTTGAAAAAATCATCGACTAGATATAATAATATATGATGAGAAATTATGTTTCCAAAAACTACTTCCTTCGTCCTTTGGCATCATTTTGTTCGCATAATGTATGTAGAAATTTTGAAAAATAAAAAAGTTTATCGATTGCTATACATTACATTGACAAGAATAGGAAATCTAAATTCAATCATTCCAACAAACTTAATTGGGATATTTTCTAATCATGATGTACATCGTTAGAAGCGCTATTGTATCCTCTTTGATTCAAAGAAAAAATCAGGTTTATAGCACAATTATCTTGAGGGATATAGCGGTGGAGACAGAAAAAAACATGTTTTACAGAAATTGACTGAGTCTGGTCTGGTTCTACGCCAATTTTTTTATCTCACGAACTAAGCGACTTATTAGCTCTCGAAGTTTACCACACTAGAGCGTCTTCCGAATCATTTACTCACAAATTTATGAACCACTGTTTTTTATATTGTTTTGGTAGATAAAAGGCCCAATTACATTCCCAACCCACATGTTAAAACCGACACTCTGTGTACACTCGGATTTTGTTGTGACCAATAATGAACATTCCGCCTTCAATTAACATAATTTCAGTCCAAATCGCAATTCACAAATTTTAAAACAGGTCAACTCAAAAAACCACATTAGACTAGACTTTCACGAAGACTTACAAATTGATTAATAATAAATACTGTTAGCGACAGTTTCCTAAGAACACCCCGTATTGAGATGAAAACCGAGGTGATGGATCACCTTAATCATCTTTGGAATGAAGCGTCATCATCACGTAAGAAGAAGCGAGTCACTTCGGTGCGAAGATGAGAACAGTTAACGTTGAGAGAGTGCCGGCAAATGTAATGCTTTTTATGTTCTAAGTTAAATTAACTACCTAGTAAACTAATAATACATATTTTATCCAGCGCCTACTATCTAAAATTGAAGAAAAACAGATCAAGTAATCACTTTCCATTTTGCGCGAGAAAAGGTTCTTAAATCATATTGTGTGATACGTTGCTGTATTCACAATGAAAAATGTAGTCGCATACAGGGCACACCGAGTGTTTTCTAAAAGACGAAACGTATAATTGTGTAGTCCTTTGAAAGTGGCCACAGCAAAGTGCTATTTATACGATTATACGAATACCTAATTCGTAATTAATTTCAATTGGACATAACCTCTGAATTCAGAGATGAAAATTAGGGACACATCATGACTGGAACTATTTCTATACATGGCTGAAGATGTTGATGGCATTCACAACTTGCTACCAAAGAGTACGACTACAGTTTTATGCTCGGCTTGCATCAGTTGCACGTTGCATCATATCACAGTCGAATATCGAATATCTACGCTTACGCTTGCAAGCGTAGATATTCTTTGTCACAGTATCACTTTGGTCAAGGACGCACTAACTCGTACGCGCTTGCGCACTATACGTACTTTTGTGGTTCTGTATTCCTGGTTGCGTCGATGACCTGGTTGTCACCATCAGGGGCAAACATGACGGGATAATTTCCAATCGCATGCAAGTGGCCCTAAACACAATCAGAAGCTGGTGCGCAGAGGAAGGACTCAATGTAAATATTATAGCAAAACAGTGCTGGTTCCATTTACCAAGAGGCGAAAGTATGAACTTAAAGCCCCAACTCTGAATGGAATCCTGCTCTCTTTTTCCAAAGGAGTTGAATATTCAGGCGTGATATCGACCAAAAACTGACATGGAACAGCCAACTCAGCCACATTCTTTCCAGAGCTATAGTGGCAAGCTGAAAATGCCGCAGAGTCTTTGGCAAGACATTGGATCTGAAACCAAAAATGATCTATTGGTCATACCAAACGATCATCAAACCCACGCTTCATTGATATGGTGGCCAAAAATGCAACAAATTTCGGCGCAAGCTGCAGAAAGTGCAGCGGCTAGCTTATCTGGGAATAACAGGGGCAATATTCACGTGCCCTACTGCAGCCTTAGAGGCAAGGTGGATATAGGATGGTGAAACAGCTCTTTAATTGTTTCTGCGAAAAACTTGTAGACCGTTTGAGAAGGTACTGCAGCGGCTAGCTTATCTGGGAATAACAGGGGCAATATTCACGTGCCCTACTGCAGCCTTAGAGGCAAGGTGGATATAGGATGGTGAAACAGCTCTTTAATTGTTTCTGCGAAAAACTTGTAGACCGTTTGAGAAGGTACTAATATTTCCACGACTTGAATGAAGATGGCGGTAAGATCGATTATCGAAGAAGATTTCTGTTGCTTACGTATTTCTGTGGTTCACATCTGACAGACGTGACTTGAAACGACATTAAATCAGTATATTTTCGATAAATCTGGAATAAATATTGATATTTTGACTCTTCTCAATTATTTTTCATCTAGAAAAGATTAAACTGATGAAAAGATGACAGATGCACAGTTTCTGTTTTACCGACACAAGGTATGTCGCCACCTCTGTTAATTTCAGGAAATATTACTACGGTATGAAATCGAGTAGGCAAAGGTCTACAGTTTATTCTAGTGCTTGTTAATAGGAAGCTGTTTCCTATATCCACCTTGCTTAGAAATAATGCTAAACCTTCCACCATTGCACCTATGTGTAATGAAAGAAGCAGCAATCAGTGCCTTCAGGCTGAGCCAGACAATGAACCTCAAATTAGGAAATCGGACTGGATATTTGAAGATTTTGGAAAATATTTCTTTAGAATCCATGTCCAAGCCTACAGATATCATGCCATACGACTTCGAAATGCAGTTTGAAGTGGTCATAAACAACCACCAAATTTGCTCAGAGAACGGACCTCAACTGGGAAGGGATGCATCAGTGTTGTATACTGATGGATCCAAGATGGATAAAAGGGCTGGAGTGGGAGTTACAGGGCCACATTTCAGGCTCTCAAAATCCCTAGGTAACACCCTAACCATGCTATAGAGATATGTGCACAGGAGTGCCTCGAAAGGGACACTCAAAGGGCAGAAATCTATATCCTATCAGATAGCCAAGCAGCACTAAAAGCTCTGAAGTCATACACTTATGAGTCTAAGCTGACTTGGGACTGCAAACAATCCCTGAGACAACTGGCTGCACACAACCAGGTCACTTTGATGTGGGTTCCAGGTCACAAGGGAGTTAAAGGCAACGGGGAAGCGACTGCCTTGCCAAAGAAGGGGCAAATACACAATTTCCCGGCCCAGAACCCTTCTGTGGACTCTCCAAGGCCCACTTGAAAGAAGAGGTTCGACGTTGGGAAGCGGATGAAATGAAATCTCACTGGAATAAAGTGCCAGGACAAAGAACCTAGCTCCCAGGAAACTGATAAACTTTGCATGAAGTCTCGGAATCCCGGGCTTCAAATAGATTAAGGGTTATGCACAAAAGGTCGAGGTGCTTGAGAGGCTGCACAGCCTTAACGACCCCCCCCCTACAATCTACATTTTTGACAAGACTTCCCGCGAAATGAAAGTATTCGGTGTCGTAGGAAAAATAGTGTACAAAACTCCTTCACTCGTTACGTTTCCGCACTCACCGCTACGCGGCTCATGCTAAACGACGACTCGTGTGAAATATGTCACTTTCCACACTTGTTGTGTAATAATATACTATTTCCCTATGAGTATAACGATCCTGGACACATAACCGCGATAAGAAACGGTCAAACCCCAGGAGGGGAGGGCACCTCCCTCCTCTCCCCACCCAGCGCAGCCACCTCTCCTCCCACGGCGCCGCCGGGTGGGTTTGGCCCGCCGACGTGCCGTCGCGACGCTCAGTCCACCCGTTACACACCGTCGCGACGCGAGACGCGAGACGACCGACCGACTCCTCCGGCGCCACGAAACCGACGTCCGAGAGGAAGACGTCGACCCCACGATGGGCGCCAACGACAGCGGCGGCAGTGGCGCCATCTCGTGCGAGGACGGGCTGTTGCTGCCGTGCTGGCAGCCGCTGGTCGGCGTCGAGATGGCCGATCGCGTCGGCCGAGGCGTCGCGTACTTCTTCGTGTTGGCGTACCTCTTCGTCGGGGTGTCCATCGTCTCGGACCGGTTCATGGCGGCCATCGAGGTGATCACGTCGCAGGAGCGCGAGGTCGAGGTGCGGAGACCTGGTGGCGAAGTGCATATTGTGGTCGTCCGGGTGTGGAATGAGACGGTCAGTGTCTGATGGTTTCTTCTTTAGGGGAGTGTCTAGGGGTCCAGGCGCCTTGTCGGATCAAAAGAACTCAGCTTGCATTATAATCTCTAAGCGTAAAGCTTGATTTATTAACTCCGCTGCCGTTGATACAGTTGACGCTGCAGTTAGGGTGACTTTATAAAAACTTTTAACATTTAAGATTTATCACCTAACATTTAAGACTTAAGAGCTGATCAGTTCAGTCTGTTATAAAAAAACTTAAGATTTAGGAATATTTGACATGGAACAAATAATTTTGACGTTGGCAAGTTCTAACCTACATCTATTATTATTGTTTTTGTTAGAATTTTCTTCAATTCTATTCAAATATTATTTGTGTCATGGACGATATGCTCTGTTAATTCAACAAGTTGAAGAATTCAGGCATATTTATGATAAACAAAGTAGTTATTCTAAAATAAACTCGCCAGGAAAACTGCCTGGAAAACAATTGGCCAAATATATCTTAGAAAACTGAAGGTAGAAATGGAAAATTGAATTACGGAATACATTTCCATCATGAATCATGATTTGATCCTGGACAGCCTACATCAATGAAGATGAATTTATGAGATGCATCACAGATAGCCATCAATACCTCGATCAATACTATGCTTGAAAGTCCTCTTGTAGGAGAAGTATCCTGTTCCAGCATGTTTTGTATTTTGTATCTGAATATGCTTTCCATCAAGGGCACCAATACAGTTTGGCATATTCCATTTTTCATAAAATTCCATGGAGATTCCATGCCAATCGATTTTTTCAGTAAATTTTCCACAGTACATTGCTGGTTTCTTCTATGATGACATGTGTACATAGTAGTCAGTCCATCAACATAAGCAATTTGCTGCATAAGAGCATCCCTCTGATCTGATAAATAGCTATAATTTGGAGTTATTATTGATGACATCAATTTCAAAATAGAAAACTGTTCAATATCCATATTATCCATCATTCTAATAAAAATGGAGTTGGAATGGGTATTCTTTTTCCTATGTATGGGTTTAACTTTGTATTTCAATCCAAAAATCATGAGCAAACTACATGAAGTAAATGATGCCCATGGTCTTATCACTATTATAAAAAAATTGATAAATGCAACCAAATAATTACAGACTATCCACACCAACAAATAATATTCGAAAATATAACCCAAAATTCAAATATCGCGGGAAACAGTATGTCACTTTTCGTTGCTCGAACATGCGCATCTCCTATTTTCATTTATGATCATTTATCATCCATTTCTTAAGTTGGAAGTTGGTCATCTTCTTAAGTCTTCGGTGTAAAATCATAAGTCTTAAATGGTTTTATAACACAATCAATGATATTTCCATGATTCATCTGTCATAAGTGATAAGTATTGAATGTTAGGTGATAAATCTTAGGTCTTAAAGTTTTTTATAAAGTGGCCCTTACTGTTCGTCGATGGAAAATGCTAACGCAGTTGCCGTCGGATATCTCCTCAATACATTTTGGAACGGCAGCGTCAACTGTAGCTACTGCAGCGGAGTTTATAAATTGAGCTTGATGCTGAGTCTCCATACTGACATCTCGACTGGGAACTGCACGACTGCACTGCAATTTGACCAATCACCGGCGCGACGTCAATTAAGAAGGCGGCTATTATTGGTCAATTGCAGATGCAGTCGTGCAGTTCGCAGTTGAGACTTCAGTATGGAGACTCAGCATAAGGTGGACGAGAAGTTAGCGTCTTAGCTTCGCACGAAGGTGACCTAGGTTCAACCCTCGCCAGACCATTTTTCTTTTCAATCAAACGCCCGGATTACAACTTCTGATTTTGTCTATTTCCTTCCTTTCTCAATGAAAATTTTCTTTCTCAAGAATTAACTGAAAAAAGTGATCAAGGCCCTCACTGTAGGTTAGTTTGTTTAGTTTAGGCAGTCTCATTGAATAAATATAGCTCGATAGCGCGTTTAAATTTCCCGTACAGCAGACATTTTCCATCTTTTTTTAATCAAAAGTTTTCTTTCTCAAAAATCTACTGAGAATAGTGATCAAGCTACCATCATTGATGGGTAACGTTCTGGTCAGTTACATAATTCTTATTGGAGAAATATAACACAATAGCGCGTTCAAATTTCCTTATGTTTCTATCGAATTCTCCTTCCCCAAAAATGTCATGCCGAATTTTTATATATTTTCCAGCATAACCAGGCACCCGGTTAAATAAATATTTGAGTCTGGAATCCAGGCGCCCGTTCCAATAAATATTTCTGTCAGCCTAGTTACTTTGGCAATAAAGATCAGCAATTTTTTCATTTTTTTCATTTTGGATTCGTTCACTGTCAAAATTCATTATGATGATGAGAAATGAGAGATGAACAGATGAATCATGTGATTTTTTCAAAAAAATTCTGAATATTATGGAATCAGATGGATCCAGATATCTCTATTAGATCAATAGTTACAGCAATTATATTCCAAAATTTGAAAAATCTAATTATTTCTAGATTTTCTACCATAACTTTTGGCACGACCAACGTGGCGTGTTGTAGATTTCCATTCCCCATGTAAAATCAGATGATAAAACGATCTGCACAGGTTCCATTGAGTTATACCAAAATTTTTGGTAGGTCTTTGAATCGAGCGAATTTGCGGGCTCTGCCGACGTACTAAGTCTAATTAATAACTGGTCATACGCGTCCGAACTAGAGTGAGAACGGTGCTTAGTAGGGATGATTTGATTTTTGCGGGAAGACATTGTTAGAAACAGGTGTCAGGTGTTTAGGTTTCACGAAATCCTGTTGCGCAAGCTCCAACGCTATGGGTTCAGAAATCTAAGCCTCAGTTGGATGGAATCTTACCTGGGGGGCGTACCCAAATTGTGAGAACAGATAAGTTGTCTGATACTGGTTCGGTTAATCATGGCGTACCACAGGGCTCTGTATTGGGGCCTATCCTGTTTTTACTTTATTTCAATGATATAGCTAATCTGTAGATTGACGGAAAGTTTACTATTTTTGCTGACGATACAACAATCCTCTGGCACGATATTGAAGTAAAGAACCTGCACACAAAAATTGTCAAGGATATTTCAGCTGTGAAGGGGTGGTGTGACTCGAATTTGCTCTCGTTTAACATAAATAAAACCAGCCTCTTATCGATCAAGTGCAATCTACCAGATATTCAAATGGGTACTGACATGTTCATTGAACAAAATAAATAATACCAAATTTCTTGGTATTCAGCTAGATGATAAACTGAACTTTGAAAGTCATGTGAAAGCATTGAGAACAAAATTAGCCTCTGGTTGTTATGCCGTGCGGGTAGTGTCTAGTGAAGTTGGTGCGGCCACTGCAAAGATAGTATACCATGCATTGATTGAGTCTCACATTAGATACGGATTACCCTTCTGGGGAGTCTGCAATGATCACAATTTTCACTCTATTTTCATCCTCCAGAAAAGGGCCGTTCGATACCTCCGCAATGTTGGACCTAGAGTTTCATGTAAACCTCTTTTCTTGGAACTCAAAATCCTTACCCTTCCAACTCTATTTATTCTTGAGACTGTATGTTTAGTCCACAGCAACAAATCGTCATATGATACGGTTGTTAGTTCTACTCGCCAAAATAATAATCTCAGACCATTCCTTTATCGATTTTAACAAAAAAGTCTCTCATTTATAATGCTCTGATATTATATAATCATCTTCCGGTTACCATCAGAAATATTGTCTCTCCAATTCTATTTAGGAGATCTGTGAAAAGACTTCTCATCAATGAACCATATTATATAGTGTTGAAGAGTATCTTGACAAAGAGTGGAATTGTTCGAGCTCAGCTTAATCTCATACATTCATATGTTCATTTAAATTTAGTATTATATTTCATGTTCGTATGTTTTTCTATTAGGTTCTATAATTACTACATCTATGGAAATTATTTCTCCCTCGGACAAAAATATGTTAGTTGTTCAACATATTGATTTGATTCAACCATTTTAATTGTCACCTTGTATACTAGTTATGTGTATCGTGTTCTACTTTTACTTTCATTCTATGACAGGCTATATTTTAGGACTCTATAATATCTATATTATATATTATATTTTATACTTACGACGTGATCAAGATATGTTTTGATGTCTATTTGTTTTATGATGTACTAGTTTTTATGATGTACCTGTTCTCTTTTCTCCTTTTTTTTTTGACGAATTGAGCTTTTATCAGCACTCATACGAATACCATTCTTTTTATATTTATAAATCAATAAGAATCCTTTCTTCGGACAATAAAGTATATTTTGATTTGATTTGGTTTAGTCGAGATCGAAAGGTCAACCAATGCGTTGAAGTAATCATTTAAATTTGGATGTGCGATTAGGAATGATATAATAATGGGGAGAAAATTAGGAAGAAAACGTTTGATTCCTGTGGAGAATTTTGTTGATTTTCTCACGAACACTAACATAAAATTTCAAAGTGAAGTGAAGAATTTGCATATTAGTGATAACGTGATTTTCGAAGCTTCTCGATATTTTTTCAATAGTTATGACTACGAGAAAAATGAAAGTGGCAGAGTTTATAGTAAAAAAGTTGTGAAGTATTGCCAACACCAGACCGGCCCTGGACGCCCGGAAAAATTGTTTCGTCTACTCAAATCTTTTTATCTTTTATTTCTCATCATAATACTGAAATATGAAAGTGGCAGAATTCATAATAAAAAAGTTGTGAAGTATTGCCGACTCCAGACCGGCCCTGGACGCTCGGAAAAATTGTTTCGTCTACTCAAATCTGTTCATCTTTTATTTCTCATCATCATACTGAATTTTGAGAGTGAAAGAATCCAAAATAATAAAAATTTAAATATTGCTGATCTTTATTGCCAAAGTAACTAGGCTATTTCTGTCTGGAATCCGGGCGCCCGGACCCCTAGACACTCCCCTTCTTTAATGCTGAGTATCCATACTGACAGTACAATCCCAGACAGCACATAATATTCTATGAATATTCTCACAACGTTCAAATACACTTTTTATAGAATATTCCGATCAAATGTATTCAGAATAATCTCAAAATATTTTCATTCGTTAACAAATATTCTATGAACATTAATTCCTATGATATTCCGTTAGAATATCCGGAGAATATACAGAATCGTATCAAAATATTCTGACAATGTTTAAATATACTCAGTGTTGAATATCCTGATAGAATGTTCTTATAATGATCCCAAAATATTCTCATATCCTGTAACAAATATTCTAAGAACATACATTTCGATATATTCCCAATATAGTTTCTTCGAATATCCTTAGAATATACGAAATCGTATCAAAATATTTTTTCAAGTAATTTTTTGTATTCCATATTAGCTGTTATAGTTCTTCTCCCAGCACAATGGGAGTTTCCAATGTCGAAGTAGCGATATCAAAAAATCACTGTCCCATACTCCATAATCAGACAAAAATATTTTAATTTGTAAGATAAAAAATATGCCAAATTGACAGCCAGGAACTCTTGTCCGAATAATGTGAATCATTATTGAAGGTAATTGTTTTTCAAATATCTCCGAGAAAAAATCGATGATGAGGACAAGTCAGGAGAAATACAATGTAGTGGCTGTGACATGATATATATTGGACAAACACGACGAAACAGAAACTCGCTTCAAAGAACATATCGCTCATTTAAAACATAATCATTTCGAAAAATCGAGTGTTGCCTAACATATTCTTGAAACTAGTCACCCTATCACTGTAAACAACTTGAAATTAGTTAAACATGTAAAGAAGTTGGCGAGGGAGTTGGATAGTTCAGAAAGCATTTTCATTAATAGTAGTAGAAGCCCATTGATGAACCAAGATGGCGCCATATTGTTCGACCTAAGTCTAATTGACGTTGCACTTCATCGACGTTCCACGTCAGTGAAGCAGAAAATCCAGGTATAAATAAGGTGACCACTTACGGACAAATCAGTTTCATTGGTTTTTCCCAAATATATTGTTGTTTTTGGGTTATATTTCCATTTGTTGTATTTTTTTAAGCCACATCAGTCTCCAAATCTCTAAACTTTATATTTAGGTGAAAATAAATATACAATATTAACAAAAATACGTGGTACTAGAGGAACTTTTTCTACGGCTCGTAGACGGCACGACTAAGGCAACTATGATCTAAGAGGCACAATTCTTGGAGGGAAACTGATCTCTACCTCTACCAATACCAAAGCTGAATGTTGCCAGAATTCAATGTTGCCAGAGCTAAATCACGTTGAGCTATACTGAACTTATGATTATCTAAATAATTGATACAAAATCTGAAACCGAGTCTGAAACAATACAAAGTTGAAAAACTCATACAAATTGTAGTATATTATTATCTTTCATTGTGATTTTTTCCACACGCAAAGAAAAAAACGGTAGACATTACTAGAATCGAAGTGATTTTCACTGGTTTATATAGTTGATATATGGACAGAAATTCTTTCCAGTGAACACTACTATTGAGTACAAGTAAATTGAGTCAACTTACTGATCACATAATATAATAGTCAACTTTACTAGGAACATGGTTGAATTGTTACCATTCGTAAATCATTGGTGTGTACTTTGAGGAATAGTAAATTAGACAATACTGGAAGAGTACCGTTTCCTTGTATCAAATATTGTATTTAACCTATGAGCACTAGTAGTTTTTATTTTTTATTCAGTGAATTGAACTTTATATGATATATTGAAATGTACATTAAGGAATAGTAAATTACACAATACTGGAAGAGTACTCCTTCCTTGTATCAAATATTGTAATTAATCAACGAGCCCTGGTAGTTTTTGTTTTTTATTCAGTAAAATAAACTTTATATAATACATTGAAATGTACCTACTACATGACAAAAAGTGACAATTCGTATTCTTATATTCATTACCGGAAGTGGAATACTCTCAACCGATTTATTGTAATCCCTTCTTCTACACTCATTGATGGTATTGATCATTAGAACAAGAGACAAACATTCTTCTTGAGATTTCAATTTCGAAGGCCTCCATACTAAGTTTTCGATTATTTTCAATGAAAAATATAGTGGTAACAGCCATAGCGCCGCTTAACTGATGTTATCCAGTTGATCTGGAGTAGATTTTTATAGGACAGTTTTGATGTCTCTATTGGTACTCTTCGAAATCGTACTGAATCTGGAATAAACAATTATTTAGTTCGTAGGTATTAATATAGAATGAAAAAGTCGTTTTTCATACCAAATTGTATCCCACGTTATGTTTATGCGAGCAGAAAATGTCTTCAGTATCATATCGATGCTTTCATCTTTTGTAACCATTACCCTTCCTTGAAATGTATTAGGTATTCCATTTCTGTGTCACCATTATATCCATGGATCCAGAGAATTTTTCAACCATCTCCTAGACAGAAGTATTCGTGATTCTCTAAGAAATGAATCAACCTACATAACAATCACAATTTTCTCTAAAATCGCTACCTCTTTACCTCTCTTTTCACTTCCCTAATTTTTCTTCTAGGCTAGTGCTATAGTTCAATCACTCTCATCCTCTTATTGCAATAATAATCATAAAGATTCCCTCCAGAAACCATTTTGTCTTCAACACATTCATACCCTGAATCATTTTATAATTTCTGCGTTATCCTCAAATGTTCATTGGGAGCCTTGAAAGAAGCAAATACCGCTGGACAACAGAAACATCTCATCTTCACCTCGATTATGATGGCACATTAGCTGCGAAAAAGAGATACTGTCTCGAAGAGAATCAACGAATAACTGAGAAAAAAAGTCAACCCATACCATTCAGGGGAAAAACGACTATTTGAATGTTTATTGTTCAATTTAGTATTCATCAATGAACAGCATTATGACAATTATTACTCGCTGAATAGTTGATAACATTGCTTCGGAAGAGTAAGTGCTTATTTTCATTTGGATTACTGAACTTTATCATTTTCTGAGATTAATTTTACTAAGGTGATAGTAAATATTTCTGAATACTTGTTGAGAACTGCTGACAGTAATTTTCAATATTCTCTCGGACAGATTGTACCAGAGTTCCCAGGTTAAAATTACTATAAGGAATAGTGAATACATCACCTGCGATTTCTTGTTAGTAAATCAATGAAGATTACTTCGAGGTATAGTACTATCTACTTCAACTGAAATTTCATTTTCAGACTGGTATATATATTCCTAATGGTATATTGAAGGAAACTTTTTTCGCAGTTGGGATTACTAGGTTTGCTGTTAAGAAGTATCAGGAAATTTTCACTAGCCGGAAAAGTGATTTATCAGATGGATATTTCTTAGCGTGCATACTCTGATGCAAAATTGACTTATTCTCATTTCCCGGGGGAAGGGGGGGGGGCGAAAATGGGACAGCCAGTACAACCTAAGTAGATTCGAGCTTCGAAACGATAATAGTTTTCAAAAGGAATTTTGAAACTACAAATATTAAAATCAAGTCATAGAATGATCCATTTCGATCATGAGCGAAGTAATCTAAAGATCCACACCTGCGGAATTTTAATATTTTGCAGTACTGATGTTCCGCATCTGTGGAATTTGTTCCTGTATAAGGTATGATCGTGCCATTCATGTCAAGAATATATAGATATATATAAAGGAATGAATTCGCACCTTCAACCTTCAAGAGGGTTGACAATCAATTGGTCTTTCAGAGGTTGACGGGGTCAGGTTAGTTAGGTTCGGTATCTCAAAACATTCTTAAAATACCATAAAAATGCTGATATTTCAGTAGGTGCAGAAATATAAAAATTTCAATGTTCTGCTAGGTGTAACTTCTCACATAGGCGTCACAGTCCTTCGTTACATACTCGAAAATCCTATTAGCATGCAACTTTACACATAGGCACGTTGTAAGCTTCTAGAAACTTAAATCATCCTGTACACAGACACGTTGCAAATCACTGAACAACATGTAACATCACACACTGGCACGACTGATTCTGAATAGATAACTGGACATAAGATTCGCTCGACTCCAATGAGTCCAGATCCATATGCAACCGTTGAATCCCTCAATTAAATCTTCCAAACACTACCTTAGTGTTTCAAAATAAATACGAAAATCATCAAGAATTATGAATTCAGTAGTTACTCAACATACACTATTAAACCTTCTGATGTTCTATTCAGTCGCTCGTATGTGAAATAAAACAACATTAACGTGGAAGTACACACGAATTCCTTCGTTCAATAATCGTCAGACTAAGAAATTCAAACATTCTCATTTGGAGCTTGATAATAACCTTGTTTTTCTTTCATACGAAACTACTCCAAACTTATTGCATCAAAGAGTGATTATATACCTTTTGTTCAAAAATGAATACATCAAATATAACTCCAATACAAACTATATATAATAATCAAACAATAATTCCCCAATAATTCCTTCCAAGTACACATTTGACAATGCCCGATTCTCATTGTTATCTCACACTTCTCCTCAATTGTTTTTTGTTATATTCGAACAAAACCAACTCGACAATAAGGAGCTGTTAACAATTGAATAGTTTCTGGTGCGATTGAGTCGTACGGAAGTTTGGCCGGCTGAAAATTTGTCGTACAATGACGTTTGATGTACGACAAAACTTGTTGTCAAAATGTAGTTTCCGCAAGCACGATTCTGTTAAATGGATAATGAATTCTTAATTTTAAACAGAAACTCGAGAAAATAATACTGTTAGCGACAGTTTTCTAAGAACACCCCGTATTGAGATGAAAACCTTTAACGAGGTGATCAATCACCTTAATCATCGTTGGAATGAAGCGTCATCATCACGTAAGAAGAAACGAGTCTTCGGTGCTAAGATAGGAACAGTTAACGTCGAGAGAGTGCCGGCAAATGTATTGCTTTTTGGTACAATTGTGTGAATTGTGTTTTAATAGTTAGTTATGTATTAAGGGAATTATGAGGGCTTTAATTACCGATGGCAAAGTTTGCGTCCCGAGGGCCTCTGGCCCGAGGGACAGCAATTGCCAGAGGTTATTAAGGCTCTATAATTCCCGTGGTACATAGATAATTTTATTTTTGACCGATTTTCATAACAATATGTCCATATTTAGAACGCAAAAAATGTTTAAATTCATAACCTTTCTGGTATATTTGAATTAGGTAGCGTTGATTGTAGCATTGTTGGTTGTTGCTAGGTTGTCGCTATGTTACATGTTTATAAGCAAACTTTCTTTATCAATCAATGTTTTTCCGTTAAAAACGTGTTTATTTTTTACCACAAATCGACGATCTTTTTCTGATATAATGGAGGATATTATAAAAAAAGTGGAAAAAGCAAGACAATCATTACTTCCATCGAAAAGTGAAGCCCTATATCAGAAAGAATACAACTTATATCTGAAGTGGCTGACACAGAGAAATGTTATGTCAAAAGATGCCAACGAAACTGTCTTTCTGGCATATTTTCAAGAACTGGTAAAGTATTTTCAGTATTTTCTGGTAGATTTGGTAATAATTGTATTTATTCGTTGCAGTCAGAAACGTTTAGCCCAAATTCGTTATGGACTAAATGGTCAACGCTCAAATCGATGGTGACCATATATGAGAAAAGATATATCACCAAGTTCAACGAACTAGAGGCTTTTTTGAAACGGAAAAGTAAGGGGTATAAGCCGAAAAAGTCTGCTGTCTTATCTCCTAAAGATGTCATCAAATTTCTAAAGGACGCCCTTAATGAAATTCATTTATTGCATAAGGTAATTTTTTCTCATGATTTTCTTTTTCGTTTGTTTATTTCGTTTTATTTGTTATAGGTTGTTCTAATTATGGGTTATTTTGGAGGATGCAGAACTCAGGAACTTCTAAATATGAGTATAGCAGATATAGAGGACCGGGATACTGTTATGGTAGTGAACGTACCGGAAAGTAAAACTGGTGTATCGAAGAAATTTACAGTTGTGGATGAAAAAGAGTTCTCTGCTTTGCCTTTATTGAGACTTCATATGTCCTTGCGTCCTGAAGGTACAAAACGATTTTTTTTGAGCTTCCGACAAAATAAATGTACAACTCAGCCAATTGGAAAGAATATGTTTGAAAAAATTCCCAGCAAAATCGCAATGTATTTAGGATTGCCAAACCCACTAACCTATACGGGACATTGCATTCGTCGCACTTCTGCTACTGCCCTAGCCAATGCAGGAGCAACTATGACAAACTTAAAAAGACACGGAGGTTGGATAAGTTCCACGGTGGCAGAGGGGTATCTGGAGGACAGTATTGAATTGAGAAATAAAACGACGCGTATGCTGTCTACTTTGCCATCAGAAGAGGCAGGCACCTCGACTGTAGTGAACAGCAACAGCACCACCCATAAAAAAGAAGAAATTGTTTCCAGCGGCGGAAGTAATTTTCAGGGAACATTTGAAAATTGTACATTTATTATTTGTAATGACGTGAATAACGAAAATATGTCTTAGTTTTCATTACATATAAACGTTTATAAGCATTTCTGTATCATTTTCACCTGTAAAAGGTAAGAGGGGGTTTTTGAACCTTAATATCCCAAGGGAGTTATGACCCTCATTATAGATATCGTAACTATGACGATATTAGCTTATAATGTCACTGTCAGAAATAAATTAAATTACCAAACTAAGTAAACTAATAATACATAAAATACTAAGTACACGCTGTATTCTTATAACTATTAGAATGTAGAAGTTATGAGTGAACCCTATAGAAGCTTCTATTCAAAAAACTGACGAGTTGAACTCGAGCGAAAGTCATGACTGGTTTTTTCTAAATGCAAAAAAGCGTGTTAGATTATTATACAGACGGTTCAGCTTGATGTCGTTGTTGTGCTGACCCATAATCTGACAATTATGTGGAGGAGGAAACAATAGGGCCGGTGCGAAAGAGTGAGAAATAGAGAAAGTGTGAGATCGGAAGATAGGCGCGAAGTGGGACAATTTCCACTATTTCTCCTTTAGTCTAGGCCAGTGGTTCCCAAACTTTTTCAGTGTGCGGCGCACTTCCAGGTTTAGTACTTTGTCAAGGCGCCCTCACTCGCCATAATACACAGTCGTGTCCAAGATAGTGCTGCATATTCAGAATGTACAAAGTATGTGCTTTACAACTTGCCTACTACTTAAAGTAGGAAAGCACAAACGTTGTACTGTATAACTTTCTATAGAACGCGATTGTACATATATTGACACTAGTTACAAAACATATGAATGAAAACAACCCCAATCTAACTTTCATATAGGTTCATTATTGAACTAACACACAAGAATACATTATCATTGAGCAAAAAAAACAATGTGATGGGTGAGCTTGGTGATCTCCACAAATTTTTTCAAAGCGAGGAATAAGGCTTGACACTGCCACTCTTATTTCTTGCTCCACGTTGATCTTTGAACGATATTTGCTCTTTATTACAGCTACAGCAGAAAATCTACAATTTTCTTATGAAAAATACGCGTGACTTCCAACCATCGCAGGATGAATGGCATATTTTCGACAGCTAGTTTTCAAACAGAGCACACACGTCGGTCTTTCTTCATGATTCACTTCTACGGAGTATTTAATCTATTCTTCTAGTGAAGTAAAACCAAAGTTTGAATAGCTATCATCGTATTTGCGATTTTTCCTTCTTTTTACTCCTTCGTCACTTGTCAATGCTTGATTTTGATTCATCGGTTTCTTTATAAAAAAAAATTTTTCCATTTTGTTACTAACTTTTTACGAAAAGACAGCGTACGTTTAATACGAATCAACCGATCCGATTTTGGAACATTTATGTGTCCTGAGTTTGTAAATCACAAATCACAACACCTTGTTTGTATCACTACTAAAATTCTCTATTACTTCTTCTATTTATCTCAACAATTCAACCGCTTACAATTCTTTTCACAGTCGTTGGCGTTGACAAAAGTAACTCAAACTCTGGCTCATCAGGAGCGCCTGATGGCGGCGCCCCTGATTGCTCCTCACGGCGCCCCGGGGCGCCGCGGCGCACACTTTGGGAACCACTGGTCTAGGCAATGGGAAGGTTCTAACTTACAAAAGCTCAAGGAAAGTTCCAATTTGGCAGATTCGTAAAGTTCGCTGTCCTGATTAATATTCCGTGTTTGCGACCTTGAGCGATCGCCGCTTGCGCCGCCATATTGAAAAAATGGTACCAAAAACTAGTTTTTCGATAATATCTTCTCTCCAGTGTCCCCTAGGTCAAAAATAGTTATTAGAAAAATCATAAAGCATGCAATTTCCTGCAAATATTTTTTCTCTAACTTTCAGTAAATACCGATTATTTACCTAATACTAAACTTTGCTAATACTATCGTCTTTTACTCATTTCCACGCCACCATAAGTAGAGTGATTGGCGCGTTATTTTTTCAATGTGGTATCCCCAGTAGGCCCAATCTACGATTCATTATTTACTCTTTGCTTTCTTTTCTTCCGTTTCAATGCCCTAGTTAGGATATTATGTGGGGTGCACGTGTTTCGGCAATCACACAATTTTTAAGTGGAACTGATGGCCTCTATGAAAAAACCATAAAAAGTTTTGTGAATGAGGTCATCCACAATTCTCACATGAAATCACCATGAAACTAGATGAAAAACAGGTTTGTTTCAATATTCCTGTAAAGCAGACAACTTAGGAAAGATTTATTGGCAATTTCGAATGGAATCATAGGTATAACTCCACCTTTTTGACTTATCAGTTTTCTTTTCCGTGTTGGTTTGTTCTTATTTCCAGGAACCTAGATTATATGCTAATGTATTCAAATAGCAATATTAGAACAAAGTGAAGTGCAAAAACTGCCTGGAAGTGACAGTTGATATAGATTCATCATTTTGTGGAGATTTGATAAAAACTCGCCAGAAATATTTCGAAGAAATGAGTGTTTAAATAAATTATTCAAAAAATTCATGGTTTTATTGGGTAAACGAGAGTAAATGGCTTTCTCTAGCATGCCATATGTTTTTCTTAATAGAATAATTTGGGAAATGTAACACAATAATAACAAATCAGTATTCAAATCTTTCAATCATTGGTAAATGAAATTTTTATTTATACAACACCAGAATCACCCAAAACTTCATCATCATCAGGAACATTGTTATTGTGTGTCATTGGTTGTTGTTGGTTTTGTATTTACAGTGGAACTCTCCAAGATCCATCACATGATCATATGTTAATCATCCAAGTGTAGATCTTTCATCTTGTCTTCTTTATAAATCTTCCCCTACTTGTTCATTTCCATGTTGCTCCACCTGCATATAATTATTTGATACTTGCCTGAGCCTGTAATAAATTGCAAAATGATTGAAATTAACCAAATGAGGTGGAGAGGTGGTAGCGTAGTGACATAAATATAAATTATTACCACTGAAAAAATCATAATGAGTGCTTGCTGCAAATCAACATAAATTCCGAGATAGCTTTTTCTATCTTAGAGATCATTATCCATTTCTAGGCTAATTGCCTTAGGATTTAGGTTTTCCTAAATCCTTCCCATATTCTGCCTTAGAATGTGAAGAAAATTTATGCAAATTATTAAATTGCCTTGAGTATGTAGAGCATTGTGGAACAAGCATATTTTTCGCGATTTATTATTTAGTTAGTTGTTCACCTCTCGAGTAGTTCATGCGATCAATTATAGATGTCGCCCACTCCGAGATTTTTCCCTATGGAGACCTGAACGTTGCGAAATTATTGGCACTGGAAGTCGGAAAAGACAACGAATATGAAAACTCGGAATAGGAGGGAATACATTTGCAATAAGCTATTGATATGAGCGAGCCTGGATCATCTAGGACCTAAATGTTCGAAATTGATAATTCGACTTTCACTCAGGCATTTCAAAAATAATTTCAGGGAGTTAGCACAGGAGTAAGAACTGAAAAACTTTGAATAAAAACCGGAATTGGTACCTGGACACACCTGGATTTTGGTGGAATTTAACAAGAATCCAGTGACAATGAAACTGAAACTTCGACAACAAACCCTAAATACAACTTCAATCCAATAGTCGAGTACGAAAAATCGACTTATATCTCTGAGATAACTGAAATTCTCTTCAATAAAAACTTTGGTTTAACAAGTGATCAAACAAATTATTTGTTGCTCACTTCTCGATCCGACATTTTGTAATTTAAAGCGTCATCTGTCGTTTCGTGATTTTTCCCTATTATCATCGTCGACGTTGTCTTCTTCTTCTCCTCCTCCTCCTGACCCCGCAAAAATATCTGCGCTGTTTTCACACGCGCAATTTCAAGCCCGTTTTTCTACACCCACATGCTCTACCGCACCCCTTCTTGCACCTGCACGAAATTAATTTCAGGACCACTTCTGGTGCTGGATCTTTTGTTATTTTTACTGGAGTAAGCCCAATCTTGCTTCTTTCCCAACCCAATTGCTCTGGACTCTCGTTTATATCATACCAAGCCTGAACTTGGTGGTAGGTCCGAAGGGAAATGTTGCCGTGAAGCTTCCCTTTTGAGCCCAGAGTGATGGTGTTTTCCTTGAAATCGCCGTAAAGAGCAATAGAAAAGGTTTTCCCGCAGGAGCAATGACTTCGGGATCTGCGTTTCGATCTTCGAAAGCTTGTATAGTTTGGCTCAAATATTCGTTATTTTCGAGTGTTTTTATAAACTCCTTATTTCCTCCGTTGAAAACAGAAGAAGTAGTGTCGCACCCGCTGAACGCATGCAAGAACAATATGTTTTCCGCCACTATTTCTCCGTACCTACTGTAGACTTCGAGGAGAGTACATTTTTTCCACAATTTTTCCTCTGCCTGGTTCGCGACGGTAAACGTTTGGATGAGATCTCACCAGTGCTGTTAGCAGGACGAGCTGCTCTGTTCTGAAATCCTCTTCGCTAATATTCGTTTAGTCCTGAAAGAAAATCATAGCAATGTAATCTAAAAGTTTTGTAAATACCGTCAATTTGTTTGAAATGAATAAAAGAACGGTAGTACGTATTAAGTGATCAGTATTTACTGAAATTTCGAGGAAAACTATAGCGATTTTGCGAATTGTAGAAATTTTCTGAGTTTGACTCCGATGTAAGCCGTGAACTATTCATCTAAAAAATATTTCATACAAAAGTTGCAGGAAATTGCATGCTCTATGATTTTCCTAATAACTGTTTTTGACGTAGGCGGTACTGGAGAACATATATTTTTTTGTACCTACCATTTTTCCAATATGGCGGCGCGAGCGGCGGTCGCCCAAGTTTGCAAACTCGGAATATCTATTGGGACACCAAACTACCAAATTACAACTTTTCTTGACCTTTTGTAGTGAAAGCCCCCTCTTATGTCTCCAGTGAGAAGATTACTTGTGTAAATCGGTAGATTTTATTATTCTTGAAATCCTCGAATGATTCACTTAAAAATAAGAAAAAATCAACCACGCTCGAGAATGTCCAGGTGACATTTTTTTTTGAAATTTTGTGATCCTCCTATTTTCTCAGGTCACGCGCAAATCGTCAGATTTTTGAAATGCACTCATTTATGCATGTAATCAACTCACGGAGGAGATGCTCAACAGAGTGTAAGGTATCCCCCATCAGGGGCGGACTGGGAGGTCAAGTGATCGGGCATCGCCCGATGGGCCGGTGCCTCTTGGGGCCGGTATATTCAGTAAAATTTTTAGATAGTTACGAAGAGAATGCATTTACAATATGAAATATATAAAACAAACAAATTTACTGCCCGCAGAAAGTTATTTGTATGCTTAGGCCACGAAATATCTTTTAACTTACCGAAAGAACAGTTATCGCCGAGGCCGCTTGCGGCCGAGGCAAGATAATCTTGAGGTCGTTAAAAAGTTTTGCGGCCATGGCATACACACTATTTTTCGTGTAATCGTTGAAATTATTAGACTAGATAATTGTAAATAAATATATAATTGCTCTAAAATAATAGCAGTTCAATTTATTCAACAATATCACCGCGTGTGCTATGGAAATGATATGTTTCAATATGGTTTCAATATATACAAAATATTTCGACAGTTCTTGACAAAACGCAAAATGTCTGATACTGATAGCGATATTTCAGTACCTTCCACTCCTCCTGAACTCAAAAGCGTTGTAAATTCGGAGCTTTCCGTTTCAATACCCGAAAAATCTAAACGGCAGTACGAAAAATGTTACGGCGAGTTTAGAGATTGGTGTGACAAAATAATCCTTGCTTTGTAGTATTTTAGAAATGTCAAATTTGGAAGTGATATTCAAATTTGGAAGTGACGTATGGTTTCGCGGCCGTTGCTATGGGTAACGGCCGCAAAATTGAATTTCGCGGACTGTGCTGAGAACGCGAAATACTGACTTCGCGTGGGTTTGCACGAAAACGTATCTTCAACAGTTTTCTATGATATGAGACCAAATAAATGCAATGGTTTTCAGAAATTGTTAAATTTCAACAAAAATCAACATTTTTCTGTTTGAAGAACACGATTCGAGGTGACAAAAATTACATTTCAGCATGTGGAAAAACTGTGCTTCACTGCGTTTTTATGATGTTTGCAAATAGAACCAACTAGAACAGACAGATTTTACTCCGAAGTGGGAAATCTTGTAACTCACTCTATCAGTGTCTTTTGGTGGATGAAACACGTGTCTTTTAACAAAAAGAATTGAGGTCTCCAAATCATCAGTTTTGCAAAAAAAATGATATTTTGTTGTTATGCGATGCTTTTTACGCTTAGGCCTATCCAAGTTTTAAATAAATATACCCAAAATATCCCAATTTCACAATTTGATTCTGAATTTAAATTTATTCTGAATAGGCTGATATTTTGAGCCAAAATCATTGGTTGTAGGCTGATGATCTGCGAAAATGACATGTTGATGATTTCAATCGCCGGCATGATGTTACTGTGTCCATAATTTTCTTTTCTATAGAAATATTGTCTATTTTTAATTTTGTGGCAGTGTTTTTTTTAAAACATACGATATTTCTCTCTATTGGGCCGGTAAGGTCAGAATCGCCCGGGCCGATTCAGTGGTCCAGTCCGCCCCTGTCCCCCATATGTTAATCTGCCGCGCTCGAGTAAATTCGTTACCTTCGAGACTACAAGCACCTACAAGGCCTGAACGCTCTGACGTCACGACCCCCGTGACGCGACATGTGAGGTCTGAGGATTATTATATGGATGATATGGTATACAACCAGCATACAACCAAGTCACAGAGTGAGAGTGTTTGTTTACTCGACGCGTGATCCATTTTGAATATTCTTCAAAATAGATACTATTTGTTTCTTGATGATAGAAATTGAGGTATGGTGGCAAGTCAAAAGTTCGCCAAGAATTTGACCTACCTGGAATTCCTTCCAACTTTTGGCTTCTCAGCGAGTTATTGGGTTGCAACCACCTCCTCTTCACTTGTTAGTGGACTGTATTTTTTGCTTCGATTATTCTGAATGTCGAGGAAAATATACTTCTCTGATTTCAACCGACAAAACTGCGTGTCTGCGCGTATTGAGATAGCGTTCTGTCTTCTTCTCGACGAAAAATGTTAGGTTGGATCCCCTTTTTCACGATAGGTCCAAAAACATAGACAAACCTTTGACTTATACGAGGGTGCTTCGATATTTTATTATGATGAGAACTTCGAATTCATGAGTACTCTCAGTGCTTATTTAATTAAAAATTAATGAACAATAAACCTGAATAAACTTAAACTTATATATTGTACGCAGGGTGTATGTAAATACAACACCGAACGTAGGGCGTTAACACTATATCTTGAATATTTTGTGTTGTGTTATGCGAAATAACAATGCCTCATAAGTGTTGTGTACCAGAGTGCCAAGGGAATTATGAGAATGGTCCAAAAGTTCATGTTTTTAAATCTATCTACAAAATGGATTGCGGCCATTCATCGTGAGAATTTTACTCCAACCAAGTACAGTAGAGTCTGTGAATTACATTTTTACAAAGATGATATAATTCCTACTCGATTTCCTAACTGTCCATCTTATTTATCAAAATAAGTAAAATCACGACCAAGTCGTGATGAAAAATCAGAAATACGGGAGACTAAATATTTGGCAAAAGCAATTATTAAAGTAAATCTGAATTCAACAATTATCAAAAATCATTTTGCTACACAGAGTTTCAAGCATTTCTAGTTGTTATAGAGTCTTTTCAGTTGCCCGAAAAGTGATTCAAAGTTATAGATTTGCAAAAAGTCATATTATTTAAATTGTCTTATTCTCCAGGGCCCGTAATTACATATTCTGTTGTTATTGATTCTGTTTTGAATATGGAATCATTTTTTTATGGCTGGGAGATACAAACAAATCTGAAAGTCAATTTAAAAAGGCCTTTTATCTCCAATAATATCAATGAAATCAAGGAATTACTAATTGAATTTGATAAAAACGAGATGAATGAACTCGGAAAATATCTTGGTGATCAGAAAAAGAATGTTTTGAACCACATTTCTAATTTATTGAAATCTGTGGTTTCTGAATCGGTTTCTGATTTTGATGAAGATTCCGAGAACAATTCAGCTTTGTTGTTCATCTCTGAGCAAATTAAATTACATGTGTCTTTCAAATAATACTATAATTTAAGCCTCCATGATTCTTAAACATTTTTAAGACATTTTGGTGTACTCATATTTCCCCATTCAGGAGATACAGTCAAATCAATCTGTAGTTACATGTTAACAGATTCTACATTTGACTCATGTAGA
This sequence comes from Chrysomela aeneicollis, assembly GCA_029955515.1. Taxonomy (NCBI): domain Eukaryota; kingdom Metazoa; phylum Arthropoda; class Insecta; order Coleoptera; family Chrysomelidae; genus Chrysomela; species Chrysomela aeneicollis. Next base: position 7,608,131 of record JARUHQ010000016.1, on the reverse strand, counting down.
AAATGTATTCAAGTTATTAGGTGATCGTGAAAGATATGTCATATCAAGACATATTTAGATTATAAGGCAAGAAATATTGTAGAAACGGCTTATAATGATTCATGTTTAGCAGATTCTGCGTTTGTCTTCATGATAGAAAGCGTAATGTTATGAATGTTTTGCTTTGAAACCCCGTTTTACCATAAAAAAAATCGAATGGGATACGAAGAAGGGCTCAGTTGACGACTGGCATCCTATTTGAACCAGAAGCCCTTCAAAAAATCATCAAAATCGGCTCAAAAAATGATCTAAAACTGAAATTCAAATACGCAGTCCCCTTTTGCACCATAAAGCGCTTGATCGTATAGAGTCTCTGTTTGCCCACTCGCGTGACGTTACCGCGGAGCGTTCAGGCCTTATAGTCTCGAAGGTAACGGTGAATCCCAGGGGGCCAGGTAGCGTAGTGGTTAGAGCGTCAATCTCTCAATCTCTGCCCTGCCCGTCGTGAGTTCGATTCTCACCGACGGCGGAATTTTTCCGATGGCCCGAGAAAGTGGTATGGAAAGATACAAAAGGCCTCTCGGCTTAAGTGTCGTTGCAAGGTCCTAATTTGCAGAGGCGAGTGATACCACGCGAGGTGGAGTGTTTAGTGGGTATGTCTGACGATATTCAGTTCAGGATTCAGAAGACTCCCACACTACCCTATGAGCATAGGGTGCCCATAAAGGGTTTCAACCACCTCGTCAATCAAAACAAAAACAAACGGTAAATCCCGAAATCCCCGCTTGGGCTTCCCTACTATTATTATCAAATGAGATATTTCTTGTGATAATAAATGACGTTTGTCCATGTAGGTGGCCAACCTGACGCTGATGGCGCTCGGCTCGAGCGCCCCCGAGATCCTCCTCTCGGTCATCGAGATCTACGCGAAGAACTTCGAGGCGGGCGAGCTGGGCCCCGGCACCATAGTCGGCTCGGCCGCCTACAACCTCTTCGTCATCATCGCCCTGTGCGTGGCCGTCATCCCCGAGGGCGAGTCGAGGCGCATCAAGCACCTCGGCGTCTTCTTCGTCACCGCCTCGTGGTCCATCTTCGCCTACGTGTGGCTCTACCTCATCCTGTGCTTCTTCTCGCCCGGCGTCGTGGACATCTGGGAGGGTGTGCTGACGTTCTGCTTCTTCCCGCTCACCGTGCTCACTGCTTATGCGGCCGACCAGAAAATACACAGGTGGGTGCAGGAACGAGCTTGGACTTCTTTATTTTTCTCAGAATGACTTTCATGAGCAGAAAATCGAGCATATATTAATACGGGAATGAAATGAATGATATGGAAACATTTATTGTAGATAGAATATTGTTACGATATTTCTACTTGAGTTCTTCAAAACAATTCATTTCACTATACACTCAAAATACAACTCAATAAACACTTAGTTAAATCACAACGATATTCGCTTTACAAATCTCAATGTTCACAATACTAGCTTTCTTTCTAAACTGACTGTCCGTGCCGATCCGTTCCTTTTATATAGGCACAAGTTATACATTTTCATAAAATCTTGAATATTCAATAGAGTTCTTGATAAATACAGTTTATTCTCGAGAAAATGCGACGGGTATGAGTCATCCGCTAATTGGTTTGTCGGCGAGCGTTGATATCGCGAGGCCATAAATCACATCCATCAGTCATGCCGCCGAGATAATGACTTCCGGTCTCGTGGGAGCACAGTTCGTAGCAATATGAATACAAAACACAGCAAGCGATGACATAGCATGACGAAAACAACTTCCTCATAGTTACCAAAGGTTTGACTTGGCACTTCGAGTCTACTTCAGATCGTTATTTTAAAACCGCCCGTCTGCCGGAGGTGAGCGGTCGCCTTCTCAGATTTGGAATTTGAAAAAATTATTAAAAATCGCTCAAAACTTCCCAATTTTTACCACAATAATTTTTTGCTGAAAATGGCCTTGGATCCTAATCTAATCGAAATCAGAAACGTCTGCCTCTGAAAATGGTCGCTATTTCGGAGCAGACGCTGTCAAATATGTCAAAAAAACGCCTTCAACTTCCTCATAGGTTACCACCGTGATTTTTGCGTCAAAGTTTCACTTAATATGTTATCAACCAAGGCTCGAAAAGAAAACCTCGGCAGACGGTCGCATTTAAACTGCAGACGGGGTTGAAATTGAAAAGTTGAAAAAAATTACCTGGTTACAAATGCAAATTTCAGCATATAAAAAGTACCAATCCGGATTGACTATTTGCAAAATGTCTCACAATGATAACTACTTGTGAATTTTTCTAAATAAAATATTTCGTTTTTGAAAAAGCGCTAAATCACATATTTCAAAAAAACGCCGTCAACTTCCTCACAGGTTATCACCGTGATTTTTGCGTCAAAGTATTACTAAATATGTTACAAACCAAGGTTCGAAAAAATAACTTCGGCAGACGGTCGCATTAAAACTGCAGACGGGGTTGAAGTTGAAAAGTTAAAAAAATACTTCATTACAAATACAAATTGTAGCATATAAAAAGTACCAAACCGGATTGACTATTCGCAAAAGGTCTCACAATAATTGATAACCAGTTGTAAGTTTTCCTAAATAAAATATTTGCTTTTTGAAGAAGCGTTAAATCACATATGTCAAAAAGATGCCGTCAACTGTTTCACAAGTTACCTCAATATTTTTATTGCAAAATCATATAAAAAAACTTCATCAGACGGACAAGCAAATGATGTTGTATATAATAATAATTACTGCCTGTTAAAGCGTGATAGGCAAGTAATGCTTTAGAAATGATTTCTCCTTTTCTGGTAGTTTAGATAAGTAGGTATATATAATAGAATTCTAGTATTAGCTTCATGGTGACTAGAATATATAACCTCATCAATTTCACAGGTCCATCAATCTGATGAAACATGTAACATATATCTTCACAGGCGACGGAAAAACAGCCGAAAGAAACCTATTGGGACGACCCTTAGTATTATCGTTGGAACATAAGATTTATTTATTATAAATGTATTATCGTATTCATTGACTACCGTTCCATTGTCACAGAGTTATCTCGACGAATAAATTTAAATTATACAAGTTATTCCGCTTCTTCAAGTCCAAGTCAAATAGGTTGTACCAGTTTCGATGGATTCTTTTTTTGCATCTTCTACGTGATCTCCTGTTATTAATGACAGATTAGCAATTTACATCAATAAGAAGTTATGCAGATCAAGCAAATGAATAGACCTAACGCAGTGTCCTGCGTGTGTGGTGTGCAAATACATTTCATTCTATTCTCCTCTTGCGAGGAGGAACAGACCACTTGATGGTCACCCCATCAAGGGCGGCCCGAAGACCGACAAAACGTGATACGCACCATGAGTCGATGTCAGAGTTCCAAATCAATTCCTAGGGCATTGCCCTTTTATTGATTATATCTGTAATCTGGCTCGTAGCCATAAGAGACCTGAATGGAGATTGTCATTTTTTGTCTTGTCAGTCGTCGAAGGAAAAATGTTGTAAAAAACCTTCTGAGTCATGTCTTTCCTGCGTGAGCGGCAACACGCGGCCGGCGCGGCCGACGCGGTGATATCAAACCGATGAAGGTTATCGGCATGTCCTGCGTAGCAACTACCGTGCGGCGCGCACGGCTCAAGCGTTTTTGAGGCGGCACAGCCGGTCAAAATATTTGATATTGCCGCCTTTGCCGCGTCAGCACTTGGGTACACATGATGTCTGACACATTTTACGGTTGTTGAAAATTGGTTTCTGCATGTTCCATATCAGGGGTGATTGCTTTGACAATATAGTCAAATGTTTCGGGTAACACTCTACTATAACTGCGAAATAACGCAGGCGAAGACCGCAGTTTTTTATGCAAATGGTGAAACTCCCCGTGTATCGCTCTTTCCAAAAATAACGTATTCGTCTTGTGTCTTTTGCTGAGCCTTTTCTCACGCCATTTCACAATTCTTGCGTAGTAGTCTTGAAAACTGTGACCCGAAACCAGTGTTGCCAACTCAAAATCTCAAAAATCTCAAAATGGCTTCTTTGAAAACACCAGAAAATCACAATTCCTGGTTAAACGAAAAAAATGCGCCGCAGGCGAAAATTTTTGAAAATCTAGTGGTTTTCTGGTGGTTTACTACGATTTAAACCACTAGATTAACACCAGATAATAGCTAGTTCTATTGGTAAAACTGAAGCGCACTCGGTGTAAATATTTCTGCTCAATCGAAAAGGGTGCTAGTGGTGCTACTAATGTAATTTATGTCAAACTAAAATCTATGCTCAGCATGAAACATGAGACATGAGAGCTCAACATGACGTTGACGATTTGACGAATATATCGAAATCGTGACTGTGATCGTGATATGGAAGAAATCTTAGAAATCACCAGATTTCCACATGCGTCATGAAAAATTCACAAAAATAACCACCAGCCACTAGATGCAATTTTTTGTCACAAAACGATAACTCAAACCACCAGTTTTGGTGTAAAATCCACTAAGATGGCAACACTGCCCGAAACACAAGGCACCGCGACCCTGGCGGCAAAAGTATTTTCGACATGCGCTCGCACGCAGGACAGTCTGGTCGCGTTTGCCGCATACACCGCGATTACCGCGCCGGTCGCGCCGGTCGCGCTGGCCGCGTGTTGCCGCTCACGCAGGACACTGCGTTACAGTGTTGCCAACTCAAAATCTCAAAAATCTCGAAATGGCTTCTTTGAAAACACCAGAAAATCACAATTCCTGCTTAAATGAAAAAAATGCGCCGCAGGCAAAAATTTCTGAAAATCTAGTGGTTTTCTGGTGGTTTTCTACGATTTAAGCCACTAGATTAACACCAGATAATAGCTTCTTCTATTGGTAAAACTGGAGCGCACTCGGTGTAAATGTTTCTGCTTAATCGAAAAGGGTGCTTACGCTAGATCCCGCATCCTGTAGTAATTTTTAGGTCAAGAGGGGTCTGCAAGAAAGTAGGTACTATGGTCACGTGGGACAACACATTTGTATGGTCAACAACTAAAACGACCAATCAATGGCTTAGTACTTTCAACCCTCCCGGACCTACAAAACAAGTAACCTGGATACCGAATCTAGCGTAAGCAATAAGATCTATGGGTGCTATACTATAGGCATTTTTTTGCGACGAAACAGTTTCAGAGACCGTTTTGAAACAGTTTATACGTCTACGTCATCATTTTATAAGCCGAAAAAATGCAACGTTTCAAAACGTCACGTGTCATAGTTATTTAACCTCAGATGACAGTTCGCCATATTGAAGCGGTCCAAAATACGCTTTCAAAACGTTTTGAACCAGAATCAATTGTGACGTCACAAATGGTTCAAGAAAATGGAGTGTTTCAAAACTGTTTCAAATAGTTTCAAAACAGTTTCTCGCAAAAAAATGCCTTAAGGTGCTTCTAATGTAATTTATGTCAAACTAAAATCTATGCTCAGCATGAAATATGAGACATGAGAGCTCAACATGACGTTGACGATTTGACGAATATATCGAAATTGTGATCCGTGTCATGCGCATGCGTCAACTGTCAATTAGTAGTGAAATCTGTGGCAGAAATCAAATATGTAAGAAATCTTAGAAATCACCAGATTTCCACATGTGTCATGAAAAATTCACAAAAATAACCACCAGCCACTAGATGCAATTTTTTGTCACAAAACGATAACTCAAACCACCAGTTTTGGTGTAAAATCCACTGAGATGGCAACACTGCTGCGTTAGTGTGCACACAGAGTAAAAGCGAGATCTCGCGCGCGGATACCTCGCGCGAACTCGCGTTTACAAGCTTATCGGTCTTTCAAGTTGGCTATAACACATTGCACGCAGGACGGCGAGAGCATGCGCGAGAGACCTGCGCGCCTGCTTTTGCCAGAATGAAAATTTACTTTATTTTCGCGCGAGCTCGCGTGTGCATCGAATTGCGTGATGGATAAAGACCTTTGGAGCTCCAGATTAATATAAGGATGAGTCAAGGAAACACTTTTAACAGAACAAACAGAATGGCATTTTATTGACAACAAAGAAAGAACAGAAAAATGGCTGACCCGTCCACGGACACCCGTATAGCGTCCGGGTCGGGTGGAAATGAAATGTAAGAAGAAAGAGCAGAAAGAGAGAGAATCGATGCTCGCTCCACCCTATATGCCGTCGCTCGACTGACAGTGACAGCTCGGATGTCAGGGCGCTGCTGTCACGGCTGGTGGTTCTGTCACAGGTTCTGTGGTACGGGTGGAGTTCTGGTCGTTTCGCGCCTCGGGATGAGGACTTGCTTTCTACGGTTGTCCCGAGGTGGCGGTAGTTATTTGTGTAGTTTGCTGCTCTCGACCACCACAGACCTGTTGATTGCGGCAGTTTTCCAAAGAACCCCTATTTGGAACAAAAAACAAAAATTACTGGTAGAATAGGTTGCGTATGCAAGTTACACCAATTTTTTGTTAAACGGTTTTTAACTTTTTCTAAAATATAATCAAAAGTCTTTTGAGACATTCTAATATATCGAAAGAATCTATCGTAATCTTTTCGTAAACTTTCAAACAAATTATGATATTCTCCAAACTGCTCCCGTTCTGTATTGATAGGATGGATGCCAGTTTTCTTGCGTTTCAATTTATAGGAATCATTGACTCTAGAGCAATCTGATCTTCACTAGATGACGAAATTTTGCTTACTGGAAGATTGAGATTTTATTCTTTTTCTCGTATTTACTTTGTGGGGGTGGGTACCTGCGCGAGAAATTGGCGCGGGCTAGCGAGAGAAAGCGGAAGCGGAAAACTCGCTGTGTGGTGCCGTCATTAAAAGACATCGAAAGACACAAGCGGCCCAACGATTTCTTGAAAACATTGAGGCGTGAATCTATTAAAAACTGAATTAGTGAAGTTTTTATTGAAATACTGGGAAACAAGTATTCCTCTGGGTATTTTGGGAGACAAAATTCTTCGGGTGGATTGTGTTACATGTTTTATGGGAATGATGTACTTGTGAATTTACAACTACTAAAAAATATCAATATTGTGATACGTGCATCCGATACTGATATATTTGTAATAGCAGTGGAAAATATGCAAGTAGGTATGATAAATATAAGAACATATTTGGATAGAAACTGGACTTCAGTCAGAAAATACTCTGAGATGCGTTTATAAAATTTTGAAGAGATGTGTCGAATACATATCCCCTGTTCTATGCCCTTGTTCAATGCTTTCCTACAATCTGGGATTTTTCCTGATCAGATGAAATTGGCAATAGTGATACCCCTGTATAAAAAAGGTGAACAAAATGACTTGACTAATTATAGACCTATTAGCCTGCTATCAGCCTTCTCTAAATTATTCGAAGTAATTATCTCAATGAGGATGATGAACTTTTTCTCGGCATATAATGTGTTGAATGATTTTCAACATGGTTTTCTCAAAGGTAGAAACACAGAAACTGCATTGTTTGATTTTGTAGATCAAGTTCATAAGCTAATGGAAATAGACTCTTGTGCTTGCGGTGTTTTATTAGATCTTAGTAAAGCTTTTGACTGTGTTGATCACTCTATTTTACTCCATAAACTCAACAATTACGGAATCAGGGGGAAAGCTCATGAACTCTTGAAGTCATATTTGAGCAACCGAAAACAAAAAGTCTGCATCAAACAAAAAACTGAGGTATTTCTATCAGAGTTCACGGATATCAAAAGAGGGGTACCACAAGGGAGTGTGCTTGGTCCCTTACTTTTCTTAGTATATATAAATGATCTTCCTGAAGTTTTCAATGATTCAAATACTGCTGTTGTTAGCTATGCAGACGATTCAAATCTGATTCTACCAGTTGGTGATCATATACACTTAGAAAACACTATCTCAAAAACAATTTCGATGGTATCTGATTATTGCAATGTGAATAACCTCCTTCTGAATACTGCAAAAACAAATTGCATCGTTTTCAAAACTAGCCGCAAAAACATTAACATTCCAGAGTATGTACATGTGAGAAACGATGGAAAATTGTATTTCTCCACACATACAAAAGTATTAGGCATATATATTGATGACAAACTGAACTATGAATTTCATATTGATTTTCTTGCAAAAAAACTAGCCTCGAAATGTTTTGCTTTAAGAGTTTTAAAAAAATACTTGAATTTAGAGGCACTCAAAACTGCATACCATGGGACAGTTTATCCTTTTATGAAGTATGGGATATTAATTTGGGGTGGGAGTTCACTATTGGAACGTATATTCATCATGCAGAAGCGAATTATGAAAACCATGTTGAATATGAACTATACAGAATCTTGTCGTGGTATTTTTAAAGGTCATCAAATGCTTACTGTATATGCCATTTATATATATGTTTGTGTAATTTTTGCATATGACAATAAATCTAAATTTGAAACTGACACATACCAACATGAATACTTCACAAGAAATAAATCGGATTTCGTTTTCCCAAAGCATAGATTGAAAAACACAGAGAAAGGACCACACTATGCTGCCATTAAATTTTACAACCATATACCCTCGATAATCAGAGAAGACTGTTCTAGGAATAGATTCAAAAAAGTTGTTTTTGATCTATTATGTGACATTGAACCATATTCTTTAGAGGAATTTTTAGGAAAATAACTGAGTGATTGTCATCAATGTACTTTATCATTTTAATTTTTATTTTTTGTTATATACATGTTTTTATATATACACTTATTAATGTTTTGATTGTGATATTTTATCAGATTTAGCTTTTTCAGTTTATCTTAGATTTAAGACGTAATTTGTTATGTCCTGAGTTTTTCAACTGTTACAAATTGAAAGCTTCAATAAATTATCTATCTATCTATCTTTATTTTAACGACTGTATACAGAAATTTTGTAGATATCTTTCCTCAAACCTGCCTATCACTTGCTATCAGGCTTAAACAGGCAGTGACTACACATATATCATTCGCTCGAAATGGTAAAATGAATCCTTTCAACATTATCGAGGAAGATCTAAATATTGGCCATTCTCAGTTTATTTCGTGAGAGCAAATTCAAGGGATTGAAAAATTCGTATGCTACATATATGGTTTTCATAAATGCTAATAACATGAATGAAGCAAGGCTACATTTTGTTCCATAGGAAACATGGTATCTCGAAAGAAGAAATATATCAGATAAAGTTGAAAATTTCGATGGGATCTTGATGATGCCACCTTGTCGAAAAGTTCTAATTAATGATATAATAAGGGTTAATCAAATTTGCGCCATCTAGAATTATGCAACAGAAACAATTGTATATATGGTTTCTATTCTAGAGATTCAAAATTTAAAAAAATTTTAACGTCTCATTTTACACGTGAAATTTTTGCTCCATATAGATCCGTTCTTTTATATGATATTGATAAAGCAATTTAGGTCCGTCTATCCTTTGAATGCGACCGTCAGCTGGGGTTTGCTTATACAACTGAGGTAACTTGTGGGGAAGTCGTTTCATGTCATATGATATGGGATAGCGGCGCTTAGGTTAAAAATATTTAGGAGAAATTACAAGTGATTATGAATTGCGGGGCATTTCGCAAATTCTCAATCCGAATTGGTACTTTTTATATGCTAAAAGTTGCATTTGGAGTCAAGTTTTTTTTAAACTTTTCAACTTCAACCCCGTCTGCAGTTTAAATGCCACCGTCTGCCGAAGTTATCGTTTCGAACCTTGGTTTGTAACATATTTGGTAAAACTTTGACGCAAAAATCACGGTGATAACCTGTGAGGAAGTTGACGGCGTTTTTTTTACATATGTGATTTAGCGCTTTTTCAAAAACGAAATATTTTATTTAGGAAAATTTACAAGTAATTATCATTGTGAGACATTTTGCAAATAGTCAATCCGGATTGGTACTTTTTATATGCTGAAATTTGCATTTGTAATCAGGTAATATGTTCTGCAGTTTAAATGCGACCGTCTGCCGAGGTTTTCTTTTCGAGCCTTGGTTGATAACATATTAAGTGAAACTTTGACGCAAAAATCACGGTGGTAACCTATGAGGAAGTTGAAGGCGTTTTTTTCACATATTTGACAGCGTCTGCTCCGAAATAGCGACCATTTTCAGAGGCAGACGTTTCTGATTTCGATTAGGTTAGGATCCAAGGCCATTTTCAGCAAAAAATCATTGTGGTAAAAATTGGGAAGTTTTGAGCGATTATTAATAATTTTTTCAAATTCCAAATCTGAGAAGGCGACCGACCGCTCACCTCCGGCAGACGGGCGGTTTCAAAATAACTGATCTGAAGTAGACTCGAAGTGCCAGGTCAAACCTTTGGTAACTATGAGGAAGTTGTTTTCGTCGCCAGCTCTCGAACTAAGAGGACAGGTGATCAGGGAACCAATAGAAACGTTTAGTTTTGTATATAAATCTGGGTGGGCGTGTTAACCTTTTGCTTCTTTTCGCTCATCGTGCTAACCAGAAAATACACAGGTGGGTGCAGGAACGAGCTTGGAATTCTTTATTTTTCTCAGAATGTTTGTTATGAGCGGAAAATCAAGCATATATCAATACGGAAATGAGATGAATGATATGAGAACATTTAATGTGGAAAAAATATAAATACAAAGCACCGCACGCGATGACATAGATATATAGTATAGACTAAACTAATCATATCAGCGTAACTTGGGAACTGAGGAATACTGTATGAATAAAGTCACTCGAGGAGAGGTGATCAGGGAACCAATAGAAATGTTTAGTTTTGTATATACATCTGGGTGGGCGTGTTAACCTGTGCTCACCGACCAGAAAATACACAGAGGTGAGTGCAGGAACGAACTGGGAACTCTTCATTATCCTCAGAATGACCAGGATATCAATCATATTTCATGACAAAAATTAAATGAATGAAATGAGAACATTTATTGTTGAAAAAAAATATAAATACGAGGTGCAAGCTGATAGATGTCTATAATATACTCGAGAATATACCTACAGAGTAAACTTATCAGCTTAGCGAAACATCGGAACTGAGCAATACAGAATACACTCGAGGAGAGGAAATAAGGGAACTAATGTTGTGAAATCCAATTCCGTGAATCACTCCATATAGGAATAAACGTCCTTAGTAATAGGAATGTCAACTTGCAGGTACCTCTACAGGGTTGGCAAATTTCGATGTTTGTACCTATATGGTAACTCGGTAACTATAGGAGATACAAACAAATGGGGCTCGTATTCTCGATCTCTTTTTTCACTGGTGAAAATAAAAATCTTTAGTTTTCGAGTTATAATTAATTTATAACTTGTAGACACTTCTGGATATCATAACCCAGTCACTTTGGCAGAAATATATAATGAGAAAGGATAATGGAGTGGTGGTGTTGAAAAGAAGAAAATAAATCAAAACCATATTCACAACATCATTTAGAATAATCTAAAACACATAGGTAGAAAACGAACAGAAAACAACTACTTTCCTGACAAATACTACGCCGAACATTGAATTATATTCACTCTAATCTATTGGTCTGTTCGCTGTGTCTCCATTAACTACACTATTGTACAGAATAGTAGATTGTGTAACACTGATACCGTTCGGTGATTTCCCGTGTACACTTACACCATGTTCGTTGTTAAAATGTTGTAGCACGAAAAAACCAGTTGTTACAATCGATTTAGAGGAGGTGTGATAATTGTAGTGCAAAGGGATATTGGAAAATATGGGGTTAGATGTATATAATGATATATTTAAAAAAAAACAACTTCTTCGACAAAGTACGTAATGGTTACATTTGTTACCCGGGAATCTTCTGTCCCCATTTACGGAAGCATCAAAAGAATTGACATCAATGCCCGTCAGATGAACTTGTCAACAATTCATCGTCCGAATTCGCAATGATGATTTCATCATCACTGTGCATTTTTGATGCATTCAAAAGAGATTTACAAGCCATAAATAAATACAAAATAATTATAAGCATAACCTTCAAATCAAAATCCTAGGATTAGCAGAATGAAAGCACCGAACAGATGTTGAACTAATTACACTCCACTTCACTACACTCAACCGACAACGACCAGTGAGTGTAAGAAAATGTAGAGTACAATATAAATTTCATGCATAAACAGCGAACAGACCTTATATGTATGTATTCCTTCGAACATGCGATCCTGCTTCCAACAAGACAGACACGCCTGACAACCTGTAGACTGGTTTCGGGCTTGATAGCCCTCATCAGTACAGGATAGTCAACCGAGTAGATCTCCACCCGAGGCGAAGTCTGAATTAATAAAGCAGTAGCGCATATTTGATAGCAATGAGCCGTCGCCCAAGAAGAGTATGGAGACGGCGACACCAAGCGGCGAAGAAAGAAACATTCCTGAATAACCTAGGAATTTTAGATTATTCCAAATAATGTTGTGCTTTATTCAGATTTATTCAGGAGTGTTTCTTTCTTCGCCGCTTGGTGTCGCCGTCTCCATACTCTTCTTGGGCGATGGCTCACTGCTATATAATATGCGCTACTGCTTTTATTTATTTATTATTTACAACTTCGGCCACTCAACAGAACATAAAGTTCCAATTATAGAGTCGCACAGAATAACAAGATTTATCAATACATAAAAAAATGTGTTTAGCTAGATACTAAAAATAATTAATGATAAAAAATAAAAATGCAGTCTACCCTACCTAATGCCTAGCGTGTCTCTACAGGAATATCTAATTTTTGACATGGGTAAGTGAAATAGGTCAACATTAGAAAAGGTGGTATTGTATATTTGTTGCATACGTGATATCGGAGCATTCAAAAAATAATTACTAGTAACTGGAGATAACTTGAACAAATCATTATTGCGCATGGGATAAACATTTGCCTTGAAAAATAATTTTTCCAAACAATATTCTGAATCAATTTTATTATTCAACAATTTACTAAGAAAAATTACGTAGGCAATTTTTCGTCTGCTTTCTAATTCATCAATTTTGTATATTTTTAAGCTAGTAGTATATGGAGGAACACTTTGATTAATTCTGAATTTGAAGTTTAGGAAGCGTATGAACCTCTTTTGAACCTGTTCTATTCTATTTATGTGCTTTTGATAATAAGGATTCCACACTATTGTTGCGTACTCGAGATGGCTTCGAACAATGGAATTATATAAGATTATGCAAGTTTCGGGTTTTTTAAAATCCTTACAGTTCCTGATTAAAAAGCCCAGGTTTCTCAAAGCTTTTTTAACCACATCATCATCATCAATTTTCAGACTTCGGCTCGGGTGGAGGATATCTACTCGGTTGACTACCTTGTACTGATGCTGGCCAATGAGCCCGAAACCGGTCTACAGGTTGTCAGGCGTGTCTGTCTTGTTGGAAACAGGATCGCATGTTCGAAATATTTGCATTCTGTATTCATTTATATGAATGCATATATTACCAGTGGATATAATTCAATGTTCTTCGTGGTATTTTCCAGGAAAGTAGTTTTTTCTGCTCGTTTTCTGTAGATTATTCTAAATAATGTTGTGGAGATTTATTTTCCTCTTTTTTAGAAAAAAAGTGGTCAGCAACCTCGAAATGAGAGATCATGAGCTGTCAACTCGTATTTTGGTGTTCTGAAAGTTGTCTCAACAGTCTCATAAAATCTCGTGTCTGCTTCGTAATTTATTCAAGGTCAAAGGTCACAAAAATCAGTTTTTCGCGATTATCTCGGTTTTTATATTTCCAATGATGTTAACATTCATTATTAAAATCGTGGAGCATGAAATTTGCGTCGAATTTCGCATGAAATACATTTTTGAGATAGAGGGCACAGAGCCTGCAGTGCTCAGCCATACTCACAATATAATGCGAGATCAACGGTGATTTTGAGTGAAAAATATCTTCTAAGTATAAAGTTATCGAATTGAACTCTAGATGTCCTCCAGTTTGAAAAAAACATACCGAGTCTGTATGAGAGTAAGAACAATAACCTGTGAGAAATTGGTGTGAATTCTGGAGCTCCTTTCTTAGGACCGATATAATGCGTTAGCGGATAACTCACTTCAGGCAAAGGTAGCCAGTATCAATGGTTCTTTCTTCTGTGGATCCAAGGTGGAGTTTGCTGCAAATATCTCAGCAAAGATGTTGGCTTTCTCGTGTGGTATTTCAGCCAATGTGTCATCGTCCTTGATGGTTGAGGGGGAGAATCAACCATATTAGGTAGGTAAACCTAACCTAACCAATTGCATTGGTGCAGGTCCATATAACGAACAGGAACAGATTAGAAATTCAATGGCGTATTTTGATACCACTACTGTTCGATTGAAGGTTTTATTTTGATTTACTGTTTCATTGATATTTATATGATTTCCAACATAATGATATCCGACCCACTAAGCAAAGTAACATTCATTCAATATTTCAGTAACCTTTCATCGTAATGTGTAATGTTCCATCAGAGTTTTCTGCTACCTTACTGCAAAGGTTCAGCAACTACTGAAACGGACGTTCAGCAATATTAAAAATGGTATATTTCATATCAATTATTCCAGCAAGGTTACTGCAATTTTGCATATAATATACAGGAATATTGCAAATGTGATATTAAAAATGTGGCCTAGTGACAATGTTGCAGCAACTGCTGAAATATATTGATGGATGTAATGTTTAATAATTAGTAATTGCAGCAAGGTTACCGTAACATAGAATATAAATTAGAAGAGAATAACATATTCAATATTATGTTATATAGCAGCAACTTACCACCAACCTTGTCTATTCATTACTATAACATAACAGGAAGATTTCATAAATTACTTTCCAGTAGGTTTGTTCATTACTGAACAATTTCTGGATTTTCACTTATTGCTTCTAAAATATTGATAAAAAAAGAATGCATACAATATTCATGGTAGGCTAATCAGTATCGATATCTTGGAAAATATCATTAACTATTGATGTGCCTTCTATGAAAATCATATTCATTTTCTAGTTTTTATAGCAAGGAAAAACCCAACAAATCTTCTGAAATGATTATACCTTAATATAGTATTTTCATTTGAAACAATAAATAGATTTTTTCCTATGCTTCTGTTATATACAGTTGGTCTCACTAGGTTGGAACCATGTGAAAATAATTGATATCATTGATTTCACGAAAAAAGTTCTGCATGCTCTAAAATCTATATTACAATCATCAGATATTAAATTTTTTCAGTCGTATAAGCGGGTTGTTAAAAAAAATCACTTAGGAGTGGATAATGTAACTTTATTTTAAACAAAATCGAAAGTTGTTATGCAAGGTTATTCAGAATTGAAAATACATTCAAATGTTCAGTCATATCTATCTACCATGAAAAATATGGTTTTGTAAACTTTTCCATTCAGTTTTGAAAGAAAAATTTATTGTTTATAAAAAGTTCAACATAGTCGGAAACTTGGAACACATTATAAACACTCACAAAAAAAGAAAAATGTTGAGAATAACACAACCTAATTTGGTAGATTTGAATATCTGAACGTAACTTTCATTTCTAACTGACTTTAATCTGACAATTTTCGATATTGTAAAAATCGAAGTAACTTTATTATTAGATTCGCATATTTTAAGAAACCTCTCATACAACTAAAAAAACCATGCATAACTTTTTTTTTCTAAAATAAATAATAAAAAAGTATTCCATATGCTTCCAACTTTGTGAGACATTCTATATATACCTATATGACAAGTTATTGATTTCAAATGTCTATGGAAGTCTTGGGTGTCAAAAAGGCAAAAATTTTATAATAAAACCTTTATTTGAATTGAAATATCACAACAAAATAAAAACAAATATCAAAATATCAAATTAAAAAAAAACTCTGTTTCGCTTCATCCAGGCACCTGAAACAATAATAATCAATGGAATGTTTGGATGGAAGATTGACAACTTGATCTACTACCAAGTCTTCAAAACCTTGACATACACATCTATACAATACTCTCAATTGTTTCCTGCAAATAGGTCAAAATGATATTTTCCATTCTCTGAATTGAAATTGTGCCAGACTTTTTGGTTTTCAGCAAAGTACGACAAACATATGGAAGGTTTTTATATTTTAAAAAGTTTATTGAAATTCTTATTGGATTGCAGCAATCAATTGCCCAATTTCTCAAATTATTAGCTAATGTAGTAGAGTTATCTGATGCCTGGGTTTTTACTATATTAAACTAATCAGTATTACTTATTCAATGGAAAATAAGGAACAATGAATGGGGTTTCTGAGAATGTAAGGGGAGAGGTAACTGATGGGTTCTCATTTTTATCTTGTGAAATACCAGGGCAACAAGTTTGAGATTCATCGAGGGCCTCATCAGTTTCAACTTCAACCTTCGAGTTTATCAATTTTCTTTTAGTATCTTGTCTTACTATTTCACGTATTTTTTCTACGTATTTTGAGTACTTCTCACGATGTTTTTGGATCTAAAAATGTCCACACTAATCACAATCGAAATATCATCATATTTCAATGAATACAAATTGATAACGACGATTTCAATCCTACTTTATGATAAGATGCACACGAAACAACACAACCATCAGATTTATTCGCAATATAAGGAGGAAAACTAAGAAAAAGCATTTTCCTACCAAACTATCCTAACCTAAAATATTAAAAATGATGTATCGCTTACCTTACATGAATATGGAGATGCCTTAAATGTATTATTGACATTGTCCATTGTGCTGCTTCAACACTCTTATTCAACAAACAAATGTACTTTACTAATATTTTATAAAAGTAAAAGTATCCAAATCAAGAATAAAAAACCACGATACGGGACGGAATAAACATAAACAATTAAACAAACTTTCTTTGTCTATGGGCTGGGTGTCGCCCCGTTAGGTGGCATCTTCCATCTCCTCAAGACCGGGAAATTCAAAATTGGTTGGTAACCTGATAGATGAAATATTTTTTTAAGTTTCTTTATATTTACTATTTAAAATTGTAGAAGGGTATCATTTTGTATATTTCTGCGATGATGCGATCGAAAATTGAACATACATTGTGTTTTAGTGGGGAGATATCTTCGTTAAATTGCGTTGTATCATCTGAAACAGAGCAGAAATTTTGGAATAATCCTATGTCTTGTTTTTTCATTCGTCTAAGCGTCCACCGTGAATCACCCTTTATATGAGATTAATTTCATTTTATTATGTATCTATACTTTGTGTAATGTTCCAATGAATATTGGATCAAAACCTACTTGGCTTTCTGTTTTTGTGATCAAGGTGTTGTATATTGTTCTGAGGTATGTACCTATCCCTTTCTTTAGAGATGAAAAAAAATATTTCGAGTTATTATTTATTGTTGTCATTTTGAAATGAAAAAATATTGATTGGTTTAAAATAATGAAGTGGAGTCCATGACTATTTGTTTATTTCTGAGAACTTTTATGATACATTGTTTCAGTAATAGCATAATATTTTGTGTCGAGAATAATTTCAAGCTGTTACTCCATTGGTGTAATTGTTGTGCAATGAATTAACCGAAGAAAAAGATACCTTGTTAACAAATTCCGTATCCAGGCTGGAAATGATTGTTCTTATGGTCGTCATTTCAAAATTATTAAATTTTGTTACTTGATCGCCCAACTTTTCTGCAGCCTGCTCTGGAACTGAAACCGTCGAGAGGATACAGCTGGCTGGCTATTATAAAACATTCAAGAGACGAGCGAAAAGTCTTGACAGTAACTAAACTGTTCCGCAAGAAACTTCCCAGGATATTTATTAAATTCGAAGCATTACAGGAATGGAACCAGTTTAAACGTATCAAACATTAAATTTGATAATATGAGCTTCTCGAATATTTGTTATTTTCTGTACACGACAGTGAGATAAGTACATAAAACAACTGCTGCCGATATAAAATACTCGTTTTATTTGAGTTACACGACAGTCAAGACAGGGCCGATTAACATCAAGAGATGATTTTTTCTTCCTCAGCACGAAACTATTATACTTTGTTACCTTGTTGAACTCAGACTAGAAAGATTGAGCGCTATTACTGCATAGCACAAAGTAACCAGATACACTTTTTGCTTCCGACAAGATGCACCAGTTCCTCATGATATATATTGTAAAAGTATACGAATAAGACAAATATGCAATAGTCCATCATAAGAAAATACGATAGGATAACATCAATAAGAACGCGAAGAGGATACCTGTGTGTGGAGGAAAACCACATAGATACAGAAAAAAGTGTTTGAAAAGTGTTTTTAACCGCCAACTTAGTTGCAAAGCAACTCTCGAAGTCTCATTGAGACTTGTATGAGTAAGGAAGACGGGGACCTTAGCTTTTTAAGTGTCATCCGAAGCACTACTCGGTTGGTTATCGTTGAGAGTCCGAAGGATTGAAATCTAGGTACCAAGAATGTTCGGTTTGTTAGAGGGATGGTGATACCTTCGGAGACAATGATAACACGGCGACTATATTAACCATATTGGCATCCGAACAGTTCCAATATCTTCACTAGACTAACTGTAACTCATTCCCTTGATCGGGATGAGTCGAACAATTATCAGTTGTGTGAGTCTTCACAATATGAATCATAAGTACAACGTAACTACTTTAATTCTATGGAAGTGTGAATCAACCACCCACATATATACCAAGTGTCCTAACAGGTTGGTCACCTATCTCCTCCCGCTAAACGATGATATAGAAATAAATAAATATTTCCAATACCCGCCGCAATATTTGAACCCGGGCCCTCCAGACTATGAGCCAGTGCTTGAACATGAGATAACATGAAAGATGGAAAATGATCTCTGCAGCATCAACAAAATAGGTCGTATCTGTTCGCTGTGTCTCCATTAACTACAATATTGTACAGAATACAGAAGAGTAGATCATGTAACACTGATACTCTTCGGTGATTTCTCGTGTCACTTACACTATGTTCGTTGTTGAAATGTTGTAGCACAACAAAATCAGGTGTTACACTGGATTTAGAGGAGGTGTGATAAGGGTAGTGCAATTGGATATTGAATAATATGAGGATTGGTGTATAAAATAATAGTATATGTTGTGAAAAAACAAATTATTCGACAAAATTGTTTCTCGTGAATACTTTGTCACAATTGACGGAACCACTAATAGAATTGACCCCATTAACATGTTGTATTCGTCGGAGTTTGCTCTGAAATCCACTTCATTGAAATTACATTCAAGTTTTTTCTACTGTGTATGGAGTTTTCTACCGTTTTAAAAAATTCCGGAAGCTCGACAGCTGAAACGAAGTTGATGCTACCGCTGAAAAAAAGTAGTTTGGCTGTCGTCCATTGAGATGGAAATGTCTGATTTTATTAATTTTTTTTACTCTCTAGAACAGAGACACTCAGGAAAGACATCAGAAGGTTGTTCATTACATTCAAGAAACCGCATCGGCAAGCTAGGTCTCAGTCCCTGAGTCGCTGGATAAAATCAACCCTAACTAAATCCGGTATTGATACAGATTCTTTCTCAGCCCACAGTACAAGACATGCTGCAACTTTATACAAAATATATGTTCTGATAACAAAAGAAAAAACAAATAGCAACACATAAATAAGGTATAACTTATTAAACCTAATCACCTAAAATACTTCTAGCAAAATTCTCCTGATTGACCAAGGGTCGATTGTAGAATTTTGCGAAAGTACTAGATGTACTTGTCCAGCCTGCAGTACTTCGAATCACGTCAAGACTGATTCCCTTCATAAGTGCTGCTGAGGTTGCAGCATATGTCGTGTACTGTGGGCTGAGAAAGAATCTGTATCATAACCGGATTTAGTTAGGGTTGATTTCATCCAGCGACTCAGGGACTGAGACCTAGCTTGCCGATGCGGTTTCTTGAATGTAATGAACAACCTTCTGATGTCTTTCCTGAGTGTCTCTGTTCTAGAGAGATAGACAGATAAGGTATTTGACGGGCAATTTCTTGGATTTTCATTAAAAAATGGAAAATTCAGGACAGGCTGCATTTTATTAATGCCAGATGTCTTTATCCTAGATGGAATTTTTATCTCGAACCCGTCTTGTATACTTATAATATTTTTGATCTCAATCAAAGAAAAAGTCTGTACTCGGTGAGCAGTAACTAGAGCGAGCAAGGTTACTAGTTTCAAGGAAATATTCTCTAGTGGTGTTTCCTCATTCGGATACCAGTTTTCTAAAAAACTATGGACAATGGCCGGATTCCATGTTACATCATATCTGGGCCTGGGAGGTCTCAAATTCGCTACACCCTTCAAATCGATAGTCTGCGGCTAATTCTGGAGATAGAATCATTGAGAGAGCAGACCTAAAACTATTGAGAGAACCATATGTTGCCCTTTTTTGAAATTCACTCTGTAAAAATTCAAGTACGAAGTACAGAATACCACCCTGGAAAGGACTCAATTCTTTGGACCAGCAGAATCGCCACCACTGTCTCCAACCAGACTCATATTGTATAATGGTTGAGTTTCTGATCACACTTTTCAACTGGCAACGTTTCATTGCGAACAGGTTAATGATAACCGTGAAACACTGAAGAGATGTTATAGTGAAAACAATATTGAAAAGTTCAGTAGTTTGCTATCTGACACTGATTGGTCTTCACTGTATGATAAAGTTTGTGCGAATTCCAAGTTCGAATATTTTCATAATATGATTTCTCATCATTTCAATATTTCATTCCCAAACAAGATAATTTTTCATAAAAAATCTAAGAGCCCTCAATGGATTTCTAATGAGTTGAGAGATATGAGTAGGAAGTTGACTGAGATATCTGTGTTGAATAAAATTTATAGAAATGGTTTGTATCATGAAGAGTATCAGCAGCTCAAAATAACATATCAGGCTAGTCTAGAACATGCAAAAAAACTTTTAATGACGATAGAATTTCTTCATCAGACAATAAGGTGAAATAATCTTGGAAAATAATCAAGTAAGCACAAAATCACCCTACATGTAGTGGTGTTTCACTTCTTCAAAATGCTGATGATGAAGATATTTCTGATAAGCAGACCATTAGCAACCTTTTTAGTGATTACTTCTCAACTGTGAGTGGTAGCATATCCAAACCAGACACTGATAATATAAATTTTGTTTCACCCTCCCTACAGAGTATTTATCTATATCCAACAACTAAATTCGAGATTGAAGAAGTTATTAGAAAAGTTTGCAAGAAAAAATCTTCTGGTTTGGACGAAATTCCGGGTCATGTCAATAAAAAGGTAGCAAGTTTGATTTCTGAGCCATTGAGCCATATCGTGAATACTACGTTCATTGAGGGGAGTTTTCCAAATATTTTGAAATTATCAAAAATTGTACCTATTTACAAAAACAAAGGTTCTCGCACGGATTGTTCCTCTTATAGACCAATATCCCTACTCAATCAGTTTTCTAAGATTATTGAATATTGCTTTTATCAAAGGTTATATGATTATTTTGAGTCTTTCAGATTATTTTCATCTAGTCAGAATGGTTATAGAAGAAATAAATCTACATTAACAGCTATTGATCAACTGATAAGACACGTTTTAGAAATGTTAGACAGAAAAGAGCAAATTTTAGGCTTATTTTTTGACATGAGCAAGGCATTTGATCTTGTTGACCATGCTGTGCTATTGCACAAACTACAGATCTATGGAATACGAGGTTCTGCACTGAAATGGCTTACGTCCTACCTAGCTGGTCGTAGTCAGCTGGTTAGTGTGAATGAGACAAGTACGAGTTCAAAAAGTGTATCAATTGGAGTTCCACAAGGCTCCGTTTTGGGACCACTTTTATTTTTAGTTTTCATTAATGATCTTCCCAAATTCTGCTCGAAAGCCTCTATCACTGTGATCTTTGCTGATGATACTAATATTTTGGTATCTGCTGGTAATACTTCAGAAGTAGTTAATAGAGCTCAAGAAGTTACAGCTCAAATTTCTGAGTGGTGTTCTCTAAATGGCCTGTTGCTGAAAACTGCCAAATCTCAAATGCTCAACTTTGTTACAAAAAACACTTCAGTAGATAAAAGTTATTTGGTTAAAATAAATAATGAGACGATACAGCAAAAGAATTCCACAAAATTTTTAGGGATAACTATTTATAATAAGCTAACCTGAAAGCTCAGTAAACATATATATTTACTTCGTCAACTGAAACATACAGTATCTTTTGATGTACTCAAACTTCTATACCACAGTTTGATCCAGGCTGTTATAGCTTATGGTCTTGAACAATGGGGATTATCTGCCAAAGCCCAAGAAGTATTTGTTGTACAAAAAAAGGCAATCAGAATTATGGCAGGTGCATCCTCTAGAGATCATTGTAGGCCATTATTCATTCATTTTAATATATTGACAATGCCTAGTTTGTATATTTACCAGACTCTAATATATATCAGGAATAATATTTCACGTATACCCAAAGATAAACAAACTCATGAACATCATACCAGAAATTCTTCCCAACTACGTCAGCCTTGTGGTAGATTGGCAGTATCACAGAATCATCCCATGTGCTATAGGGTTAAGCTGTATAACAAACATAGTGATAACATGAAATTGTCCTCAAATATCAATGTGTTCAAAAGGAAATTGAAGGTATTTTTACTGCAGGAGGCATATTACTCTGTTGATGAGTTTCTCCTAAAACCCTAATGTGATATTGAGTTACATATATATATTTTGAAGTATTTTTTTGTCGTTTGCTCGTTCAGTGTTATACTGTGTATTATATTCCATTTTATTTTTGCAATTGCTTTCTACTGTGTGAATAGTTCACCTTTTATTATATAAATATTCATATTTCGATGTTTGACCTGTTGAATTAGCTAGTACTTTGCAATGATGTTATGATTTTTTTCTGATATTCATTGTAAAAAAAACTTATTCAATAAAAGTTTGATTGATTGATTGATTGATTGATTGATTGATTTGCAATGAAAGCGATCATAACTTCTGCTGCAGCAGGTTGGTTGCCCTTAAGGGAGAGAGCTTCCCTGACCAAACTCCTGCCACCAGGGAAAGTTTTCTCTGAAGGGGGTGAGGCGACCTGTTAAAAGAACAGAAAAGATCAACATTAGGACCAAAAATTAGTTCCTCAGATTGTAGTAATTTGGAAAAAAGGGGAAACCAAGTCTGTGTAGTCCACAGTGGAACTACTACGATACCTGATGTGGCCTTACCTTTAATAATTTTCTGAAGGGTAGCTGATACCCTAGAGCGAGCATAATCCACGTCTAAGGAAATACGTTTCTCCCAAGTTAACACCTTCTTGGGAAGGACCATATAAGGTGATAAAAAGGATAAATGATGTGGTTCATAGAATCCAACGCAGCCCCCGAGCCAAGATGAATAAAGTCGTCCATCTGGAGAGGTTGAAGCCTTACAATAGTGAAGTTTTTGATCGAGACGATCCAATCTGAGAGGAGGATGATGTTACGAATTGTGTTGCGTGTCGAGAATACCGGAAATCATTATCTCGGCGGCCCGCGACTGGCTGTGATTTATGGCCTCGCGATAACATCGGTCGCCGACGTATAAGTGATTAACGGATGATTCATTTCTAGTTATTTCCTGTTATTTCTGGAGAATGGGTGTTTTAATGGAAATAATGTTTTTGTACTAATATAAAGGATCACAGTGTCGCGATAAATCAGTTTTGATTCAACTTAGTGTTTATTGAATTGTATTTCGAGTGTTTAGTGGAATAAATTGTTCAGATTTGTAATGAATGTTAAAATTAACGAACCCAATTAGAAATAACGTGACAATATGCAGGCAACTTTCTTTAAAAAATTACGACAGATTTTCAACGATTTTCATCAGATTGAAGCGCATACTGACTGATAAAACAGTAAAAAATATGTTTTTGCATCAACATTCTGAAATTCGAGCCCATAAAAGAGGTTGTGGTTAAATAATAAAAATTATTCAGAGGTGGAAAGTCCTTGGGACACACAATATATATGTACATAAAAATGATATTCATCATAAAATATATTTTTCAATTAATTCAAGTCCATCAATTTCATTCTCGATATTCTATCTCTTCATTGATTATCTTTCGACTCCATTTCAGCCATTAATTTATCAAGGCCATCGATCGATTTCCTAGCAAATATCCAGCTGTGCATCATTCACAAAGAAACGCAAATTGCTTGTCATGTTTTAAATGAAATGAGAAATACACGACAAATCTGATGGATGACTCAATTTATAAAGGCTTTTAGCACTGTCCTATATTACCGGCCAACCGTTATTGATAGGCACAACAGATGCAATATAATAGGAAATTAAAAATCTAGGAAGGAACTGAACTTCACTCATAAAACGAAATTCAATATCTAATATATTGTGGAATTAATCTTTACATATATCCGAAAGTATATAGTTATGATCAATAATTAGAGATTATAAATTCTACTATTTTCTATTCTATGATATATTCTTGTGGATGTTATGGCTCAGCAGATTTTGAATTTCTGAGGAAATATGCATGTTTAAATTTCATCCACGTACTTGGCCTTTAAGCAAGAGAAAACCAGAATTTTCACAATGAGTCAGTGATTTCACCGACATTCACTTGTAATCTCCCTAGCAGCAGAATTATTACCGATAATTTTTTTCAAGTTCACGAATGTTTTTGTTGTTGATAGAAAATTATCGAAGTCGAAGACGAAGGAAATTTTCTATCAACAAAAACATGAGTGAAACCGAGAAAAAATCATAGGGAATTAATTCCGCTGCGTGGGAGATTCGGTAAGAAAATTTCATAAATTGGAGTTGCTTTTAATATGATGAGAAGATGAACCCTACGATCTATTCTGCGTAGATACTGTAGATATAGTAACTGATGTTTATTACTAATATTTCAGAAAGATTCAAAACAGTTATCCATTTTCAATCATAACATCTAATATCACATGTCTACCCAGATTTTATACTGAGTGACGTTCGTCAATAAATATAAGGCGCTTCATTTTTGACAGAAAAATTATCACTTATTAATTCCGTCAATAGGAACTAACAAAATTATCGCATGTAATACAACAAGTGTATTGATGATTATCAAAACATAAATTCCTTCGATTTGTTTAGAAAAAGAGAAGGAATTTTCGATAATCATCAATAACACGAGTTGTATTTTTCAGATTATTTCATGAATAAAATCAAGCCATTCTGATGATTTCCTATTTATTGTTTAAATTAATAGTAAACGTACAGTTTATGGAATTAGTTATTTTGATTATGCATTGTAGTTCGACACAAGAAGGTTCGTTATGCAACCAACAATACATTTATGCCATTGTATGATGTACGCAAGATTACCTATGCACTAAGGTACTACTGAGCTAAATTCATTTTGATTGTTGTCACAATTTGTGTGGTTAGGTTACATTAGATTAATTCTTGCTGAAATTATCCCTAATTTGTGAAAAATGAAGTGGATACATATTAATAGTGTGTTTATCATGGTTCAGACGAAAATTTGGTGTAGTGGCATTCATTTATTTACCAGGGAATCGGAAAATACTATGACAGATTGCAACTAGTAAGTCGTTGTTTAATTAAACTACCCTACTACCTACGAATCAGAAAGCAAAATACAGTAACGAAAACACAGCATGTAGGTATCCAATAGCCAATCAGGAGCCGAAATACAAAATCGAAAATATGGTGTTTTTGCTTATCAACACAATCATTTCAACCAATCAAACACGTGTATTTGAGCATGCATGAAATAATCAGGGTAATCGCCAGTTACTATAATATACAAAAAAAAACCTTCAAATTGGTTGAAAATAAATTTATGTAATTTTCAAACAGATAGTTCGGAATCGCTGTATACAAGCGCTGAAAGCCGTGTGTTGAAATACCTGGCGCTAAAACACTAAATTGGTCTACGCTCAAATGAAGTACTAAAAGTGCTTGTCCAAAATAGTTGAATTCATGAATTCTGCCTTTAGACACCATTCAAGATGACCCTTCTATGTATAGAAATACCCTGGTCACGCTATTTGTTCCAAAAAGTCAAAATATTTTTGAAATGAAAATTGAGACTACGAAAACGGCATATTTTTTTTATGTTCTGGTTCTCACGAAAAGGAATATCCTGTCATGTTCAGAGAACATCGTGAGAATCAAGGGAAATAAGGTAGGGGTTGATGTTCTTCTTTGATTTCTGGAGATGGTATGCTTCGGGGATCACCTCCCTAGGCAATGAGTTCCAAAGTCTTGATGATCGTTGGATGAACGATTCTTTGGAAAAAGACGTTCTGCTGGTCTCTTAAGTGACCACGAAGGGGTGTTAAGACTAAACTTGACGGGTAAATCTCGAAGAGACTGCTAATGGAGGAACGATTGTTAAAATTTCAGAAGATCATCGCCCATGAAAATATCTATAAAATAGAGATAAATCGCCAACTTTTCGACGGTGTTCCAGAGAAGTGAGCGAGTTTGTAAGCGAGGCATCACCAACGACACGAATTGCCCTTTTTTGGACAGAATCCAATAGTTTCAGGATATGTTTAGGTGCCGAACTCCAAATATGGCAACAGTATTCCAGGACAGATCGGATCTGTGCCTTATATATCATAAGCAGCTGACTGGGGATGAAATAGCTCTTGGCTCTAAACAGAAATCCATATTTTGGGATGCACTTTTGGCAATGGACCTCACGTGATTTTCCCAAGAAAGGTTATTGCTGATAGTAACGCCAAGCATCGAAATGGATGACTTCAATGGTATGGTTACTCCTGACTGAATTATGTTGGGCACATTGAGATCGGCTTTTCTAGAGAAAATACATGCTCGTTTTTTGTTTGCATTGAATTCTACCAGGTTATTTGATCCCCACTCGAGAATTGTTGCTAAGTCCATATTTATTTTGTTAACATTTCTTCCTCGTTCATTTCTGGTTTGACGGGCCGATATAGGAGCCCTGTAAGAGAAAGCGGTATGGTACTATCTTCCGCGAAGCTGTGTATAGGACATGGAGTTGCTTTCAACAAATCGTTGATGTGAAGTAGAAATAGTGTTGGTGCTAAAATTAATCTTTGCGGAACACCAGCATTTACGAATAGATTATCAGATGAAACTCCATCGACCACTACATGGAGATACCTGTTTGAGAGAAAACTAGCAAGCAGATAATACAGCTGAGGGGGCAAACCATAAGATGAAACCTTGGCGAGGAGTCCCTGGTGCCAAACTCGATCGAATGTCTTGGAAATATCTAATGCTGTTCATCGTTATTTTGAATATTTCCTCGTTTGAGAGAATTTGTCTCATTTGTGTCATTTAAGAAGGTATTAATATTTTCGGAAGTATTTGTAGAAGGAATAAGTCAGTTGCCATATATTATAATATTTACTCTAAATTCCTGGTGTGCGGCCTTGGCATTTCTATTATTTTCCAATGAAAATTTCACACCCAACATTTTCGAGCAATCAAAAGCCTATATTTTGTATCTTTACCATCGTTACCATAGCAACTAGAACGAGTTCCGGAAATTTTTCTCGCTTGTGTCTTCTACTCGGCATAATTTGCTATCAACAAAAACATTCCGTGACCTTGAAAAAAATTATCGGTAATAACGCTCCGTGACCTTGAAAAAATTTATCGGTAATAACGCTAAAGAGATTATAAGTGATAGTATATCATGTTTTTTGCGTTATGACAAATAGTCCCACGAATAACTTTATATGTATTTTTACGATATTTCCACTTGGGTTCGTGAATTCAAAACACTCAGTACAAAACTTTTACAGTTTATTTTACCAAACACTCAATTAACACTCAGTTGAATCACAACGATATTCGCTTTACAAATTTCAATGTTCACAATACTAGCTTTCTTTTAATACTGAACTCTTTCCAAACTATAACTGACTGTCCGTGCCGATCCGTTCCTTTTATATAGACACAAGTTATTAATTTTCGTGAAATCTTGAATATTCAATTGAGTTCTTGATAAATAACGTTCATTCTGGAGAAACTGCGACGTGTATCCGCTAATTGGTTCGACGGCGATCGCAAGGCCATAAATCACGACCAGTCAGGCCGCCGAGATAATGACTTCCGGTCTCGTAGAAGCACGGTTCGTAACAGTATATTAAAGCATTCATCAATTTATTTCGACGTCAAATATTTCAAAATCTATTGGGGATAACATGATATATGTGTATATATTTGAAATAAGAAAAATTTACTCTATCTGATAATAACGGAATATATAGGGTGTTCCATTCAAAAAAATATATTTGGTGTCAAGTTTTTTTCTAGATCTTCAAAAAAATTTCTGTTAACATAGATGAAATCTACAGGAAAAATTACAAAAGATCATTTTTTGAAATAAACAATTGAACAAGAGATGAAAGAATTGAGGGGGGTTCAAACTATACGTGAAGACAGGGTCGTAAAAATTATATTTTGTAAAAATCTGAATAATGAGTTGCCTTATTTGACAAGTTTGGCATGAAATAGCACAGAATCATGAAACAAGAGTGGTAGAGAAATCATGATATTCATTTACAGCCAAAATCCAAATCAGATCACTGAAACCTGTCCAATGGGATCCTTTCCAGAGGCACTGAGACCAGACTTGGCAGACAATGGATATCAAATACCTCTTTAAAACAGACATTTTAGTTGATGAAAGTTATTTAACGCTATTGCAAATTAGTAAAAATTTTAAATCATCACATATATGTAAAAATTTACACTAGGTGAACAAGAAAAAGAGTAATGGGAACTTCCCTGGCAAACCCAATCAGAACTCAATAATTACAATACAATGGGATATCAGATCTATCATTGTTTTTGTATTTTAAAAGTGATATATTGCTATTGTAGGTTGGAATAGTAGATTCTCAGAAATTGTGGACTGTTCAAAAAGATAATTTTCCTACATTGATTTATTAGCCACGGTTTTTATACCCCTGGCGGCACACTGCCGTCATTTGGACGACACTTTTTGGCCGTCTGTGATGCACGCACGTTGGAGATGACGTGACTGTAACGTTGAAATGACAGGTAAATGTCACAAACCAAGACGTCATGTGTAACGTTGAAATGACGGGTGAATGACAGCCCAAAGACATATTTTTTTGTCTTTGTGGCATTCTTTTGTCGCTTTTTTCTTGCGATAACATTCAAACTATGTGATGTAATGAAACACTCACTGCTAATTCATCGATTCAGACCTCGCCTCGTGTGGAGATCTCAGGATGTCTACTCGATTGATTACCCTGTACTGATGAGGGCCAATAAGCCCGAAACCGGTCTACAGGTTGTCAGGCGTGTTTGTCTCGTTGGGAGCATAAACGCATGTTCGAAGAAAGAAATATTTGTATCTTTATTCATTTCTATGAATTGATGCATAGACTACGAGTGGATATAATTCAATATTTTGCGTGGTATTTGCCAGGAACGTAGTTGTTTTCTGCTCGTTTTCTACCTTGTTATGTTAGATTATTCTAATAATGTTGTGGAGATGACTCTGAGATATTTATTTTCCTTTTTTTACAGTGATAATTGCCGTGGTACAGTTAATGAAAATGTGGCGACAATTTAAGGTTCTAGTTCGAAGGTTATTCTGAAGATGCGCTTCTATATGTCCCTTCAAACAGCCTTCATCGCGAAAATCAATCAGTTGAAGCTTATTTAAACGAAAAGTGAGCGTAGTTTCTTACTCAACAAATTTCTGTATGGGAATTCTTCAGCTTGAGAACGTTTCACCAAAGAGAATAAGGTTCCACATAAGTATTTCTTTATCTCACTACATTGTGGATTATTGCTCATCTCAACTTACTATTGTTCCTGACAAATAACAAGAATGATGATGTTTTTCTTAAGTCTCCAGATAGGCTTATTTTATGCAAACGAATTGGAAGAATGTACCCCAAACGAGATAATCTCTATTTTAATTGTGCATACATGTCGTATTTGAGACCTCCGAAATACATCAAAATCACGTCTCCCTGATGACAAAACAGAGACAACGATATGACGTTATGGCAACGTCAGCTCGTGCTCTTACAATATGATAACCTTCAAGATACGCAATAATGACGTATCCCTAATGACGACATAGAGACGTTGCAATATGACGTTTTAGCAACGTCAGTTATTCGTTAGGTGATGTCGCTGACCAAAAACGACATAATAATGCCGTCAAATTGACGGTAGTGTGCCGCCTAGGACTATAGCTTGAGATAATGTTGTCACGCTATGTGGTTGTCAGA
The DNA here is from genome assembly GCA_029955515.1 of Chrysomela aeneicollis. Lineage (NCBI taxonomy): Eukaryota > Metazoa > Arthropoda > Insecta > Coleoptera > Chrysomelidae > Chrysomela > Chrysomela aeneicollis. The sequence goes on along the minus strand of JARUHQ010000016.1, from coordinate 7,577,941 downwards.
TTGTAAGATTCATAAGAAGTGTATGTTGATTGGATGGCGACCGTTGAATATGATTTCAATTGGTAAGTTGGCAGGAATTTGGTCGAAATGTTGAAGAAAGCCAATTTTCAAATTGTCGACGTTTCGAAACTTCATTGTTTCATCTTCAGGACGCTGAAGTATATAATAATAATGATATTTATTCACATTTGGATACGATCATACATTGATACAAATAAAACATGACTGGAAATGAATAATCTACTCGATAAGTGACTAAAACATTTGTTTCGAGAAAATATAATGAGGAAATATGACAGTGAACAGATAATTAGAAATTTTTAAAACAATGAAATTATGACAAAATGGCACTAAAGACAATAAGTTTTTATAACAATATAAAATTTCATCAAGAACTCATATATTTTATAAATAAACATAGAATAAATATATACATATATATCTATATAAAATTGGGTAAAATCGTTTCATACATCAAAGGAATTACGTATCATATGTCTAGAATTTTGCTGAATGTTGATTGCAGTGTTTAGTTCTGTGATATTTTAAGCACGTGAGGAAGAAGTATAATTGTCTTAAGTCAAAGATATTGGATTCAGAATACAGTAAGTCAGATTGATATCTGAAATTTTTTGAAAAAATTAATTTTATGAATCTCCTCTGAATCACTTCCAATGGATACAGATGTGTTTTCAGAGCCCCATCCCATACCCAGAATCCCATAGCGTGACTCTTAACTAGAGCATAATATAAAGTTTTCATTTGACTGAAAGGTAAGATATCCTTGAGTTTCCTGAACCTATACAATATATGATATACTTTTTCACCACGAACAATATGTAAGGGTACCATTTCAAGTGGGAATCAATTATGATACCTAAGTATTTGATTTCTTTAACAGGTTCTATAGAGAACTGTTTGTTATTATTCATTGTAATGTTCAGTTTGTCGAAATTAGGCAGATCACGAGTATTACAGCTGAATGGTAGATAGTTTGTCTCTGTGTGTGTGTAATTCATAGTCGAACGAAGTGTGTGTGTAATTCATAGTCGACCCATTTTTTTATTGATTTGAAGTCAGATTCTACTTCTTATTTCAGATTGTACAAGTTATCAGACCTGTAGGAAATTGCTGTATCATCAGCTAATCCGAAAATTATCCCGCTGTTATTGAGTAAAAATAGTCCATTTATGTAAATGTTGAATAAAGTTGGCCCTAAAACTGTTCCTTGTGGTATGCCATAGTCAATTGTTTCGACACCGCTGACCACGCACCATCAACACTCACCGCTTGGGTTCTTTCGCTCAAATAGCACTTGAAGAATAATTCTAGACAATTTCCTCTCACACCAATGTATTCCATTGACAGGTCTATGAATATTCATAAACATGGATTGCTTTCGTTTAGTTCTTCTGTTATTTTTGATTTTAAAGCTAGAATTGCATCTTGCGTTGACATATTTTATCTGAATTCGAATTGATTATTGGAGATAACGGTAAATTTGTTCAAATAGGCAGCTAGTCTAATCAAAAATATTGGTCGGTAATGTCCTATTTTCTGGGAATTGCCTTTTTTATGGAGGGAACTACTATAGAGAGTTTTAATACCGATGGATACTTTCTTACTTCCATACACAGATTGAAAATTTTTATCAATGGTTCCTGGATATAGCTAGAAAAGATAGTTTCGGCTTTAATATTGTCAACACCTACCGCTTTTTTATTTTTTAATTGACTGATTATGTTTTGTATCTCCATTGATTCTACTGGGTGAGGACGAGAGAATTAGGCATAATGGAACGGTTTGGAACATACCCAGGATCGTGTAATGATGCCAAATTTTGTCTATATATTTTATCGTCCAGAAAAACTAATGAATGAATCGTAACGAGTTCGATATCAGGTACCAACAAATATTCGTTTAATTGGTCACCTGTTTTTAATATTTATATGGGTCGCTAGGTCGTCTCGGATGGAAAGATAAACAAATTTGATGTTCTCCGGTCGATATTTCCTTTAAGTACCAAGCTATATGTTTATACTCCAGGAAAGTTTTGTTTTATAAAAGAATGTACGAATTGGATGCATTTGGAATGGCAATTTCGTCTACGAGGGTTTTGATGATTATTAAGAACAAGCTTAGGTATATTATTATTATCACGATAATTGAATATGTTATAAAGATTCATTAAGTACAGACATTTTATAAATACGTTGCACAATACGATGACTATATACAATGGACTTACCAGCTTGGTGAAAACTGTGGAACTGAAGAATATAGTCAGAATAGAGTCACTCGAAGTCATTGAAGGGAGGATCATTCGAGAAGAGGAAATTGGGGAACCTATAGGAACGTTAGTTTTGTTTACACTTCAAGTTAGCTCGTGTATAATTTATGGGCATAACATCTGCAGCCGTAGAAATTAATTATCCCAGTAACCTTCAACCAACTTATGTTTATATTAACTTAATCGAAGATTAATGGAAAAAGCGCAAAAAAATAAGATTTATGTCTGAAATAGTTTATATTAAATGCTCTTAACATGACCATACTTTTAGAATAATTTACATTTGGCAAAATCGACATGAACCACTAATTAGAGTAATTAGCGGGGATGGGAGGTTTCTACAATTTTCTCATGAAAAATTCCTATAAATTCTCTGAAACCAGAATCAGAGAGAAGAGCATCAGTTCCAAGATCCAACAGTTAAGCTCTCAACTCCAGACGATGTTCCTCAGTTCGTAATCTCCGTGCCACCCTCGTAAAGTGTGTTACGTGAATTAGCAGACCAGTGAAAGATGGATTTCCATCAGACAGTACGGTTTTGGTCCATGTTTTAAAAGCCATCTTGTTGTGCCGGTATTCAGTTAAATTCACGTAATTTCTATAGTGCAGGTAAACATCTCGAAAGTTACTTTGATTGTGATCAACCACCAAACATGTAAGAAATCTTATTTATATCGCCGACTTTGCCTGTCTAATTGATTCAAATGCTAAATAGATATTTGTACTCTGAGATAAGTGTATTTATGTCTACACCTACTATTCTTTCTCCTGCTTAAATATTCACGAACCCAGTTAAAGAAGTAATATTGTTACCACCCTGTATAGGCCAACTTGAATAAAGCAGGGTGTCATAACAATCGTTTTTTATCTTACTGGCTAGATTCCCTCCCATTTCAGAGGATTTGGAATTGAATTCATTTGCAGTAGAAGAATAAGTTCAATTTCAACTTGTATGTTCTTCTTCTTGTACTCCAGCGTCCTGAAGATGAAACAATAAAGTTTCGAAACGTCGACAATTAAAAAATTGGTTTTCTTCAACATTTCGAGCGAATTCCCGCCAACTTACTAACTGAATTCATAAGAAGAAAACTGAACAGAGGAGTCTTTGTTGCAGGTACATCCGCAAGGACTACCGCATGAACCGTCGCGGCGTGATCGTGCAGGCCGAGCGCCACGACGCCGACGCCACCGACCGCCTAGAGATGGGCGGGGGCGGTGGGCTGCTGGCCGCCGACGACGACGAGGCGGCGGCGCGGCGCGAGTACGTCGCGGCGCTGCGCGAGCTGCGCCGCCAGCACCCACGCGCCGATTTGGCGGCGCTCGAGCGGATGGCGCACGAGGCGCTGCTCGGCAAAGGGCCCAAATCGCGAGCCTTCTACCGCATCCAGGCCACCAGGAGGCTGATGGGCGGCGGCGATTTGCTCAGGAGGTAGGTTTCCACTTGCGCTATGGTGAAGTCTTAGAACGGGTCCAACTGAATTTTCTTAAGCGAATGCTATGCTTGCCCGTGAATACACCTGATTATGCTGTTAGACCACTGAACACTGAACTCAAACAAGAAATGGAACGATAATGCAATTCAGCAGGTTTACGCTAAATTCAATTTGCGCATACCATGTGATCATATAGCAAAATTGAATGTGGATCATGCGCAGAAACCTTTTGCACAGGACCGGCACTACCAATGATGACAAACTCAATAACACAGCTTTTTAAACAACAGATAATTCAACAAGAACACAAAAACACAATATAAAGCCGAAAACAGATTGCTGTATATCGAAATGGACAAGATTCGAGTACAAAGAGCAATCAAATACAATGTAAACAAAACTTATAGGCTGACGAGTGGGCTGACGCCAACTCTTAGTTCTGAGACTGAAATATATAATTTTAGACATACGTTCACATAACACATCAAAAACGTAATCTCAGACATGCCCAGGTGACCCTGGCACATATTGCGCATGTGCTCGATTCAAGGTTTATGATTCGCCTGTTGGCCGTAAATAATCCGCGCACCCTGCTAAATTGTCGTTCCATTTCTTGTTTGAGTTCAGTGTGTTAGACTCGAGGTTGGTAGGGTCCAAGGATATTAAACTATAGGATGGTCCATTCCATATGATGCCCACACTAGCCAGTTTTATGACGTCACCCGGCTACCATCTGGTCTTGGATTTTTCCATGATCGAATAATGACGGCGCTTTGTTTATTTTTTCGATTTTGAGGTTAACATTTCTTTGGTGAAATGATTGAATTATCTGAATTTCAATAGCTTCACAAACCAGTATTAGACAAAATCTCAAAAATAAAGGTAACGTAAGTAGGTACATGCCATACGAAATGCTAGTTACATAAAATATTTTCATATATGTAAGCAAGGGATGTAACCATTTGATTGCAGGTATAATGCTATACACGGATGCAGATTCTACAATTGGTATTAAAATGTTTGAGGCATACATGTTTCTTGCATTTCCGGAGCCAAAAGACTCAATAAATATTCAAAAAGGGAATGAATTGATTAAAAGGTACCTCTCTGCATGGCTGCTACTTAAATTTTGGATCCCAGAAAATGTATTTGTTCACAACATTCCACAACTGAAGACAATGAATCAAGTAAGAAATATATACTCTTGTGAACTAATATCCTAATATTGGTATTTTTATAGGTTCACCATTGAGGAGAAATCTCACACAAAGAATTTGTTCAGCCTGGCATCACAAATAAAGAGAAATAAGTAGTTGTGATTTAAAAATCGTCACTCCTTTTTGTCCATTTTTAAATGTAAGAAACAATTTCTTGAAGATAGAGAGGTGAACAAATACAGACAAAAAGAGGATTTAATGAGCATTACATGAATTTGATTTAAGTGAAATGAAATAGAACTGAATACATTGAAACAATTGTCAATCACAAATTTCATTGAGTCTTGTTAATATATTATTAAAATCAGCAAAACTGTGTTCTTATCTTCAGGTAGAATAACAATGTCTGATACTTCCCTGTTCCTTAACGACTTTTCAAGTAAGCATTGATGATTATAGGTCATTGTTTTAATAAATAGAGAGCTAGAACTGGAAAAATATAAACTGTAAGACATCCAATTTATTCTTAGAATTCTGCAAAGAATTTTGATATTGTGTATTTTCAGATTAATGATTGAACACATAATATTCATAATAAATAGCTACCTATAATAACTTCAAAATAATAGAGGCCTACCTCTCATATTGTTTTGGATTTTTTTATTGATTCTTACAGTACATTATAGATGAGTCTATTATACTATATATAAACTTTTTATAGTTACATCCAGAATTTTTTTAATCTGTTCATACCCTGAAAACAAGTAATACTATTAGTGAAGTTGAATTTTATTGATGCTAGTCAGCAACTGCCTTCACTATATTTACTCCTTATTCCAATGCATATCGACTTTCTGACCACTGTAGTACTTTGTCAAAGAACTTGGTATTTAGTAGGTACTATAATCCTATCAACTATCACACTGTCCTGCAGATCTTCAAGAAAGTGATGTCCTACTTACTATTCCCAACCAAATTTGTGTTCATATTGTTGAAAGTGAAATCACTGAATCAAAGAAAGATAAAATATTTCTTTCATACTGAATTTACTAACTGAAATAGTGATCTGAGATGACAAAAATAATAAGGTGAAAAGTTCTCAAATGTTGAGATTATTATTTATGTTTCTTACTTCATAAAAATCAGAGACATTGTATCACACTGTATGTTGCCACTGATAAAAATCACAAATCAATCAGAGAGGAAGTGACGTTTCACTCCCAGCTAGGTCACATCCGGGCGAAAAATTTCTGCGGAATGGACCATCCTATAGTTTAATATCCTTGGGTAGGGTCAAGATTGCGTACACCATTTTCAAACTAACCTTGAATTGGCTCATCAAAATTCTTGCAATGGAAGATTGTCGTCTACCAATAATCTGTTTCAAGAGACAACTTGTACTTAATAACGTAGATCGACGATATAATTGAATTGGCCATCTCAGGTCTCCAAAGAGCTTGAATATGCTGACTGTAATGAGCCGTTATCACGGATCACATCCAAGTACCTCACACGGTATAAATCGATGTTGCTCTCTAGATATATGAACAAACTGATTGAGGAAGATAAGGCTCTGTTTTCACGCTCTACTTTCTTGTCACTCGCCCAGTCCCTTCATCTTTCCCAACAAACCCAAAACTATCTACATATGAAGGTGTCAATTCAAGTAACTAGAAATATTGCGCAACTCAGATTATGCAATGAATTCATGTTAAAATTTACCTACCTAGGCCTAACGTACTGCATAAACCCGAAGGAAATCTGTTCAGTATGTAATCAGCTTGAGCTAGAACTATTAATCACCTCTTATTTGATTGTCCTATTTACACTTCAATGCGACCTAGTAATGCACCTTGTTTAGGAAACGTGAACAACCTGATCTGCACGCTCAATAATATTACACCCTCCGCAGCAAAAGCAATCTCCACACATATCTGCAATATTCTGAAACTAAGATCTTTCATCATAAACGAATAAAAAAACTGTTTGTTCCTACACACTTCTTTCATTTAGAGTATTTATATGATTTTCACCTATGTCACTATCTTTTTACCTTACTTTCATGCTCAATGTTTTTGCGAGTGCTTTCGTATGTTTACATCACTCTCGCAACCTAATTTTCAAACATCCTTATGGGTTAAGGTTTTTGTTAATTATTATGTACCTATCTTTTAATTCACTCGTTACCGAATTTCTTGTTTATAAAACTGTATGTTTTGTGTAAACAATAAATTGATTGATTGATTGAGGTAGGTTTCCACTGTGCAATGTGATGTTCATTTACAGCAACCCAACGAAGCGAGGTTGTCAGGTTTGTTGCTACCTTGCTGCAAGATTGCAGCAACCGCTGCATGAAATATTTCTTGATGACACATTCTAGCAAGCTTACTGCAACATTACATATTGATTGAAAGTTATTTTTTTATATATTGTGAATGTAATGTTTCCAGCGAGGGGTTGACCACATGAGAATTCCGGTGTACAATTGATAGGAATTCCGGGGAATTCCAGGGGAATTTCGGGGAATTCCTTTTTTTTTTACGCCAGAAAAAATAAGAAATTTGTGTGTTTCATTGCTGAAAACACCATGAAAATCTGATAAATTTTCACTAAAAATGTTAAATAAATCATTTAACCACTCATGATCATCGATAAGTTCATTCCCGTATTTTTTTTTAGAAAAAACAATTTTTGCTGACTCTGTGATTTTGTCACTTTAGTAGTTTGTATATGAAGGATATATTCTAAAATTATTTCGAAATGTACAGGATGTTCCAAAAAATTGTGGCATATCAATGTTAATTATCTTGTTTCTTTTGGAACACCCTATATTTCATTGCTTTTTCAGATTCTGTCTGGAAAGCTGATTTTATTATCATACTTGGGGTCTAGCTGGAACGATTACAGAAATATAGGGTGTGAAAAATTGAGATTTTTCAACTTAAGGAATATTTTGTGTCGGACCTATTCATTATTGATCAAAACGGCTAACATGTCCCTATCTTGACTTTTTATTCGCCATCAATTATTTATATTCGAATGAAAAAAATACAGGGTGGTTCATAATTAATTCTGAACTCCCCATACGTGATTCAGTTAAACATCATTAGATAGTAGGTCAAGAGTTAGGATAGGGACATGTAAGCCGTTTTGACCGAGGTTTTGGCCATTAATGAATAGTTCTGACACAAAAACTTCATAAAGCTGAAGAATCTTGATTTTACAAACCATATATCTTCTCCCTAGACCCCAAGTGTGATATAAATCGATGAAATAAGCTTTTCAGGGAGAATATAGAAATGCAACCAAATACATGGACTTCCATTAGAAACAATATAACTTTTATATGCCAGAATTTTTGGAAAATCCTGTATATTTCGGAATACTTTCAAAATTCACCCTTTATCAACGTACGATTTACTGAAATGAGAAAAACTTTGAAAGTTTTGCAGATTCGCTTTAAATCTCTGTTGCGCTAGTAGTGAACCACCCTGTATGTTCCTATGTGAATTGAATCATGTGTTCGATAGATATGATGATTTACAGTTTACACCCTAGATTTGCTGATTTTTTACTGAATAAAAATGTTTTTCTTGGATTTTCTTTCTTACGGATTCAGATATAGGGGGAAAAAATAGAAAAATACCATCAGATGATATATTCTGTTTCCAACGAGGATTTCGATATAAAACAATACAGCCTATAGCCTCACTGATGAAAAATTCCGAAATTTTGATAGCAATATAATTCGGTATTATTCAGATTCTGTAATATTTCTCTGGAGCTAGTGAATTTTATCTTGAACTCAGAAATCTCCTCGGGAATCCCGAATGAATTTGTGTGTGATGTTCCTAAATATTTCATATTACACCGGATTTCCCCGTTATTCCGAGTATTATCTTATTTAGTTTCAAAATTCTATCGTTATTTGTTCAAATCTCGGTTCAAATTGACATATTTCTTCCGGAGGAATTCCGGGGATTTCCAGGGGAATTCCGGCGAATTCCAGGGGAATTCTGGCTTATAGGAATTCCGGTGTACATATATTTTCTCCTAGTGGTCAACCCCTCGGTTTCCAGTAAGGTTACTGCAATATAACATGTAAGGAATATGAAAACTACATATTAAATATTCCTACTACCAAATAAATAAAATAACAATTCACCTTAACTTCGAACTATCCATATCAACAGCTGATTTTTCGATGAAAGAGTGCACTTATCACTTACTCCAATGTCAGTTGAAAGCAAACAATAGTCTTGTAAATTGCAAATATGTATATAATTCCGATTGCTGATTCACAAAGAACAAAATAACTCAACGGAACAACAATGGCTGACTACCGATGCTAGATCTTTGCTGCAATTATCGAACCAATCCCGAGACCGAGAAATGGACCAATAAGACCGTCGATATCTGGGGCCAGCAATACAAATATAAATTGTAACTTGCAATGCATTTGTTGATGTATGTTTTATGTGATGTTACAAATGTAATGAAGTTACAATAAGGTTTAGGCAATATTACAAATGCAATTGAATCAAAAATTAAATTCATAACTTGCCATAAAATTGTTTATAGAATGTTGCGAATGTAATGAACTTTTATAGTTAAGACAATATTGCAATTGAAACTCGATCAAAAGTTACTTTTGTAACTTGCAATGCATTTGTTGATGGATGATTCATGTGATGTTAACACTTCAAAAATGTAGAGGACACTAGGTATAATAGTGATTCCCACTAAAGAATAATATATAATATAAAATATTAATCTAATCTCAATGTTTTTTTCTTTAAGAAACTTACTGCAAAACTGTTCTTTACCGAACAGCACTAAGCTGAGATATAATTCATTATTGATCAAAAAGGTATGGATATATTGTGTAGAAAAGGCTTATTACCATTCAACCCAACCTGATATCATTTCAAAAAATTTCAACTAATCAATTCAGCTTTCTGTAGGGATATTCAAAATTGATAATCAGATAACATATTTATTTTATTAATCAATATCATAATTTACAATTACATAAACTCAAATATAATAAATCCTCAGAGACGAATTATAAACATTATTTATATACACACAATAACTCAAATGAAATATATTTTCAAAAATGCAGAAGAAATATGATGACTTATCTCGAACCCAAAAATATAGATAATCCATTACATTTTGATTGATGATTCTAAAAATATAGACAAAATAAAATGAATCTACACCCAAAAATCAATATCTTCAATGTTACCTGCAGAACGTCCCTTTCCAAAGACTCGTTCATCCAACAAACATCGAGACTTTGAAACTCATTGCCTAGGGAGGTGTTCCCCGAGGCATACCATCCCCAGAAATTTAAGTAAAACACCAACTCCTACCTCCTTTCCCTTGGTTCTCACGATTTTCCCTTTTTGTGAAAACCAGAACATGAAAAAAAATCTTTACGTGTAAATGAAATGGGATTTTGCAGAAAGGTCCCGAAATTCACAGACCGAGATAAAATTGCGTTATCTTATTATGAAAATGATAGCTAATTACGAAAAAATCAAAATAACTGTTGTAGACGATATCGATTTTTTATCAAAATTTGAAAAGTATACTATTTAGTAGCAATTCAGTATGGTAATTTCAGAAGTGATTGGAAACCTGAAACACCTATGAAATTTTTTCTATAGGACAATTTTGAAAAGACTACTTGATTCGAATAAAAAATGCAGAGGTACAAAACTCTCGTTTACATCTTAAAAATAGTGTGAGAATAATGAAAATAATAAATCATAAACTCAGAAAAACAGGCTGGCTCGATATGGAAAATGGTAGAAAGTAACAACCGAAGGTAAAAAAGTATTTTCGAAGTTTTCATTGCCCTGTAGAATTTACCATTTTTTCCGAATCCAACTACACATAATTCGATATCTTCTAAATGTGTCAAAGTAATCGTCAAGATTTCTAGAAGAAAGGCTTTGACAAAATACTGCTGTTGCTGCAACGCTGACTCTAAGAACATTATTCTGAGTTTAGGTGTTCTTTGGGTTGTAGGTCTTCATTAACAGAAACTATATCATTTAAAAGCCAACGTTTCGACAGTTTATTCTGTCATCATCAGGGCAGTGTGTTTGATGTTTTCCAGTAACCCCATGTTCTATATCTTATTCCTGTTTCCTAGTCGAAAAGTCTATTCCAAGATGAATGTTATTCAATAAGATTGACGACCTTTGGTGAATTTAGGTGTATGTCTTCATCAACATAATTTTGAACTGGAGCCTACTGACCACAATTATGCCACTCGAAATAGGATTAATACTGTCAAAGTACCAAAGTGTGAAAAGCTCGGTGAAAAGAATATTGGACAGAGGAGTATACTTTACTTAGGCTCAAAATTATACAACCATCTTCCCTCACGTCTAAAATCGATAATAAACACCAAAACATTTGAACATTAGTTGAAAACATGGATTCTGAATACAAATAGAATATTTTTCTATAACTTAGTCAATAATAAATTGCATTAATTGGATGAATATAAGTATACTGATTTCTCCATTAAGACCATGAGCTCGACCAAAATAAACAAAAAAAACTTCGACTAAAAAAATCAAATGAATAAATATCCTGAATATGAAAACTCACCCGAATATAATGAAAATATCCTGATTGTGACAAATATACCCCGAAGTAGACTCTTTATTATTTAATTAAATTAGAATATTTTTTGTTAAATCATTTTTTGTTGTTAAGTTTAGTTCCATATTTGTTCCATATTTGTACCTATTCTGTAAAAATTCAAAAATTTAGTATTCGTTAATTCTCACGTACAAGCAAACACTTGCTTCTGTGAGTAAATTTGTTTATTTTCAACCATATATTATAATCTATTCAATGTGTGATATATGTATTTCCTTTCTGAAATAAACATTATCATATATATTATATTATAGGTGAAAATCAGTTTATTGGGGAGAGCAGCAAGTAATTGTGGACTCTTATAAGTTGGTTCCAAGCTTTCGGAAAACTTTAATTTCCATCATCAGGGACTAACTTAGTTGAGGATGATTACTATAATGGTGTTAATCAACAGTTGCAAATAACACACCTTGGAACACATTAATACATACAAAAACAATAAAATTGAGTCAAATGAAAAAAATGAATCACAAGAATTAAAATACATAATTATTGTTATTAACATCACTCAGCGAATTTTTGTCATGCTGGTGAGTTAAGTAATTAGCACAATGTTTTGACTTAGTGACTAATTACTTAACTCACCAGCATGACAAAAATGTATTTTTTATTCTTGTGATTCATTTTTTTCATTTGACTCAATTTTATTTTTTGTATGTATATTAATGTTTTCCAAGGTATGTTATTTGCAACTGTTGATTAACACCATTATAGTAATCATCCTCAACTAAGTTAGTCCCTGATGAAGGAAATTAAAGTTTTTCAGTTTGATCACTCAATTATTTTGAACACCAAGTATCCGAATATATTAATTAATTCCTGACTTTTTAGAATTGTTTTATTTCTATCTTTTTATGGTATCTCGAATCCCCCATATATTTAATAAAATGTTTTCTTCCTAAATTCGATAAACATGATCATTTTTAATGATTTCTAGATTTTATGTATTTGACATTTGCATCTGAAAACGCATCATTATTGATGGGTATATTACAACACTTTGTCTATAGAGATAGCAGCGAATAAGAATCGATGCATTATTCAGGAATTATGCAACACAATCGTAGGTTAAAAGCAGTCTTACCCATCTTCGTGAATGTGCATATCATAGGTTAATCTAGCAATTATAGATTTAAGATGGATAGGCACTCGTATATACCGGCGAAACAACAGGATAAAGTGTCCAAAATGTACCATTTTATTTGGAAATGATTTAACCTGGGTTATGATGATGTTGCAATTTGCTGTATGTTACATGAATTCATGGACAAAAAGTTATCAAGCATGCAATTCTCAAATATTATTTCCCTTCCAGACTCGTGAAAATAATTAAAAATAAGTTTTTTTAAAGGAACACCCTTAATATTATTTTTTTCAACTGTGAGATGTTTCTATTCACTTTTGAATACTTTCCCCATACCCATCTTGTACAGTTTGTGAAATTACGAGCTCGATTTTTTTCCATGACCAAGAAGTATAAACAGTTCAAGTAACCTTAACGTAAGAATCTAACCATTTAAAAAATGTTTGATTCACGATTCTGCGTCGATTGACAAAAAAAACAACTACTGAGGCTCCAATTGAAAATATTAAAAATAAAGTGCTCTGAAGTATTCTACCAACTTATAAGAGTCCACAATTACTTGCTGCTCTCCCCAATAAACTCATTTTCACCTTTAATTCGTCAGCAAAGAATATCTACCTACTATTATATTATATATTAACAGAAACTATATCATTTAAAATCCAACGTTTCGACAGTCCATTCTGTCATCATCAGGGCAGTGTGTTTGATGTTTTCCAGGAACCCCATGTTCTATATCTTCTTCCTGTTTCCTAGTCGAAAAGTCTATCCCAAGATGAATGTTATTCAATAAGATTGGCGACCTCCTTTTCGACTAGGAAACAGGAAGAAGATATAGAACATGGGGTTCCTGGAAAACATCAAACACACTGCCCTGATGATGACAGAATAAACTTTCGAAACGTTGGCTTTCAAATGATATAAACTACGCAACACTAATTACGTCGCACCCCGAAATTTTGCCCCTGTTAAGATTTGAATATCTTTTTTCTTCTTCGAACAATTTGAATTCTGATTGCACTGTTCGCTAGCTCAGTCCTTCAGCTATAATCTCGTACTTCTTCGATACATGAGGTTATTTCCATAAAATTGCTACAGGATGTTTTTTGGAACTGTGCAAAATTTCGAAATTTTCAAAAGGATAAAAACAGTTTTTTTTCAACTTTAACAGCAGAGGCATGAATATCATCTCATTACCTTCGGCCATTTTCAAAATTGTCTTCTTATCACTTTTCTTTATAGAGTGACCTCAAAAAATCATTTTTTTGGTTTTGCAGTCATAACTTTTTTCTTCTTCAACCGATTTTTAAAATCTCAGGATCATTTTGAAGCTGAAACGTTAGATGAACAGACATGAAGATTAGAATTGACTAACAATAAATATTAAAGATCAAGGGTTTCTGCAAAGGTGACCCAAATCTAAATCCCCCTCGAAATCCCGATTAAAAAAGAAAAATACTTATCCAAAACGTTGTTTGATCGAAACGAAAATATCACCACCAAAAATACTGAAGAAACATTTTTTACCCCCTCCCCCCCAAAATTTTTTTGCATAAACATATTTCACATGACAATGGGATCGGATATTGAAAAAAAAAATTATTCCGCCCCCCTTGCCCCCTTGGGGTACTTTGGGTACGAATGAAGGGGAAGGAGATTTTTGTGATTTTTTTACATATTATTCTCGTGAGCTTCGTATAAAATCACTAAAAATCGCCCAAACTGGGGTACTCCAATTATCATACTTTGATGTACAGGGTGAAAATAAGTTATTTTTCAGAATCGAGACAAGCGGTACCCATAGCTGTGTTCAGCGAAAAAAGTTGATCAAAGAGATAAAAAAAAATTGTTTCATAGGCGTACGCATAACATTTTTTTTTTGGGGTCTAAAAAATTAAATTCTTTTGAAAAAATTCAAAACATGATGGAAAACTTCGTATAGGGTGTGAGAAGGTTACCCTGAAATTTTGTTGTATTCAGAATTTTTTTTTTTTTTGAATTTTTTTATGAAGTGCTATATCTTCAGAAAAGAAAGACCTACGAATAGTTTTTTCTGTCCTGGTCTTTATTTTCACGTAAGAACGTAATTTTCAACCTGTCTTGTCAGTCACTCATTATGATTTTTGTTACGTTGGTTACGGACCGTGCATTTTTTTTGGGCTGATTTTTTTTCTAGAACATGGCGTTTCATTTCGGTTTTCTCACGCACAAATGTTGCCTACTGAAAAAAAAAGATCTGGATGTGTCCAGAATGGAAGATCCTTCCGAAAACAAGTTGATTTTCATTTAATTCTCCTCCCAGTCGGGATTTACAGAGTGTTTCAGATTTGGGTCACCTTTGAGGAAACCTTCGATTCTGAATGTTCATCTTGAGTTAATTCTGATCTTCAAATCTTCTCATATGAGGTTTCAGCTTCAAAATGAGCCTGAGATTTCGAAAATCGGTTGAAGAGGAAAAAAGTTATGACTGCAAAACCAAAAAATTGATTTTTTGAGATCACTCTGTAAAGAAAAGTGATAAGAAGACAATTTTGGAAATGGTCGAAGGTTATAAGATAATATTCATGCCTCTGCTGTTGAAGTTGAAAAAAAACTGTTTTTCTTCATTTGGGATCCTTTTGAAAATTTAGAAATTTTGCACAGTTCCAAAAAACATCCTGTAGCAATTTTATGGAAATAACCTCATGTATCAAAGTAGTACGAGATTATAGCTGAAGGACTGAGCTAGCGAACAGTGTAAACAGAATTCAAATTGTTCAAAGAAGAAAAATGTTATTCAAATTTAAACAGGGGCAACATTTCGGGGTGCGACGTAATTACAACTCAAAAACACCTAAATTCACCAAAGGAGGTCGTCAACCTTATTGAATATTATTCTGAGTGTTGCAGAATTCGCTTTATTTTCTATATTTCGGCAATCGATCCTCTGTCTGGGAGATTTTTCCATCCATAATGCTCATGTCGCTCGATTCCTGACTATATGCGTCAGATGAAAACCCGCTACTGCTCGTTTCTTCTTCGAGTACCGAATTGGCGAGTCTAGTGGAGAGTTTTTCGAGGGTGTCGATGATATTTTCTTCTGTTGGAATTTTCGACTTGCAAATCAGCAGAACATTCTCCTCACTGCTGTAATCTGCGAGGAATGCGCTGGGTACACACAGTATCCCTAAGTTGGTTGGTTCTCCCTGAAAAAAGAAATCTCGTTGAGTTGGATGTAATACACGAATGTGGTGTACATGATTTCCCGAATCCGCGGGCCAATAAACAGCAAAGAACTTGAGTGTAATTTCAGAGCAAACTCTGACGAAATAACTTGAATACCAACGTGATGTCGTTTTTATAAAAAATTTCACAATTTAGTGTTCAGTGGTATCAATTTTGTAGTATAGTGAGTAGTGAGATATGACACGGATGTGATGAAGTAAATCGATTCTGAAACATAAAGTCATATGAAACACCAAATAGTTGAAAATTATTATTCTCAATGGTGCTACCATGACCATGCATTGACGTTAACTCACGCGTATTATATGAAATTGAAATTAACACAGTGTCATATCACTAGAGAATCGAGAGGCGATGTATGAATCATCAAATTTGGTGTCAATAATATTCACTCGTTAAGTATTGCATCCTGAAAACACCAGATGTGATATAAATTGATAAACATATTTTATTGTAATGTCAATGGTGTTAATTTCATGCGTTCATGTGTTCGACCTTAGAACCTTAAGACTTTTGCCAATAGGTGGCACTGATGTCCTTCCTACCATTTTAAACTTCAATATTGGGCAGATAGATTGTATTTTGATATAAACTACGTAACACTAATTACGTCGTACCCCAAATTTTGCCCCTGTTTGAATTTGAAAAACTTTTTTCTGCTTTGAATAATAGACTAAACCAAGACGCTGTCAAATCATATTCAAGATGGATACCTTGGGGCATACAAACCGTTTGAGTGCATTAGAACTCTAGCTATTTGAACCTTGTGATTTTAATTTGAAATAAGTTTTATATCCAGAATGAATTTAAACATTCATTTGTGAATATTCTGTGTTTAGACTATATTGTGATTTGTGAATTTTCCCATAAAATTGAAGTTAGAGCTACAAAAACATGTCACATACATGTTGTGTTGTTATGTGTGGGAGTCGAGGAAATCGTGATGATGTGAAGTTTTTCAATATGCCCAGTGTACTAAATTTTGCACCCAAAACAGAATTGAATGAACTCTCAAAAATCCGGAGAGAAAGACAGGTTGAAAGCAATCAAAAGGGAAGAAGTTAAACTAAAGTATGCTAAAGTAGTGCTAAACATTTTTTGAAAGGTAAAAAGTTACATAACTTTCCATGAAGGTATTTGTTGCAAAATGTGGTTTCAAATTTTAGGAAAACCAGCTGCTTTAACTGATCCATCATAGCGAAAGGATCGATGCCTTGAATGACTCTGATTTTTTCCTTATGCCGTAATGCAATGTCTTTATCTTCAGTCTCTAACGATAACAGATAATCACTTATATTATCACAAGCCATTGTATTCACTTTTGAAACCTTCAAAAACTAAATTCAAACTATAAACACAAGAACACATGTAATCAAATAGACTAAGCACTATGTGTATGCCCCAAGGCATCCATTTTTGATCACGTGTTCTGGATAGGCTTATTCGAATTCTGTTTGCGCTGTTCGCTAGCTCAGTCTTTCAGCTATAATCTCGTACATTTTTGTTAAATGAGGTTTTATCCCATAAAACTGCTACAGGATGTTTCCACTGAACTCAAACAAATGATGTTTTATGAAACTGCAAAATTTCGGAATTTTCAAAAGGATCCCAAATGAAGAAAAACAGTTTTCTTTCAACTTCAACAGCAGAGGCATAAAGGTGATCTCAATCTCCAGAATTGTCTTCTTATCTCTTTTATTTACAGAGTGATCTCAAAAAATCAATTTTTTGGTTTCGCAGTCATAACTCTTTCCCTCTTCAACCGATTTTCATAATCTCAGGACCATTATGAAGTCAAAACGTTAGATGAGGAGAATTGAAGATCAGAATTTAATCAAGATAAACGATAAAGGTCAAGGGTTTCTGCAAACCCCCTCGAAATCCCAAAACAAAAATACCCAAAACGTTGTTTGATGGAAACGAAAATATCACCACCAAAAAGACTGTAAAAAAATTTCTGACCCCCTCCCCCCCAAAATTTTTTTTGGGCACAAATTTTTGCTGTCTAAACGGTTAGATATATCGGGAAACATATTTCACCTAACCCCCAAATCGGGATCAGAGATATCCAAAAAATTTCCCCCCCGCTTAATCCTTTGGGGTACTCCGGGTACGGATAAAGGGGAAGGAGAATTCTGGGAATTTTTTACACATAATTTTAGTTAGTTTCGTACAAAACTACTAAGAATCGCCCAAACTCGAGTTCTCCAAGTATCATAGTTTGATGTACAGGGCGAAAAAAAGTTCTTTTTCAGAATCGAGACAAGCGGTAATAGCTGTGTTCAGCGTGAAAAAATTATCTAAGAGGTAGACAAAAAAATTCATAGGCGTACGTATAAATTTTTTTGGGGGTCTAAAAAATTAAATTGTTTGAAAAGGTAGATGATCAAACACGATGTAATTGCATAGAAGATTAAACGTTGGAAAATGAAACAGATATACAGGGTGTCCCTTCGGTAAATGCATTAATCAATATATAAAAAACTGTAAGTGGGTCGAATTTCAAAATTTTGTAGCATACTAATGTTGATATAAATGAGGTTAATTTTAACAAGTAGGTACCTACTCGTGATATTGGAAAAATTGTATTTTATGTTTATGTTATGTTTTCTGAATTCTGGATTTGTATATTTGATCACTATTTTGTTTGTGACGTATGGAAAAGTTTCGCCTGACAGCATTCTATTATTGTACTAACCATACGAAGTTTTTCTTATGAGAAATAAAGAAAAGCTGATTATATTTTGATTTGATTGATTGAAATGAAAAATTATTGATCGAAAAGTGTTAGGCCATAGGCACGCCACTGACGATGAGAACCTTCAAACGCAAGAATTCAAATCCACACGAATACAAGCATAGCGATTAAAATCCACCAATAACAACCATTTTTACGTTTTGGCGGTAGGTTCGAAATGGTTGGTATCGATAAAGGAGGTATTGACGAAGGTTTATTGACATCAGTGAAGGCAAGAGTAAATTTTTGAAGAAGGAAATTTTTATTGAATAAGAAAGGGAAATTTGAACGCGCTATCGCGCTATATTCATCTAATGATACTTACCTGACCTGAACGCTATATGGTCTAAGCCTGAACGTGCTAACCTATCAGTAGATCATTATTTTCAGTAGATTTTTGAGGGAGGGAAAGTTGAACGAAATAATTCGAATTTGAACGCGTTTTCTCGCTATATTAATTCAATGAGACTTACCTGACCTGAACGTACTAACCTATCACTAGATCACTATTTTTCGGGACCTTTGAAGAAGGAAAATTTTATCAAAAAATGTGATCTCCAACTACTGGGTGCCCAGTCAGATATATTTGAAACTTTTGACTAAAGAAAAAAATACTTTTATGGAAATCGAACCCTGGGTGCCAGCTTTCAAAGCTGGAATGTTAAATGTTGCTCTGTATTAAAAAATGTGATCTCCAACTACTGGGTGCCCGGTCAGATATATTTGAAACTTTTGACTAAAAAAAATAAATACTTTTATGGGATTCGAACCGTGGACGCCAGTTTTCAAAGCTAGAATGATGTGTCCATCATGTTTATTAATATTAATTTGCTAGCTTCGTTTTTCATCGGACTGGTGTCTCATATCCTTCGTAATACGCAGGCGCAAATATAATGTGGATTTGAATTCTTGCCCTTCAAACATACATTGTTGCCAAAGAGCCGTCGTCGTGTATTTGTCTCTCTCGCACTCGTTGCAGACATCCAAACAATGACTGATCGGCTTTCAGAGCGATTTATCAATGGAACGTTTAGTATCCCGTATTGGGTTAGTGTACTATTGAATCATGAGATCAATTTGTGGGATATTTCCACTATTAGCTTACCTGAAACTTGGCCAAAACTGAGTGATCCAAGTGTTGTAGATAAAACTCGAATCTCTCGTCGGAAAGCATACCGAATGAAGCGCTGGACACATCTAAGGCCAATAGCATCCACAACTTGCCTCTTTTGTCCGATGTGAATTCGCTCACCAGTTTCAAACGAGCAGAATCCAGAAGATCTGATAGGACACAGGGGTATTCTGATTTGATAAAAGGTCCGTTGGAATATAGCTGCAAACAATCAATTCAACATAGTAAATACTGAAACGATCATCTCGAAATGAAATATTCAATTCAAAATCAACTTTCGGTGAGTTTTTTTTGGAGGTCGTCAAACTTCATTGAATGATATTCAATTTGGGATAGACTTCTTGACCTATAGAAACAGGAACATGGGGTTTCTAGAGAACATTAATCACACTACATACTATGATGATGAAAGAATGAACTGTCGAAACGTTGGCTCTTGAATAATAGAGTTTATCTTACGGAAGACCTAATACAACCCAAAAAAACTCACCTGAATTCACCAAAGGAGATCGTCAACTTGAATAACATCAACTATTCGAGAATTATAAGCAAAACTATCTGAGATTTATGTATCAGCAAAAAGAGTGACTGGTGATATTGAAAATCATTGAATAAATAATCGATATCACTTTTTTGATCTGAAAAATAATGGAGTTGCTGATGAATAGAAAAAATTTAAGAGAAATAAATGTTTCAATAATTATACCTGTAATATTATTGTTGAACATTTCATAAAAATTTGCCTTTGGGTCGCCGGCCTTCATTTCGATATACAGGGTGATTCAAATTCAACGCTCATCATTGGGATCTTGAGAACCGTAAGAGATACGAAGAACTTCAAATGGGGACAAAGTTGCGGAATTCAATGGCCATTATTATGATGAGAAAAAATCCGCGCCAGCTCTCTTAGTTTTCGAGATACAAAAAAACTGAAAGCACTTCTTCATTGCCACATTCTGCGAACTTCAAAATAGCATTCTTAGATTTAGAGTTCGACGTTTCGTCTTCTTGCGGCCATCATCAACTATTTTCATTCTTTCGATACGAAGGTTCATATTCTTAAATTTTCTTCACCATGGACTGACTTCTGAAATACATTGACACTCAAAGAATTGATTCATTTTATTCATTTATTATTGACAAGTTTCAATCGCGAAAGAGTTGTTGATCAAGTTACTTCTTCGTATTAAAAAAACAAATGATGATGACCTCCAGTAATAACGCAAGAATAAAATGAAATGGAATTCAAAAATTCCGTTTTTTCAGAACATTTCGACAACTAAAAGAGCTATCGCGGATTTTTTTCACCATAATAATGGGGTTTCTTCAATCTTACCAGTGTTGTGAATAACTGAAGATCTTCTGCCTTTGAAGAATCAAGCAGCATTTCCATGTAAAGGATCAAACAAGGGACCAAGAAATCCAACTTTTCGCCACTGATCAAGCTCGCTTTATTAAAAAAGTCACTCAAAATTTGCACACATCTTCGAAATACTCTTGGATCTGTGATTTGCAAATATCTCCTATCTGAAAATTTCATTCATTAGTATAATTCAAGTGGTAATTGGTTTAAGAGTCTTACCACAGAAACTCGCCTGAAGGTGACGTAGGAATTCAAGTCGAATATTAACATCAAGAATCTTTTGAGTCGTGAACATCATTGATGCTACCATAGAAGTGAACTTGTTTCCTAAGTCTTCATCGCTCAAACAAAATTGGTAGAGAATCCCAACAATTTTCCTGGAAAAAAAAGAGGGTGTTAGTGTAGAATGCTAATGCACAACTACTTCATGGTGTACGTGACTGAATGCGCGTGTGCTACGAAGTTTGGACGATGCGCCGGCGCGTAGAGAAAAGGGAGAGTGACGCGCCGACGCGACCGAAAGCAAAGCCGCGAAGCAGAAGCCGGGTGGTGTTGCTTTGGTGCGGCAGGCCGAATTCTGAAAGTACTCAAAAATACGGAAGCGCTGAAGGGCAACATAGGAGCGTTGTTTTCAAACTCGGCTGTTAGCGGACATTAACTCGAACTCGTCTCGACTAACAGCCACCTAACCATAGAGTATATGTTAGTTACACTAACAGAGAAAGCACTCGACTGCGCGGGAAATATCTACCAAATGTCCTTGAAATTTTTACTACGGTCTGTTTACCAATTGATTTCATACGAGAGCATTGGCCAAACATTTCACCTGCGATTTTTCTGGGAAAAAAGCGATTTTACTACCTGAATAAGCAATTAGAGCATATATTTTGTGTTGTTTTTATATATACTAGTGAATTTATATATTGATATTTACCACTACTATTTTTACATAACCTTTAATTTTGCATGATTTTTCTAGGTAGATAATTATTTATATTAGTAGTTATTTGATTATTTGCATGTGTTGTTGTTATTTTGATTCTTTGCATGTCCAGTGAGTTCATTCTTCATTTCACATACATTTGTTATAAGTGGAGTAGATTGTTTCATTTGCTTGTGTTCATGCTGTTTTGCCAAGTTTTGCTTAGCATATTTCTCATTTATACAGGAGCAGATTGTTGAATTTTTGCTTGTGTTACTGCTGTTTTGCTTGTGTTATTGCTGTTTTGCTTGTGTTATTGCTGTTTTGCTTGTGTTGCTTTTTTGAATTTAAATATTGAGTAGTTGAGTACTGAAGTATTTTTCATAATGGGCAAGTCTGGAGGATATAAATGTACACAGTTAAAAGCAAAACTTTGAAGAATTCGACTATATAATGAGACTCACCTGTAGCCCTGTTCAATAAAATGAATTTATAAAATTTGACTAGTATCTTGTTCTGAATAAAAATAATAACAGATGTTGATCATAGATTTATTTACCATTTGAGCAAAATGTCTAGTGTTTTCAAGTAATTATCATCATGTTTTCGATGATTCTCTGAATTTAATGTATTTGAGTATTAGTTCAATCAACCCCTATTCTTCGATTGAGTATAATTATAAATTAAAAATATATAAATAGTAATAGAAGGTAATCTAACTAACCTCACTATTTTATGTCAATCGTTTGATAAAGCTGAAGTCATTACGTTATTGTTGCTTAAAGGAACTCGGCTTGCTATTGGTTGAAAATTCGTTCGTCTGTCAGGAAATCATATGAACTCGAATCAAAATTCGAAGCGTGGAACGCCGAAAAACGCTGTATTGTGAATAAAACCTCATATGTCATTTCTCTTGTTCAAATGACTGTATCAACCAATAGAATGTAGCATCTTCCCCATTCATGCGAGGCGTGGAGGGAGCTCCACGCCTGTTCAAGGCAACTCATAGTGATTTTACTATTTCATTCATAAATAGGGGTAGTGGAACATCTTGTTGTCTAACCACTAATCTTTGACCTAACAGCCGACTTATTCGGCGAGCAGTGTTGCCAATAAGGCACAAAAAGCGCAATAATTGCGCTTTTCAACTGTGTTTTGCGCCATTTCGCTATTTTGTGCATTTTTCGCTTTTTAAGGAAAATAAATAAACATGAATGTCCTTATGCTGTAATTCCATATGGAAGAAATAACGAATCAAAATTTCTAGAAGTTCATCCACTACTTCCATTTTTTACGGAAGCGCTGAAAGGCCACATAGGAGCGTTGTTTTTAAACTCGGCTAACAGCCGACTAGCCGAGCAGTGTTGCCAACTGTGTTTTGTGCCATTGCGCTATTTAGTGCATTTTTGCGCTTTTCAAGGACAATAAATACAAATGAAGGTCCTATCCTGTAATCCCATATGGGCCCCTACTCTTGAATTCTAGTGAGTACAAAAACTGATAGAAAAGTGAAATATATCATTCATCTATCAAGAAGTGAGATAGTTGTCCTGTTTTCTACTCCCTAGAATTCAAGAATTCTCAAACTAGGCTGTTGGCTTTTCGATTAAAAGCCGAGATAAAATCAGTCCCATGAATTTCAGTTGTGATTCGTATCTGCTGTTGTAAAGGGTGGCTGAAATTCGAGCCTCATTGGGATCTCGTAAGCCGTAAGAGATACAGGGTCGCTTAAATTATGGCAAAGTTGCGCAATTTGATGCCTAACAAAATGATGTTCTGAAACTTGGAAAATTCCGAATACTTTCGGAGATATCCGAAATTTCATGAAACTTTTTTTCTTGCGTTATTTACAGAAATTAATCAATATGGATAACACTTCATCGTGGCCACTTGTATTTATTGTCCTTAAAAAGCGCAAAAATGCACAAAATAGCGCAATGGCACAAAACACAGTTGAACAGCGCAAATATTGCGCTTTTTGTGCCTTATTGGCAACACTGCTCGGCGAAAAAGACAGCTGTAGCCGAGTTTGAGTCGGCTAAAGTCGGCTGTTAGCCCATAATATACAGGGTGTTCCATTCGAATTTTGTCAATTTTGCGATTCACATTTGTTTCAATCAATCATCTTTATTTCTTCAGGTCTATACAAATAAACATAGAAATGCGTCAGATACGTCATAGAAATACACATTACAAAATGAATGTCCTTATAATATATTAACATTAACAGTTTGTTTTGGAAGAGATAGTACCGGTGGAATCCTATACAACTATTTGGTATATTCGATATTTTTTCCACCACGTATAGTTAAAGCTAAAGGTAGGGGTCGAAAAATAACAGGATAGCCTGTACATTTCTCTTTGAGAAACATATCTTCATGCATGGCCTGAATTTATGCTTCTGAATATAGGAAGTGAATTCAAATCATCGGCAATCTGAAGAACAGGTATTCTTGGATTACCTAACTAACATCAGTTAATTGGAAATTGAAATGAAACGTGAATCACACGAAATTTCCACAAACTTGACGATGTACCTTTTCCGTTCATCAGCGATTGCAAGTTTTTGATAACCATTAATCCAAAAATTCGAGACATGCCATTTCTAGAATCGATTTTTTTGCGCAGGTATCTGAAAATTGACACATTGTTTTGATCAGCGATCGTGATATCCTATTTCTGTTACATTCTATTGTAAAAGTTTTCGGAAAAAAATCCTTCTGAAATTCAAGTTAGTTTTCGAGTAGGAAGGCAAGTTTAGTATGTAGTTTTGATCAAAGCAAAATCAATTGTGAACAATCTTTAAAACTAAAACGCTTCGAACACTTAACAGAAAACAACGTTGATAAGTACTTACATTTAGGGTGGCTTTCCGAGATCAAAAAGGGTGAAGTAAATGAACTCGACATAAAATATAAATACGTACTTGATGGGTTCACGAAAGACGTCGACATAGACATGAAGAAACGAACAAACTGAACTATCGGTGATTCGTTTTTTCATAATATACAAAAAAGGCCCACGAAAGAAATGAGACTTGGAAAAAGTCGTCTCTTGACGTTTGATTTTTTCAATTAGACTGAATTATATGAGGTGTGTGATGTTTCAATATCCGACCTTTTGTTAACACATTTCGTTCCATGCTTAGTTATTTAAATCAATTCAACAGTAGTTTTTTCAATACTGTTTGTTTTCCTATAATACCGGCTGAATTATTTGTAATATTTGTATATTTTTACAATCCCTGCTATGATCAGTCCTTATTTGTCATATATATCCTTTCTCGCACTCAACACATGTTGTTTTAAAGATGATATTGGATTTCAGGTCTTTTGACATTTTTCGCATGGTTTGAAAATTCACACATCACACATTGGATTATTACTTATATCATGAATAAGATGGATAAATATTTTACTTACTCGACTTCTTCCATCGTTTCACAATTCATCTTCAAAGTATCAAAGATGACAATGATTTTCTGGTCTAATTTCTCACAATCTTCATTGACATCCAGTTCCTTGATCCTCCTGATGACAACATTGACAAACCTGCATTTTGGAGCATCAACAAACTGTCCGATCTGAGATTCAGGAACTGTCGACATTTTTCAAGCAGGTTTATAGAATCACTTTGATATATATGATGCAATCGCCAGTGTTATCGATGAGATAAAAACCGATAATTTCGACTAGCACAGTGCAGTTTTAACACAGTATCACCAACCAAATACACTGAAGAAATGATTTGAAGAATGTTCAACTAGTGAGTATTCATAAACATTCATCCACCCCCAAGCTATTAGGTACCTTTGATGACATTATAATAGTTCTTGGAAGATCCCTTGGAAGAGTCCGTAAGAGCAGAGCGGATTAATTTTATAACAGTTCAAATCCTTTTGTGTGTACCTATAACTACCTAAGGCTATTTATGGAAGATTGCCACTTCACGAGATTTTGAAGAAGTCATGAATTATATGGTCGATACTTGGAATAGGTGATGGAAATGGCGATTGCCAAAAATTTTGGTTATGGAAAATATTACGAGCATGCAGGGGCGGACTAGACCATTGAATTCGCCCAGGCGATTTTGACCCCACCGGCCCGCATATAAGCACAACGTACATGGATATGGCACACATTGTGTATTTACGCTTTCTGATTGGTTGATGCCAAATAACAGTACACATTGCTATACAGACGCCAAATGAATGTACATTTTGCTACCGAGTTTCTGCTCGCCAAATAGCAGTACGAATTGCGTATGATACCTAAAAGGGATGTACCTTTTGCCATTTCAGAGCTCCCGCTTTCGTTTTTGTTTACGTGCAGTCATTCATGTTGTTTTATGCATTCACGTAAGTCTTGTTGAGTTCATTAGTTGATCTTGATTTCACTACGGTACAATATGGAACTACCCCAATCTTTTAAATACAGGACGAAAGAAGTTGCTTACAATAGCAATGGTATAACAATTTACGCAACTTTACACAATCTAGAAAAATGTGATTTGTCGATTCAAGAATATTCAAGGTGATAGCGCTCCTGATTTGAAACTTTTTGTGTGTTGTAGCCAAGTTAGAATAATGTTTTATTACTTATATTGTATACTATAATAAAACATTTTTCAAATCTGTGCAGGAGTTGGAGTGCTTCAATACATGTTATTTCGATGTAACAGACGATTTGGAATTTTTTTGTTGGGTTTAGTTAGGAGTTTGGAGGTGGTGGGAGTAGGCAGAAAGAATAGAAATTATTCAACTCGAATAGGTATAATGTAAATAAGTGTGTCCACCCTAAGGACTTATACCACCTCTGTGAAATCTTTATTCTTTGATCAATCTTGAATTTTTTTCTGTTGGATAGGTATTTGAAATGTCTATCCAACAATAGAATGATTATATTTTTGATCTGATATCGTAGCCAACAGCGATCTCTGTGGTTTACAATGGTGAAAATCGGTACAGGTATGTTTCAAGTGATCCTGATTCAGAATTGTTTTTCATGAAAAAATCTCCAATAATATAGGTACCATTTGAAATATGGGTCAATGAAATTGGAAATTGGTCGCAGTTGGCTACAATAACATTCCAGAAATATAATCGCTCTATTATTGGATAGACATTCTACATACCTATCCAACACAAAACACGACCTCATAGCAGGTTTTAAAATGGTAATAGAATTGGCGATTCGAATTTTGCAGAAAGCGTAATGTACAGCTAAATGTGGAATCTAACGGAGCAAACATTGGACACTATAGGAACAAATAAAATACATGTTTTTAGAACCTAATTTTGATAATTTGTGCATACACATGCACTTTTAATTCACTTGCAAAACGTACATGACTGTAACGCCGCAATGGCAGAACGTACTGTGATCTGGCATCAACCAATCAGAAAGCGTAGATACAGGTCGTTTGCCATATCCATGTACGTTGTGATTATATGCCACCGGCCCAATAGAGAGATGTATCAAATGTCATCTAGAAAAAAATCGCATTGTCACAACATTCAAAATAGACAATATCTCTATACAAAATAAACAAAAAAATCAAATGGTTATTATAAAGACTACAAAATTCAAATAGCTAAAAACTAAATTATTTTTGTGGAAACAAAACATTGAATTATAGACACAGTAAATCATCAATTCGTATTTTTGCAACGATGTCAATGATAACATCATTGCCCTCGATTGAGAATATCAACATGCCATTTTCGCAGCTCATTAACATGAAAGCCTCAAAATGAATGTTTTTGACTCAAATCATTCCTCAGACTATTCAGAATAAATTTGAATTCGGAAAGAGAAATTGTGAAATTGACAACTTCGATGATTTGGTGACCTTCATTCTTCCTAACTAAAAAAATGTGTTTCATTACCCAAAAGACACTAATAGTAGAGAAATTTCTAACCTTTTCCACTTCGAAGTAAAATCTGTCCGGACCATTTGCTAACATATGAACTGTCCTTATTGCGTTGTCTGTTGGTTGTGGATGATCAGAAAAACGTAATAAAGCACAGTTTCACCCGATGTTTCACCACACACTGAAACATCGAAAATTGAAACAATTCTTTATGTTTGATTTGAGTGCATTGATAATTTTACCAATGCTTACAGTACAAACCTGTATTTAAAATTTTTTGATGAAATCTACTCCATCATTTTCAAATTCGTGTTCTTTGAATAAATTGTTTTGTATGTTATTGCTGAAATTGAAGATTTTCTGCAAAACCATTGTAGTTGTAGTGGTCTCACACTGTAGGTATCCCGGAATGTTGCTGCATGTATTGCTATTTCGGTTATTCTAAGAGCTACAAAATTGGTCAAACGGCAATGTTTTTCGGGATTTCATAAGCATTGCAGATTCTCTCAATTGCTTTTGGTTTTCGAAATAATCATGTAACACCAAAATATTGTGCGTTTTTGACAAACCCTTGTATATTGATTGTTCGAGAACATACGGTATTCTGGTTTTGACAGTCTATGGACACTTTTGGGGTATTTTTTTTCAATTGGATAAAAATTATTATCGCCTTTAGTTTTTGAGATAATTACCAAAACTTCGTTTTTTCTTATGGGCGCCATTTTGAATTTTTACTTCAATAAATGGCATTATCAATCATCTTTTCAAAAATGTATCTCAAACTGGTATTTCATGTCGAATTGATATTCAAATTATCAATATGAAAATTAATTTCATCCATAATAATGCAAGTATCATTTAATTATTGCATATCTAGTGTTTTTCCATGAATCGTTCAATTACCTGTTGGTCATCAAGATATGAAAGATTGGTTATCATGAACCATGGCCCAACTAGATCAAACATAATTTCATAGGTAAAGTAATCTTTGAATTTCAGTATTGATTCGAAATCGAATACTAGGTTATGATACATTTTTCAAAAGCAGATTGGAATTGCTATGTAATGTAGAAAAAAATCAGAATGGCGCCCACAAGAAAAAACGAAGTTTCGGTAATTATCAAAAAAAAATGAAAGCGATATCCTTTCGTTTCATTTTTTGAAAAAATACCTCAGAAAAGTGTCCATAGAATGTCAAAACCAAAGTACCGTATGTTCTCCGACAATCGGGATACATGAGATTGTCAAAAAAGCAAAATTTTGGTGATTCACGATTATTTCAAAAACTAAAAGCAATTGAAGCAAATGAAAGAACTGAATGAAAATAATAAAGAAGAGTATAGGAGAATACGGGAAGATGCCAAAAAGTTATGCAGGAGAAAAAAGAGAAGCCACATGGAACAAGAATTGAAAAGTATAGAAGAATCAGTGTTTTGGGAATTATTTATATGTTAGCTATGTCTTATCAATACTGCACCGCGACGTAAGAAGTTGACGAATAAGAAGAGGGTTTCGAGTGCGTTTAAATGCATAGTAACTTCGAAATGCTACTTCATTACGACTCCATCTGGCGCGATATCGTTGCAGGGTTTTCGCGCGTTTACCTTCTGAAAATCCTATATGATTTCGTCGCGTTCTGGGGACGTATTGGCGTAGATTTTCTATATACGCTGCCCGATCGCCAGCCTCCCAGTCCGCCCCTGCGAGCAGGCATTTCTTTCTCAACTGCAATGAATGAGACTGAATGCTGAAATGTAATTTTTGTATCATTGCTGGTAGACTTAGTTCTGAATTCAGTGCTGTTCGAAAAGTCGAAATTCACACCAAATCGATAAGGACAAATAAGAAATGTTCGGTCGGTAAAAAATCGATCCACATAGTAATGAGATTATATCTATTGAGCCTTTGGATTTAGTATTTATTTAGTGTCTGAGAATCACCTTTCAGCATTCCATTTGTCCAGTAGGCTTTAAATAATATCTGAATGTCCGAGATCATCAAAAAACATATGTTCGTCAAACTGTTGATAATTTGAATAGGTACATCGAAAGACAAATAACTGCGAGCATTGTTTAAAACAGATTTTTACTTGAATATGATGCAATATAGCAGAGCAAAATACCACTAAAGTTCACACCATCTTTTTCCGGCAACTGAATGGAATAACAATATAAATGGGGTATACCTACTCAACAACTAAATTTACATAATTGTTCTTGGAATATCTTTTGGAAGAGTGGGTAAGAGCAGAGCGGATTAATTGTGCATTCATGAACCCTCAAGCTCAAAGTTAATCCTTTTAATAGGTACCTACCTGTAACTGAGAGCCAATAGGTAACTTGCCAATCTGTTTCACTTCATGAAAATGTTCAATTATGAACAAAAAATGAGTTGTTATATAATATAGATGATCAAAGATTCGCGACTAATCATTTCAAACAAGCTTCGGTTACACACACAGTATAGCAGTATCGTGTATAGGTTTTTCTGTGTAGCGGCACGATACGATTCGTATTTGTAATGCAAAATAATATATATACAATAATAATATTGCATTTTACCAACAGTAAGAGGTCCGGAATAGTATATTGTGCAACTAGTGCGGAAAATAGTTTGTACACGAGTTGAACACTATACTTTTCCGACGACCTACATGAAAAACATAGGTATGTCGGATTTCAATTTCGCATGACTGTATTACCTACTTACAAATCATTTTCACAGGAAACTAATTCAATTGCTTGAAGAAGCATAAAAGAAAGATGTATCACACAAAGAGAACAAATTTTATTGAACATTTAACAAACATGTTTGGGTACATTTTGGTCTGTATTCATGAAATATTGGAAAAATAATTATTGATGGTAATATTTGAACAATTGTTCAGTACTAACGAAATACTATTATTTCCTTTTATCAAACCTAAATTGCATACTTCTGGAAGAGTAGAATCTACCATTTCATAAAACTGAACAATTTATACGGTTCCTATCTACTTGCTAAATCACATTGACACTATAATGTTATGAATTCGTTTGTAGATTATCACAGCTATCTATGAGTAAAAATCAGAGTATAGTTAATATTAGGTAATCGCACCAATCGCAGAGCATGGAGATGAATATTTCATTTCGCACTAGTGCGAAATATCTTATTTTGTGTAATATTTTACAGTGCGAACTGATACGTATTTCAGGCAAAAGATCAACTTCGACGCTGGAAATGGCTGAAAGCTTCTAGGGCAGAGGAAAGACGCATATCGCTAAGGTGAACTGCCCAGTCTTTGACACCATGCCAGTAATTGACACATTTTTTATTGCATTCTACCAACAAATAATTTTCGAATTTCCCTTTCATTATTTGATCTGAGAACAATGGAAATCTATTGAAAAGCCGTCATCAGTTATCAATAGTTCAAGATTAAAATGGTAGTTTTTGTGCTGTTTGCTAGATCATGTGATGAATGGTGGTGCATCGTTAAGGTGATAACATTACATTTTTCCTTGTAACTTCAATGTGTTCAGCAGAGATTGGTCATCGACAGACAGATTCTATTAGTTGTATCAGGTATGTCAATTTTCAAACTCTGCAGTTTATCACCACATTGCTAAATTTATTTTATACAATTGGTTTATATTAGTACTTACTTCATTTGATTGAATATGTGTACTTTGCAAAAGTATATTTCAACAAAACATATTTGCTTATTTTCTACTGTCGATAATTGGGTGACAATAACTCAATCAATACCTGTGTTTTCGAGTTTTTCTTTCATTTATTTCCAAAATTATCAAGTTTTCAAGTCTTTTGAAAAACGAACTCTTTCAGAAGTTTGCAAAAGCCTTAATAAGTCTACCAATTGAATCCAAATGTTTGTTAGCAATATTTTTATGATTGAATTAATGCTCTGATAGACTGGGTGGTTTACCTGAAGCGGTCTCTATGTATGTGAACATCGTTTTAACGGAAGTGTGCTTTAACTATGAATTATTGTCTGCTTGTTAGATGATTGTTGGGAATTATGTTTGATGTCGTGGTTCATACAAAAAAAAACATGACTCGCTGAAGTATCCATCTAATGAAGTCACTCACAATAAGAGTAGGTGCATCAAAACTTTTGGAGATATAGCAATATACATAATGATAATAATAATACGGGGGGCCGTGGACTCTTAACTTTGGAGTATCTCCATAAGAGAATGGTTCTGAATAACGCCCGCAAAGTCATCAGGAGTTCGGACCCCCTCCTGCAAATGGTCAAAAGCCATGAAAATGCAGAAGTAGGAATATTTCTCTTCAAGGCAGCACATCGAGCAGCCGATGAACTCTCACTGATTTTCGATTCCGAGCGGAGAGCTCGTCAAAGGTATCAAAGCTGTCTTCTTCAACATCAACATCGAAGAGAGGGTTTTATCCAAAGAACTGACTTTTGCATTCCTATGATCAGGTGGACTTAAATCGGAAACAGAGGGGTTCATCATGGCATGCCAGGATGTAGTTTTCAATACGTTGCATTACCGAGTCATGGGTATGGAGGTCCCTGATGTGAGATGCAAGGCCTGCTCTGCTGTAGGGCGCCGGAAACGCTGATGCACCTGCTTTCAGCATGTACGGTGTATGCAGTTTCGGCCTATATCCATATACATAATGCGGCATTACGAGTGCTCTATAACCATCTGAGACACTCGTACGGTATCGACGATCCTCCAGTGCTGCCTTATGCGCCGGGGATATTGAGTCCGTTGTGGAGAATGAGAGATTGGAATTTCTCATTCCCCACCGTCAGGCAGATACAAGCCAATAAGCCTGACGTAGTCCTCCTCGACCACCAAACCGAAGCCATGTTCGTGATTGAATCTTTGGCACCAGCCGAACCGAACATCGTTTTGAAAGAGGAGGAGAAACGGATAAAATATAGGGATCTTCTCTTCGAACTCCGCAGACTTTATCCAGACCATTCTATCGAACTAGTAATCCTGATTATAGGCTTCCTCGGTGGTACACGACAGACGCTGCTCTCAGAATTGCAAAAAATACCAGCTTGCCGACAGAAGGCACACGTTTTGGCTGGGGCAATTCAGGAGGCTGTCATACTGGGATCATTGCGTCTACTCCGGGCACACGATATTCGGTCCCAGTGATCACTCACCTCATGGTTATGAGGAGTGGTCACTGGTTTTTCTCCAGCTCGACCCTGCGAGGTGTTGAAAATGTAGAGTTCTGACTGGAATTGATTGAATTCAAAATGATAATAATTTATACATTTCAAGATTATCTTTCCCTAATGAAAACTTTTCTAAATTTTTTATTAAAGTGGCAACCATGATTGTAGATTGTTAAATTGTCCCTCATAGAATCCTTTGTCAGTTATTTTTCACTAGAAATTCGCCCATAAAGAAAAAAGAGTAGAACGTTTTGTTGACCTTTGACGTCACGACCAATGCTATGCGTGATAATATTTGAATTATTGCACAAATTAGAACTGGAAGCAAAAGACGTTTGAAATTCACTTTTGGTGGATCTTGTTACATTATAAATACTGAAGAGTTATGTTCAATATGTAATTTATATCAGCAGGAAACATTAGAACACCTGTTATTACGTTCTTCCATCTTCGCGGGCATCAGAGATTGTGAAATATTCCGCGACTTACACGTTCTGAATGATTTGATCAACTTTCTCAATTCTGCCTCTTTTCAACATTTGAAAACCCTGGCCATATCCTTGATGAACATACTGAAACTTCGTTCACTCATACTCAATGAGTGAACACACAGTTATCTTTTTTCTTAGAGTTTTCTTTATCTTTTTTTTTCTGAATTGTTACTTTATAAGTATTTAATTTTGCTTTGTTATTTTTTTTTTCTTTGACTTTCATGTATTTTGCAATATATTCTGGCTGATACCAAGGCCTCTTGTAATATGAATTGTAAAAAAAATCGTAATATACAATAAATGATATATTGATGATATGATAATATTTGAATTATAGAGCACTTTCAATCCTTCAATGTCTAAAATGTGGGATAAAACATTTTGTTTTGTGTATTATACGTTTTATCACCAGTATTCGATTTTCCATGTAATTTTTTTCAATTCAAGTTCCTATTATAGAAGATTTCCACAGTACAGCGAAATACTTCTGAATCTTACACCATATTTCTGGCAACTGTGTGGAATAACAAATTAATGGAGCAGATTTATCCAAAATATCAATGAAGAAAATAATATATAGGAATAACGTTATCTTCTAGTTCATCATGTATTTTTTATGACGTAGGTACCGCTATAGACATTTTGGTAAAGGTAACTGATACAATGTTTGTTGAACTAGACAAAAGTTTCCTTTTTAAGTGAACAATGGAATGGTGTTCCCAAATCAGAAACATCACTCCTCTTTCCGCTTGCGCCTCTATTTTCAAGAATATGGTGAGGTGTTCAAGAAACTTCCTGTGCTGTGCTTTGATCACCACGTTTTGTTCTTCGAGGGCCACCCTGAACTTTTGATGTATTTGAGTACCTTGTAACGGAGCGAATTAAAACCACCAGGCCCACCGGGGTGAGATGAAAACGTTTATAGCGCTAGGCAAGAAGAAATCCCGCACAATAAAGCCCAATTTATAAACTCCGCTGCCGTAGCTACAGTTGATGCTGCCGTTCCAAAATGTATTGAGGTATCAGAAGACAACTACGTCAGCTGCGGAGCTTATGAACATATGTTTATTTTTAGCATATTCCATCTACGAACAGTAACTGCAGCGTCAAATTTAGATACGTTAGCGGAGTTTATGAATTGGGCTTAACCCGGCTTCGCTATCGCTCGCTTGTCACACAAAGTGACATTTTTCATCCTAAAATTATTTTTATCTACTTCATTTCTTGTCGAAAAAGTTTATGAAAGCGATTTGGCGCCAAAACCTGGATTTTCATATACGAACTATCTTTTATAAGAGAGAAAAATAGTCTATCCAATTATAAATATCAAACATAGTTTGAAATGAATGTCTGGTAGACTACGAGCAGAAAACAACTACTTTCCTGGTAAATACCACGCAGAACATTGAATTATATCTGTTCGTAGTCCATGCAACGATTCACACTGTGAATGCAGATCGCAAATGTTTCTTTCTTCCTAAGACGTGACAAATTCACATCGAGACAGGCACGCCTAACAACCTACAGACCGGTTTCGGGCTTATTGGCCCTCATCAGTGCAGGATAGTTATCCGAGTAGAGACCGTAAGATCTCAACTCGAAGCGTTGCCTGTCCCAATGCATTTTTGTCGCGTCTATTTGACCGCACCGAGCCGCGTTCCAACAGACAATTGAAAGTGGCGACATCATGCGGCAGAAGAAAGAAACACTCCAGAACCGAATCTCCCAAGTTTTACAGAACTTGGAAGTGGCTGAGAGCTCGACTAAGCTCAATAAATGAAAAAATGGATTAGCCATAAATTGGAAAAAATTTGAGAGAAAAATAGTCTATCCAATTATAAATATCAAACATAGTTTGAAATGAATGTCTGGTAGACTACGAGCAGAAAACAACTACTTTCCTGGTAAATACCACGCAGAACATTGAATTATATCTGCTCGTAATCCATGCAACGATTCACACTGTGAATGCAGATCGCAAATGTTTCTTTCTTCCTAAGACGTGACAAATTCACATCGGGACAGGCACGCCTAACAACCTACAGACCGGTTTCGGGCTTATTGGCCCTCATCAGTGCAGGGTAGTTATCCGAGTAGAGACCGTAAGATCTCCACTCGAAGCGTTGCCTGTCCCAATGCACCTTCGTCGCGTTTATTTGACCGCACTGAGCCGCGTTCCAACAGACAATTGGAAGTGGCGACACCATGCGGCAGAAGAAAGAAACACTCCAGAACTAAATCTCCCAAATCACAGAACTTGGAAGTGGCTTATAGCTCGACTAAGCTAATAAATGAAAAAAATGGAAAAGCCATAAATTGGACAACAATTTTAGAAAGAGAAAATAGTCTATCCAATTAGAATATCAAACATAGTTTGAAATGAATGTCTGGTAGACTACGAGCAGAAAACAACTACTTTCCTGGTAAATACCACGCAGAACATTGAATTATATCTGTTCGTAGTCCATGCAACGATTCACACTGTGAATGCAGATCGCAAATGTTTCTTTCTTCCTAAGACGTGACAAATTCACATCGAGACAGGCACGCCTAACAACCTACAGACCGGTTTCGGGCTTATTGGCCCTCATCAGTGCAGGATAGTTATCCGAGTAGAGACCGTAAGATCTCAACTCGAAGCGTTGCCTGTCCCAATGCATTTTTGTCGCGTCTATTTGACCGCACCGAGCCGCGTTCCAACAGACAATTGAAAGTGGCGACATCATGCGGCAGAAGAAAGAAACACTCCAGAACCGAATCTCCCAAGTTTTACAGAACTTGGAAGTGGCTGAGAGCTCGACTAAGCTCAATAAATGAAAAAATGGATTAGCCATAAATTGGAAAAAATTTGAGAGAAAAATAGTCTATCCAATTATAAATATCAAACATAGTTTGAAATGAATGTCTGGTAGACTACGAGCAGAAAACAACTACTTTCCTGGTAAATACCACGCAGAACATTGAATTATATCTGTTCGTAGTCCATGCAACGATTCACACTGTGAATGCAGATCGCAAATGTTTCTTTCTTCCTAAGACGTGACAAATTCACATCGAGACAGGCACGCCTAACAACCTACAGACCGGTTTCGGGCTTATTGGCCCTCATCAGTGCAGGGTAGTTATCCGAGTAGAGACCGTAAGAATGTGCATGGAATCGTTGCATGGACTACGAACAGATATAATTCAATGTTCTGCGTGGTATTTACCAGGAAAGTAGTTGTTTTCTGCTCGTAGTCTACCAGACATTCATTTCAAACTATGTTTGATATTTATAATTGGATAGACTATTTTTCTCTCAAATTTTTTCCAATTTATGGCTAATCCATTTTTTTTTTATCTTTTATAAGGTAAAATGGGTTATGTTCGTCTTTTATCAAGTGTGAAAATGAAAATATATAAAATAGTTCATAACTGTGTATCATACGAGTACAGCTATCTACACGACGCGTTGATAGAGATCTGAGAGGTGTGTCTATCATATACTCTGTGATCATATTGCTGATTGAGGAGTTAATTCGAAGGTAAACATTCAAGCATATCTAACACGCTATTTATTGAGGCTAGCTTTCGTGTGGACGTCAATTTTCACGGTTCTCCATCATTATTTGAACTGCTGGCATCAGCTGCCAACTCTGACTTGATATACCTAGATAGATAGATAGATATGCGTATTAGGGTGGCGCTATGCGACCTATTTCCACTGCGACCTTTACAGATCTATTGTGGTTCTCCTGACATTTATATGACCTGCGCTAGCTTCGTCTTTTTGAGTAGGTTGAGGATCCCTGACAGTGGCTCTTTAACATAGCTTTCTGCTTCTGGGTATTCCGTCCCCTTCTGTGAAAACCTTGTCCTTGCTATTCCTTCGCATTCGCAAAGGATGTGGATAGGAGTTTCTTCCTCTGTCTGGCAGAACCTGCATGTGGTTTCCTCAGCCAGACCTATGTTTTTCATGTGTCTATTGAGTTTACAGTGTCCTGTAAGCATGCCTACTATTGCTTTTACGGACCTTCTATCCTTGCTCAGTAGGTCTGCCGTGAGCGATGGTGAGGGTTTTTTAAGAAACCTTTTCGCCTGCCTCTGTCCTGGGGATTGTTCCCACCAGCGTTGGGCCTGTTTTTCCACCCATTTGCTAGTTGTTTACTATACCTAAAATGTTCAACACTATTGTTGTATATTTGTTTATTTCTGACAGTGACATTATAAGCTTATACCGTCAAAAATTTATTAGTGGGGTCAAAATTTAAGGTAGAAAAACTATCAGTATCTAAAAAGGTAATGACTTTTGAAATATAATCAGACTGGTTTAAAACAACAATACAATTACCCTTGTCAGCTTTAGTAATAACTATATTTTTGTTAGAAAAGGATTTAGAAAATTTTTTGGAGACAGTAACTTCAGAAAAACTGGAATGTTGGTTATGGGGTAGAAAAAAATAGTTGTTAAGAATTCTAGATATTTCACTCCTTAGGAGGTCCCTGTTAGGAAACTGATTATTTTCGATAATGCGTTCGGATTCAATAATGGTTTTCCTCAGAGTTTTATTAACAAAATTCACAATAGATATATATAATAAATTATTAATTCAGAGCCTTCTTCCAATTAATTCACTTAAATCTCAATTTTCTTGTATACCCTTTTTAGGTTCGGTGTCATATCGCCTGAAAAATATTTTTCATAGATTTTCCGATGATATCAATATTTCTTTTAAGACACTTAACAATACCTCCAATCTCATCAATACCAAGGATAAACTACCGTTACTTCAGATATCTGGTGTTTATAAAATTTCTTGTTCCTCCCCCAATTGTAATGCACAATATATAGGTCAAACTGGTAGAAAATTCATCATTAGAATAAATGAACATGTTAAATTAATTGAAAAATACAAAAACTCTCCAAGAGAAATTTTTAATACTAATAGTTCCTTTGCTAATCACATATTAAACTCTACACACCTATTTGATATCAATAAGAATCTAGATATTTTACATGTTTGTAACAAAGGCCCCTTGTTGAATCTTTTCGAAATTTATGAGATTAATTCTTCCATCAAAAACAATAATATCATTTCACTTAATGAACAAACACACTTTGATTGTCAAAAAATTTTTAATCAGCTCGAATTCCGAAGTCGAGTATTTTTTGATCTTAGCCTCCTATTTTCTTCAATTTCCAATTTTTCATACCAAATGCAATTTTTGATTGTTTTCCAGAGAAAAGTGTTTTGTGCCATATGTCATTGTATTTTGTGTCAATACCTTTCATCATAATTACTTGATTTAACTTATTATTGTTTCATGTTTTATGTCGATCACTTGTCACATAAGTCATTGTAATGTCATTGTCACATTCAATAACCATATTTCCGGTTCCATTACAGCCATTTTGTAGTGCAAAATGTCGTGGTCGATGCTTTTGATGATTTACTCTGTAATATTGCACAATACCATTTTCACTATGTTACCATCCTGATATCCCTAATTTGTGGGTACAGGGCCCCGTATAAAAAATTTCCTGTGATAATTTTCCATTTTGTTATGTAATTTTTTCATCTTCAAGTAAGTGCTAGTTATACTTCTTACTAAACCATAATTTTTTACCCCATGTTCTCTTGTAGCAATCATATTTTTTCGGGCTGATGACGAGTACATATGTACTCGAAACATGTTCCCTATAACCTTGTTGTAATTAAATGATGTGGTGATGACTTGGAGTTTTTTCCTACTTTGATACTGAAAATACTTTACCAGTTCTTGAAAATATGCCAGAAAGACAGTTTCGTTGGCATCTTTTGACATAACATTTCTCTGTGTCAGCCACTTCAGATATAAGTTGTATTCTTTTTGATATAGGGCTTCACTTTTCGATGGAAGTAATGATTGTCTTGCTTTTTCCGCTTTTTTTATAATATCCTCCATTATATCAGAAAAAGATCGTCGATTTGTGGTAAAAAATAAACACGTTTTCAACGGAAAAACATTGATTGATAAAGAAAGTTTGCTTATAAAAATGTAACATAGCGACAACCTAGCAACAACCAATAATGCTACAATCAACGCTACCTAATTCAAATATACCAGAAAGGTTATGAATTTAAACATTTATTGCGTTCTAAATATGGACATATTGTTATGAAAATCGGTCAAAAATAAAATTATCTATGTACCACGGGAATTATAGAGCCTTAATAACCTCTGGCAATTGCTGTCCCTCGGGCCAGAGGCCCTCGGGACGCAAACTTTGCCATCGGTAATTAAGGCACTCATAATTTCCTTAATACATAAATAACTATAATGAACTGCTCATGACACCCCGTTTGGGAATAATAAATGGGAATCATACATGGTGATCAGAGAGGAATAAATAAAAGTCTAGGAGTATAATTATTATACAGAGATGAATATCATTTCGATATATCTGATAATCTGATATTTTCGATATTTTCGATATTTTCGATATTTTCGATATTTTTGATATTTTTGATATTTTCGATATTTTCGATATTTTCGATATTTTCGATATTTTCGATATTTTCGATATTTTCGATATTTTCGATATTTTCGATATTTTCGATATTTTCGATATTTTCGATATTTTCAATATTTTCGATATTTTCAATATTTTCGATATTTTTTATATTTTCGATATTTTCGATATTTTTTATATTTTCGATATTTTCGATATTTTCAATATTTTCGATATTTTTTATATTTTCGATATTTTCGATATTTTCGATATTTTCGATATTTTCAATATTATCAATATTTTCGATATTTTCAGTATTTTCGATATTTTTCATATTTTCGATTTTTTATATTTTCGATATTTTCGATATTTTCGATATTTTCGATATTTTCGATATTTTCGAAATTTTCGACATTTTCGATATTTTGGATATTTTCGATATTTCCGATATTTTCAATATTTTCAATATTTTCAATATTTTCAATATTTTCAATATTTTCAATATTTTCAATATTTTCAATATTTTCAATATTTTCAATATTTTCAATATTTTCAATATTTTCGATATTTTCGATATTTTCAATATTTTCAATATTTTCAATATTTTCATTATTTTCGATATTTTCGATATTTTCGATATTTTCGATATTTTCGATATTTTCGATTTTTTCAATATTTTCGATATTTTCGATATATATTGATAAATTCCATATTTTCGATATTTTCGATAAACATTGATAAATTCGATCTATTTCGGTTTATGAGGCACCAAATCCACCTGAGCCTTTGCTCTTCTCCCCCAGGATATCCGAACGCGCCCAGAGCGACCTGAGCGATATCAGGGAGGAGCTTCGCCGCGAGTCGGGCGGCGACGCTCCACCGCGCGACGCCGCCTTGGCGCCGAGCCGCGTCTTCTTCTCGCCAGCCACGTACGCGGTGATGGAGAGCTGCGGCCGGTTCGAGGTGGTGGTCGCCCGCGACGGCGACGTCGGCGCCGCCGTCGACGTCGACTACCGGACGGAGGACGGCTCGGCCGTCGCCGACAGCGACTACGTCCGCAGCGAGGGGTGTCTCAGGTTCCAGCCGGGCGACAGGGAGAAAAAGTTAGTGCCGTCAAAACTAAACTACGCAACACTAATTACGACGCACCCCGAAATTTTGACCCTGTTGACATTTGAATAACATTTTTCTGCTTTCAACAATTTCAAGTCTGTTTACTCTGTTCGCTAGCTCAGTCCCTCAGCTATAATCTCATACTTCTTCGATACATGAGGTTTTTTCAATAAAATTGCTACAGGATGTTTTTTGAAACTGTGCAAAATTTCGGAATTTTCAAAATGATCCTAAATGCAGAAAAACGTTTTTTTCTCAATTTTGACAGCAGAGGCATAAAAATGATCTCATTAACTCGAGCCATCTCCAGAATTGTTCTCCTATCTCTTATTTACAGAGTGATCTCAAAAAATCAATTTCTTGGTTTCGCAGTCATAACTTTTTTCCTCTACAACCGATTTTCAAAATCTCAGGATGATTATGAAATCGAAACGTTAGATGAGGAGATATGAAGATCAGAATTGACTCAAGATAAACAATAAAGATCAAGGTTTTCTGTAAAGTGACCCAAATCTAAAAACCCCTCGAAATCCCTATTTGAAAAAAAAATCCAAAACGTTGTTCGATCGAAACGAAAATATCAACACCAAAAAACATGGAAAATGTTGGCTGGCTAAACGGTTAGATATATCGGGAAACATATTTCACTTTACCCTTCACATCGGGATCGGAGATATAAAAAAAATGTTTTTCCCCTTTCCCCCTTGGGGTACTTTGGATACGGATGAAGGGAAAGGGGTTTTTTGGAAATTCTTTACATATAATTTTCGTGAATTTCGTACAAAACTACTAAGAATCGCCCAAACTTGAGTACTCTAAGTATCATAGTTTGATGTACAGAATCGGGACAAGCGGTACCCATAACTGTGTTCAGCGAAAAATCAAAGGGAAATAACAATTTTTTTCACAGGCGTTCGTATTAAATTTTTTTGGGGGTCTAAAAAATTAAATCGTTTGAAACAAATCCAAAACATGATGGAATACTTATTATAGGGGGTGAGGAGGTTACCCTGAAATTTTGTTGTATTCTGAATTTTTTCTTCATTCTGATATTTTTTATAACGACTTATATCTTCAGAAAAGAAATACCTACGAATATTTTTTTCTGCCTCGATCTTTATTTTCACAAAAACGAAATTTTCAACCTGTCTTGTCAATCATTATGATTCTTGTTACGTTGGTTATGGGCCATGCATTTTCCTATGGCTGATTTTTATTTCGAAAACATGGCGTTTCAGTTTGGTTTTCTCATGCAGAATTGTTGACTACTGAAAGCAAGAAAGATCTGGACGTATCCAGAATGTAAGATCCTTCCGAAAACAAGTCGATTTTCATTTAATTCTCCTCACAGCCGGGATTTAGAGGGTGTTTCAGATTCAAGTCACCTTTGAGGAAACCCTCGATCTTTTATAATCATCTTGAGTCAATCTTCAAAATGAGCCAGAGATTTTGAAAATCGGTTGAAGAGGAAAAAAGTTATGACTGCAAAACCAAAAAGTTAATTTTTTGGGATCACTCTGTAAATAAAAGAGATAAGACAATCTTGGTAATGACCTAAGGTAATGGGATCATTTTCATGCCTAATCTGTTAAAGCTGAAAAAAAAACTGTTTTTCTCCATTTGGGATCCTTAAAAATTCCGAAATTTTGCACAGTTTCATAAAACATCCTGTAGCAATGTTATGGAAAAAACCTCATGCATCAAAGAAGTACGAGGTTATAGCTGAAGGACTGAGCTAGCGAACAGTGTAAACATAATTTGAATTGTTCAAAGCAGAAACAAGTTATTCGAATTTCAACAGGGACCAAATTTCGGGGTGCAACGTAATTAGTCTGATGTCTGATTTGGTTACACCTCGAAAATAAAAAATGATGTATTTTTGCCCCAATTTTACTCCACTACTTAGGGGTATCTTTCATGTTTCGAGCACACCTAGAAGGCCAATAGATAGGGGTGCGCGAGAATCAAATGGCCTCTTCCAGTTTGTGTATGGAGTTCAGTGGTTTCGTGAATATTCATTGTGGTTCAGGGTGTCCAATTTTGTGATGTCCTTACGGGACAGCTCGCTTATTTCTACATGTACAGATTTATACTGCCTTCGCGAACGTTCGACTTATAGGAGGAATAGAAACAGTAGTGAATTAGCCATTTTTTTCGAAAGGAAATATAATTACTTAAATGAAACATGAAGTTATGTTAGGTTAAGTTAAGACCTATACAGGGTCACTCACGGTCGATGGTACTTTAGACGTTTACGGAGAACGGGAGTAGGATTATTCTGAAAATTTGGTTTCTTGGGTAATCAGTTTTGTTCTATCGATCTAAAATACTTTCAGCGTTGCGGCGTTGCCGCTTCTATCAAAAAGTAACAACAACTTTGTTATTTCAAATGGAACACCCTGTATTTTATTTCATTTTTAGATTCTTCCTGAAGAGCTGATTTTGTCGATACATCATACTTGGGGTATAGCGCGAAATATTACAGGGATATAGGGTGTGAAAAATCGAGATTTTTCTCCATTATTGCTCAAAACGGCTTACATCTTCCTATCTTAACTTTCCATTTACTATCGATTGATATTTAATTGAAACAAATACAGGGTGGTTTAGAATTCAAAATTTTGAACCACCCTGTATTTGTTTCAATTAAATATCAATCGATAGTAGATAAAA
This sequence comes from Chrysomela aeneicollis, assembly GCA_029955515.1. Taxonomy (NCBI): domain Eukaryota; kingdom Metazoa; phylum Arthropoda; class Insecta; order Coleoptera; family Chrysomelidae; genus Chrysomela; species Chrysomela aeneicollis. The sequence continues at coordinate 7,534,129 of JARUHQ010000016.1, read as the reverse complement.
AGTTGTGATAGAGACATGGAAGCAGTTTCAACCAATTATAAATAGTTTCGACAAAAAAAAATCCCAAAGTTGAAAAATCTCGATTTTTCACTCTCTGTAATAGAATATAGAATAAAATAGAATATTTATTCATCCAATAGATCATTATACAATGATATAGGATAAGTCAATTAAAAAAACATATATGATTACATAGAAAACGTAAACAAATTATTATAAAAACATATTTGATTAACTTGAAAATATATAAATTGAAGGGACACATACAATTAAAGGAATATCATGTCAGGGAACTATTTGAGGAACCTGCATTTTTTTCATAATTTATAAAATCGTCAACTGTGTAGAAACATTGACTACTCAAAAATTGTTTCAGCATTTTCTTGGTGCTATTTGGATAAGATAGAAATTTGACTTCGATAGGTAGATAATTAAAAAACTTGGAACCCATACAAATGGGTGACTTTTCAAAGAGTTTTCTATGTTTCAGTTTTCTATGTTTCAGTATTTTAAGAAGAACCCCTTTTCTTGTTGGGTATCGATGTTGTTGGCCATCAATTAGAAATGATGCTACATTCTTTTTAATATAAGTTATTGAACTATAAATGTAGATGCAAAGCAGTGAGGATTTTTGTATTTTGTGAAGTAAGGTTTACAGGAATCTGTTCTCATCAAGTTGAAAATCACACGAATAATTCTTTTTTGAGCAATGAAAACTCTATTTATTCCACTACTAGCAACCCACAGAATTATATTGTATTTCAACACCGAATATACCATGGCGTGATATACGTTGATCAGAGATTTTTCATGTAATACATTTTTAAACTGTAATATTGCATAAAAACTGGAACTCAGCCTCTTACATACGTAATTGATGTGATTTCCCCATGTTAATACTGGGTCTATATAGATTCCAAGAAACTTGTTTCCATCTGAAGTAGCTATTACTGCATCATTTACAGTTATATTCAGCGGTCTATCAGCGCCTTTTTTCCCAAAAAATTGAATCAATATAGTTATATTAGAATTAACCATCAATTTGTTATTTTTACACCAATTTGTGAACTCACTGGCAACGTTTTTTAGTTTACTTGTAGTTCCACAATGCTATTGGCTTCTTCCGCAATAATTGATGTATCATCTGCAAAAAGAGTCATACATTCGGTTTTCACGTGATAAGGTAGGTCATTAACGAATAAAAGAAAAATTAGTGTACCTGAAACCGGGGCTTGTGGAACTCCGAGTGGATTCCGGCAAATTTACAAATACCTTTCTAAATCTGAGATAAGATAGTATCCATGATAGCACATTTCCCAACTGGGTTGGTGGCCGAGTGCCGCTGGTCTATGGGCCAGAAGGTCCGCGGTTCAAATCCCGGTGGCTATTGGAAATATTTATTTATGTATGTAGCATCGTTTAGCGGGAGGAGATAGGTGACCAACCGAACATTCTTGCTACCTAGATTTCAATCCTTCGGACTCTCAACGATAACCAGCCGAGTAGTGCTTCGGATGACACTTAAAAAGCGTAAAAAGCTAAGGTCCCGTCTTCCACAATCATACAAGTCTCAATAAGACATTGAGGGTTGCTTCGCAACTAAGTTAGCGGTTGAAAACACTTTTCAAACACTTTTCAAACACTTTTCAATAAAGACCCCAAATATGAGAGATCAATAAATTCAGCTTTCCAAGAAGCGGCAACGGCGCATCGTTTAAAATATTTCAGGAGTGTGAATCATATTGATTTATTAAAAAGAGGAAAAATGAATCCATGTCATCTCCACAACAATATTTAGAATAATCTAATTACAAAAGGTAGAAAACGAGCAGAAAACAACTACATTCCTGGCAAATACCACGCAGAATATTGAATTATATCCACTAATAGTCTATGCATCAATTCATATTAATGAATAAAAATGCAAATATTTCTTTCCTCGAACATGCGTTTATGCCCCCAACGAGACAAACACGCCTGTCAACCTGTGAACCGGTTTCGAGCTTATTGGCCCCCATCAGTACCGGGTAGTCAATCGAGTAGAGATCCTGAGATCTCCACACGAGGCGAGGTCTGAATCTATGGAAGCATCCACGCATATTTAATGGCAGTGAGCCGTTCCCCAAGCAGTGTATGGAGATGGCGACACCAAGCGGCGAAGAAAGAAACACTCCTTAATAAATTTCCCATATTGAAGATATGAGAGTGGCTGGGTTGCTCGACAACCCGATAATCAGAAGGGAATAGCCTATTCCTTTTTGGCTATTCCTTTCTGATATTGATTTATGTATACTGTCGAATTTTCAGGTCGATCCGTTGTCTGGTTAACCAGAAATGTCTAATTAACGCTCATCGTGAAAATCCATGTAGACTTTTGATTGATCGAAACCGTTAGGTGTGAAATTTTCCATTGAAATCCAATCACCTCATTATTGTTCAGAATAACATTGGAAGTGATCGACGACGACGTCTTCGAGCCGGACGAACACTTCTACGTCCGCCTGTGCGCCGCTCGTCCCACCGCCTCCTGCCTGGTGGCGTCGCCGTCGCTTGCCACCGTCGTCATCCTCGACGACGACCATGGCGGCCTCTTCAACTTTGACAAGCGCAATCACGAGCTCGTCGAGAGTCAGGGCCAGTACGAGCTCAAGGTGAGCGGATGGTACACACATAAAAACAAACTCTCAAATGAAAACAGTAATTTACGTAACAAGTCCGGAAAATACTGTTTTTTTGGATGAGTGGACAAAATTCTAGGACGAGCGTAGCGAGTCCTGGAAGTCTGCGAGTCCAAAAAAACTGTTTTCGGGCGTGTTGCGTACACAATTTTTTCGGCAACCGTGTAGAATAACAAATCAAAGAAACACATTTCTTTATTGGAACAAAATTTCGAACATTTCAATTCTTATTTATATTAATATTTATATTAAAATTAGAACAATTGTTAATATTGAATGGATTCAATTTGTTTGAAATGCTTGGTATATTTAAGTGCCTTTTGTTGAAGTCAGAACAAGAAAGTAAAGTTTCCGTTTCACATTGATTGTTTTCATCTGATAATTTTTGAATGGTCTTGGCAATTTTAATTTTTTTTGTAAGTGAATTGTCTATATATCCTTCAGCGACATTGGTAGACTTCCAGCCACCGTGTCTGTTCAAATTTGTGATGTTTCCACCATTATCAGCAAATAACGTCGCTGAAGTTCGACGAATGCTATGGCCTGTGTAATTTTTAGGATTGGGTAAATTTAAAAATTCTGCGATTTTTAATCCGAGATTTCCAAAACTGTGGATACCAACAGGCTGAATCGTACATTGTCCTTTTTTGTAATACACGAGTTATGTGGAGTATGGGATGGCCGTAAAGATAAATATTGCCTATACAACAGCAGGTTTTCTTGCCCAATAACAACAAAAGTTCTCTCAATATGTATTTTGGAATCTGGTATCTTCACAAGCAACATGTCTTCCTTGTCGTTTATCAGATCAATTGACATTTTTGCTAGTTCTTCCCGTCTACACGCACCAGCTATCCCAATAATTGTTGCTACCTGAAAATAAAGCAAATTAAGTTGATACTTTTATATCCTACAATCGTAATATTTTGTTGAAATTACCTTTAGCATTAGATATGTATCATTATCTGCTTCCCTAATGAATTTGTTGATCTGCTCGCTGCTGAATACTTCTGATTTCTTCGCTTTATAACCAACATTATTCCTTTTAAGAAATGCGATAACCTTTGAATAAGTGGCTATGTTCACATTTTTCTTGGTAATTCTTCCGTTAGGTGGCGATGTCTTTTTTTTTCAAAATTTCTGGCCTTATTTACGTATTTTGGCCTCCTGATCACGAATCTGACAACCAAATTGTGCGGAAACCAATACTTTTCGAGATATTCGCAAAATAAAGTCATTATAACCCTCACTTATTCAGTGATTCAACCTTTATCATTCTTCTTTAAATGTTGTTTGAAGAGCTATATACCTTCCTTATCAACTATAAAGTAATATTTCATGAGAAACGGCATTCTATTTATTAATTCAACAATTTATTTCAAAATTATTATCAATGCTCATATTAACATCTTCCATGACAAGAGGTTACATTGGTGACAAACCTCAACACAAATTTTCTCGTGGATCATTCAGTATTTCTTTCTATCTCTACTTCGTGTCAAAAAAAAAGGACAGATATATATTGAATGAGAATTCCCTCGCCTGAACGGACTACCACTGGCAACATTGCCTCTGTTGACAGTTATCATGGCCGTTATTTAAAAAACTACATAAATATTTAAGGTAATATCAAAATTTTAGCAATCTCGTTTTGTTTTTCTGATAACTGAATTATAATGAATATGGTATCTATTTTCCGCAAGCACTTACACCGAGTTTCGTGTACAACAGACAAGCCAGTGAAGAGCAGTTGAACAATAGCAAAAGAAGGATGATGAAGGTTTTATTTTGGGAATATCTGGAAAAGTATTGGTTTCCGCACAATTTGGTTGTCAGATTCGTGATCAGGAGGCCAAAATACGTAAATAAGGCCAGAAATTTTGAAAAAATAAGACATCGCCACCTAACGGAAGAATTACCTTTTTCTTCACTAAAATGGTACTTTTTAACGTAGAGAACATGCTCCACGAGGTAGAGGATTTGACAGTTTCAGATTTTTGCGCCAAATAAACCAAAATTACATCCTCTGTAATAGTCTTGCATTTCTTCATATCCATCCATTTCGTGAACAAATCATAAACGTTTTCGTACCTGGACTTTGATTTTTCAGGCAATAATTAAGCTGTAGCAGCAGCTGCTGCATTGGAAATTTCGTAAGGCACATTTTCAAACTCACTATCGCTGCTGTTTTCCATAGTATTGTTTATTGCGATAATTGCGACCAAAAAACATGCAAACTTTCAAAAATTGAAATGTTAGCTAATTTTATGTCAGATAGCTGTCAGTCGTTATTTTGCTGCTATGGTAATGATCAACTGCATTTATCAAAACCATACTACCAAGATTTTCATATTTACAATGACAACGATGTGATTCTTCCCGGCCTAGTCCGGGAAGTACGTACTTCCCGGACTAGGCCGGAAAAATGCCACTTTCTCAAAAAAAATCGTCTGGAAAGTACGTACTTTCCGGACGGTTGCCGAAAAAGATATATTCGTTCAACTTCCAATTATTGTTCTTCTTCTGAAATAATTTATTTGAAATGAATTTATTGAATATGTCAATTGTAGAAAATTATTTCAGTGGAATATTCATTTGGTATAACAAATTGTTCTGAATTCAAGACATTCAAAGTATCCGGAAAAAATAATGAAGTTCTTGAATAATATATCACGGAATGTCTTCTTTCAAAATAACATATGTAGCATTTTCTTCAATAACGAGATTGACAAGACAATTAATCTCTGAAAAAGTTTCTTTGGATTGACCATAACATTTTCTTGAATATAATGGACCGAAAAAGTGTGACGTCAAAGCTATGTTGGTACTACTGATTTGCTTCCAAACAAATTATTTTCCCATGTAAATCCCCATAAGAGATTTTTTGAAATCGATCATCTCATTTATAGTGAAAAAGTTCGATATTTCGATACCATTTATGGAAAATAGGACATACTAGTTCCTATTAGAAAAATAGAAACAGGTGAGAAACGCTAACAAATTTGAATGAGATTATATTGAAATCTATTGAGGTACGACATCCTCATTTTCAACGATCAAATGAGTTAAATGACGTAAACAAGCGAACAAAACCGTCATCGATGACACCCGCCTGCTTGCAATAAATATAAAAAACGCAAAAAGTAATCTAACCCAGTTAACCAGTTTCGGTGACAGGAAAGTTGAAGGGAATTACTATCGTGGTGATGCGACTTCACAATGTTGATATAGAAAAGGCGCTACAGTACTCATTGGCGATTGCTTAATGTCCGCAACCTCACATATCGCCAGAATATCGCAATGAATATCTATTTCAGTTACCATATACTGCAATTATGCGACGTATATTTTTGCTAGAATATTAAACATCCATGGAACAATAGTGTAAACATCGAAATGAAATCCAATAATACTTTCGTGGACGTTGAATCCGCTAATTACCATTCACATCGCAAATGGTCATTCCATTTCATGTTGATGAATACGTGAATGGAATGTCTACTCTCGCTTACGAATATGTAAATTAATTTTTCATTTCATAATGGATATCAACATAATGTTGATATTGAGATGTTTACTGAATTACACTAAAGGGCTGCCAGTCGTTGGATATTTTGAGAATATGCCTCTTAGGTTAGGTTGGATTCAGGTAAGGTTAGGTTATGTTAGGTTAGCTTGGGTTATGTCAGGTTGGGTTGGGTTGGGCTATTTTACGAGCTGCTCACAGAATATCATTAGCAGTTTTTTAAAGGATTTGCCGTCGTGCAGCTGGTTAAGATTTTCTTCGGTGTCTCAACTGACTTTGCAAAGACTACACTCTGAATGATGTATCGATTAATTTTGAATTTTGTGTCCAGGTAGTACGTCGTTCAGGCGCCAGAGGACGCGTCGTTGTGCCTTTCTGGACAGAAGATGGCACTGCAAAGCAGGGCAAAGAGTACGAAGGGAACAAAGGGGAGATCGTCTTCGAGAACAACGAATCCGAGTGAGTCGAAAGCATTCCTATACTATCCTCTTATTTCGTGGTTGACATTACCAGACTGACGTGTTGTTTTTGCATGACTGAACTTTATAAGGTGGGGTATTATTCGCGAAAATCACGAACCAATAGATGGCGCTGCAGAAATGTCAAAAATTTGACATGAAGGTATTAAACAAACATTTCGTTATGTTTTCAATGATAATTTGTCAATTTTTTATTCACATTTCAGGAAAGAAATAACGAATCCAAAATATTTGAAAGGTTGCTATCGTTTGGTTATCATTTATAGAACACAATACCGGTATTTTATATGAGTTTTATGGATTTATTATGTTTTTATAGACTTTTCAAACCACCTCCGCAAAATCAATGGGGCCACTAAGGTATTTGTATTTCAATGATTCATCTTTATATTGTTATATTTCCAGAATGCCAAATATTGAGATGATAGTATCTAAAGTGTATCACTTCGTGAGTTTCGCGAATACGCCACTGATATGAATATTAAAAACGTCCTTCTTAAGCCTACTTCATGTTGGAAGGAATTCCGCAAATAAAATGCGATTAAAATGGCGTCGCTTTCGTCGAAAGAAAGTTAAAAAAATCGAAATTTATTGCGATGTCCGCAGAATTTGTCATTCCAATAAATGGGGTTATGATAAGAAAATGTGTTTACAATTACAAAGAGGTGTTTACTTCACAGGAGATAGTTGTTGATGTGAACGAATGTTTCAGGTTGTACAAGTTATACAAACTTTTCCGTATTTGTTATTTCGGATTCATTTGGCTCTGAAATTTACACTAAAATCTCTTCATTGCAGCGGAAGCATTGTGGCTGAAATACCATACATATTATAAAAGTTTTTAGCTCTGCCATATTATTGCATTTCTGTCTTTCGGTCTCCTGAAGTCCTGAATACGTTGATGTCTCGCGATAGTTCATGATCCAGGCATTTGATTGGGCACCAGAATGTGAAACATAGCATCAATTTGAACCTCGTATATTTTGGCGATGTAATTCATGCATTATTGCAAGAGATATTTTATTTCAAAAAGAAAAATCTGATTTTTTTATGAATATGCTTAATTATTGAGATACTGATGAATTCAGTTTATTTGGATTTTCCACACTGTATATTCACGATTTGAATATCATTTGATCATTACCCATTTAATAGATGTTTTCAATTATATATTTCACATCGATATTATAGAGTTCAGTAGCTATACCGAAACATAAGAATCAAAGCTAGATGGGTACTGGCACTTATGAAATGCATACTGCATATTCAGATGAACCATTAATCAACATAAAATGTGCGCATGAAGTTGATCGTTGGGTTGTCGCAACGTGTCATTAAATAGGACAAAATTCACAAAAAGTTCACTTATGATACATTATTTGAAATTCCAATAATATCACGAGATTGATATTCGATTAAAGTGAATAGGAATATGTCGTATAGTATTAGCAATGTGCACTTCATCGAAAATTCTCAATATATTGTGGCATGCGAGTCCTATAGAATTTGATTTGTACAATTCGCAGTGCCAACAATAAGCGGATGTTAATGTCCACGTTGTTCTCAGTAAATCTTCGATAAGTCGCCAAGATGATTACCATTGTTACAATATTTTTCATTCCCTGCGACTGACTGTCACTTTTTTGGTTGACTGGTAATAGTGGTAATCGATTCATATCTCCTATGTTTATATAACGAAGGATTTCAAAAATGAATTACCGTTTCAGTTTACTGCTGTCGTTATTTCGATGGAATATTATCGAACGAAATAGGCCAGAATATGTCACAGCAGTACGCTATTTTTAGCCTACTTAACTCGTTAACAAGATTTAAGCGCCGCTTCCGCGTTCAATGCTTATGGATTTTTTAATGATATCATCATTGTCATATCGCAATGGAATTTATGATAGAATAATGAACGGTCTGTCGCAATCTAGGTTTATGTTTCATCAGAAAACCATTGAATCATTTGGGAGGAGCAGAGCAAACGCGAGCCTACACAGTGAAAAATAAATTACACCAGCTCACACCGTCTGGTGTCCCGTGAGGTCCTGTTTGTTTTAGTGTCAGTAAACACGGGCATATTATTCACCACTGTATAGGACATAGGAGTTATATGTGACCTTTCCAATAGGTATTTTTCATAATCGAACCCAGTTGATTTAGCAGAATCAACACTTTGGTGGTGTTCTTTATGCATTTCCGAAAGTGCGATTTGACACCGCTTAGTGGTGTGATGCACATTCAGTGATTTTCTTGATGCTGAATCGGTGCGTTTAAACACTGAGCAGGTACATGCGAATACTTTTCTAGTGTGAAGAAACACCATATGTCATGAGTGTATTCATGCGGATCAGTGCTTTTCTTCACCAACTCAGGTGTTTTCTACTAAATTGGATCACCTATTGAAATATAATTGATGTGATGATAAACTAGACTCAGAAGAATCTAGGGACAATTCGGATGATTACTAACTGTTTTGGCTCATTTATCCTGATCAGTGGCACTAGGGCCTAGGCCAATTCATTCGCCAAATCCAAATCAAAGAGAAGTTGTTCCATATCGTCAATTTGCCCTGTTTGATAGTTTGATAACATTTTCATAAATGAAGAAGGTTGAAGGTGCATTGCTGCAACGCAAAAACTGCAGTACTAATTCTAGTTTAACCTTTTTTTGGTGAGTTGAGATTGATACTTATACTTGAGCTGTATTATTTTATCTTGAAATCATCCATTTTCAGTTTAACTAAGAATAGAGATTACCCATAAATGAAAGCTAGATATTGGTAGATATCCAAATATCGAGACTTTGAGCCATGGAAATGTAATTTGTGAAGAACATTTCATCATTGATGACATCATATACCTTCTGGTGATAAAAAACGACTGAAACGTGATTCAGTTCCCAGGCTGAATCTTGGTCCTCAAAAGCCTCTGTCAACTATCCAGTGAACAGTGTAAACAGAATTCGAATTGTTCAAAGCAGAGAAAAGTTATACAAATTTAAACAGGGGCAAAATTTCGGGGTGCGACGTAATTAGTGTTGCGTAGTTTAAAATAAATACATATATTATAATATAATGTGATTTATTATATATGGAAATTGTTTTTTTTGCCTGTTTACTTACCATATTGTGTCACAGGAACTAAAATCATTATTACAAAGATTGGTTGATCACAAACTTATTTACTGTAGGACAAGGATTATAGAATAGAATTTATTCTTCGCTGAAGAAGTTCACATAAACATAAAACGATACATACATGTAGAAACTTGGAGTAGTTAAAGAACGTTTAGAATATACGATCAAGAGAATAAATCCAAAAAAATACAAACATTTGATTAATTAAAAATATTTAATTCGGTTGTATAATGATTTCCATAATTCGCCCCAAAAATTTTTGTTTCACCCTGGAACTGCTAATTCAGATAATCCTTTATGCAATGTTTCTTCAGAGATGTTAATGTTGATAATTGGTCCCAAAGCACAGTCCAGGTGGTCTGTGTACCAAAGGCTAGACCGGACCTGGTTACAGTAATAGTGCGCATGCTCCCGGCCTGATTTATTTTCAGTCTGCGCGAGATTCAAATGGGTCTATGCTTGAGAAGTTCCTTTGGCATTCCAGTTATTGGTTATATTTCAGTGGTCTACTCGTGATAGAACAATAGACGATTTTCTATGAGCATCGACCACGAAAATATCTGAAAGGAAGAGATCCCCTACTTCTCTTCAAAGTACTATAGGTCAAAAAGTTCGTAATTTCAGGATATAAGCGAATACCTCTCCTGTGGATATCCTGTGGATGGAATTAATTTTTATAGTGCAGTTGCTTGGCCACCAAGATCTCCTTATGCAACCCCTCTATTTTCATGGGGTTTCATAAAAAGCAAAGAATATCGATTTGAGATCGATAGTAGGAAATCAACAACGAATCACGAAATCACGAAGGAAATGAGGAAACTCTGATCAAGAAAGCTATATCTCGGATGATGCAATTTCAATATTTTCTGTTTAGAAAAGTAAATGTATCTTGTCATTGTCGTTCTTCATGTTATTTTTTCGTACCATCGATTCTTTCGTAAATCATAGTGAATTTCTATCGTGATGAGATATTGTTGCGTCAATAAAAAAATTAAAAAAAATAAGCTGATAATTAATGTTGGCGTTTGTGAAAAATTCATGAACCAACTATAGGCATTAAAAATTTTTTTTGAATGGCTATTATGATGCTATGTACTTTCAGACCATCACAATTCTAAATATTCGACATACAGGGCGATATTATCTTGAAATATTTCCTCCTGATTTCGATATTCCGAATACATGAGTTTTCTAGCCGTCAGCCAATTGGTTCAAACCGATAAAAAATATTGGGGAGTGCTTTTTCGACGAATTACGATAATTCACCCTATATATTCAAAATGGAAGGCATAAAAGCCTCGATACCAAGTGTGACACTTTCGTTCTGGAATACCCAGTATATGTAATGCTGAAGTAGTTGTAGATATATGATCTTTTAAGAGCCCTAGAAGGGCTTCTGTGAGTTAGGGCCGACAGAAACCTTATAATTACATTGTTTACAGGGTGTTTCATTATCAATTTTGAATATTCCAACTGTAGAGTCCTGGGTTCAAAATATTGATGTTTAACTCAAATCACATATATAATGTGACTCCTAATCGAGATATGGATTTCAAAGGTTTGGAAATAAGTTTTTCTCATTAGGTACCTACTCCATCAAAACTATTCGGCTTATCGGTATCATTGCTGACAGTAAGAGTATACCCTGTAAACCTCGACTGTTATGTGGAATAAACGTTTCTGGCAACTACCAGAGGCGTATGACAGGAGCAGGTGAATCCATATTCTATACACAACTGCCGGAATTGACTTATTAGTAGTAATACCACAAGTGATTGCATTTTCGAGATTATTTCATTCATGCTAAAATACACGTTTTTGATTGGTTGAAATGATTGTGTTGATAAGCAATAACACCATCATGTTTTCGATTTTGTATTTCGGCTCCTGATTGGCTATTGGATACCTACATGCTGTGTTTTCGTTTCTGTATTTCGCTTTCTGATTCGTAGACAGTAGAGGGTAGTTTAATTAAACAACGACTTACTAGTTTTAATATGTCATAGTATTTTTCGATTCCCTGTTAAATAATTGAATGCCACTACACCAAACTCTCGTCTGAACCATGATAAACACACGCTATTAATATGTATCCACTTCATTTTCCACAAATTATGGACAATTTCAGCAAGAAATAATCTAATTTAACCTAACCACACAAATTGTGACAATAATCATAATGAATTTAGCTCAGTAGTACCTAGTGCATAGGTAATCTTGCCTACATCATACAATGGCATAAATGTATTGTTTGTTGCATAACGAATCTTCTTGTGTCGAACTAGAATGCATAATCAAAATAACTAATTCCATAAACTGTACGTTTAATATTGATTTAAACAATGAATAGGAAATCATCAGAATGGCTTGATTTTATTCATAAAATAATCTGAACAAATACAACTCGTGTTATTGATGATTATCGAAAATTCCTTCTCCTTTTCGAAACAAATCATGTTGCTTTGGAAAACCACACTCGCGCAAGTAATTTGTGTTTCGATAATCATCAATAGACGTATTGTATTACATGCGATTATTTCATTCATGCTAAAATACACGTTTTTGATTGGTTGAAATGATTGTGTTGATAAGTAATAACACCATGTTTTCGATTTTGTATTTCGGCTCCTGATTGGCTATTGTATACCTACATGCTGTGTTTTCGTTTCTGTATTTCACTTTCTGATTCGTAGGCAGTAGGATAGTTAAATTAAACAACCACTTACCAGTTGCAATCTGTCATATTATTTTCCGATTCCCTGGTGAATAAATGAATGCAACTACACCAAATTTTCGTCTGAACCATGATAAACACACACAATTGATATCTATCAACATCATTTCCACAGTTTATGGATAATTTCAGCATCAATAGGATTAATCTAATGTAATGTTACGGCCACATAATGAATAAAAGTTTTGTAGGTCAAATCGTAGGTTTTCTATATTAAAAGTAACAAACAACATTCAAAAGGGTTACTCACAATTTATTTAACATTTCCTCATACAGCTTCAGCGCAAAACATAACAGTATCACATTGCAACACACACACTATAACGACGAAAGGTACTACTCGGTTAATTTTTATTCCATTCTCCATACTTCGGTCAACTATCTTGTGGTTTTGAACTAGAGACGATCAAAATGCTTGTCAGTGGAAGCTCACTAACACTATAAAATCCTCGTTTTCCTCGATCAATTTCCCCAATGTTGACATTCTGAATCGAACCTAAAAATAAAGTAGACATCTTAAAGATGAACAAACCCTACGGGGAAGGGTATACTTACCATATTTTAAGTCGTTTCCTTTTATCTCGAAGTCGCAGGTCAACTAATCGATCAAGTAGTTGTAACAAATTGTTATTGTTTTGGTTCGCTGAAATTCCAGGTTATGATGTTCGACAAAAGGCTCGACGTATGACAGCAAATTTTTGGCACGTTAGGCATTAGGCCGAAGGGACATTGGAGCAGACACTTGAAGTTGGCCACTGACCACTGAGAATACTAACCGTGACCTCATCGACCGCTGGCTGGACCTACTGACGTCAGTAGCGTTGCAAGGGGTTCAATAAAATAAATTATTATTTTTTTTTTTTGCATAGGAATGTTTTGAAAGTTATTGAAATGCAATTTTGGGAGCATTATGATGAGATTCAAGGGTATATAGTGAGATTCGATTTGGAACGAAACTATTCGTCAATTTGTTTGATTTAAGATTTGGTAGGTACGTCTATGTCTTTTGGCATTTTCTAGAAAAGTCTCGATGCTTTCAATTGGAGCGACTAACAGGTGCTGCCACTAGTTGCTACCGTCAAAAAAAAGATTGGTTTGGCTGCTTGTTTTCTCCGGATTGTGATCAATTCTTTTAAAGAAATTGCCCTTATTTGTGGGATTAAATTCTCGTGAGAGAAAGTCAAGGTGTGAAGAGTTGTTGGGAGATTCGGCGATAAATATCCAGCTGATATTTTGATGTATTTTCACACCTACGTCTTGTGCGGACTCGACCGGCAGACCAGCCATTTTGGTAGCCTTTCTGTCTGAACACTCTTCAGACAGCTTCTTCAAAGCCACTCATCATCAACGTAAGTAACACCCTTACTAGAGTTATTGGATTTCATCATGGTAATTCCATTGGTAGGGCTTTTAACTTAGGGATTCACCTTCCACCGAGGATCTCGTTCCCCTGTATGGAGTCCTGCTGGCCCCCTATAGGGCTTCTTGGGGTAGTCTTGCTACACCTGTGTGCAGTTTTCCAAGTGAAGAGGCCCCATCATGCCCGGTTCACGTCCATTACCCGAGCGACCTGCTGCCAGGTGTCAGGCTGTTCTGGATTGACAGGAGCCTGCTCAGAACCAGGACCTTACTATCCATCACCCACGCCAAGATTAGTGGTTTAGAGGAGCCAGCTAAGTGGTCACCATATTTCCAATTGATTTACCCTATGACCCATCATATATATTTTTTTCATTGGTATTTCACTTTGAGGAATGTACCCTTATGGCAAATGCTCCATGATTAATTCTATTGTGTAAGACCCAAGAGAGATCTCCCTTGCGCCCTTTTCAGTTCATGTTACCTTGTCTTTATTGGTTAAAATATCATTTGGGTATTAGGGGTATACTTGATGGTATAACTTCATTGATTAAATTTTTATTCTAAGTGATTAAATGTCCAGGCTTTGAGATATTGTTGGCTTTTATTAGAGGAACCCAAGGGCTATTATACAGAGAACCCACGATAGTCAGGCCGTGTGCTAATACCTCCTTATGTAACTGGGCAATTTTGGTGCACGTTAAATACTTTCTTGTTAGTTCCTTTTCCGTCAGATTTTGAGCTAATATCTGTGCAATTAAATACATGAATAATATCGAAAGGGAGGAACATTAGTTCCCTACAAAAGTCCCAGTAGAATTGAAACCTAACAAGTGGCGCCCAAACATTTATCTGGTAGTTCTTGGGTTTTCTATCAGAAAATACCTCAAGGGTTCCCCTAATAAGATTAATTTGCTAGGGTACATTTCCAATCATGAAATCATGATTGGTGGGTTATGAACTGCACTTAAAAATTATTTTTTTTTGTTTTGTTCAAACTATTATAATTATTGTCCATAGTAGGAACATAAATTAACTCAGGGTACTAATTACCCATAAATATTAATTTTCCTTTTCTCTTTCGATACTCCTACAGGGTGGAAAAGTAGGATTGCAATTTTTCTCCACATATATGGGAATAGGGTGTTTTCAATAAAAATTGTGATACAAATTGTGCAGGTGGGCCAAAAAGAGGTCCTTGGTGGAAATCACGTTTCACTTGTTATTTTTTTTTTCTCTTCTCTTCTCTTTTGCCTCAATTCCTGGATTGGAGGTTTTTACAGGGTGGATTTTTTTGTTTTCTTTTTGGTAGCTGTCTTTTTTTTCTGCCTTTCCCGGGAAAACGAGGGGTTTAAAAAAAAATAAAATAAAATAAAAATAATATATATATAATTTTTTTTTTCATTTCATAAAGTATAGAAAATGGAAGTTAATCGACTATTATCTGACGAACTCTCTTATGAATTGACTATTAGAGGAGCAGTTACAGATGGAACAGTGGAGGATAAACGTAAGAGGTTGAGGTTATTTTTGAAATTAGAGAAATTAGGTATTGTTGCGGGGATTAGCCTAGACCCAAATGAGGAAATACAGATCTGTAAAGGAAAGATAAGTGAAATAGAGGAAATTTTGAATAACTTTGACAGTAATAATGCGGTGAATGAACATAAAAGAATACAAACGCGATTATTGCACATAATAGGCAGGTTGAATAGAATCACATCGGAAGACCATCAGTTAGTGAGAACCCAGCTAGTCACTTATTGTGCTGAGGTTATGGATTCCTCAGAAAAATTGTTACAAAATTGTACCCTGGGAAATAATGTCAACTTAGAAAATCCAACTGCCAGGGAGGAAAGAAATGAATTAGAAAATATATCATTACTAGACCTTCCGAATCCAGAACTAGGACCAACGCTTTATCAGAGTGATGCAGACGAGTTATCTCAATTGTATGGTCCAGCTCCACTTCCTAGTAATTCCAAAAATATTCGGAATAATTCTTGCCCCCTGTTCACTAGTGGCCCAATGGAAAAGCCCATCGACCGGGTAAATCGTTCCCTCCCCCAGACTAGGGACAATTGGTATATTCCGCGAAGTCCGAATATTTCTACTCATATTCCGAATCAGCCTATACCTGAGGTTCCGAAGAATTCACCGGGTCCTAGCGCATCCCATACCCATTTGCAACCTACCACAGTGGCCCAATCGATGAGGGAAGACTTACATTCGACACTTGCTGTTGATCCCCAATTACGTCAATTAAAATTAGCTGATCCTTCTGGTCAGGCCTTGCCTACACGGCAAGCGGTAACTTGGCGTAGTGACAATTTTCCGACCGATTATTCCCGAAGTTTCGTCACCATTTCGAAGTGGAATCTTCATTTTAATGGGCATAGTAGCGTTACAAGTTTTCTGGAGAGGGTTGAGGAACTTCGCTTTGCATGTGGCGTAACGGAGGAACAACTTGTCCAAAGTGCTGTCATACTATTCTCGGGAACAGCTCTATCATGGTATCGAGCAGTACGCGATTCTATTAGTACTTGGGGGGAACTGAAAGATAAACTTCGCTCTACATATCTGTCTTCGGAATACGAAGAGGATGTGTGGTGCGATATTCGGAGTCGTACCCAAGGTACTGAGGAGAAGACGGTTATTTTTTGTGCACAAATGCGGAACCTGTTTCGAAAGCTTGCTGAGCCTCCCAGTGAAGCTGTACAACTACGAATAATTCGCCGTAACCTGTTACCGGCTATACAACAACATCTGGCACTTCTACATGTCAATTCCGTGGCTGAACTTGAACAGGCCGCGCAAGCGATTGAGGAAGTACAAGTTCGTACCCAGCGTATGCGTCCTCCTCCGACAAATCCAAATTTGGTAGTTGAACCGGAATTGATGTATCAGAGACCCCGGAGAGCACAGCTTAGCGCTGTAGAGATGGTTTCGACTCAAGGTATTCGAACTCAGGGAACGATTCCGGATCGACCGTCAATAGTTTGTTGGAACTGTAGGGAAGCTGGACACTTGAAAAAGGATTGTAGTCGCCCTTTTTCTAAGCATTGTTTCCGTTGTGGGAAAGAAAACGAAACAAGTCGTTCTTGTCCCAATTGTAATCGATCGGGAAACGCCCCTCCGACTCACTAAATGGTCGAAAGGTGTGTTCGGGAGTTTCCTCGACCAGTCAATCTGCCCCAGCGGGAGATGACATTAAACCGGTGCTGTCTTACATTTTTGCCCATTGTGATGGCGATAACCGCCCTTATTTGAATTTGACCATATTTGATATTGAATTCAGGGGTCTTCTAGATTCGGGAGCTAATTCCACTTTCATGAATTGTAAGGGATGGGAAATTTTAAAAGGTTTAGGTTTAGATTTATTACCCACTTCCATAGATATGTGTACGGTTGCCAATAATCAGGCGTGCTCAATTTTAGGTTCTGTCTGTGTCCCAGTAAACTTACAAGGGAAAGTATGTACGGTAGACATATTAATTGTGCCTAGTTTATCACATACATTAGTATTAGGAATCGATTTCTGGATCAAGATGGGCTTAATACCAGATATCAGAAAAAGTTGTTGGTCATTTCAGGACGATTGCCCCAAAATTTCGACTATTGAGGCGTTAATATCTCAGGATGTTTTAACTGCCAGTCAAAGTAAAACCTTAGAGGATTTGACTACTAAATATTTCACTTTGATTGGTGATAAAATCGGCTGTACTAATTTGGTCGACCATAAAATAATAACTGAAGGAGAGCCAATCAGATTGAGACCTTACCGTTATTCTCCAATCATACAAAAACGCATTGATGATGAGATAGAAGCCATGTTAAAGGACGACATCATTGAACATTCCGATTCTGCTTGGTCTTCGCCGGTGTTATTAGTTCCTAAGGGGAACGATAAATGGCGTTTCTGCATAGACTACCGTGCCCTCAATCGGGTGACCAAGAAGGACGCGTACCCTATCCCCTTCATAGCAACCATTCTCGACAAATTGCGTAACGCCAAGTATCTGAGCTCTCTGGACATTCGCTCCGCTTATTGGCAAGTTCCTGTTTCCCCGGAGTCGCGTGATAAAACGGCATTCACAGTCCCCGGACGCGGACTCTATCAATTTAAAAAGATGCCCTTTGGTCTGACCAATGCGCCGGCAACGTGGCAACGCTTAGTTGATCGTTTGCTTGGTGCGGAAATGGAGCCAAATTCATTTGTTTATTTGGACGATATTATTGTTGTTACGGAAACTTTCGACAAGCATGTTGAAGTTCTGGAAAATATTTTCAAGAGATTATTATCCGCAGGTCTAACTCTATCACCCGACAAATGTAAATTTTGCCGAAGTGAGTTAAAGTATCTGGGCTACGTGGTCGATAAGTATGGTCTACACGTCGACCCCGAGAAGGTTAGTGCCATATTGAATATTAAACCACCTGTCAACACTACTGAAGTCCGACGAGTTATCGGAATGGCATCATGGTATCGTCGCTTTTTGCCTAATTTTTCAACCATCATCGCACCACTTACCGCATTATTGTGTAAACATAAAAAATGGCATTGGACCGAGGATTGTGACAAGGCTTTTCAGTCCATAAAAAATTATTTGGCTTCCGCTCCAGTGCTAGTTTGTCCCGACTTCACCAAGCCTTTTATCGTTCAAACTGACGCTTCAGCTTACGGCATTGGCGCTGTTCTGTCCCAGGAGTATAACGACGGAGAACACGTTATCTGCTACATATCACGTTCCCTTTCGAAGACCGAGAAAAACTATTCAACGACTGAGCGCGAACTTCTTGCAGTCATATATGCTTGCGAAAAATTGAGGGCATATCTGGAAGGTTACTCGTTTAAGGTAATCACCGACCACCACAGTCTGGTGTGGCTTCACAACTTAAAGGAACCTACGGGTCGTTTAGCCCGTTGGGTGTTGAGGCTGCAACAGTTCAATTTCGAGGTGATTCACCGCAAAGCTCGTCATCTCGTTGTACCTGATATGCTCAGCAGATCAGTCCCCGAATTGTTGGTCGTGGAACATCCGGACCCTGAGCAATGTAATACTCATCCGTTAGACAAATGGTATCAGTCCCTCATTAAAAAAATTAAAGTCAACCCTCTTCAGTTTCCTCAGTGGCGCTATGATGGAAGAGTCCTTTATAAATACGTCCAGTGTTCTTATCCCAATCTACGTGACGAATCAGAGTCTTGGAAGATTGTGGTGCCAAAGTACCAACGTCGCGAAATCCTAATGAAACATCATGATGACATTACAGCGGGACACGGCGGTGTCTTCAAGACCTACGAACGTTTGAAGAGTAGATATTTTTGGCCAAAAATGAGGGCTGACGTGGCCCGTTACATACGGCGTTGCCACACATGCCTTGCGAACAAACCAGTTTTGCGGCCTCTGGCAGGAAAGTTAGGTAAACCCCCGGAAGTAGTTAGGCCTTGGGCCACAATCAGCATTGATCTGTTTGGACCTTTACCGCGATCTTCGCAAGGTTATCGATTCGTTCTGGTCGTACTTGACACATTCAGTAAGTTCTCGCTGTTTTACCCTCTTCGTTCAGCCACTGCTGCCGCTGTGAGCAGGGTGATTGAAGAACAAATCTTTTTGGTATTCGGTTGTCCCCAATTCGTCCTTTGTGACAATGGAGTCCAGTTCCGAAGTCATCAATTCACTGCCTTGTGTCGCTCGTATGCTGTCGAAATAAGGTTCAGCCCGGCCTACCACCCTCAGGCGAATCCCGTGGAACGCGTGAACGGCGTATTAAAAACCATGCTCAGTTGTTACATCGAGGATAACCATAAGAATTGGGACCGTCTCCTCCCGAAAGTTGGTTGCGCCATCCGCTCGTCAGTGCATGAAGTCACCGGACTTTCCCCATACTTCATCAATTTCTCGAGGGATTACGTGGGCGCAGGAGACTTACACAGTTCACCCGATTTTGTCAGTTTTTCTCCCCAAGACCTTGTTGCACGATCAGAGCAAATCCAAAAGGTTTACAAAGAGGTGCAGGAGCGAATACGTAAGGCTCATGCTGTTTCAAAGGCTAGTTACAATCTGAGACGTCGACACGATACTTATGCAGAAGGTGACCAAGTTTACCGAAAGAACCACGTGCTTTCGGACGCAGCCAACCATTTCACGGCAAAACTGGCTGGCAGGTTCGTAGGACCATTTGTCGTCAAAACTAAGTTGTCTCCTACTACCTATGAGCTCGCCGACGAGCAAAATCGTTCAAAAGGAATATGGCATATCAAGGACCTTAAGGCGAAACCTCCAGATTCTGAATCCGGATCGGAAACGGATTGAGAATTTTGATGAATTGACCGTTCACTTCTGATTGGAAACTGTGTGATGATTCAAGTTGGTTGGGAAAAATTGTCAAAAAAAAAAATGTGTATTGTCCTTAGCGTTAGACTATGTGAATTCGATACGTTATCCGTAATTTATTTTGGGAAGTGCATTTTTCTGGATTAAGATCATTGCTATTGATGAGTATGTCTTTCCCATTGCGTTACGGTTTTTGATATCGCCTGAGGGCGGAGTAATATTCACGCAGTACCGCGCATAATCATAGGTAAATTAGTTTAGGCATAAATGTTCTTCGGAATGGAATTATTTTCTTTATCGAGAATTACGGAGTAATTCTCTCGGGGGTTAAGGGGGAGTTGTTACGGCCACATAATGAATAAAAGTTTTGTAGGTCAAATCGTAGGTTTTCTATATTAAAAGTAACAAACAACATTCAAAAGGGTTACTCACAATTTATTTAACATTTCCTCATACAGCTTCAGCGCAAAACATAACAGTATCACATTGCAACACACACACTATAACGACGAAAGGTACTACTCGGTTAATTTTTATTCCATTCTCCATACTTCGGTCAACTATCTTGTGGTTTTGAACTAGAGACGATCAAAATGCTTGTCAGTGGAAGCTCACTAACACTATAAAATCCTCGTTTTCCTCGATCAATTTCCCCAATGTTGACATTCTGAATCGAACCTAAAAATAAAGTAGACATCTTAAAGATGAACAAACCCTACGGGGAAGGGTATACTTACCATATTTTAAGTCGTTTCCTTTTATCTCGAAGTCGCAGGTCAACTAATCGATCAAGTAGTTGTAACAAATTGTTATTGTTTTGGTTCGCTGAAATTCCAGGTTATGATGTTCGACAAAAGGCTCGACGTATGACAGCAAATTTTTGGCACGTTAGGCATTAGGCCGAAGGGACATTGGAGCAGACACTTGAAGTTGGCCACTGACCACTGAGAATACTAACCGTGACCTCATCGACCGCTGGCTGGACCTACTGACGTCAGTAGCGTTGCAAGGGGTTCAATAAAATAAATTATTATTTTTTTTTTGCATAGGAATGTTTTGAAAGTTATTGAAATGCAATTTTGGGAGCATTATGATGAGATTCAAGGGTATATAGTGAGATTCGATTTGGAACGAAACTATTCGTCAATTTGTTTGATTTAAGATTTGGTAGGTACGTCTATGTCTTTTGGCATTTTCTAGAAAAGTCTCGATGCTTTCAATTGGAGCGACTAACAGGTGCTGCCACTAGTTGCTACCGTCAAAAAAAAGATTGGTTTGGCTGCTTGTTTTCTCCGGATTGTGATCAATTCTTTTAAAGAAATTGCCCTTATTTGTGGGATTAAATTCTCGTGAGAGAAAGTCAAGGTGTGAAGAGTTGTTGGGAGATTCGGCGATAAATATCCAGCTGATATTTTGATGTATTTTCACACCTACGCCTTGTGCGGACTCGACCGGCAGACCAGCCATTTTGGTAGCCTTTCTGTCTGAACACTCTTCAGACAGCTTCTTCAAAGCCACTCATCATCAACGTAAGTAACACCCTTACTAGAGTTATTGGATTTCATCATGGTAATTCCATTGGTAGGGCTTTTAACTTAGGGATTCACCTTCCACCGAGGATCTCGTTCCCCTGTATGGAGTCCTGCTGGCCCCCTATAGGGCTTCTTGGGGTAGTCTTGCTACACCTGTGTGCAGTTTTCCAAGTGAAGAGGCCCCATCATGCCCGGTTCACGTCCATTACCCGAGCGACCTGCTGCCAGGTGTCAGGCTGTTCTGGATTGACAGGAGCCTGCTCAGAACCAGGACCTTACTATCCATCACCCACGCCAAGATTAGTGGTTTAGAGGAGCCAGCTAAGTGGTCACCATATTTCCAATTGATTTACCCTATGACCCATCATATATATTTTTTTCATTGGTATTTCACTTTGAGGAATGTACCCTTATGGCAAATGCTCCATGATTAATTCTATTGTGTAAGACCCAAGAGAGATCTCCCTTGCGCCCTTTTCAGTTCATGTTACCTTGTCTTTATTGGTTAAAATATCATTTGGGTATTAGGGGTATACTTGATGGTATAACTTCATTGATTAAATTTTTATTCTAAGTGATTAAATGTCCAGGCTTTGAGATATTGTTGGCTTTTATTAGAGGAACCCAAGGGCTATTATACAGAGAACCCACGATAGTCAGGCCGTGTGCTAATACCTCCTTATGTAACTGGGCAATTTTGGTGCACGTTAAATACTTTCTTGTTAGTTCCTTTTCCGTCAGATTTTGAGCTAATATCTGTGCAATTAAATACATGAATAATATCGAAAGGGAGGAACATTAGTTCCCTACAAAAGTCCCAGTAGAATTGAAACCTAACAGTAACCTAACCACAAATTGTGACAACAATCAAAATTAATTTAGCTCAGTAGTACCTAGTGCATAGGTAATCTTGCCTACATCATACAATGGCATTAATGTATTGTTGGTTGCATAACGGATTCTCTTGTGTCAAACTACAAAGCTTTACCTATATCAAAATAACGAATTCACAAACTGTACGTTTAACATTAAATTAAACAATAAATAGGAAATCATCAGAATGGCTTGATTTTATTCATGAAATAATCTGAACAAATACATCTTGTGCTATTGATGATTATCGAAAATTCCTTCTCTTTTTCGAAACAAATCATGTTGCTTGGAAACTACAGAGCGCACAGCGCCCAAAATCGAAGGAATTTTTGTTTCGATAATCATCAATACACTTGTTGTATTACATGCGAAAAGTCTGTTGATTTATTCCAAACGAAACTGAGTTGCTCGAGTCCGCAGGACGAATGGTGTTTCTTGTATTGAATATAATAACAATAATCACAAACATTGTTGGTATTTCATTTCTATGAACGAAAGCGTGAACTGTTGCACGAATAGCTTGTTACTCAGCTTCATCCAATCAAATCCAATACTAGCAGAAGTATCCCTTTGTACTGTAACAGAGCGCTTTCAGCCTGCATCTCAGCGACAACTTTCTACATGGTTGATTATGAAAAGCTACCTCAGCTGCTGCAAACTTAACACTGAGTTTCTGTGTTTTCCTGTTTTATATGTCTGATAAACACACTTGTTTACCGGAATGACTCTTTCTGGCATGGCGCTATATGCACTCATGCAGATTGCAAGGCCTGGTAAATGTTTTTCTGTCATGATTTTTCAAATTTCAATGTATTCAGAAGTTGAATTTGTGAACTGAATTGTTGATCACAATTTATCACCATCATTTTTCAAAATAGTAATGTCGGATTAGGTGGCTAGTGAACCGCAGCGGCTGACTATGAAAACTGCCAAGAGTTAATGAGAACCATTATCCTCCTTGATTAACAAAACTCACAGTAAATATAATATATAAATAAGACTTTAACATTCGATATCGTCAACTTTGGATTTTATTTCACTGTTTTTACACATCCGTTCGGTCAACTAACCACTTCAATTTTTGCGATATCGTAATATTTACATTTATCAACTTGCCTCGCTTCAAGACCAATGAGAAGCGATGAAAACCTTTCCTAGCTCTTCAACGCTGTATTATTTACTGAAATGGACTATAGTTTTCATATGTTGATAATGATTCCAAAATATTCGGTCTGTAGCATCGAAATTGCTGCAGTGGTGCTGCCTCTCCTGGAATAGAATAGATACATTATTTCTTTACCTAGAATGAAATGATGGGTTGATCGGATGTTAGGGTGCAACTTCATTAAATAATCCATGATTGTTTCAATAACTGGGTCGATGGTTGAGTGCGTTGAGGCGCTGGCCTTTGGGCCCAGAGGGTCCGAGTTCGAATCCCAGCGCGGCTATTGTTTATTTCTGTAGCATCGGTTAGCTGGAGGAGATAGGTGACCAACTGAACATTCTTGCTACCTAGATTTCAATCCTTCGGACTCTCAACGATAACCAGCCGAGTAGTGCTTCGGATGACACTTAATAAGATAAGGTCCCCGTCTTCCATACTCAAACAAGTCTCAATGATACTTCGAGGGTTGCTTTGCAACTAAGTTGGCGGTAAAATGAAACTTTTTCCATTTTGGTTGTGTAATGAAGTCATTGTGCAACGCAAATGCGTGTCGAAATGGCCTCTACTTCGATACGCATTTTTTATTATTCGGAGATTGGTACAATCGAATTGTCAAATGAATGTCAGAAGATTTGGTGATATTAGCAGTGAAAAACTCAATGTTTTAATTTGTAAATTTCAATTCAGAGTGTAATTTGATTTAAATTGACCAATAAAAACAATAACAACATTGAATTTTTCACCGCTGGTAATGCAATAATCAAAATCGCTCAACTGTAAACTGGGCTTTACGCTTGTGCGTCAGATTTTAATTATTTCAATGTCATCATTGTTACCAATCGAAGATGTTTCTGTTATTTATCGATATTAAATCCATCTTTTTCTTCAAATCAATTCAAAATAGAAAAAATTGCATGTAACACACGTTTTATAAGACACGTTGTCGCACTTGTTCACTTGGAGCACTCCTTGCTTCGCTCGTCGTACTCCAAACAACGCGTGCGACAAAATAGCGTCTTATAAAACTTGTATCATAATATACTATTCAAACACACTTTTTTCTGAAAAGTGAAGGATAGGTGAAGAGAAAGAACTTTTCAGAAATACCATTTTCATGAAAATAATTTGCACCACCAATATGAAGTCAATATTGAAAAATTCATGAATTATAGACAATATAATATTAATATTTTCAGAGAGGGTTAAAAAAGTTACTCGAAAGAGTTGTTTAAAATTCGACTTCGAAATTCGATTATTCGCACTTCAGGATTCTACACTTCAACTGTTTCTAATTATTGATGAAACATCTTGTATATATAGTGAAGTTAAACCTCGCGCCCCTTTAGATCTTCAACTCTTATTTGCCATCAGTGTTGTTCTTGCTGTTACGTTCGTAACAGAACTGTTACTATTTCGCGAAGGTTGTTACGTTTTTACGTTTTGCTACATATCTATTACTATTTGCTGTTACATTCAGAATTTTATAATTCTTTGTTCTTCAAGTAAGACAAGGAATATGAATCGCTGATAAGACGATGAATACCGTGATTTGTGATGTCTGAATCACTATTTGATGATCATTGTTTTTCTTTCAAGCCAAGTTCATCTTTGGTGCAACAAAAATGCAGAAAACACACTAAATTGAAAAGATGCCATTATTATAATATTGTTTTTAAATTTTGAGAATATAAGATAACGGTAAGAGATAGAGGGTTGGTTAAATGGGGTCAAAGTGGGGCAAAGTAGCGTTTTGCAGAGGTTGATAATATGGATGAAGAAAATCTGACCTAGCTTCTTCAGTTCTGGAGTTATACTGGGAAAATCGAAAATTTCGAAATTTTTCTTTTGCCTATATCTTTTTATTTTAAGAAGATTTTTTTTTTAATTTTGCCACTTTGCCATAGCAATTTTTTGTAGCCTTTCCAAATATCTGAATAAAAGTTATATACAGGGTATCGTATAAATTGGTCCTGTATTTTTTATTGCATTTTTTTGAATGCCAATAGTCATGTTTTATATTGACATAGTATTTTCATCTGAATTACAAGAGTTTTGGAAATATTGAACTATTGCCAGTAAAATTTCATTATTTTTTAAAATTTTTCCTGTATAACTCCAGAACTGAAGAAGCTAGGTCAGATTTTTTTTCATCCATATAATTAATCTCTGAAATACGCTACTTTGCGTCAACCAACCCTCTGTCTCTTACCGTTATCGAAATTTACAAGCTTTTTTTTATTCATGCCTGAATATTGCTTCATTTCTGGAATTTATCCGTGAGGAGCATCACGTCATCACGTCTGACCTTGACAAATGACAGTTGACACTCTCATCCATTACCTTTTGTTGAAATCTGTTACCTTTTTCGAACAAAATTTATTACAAAAAATTTTGGCACAGGAACAACACTGCTTGCGATGCTTGGTGTCTTCCTGTTGATTTAATTTCTATGTCGTTTTCAGTACCTCAACCGCTACCACGATGTTATAATCATTTTTGCACGACCGGGCGTAAAATGGCACTTTATTACCCGGTAGTATGGGCGTAAAATAGCACTTTACCGCCCTCGGACTACTTTACCGCCTGCCGGGTGAAAAATGGCACCTTCCGCCCGCTGGACAATAAATTATCAATTATTCGCATCCTAAGCTGCTTTACTGATTTCTGGTGGAGTACAATTCACACTTTCTTCGTCACTGGAATGCATTTCGTAATGACTATTGACAGCAAATATGGTTACTAGCCTATTTATTCACCCACAAGTCTGGAAAATGAGCAAATTGTAAACCCTTGATAACTCCCTTATTATAGGAGACAGAGAAAAAGTAAAAACACTCTCATGTAATGCTTTCTCGAGAGGAACATCATGGGCGTAGCAAAAATTATGTTAAAGGAATTCAAGAGGTATTAAGAACCGTTTTATTTCTATCATGCTTGAGAGGTGAAGAGGTATTTACAATAAAATATACTGGTCGCGCATAAAATGTTGTATGTATTTCGGGCGTAACTTGCTTTTATGGAACACGGCGTTTTAATAGCCCTCGCTCAGGCTATTACTTACCCGCTACGGTTCATAAAAGCCTATTTTACGCCCTTGATACATAAATAACTATTATAGAAACCCTGTTTTTTCACTACGAAATATTTATATGCATGCACTCTGACGAATTATTGAACTTATATTACGCCAAGACATGCATTCAATGAAAAATTCTCCTTTGGACGACAATGAAGTAATTCTTAGCAAATATCTTCAAAACGACGCATTTCGAACTTACCATTTCAACCTTCTTCAGAAAAAACAATTTCAAATGTTTGAAAAAGCGAGACTTCAATTGGGGATTTAAAATTTAAAGCACCTTGTTCCTATTTCACCATTTGGCAACATCGACTGCATATTCCATAAATAATAAAGGACAACAAATCCATTACGTTGATTAAGTGAATTAAGATAGCCATATTTTGATCAGAGGTTAGAACACATAACTTATACATATATCTAATGATAACTATATAGGTAACATGGATACCAGAGCTGAAGCCAAAAAATAAAACAAATGACAGTCTGCGGGACCAATCGCGACTATGCGCATGCGCAAGTTTGAATTAAGAATCGACATGCGTTTTCATCATGGAGGAAAGTAGCTTTCTAGTGAGCGACAAACGTATGATAATCATTAAAAATCAATCAAATGTGTCACGTAACCTTCAATTCGATGTTTTCATTTTATCATGACATATATTTTTCAGATATTCATTCATCGATGAATTGTTGGACGATTTAGGATAATAGTTGATGATAGATGCAGAAATGGATGTGATGAAAATTAAATTATAAATCACATATCAAAACTCAAAAATAAATGTTCTCCTGGCCCTGATAAACTAGAAGCAAAAACTATCAAAATCATACACGAATACATTATTAGTCCACTTATACATATTATAAACCTAAGCCTTTCAAGTGGAAAAATTCCAGAAGAATGGAAAGATTCAATAATAACCCCCATTTATAAGTCTGGCAACCACAATCAGATAAGCAATTACAGGCCAATATCAGTAATCAATAACTTTTCAAAAATATTCGAACAGGTAATTAAAAAATGATTAACAGAATTCCTTTGCAAACATAAAATCATAACCAATAAACAATATGGGTTTATACAAAATTCTAATACCGAAAACGCTATAATGGATTTTTTGAAAGACACAGTCAGAGCCTTGGATGATTCGTCAAAATGCGCATCAGTTTTTCTGGATCTTGCCAAGGCTTTTGACACAGTCTTACATGATATTTTACTAACCAAACTAGGTAACTATGGTATCCGTGGACTACCATTAGACTTAATAGGAAACTATTTGAAAAATAGAACACAAAGAGTAAAAATCGGAAATGTTGTCAGTTCAAAATCTATAATTAAAATGGGTGTACCACAAGGAACGGTACTGGGGCCAATATAGTTTTTTTTTTTTTAATTTATTGCTTCAAAAAACAAAAAGTTTCACAGCAAGGGTTTGGTACTATAGTACCTATGTATAAATAAATGAAATATTATAGATAAATAATACATTGTATACATGAATAATATTGCTAAAATACATGGAATTGAAGGGCGCCTTATCTGTTACGCTGACGATACAGCTTTAATACTCACCGGTAAAAATTGGCAAGATGTTAAGCAAAAAGCTGAAAATAGTCTTACAAAAATTCAATTATGGTTACATGAATAAGCTCACCCTTAATATCGAAAAAACCAAATTTATAACTTTCACACCCACAATAATTACCCAACCGAACAACTATATTTTTAAAATGCATCATACTAAAAATAACATCAATAAAATATTTGGGAGTCTTCTTAGACCAACACATACGATGGACAGACCATATATCCCACGTAAACAAACGGCTGAGAGCCCTAATGTACAATTTCTATACTCTGAGAGACATCCTCTCTAGAAAATCTCTAATTATATTTCACATTTGGTTTCCAATATATATTACACACTGTAGTACATCCTTGTACGCTTTTGTGCCAACAACGTTTAAAGGTCTTTTTCCCGCCCTGTATATACCTGTCCACCACTCACACGCCCACTCGCAGTTATATTCAGTATCCATTGTTGCGCGAAAGTGTAAACAACCTTTTTGAGAGTGAAAGTGACAATGCCGAAACGAAAATTAGAAAAACAGAAGCCCAACTACAAGAAAAAACTGAGGAAATTAGCTAGTTTGCTGGAAAACATGTCATCGAGCTCGAGCAGTAAGTTACATTTTTTTTATAGGATAAATAGCATATTGATGAAGGGGAGACGCTTCGATCCGACTTAATGTGGATCGTGTAAGAAAACGTTCCGATTGTGACTCAATGTGACATAGAATGTTACGGGCCCCTTCATCACCGTCATCATCATCGTCAAGTTTCAATGGGGTACGCTTCAATCCTACTATATGTGGATTTTGTAAGAAAACATTCTTACTGTGACTTAATGTGACATAGAATGTTACGTGCCCCATCATTATCAGCACATCAAATTTGATTGAAATTAATAAGTCACCGATGATTCACTTTATCGAATCGGTGACTCGAACAATGCGTTGTTTTTTACCAAACGGGATCGTTTGGGTTTTTTGTCTCGAAAGGCCAAGCAGAAACGGAATGATAGAAAGCGTTTTTTGTCATACTTAATGTTGACTTTATGCACGAGACTTTCTAATACAGGGTGATTCTTATTATTCATGAATTACAGGCGATTCAGAACGGGATGCTAGTGTTTCCGAATCTGAACTTTCCGAATCGGGACCAGAGAGGGCACCTTCGCCGGCGCCACCACCCGTTCAAGAACCCCAATTGAATGAACAAGTGGAGGGACCACAACAAGCAAACTTATCGGATATTCTCGGGATAAATCCAGACAAACCAGATGTCTTAGGGCCCCCTTTACATGAAGAAGTTCTGAACAGATGGACTTCTTATCTCACAAAAGGAACAGAAAAGGAATCAATCAAATAGTTAGCTGATAAATACAAACTGCCTTCGAATTGTGACGTGCTACAAGCCCCGACGGTCAATCCAGAAGTGTTGGCTCTATTGTCCGAGAGCCAGAAGAAATCTGATGCATACTTGCATAAGGTCCAAACTACCTTATGTACAGGATTATGCGCCTTAGGGGAAATTATTAATCACCACCTTCAAAATCCAATACCCGACAATCACACCAAAACTTTGGCGGATGCGGCGAAACTCGTTGCAAACGGAATACACGATCTGAGCAGGCACAGAAGATATACCATTTCACCAGCCCTGGCTTTATCAGCAAGAAAAGTAGCGGATAAGCTTCCTATAGACACGCTCCTTTTCGGGTCGAATTTCCAAGAAAAATGCAAAACAGCCAAAGAAGTGGAAAAGAGCAGCCGCGATTTGAAGGCGTTCCAAAGAATAACACAGGTTTCTTTAAACTACCAGCGCCAGAACTACAAACAACGAAAGAGGCCCGTAGCAACCACAGCACCATCTACCAGCAGACAGAAACCGACACCGAGGTCGGCGTCGTCGAAATGGAAGAAATTCCAAACATCGAAAGAGGACAATCACCGACGTCGTCGAGAGTAGCAGAAATGCCGGAGGTAGGTTACCTTGGAGGTAGACTACAGTTTTTTCTACCACAGTGGTCAAACCTAACAAAAAACCGTTACATTTTGAATTGTATAAAAGGTTTCGAGCTACCTCTCCACCATTATCCAAAACAAAGAACTCTCCCTTACCAAAAACAATTTTCAGCAAATGAAAAGAAAGTCATTGACTACGAAATTAGCGATTTGCTAAACAAGGGGGCTATAAAACGATGTTACCACGCTAAGCATCAATTTTTATCAACATTTTTTCTCAGGAAAAAATCCAATGGATCCTTCAGATTCATATTAAACCTGAAACAGTTGAATGAGAACCTTCTCGCCCCTCATTTCAAGCTAGAGGATCACAGAGTTGTCCAAAATCTACTGTTCAAAAATTGTTACATGTCAACTATCGACCTGAAGGATGCATATTTTTTAGTCAACATTTCGGAAAAGCATAGAAAATATTTAAGATTCAGTTATCGTAAGAAATTGTTTGAATTCACTTGCCTTCCTTTCGGCCTTAATTTAGCTCCATTTGTTTTTACAAAAATCATGAAACCTTTTGTTCAAAAGTTGAGGTCGGAGAACATCTTATGTGTAATTTATCTGGATGACATATTAATCATTGGCAAAACGTTTGACGAATGTTCAAAAAATGTCAAAGTAGCACAAAATTTGTTAATAAGCTTAGGTTTCATCATCAACAATGAGAAATGTCAGATTATACCATCTCAAAGAGTTAGATATCTTGGTTTTGTTTTCAATTCGGAAAAAATGACGATGTCCCTACCAGAAGAGAAAGAACAAAAAATTATAACTCTTATAAAAAAAATCAGATCAAAAACGAGTTGTCAAATCAGAGAATTTTCTCAATTCACAGGGACACTAATATCGGCATGCCCATGCCTCACGTATGGTTGGCTCCATACCAAAAAATTTGAGAGAGCTAAATATTTAGCCCTCAAAAAGGAAGGGGGTAACTACGATGGGCAAATGCACATTGATCCCAATTTGCTATCATCGGACTTTGATTGGTGGATTGACAATATACAAGGTGAAAAAAATATAAAAAAAGAAAAATACAACATTGAATTATTTACTGATGCATCCACCACTGGTTGGGGAGCATTTGCGAACGGAGAAAGTACCCATGGGTTCTGGACACGTGAACAAAAAAATTTTCACATTAATATTCTAGAATTACTTGCTGCCTTTTATGGCCTGAAATGCTTTGCCAATGATGAAAAAGAATGTTACATACTCCTGAGACTCGACAATACAACGGCTGTTTCATACATCAACCGTATGGGAGGTGTTAAGTACAAACAATTGAATAATATAGCTTTCGATATATGGAACTGGTGCGAAAAAAGGAAAATCATATTGTTCGCCTCGTATATTAACTCTCATGCCAATATAGAAGCGGACAGAGAATCTAGAAAAATTTTCGATGACACAGAATATAGCCTCAACCAGGAAGCATTCGACGAAATCTGCGAAAAACTTGGAAAACCAAAAATGGATTTATTTGCATCAAAGATTAATGCTAAGTGTGAAAAATATGCTTCTTGGCAGAGAGATCCCGACTCATTGGTCATTGATGCATTCACAATCTCATGGAATATGTTTTTTTATGCTTTTCCACCTTTTTCGTTGATCCCACGAATATTAAGTAAAATTATTTCGGAGAAAGCTTCAGGAATAGTGGTGGTACCGTTTTGGCCAACTCAACCGTGGTACCCTATGTTTAAAAAACTGCTTGTCTCTGACATTTTGTACTTTAAACCTTCTAGAAAACTATTACTCTCTCCTTCTAGGCAGCCGCATCCTCTGAACTCGACCCTTACCCTGGCTGCAGGGAAGTTATGCGGCAAGCTTTTAGACTGAAAAATGCTCCAGAATCCAGCATACCAACTATAATTGCATCTCTAAGCGAAAATACACAAAAACAATATAGTACAACTTTTTCGAAATGGTGGAATTTTTGCAAAGTCAGGGGCTTGAATAAATTCCAGCCCAAACCTAACGAAGTGTTGGAATTCTTACAACGAGAGTTTCAACAAGGTGCTTCGTACACCTCAGTCAACACATATCGCTCGTCCCTAGCTTTACTATTTCACTTCACAGAAGAAGAGGAAAAGCTCATTAGAAGGTTCTTGAAAGGGGTTTTTAAAATAAAACCAGTTTTTCCGAAATATTCCTTTACATGGGATCCTATCAAAGTTTTAAATCACCTATCGGAAATGCACCCCCTATCATCTTTGTCTATGAAAGACTTGACATTGAAACTGACTATGCTACTTTCCCTCACTTCTGCTCAAAGGGTTCAAACACTGACAAAAATAAAAATCACAGATATGCATGTAGAGAAGGGAGTTAAAATCGAAATCTTAGTATCTAGCTTGATCAAAACATCTGCTCCAAAAAGGGAACAACCTTCACTAATTTTACCATTTTTCAAGGCAAGACCCGACTTATGTGTAGCGTCTACGTTACTACAGTACCTAGAAATGACTAAATCATTTAGAACAGGTAAATTGAATACAGAACTCCTCTTAACATATAGCAAGCCAATCCATCCTGCCACAACTCAGACAGTGAGCAGGTGGATTAAAACTGTTTTGAAGGATAGTGGTATCGACACTGGAGTGTTCACTAGTCATTCGACTAGACATGCGTCCACCTCCGCTGCGGCAAGAGCTGGACTCAACATCGAAACCATAAGGAAGGCTGCAGGCTGGACGGAAAAATCGAATGTTTTCCAAAAATTCTACAACAAATGTATCATTCCACAACCCCAAGATTTTGCAAATCGAATATTATCCTTAACTGAGTGAAAAATATTTATGATTGTCACTAAAAATATGCTTTAAATTTAAGAAACTATGCAGTATGAATTATACCAACTGTTTTGTTATATATTAGTTAATGCCGTTAATTGAGTTTTATTGTAAATTTCCCATTTATATACATATAATAATCTGTTTTGGGAAGGATAGGTGGTGGGTGGTCCTATAGTTTAATTGTTTTTTTTATGGTTCTGTGAATAAAGAATCATGACTCGTATTGTGTACACTTTCTGTTATATCGTTTTCTCTCAACATCTACAGTGTGTAATATATATTTAAAACCAAATGTGAAATATAATTAATGGATTAAACGACTTACCTGAAGGAAGTTCAATCCAAATTATATGAACATTTGGTTTCCAATATATATATATAACCAACCCACCCTCCACTGTTACAGATTTGTCTCAATTCCCCTAGAACGATCTAACCACAACTTTACAGATACTGAATATAACTGCGAGTGGGCGTGTGAGTGGTGGACAGGTATATACAGGGCGGGAAAAAGACCTTTAAACGTTGTTGGCACAAAAGCGTACAAGGATGTACTACAGTGTGTAATATATATTGGAAACCAAATGTTCATATAATTTGGATTGAACTTCCTTCAGGTAAGTCGTTTAATCCATTAATTATGCTATATAATACTCTAGTCGAATCAATATTGGTATATTGCATTACAATATGGGGTGGAGCCTTCGATACAACCCTTAACATACTTCAAACTACACAAAACACACTTCTGAAAATCACATTAAAGAGAAACAGGCGTTATTCTACGCAAATGCTGTATGAAGAAACAAACATACTAAATATTAAACTATTATACTCTCTTCCATGTTTGAAAAGGATGCACAAAACAGAACACAATTACAATCAGAAAAACTCTCGAATAACAAGATCCACTACAAATATGGACCTCAATATTGAATTCTTCAGAAAATCAATTACAAAAAGATCATTCTTTTTTTATGGACCTAAATTTTACAATTCATTACCAGTAAATATCAAAACAATCTCAAATACTGAAAAATTCAAAGCTGAAACAAAAAATTTTATTCGTAATACTCCTAATATGTTTTACGACATTTTAAAGCTATAATAAAATGTATATACGTATTTATTAATATACACTGAGTATAAATAATGGACATGATTATTATGAACCTTATATAGAAACTAACTAGCCCGCCACACAGGGGTCGACTGCTCCTTTCGTGAATACCCTGGAAAATACATATACATGTAGACATTTGTCATTTATCATTGTATTAATTACCCACAATAAACATTTTGTACATTGGCGTAGGAAAATCCTATGATGGAGTATAAAAGCAAGACAGGCAACCTTGCCTAGGCTAGAATACTCGATTCATGGGTTTTCCTTATTATTACTACGACATTGTATTTACAAAATTGTACTTTCTTATGAAAAATAAACTTATTATTAATATTATTATTATTATCTACAAAGCGATACTTGCGATTTGCTGAGAAACCTGTCATGATAAAGTCATCGGAACAAGATTCGTGGGCTAATTTTTGATCAATCACTGTTATCACTCACTAATCACTTCTGTAAACAATCAGTTAGTACATTAATAACTATATTAACGCTCTTTTACATAATTTGAGTCAACAAACATACCTAACCTATGAAATTCTGAAAACGTCAAAGGATTTCAACTCGTCAAAACCCGCGCTTGCGCACAATTCATCATTAGCAAGCCAGACAGTCTTTTGTTTTTCCAAAACTGGCTTCATTTCCGCGTGAAGAGAAGAATAGGTGTTATCCATATAGTTGTTATTATATATATGAACTTATACTACCAATAAGTTCTGTGGGTTAGGTGCCATTCTGCTTATTTCTGTTCCATGCTCCTCAAAAGATATGCTATTCAGTTTTGGAGGTTATGTTTATGTTTGACTTTTGGATGGACTGGTGTTTTTGTTGGACTGAAATTCATGTTTTGACTGATTATTTTTTTTATATTAGCAGTTTGATTCCTGAATTGTGCTTTGACAACAAGTGTACATGATGAAAGTGTTGCCAAATGTGAGTTGTTATTCTTCTAGCCTACTAGGCGCTGTTGCCAATTTGTGAAGTAGAAACACAGCGATTTACAATTTGAAACCCATATTTGAAAAATTAATTTAGATAGTTTCCGCAAGAATTAGAAAAATTCATGAATGAATCTCGTAGTTATAATAAGTTTATACTTGCATTTTCTGTAATAAACCGAATTGAGGAATATTCCCCATTGCATGTCGAGATTGTGGATGAAATTAACCTCAAACCGGCAAACGTAACCGAATAGAGATATAATGCATGTTAATTTCATTGATATTATCAATTTTCCAATTGCCTCACAACTTCTCTTATATGAAGTGCGCGTGCCTGGAACAATGGAATGAATTGCTGAATGAGATCACTGTTTCGTGACCATTTCTATAAGTAGTAGGTATACAATGTTATTCCGAAGCAAACAAGATTTCCATTCCAATTCTTTCAGTGCCATTTTCTGTGATTAATCGAAATGTCAATATACCTGTAGGATATGTAGGATATGCATCCACCCCGTATACGCTGACAGTATCACTTAGTGGCTCAATCGGGTGACTCAGTGATACGATGAATCAAGGGATGTTACGTGAAGAAGTTGGGCTGAGAGTCAGTTACCGTTTAGACGTTGTATTAGAAGGATGAGAGAATAAAAGTGTGTATATAATTATTGTTTCGAAGT
Source organism: Chrysomela aeneicollis (assembly GCA_029955515.1). Taxonomy (NCBI): domain Eukaryota; kingdom Metazoa; phylum Arthropoda; class Insecta; order Coleoptera; family Chrysomelidae; genus Chrysomela; species Chrysomela aeneicollis. The sequence continues at coordinate 7,498,091 of JARUHQ010000016.1, read as the reverse complement.
ATGTATTTCTAACAAAGACAGCGGTGGGATATTGAATCCATCAGTTTCCTTAGTGGTAATGTAAATGTTCCACAAGATTTTCGAAGCGAAAATGAGTAACCAAAGGAATGTCGAAGTTGAAATTGAATAAGGTAACTCATGGTGAAAGTCATCAGTTATAAAAAGCTTATTATTTCGGACCTGAAATGGACCTCGAGGACCTTTGAGGAAAGGGAGTATTGGTTTAAGGTGTCAGTTGTTAGTGGTCCTTGTGAACTGTGTGGCGAAGGTGAAGGATTCTTATTCGCAAGCATATTGGTGAACGTCACCGGTATAAGAGCGAAAGTCGCTATGCAAATGGGTGAAAGTCAGCACGAAATAAGAGCGAAAGTCGCTATGTAAATGGGTGAAAGTCACCATGAAATAAGAGCGAAAGTCGCTATGTAAGTGGGTGAAAGTCACCATGAAATAAGAGCGAAAGTCGCTATATAAATGGGTGAAAGTCACCATGAAATAAGAGCGAAAGTCGCTATGTAAGTGGGTGAAAGTCACCATGAAATAAGAGCGAAAGTCGCTATGTAAATGGGTGAAAGTCACCATGAAAATGTGCGAAAGTCGCACGTATCCGCATCATGTTATAAGGACGATATAGAGTCTGAGGACAGACTAACCCCAGGATGGCCGAATGTAGGATATGTAGGATATGGTAGAATATGCATCCACCCTGTATATTCTGACAATATCACTTAGTGGCTCATTCGGGTGACTCAGTGATACGATGAATCAAGGGATGTGACGTGAATAAGTTGGGCTGAGAGTCAGTTACCGTTTAGACGTTGTATTAGAAGGATGAGAGAATAAAAGTGTGTATATAATTATTGTTTCGAAGTATGTATTTCTAACATACCTGAATATCAATCATATACCGATTATCTGAATTTGATGATATTTTGTGTATTCCAGTAGGAAACTATTCCAATGACGAGTTTCACAATAATTCTCGTGATCTATCTCTGTGATATTTTCATACTGAAATTCAATTGATATGTTGTCTATCGCTTCCTCCATAGATTGAATACTCCCCTAATCTATGCTTCCTCTATTTTTCATAACAAACGCGACAATTAAATATATTATTTTAGACCAGAGTAGTACTTCAGAAATTCGATCTAGAAACCGTTACTTCATCATGAATTCATCATATATATAATTACTGGATTTAGTGAAATATACTGAATCCTACAGGTTGATATAATATAAACTATTATACAGGGTTATTCATGTCAAACGACACGGATATTCATATAACGGCAAAACTTTGATGAAGGCTATATTTATAAATAATTTCGAATTATACAGGATGTCCCAAAAATTGTGACATTTTATGGCATTCGCAAATTCTCCCTGAGGAGCTGATTTGGTCAATCTATCACACTTTGGGCTCAGAGGTAATGATTATAGAGATACAGGGTGGTAAAACATTCAGATTCTTCAACTCGAGACATTTTTTGTATCGAAACTAATTATTATACCAAAACAACGGCTATTATTTTCCTTGATTGAAGTAAACTGATTGGTTAAGAATTCTGAAGTGGCAAAAACTTCAAGAATGTTACTTGTTGCCACAAATGAATAGTTTGACTTGAATAGCACTGTATTTGAAATTAATTATTATTTGGGATTCGTTTGTTATGGAAAAAGTTACAATGATACCAGTTTATAACGTTTACTGAACCATTCATTTATTTTTCACCACCCATAATAATTATTATGCCCCTTTCCTCATTTTCTTGTTTTTTCTTTCCGTCAATTTTTCAATCATGTTTTCAAGTGAATGAAGAAACTAAACCATAATAAATGAAAAATGTGGAAAAATTTCTGTGTAAAAGTTTTCCATTATTTTTACTATCAGTTATCTATGTTTCATATTGTACCTTTATCTGCTTTCGAGTCTTCAGAATATCATCATATATAATTCCTCTCAGTTGTTTAACAGGTTGATGAATTCGAGTCGAATAATTCATTTCAGTAGTTCTTTACAAACAAAATCTCACCAATAAAGATAAATGTACAAAAATATCTGAATTCCATAAAATTTGACTAAATTTCCTGAATTTACGATCTCCAACCACGAATGCTACAACATTGCTACCAATTCTTTGTTGCAGCCGATCATAGTCACATATTCCGCCCACCATCTTGGAGCCGCCATTTTGAATTTTTCAATTTTGACAGAAAATTACAAACTCCAAACCCGGAAACCTCAATAACATACCAATTTGGAATCGGACCATAGGTAATCACAAAACCCGTACGCCATCTTCGAGCAACCATTTTATTTTTTCCTCTAACAAAAATTTCATGAATGCTTTGTCACATGAGTAAAGAACACCTATCAAATTTCTGCTCAATTGAATGTCGGCAAGTGCTTGAAACATGGATTAAAATTTTTTAAGCGAAATGATAGAATGGCATAAGAACGGAGCAAATGGAATGAAGCTTGTGAAAATTTTGACAAGAAGCTTATGAAAATAAAAGCTACCAAAGCAATTAAGAAGCCTCTGCGAGGAAGAAATGTTATCAAAATAAATATGGAAATAGCAAGAATAATCGAGAGGGGATCTAATAACCTGGTAGAATTCAATGCACACATAAAAACAAATTCTCAAATGAAAACGCTATATTCGTTCAACGTCCAATTCTTGTTTTAAGAAAGCGCATTCTTCTTCTGAAATAATTTATTTGAAATGAATTTATTGAATATGTCAATTGTAGAAAATTATTTCACTGAAATATTCATTTGGTATAACAAAATGTTCTCAATTCAAGAAATTCAAAGTATCCAGAAAAAATAATGAAGATCTTGAAAAATATATCATGCGGAATGTCTTCTTTCAAAATAACATATGTAGCAATTTCTTCAATAACGAGATTGACAAGACAATTAATCTCTGAATAAGTAAATCTCTGAGAAAGTTTCTTTGCATTGACCATAACATTTTCTTGAATATAATTATTGCGATCACTTCGAGCCGAGAATGTTGCCAAACGGTGTGAGTGTGTTGTTTCGGTGCTCTTGTCGTGCATCCATCATTGTTCAACCAGTTCAACCTATTTTATTGGCATAGAAATATTGGCTTACCATGAAAAAAAACTAAGGTCTTGGGAGATATCTGAGGATATAATTACCACTTTTTGAGGTAACTTACATGACTATATCTTATCGACGTTCATTCTTGGGTAGGTATTATTGTGTATCCAATCAATTAACGTAGCTATATCATCTCGAAAACTTATAATTCGTGAAAAACTTGAATAACCAGGATCGGCATAGTGAGTGAAAATTGGGATTAGGTACCTATGTGCGGATGAACGTTTAAATTTGTTCAAACACTGATTGAACAGTGGAAAAGAGCTTCTTGAACTTGTAGACATCTTGTGGAGATGTGAATGATATATTTTATTATTTTCAGTCGTTTGAAACCAGAGGAATACAACTTTTTTGCGAGGTAAACTGGTGGACAAGTTCAGAAATAATCTCTACGAATAGGGGGAAAGGTTGTCAAGAAGAAGGTCTGCAAGTGATGATGTGATTGATGAGAGCCCCAATAAGAGAACGGAAGTTGAGGATGATTCTCATTTCAAGAAATCGATATAATTCCTCTAATTTGATAAAATTCTTGATACAAAACAATCTACAGCTAAAACTGAAAATCTGATTCTTTTTGTTCAAGAAAAATGCGAGTCATTGAGAGATTATGATTGTCTTGATTTGAATATATTGTGTTATCAATCTGAAATATTGTATTATTCTCACGAAGAACTCCATTCATTTACGATTCAAGAAATCTATAACATTGGTATAAGTGTATATAGTTGGAAACATAATAGTCTTGAAATGAGCAGACATTTATTCCAGTATATATAAACAAGCCATACTCTTGAATCAAAGCATATCAAATCAAATTAAGTAATTCTTTTTATGTGTGTGCAAACAAAATACAAGCATGTCTAGAAAAGCCGATCTCACTGTGCCCAACATAATTCAGTCAGGAGTAACCATACCATTGAAGTCATCCATTTCGGTGCTTGGAGTTACTATCAGCAACAACCTTTCTTGGGTAAATCACGTGAGATCCATTGCCGAAAGTGCATCCCAAAAACTTGGTTTTCTGTTTCGATCCAAGATGTATTTCACTCCCAGTCAGCTGCTTTATGATCTATTAGGCACAGATCCGACCTGTCCTGGAATACTATTCCCATATTCGGAGTGCGGCACCTAAACATATCCTGAAACTATTGGATACTGTCCAAAAAAGGGCAATTCGTCTTGTCGGTGATGCCTCGCTCACTTCTATTTTTCACACTACTCAACAGATATACATTTAATTATAGAGAAGGATCAATAGGTACATAAACTATTCAAAATATAACAACTAAGATAAACAATACATAAAAATGCGATATACTAAGGAATGTTATGAAAGAATCAACTTTTTTATGGATGCCACATTGCAGGAGAATATATCTAGCTGATGCGATACATGCTCGTCATGTATCGTGCACATAGTATGTAAAGGGGAGAATTTCATCAGATTCAAGCGTGGTATAGGTAGATGAAAGGAAATATTATGCCTGCTTGTAATCCTAGGAATGTGAAAATCAAACATATGGAGAATACTTGCACCATCAGTATATCCGTGAAGTATTTTCCATAGAAATATCTGTTGTGCAATCATTCTGCGATTTTCCAACGATCTGACATCAAACCCTTGAATGAGTTCATTATGGGGGTATGGGTATGGGTAAACCCCATCTTCCTTGAAACCAAGAAATTTCAGAAATCTCCTCTGTACTCGTTCCAATGTTTCTATATGATTATCATGATGTGGAGACCAAACTACAGATGCATATTCTCTGGAACACCGTAGAAAAGTTGGCGATTTATTTTTATTTTATAGATATTTTCATGGGCGATGCTCTTCTGAAATATCAACAATCGTTCCTCCGTTAGCAGTCTCTTCGAGATTAACCCGTCAAGTTCAGTCTTCACACCCCTTCGTGGTCACTTTAGAGACCTGCAGAATGTCCCTTTCCAAAGACTCGTCCATCCAACGAGCATCAAGACTTTGAAACTCATTGCCTAGGGAGGTGTTCCCCGAGGCATACCATCCCCAGAAATTTAAGAAGAACACCAACTCCTACCATCTTTCCCTTGGTTCTCACGATGTTATCTGAACATAAAAACAAGACCCTATACACACATAAAAAGAATTACTTGATTTGATTTGATATGCTTTGATTCAAGAGTATGGCTTGTTTATATATACTGGAATAAATGTCTGCTCAATTCAAGACTTTTATGTTTCCAACTATATACACTCATACCAATGTTATAGATTTCTTGATTCGTAAATGAATGGAGTTCTTCGTGAGAATAATACAATATTTCAGATTGATAACACAATATATTCAAATCAAGACAATCATAATCTCTCAATGACTCGCATTTTTCTTGAACTAAAAGAATCAGATTTTCAGTTTTAGCTGTAGATTGTTTTGTATCAAGAATTTTATCAAATTAGAGGAATTATATCGATTTCTTGAAATGAGAATCATCCTCAACTTCCGTTCTCTTATTGGGGCTCTCATCAATCACATCATCACTTGCAAACCTTCTTCTTGACAACCTTTCCCCCTATTCGTAGAGATTATTTCTGAACTTGTCCACCAGTTTACCTCGCAATAAAGTTGTATTCCTCTGGTTTCAAACTACTGAAAAATATAAAATATATCATTCACAACTCCATGTAGGTACAATGTGAGAGATAATCTGACTCAACACAATGTATGGTTATTATATTTCTTCAAATCTGGGTTCACATTCTTACTACTGAATTCATTTTCCTTGGATCGAAATTAGGTAAAAAAATACCTAAGATGTCTAATACAAGTTCAAGAAGCTCTTTTCCACTGTTCAATCAGTGTTTGGACAAATTTAAACGTTCATCCGCAATTTTCACTCACTATGACGATCCTGGTTATTCAAGTTTTTCACGAATTATCAGTTTTCGAGATGATATAGCTACGTTAATTGATTGGATACACAATAATACCTACCCAAGAATGAACGTCGATAAGATATAGGCATGTAACTTACCCCTAAAAGTGGTAATTATATCCTCAGATATCTCCTAAGACCTTAGTTTTTCTTTCATGGCAAGCCAATATTTCTATGCCAATAAAATAGGTTGAACTGGTTGAACAATGATGGATGCACGACAAGAGCACCGAAACAACACACTCACACCGTTTGGCAACATTCTCGGCTCGAAGGGATCGCAATTATATTCAAGAAAATGTTATGGTCAATCCAAAGAAACTTTCTCAGAGATTCACTTATTCAGAGATTAAATGTTGAATGTTATTTTGAAAGAAGACATTCCGTGATATATTTTTCAAGAACTTAATTATTTTTTCTGGATACTTTGAATTTCTTGAATTGAGTACATTTTGTTATACCAAATGAATATTCCAGTGAAATAATTTTCTACAATTGACATATTCAATAAATTCATTTCAAATAAATTATTTCAGAAGAAGAATGCGCTTTTTCAAAACAAGAATTGGACGTTGAACAAATATATCGTTTTCATATGAGAATTTGTTTTTATGTGTGTACGCTCCATCAGCATCCGCTGCTGGTGGCAATACTGTTTTTTTGCACAAGAAGAATTCCAGTCACACCTGCTGAAATCCAGCGCACCCATGAAATGGTATTTTCAATGATTCAAGTCGAGTTATGTGGTTTCATTCGTGAACTCTCGATCGACGTGATTTTTCGCCATCTGAACAAGTACCTAATCATGTTTTGTGCCGTTAAACCTCAATCATCATCGAACATATTTCCCATTAGAGGCGAACATTATTTCAAGTGGTTGCGTGACTTCAATGCAGCGCAGTTTTTCCATAAAGAATCATCGTTATTACACCCCGTTAACTGATTATTCAGTCGAAGTTCTCAAATCCAAATCGATAATCAGGGTTTTCGAAGCGTGACACACTACTATCACTACCTTCGTGGAGGTGCAATTAGACTCATCTGAAACCTCTCAAATGTATCACAACTTGTCTTGGTACACACATGTCGAAAAGATAGGAGAGGCAGCCGCAAAAAAGTCCTCTTATTCTCCCTCACTTCGATAGAGACAGGGATAGGAAAGAGAAAGAGAGATAAGGGAGATAGAGATGTATATTCAATCTGATTCACACTTTCTTGTCGTGGAGAAAATACAATCTCTAACTCATTTGACATTATGCTCCTTTCATACATCATACATACATACATCATACATACATCATACATACATCATACATACATCATACATACATCATACATACATCATACATACATCATACATACATCATACATACATCATACATACATCATACATACATCATACATACATCATACATACATCATACATACATCATACATACATCATACATACATCATACATACATCATACATACATCATACATACATCATACATACATCATACATACATCATACATACATCATACATACATCATACATACATCATACATACATCATACATACATCATACATACATCATACATACATCATACATACATCATACATACATCATACATACATCATACATACATCATACATACATCATACATACATCATACATACATCATACATACATCATACATACATCATACATACATCATACATACATCATACATACATCATACATACATCATACATACATCATACATACATCATACATACATCATACATACATCATACATACATCATACATACATCATACATACATCATACATACATCATACATACATCATACATACATCATACATACATCATACATACATCATACATACATCATACATACATCATACATACATCATACATACATCATACATACATCATACATACATCATACATACATCATACATACATCATACATACATCATACATACATCATACATACATCATACATACATCATACATACATCATACATACATCATACATACATCATACATACATCATACATACATCATACATACATCATACATACATCATACATACATCATACATACATCATACATACATCATACATACATCATACATACATCATACATACATCATACATACATCATACATACATCATACATACATCATACATACATCATACATACATCATACATACATCATACATACATCATACATACATCATACATACATCATACATACATCATACATACATCATACATACATCATACATACATCATACATACATCATACATACATCATACATACATCATACATACATCATACATACATCATACATACATCATACATACATCATACATACATCATACATACATCCTAATTTGACCGATGTTTCCCCACTTTCAATCAATCATAAATTTTTCTTCAGGAAAATTATTGTTGTAAATGAATTCCAGGATATAATTACCTACTGTACATTCTATACAATTTATTTTTCGCCAGCAATTCACTGACCATTTGAAATTGAAAATTCACATTGAATTCTGCGCAGAGTTCTCTGTTAGCTTGACATTATCCTTCGCTCATATTCCGAACATTTCATTCACCCTGTAGTTATACTGTTCTGTACCATGACTCACAAGTTGAAAGAAATAAGAGATAAAAGTGTAAAAACTATCCCCAGATCATGATTCACATATTCATTATATTGTCTTGTGCCATCGATAACGGTCGCGTGTAATTCGGTATTTTGTGAAATTGCTAAAATGCCAAAACGATCGAGGGAAGTTTCGGATGATAGGAAAAAGGAAAAGCAGAGAAAATTTGAAAAGTTACAGAAGGAAATGGAACGAATTCAAAAGGAAATAGAATTGTACGAATCGGAAAGTGATTCTGGTAGGTGATATCATGATATGCTATATTACATAATTGCTATAGGGCATTCTAGGAATGGCCCATGCGATCATTCATGATTATATTTTTATGAACTATGTTGGCTTAAGAACTTTGAATACAAAATTTCGGGCATTAGGATGAATGGCCCACCGAGTCTTTATGACTCATTTTATTCGTTTCCAATTTGAACAATGGATTGTTTTTTTTTATCGAAATGGTTTTAACCAGAATTTATTCGTTTTAGACGAAAACAACGACAGACCTAACACTGTCATAACCACCGCTGAAATACATACAGCCGAGCAACCTCTCCTAGTAATGGAAGAGAATATTACAGAATTGGGTGAGGAATTGGGTGAGCCTGACGGCAATGAACATTTTGTATTGACCGAAAATGTTTTGGATCTGTTTGGTGTTGATCCAAACAATAGATCTAAGAGTGAAAATACAATGTTGGAAGGTATCGCCAACAGATGGAGTAATATTATTCAAGGCGGTCTCCAGGTGGAGGACAAAAGTTCGTTGATCGGAAAATATGTTCCGGCAGAGAATTGTTCGGCATTAATTCCACCAAAAATCAATGAGGAAATAGCCAATGCCCTGAAGGATAATAAGATACGTGAAGACAAATTTCTCATAAAACTCCAAGAACAAATCGCTGCAGGCTTAATGGCTCTGTATAAGCCTATACATTTGAGTATATCTGAGAAAGCAGATTCTAATATTTTGGAAAACCTGGCAGATGCAGCCAAATTGTTTTCGGACACTTTCCATCAGCTATCTCTACATCGTAGATTTTTGCTGAACCCTCAATTGAATCCTCAATTCAAAAAATGTTTGGAGGGTCAAACGATCAACAATTATTTGTATGGGGAAAATTTGATGGAGAAAGTGAAGCAAGTTCAGGCTTCTCGATCAACTACATACCAGGTACAACGGAATATTCTGAAACAAAAAGTAACTTCTCAGACTCTACAGCCGCAGAGAAGACAAGTACCACCTGAACAAGTTCAACAACAGCAACATTTAAACTACCGAGGTCAGTACTACCGGCCCAAGCTGAAGCCAAAGGAATATTTGGGGGGAAAAACAATGGAGAGAAGAGTGGAGAGAAGAGTAGAGAGACAAGCAGCGCCGAAATATCCGAGAAAGTGGTACAGAGATCAACGTTAGAGGTAGGGAAATTGAAATATGCCGGAAATATTAAAAAATTTCACCAAGTCTGGCAAAAAATATCCTCAAATAATTTGATTCTCACATGGATACAAGGTTATGTTATACCTTTTGTTAAAACTCCTCATCAAAGCTTTGTACCAAAGGTCAAGGTGAAAAATACAGATTTTCCCTTGTATGATTCTACCATAGGCCATCTCCTTGAAATAGGAGCTATTTCTTGTTGCAGACACGAAAAAGGGGAGTTTCTTTCCTCTTATTTTCTAGTAGCTAAATCAGATGGAGGTAATAGGTTCGTTTTGAATTTAAAAAAACTAAATGAATATATTATCGCTCCACATTTCAAACTTGAAGACTATAGGTCCGTTTTGAAGTTGATGACAAAAAATTGCTTTATGGCAAAAATTGATTTGAAAGATGCGTATTTCTCAGTACCTGTCAAAAAAGAATCTCGTAAGTTTCTGAGATTTGAATACAAAAATACCTTGTATGAATTTAATGCCTTACCATTTGGATTAAATATAGCACCATTTGTATTTACTAAATTATTGAAGCCTGTCCTCAGCTGCCTGCGGTCTGAGGGATACATTTCTGTTGTGTTTTTAGATGATATATTGATTTTAGGAACATCTAAAATTTCATGTGTTCAAAATCTGAAACGTACATCGCAGTTGTTGACTTCATTAGGTTTCATTATAAATACAAATAAAAGTGTTTTTGAACCTTCACATGGGATAACTTTTTTGGGCTTTACATTCAATTCAAGAACGCTAACGTTTTCTTTACCAGAAGCAAAAAAATTGGATTCAACAAAAAATATTAACAAAATCAGGAATAGAGATCAATGCAAAATCAAAGAAATGGCAACACTGATAGGAAAATTAGTTGCAGCCTGTCCAGCAGTACGGTACGGTTGGCTTTATACAAAAAATTTTGAAAAAGAAAAGTGGTTAGCATTGAAAAATTCAAATAACAATTACAATGGTCTAATTCATATTTCTGATTATCTCAAAGTAGACTTCGATTGGTGGATATCGAATTTACCATCTAGCTACCAAAAAATTAAACAGGGGAACTATATTTTGGAGATATTCACAGATGCCTCAAGTTTGGGGTGGGGGGCGAGTTGTGAAAATAAAAGTACACGTGGATTTTGGGACAACACACAGACTCATTTACACATTAAGAGTGGGCAATGGGACGCGCAGAATACCGAATGCAGCACTCCCGCTCTTGACTTCTCATTTGAAAACCAATCAATATTTTCATGATTTTTTGATCCCATCATGTAGATAAAGGATCAAGCTAGGGAGGATACTATCTCTTTTTTCGAAATTTCGAAAAGAAAAGATATAAAAATATATCTGAACATAGCAAATTTTTAGCCAAATTGGCGAATCAAAAAAAAATATTTCTACATCAAATAATCAATTTTGAGATAGCATCCTCCCTCGGTCGATCCTTCATCTTTCTACACAAAAAAAAATCAGATCAAAATATGGATTAGTATCGTCACAGGAAGTCAAGAGCCGAGGCTCTACAACGTCAGAAATACGCACGATTTATCCGATGATATTTGCGCCCCCTGGTGAAACTCAACGAAGTAGATTATAAACACGATACAATCGATAGTACGGGTGATATTATGAAATTAGAATAGGAAATAGAAATTTATATGAATCAGTTTGCTAGGTTTGCTAGTAAATATGGTATATTATATGTATAAAATAATTATACATTGCGTGGAAAATAAAAATATTCTGAATTGTTCACAATGAAAAAATTCTCATACATAATGAGGAATAGGTATGTATGATATTCAAATAAGAATATTTATATATACACCCAAAAGGTATACAATATGAATGAATAGAAACCTATCGACAAAGGTCGCTTCTATTCACCGGGGATCGATTTAGGATTTATCATTGCGATGATTTGAATGTTGAACAGATCTCAATACGTAAAAGTAGAGAGGGAACAGTATAAATATGAAACCGTGTTGTATTTAACATTGTATATATATACAGGATGCTACCTAATGGCATTTTAATATAGGAATTCTTAAATCTATTCAAACAAATATATACAGTATGGTGGAAATGTATGGAATAAATTTATTATCTCTAACGCATATGAATTTTAAGGGAAATCCTGAGACAGGTCGATTTTCATTTTCAAATTGACATCTCTTGATATACATACGGAGTTTGTGACGTCATCCGCGTAGTTGTGGTGACGTCATCGATTATTTTTTAAATAGGAAGACACCCTGTTCAATTTTTTTCTGGAAGGTGTTTCCATTGTCTATCTGACCATATACTAATATTAGGAAAATAAAGTGATACAGGGTGAGAAAAAATTATTTTATATTTACAAGCTAATAATTATGCTATCAATGTACACAGTTACCTAAATAGGTCGGAGAGGGTAAATCGAATGGCCAACTAGATCTCCTGATTCAACTCCTCTCGATTTTTTCCTCAGAGGTTATTTGAAGAGAAAAGTTTATGTAAGAAGCCGGAAAGATCAGATAATTTGAAAGAACGAATACGAGTGAATATTTCACAAATATATTCAGAAACGATAGCAAAGTTCGAGAATGATTTGTTCTCTGTCTATCACATTGTATTCTTGCAGAACGTCACGAATTTGATTATTTATTGTAACGATTTCCGTTGTAAATATTAAATAAAATAATTTTTTCTCACCCTGTATTACTTTATTTTCCTAATATTAGTATACCGTCATATAGATAATGAATATACCTTTCGAAAAAAAATGGACGGGGTATGTTCTAATTTAAAAAAATAATCGATGACGTCACCACAACTACGCGGATGACGTCACATACTCCGTATGTATATCAAGAGATGTCAATTTGAAAATAAAAATCGACCTGTCTCGGGATTTTCCTTAAAATTCATAAACATTTCCACCATACTGTATGTAATATCCTAAAGGTCTAAATTTTGAAGTAGAGGGTGCTGAAGAAGTGAGCAATAACGAATAGCACTCTTTCTCTATGGACTTGTCATAAAGTAAAGTAATCAATATTTTCATGACTTATTGACTTCATCAAGTAGATAAGTGATCCAGCTAATGGAAATACTATTTTATTTTCAAAAATATGAAATACAAAAGGTATACAAATATTCCTGAACATATCGAATTTGGCGAAAAATAAAAAAAAACACTTTTCAAATAGTATCGGACCTAGTTTGAATCCCCATCTTCCTACAGAAAAAAAATCACATCGAAATATGGACTGGTGTTTTCACAAGAAGTCCAGAGCGCGAATTGTCCGATGATATTTGCGCCCTCTGGTGATACTCCAAAATATGAAGATGAAAAAACGAGTCAGTCAACACAATATCATAGATTGGAACCATAATAAGTATTATGAAATTATTGGTGCAACTAATGATGAATTTGCGGATTTGCATGTGAAAAGCTTGAAATTTTGAAATTCAAAGGTGTAATGAGATCTAAAAATCCAAATGGAGAAGAAAATGATATTGTATTCTCATGTGGAATGTATATGATTCTGAAAATGGTACATATATTGGGACCAACGGGAGATGAATATCCAAAATACAAAATATGTAGTGAAAGCAGTCCTCAAAAATCAAAGGAATAAAAAGTAGAAGAATGAAGGCCTTAGGAAAATATAGTCATTATTCATTATTATTCGTAAATGAATAATATTCATAATAACCTGTATTTGAATGTCTTTGATAATAACCGAGAATATAACTTAGCAACGTTATTGAAAGTAGCTCTCAATCTCCCAATCACTCCGTATGGCTATTTTAATGTTATACCTCGTAATTTATGTGACTCTTGAAAAGCTTTTCATATAAATAGATACAGAATTATCCAAATTTTGTAAGAGTTGCGAAGCATCATGATTTTTTTCGAATCAACAAAATAAGATTTTTTCGATTTAAAGATTGATTTTTTCTATTCATATTGATTTTTCATAATTTTTCAAATATGGAAATAATGCACAAATCAATTACTTATATTTTCATTATTCGATTCAAAACGTCGCAACCCTGGTTTTTCATAATGTTTATAGAATACAAATATTCATCATAGGTACCTACCTACTGGTGAATATACCGTCGATTATCAGATAAAGTGTTCGATCCTCGTTCCGCACACATGCAGGCGAATGTATCGCATCTACTCTCACTCATTGTTTGGGACTGTGTGGAGTCACAGGTTTTTTTCAAACATGCAAAATGCTTATTAAAAATAAATTGTTGAATATCCTTTGTAGCATTTAAATGACGACAAATGATTTGAAAATATAAACAATTGAAGGGGTGTCAGTAATACATTGAACGTGTATTTTTTGAAAACTCGTTAACATGGATTTTCCAAATTGCTCGTTTCAACCATAATAATTTCCGTTTCGTGTAAACTTCGGTAATACCAGAAATGGAATATTATTGAATTCCCGAAATCTAAACAATGTCATTTTTGAAATCCAACCTAAAGAAGTCAGGAAAATATTTTCAGAATCTCAATTTTCAGAAATTTAAAATAAAATCACGAAATTCATAAGTTCATTTTTAATGGGTACCTCCTTCTGAACTTTTTGAAGAAAAGATGGTAGGGGATACTGCCCAACTAGACATAGTTCCAAATAGGTATAGACGCCATTTTTCTACTTTCGTCGAATATTTCGGAGAGATTTGTTTGTTCCACGGAAGCATAATAGTTGTCCTCTGAATGTTTACCGAGTGGCATCTGTCAGTTTTACGAAAAAATTCGATATTCAGTGAGTGATATAAGACAATGCTTGATTCTTTAAAATTTTATATCGCAACTTACGTGTTTTTTTCTTTTCAATTAACATTTGTCTGATTTTTTAATTACAATGCAATTTCCATTATATTATACCATGAAACTTTCATGCTAAATCGGATAAGTATACCACAAACGTTTAGTATACACAATGTTTTATGAAGTTATACAGATTTCACATGATGGCATACCTAACCGAAGGAGAATTATCTAACCTATACGATGCCAGAATTGGACTGGAAGAAGGCATAATATGCCATCATGAGGCAGCAATGTGTTCAACTATTATTTTGTCAACATAAAAAAATGAATGGAGTTATTTAATACCAACTCATTAAATAGGTAGATACTTTATTCATACCAATAATGTATATTTTCCTCTCATTTGATATACTGATGAAAGCTCGACTACACATTATGAACACAAAGACCAGTTGGCTGACTGTGTGAGGAGAGAGCCGAGCGCCGAGCGCGCGATAATGTAGTATTGTCTCATTAAATAAGTACATGTAGATATCTGCTACATGAAAAATTTTCATACTGGAAACTTATTTCATCTATTGGCTCAATTTTGTTCGCAGCATGTATACAAAAATTTTCATAAATAAATTTTTTTCTCGATTACTGAAAATTGTCATTCCGAAAATAACAAGTTGAAATTTGCTACAGTTCTAGAAATTGATGAACATGAATTTTTCACCAATATTGTATATGGCAAGAAGCGCTATCATGTATACTTCAATTTGAAAAAAAAATCAGTCCGATCGCTCAATTATTTCCAGAAATATAACGGTAGGAACGATAAAAAACGTGTTCTACAGAAAAATCGTACTTTTTGTGTTTTTTCAGAATAAAAAAGTTCTTGGCCTAGAGAAAATGTCGTAAAAAGTGATTTGGTATACACAATCATCAAGTTGAAGATCCGCAGCAAGTCTGATTTGAATCTACGCCAGTTTTGTTTTCTCGAAAACTGAGAGACAGCATTGGCTGGGAAAGGCCAGACACTTTGTCCAAATCCGGGACAGGGGGGGTTTGGAGGAAACAGCAGTGGGCGGTTACCAAATCGTCATAAATCAACGGTTATCCTTGTTCAACGAACGATCTTCTCATCTAGTACGGGTGATATCGCGACTGACGTTTTTATTCGCATTGCTCGATAATCTAATATGCGAGTAATACTGGGATGCTGTCTCTCAGTTTTCGAGAAAACAAAACTGGCGTAGATTCAAATCAGACTTGCTGCGGATCTTCAACTTGATGATTGTGTATACCAAATCACTTTTTACGACATTTTCTCTAGGCCAAGAACTTTTTTATTCTGAAAAAACACAAAAAGTACGATTTTTCTGTAGAACACGTTTTTTATCGTTCCTACCGTTATATTTCTGGAAATAATTGAGCGATCGGACTGATTTTTTTTTCAAATTGAAGTATACATGATAGCGCTTCTTGCCATATACAATATTGGTGAAAAATTCATGTTCATCAATTTCTAGAACTGTAGCAAATTTCAACTTGTTATTTTCGGAATGACAATTTTCAGTAATCGAGAAAAAATTTTATTTATGAAAATTTTTGCATACATGCTGCGAACAAAATTGAGCCAATAGATGAAATAAGTTTCCAGAATGAAAATTTTTCATGTAGCAGATATCTACATGTACTTATTTAATGAGACAATACTACATTATCGCGCGCTCGGCGCTCGGCTCTCTCCTCACACAGTCAGCCAACTGGTATTTGTGTTCATAATGTGTAGTCGAGCTTTCATCAGTATATCAAATGAGAGGAAAATATACATTATTGGTATGAATAAAGTATCTACCTATTTAATGAGTTGGTATTAAATAACTCCATTCATTTTTTTATGTTGACAAAATAATAGTTAAACACATTGCTGCCTCATGATGGCATATTATGCCTTCTTCCAGTCCAATTCTGGCATCGTATAGGTTAGATAATTCTCCTTCGGTTAGGTATGCCATCATGTGAAATCTGTATAACTTCATAAAACATTGTGTATACTAAACGTTTGTGGTATACTTATCCGATATATCATGAAAGTTTCATGGTATAATATAATGGAAATTGCATTGTAATTAAAAAATCAGACAAATGTTAATTGAAAAGAAAAAAACACGTAAGTTGCGATATAAAATTTTAAAGAATCAAGCATTGTCTTATATCACTCACTGAATATCGAATTTTTTCGTAAAACTGACAGATGCCACTCGGTAAACATTCAGAGGACAACTACTATGCTTCCGTGGAACAAACAAATCTCTCCGAAATATTCGACGAAAGTAGAAAAATGGCGTCTATACCTATTTGGAACTATGTCTAGTTGGGCAGTATCCCCTACCATCATTTTTTCAAAAAGTTCAAAAGGAGGTACCCATTAAAAATGAACTTATGAATTTCGTGATTTTATTTTCAATTTCTGAAAATTGAGATTCTGAAAATATTTTCCTGACTTCTTTAGGTTGGATTTCAAAATTGACATTGTTTAGATTTCGGGAATTCAATAATATTCCATTTCTGGTATTACCGAAGTTTACACGAAACGGAAATTATTATGGTTGAAACGAGCAATTTGGAAAATCCATGTTAACGAGTTTTCAAAAAATACACGTTCAATGTATTACTGACACCCCTTCAATTGT
Organism: Chrysomela aeneicollis; assembly: GCA_029955515.1. NCBI lineage: Eukaryota > Metazoa > Arthropoda > Insecta > Coleoptera > Chrysomelidae > Chrysomela > Chrysomela aeneicollis. The sequence goes on along the minus strand of JARUHQ010000016.1, from coordinate 7,480,504 downwards.
TTATATTTTCAAACCATTTGTCGTCATTTAAATGCTACAAAGGATATTCAACAATTTATTTTTAATAAGCATTTTGCATGTTTGAAAAAAACCTGTGACTCCACACAGTCCCAAACAATGAGTGAGAGTAGATGCGATACATTCGCCTGCATGTGTGCGGAACGAGGATCGAACACTTTATCTGATAATCGACGGTATTCACCAGTAGGTAGGTACCTATGATGAATATTTGTATTCTATAAACATTATGAAAAACCAGGGTTGCGACGTTTTGAATCGAATAATGAAAATATAAGTAATTGATTTGTGCATTATTTCCATATTTGAAAAATTATGAAAAATCAATATGAATAGTAAAAATCAATCTTTAAATCGAAAAAATCTTATTTTGTTGATTTGAAAAAAATCATGATGCTTCGCAACTCTTACAAAATTTGGATAATTCTGTATCTATTTATATGAACAGCTTTTCAAGAGTCATATAAATTACGAGGTATAACATTAAAATAGCCATACGGAGTGATTGGGAGATTGAGAGCTACTTTCAATAACGTTGATAAGTTATATTCTCGGTTATTATCAAAGACATTCAAATACAGGTTATTATGAATATTATTTATTTACGAATAATAATGAATAATGACTATATTTTCCTAAGGCCTTCATTCTTCTACTTTTTATTTCTTTGATTTTTGAGGACTGCTTTCACTACATATTTTGTATTTTGGATATTCATCTCCCGTTGGTCCAAATATATGTACCATTTTCAGAATCATATACATTCCACATGAGAATACAATATCATTTTCTTCTCCATTTGGGTTTTTAGATCTCATTACACCTTTGAATTTCAAAATTTCAAGCTTTTCCTATGCAAATCCGCAAATTCATCATTAGTTGCACCAATAATTTCATAATACTTATTATGGTTCCAATCTATGATATTGTGTTGACTGACTCGTTTTTTCATCTTCATATTTTGGAGTATCACTAGAGGGCGCAAATATCATCGGACAATTCGCGCTCTGGACTTCTTGTGAAAACACCAGTCCATATTTCGATGTGATTTTTTTTCTGTAGGAAGATAGGGATTCAAACTAGGTCCGATACTATTTGAAAAGTGTTTTTTTTATTATTCGCCAAATTCGATATGTTCAGGAATATTTGTATACCTTTTGTATTTCATATTTTTGAAAATAAAATAGTATTTCCATTAGCTGGATCACCTATCTACTTGATGAAGTCAATAAGTCATGAAAATATTGATTACTTTACTTTATGACAAGTCTATAGAGAAAGAGTGCTATTCGTTATTGCTCACTTCTTCAGCACCCTCTACTTCAAAATTTAGACCTTTAGGATATTACATACAGTATGGTGGAAATGTATGGAATAAATTCATTATCTCTAACGTTTATGAATTTTAAGGAAAATCCCGAGACAGGTCGATTTTTATTTTCAAATTGACATCTCTTGATATACATACGGAGTATGTGACGTCATCCGCGTAGTTGTGGTGACGTCATCGATTATTTTTTTAAATTAGAACATACCCCGTCCATTTTTTTTTCGGAAGGTATATTCATTATCTATCTGACGGTATACTAATATTAGGAAAATAAAGTAATACAGGGTGAGAAAAAATTATTTTATTTAATATTTACAACGGAAATCGTTACAATAAATAATCAAATTCGTGACGTTCTGCAAGAATACAATGTGATAGACAGAGAACAAATCATTCTCGAACTTTGCTATCGTTTCTGAATATATTTGTGAAATATTCACTCGTATTCGTTCTTTCAAATTATCTGATCTTTCCGGATTCTTACATAAACTTTTCTCTTCAAATAACCTCTGAGGAAAAAATCGAGAGGAGTTGAATCGGGAGATCTAGTTGGCCATTCGATTTACCCTCTCCGACCTATTTAGGTAACTGTGTACATTGATAGCATAATTATTAGCTTGTAAATATAAAATAATTTTTTCTTACCCTGTATCACTTTATTTTCCTAATATTCGTATATGGTCAGATAGACAATGGAAACACCTTCCAGAAAAAAAATTGAACAGGGTGTCTTCCTATTTAAAAAATAATCGATGACGTCACCACAACTACGCGGATGACGTCACAAACTCCGTATGTATATCAAGAGATGTCAATTTGAAAATGAAAATCGACCTGTCTCAGGATTTCCCTTAAAATTCATATGCGTTAGAGATAATGAATTTATTCCATACATTTCCACCATACTGTATATATTTTTTTGAATAGATTTAACCCTTTCATTACGGGCATTGTTTTCGCTTAGTGGTCTCTCAGAACGGGGGTCCCGAAGCCTCGCGCACGCGTGTGTCTCCCGTCAAGGGCACTTGCGCATTCTTGCGTTTCCCGACTTTGAGGCTACACGAAAGAATGCGTTTTCCGTGCTTAAAGCTTTTACTGGATGTCACTTTGAAAACTTTGGACTGTCAAATTGAGGTATCACTTGATGGGGAGTTGTTATTCATAATTTTTCATCTATATAAAGGAAATATATAAGGAATGGAGAATTCCATTTTGATCAAAAAATGTCATTATTGACACGAAATGAGGTCCAACAAATCTGAAATAAATGAAAGAAAATAATGAATGAAATAATAACCTCTTATTAGGTAAAAAATATTCAGAATCTCTTCGGATGCTGACAGTTCTAACGCCAGTATTCATTCTTTTTATGATAATTCTGGAAGCACGGAATGATAATCAAAATCGACGATGTTGATAATCGTCATCTTCATTCAACAGTTTTTCTAGTTATTCGCCACAGTCAGATATTTACGACTCATTTCATTACTAACAAACAAACAAATTATATGTGAACTCCTCCAAAACTTACAATGAAATTACGTGAATATAACCTAAACAGCCATTTGCGCTATACCAGATTGTCGCAAAAACGCGCGCTATTGTATGGCCAAATCAACTGTAGAGGAAGTCAAAGGAATGGGAAACACGTGTGTATGGTCGCACGCGGGCAAATCCCGTATTGAAAGCTATCCCAAGCTCATTGTAAATATGCGTCTTCCGTCTATACGTCAGTCAACAATTAGCGCGTTTTTGCGGCTCCCGTAATGAAAGGGTTAAGAATTCCTATATTAAAATGCCATTAGGTAGCATCCTGTATATATAGTGTCAATACCCGATTGCAAATTATCATTCAGTTATACAATGTTAAATACAACACGGTTTCATATTTATACTGTTCCCTCTCTACTTTTACGTATTGAGATCTGTTCAACATTCAAATCATCGCAATGATAAATCCTAAATCGATCCCCGGTAAATAGAAGCGACCTTTGTCGATAGGTTTCTATTCATTCATATTGTATACCTTCTGGGTGTATATATAAATATTCTTATTTGAATATCATACATACCTATTCCTCATTATGTATGAGAATTTTTTCATTGTGAACAATTCAGAATATTTTTATTTTCCACGCAATGTATAATTATTTTATACATATAATATACCATATTTACTAGCAAACCTAGCAAACTGATTCATATAAATTTCTATTTCCTATTCTAATTTCATAATATCACCCGTACTATCGATTGTATCGTGTTTATAATCTACTTCGTTGAGTTTCACCAGGGGGCGCAAATATCATCGGATAAATCGTGCGTATTTCTGACGTTGTAGAGCCTCGGCTCTTGACTTCCTGTGACGATACTAATCCATATTTTGATCTGATTTTTTTTGTGTAGAAAGATGAAGGTTCGACCGAGGGAGGATGCTATCTCAAAATTGATTATTTGATGTAGAAATATTTTTTTTTGATTCGCCAAATTGGCTAAAAATTTGCTATGTTCAGATATATTTTTATATCTTTTCTTTTCGAAATTTCGAAAAAAGAGATAGTATCCTCCCTAGCTTGATCCTTTATCTACATGATGGGATCAAAAAATCATGAAAATATTGATTGGTGTTCAAATGAGAAGTCAAGAGCGGGAGTGCTGCATTCGGTATTCTGCGCGTCCCATTGCCCACTCTTAACCAATTAGAATTGATAGCGGCCTTATATGGTTTGAAATCATTTGCACGAAATTTCAATAAATGCGAAGTGCTTCTCAGAGTTGATAACACAACGGCTATAGCATGTATAAATAGAATGGGTAGTATTCAATTTCCTCACTTCAATAAAATATGTAGGGAAATTTGGCAATGGTGCGAAAAGCGTAATATTTATATATTTGCATCATACATAAAGTCGAGTGAAAATGTAATAGCCGACTCAGAATCCCGTTGCAAAAAGATCGATACAGAATATGAGCTTGACAAAAGCTTTTATGACCTCGTTGCTGAAAAATTTGGGTTTCCAGAGGTAGATCTTTTTGCAACAAAATTAAATAAAAAATGCGAGAGGTATGTTTCATGGAAACCAGATCCAGATTCTGAAGCAATTGATGCTTTTACTTTTCAATGGACCAATTTAAATTTTTACGCTTTCCCCCCTTTCTCGTTAGTTTCCAAGGTTTTAGAAAAAATAATTATCGAAAAATCAACCGGCATTGTGGTTGTCCCCGAATGGCCTAATCAGCCATGGTATCCGTTATTCCATAAATTAATCATTGGTGAAAAATTGATCATAGGTCCGTCAAAAAACTTACTTTTATCCCCTTTCAGGCGGCCCCATCCAAACCACAAACATCTTACCCTGGCTGTCGGGAGATTATCAGGAGAGCTTTTATAGCAAGAAATATACCAGAAGATGCCATTGAAATTCTCATAGCATCATTATCAGAAAAAACTTTGAGACAGTACAACTCAGTTTATTGTAAGTGGTGGAGTTTTTGTTCAGTGCAAAAAAGAGAACCATTAGAATATAATTTAGAAATGATAATTACTTTTTTGAAAACCTTGGTAAGCGAAGGTCTATCATACAGTACAGTCAATTTATACAAATCAGCGTTAACCTTGATAATACAATTTTCAAGCAATGAGGAATATATTTTCAAGAGATTCCTCAAGGGTGTTTACAATTTGAATCCACCCACTTCAAAATACTCTTCAACATGGGATCCAGTACCAGTTCTCAATTATCTAGAAGGTCAAGATCCGCTAGAAAGTCTTAATCTGGAAAGGTTAACATTGAAATTAATTATGCTAGTTGCTCTAACTTCAGCTCATAGATTACAAACAATATCCTTGATTAAAGTCCAAAATATAATTATTCTTGATAATTTCATTCAAGTACGAATAACCGATAAAATAAAAACTTCAGGTCCTGGAAAGCTGGAACCAATGTTAACATTTCCATTTTTTGCGGAGAAACCCGGATTATGTATAGCCTCAGTTTTATGTCATTATTTAGAGAGGACTAGATTATTAAGACCAGAAGGGGAGCATAGATTATTCATCACAATTAAGAAACCTCATAGGGCAGCCTCACCACAAACGTTAAGCCGTTGGATCAAAAAAGTCCTGAAATCTTGTAACATTGATACAAATATATATAAAGGTTATAGTACTCGTCATGCTGCTACATCAGCAGCGGCTAGAGCTGGAGTAAATATCGATCAGATTCGACAAACAGCGGGTTGGTCAAAAAAATCTATGACATTCAATAAATTTTATAATCGACCTGTATCCAAAGATCCTGCAGGTTTTGCTAAGAAGATTTTGAATCTTCAAACCAAATAATTTTGTTTATACATTTATGATCATGATTATCATTATTATTTTTTTTATCTTTATGTATAATCTATATATACACAATCTGTATATTGATATTAATTTAGGAGGGTTATTCTGTTAATAAGGGAGTATGTTTCAAAATTCGAAAGCGTTGCTATTAAATTTGTAACATTCAAAGTTCACAGATCGTATTATTTCTCTAAACATCTACAGGGTGAGTGAAATGTTCGGAATATGAGCGAAGGATAATTAGAAGATTGTTCGACTTACCTGAAGGATGAACAATCTCGATTATCCGAGCTCATATTCCGAAGATTTCATGGTCCCACCACATATTATTACCCCCTATTTGGTAATCCCATCCCCAACGATCTGTTCACAATGCACGCGACAATATAATGAATATGTGAATCATGATCTGGGGATAGTTTTCACACTTTTATCTCTCATTTCTTTCAACTTGTGAGTCATGGTACAGAACAGTATAACTACAGGGTGAGTGAAATCTTCGGAAAATGAGCTCGGATAATCGAGATTGTTCATCCTTCAGGTAAGTCGAACAATCTTCTAATTATTTCCCATAACTTCGTAGATATAGGAGAGGTTTAAAAAATATAAATCTCCAATATCGCTCTGATGCATCTTATGAACCAAAATATTTATCAAAAAAATGGTTGTATGTACTTTGTAAAATTTTAATGACTGTGACAAAGGGCTATAGTACAAAAATCATTACAATTATTATGTTAAAATACTTTTATTTGTGAAGGCGGATTATGGTATTATGGTATTCGTTTCCATTTTTTCGATACAAACTGGTTGTTGAATGGGCAAGCATTCCCTATGTTGACTTTTTGTGAATATTTTTGACAAGTGAGTTAATTCCAAAAAAATTCAAATTTCTAACCTCAATATTTTCGGATTTATGCATAACGCTTTTTCATTATTTTGTTGCTTTCTTCCACTGTCATCAGACTATGTTTTTTTTTCATTTTGATACTTTTATGCACGACCGTCATTGAGTGGTTCTTCTGCAATTTGTTATACAAATATATATATACCTTTTCCAAATCGACTGTAACATTCTGATATTGACAAAAATATAGCAGGTACTTGTATTTCGATATTATTTCCCCAAGTTTTTGGTTAAAAACGATAAGACATTACACGTTTGACAGAATCTCGCCTACGCATATGACATTTACTTTATTTGTCGTTAAAATATGAGAGTTGGTTATCTTTCAAAGAATAGTTGATGAGAGATAAAAGTTAGTTTATTCACAAAAATTTCACCTTGAAAGCCGTATTTTGCGAAAAAATATAAAACGGTGGCCCTTCTACGCGTGGATAAAAGATGACGATTATGAAATTACCAATTAGTTGGGAGGTAAAATTTCGAACAGAAGCATTCTCATCTTATAATCCAGATGATATTAATCATCTCATATCCTCCCATCTCTTGTTCGTTTCCCAAGTATCCGGCTGAGAATTATCATTGTATGCCGCAAGGTTTAATGTAGCCCAAATGCCTGATTACGTGAAAGATAAGCGCATTAGCGTCCCAGTTACATCCAAAGTAGAAAGATTAAATTAGCTGATTCCACAAGGGATGTATACATGATTTTCGGGTTGATTGGTTGGTGTGTTATTTTACTTTTGCTGCACATAATTTTCAGAACTGTATGGCTGCCTTGTTTCATGAATTTTGATTGATGACAAGAGAGGTCTGAACGTCATGTCGTGATGAGGAGCTTCGTTGTTTTAATTTGAGTATACATTTGTGGTAAACTCGGCTGCCAAATTTGGGCCCGTTCAAATGGACAGGTATGTTTTATCATTAGAAACGTATACGATATTTCTACTTGGGTTCGTGAATTCAAAATACTCAAACAAAACTGTACAATTTATTTCACTGAACACTCAACTGAACAATTCAATAAACACTTAGTTAAACCACAACGATATTTATGCTTTATAAATCTCAATGTGCACAATACTAGCTTTCCTTCTAAACTGAACTCTATCCGAACTAAAACTGACTGTATATAAGTACAAACATCATTCTAGCGAAATCACTCATTCTCTAGAAATTACAGGAACTTAGTAGAATTACTGGTAATAAATCATTCGCTCAAATTGATACGTCGGTAACCGATCTTATCGCGAGGCCATAAATCACGGCCTAGACGCGATCTGCCTAGATAATGACTTCCGGTCTTCTTGGAAGCACAGCGCGTAACATCATCCTCCTCTCAGATTTGATCGTCCCGATCAAATACTTCACCATTGTAAGGCTTCAAGCTTCAACCTCTCCAGGTGAACGTCTTTCATCCTGGCTCTGGGGCTGCGTTGGATTCTATAAACCACATCATTTATCCTTTTCATCACCCTATATGGTCCTTCCCAAGATGGTGTTGATTTGGGAGAGACACCTTTCTTTCGACGTGGATAGCCATACTCGATCTCCTTCCTTGAATCCCTCTTTGCTGTAAGGTCGTAGCGAACCTTCATTCTATCAGTGTCCCACCTAGATTCATCTCTGGAGATGTTGCGGGTCAAATAATGATTATTTTCCAATTCGTAACTCAGCTTGCCTCTTGGTTTTGTTCTCGGACACTTATTCCTCTTACAAACTGGACACTTTTTTCACCAACATTCTACGTCGTCGCGATATTGGACCCAGTAGAACCGTTTCTCAATTTGTACAATGTCCCATTTGCACTCAGATGTTCACCAGGCCTTCTGTCATGGATTTCTTCAAGGACTTAGTTCATTCTGTTCTTGGGTACCACTCATTGAGAAATGGATGATTTGCTATCGGCTGACTCCCAAACACGCTTCATCAGACCATTAACCATGATCAGGGAGTCCCATTGTGCCCACATAGACTTAAAAACTGGACCTCTATCTTCGATATCGTTCCATGAGGATCTACTCAATCCATTTTCTTTTCATCGTAAAAAGTCAGCCATATCCGGGTCTTTCTGTTGGTCTCGTCTCATAGCAGCTGTTGTCCATTTATCTTCGGTTTCTTCAGGACGTCTTGTCCGCTCATACGGTTTCCTCGACTGGATCTATTCGATATGGCATTCACATTGTGATAAACCTGTTCTTCTGATCCATCTCGTGTCTCAGAACTAGGCACATTTTCTGTTTCTCCCAGGACCCTGTTAACGTGAACAACCTTACATTGGAGCTTCATGCTGTTCAGGATCTTCTGATGGTCTGCTCCACGAATTGTCAACAAAAGTGTTTTCTTGACCATTCATTGAGACTTTGCTGGATGCATCAGTCATACTAGTCGACAAGTAACCTGGGGATACTTTCATCCTGCAATACTTCTGGATGTGTCCTGTCTTACCACATCTATAACATGTTCTTTCCTCTTGTTTTATCGTTGGATCCCTCTGTAATAACGATGGGCTTTGTACTTATATGATGATGATATATTTGTATATTGATCCATTATTTATCAATCTATACTATATCACCGCTATCACCTTTTGTAATAAATCATCATCTCTTATAAGAAAGCCTTGTCCGTTATTTTTTTATAATAACCTACCCTGTGTAGATAGGGTGATTATTTTATAAAAGGAAGCGCTGCCACCAGGTCAGATTTTTGATTAACAACTCGCACTGACCAAACAAGTTGTATGGTGTATGATAAGATGTTTCCTTAGCTCAATTATAAAAATGAATTCCTTAACGTTGACTATCCAAACTCCAAATAGGCTACTGGTTAAACTAGACCACCATATATCCTCGGGGACAGTGAGATCGGCTACGGCTTCACAAATGCGTAGTCTTCAGTATAGGGTAGGTGCAATTTAGTAGATATCAAATAAAATCTCGAATTAACTTTAACGTACAAAATGTATTGCGATCAAAATAAAAATCAAACAAAATAATAAAGAGAAACAAAATGAAAATTAATAAAAAACAAGAAATTATGCCGAAACAAAATATAGCAATAGAACAATTAATCATTTCGACATAAAAACACCGCAAAATACGGACCCTTCGTATTTCCGATCAATCTGTCACAACATTTGGAATTGCGTAACTATGTGGACTCTGTACTTGATACGAAAAAACCTTCTGAACTCTTATGAATGAAAAACCCATGACAAAACTCTGAAACATCGTATTAAAATCCTGATTCTACCATTATAGCAAAGTACCATTGATTACGCCCTAATAGTACCTTTTGAAATAACCGCTGTTTTCAACTCAATGATAAAACTCTACTGAAATTAAACCCCTTATGTCTAAAATTTGAAAGGAACTTGCTCATCTCATGACCTAGAGCAAAATTGCAAAATATCTAACATTTGGCCGAATATATCCTGAAAATCCTTGTAATGAATATCGATTTACCCCTGGAGACAGAATGACCAATTCTGTGACTGCGTTGTACCAATTTTTATACTCCCGAAACAGCCCAAAAACTTCCATCACAAAAATTAACCCGTTATATAAAAAAACTCTAAAACCCGATTAATTTACCCCAATCGAATACTACCCAAAAGCTATAGCACGGTATGTCCTTGAATTTGACTTTTACGGCGACCCCTTTTTGATACCCCAGCAAACACTCCCGAAACCCGGGGGTTTCATCCCCGAAGGGAAACCCTCTTCCGAGGCGACCAGATCCGCTGGTGCCTTTTTCGGACTCCGCGCTGACTCTCCCTCCGATTCTCACTCTTCAATCTTTTTGATCTTGATTTTTCATCCCCGTTCGCAAAAGTGCCTTTTCAGTCCTAAGCTACGATATTTTGATCTGATTGGTTAGTGAGTTCTCCCATTCTACTCTTTAGCCAATAACAATTGATTTCTTTGAATATCATTCCCCAACATGTATGCGAAGGTGGGCCTTCGTCATATTTTTCTCTATGTTTGTATTTTCAAAACTTGCAAGCGCTTCTCAGGATATTCTGCTGAACAAGTATTCTTTACATTGTAGTTAATAGCTGCTGTTACTAAAAGTCAACTAAAACGAAGCCTCGAAGACAAATATTTTCGTCTGGAATTAATTGATTTATCCTTGAAGTCGATGTCAGCTTTTTAGGTCAGTCGTACTGCATGTTATCGTTCTCTTATCAAATTTCTTGAGCTCATATAACACGTCGCGTTTTCAGTTGAATATTCGATACAAATATTTCCCTATAGCCGAAATGAACTTAACAGAATTAAATACAGGGTGATTCTGTTACACCTCACTGCCCCAGGTCTACTAGTCCAAGTCCACTCAGATATGGCGCACTGCGATGGCACATATATATAGTCTACAAAACCTTTGTATATGTCCAGTTCTTCCGCATCTGAAACATGTTCGATTCTGCTGGTCTTCAGAATTCTTCTTTGACGCTTTAATCTTCTTCAGCAACATTTATAATATTTGTGTCAATTCTTCATTCTGCTGGGTTGGTTCTCTTATTGGGACTGATCCTTCTATTCCACACAAAGCAAGAAAGACTGCTTCTACCTCCAAAGCACTTTTTTTTCCAATATTCTCTCGAAGTCTTCTTCTCTTTCGTCTTGATGGCGCTGTTCCTCTTCTTTTCGACGTACCTCCTCTTCTAATTTTTCTTTTTGTCGACGTTTCTCCTACTCCAATTTTTTTTTTCTTGTCGACGTTTCTCCTCCTCTAATTTTTCTTCTTGTCGGCGTTTCTCCAATTCCACAAACTGATTTTGCATGAAATTTATAACGTCCTCCATCACGTTGTATGCTGTACTTCTAGTACCTATCCACCATAAATCTAAAGTCACAAAAATTCTCACTTCTGACACCACTGTTACGATATTTCTACTTGGGTTCGTGAATTCAAAACACTCAGTACAAAACTGAACAATTTATTTCACTGAACACTCAAAATACAAAGTTAAATAACAACGATATTCGCTTTACAAATCTCAATGTTCACAATACTATATTTCTTTCTGAACTGAACTCTTTCCAAACTAAAACTGACTGTCCGCGACTCTGCGCGGTCCCCTATATACTTAAGGACAAACATTATTCTAGCGAAATCACTCATTCCCCAGAAATTACAGAAACTTCTTATGATTACTGGTGATAAATCATTCGCTTTAATTGATACATCGGTGACCGATCTTATCGCGAGGCCATATATTACGGCCTAGACGCGTTCTACCGAGATAATGACTTCCGGTCTTCTAGGAAGCACATCGCGTAACATTATGTTCGAATCCATTCCTTTGAGAGATTGTTGATTTTTCTATGGCAAATATTCTCCTAGGCATATGATCCGAAGTAGAAACAGCTCACATGACCTAACACTGCCAAAATGCAATAGTTTTTGAGGTAAAAAAATCCGTTCAAATCCGAATTTTACTGAATTGTTGTACATTCACATTTTTACTTGAAAAAAATTTAGTTCAATTGTAATTTGCATGGTGAATTCAGATTAATACATACCATTGTTCAATCACAACTTCAAATTAACCTATTGAAATGAAATTAGCAGAATTTATGATGGAAAAGTATAATTACATGACAAATAAACCTTTTCACGGTGAAATCACTGAATTCAGTGAAAATCAAGCAAATAATATTCGGCATTATTTTACAGAATATATACTTTATTCCACCCATTTCTATCAGTATAGATATCGTATTTTTTAAAGTAGCACCAAGGTGAAAGTAAAATATCGAATAATTAGGTAGTGATTTCAAAAAACCAACTGAATTATTCTCAACTTGGATATTCAAAGTTCCTTAATTTAATCGTATTTTATGAAGTGTTGATGAATCATCAACACGTCCAAGTCGCTCCTCATAAAATTTTCGCGCATTTCCAGAATTGCATTCTCCAGTTTTACAGTAATCTCTAGAGTAAAATTCGTCGTTTAATATCTCCACACGAAGTTATGGGAAAAGTGAAGTTGGAGAACGTGCTCGCCATCTTATTGGACCATTAATTCCCATTAGTGCCATACCGGGTGGATATGAAAATCGGCTTCCCCTATTATGACTCTCAAGTCTTTCGAATATATCGTTTTGGAAAACGCTTGGAAAACAATGATGGATCTATTTCAATAGTCAGCAGGTTTTTATCATACCTGAGTTATTTCATTCATTTCACGACTGCTAACGAATTTCAAAACCACATTTTGTTCATTTTCAGAAGAACTGAACGATTATTGAAAGTTCGTATTGCTGAAGACAAACTCGATTATATATTTTCATTAAAATATGTAAATTCAGCGAATCTGTTGAGGAATTATTATTTATGAGTTTTTAAAGTTAGGTTCACGAGTAGCGTGCGTCAGACGTAGCTGCCAGAATAATTATTTTTCCGAAAACTTCTTCCAAATGACTTTGTTTTTCTTTTGGGAGGAACAAACTTTCTAGCTCAACAAGTCGTTCATGAACCTCAGTTTTTGATTGGATGAGTTTCTGGATTCAATTGAACTGTCAGAATTTAGTTTTCTATACAAAATTACTGGTGTATTTTTCAAAGGATCCTTCGCAAATACGATTTTTTTTCAATTTCGAACTATAAGAATAACCAAAGTTGAGTGTAGTATATCTGGCATCAAGAACGCATTGGGAAATAAGATAACAGATCGAGATCAAGAAATGTCTCAATCAAAAACGTCTCTTGTTTTCCGCGTGGAAAATTGAAAATAACAAATTTACTTTTTTGCTTCAATAATTCAGTAACCAAGAAGGGCACATCAAATAATCTTCGAGATAATTGTTCACCGTGAAAATGTTTGCTATATTTGAAAAAAAAATGAACTCGGTAGTCCATAACATTTATGAAAATAATATTGAATAGTTATTTGTTTTACTAGGCACAAAAGCACAAGATTTAATGCCGCGGCTGGTGTTTCATAGCTGAGCGTACCGAGGCTATGAAACTAGCGAAGGCATTAAATCTGCTTTTCTGCCGTGTGAAACATATAATTTTTTCTTCAAATTTGTTCCAATTCCACGCTAAATCGACTTTTTCATATTTAAATTGCGTTTCATTATCAATATCCAAATAACTAAATTATTTTATCAAAGGTAACTGGGCCCTGCGTTACTATGTTTACCGCTGATGACGTTTGTTGAATATGTTTGTTTACTGTTTACTTTGTCATTGTCAATTTTGGAAAGTTGTCATGTTAGAAATGGATTTACCACCTGAGATAAGAGACCAGGCGCGAGATGTGGAATTTAACCTTTTACCGAAAAAATCAAGAACTGTATATGAACTCACATACAGCAGATTCATGGAATATAGACAGAAGAAAAATATAGGATCTTTCTCTGAAGATGTGCTGATTGTCTATTTTTCCGATCTTTCAAAGAAAATAAAGCCTTCAACGTTATGGTCTACCTATTCGATGTTGAAAGCTACCCTGAACATAAAAAATAACATTGATTTGGCAAAATACCTGAAGTTACAGGCTTTTTTGAAACGCCAGTCATACGGTTTCCATGCAAAAAAATCCCGAGTTTTTCAAAGGGAAGAAATCGAGAAATTTTTATCAGATGCCCCAGATGAACTGTATTTGTGTACGAAGGTAGTAATATATTGAAAATGATCTATTATGGATTAAAGAACTAATTTTCAATTTATATTTTAGATTGTACTTATTGTTGCAGTCGCTGGGGCTTGTAGATGTGATGAGCTTTTGCAAATGAAAACAGATCATACAAATGATATGGGCGACAAATTGCTAATTATGCTACCAAATACTAAGACCAAAAGATCAAGATCCTTTGTAGTAACGGAATATTTAAGCGTTTACAGAAAATATGCAGCCTCCAGACCCTCGAATTTAAATAATCGGCGTGTCTTCTATAAGTATGCGAACGGTAAAGCACATCATCAATTCATTGGCATTCACAAATTCGGTAAAATGCCAGAAGAAATTGCTACTTTTCTGGGACTATCCCATGCGAAAGAGTATACCGGGCACTGCTTTCGCAGAACTTCGGCCACGTTGCTGGTGCATTCTGGTGGGGACATAACAATGTTGAAGCAACATGGAGGATGGAAGTCTTCCGCTGTCGCGGAGGGCTATATTGAGGACTCGCTAGCCAATAAGTCGAACATCGGCGATAAAATATTTTCTGGCGTTTCCGGAGTATCAAGTGTGGATACTAAAGTTGTTAATTTTACTGGAAAGGAGGGAAGTGGACAGAGTTCAATTGTATTAAAAAATTGTTCACAAATCACCATAAATATATCTAATAAATAAAAATTTCGTGTTGTAGTTTGTAGTTTTAATGCAATAAAACCAGTTTATTATCATCAGCATCATTTTAATTAATAAACTAATCACAAAAGTGAGTAGTCTTTCACTTTAGTTGTCATTTTGTTATCAATGAAAATTTGGAAGCGAAATTCCAGAGTCAGATAGTACTCGATAAGATCTTCGAAATGAGGTATCGCAACATCCCTCATCCCTATTCCAAATCATAGGGTTATGCTCACCCCCGTTAGGGGGTTGAAGTAATGGGGATGAAAAAAGCGGAGAATTTGTTCCTAATCAGAAAGTCCAAGCTATTTTCCACATTTTCATTTTAAAGCTGGAAAATCGAGATATTAAGTTTTCGTTGGACCAGCCTGTATATCTATATCTTATGCATGAGAATTTTCCTTATCTCTCAAGACAACAAAGTTATCAAACTCCGGAGTATGTTGATCACCCTGTTTAGAAAAGTGTTTGAAAAGTGTTTTTAACCGCCAATTTAGTTGCAAAGCAACCCTCGAAGTCTCATTAAGACTTGTATGAGTAAAGAAGATGGGGACCTTAGCTTTTTAAGTGTCATCCGAAGCACTACTCGGCTGGTTATCGTTGAGAGTCTAAAGGATTGAAATCTAGATACCAAGAATGTTCGGTTGGTCACCTATCTTCTCCCGCTAAACGATACTATAGGAATAAATAAATATTTCCAATAGCCGCCGCGGTATTTGAACCCGGGCCCTCTAGACCAGTGTTTTTCAACCTGTGCTTTTCAGGGGGGTCGCGAAGCTTCTATAGGGGAGTTGCAAAAGGTTAGGAAGCTACTGCAGTAAAAAAAAATAGAATTTGAAAAGATATATTAAAAAAAATGTTAATCAAAGGACAGAATCAAGTAAACAAAAAATAAAAATAACTTATGAGATCTCTTCCATCTTAAAGATTTGTATAATGTAAAAAAAAATCCCGAGAACTCCCAATGCGAAGGTTGTGCTTTTTTTTTCATGAATCAATTTCTCCCATCGAGGATCCGTTTTTGCTACCTTGAAAATTGAATCGTTTTCTGAATTCAAGCGATTTCTTTCTTTACTTTTTATTTGGGCCATCGATGAGAATGTCAACTCACACGAGTACGAAGTTGCAAATGGAATCAAACACTTCAATGCCTCCAGGGTGGATATAGGATGGTGAAACAGCTCTTCAATTGTTTCTGCGAGAAACTTGTAGACCTTTTGAGAAGGTAGTAATAATTCCACGAATTCAATGAAGATGGCGGTTAGATCGATTTTTAAAGTAGATTTCTCTTGCTTATGTATTTCTGTGGTTACAATCTGACAAGCGTGGATTGAAACGACATTGAAAACCATATATTTTCAGTAAATCTGAAATAATTATCAAAATTTTTACTCCTAGAACAGATGACACTGATAGGTGCTCAGTTTCTGTGTTACCGACACAATGTATGGCGCCATCTCTGGTAATTTCTGAAAATGTTACTACGGTATGAAATCAAATAGGCAAAAGTCTACAGTTTATTCTAGTGCTTGTTAATAGGAAGCTGTTTCACCATCCTATATCCATCTTGAATGCCTTCATTGTCAATTCTGGGTATTCTGTATCACAGTAAATACGAATTTCGAATAACTGTCGACATAAAGATGTTTTTTCTTTTTTTCAGTTTCATCAATACCGCTAGAAGTTGACGGTTTTGTTGGTCTTTTTAAAAATTTATCCATTTTCAATAATTACAAATCAATTATGAAAATGAATAAATATGGTGTAATGAATATTTGCCACAAATTAAAATACATGAAAAAATAAACAACGGGTAGGGGGGTCATACTAAAGGGGTCGTGTGATAAAAAAGGTTGAAAAACACTGCTCTAGACCACCAGCTCAGAGAAGAAAGAAAACACTCACAACAGTTGTCAATCAGTTAGTAAGTGAAAGATCATCACCAACCAGATACGAACAGCTCTTCTCTAGATAGAATCAATGAGCATCAGCATATGTTTGAGAGCTGAACAATTGAATGATACATCTACTCCATGACATCATGTGTTATATTTGTATTTTCTTAGGATACTGAGGACACTTCAAAACTGTGTCTTTATTACGAGAGGCCGTATTACCCGCATCAACCTTGATTCATACATGGATCAACCCTTCGATCATACAACAGACTAGATTAATAACACTCTATCCGTACCACAGTAGTTGTTTGAAGCCAACATCTAAATCAGTTACTAGGGTTACCTCATTCGAAAACAAGGATAGCAATAACAGATTCTCCCAGTACCAGTGTCTTGCTGTTTTGGAACGAGCTGAATTCTAAATTATTGAAATCACTCTTAAAGTTTCTTGGAAATATATATCTTAGATTTATTACTCGAAGGATACTGGATTTCATTCACTGTCATTGTTCCATTATATTAATATGCATATACCGTGACTCACTACCTAAATATACTTATTGTTTGTTTTTTCGTGAAATAAGGTTTCCAAGTGTCGAACTTGGAGAATGTAACATCAATCATTGGAGGATATATCCTTTAAAAAACACCTTTTCTCGAAATATTTTATTCATTGATAATATTAATTTGAAATAATGACGAAAAATTCATTGATTAAATAGTATATTGTTTTTGTTAATAAACTTCTCACTCTGTTTTCGGTTGAATCTTTCAATTTTGCTGCTTCATGATGGAGTCTGACGTTGACATATTTATTTAAAATAAGTTTCCCATTTGGTGATGGGTATCCAGAATATGATGTTGAAATGCATCAAATACATTCAATGGTGAATTCCTCATTGATTTATATACAAGTAGAATACTGAGCAAGAATATTCGTTTCGTTCATCCTCACTCTGAGTGATTTTTCAGCTGTTTCACATATGGTAACTACAAATAATGATGCATTTATTATAATGTCCCATATTTTTTTCTCATCTGAATTTTCAAATGACATATGAAATCTTCATAACTGCACTAATTCAAAATTGGATAATGTTAAATTGGAAATTGCATTATTGTATTGGAATATATTTTTTTTTATGAATCAAAACTCTTTCTTTAGGGGGGTTCATTTTGAGATGATTCTTCTCTTTCAATATTTTGGTCTTGTGATATCTCTTTGAATACACCACTGAAATAATAACGAGATGGCTACGGTAAAATGTTATAAGGTAAATATGTTCGTGCACTATTCAATGCGAATCTTTGTTGCCTTCGCTTTCAATTTCAGTAAATATGGGCTTAACTCCTACTCTGAGAACTGTTTCACCACTTGGGCCAACCATTATATCACTTATATAGTGAAATGATGCGAGCATACTCTTGCTATAGAAATATTCTCTTTCGCAATAATATGTCTCCATATATCTACTGAACTTTCATCTCGGGGAAGCCTGACAATGTTAATGTACAAATTACCACAAATTATTTTATTTCTGACAGTGACATTATAAGCTTATATCGTCTTAGTTACGATATCTATAATGAGGGTCATAACTCCCTTGGGATATTAAGGTTCAAAAACTCCCTCTTACCTTTTACAGGTGAAAATGATACAAGAAATGCTTATAAACGTTTATATGTAATGAAAACTAAGACATATTTTCCTTATTCACGTCATTACAAATAATAAATGTACAATTTTCAAATGTTCCCTGAAAATTACTTCCGCCGCTGGAAACAATTTCTTCTTTTTTATGGGTGGTGCTGTTGCTGTTCACTACAGTCGAGGTGCCTGCCTCTTCTGATGGCAAAGTAGACAGCATACGCGCCGTTTTATTTCTCAATTCAATACTGTCCTCCAGATACCCCTCTGCCACCGTGGAACTTCTCCAACCTCCGTGTCTTTTTAAGTTTGTCATAGTTGCTCCTGCATTGGCTAGGGCAGTAGCAGAAGTGCGACGAAGGCAATGTCCCGTATATAGGTTAGTGAGTTTGGCAATCCTAAATACATTGCGATTTTGCTGGGAATTTTGCCAAACATATTCTTTCCAATTGGCTGAGTTGTACATTTATTTTGTCGGAAGCTCAAAAAAAATCGTTTTGTACCTTCAGGACGCAAGGACATATAAAGTCTCAATAAAGGCAAAGCAGAGAACTCTTTTTCATCCACAACTGTAAATTTCTTCGATACACCATTTTTACTTTCCGGTACGTTCACTACCATAACAGTATCCCGGTCCTCTATATCTGCTATACTCATATTTAGAAGTTCCTGAGTTCTGCATCCTCCAAAATAACCCATAATTAGAACAACCTATAACAAATAAAACGAAATAAACAAACGAAAAAGAAAATTATGAGAAAAAAATTACCTTATGCAATAAATGAATTTCATTAGGGGCGTCCTTTAGAAATTTGATGACATCTTTAGGAGATAAGACAGCAGACTTTTTCGGCTTATACCCCTCACTTTTCCGTTTCAAAAAAGCCTCTAGTTCGTTGAACTTGGTGATATCTCTTTTCTCATATATGGTCACCATCGATTTGAGCATTGACCATTTAGTCCATAACGAATTTGGGCTAAACGTTTCTGACTGCAACGAAAAAATACAATTATTA
This sequence comes from Chrysomela aeneicollis, assembly GCA_029955515.1. Classification (NCBI taxonomy): domain Eukaryota; kingdom Metazoa; phylum Arthropoda; class Insecta; order Coleoptera; family Chrysomelidae; genus Chrysomela; species Chrysomela aeneicollis. Next base: position 7,461,034 of record JARUHQ010000016.1, on the reverse strand, counting down.
CCAAATCTACCAGAAAATACTGAAAATACTTTACCAGTTCTTGAAAATATGCCAGAAAGACAGTTTCGTTGGCATCTTTTGACATAACATTTCTCTGTGTCAGCCACTTCAGATATAAGTTGTATTCTTTTTGATATAGGGCTCCACTCTTCGATGGAAGTAATGATTGTCTTGCTTTTTCCGCTTTTTTTATAATATCCTCCATTATATCAGAAAAAGATCGTCGATTTGTGGTAAAAAATAAACACGTTTTTAACGGAAAAGCATTGATTGATAAAGAAAGTTTGCTTATAAACATGTAACATAGCGACAACCTAGCAACAACCAACAATGCTACAATCAACGCTACCTAATTCAAATATACCAGAAAGGTTATGAATTTAAACATTTATTGCGTTCTAAATATGCACATATTGTTATGAAAATCGGCCAAAAATAAAATTATCTATGTACCACGGGAATTATAGAGCCTTAATAACCTCTGGCAATTGCTGTACCTCGGGCCAGATGCCCTCGGGACGCAAACTTTGCCATCGGTAATTAAGGCCCTCATAATTCCCTTAATACATAAATAACTATTATTTGACTCATATAAGTATATAATGAAGGATATATATTTGGGAACAATAAAAAATGTGGTAATGGGATGATTATCATTTTCAAATATTACGATGTGGCAAACTCTTAGGGGAAAAAACATATAAACAAAAATTTCATGTTGGCTTCAGACAATTTGGAGTGTTACTATTCTAGTGAGTTTGTTGTTCGGAGAATAAACCCATATGTAGGCTGTGAAAAGAAGAGAAAAAAATAACCGTTCATAATTTACTAGAGATTGGGCCTTTTGCGAGAAAATAACTCAAAGGAGAATTTTCTTGCAAACATTCGTAGAAAAGGCTGATAAACCTGGTAGGTACAAAAGTAACAAACCTATTCACTTAAGCATACGGCATGAGTAGAAATACAAAAAGGACAATGTTTGGGCTTTGAAACCCTGACTGACCATTCTGACTGAATCAAAATCCATCAATCCTCTGCCCGTCTTGAGATCAATGATGAAGCAAGCCTCACACGTGACATAATATGACTTCGATTTCGGCTCTCGATAGAAAGGTATACTGTATTCGATGACGTTGCTGTTGTTGCTTATCCGGACTATGGATCCTTTAAAATGCTCCGAATGAAAAGAATTCCTGTTATTCATCGTGTATAAACGAGTATAAAACGCTGGAATGACGACGAGACGTGAATCGATATATAAAATATGATGGAAAGGTTGGTCATTTGACCAATATCATGCCCAAAATATGAATTTATGTCATCACTATCGAATATATAACAATAATCTTGAGCAAGGCATACAACTTGATTGATGATCATAAAAAGCGGACGCTAGCTATTCATTCTCCCATTTGAGTGTGCATGTAATGAATGAACAAGTAGACGAGTATGGTAATTCTTCTCTTCCCATTCGGGAATATATGCGCATGGGATCCCAACAAAAACAAATTCCAGGATTATTATAATGCATGGAGAATTGCGGGACAGCATCTCATTGTCCCTTCTTTCAGCTCCACATCACATAATCATCAGACAGTCAGTGAAATAAACAATATCTGCATAATAAATCCTCAAATGGTCCATATGGAATTATTTTTGAATATTCATATCCTTGATTATGTTCTAGTCGATGTTTGTATGAATTCTAGTAGCTGTAGAATTCTTCAAGAATAATGTATCACAACCCAATCCTAGCTCAAGTGATTTCTTCGATTGTTGATGATACATATAAGTAAATTTCCTCAATTAGGTTTATGAACATCTGATCATTAATCAATAGAATAGAATAGATGTAGGGAAAACAAAATTTGAAATTATGAGAGTATTTCTATTGGCCACGTTCTGAAATTGACATTTGTGGCGTACATTCGTTATCATTTTGTGTATGTTAAAAATATTTCGAGATTATCTACATCTAGTCCTCAGTATTTTTCGTGTGTAAAATTATATCAAACACAAAAATGCTGTTTTCCTATGAAAATTCTACAAAAACCGTTAATTTCAGATGAATATCAGAGAAAAACACCAAATCAGTGAGTCCTCATCGTATATAGAATTCACTGATTAAGATAAAATTAGGGGTAGTCATTTGAAAATGAAAACGAAATTTTAAAATCTCCCATAAGCGTAATTTGCCGTCATTTTCTGAACATTGTCATTGAAGTTCTTGAGGGTCTGGACAGTATTTAGTCTCATCTTTAACCAATCTGATCTGACTATAAATTAGGTAGACTTCTTTGGATACAATTTTGTTGAAAAATAACTGTTACCAAACTGAACTCATGAGAATTGTTCAAATTTTTAACCATCAATCTGAACATGAATTGTATCTTCTAGATACTTCATAGGAGGCAGTTACAATAAAAAGGTCACGCACATCGAATGTGGTAATCGGCAAGCGGTCAAATTATCTGAAAATGATTGTAGGATTTTCTGAGTCTTCGATCTGAACAAACGTTAACATGGAGCCACGATCCTGAAATATCTAGTTTCGCAGGAAATGGATTCCCACAGATTCTGGGCGTGATTGACCTCTAAATGGAGTCAATTTTGCTAGGTAGGTGAAACTTCCTTTTCGAGACTTCTTTAAATCTCTGAATACGAATTTGAGAATCGAGTTGCAAAGATTACCCTAGGTTCGTGATCATCAGGGACTAGGTTAATACCGAACATAAAGTTTTCAGTAATTATAGAGTACCTCAAAAAATCCGTTCAGGGTCCCCAGATTTGTGATCACTGACCTCAATAGTCCCTTACTTATTTCCATCGAATTAAGTGAAGATGGCTATACTTTCAATACCTACAGGTCGAGCAACTTCTTGGTCACGAAAATCAAACAGGGCTAGAGAGACCATTCCAACTGTTTTGGAGCTGAAGGATATATGGACTGGCTTTATGGACGTACAGTTGTGGGCATAAAGAAGTCGTACAAGGTTCGTATGGTGTAAACCTGCACATGATGTTCCAGATTTCATTAAATAGTAGTACCTACACGTACACATTTGGAACTTTTGTGACTCAAAATAGACTGTAACTGCTGTACTACTTCTTCATGTACACAACTGTACAACTGTACACAACTGTGAACTTCGTTTACCGCACTCCTGTGAGTTCAAATAATTTTTTTTTGGGAATCTTTTGTATTTTGACCTCCTGTTCACGAATCTGGAAGTGAAAACGCGGCGGTCTCAAGTATTTTCGGAGATACGGCCTCATTTTTTCTCAAAAATGCACCATTTGACATCCCCACTTGTCTTTACAGTTCTGATAGAAAAATCAATTACTTTATTCAGAAAACAAAGTTCATCAAAGATATGATTTTGGCCAGTTACTTATTGGCATGAGTATCAGGCGAGGTATCAGGTGTGCAAAGTTGAGTTCTTAAATACTCTTCCGTGCTAGATACCTTTTGTTTATTAAGTTGTTGGATTTATACTGTGCCTATCTTTTTGAATCATGTCTAACCTTTGATAAGTATTTGATCTGTCTAATCTGGGCACTTGAAACACTTTATTTTGTGATAATCATCATTCGTGGTCTTATATACCCAGTAGAACCCAGTTAAACTCAGACAGATCTATAGCCACACTTCATCAGAGGATAACCTTTTTCCAAATATCACTTCATACAATTTATAGCTAGTAACAGTAATGATACAATTAGGTACTTGAAATTCCTGTACTTCCATTAGACTGCAATAACTGAAAGTATATTTTCTTATCCAATTTTTTATATACACAATGACATTTATATACAGTGCTTTTTTTAATGTCCCTCTCTTTCATTTTTTGAACAGGTCAACTTAAAAAATTGAAACTTGGGATAATGAAATTGATGCATGACTACCATATTTTGGAGTGAAATTGACAAATGAAACTCTAATACAAAATGCATCAATTTCGTTATCCCAAGTTTCAATTTTTTGAGTTGACCCGTACAAAAAATAAAAGGAGGGGACATAAGAGAAAGACACGGTATATAAACGGTTGTGCATCACATCCCCTAGAAATGAAAGAAATATATAATTTTTCAGCGTTTTTCATAAGACAACCTCCATACATATCGACTCAATTCGTTGTAGAATATCATAAATAAAATATGAAAAATGTGCTCGAATTCATCGGATTCCTAAGAAAGTTATCATAACTTGTGCTCCATCCATAAATAATATATTCCTTAGTAGCAGAAGGTGATGCACAAAAAATCCATATAGATCGCAGCGCATTTATCACAACCATAACCACTATTTCAGATGTGTGGAACAAAAAAAACTGTTCATTATCGTCCCGAGTGATTTATTGGCGAAGACGTCTTTCGTCTCTGCCTTTTTTTATGACGAATTCAGTTGATAAATGATGTTTTCGCCAATTACATGAAATTCAATGCAGACAAAATACTTCCTCCAAGCTATTTTTAGCGCTAATGATTTCAATTAAAAGTGACATACGATGCCAATTTGTCTTTGTATCCATCAATTGATCAGACTGCAATAGATTGTAGATTGTGAGGAGGGGGCGTTAAGGCTGTGCAGCCTCTCAAGCACCTCGACCTATTAGATCTTTTGTGCATAATACTTGATCTATTCGAGTCCTGGGATTCCGAGGCTTCTTGCGAAGTTTATCAGTTTCCTGGGAGTTAGGTTTCTGACGTCGTAAGGCTTCCAGGGACTTGAACCTCTTGCAAAAGAGAGCTGGGCATTCGCAAAGCAAATGTTCTGCAGTTTCCACGAACTTCTCGCAGTAGCGGCAACTATCACTCTCTGTTTTACCCATATTTTTGAGTTGATACCTCAGAGGGCAGTGTCCAGTGAGGAGTCCCGTTACCAGTTACAAGTCTTTTTTGTCCAACTAGAGAAGCTGTTTAGCTTTCCTTGGCGTGAGGCTCACTAGCCTTATCGCTTGTCTTTGATCCTGGCACTTTATTCTAGTGAGATCTTATTTCATTTGTTTTCCAGCGTCGGAACTCTTCTCTCAAGTGGGCCTTGAAGAGTCCACAGAAGGGTTCTGGGCCGAGAAATTGTGCAAGGCAAGTGACCCTGTTATCTCAGGGATTGTTTACAGGCCCAAGTCAGCTAAGACTCACAAGTGTATGAATTCAGAGCTTTAAGTGTTGCTTGGCTATCTGATAGAACATGGATTTGTTCCCTTCGAGTGTAGCTTTGGAGGCACTCCTGGGCACATATCTGCTTGGAAGATGGTTAGGGTGTTACCAAGGGGTTTTGAGAGCCTGAAATTCGGCCCTCCTAATGCATCACTTCCCAGTTGAGGTCCGCTGCACTTTCTGCAGCTTGACTTGTGCCAAAATTTGTTACATTTTTGCCATATTAATGCAGCGTAGGTAACCATGGCTTTGATGATGGTTTGGTATGACCAATGGATCATTTTTGGTTTCAGACCCCATGTCTTATCAAAGACTCTGCGGCATGTCGAGCTTGCTGCTATAGCTCTGGAAAGAATGTGGTTGAGTTCCATGTCAGTTTTTGGTCGATTATCAAGCGCAAATATTTAACTCCTTCGGAAAAAGTGAGGTGGATTCCATTCATAGTTGGGGCTTTAAGTTCATGAAGAATGGAAAAGCCATAAATTGGACAAAAATTTTAGAAAGAGAAAATAGTCTATCCAATTGGAATATCAAACATAGTTTGAAGTGAATGTCTGGTACAAACATTTGCGATCTGCATTCACAGTGTGAATCGTTGCATGGTTTACGAGAAGATATAATTCAATGTTCTGCGTGGTATTTACCAGGAAAGTAGTTGTTTTCTGCTTGTAGTCTACCAGACATTCCTTTCAAACTATTTTTAATATTCTAATTGGATAGACTATTTTCTATTTCTAAAATTTTTGTCCAATTTATGGCTTTTCCATTTTTCATTTATTAGCTCAGTCTAGCTCTCAGCCACTTCTAAGTTCTGTAACTTGGGAGATTTATTTCTGGAGTGTTTCTTTCTTCTGCCGCATGGTGTCGCCACTTCTTCTCCTGGAACGCGGCTCAGTGCGGTCAAATAGACGCGACGAAGGTGCATTTTGGGACAGGCAACGCTTCGAATGGAGATCTTACGGTCTCTACTCGGATAACTACCCTGCACTGATGAGGGCCAATAAGCCCTAAACCGATCTGTAGGTTGTTAAGCGTGCCTGTCTCGATGTGAATTTGTCACGTCTTAGAAAGAAAGAAACATTTACGATCTGCATTCACAGTGTGAATCGTTGCATGGTCTACGAGCAGAAATAATTCAATGTTCTGCGAGGTATTTACCAGGAAAGTAGTTGTTTCCTGCTCGTAGTCTACCAGACATTCATTTCAAACTATGTTTGATATTCTACTTTAAGTTCATACTTTCGCCTCTTGGTAAATGGAATCAGCACTGTTTTGCTAGGATTGAGTCCTTCATCTGCGCACCAGCTTCTGATTATGTTTAGGGCAACTTGCATGCGATTGGAAATCATCCCATCATGTTGATGGTGACAACCAGGTCATCAGCGTGACCTTGAGTCGTGAAACCAGAATCAGAAACTATCAGGTTGTCGACGACCAATGACCACAGCAGAGGCGATAGAATTCCCCCTTGGGGACAACCTTTTTCTACTGTCATCCTTACCGTCTCTTCCCCGGGAGTCGCCACAATGATTTTACTTTTCAGCATTGATTGTATCCATCTTATCAGTGAGGCGCTTATACTCCTTTCCACTAGTGATCTAGTTATGGAGGCATGCGAGGTGTTATCAAAAGCACCCTTTATGTCAATGAAGGCACAAAGAGCCGCTTCTTTTTCTACGGATGTCTTTTCAATGCTTCCAACTAGATATTGTAGAGGATTAATCGTGGATTCACCTGTTTGATAAGCAAATTGTTTCTTGTGAAGCGGTCCTAATTCAAGGAGTTCGCTTCTGATGTAACAGTCTATTATGTTCTCCATTGTTTTCAGGAGGAAAGGGGTGAGACAGATTGGGCGGTGGTTCGTCCATTGGTCATCTTACAGCCTTTGGTATAAATGCCACAACAGCATCTCTCCAAGCTGGCGGTATATAACCGAAGATTAAGCTGGCTTGGAATAGCCTTATCAAAGAAGGCTCTATTATTTCAAGACCGTGTTGCAGTAAGGCGGAAAATATTCCGTCCTTTTCAGGCGACTTGAATGGTTTGAAGTTCTTGATAGCCCATTTGATTATTTTAGTTGTGAAGATCTTTCCAGCTGATCTGTTGGGGATCTGTTGGGGTTGTAGACAACCCCTTCCGGGTGAGCACTTGGCTATTCGTTTTCCACTGTTTGGAAACCAGGAAAGTGTGTCTGCAAACTCAAGCTTTTCTAAGGGTTATCAGTATAATATCCCTTGTTCGGCTTTCTGATCAGACCGATATGCCAAGTGTTCTTTCGAGAGAACTTTTTGATGACGTTGTGCTGGGGCTAATTAGATGATCTTCTAACTCATTTGCCTCTTTGATCTTCTTTATTGTACTCAGAAATAGCTGTTTTGTAGTCTTCCCAGTATCCCATACTCTCAGCTCTATTGAAAAGTCCTCTAACTTTTTTTCTAAGTTTTGCTAATTCATCATTCTACCAAAGCACATCTCTGGTAGTAGCCTTTCGTTTTTAAGGACAGTTAAGTTCATATTATGCTTTCATTTATAGCATTTCGAAGTTGTCTTGAGGCTGTATCAAGTTTCTTCATTGATTCGATGGATGTCAGTTGGTCCTCCGTCTGTCTTTCGAGATGCTCTTTGTAAGCATTCCAGTTGGTTAACATCAGTACTCTGTATCCATCGAAGCGTGTCTCTGACGAACCTTACGTGCTGAAGGTCCGACTTTGAAGAATGATCAAAGAATTGTGAATATAGTTTGTCATAAATGGATCCGTGATCGCATTTAAGAAAGTTCATTCCCTCTGTTGATGATGTCGGTATTGTTGGCCAACAAATATTCTAGAAGATACTCACCCCGTACATTTGTGTCTGTGCTTTCCCATATTGAGTGGTGGGCGTTTGCATGAGGCTTCGGACTTCCTCTGATGGAGGGTGCGTTGCGGATTCCCCTGGGAAGTAGGCCGAGGCAATCACCACCTGCCTCTTGCCTACCTCAGTTGGCACTTCCACTATAGCGGTTGCCAAATCTCCAGTGATGAACTCTTTAGCAGAAAATGGCTGCTCGTGGTTTTTCGGGAAAAGAACAGTAGAGTGACTTACACGATTTAATGTTGAGTCCTTGTATACGTCCTCTGTTTATCCAGGGCTCTTGGAGTAGCCCTACCTGATTGTTGTCAACAAAAAACTTCCTTTTTAGCAGCTTTTGAATGTTGCAGGTTCATTTTGAGACAATTGAGCTTTTGGCTCATACTGGAGGTAGTGAAGCTTTTGGCTTCCACTTTCCCTTAACACCGCCGGCATGGGATCTGTCCAGTTTCCGAGGCACAGTCTTGCCTTTGGTCACCTTCTTTCCTTTGTCATCAGCATTCTCCGTCTGCTTCTTGGTGCTGGATGCAATTGGATTGGTACCTGAAGTACCAGGTTCTGAGGGGTCGAGTGCGACCGATTTAGGTTTGTGTGTGCCCTGAAGGTTGTGTGATGAAATTTATAGTTTTTCACAAACCTCGTTTTTCTTAACCTTTCGGCCGACTGGATATCAACCGAAATGGAAAGAAGTTCTAGAGGGCCTTCGGATGTACTCTTCAGTTTCCTCCAGGTGGTTGCGTTGAGGCTATCATTCTGAGCCTCTATTAATCCAATGATTTTCACCGTGGAATATCCCTGGCTGCCTGGTAGGTATGCCACCAAGATCTCGCTGTGAGGCATTGCTGCCTCTTCAACGACCCTCAGCCGCGCATTCTCCCAGGGTTTTATATCCCCAATGGTATCTGATATAACTGAAAGGACAATTTCTCATCTTATTTTTCATAGACACCATGACATTAATACATATTAAGGGTTGTACATCACATCCTCTAAAAATTAAAAGAAATTTATCGTTCTTCAGCGTTTTTTATGAAAGACAACCTTTATACATATCAACTCAGTTCGTCGTATTTTGCTTCATCCATAAACAATGAATTCTTCAGTAGCAGGAGGTAATGCACAAAAAATTCGTATAGATCGCAGGTATTACCACTAACTCAGATGAGTTGAACAAAAAAACTGTTCATTATCAGAATCTAGAGTGATTTATTGGCCTTTTGTCACTATCTTCTTTGAATTCAGTTGATAAATGATGTTTCTGCCAATTAAATGAAATTCAATGGATAGACAAAATACTTCATCCAAGCCATTCTCAACGCTAATGATTTCAATTAAAAGAGACATACGATGCCATTTTGTCTTTGTATCCAATTGAATAGAGGTGAATCAAAGGAGGCGACAAACAATACCTTCCACTACTTCCAGTCAGAAGGATAGTTAGGAACTTGTTTGGCAATCAGAAGACTGGTTAGAACAATTACCTAACAAACGAGGAAGCAGACGTCATTACGCCAGGCGCATCCGATTGTATGATGCGGAAAGGAATTCGAATAGAGGTTTCTGGAATGAATAGCTAACTACCAACGCCTACCTCCAGGACAGTCCAGGAGATATTATCCGAAGAAATAATTGTTTTGTAATGATATTATAAAACGAATTGAATATCTTGAATGGGTCGATTTATTCCAATGAGAACCAATATAATAATTTTATGAGGAATTCAGCGATATCAATAAAAGTTCACGTTGTGTTTTTTTTGATTCCAGTATATATGATTCCTGAAGATAAATATTCTGTGAAACACATATCGCGGTGAGAAATAGTGTTCTGGTAATTGGTCACACAGTGATGTGTTTATTTAAGCTCGCCCTGTGTTAATCTCAATCCCACAATGTGGAATAATTAAATAATTACTAATCTACAAATAAGCCAAGAATTGTTACAAAAATGACTTTAACTTCTGTTGTTGTTTCCTGCTCGTTGTCTATACCTGCCATCCAAACTGTGCTGGAATTATAGTGAGTCGTTGAGAAAGGCATTATTTCTAATGATAAATATAATAAAGATATTTTGTGATTTCCATAAGCTTTATAAAATAGAATATAGAATACTTCTATTCATTCATCTGGCAGAGATTTGAAGTTTATATTTGGCATCATCAAATTGTGTGTACCTACCTTTTTTTTTCAATATGACTGATAATATGAGAATTTCGGTCAATGTTTAGTCTTGTGGGACCTATTTTATGGTAGCTCCTGTAATTATTTTCTTACATTCAGAATTGTTCAAAATATATACAATGATATTGCAGGCAAAATATATAATTCTATAAATATAGGTTTACTAACCAGACCTTACTCATACATAATATCTTTTCATCAATTAATCCAGGAGATTTATTTATAATTATTCCTTTATCTGGGACCAAAACGAAAAGATTTGAAAATTTCTTTCCACGTCTCTCAAAAACCATAATAAATTGTTATCAACAATTCATTATTATACGTTCTAGCTAATCAGAATATTATTATAGTGGGAATAATCTATACCTGAATTATTCCAGAGATTATTTTCTCAGTTTGATTTTCAACTTATCGGAACTTCCTGTTGAGTTGAGTTTCTTCATTGTTTTATTTCGAAAATTTCACAACTATCATCTTCGACCAATCAATAGTCTATATTTTGTACCGTTGCCATATAGCAACTATTAGAACGATTTCCGGAAATTTTTCTCTCTTCCTTTGGGGAAGGAGGATGGTTTTAGGGTAGGTTCATGCTTATACCAATTTCGCAAAATTGATTCGAATGAAATGGCCGCTGATAATAAATATCGCAATAAAGTTGACATATTTGAACTTTTGTGATCATGAACTACAGAATGCATAAATCAATAGTGTTGTAGAGTAGGAATGTCAATGTAATATTTATAATTTCGCATCTAAGCATCAACCCTTTACACTGGAAACTTTTTGACGTTTAAAGGTTGAATGACATTCACATTTACCTAACTTCGAAGTTCAAATACTAACAGTGTTTTCCATTATTGATGAAACTGATGCGCACTCAGTGTAAATATATTCCTACCAACTTCACCTCAGTGGTTCAGAGTTTTCTGTCTTGATTATTCAATATATCCAAACGGTATCGGTAAATAATGATGAACTGAATTGATGATTCACAATTTACAATAATATTTCAAAATAGCCGATATATATTTGGTGGCTAGTGGACTGGTAGAGGCTGACAATGGAAACTGGTTAATGAGAATCAAATTCGTGTCCAGCGATTATTAAAATTGCACATATTGATTAACGAAACTCACGGTGATATAATAGAAATAAGACTCAAACAGTGAATCTCGTCAACTTTGTATTTTATTTTTCTGTTTATACACAGCCTTGAACCTTGCGGTTAACTAACTACTTCCATTCATAGTCCAATGAGAAGCGAAGGCGAACCTTCAACGCTGTATTCCACAGAACTGTATTCTTAACTGGACCAGACTTGAATAATATTTCGCTGTGAAGTTTTCTTACCGAATACCACTCTAGCATCAATTGAGAACAGCAAATATTTTCTCCAACACGAATATTTTGTAGAAAATTCGTGTTGTCGAAAGAAATCTCAGTAATGATTGGAGCTCTATAGTGGTATTATAAGTGAATATACGTGGATATACATCAAGTAACCCCATCAATAAGGAATATAATACTTGATATGGAAAAATTCATAATCAAACGACAATTATATATCGTGCTCGAAAAGTACTGCCTCAATTTCCAGCAATGTTAAGATTAATTCTACCAAATATACTCATGCACACACTGGAAACAATGAAATGTAGCCAGAAGTCGCATTCCAGGCGGCACACTGCCGTCATTTTGACGTGATTATTGAGGCATTTTTGGTCAGCGAGGTCACCTAACGAATAGCTGACGTTGCTATAACGTTACATTGCCGCCAACGTCTCTTTGTCGTCGAAATATAATACTTTATATGAAAATATTCATAATAAAACAATTATATATCGTGCTTGGAATGTACTGCCTCAATTTCCAGCAATGTTAAGATTAATTCTACCACATATACTAACACACTGGAAACAATGAAACGTACCCAGAAGAAGTCACCGTTGAAAACGAAATATATCCATAATTGAATTCGCACGCACCAAATATTCCATAGAGAAGCTCAGCAGTTTCCTTGTTGTCCATAATCCTATAGCACAGGCCACAGAAGATGAGATGAAAACGAGGAATTTCAAACTCTGCCCCGCACATCCCGCAATATACGAAGAATATTATGCCGGGCCACAGACGTTGAGAGGGATGCTTTTCGAGCGGAACTGAATCGCTGAAAGTTCATAATGGTTGTTCAGATCATTCGGGATGTTCATCTGTCGATAAATATTCAAAAACAAGTTTTTGAGACTATCTGTACTATATATGTGACGAATCATATATGAATGAATGAATAGTAACAATGTACCTACTTTGTTACTCTGAAAACTGAGTTTCATTGATAAATAATATTGAGATTTCAAAGAGTTATAATCAATAAATAATCGAAGAACAAAACATAGCGCAGTCTGAAAGCGAATAAAGTTTCATCAGAAGAAGGAAAATGTTACCTAGACGCATTGTAAGAAAAACATTCTTCAGATATAAAATTTAACTTTTGCCAAATAAAAATGTCAGATTTGAAAGTTCAACCAATTAGACTACTGAAAATTTAGCAGAGAATTGGATACTATGGATCCAGAAATTCAAAAACTACCTGATAGCATCAAGTAAAACTGATAATAAATCGGCGCACAGCTTTTACATTATTTAGGTGAAGATTCCATTCACATCTCTAATTCATTTTAATTCAGTGATGATGAAAAGAAAAAGATTGACATTCTGATAAACAAATTCGAAAATCATTTCATTAAAAAAAAAGTTTTTTTCGGCAACCGTCCGGAAAGTACGTACTTTCCAGACGATTTTTTTTTGAGAAAGTGGCATTTTTCCGGCCTAGTCCGGGAAGAATCACATCGTTGTTGTCATTGTAAATATGAAAATCTTGGTAGTATGGTTTTGATAAATGCAGTTGATCATTACCATATCAGCAAAATAACGACTGACAGCTATCTGACATAAAATTAGCTATCATTAAAAAATTATCAGATGAAAACAATCAATGTGAAACGGAAACTTTACCTTCTTGTTCTGACTTCAACAAAAGGCACTTAAATATACCAAGCATTTCAAACAAATTGAATCCATTCAATATTAACAATTGTTCTAATTTTAATATAAATATTAATATAAATGTTCGAAATTTTGTTCTAATAAAGAAATGTGTTTCTTTGATTTGTTATTCTACACGGTTGCCGAAAAAATTGTGTACGCAACACGCCCGAAAACAGTTTTTTTGGACTCGCAGACTTCCAGGACTCGCTACGCTCGTCCTAGAATTTTGTCCACTCATCCAAAAAAACAGTATTTTCCGGACTTGTTACGTTAATTACTATTTTCGGCAACCGTCCGGAAAGTACGTACTTTCCAGACGATTTTTTTTTGAGAAAGTGGCATTTTTCCGGCCTAGTCCGGGAAGTACGTACTTCCCGGACTGGGCCGGGAAGAATCACATCGTTGTTGTCATTGTAAATATGAGAATCTTGGTAGTATGGTTTTGATAAATGCAGTTGATCATTACCATAGCAGCAAAATAACGACTGACAGCTATCTGACATAAAATAAGCTAACATTTCAATTTTTGAAAGAAATGTGTTTCTTTGATTTGTTATTCTACACGGTTGCCGAAAAAATTGTGTACGCAACACGCCCGAAAACAGTTTTTTTGGACTCGCAGACTTCCAGGACTCGCTACGCTCGTCCTAGAATTTTGTCCACTCATCCAAAAAAACAGTATTTTCCGGACTTGTTACGTAAATTACTATTACTACGAAAGGTTCGAGTTCTTTATTCGTCGAAAAAATAACGAATCTCTGGAACGATTTGTCACGGTTTTGAAAAATATGGCAAAACATTGTGAATTTGGCACCCTCCAATATAATTTGGTGAATGATCGAGTTGTAAGATGTATTCAAACAATAAAGAAAATCACAGGAAGTAGTCCATGGCATCTCAAAGTGGAGTGGTAGATTTCAAAGCAGGAATGAAGCTCGAAGTCATCTCCACAACATTTATTATGAAAAAGGGGTTATGGGGGACATGTTTCGAATGCATATGCATTCATCATCAGCCCAAATATAAACAGTTGTTGAAGATGAAAAATATTTTACATAACTAGATTATTAATTAAACAGGTATTTATAAAAGGACCCTGTGCCCAAAAATTAATAATATCAGGATGGTAACATCATGAAAGTTGACCAGTTAAAAATATAACAAGACAACAACTGTTTATATTTGGGCTGATGATGAATGCATATGCATTCGAAACATGTCCCCCATAACCCCTTTTTCATAATAAATGTTGTGGAGATGACTTCGAGCTTCATTCCTGCTTTGGAATAAAGAAAATGTTAAAGAAAACTATCGATAACAAAAAGATATTTTTCTATTTTGGTTGTATAATGAAGTCATTGTGCAACGCAAATGCGTGTCGAAATAGCCTCTATTTCGATACGCATTATTTATTATTCGAAGATTGGTGCAATCGAACTGTCAAATGAAAGTCATAAGAGTTAGGCCCAGCTTACTTCTGAGCGATTTGGATTTGGTGATATTAGCAGTGAAAAACTCAATGTTTTAATTGGTAAATTTTCAATTCAGAGTGTAATTTGATTTGAATTGACCAATAAAAACAATAAAAACATTGAATTTTTCACCGCTGGTATTGCAATAATCAAAATCGCTCAACTGTAAACTGGGCTTTACGCTTGTGCGTCAGATTTTAATTATTTCAATGTCATCATTGTTAACAATCGAAGATGTTGCTGTAATTTATCGATATTAAATCCTTATTTTCTTCAAATCAATTCAAAATAAAAAAAATTACATATGACACACGTTTTATAAGACACTTTGTCGCACTTGTTCACTTGGAGCACTCCTCGCTTCGCTCGTCGTATTCCAAACAACGCGTGCGACAAAATAGCGTCTTATAAAACTTGTATCATAATATACTATTTCATGGCTTCATTGAGTTATCGAAATACTCATGTGTACAATTCGTTTACTCCTCCACACATTCTGATGTCTCGATATCTCAGAGACAACACGATAAGTTGTCTCTGAGTATTTCGATAACTCAGTGATAATAGTGATTGATTCAAAATCCTATGATAGGAAGATATCTGCAAAATCAACAAAAATATAAACGACAATGTCATAGAACTACCAAATCCTTGAATGACCTTTATATCCATAGATCTTACTGCTTACGCTAGATACGGTACCCAGGTTACTTGTTTTGTAGGTCCGGGGGGGTTGAAAGTACTAAGCCATTGATTGGTCGTTTCAGTTGTTTACCATACCATGTGTTGTCCCACGTGACCATAGTACCTAATTTCTTGCAGACCCCTCTTGATCTGAAAATTACAACAGGATGCCGAATCTAGCGTAAGCAGTAAGATCTATGTTTATATCAATCAAAATGTCATATATCAAGATCGACCTGGTAGCACATGGAAATTTTGAAAAAAAAATTAAAATAAAGGAAATAGAACATAGAATATTGTAAGAGAGGATGGTACATTCATCATAAGAAATAGAAGGTATATTCAACCAGTTTCAATAAAAACAAACTTCTATATGATATTGTTGATATGATAAATATACCACACTCATCAATCAATTCGTTTAGAATATAAACAAATAGTGAACAAATTGAAACAGAACCACTAGAAAAGATTGTATATGATTAACAACGGATATGTTGTCATGAATATGAATAATCAGTTCTACTTTGTTACCTGAAAAACTGAGTTTCATTGATAAATGATATCGGGATTTTCAAGAGTTATAATTATTAAATAATCAAAGAACACAACACTATCGGTAATGTTATGTTGCTCTTCATTAATACCTCTCTTGAAACTGGTCATACCACTCATACCTGATGATATAAGGAAATCAGTAACTACTATTGTTTCAATACCTGGAACGCATTCAGACCAATGTAGCGGTATACAGGGTGAGTCAGAATATGTAGCGCATGCACAGTAACAAAACCTTGTGTGTAATTTTAATCAAATGGATTTCCTGAATATCAGAGTCGTTTTCTTTTAATTATACATTCCACAATTGAGTGCTAATTGGTGGTAATTCCGTGATAAGTGAAAAATGACACGGACGTGGTGAAGTAGAACGATTCTGAAACATAAAATCACAAGAAACACCAAATGGTTCAAATGTATTCTCAATGGTGCTATCATTCACGTAAATGCATAAAAATAGTGGGCAGGATATATTTGATGATTTTGATATAGATCAGTATAATTTCATCAATTATGGTCTATAGGCATAAGTGCTACTGACCAGGATTTAATGAGTTGAAATAGTTCGTCATCAACCGAATTATATTCCGATGGGTAATTAAACCTAGTAAAAAGCACCAGAGATGGTAAAAAAAACACTGGGTAGCTTGTGAGCACACTCATGATATGGTGTTCCTGTCCACCAGAAAAGTACTCACATGTACTCACATGTACATGAATTTCGTGGAGGTAGTATTCAGCATCAAGAAAATCACAGAATATGCATCACACCACTGTGGTGTCAAATCGCACTTTTGGAACTGCATGAAATTCACACCATTCATATATGATTCCACATATAATATTCCCAGCAAACAATTTCAGTAGGCCCAGTACTGGGCTAATACCTGCCTACCAGAAGTTGCCGCTGCGGCGAAACAGTGGCAGATGACGTCGGACCAACATCAATAGGACACTCTGGCCGCCGGTAGGACCAATGCCTGTGCGCCATAATGAATACTACATTGGCCCACTTCAGGACCAATGCCTATAATACGACGATATTATGTGAAATAAAAAAGAATTCAACAGCCTTCAGCAGTCACCCATCCAAGTTCTAACCTCGCCCAACGTTGCTTTACCCTCGTTATTGTATCACATTCCGCAAAGTAATGTAGCTATTGTCTTCTAATTATATATTTATTATAAATCAGTGGAATTTGAACAACAATAATTTTCTATTATTATACATTTTTAGATGTCAATTTGGCATATTTTTCATCCTGTAAGTTGACATTTGAAATTTCTTTCGATGCTAGAATTGGTGAAGGCGGGATATTTCGAATATCGCGACTTCGAAGATGGGAACCCCTCCTTGAGTATTAAGATCTATCCAGGATGGAGGAAAGCGATACTTAGTGCATATACTGGAATCCGAACCACTTCTGGGAGTGACGGATTCTAACAGGATTTTTAATGGTGTATATTACTTGGACATGAGGGTGTTTCGAGCATTGATTTGACATATTTTTGATGCCTCAAATTGATATGAAATGTGATTTTTCTTGCATATCGCTACTTTGAATTTGCTGACTTTTCATATGAGCGCCGGGATTGAGAAAAAAAACAACATTTGAAGCAAAATGTTTCTCAACTGTTCAAAAACACTTGAAACGGGCCATCATCCAGATGATGTCGGTCGAAAGATACCCTTTTGATGGTATTGGCCCATTGCTGGTTGGATTATAGATACCCGATTACAATATGCCATATATCGGGCCGACATTTTGCCGATGTAGCTTTGCCATTGCCAGCATGTACCCGACCAATCATGCGTTGGGCCAGAGAGCGGCCAGAGATTCATTGTTTGCTGGGTTTTGATGTGTCCATCTATTGAATCGATAGATTTGAACACAAGGTGAATCGAAGAATTTCTAAAGTCGTCATAAAATTACAATACCATATTTATTCGAATTCCATACATGAGGTCTTCTTGAAATAAGCTATCTTTTCCTACGACCACGCATGAAAACGTCAATAATCACACTGTTTTGTTATTCAGAAAGTAGCTCATATCACCATGGTATTGTTTATTTGAAAGAAAAAGAGCACTAGTGTTGATATGAAAAATATCACAACGGTCGCATGAATTGATAGAAATAATTAGATGATTTGGAGTTGGTTGGGGAAAGGTCAAATCAACTGAAACCTCCATGTATCTGTTGCCGACGTTTCGACTTTTATAAAGTCATCCTCAGGGCACTACAATAGGGATTGTGATTATTACATAGGTATAATAGAGTGAATTTGTGAGTTATAAAGCAAATGATACAAATATAAAAGAGTTGATAAAATACACACACATACACAGTTAAAACTGTAAATAGGTCAGTTTCTTGTTATGTAGAAAACAACAGGTTACTTACATGAGAAATAGGTTCCTTGTCGTGGTAACATGTATTTTAAAAAAGGACATTTACATATATGTGGATTCGATGAATTCGAAGGAGAGATTGATTCTGAATGAAGTGATCCACTTTTTGAGATTGGAAAAAGTTTGTTGCTCTTTTTGGGCAGGCGTATGGTGTCAATAACAATAAAATTTGTCCAAACTAAACTAACTCAATCAACCAGTAATTCACATAATGAGGAATTGTCGGAGAAGTATTCAAATATCATCTTGAATATGGAAATGAACAGTACTCGATATCGAATCAAAACCACCTGAAATTATAGAGACCGCTCAAGTTACATTTTTGACAAGACCTTCCGCGAAATAAAAGTATTTCCTTTTCCATTTCCTACACTCGTTACGTTTCCGCACTCACCGCTACGCGGCTCGTGCTAAACGACTACTCGTGTGAAATATGTCACTTTCCACACTTGTTGTGTAATATACTATAAATTTCTCCATATCGTTAGGTAGGTACTAATAATGTGACATTTCAACAACTTGATATTATAGGAGTGTGTTGCGTTTTGAAATCATACACACTGTATACATTATCACCAATGGTTACGAAGAAGAATTTAATTTCTTGTTCGGTGAGCTCTTTTAAGAGCAGGGATTCAGCAGTACTGCTGGAATTTCCGTTAGATGTCCATAGTGTGAACATATCATAATAAAAATTCAGAATCGAGAAAGTACTACAGATTTCTTTATAACCATTAATATTCGCTAGTCATAGCAGATTTCAACAGATGTCAATCGAACAGGCCAATAATTTTTTATACAATGATCCATCTACTCTTCTCCATAGCGCAAATTCTCTTACACTGTGTGCTGTGTGTTATACCTTTTATTGTGTTGGTATATAAATTTGCATCGAATTTCATTTCAGACTTGACAGAAATCCTCAAAATTCAACAAGATTGAAGTACTCACCTTTAAAAGTATTCTTTGGGTGAATACTCATCAATGAACCAACAATACCTATAAAGTATAAACGCTCGATCGAAGAAACTTCTTACTTCAGCGTTCAAAATTCAAACTGAGTAAACATGGGAAACTATAATTTGTTTGGAAACAATTGAAACAAATTAGGAGTACCAACATAGATTTGACGTCTTAGTTGTCATTGCAGAACACTGCACTCAACTGTAGTTTATCATGTCATTCACGGATCCGCCATTCCGCCATCTACGAGCCAAAGGCTGAACTATTATAGTACTAGTTTTTGACGTGTTCACGTATTTTTTACATAATAAATCTGTTTTGCTCAAATCTCTGGAATTATTACATTTTGAAACTTAATATTCAGGCAGGACATAGCCCGATATGTAAGGTAGGAGAGGATAAAATATTATCACATTCTGTGACAAAAAATTTTCAATGTTTACATTTTTCGATCGTCGATATATCTCTCCAACTAACGAATTACGATTCCAAAAGTTGTCTTAACTTAGGTTGAACTTTCTTCTTCACGAACATATAATAGTTTTTGCGATTGGACTCATCGTTTGGCAGGAAAGTATCAACATAAAAAGGTCTGTTTGACGGTTCTTGTGAAACGCCCCTCTTAATGAACTTTATCCTGAAAAAAAGCATCCGACTTCTGCCAGCAGGCATCGAAGTTTTTTAATAGGCGAGGGATGAATAAGAAGTT
Source organism: Chrysomela aeneicollis (assembly GCA_029955515.1). Lineage (NCBI taxonomy): Eukaryota > Metazoa > Arthropoda > Insecta > Coleoptera > Chrysomelidae > Chrysomela > Chrysomela aeneicollis. Next base: position 7,440,991 of record JARUHQ010000016.1, on the reverse strand, counting down.
TATGCAAAGCGGAGTTCTGTCAACGGCACACAATGAACAACTTTTCGCCATGAAGTTGGCCACAAACTTCAGAAGACACGAACTTGATGGGAGCTGGGTCGAAAATCTAAATATAGATATACAGTATAATCGTCAGGCGGATATCATAATAATGGAAATTTCAAATTGTTCGGGAGGACTGGAAAATGAAATCTTATATTTCATAGCTAGCTCGGATGCTTTATGGCTTTATAAAATCACGTTTTGATTATTCAGCGCCGAAGGCTATAACGACACGAGCTAATACTATTTCCCATCATCAACTGAAAATAGTTCTCATATTCCTCATTTTTATATTCAAATATGATTGGTTGGGATTTGGATCGGATTACATAAAAAAACAGTTATTCAAATTCATCATCGGGAGTCTCTAAAACCGATTTTTCACGTATTGAAAAAAGTTGAGAATTAAAAATAATAGTGACACAAGAATTGAAAGATTACTATATATACAAACTGATCAACTCATACTCCGGAGTTCTATCTCTTTGTTGTCTTGGGAGATAAGAAGAAAGTGTCATGTGAAAGTACCTAATAGACATATTCCACACTTGATGATAATTATCCAATATACATGGTGTTTCATTGAGTTATAGGATATCGAACATATGTTTCTTTCCATAGAATACTATATACAGTGTGCATGCACAAGTTCGCACAATATGAAGAACTGTTTCATTACCTATTTATTTTATGAAAAGAGTTATTCTTTATGGTTTTAAACCTAAAACACAATAATCAGATATCAATTTTTGAACAGTTGAAGTGAATTTGTTTTTGAAAATATCTGAAACCTCTATCTTTAATCACTTTATTCTTTAGAAATTTGATATTCCTCACGTCTTGCATTATTTTGATGATGCAATGAAATGAATGAAACATATAACAAATAATTGGAAAAAAATGAGAATAAAGCCTTCTAACGAAAACGAGGTCTAAAAGTAATAGTATATTATTCAACTAATGACGGCTATCACCCACGAAGGTGAGAATTGCACTAATTTGCACTAATGAGTGCAGTGCAGTGTGTCACAAATAACTGTTCGGCATTAAGTTTGATCCTGCTTCACATCAACGATCTCTTGTTTAAAAATGAAAAACCAAGAATTGGACGATGCATCAAAATTAAAAAAATACTTATCTCGTCTCAACTAAGAATACCAAACAGAGTTTGAATTCGAATGACTGATAGACGACCACAAGCACAAAACAACTACTTTCCTGGCAAATACCACGCAGAACATTGATTCTCAAATGATTTGACTGATAGTATTCAAACGTACCTATTTTTTTTCACTTATTCTTCAATTATCGTTTTATTCCAACAGGAGAGGCCTCTTACATTTATTATGTTTGTAGTCTACCAGACCAACTTCGAACAATGTTTGATATTTTTGATTGGATTTTTTGTCCAAATAATTTTTCACTCCCATGTTCTGTTGTAATAACGGGACTTTGACATAATGATACGGAAAATGTATATATTATTTTATTATTTTTGAAATATCTCACCGCTATCCCCTTTTGTAATAACTGAAACTTGACATTGGTAATCAAACTCTTACAACAATGTCTTGTCCGTTATTTTTTTATAATAACCTACCCTGTGCAAATTGGGTTGATTATTTTATTAAAGGAAGCGCTGCCACCATATCAATTGAAAAAAAACAAAGGAAATAAAACCAAAATAAACATACCAAATAAGAAGATAGTAAAACAAAACATAATCATTTTCAATATTAAATATACCGAGAAATACGGACCATTCATATTTCCGATCAATTTGTCAAAACTTGCGTAACTATGTGGACTCGTTTTACTTCATACGAAAATCTGTCTAAACCCTCATGAATGAAAAACCCATGATAGAACTATAAAACAAAATCCTGATTCTACTGTTAGAGCAAAGTACCCTTAATTACGCCCTAATAGTATTGAAATAACCGCTGTTTCAAATCCCAATGATAAAACTCTAATGAACCCTTTTCGCCTAACAATTGAAAGGAACTCGCTCATCTCTAGGGCAAAATTGCAAAATATCTAACATTTGGCCGAATATATCCTGAAAACCCTTTTAATGAATATCGAATCACCCCTGAAGACAGAATGACCAATTCTGTAATAATAATAATAATAATAAATTTGTGCACCACTTATATATTCTGTGACTGCGTTGTATCAACATTGATCCCCAAAATAGCTCAAAACTTTCATCACAAAAATTTACCCGTTATATGTATAAAAACAATTAACCCTCTAAAACCAAATTAATTAAATTCTCTTCGATCGATAACTACCCGAAAACTAATGCACGGTATGTCCTTCAACTCTCACTTTCACGGCGACCCGTTTTCGATACACTCCTGAAACCCCAGGGGGGAGGGGTTTCATCCCCGGAGAGAACCCTGTTCCGAGGCGACCAGATCCGCTGTTGCCTTTTTCGGACTCCCCAAACTGATTGGTTAGTAAGTTCTCCCATTCTACTTTTCTGCCAATAACAATCGATTTCTTTGAATATTATCGCCCCAACATGTATTCGAAGGCAGGCCCCCGTCGTATTTTTCTCTATGTTGCATTTTCAAAACTCACAAGCGCTTCTCATCTGGCTGTTCTACTGACCAAGTACTATTTACATTGTAGTCAATGGCTTTCGTTACCAAAAACACAGAGTCAACTAAACTACGCAACACTAATTACGTCGCACCCCGAAATTTTGCCCCTGTTTAAATTTGAATAATTTTTTTCTTCTTTGAACAATTTGAATTCTGTTTGCACTGTTCGCTAGCTCAGTCCTTCAGCCATAATCTCGTACTTCTTCGATACATGAGGTTATTTCCATAAAATTGCTACAGGATGTTTTTTGGAACTGTACAAAATTTCGAAATTTTCAAAAGGATCCCAAAAGAAGAAAAACAGTTTTTTTTCAACTTTAACAGCAGAGGCATGAAGATTATCTCATTACCTTTAGTCATTTCCAAAATTGTCTTCTTATCACTTTTCTTTACAGAGTGATCTCAAAAAATCAATTTTTTGGTTTTGCAGTCATAACTTTTTTCCTCTTCAATCGATTTTCAAAATCTCAGGCTCATTTTGAAGTTGAAACCTCATATGAGAAGATTTGAAGATCAGAATTTACTCAAGATGAACATTCAGAATCGAGGGTTTCCTCAAAGGTGTCCCAAATCTGAAACACTCTGTAAATCCCGACTGGGAGGAGAATTAAATGAAAATCAACTTGTTTTCGGAAGGATCTTCCATTTTGGACACATCCAGATCTTCTTTTCTTTCAGTAGTCAAAAATTGTGCGTAAGAAAACAGAAATGAAACGCCATGTTCTAGAAAAAAAATCAGTTCAAATAAATGCATGGTCCGTAACAAACGTAACAAAAATCATAATGAGTGACTGACAAGACAATTTGACAATTACGTTCTCGTGAAAATAAAGACCAGGACAGAAAAAACTATTCGTAGGTCTTTCTTTTCTGAAGATATAAGACTTCATTAAAAAAATTCAAAATAAAAAAAATATCTGAATACAACAAAATTTCAGGGTAACTTTCTCACCCCCAATACAAAGTATTCCATCATGTTTTGGATTTTTTTCAAAGAATTCAATTTTTTAGAATTTTTTTATCTCTTTGATCAACTTTTTCCGCTGAACACAGCTATGGGTACCGCTTGTCTCGATTCTGAAAAATAACTTTTTTTCGCCATGTACATCAAACTATGATACTTGGAGAACTCGATTTTGGGCGATTCTTAGTAGTTTTGTACGAAACTCACGAAAATTATATGTAAAAAACTCACAAAAATCTCCTTCCCCTTCATTCGTACCCAAAGTACCCCAAGGGGGCAAGGGGGGCGAAAGAATTTTTTTTTTTTTTAATATTCGATCCCGATGTGGGGGTCAGGTGAAATATGTTCACCGATATATCTTACCGTTTGACCAGCAAAAATTTTTTTGGGGGGGAGGGGGTAACAATTTTTTTATTAGTATTTTTGGTGGTGATATTTTCGTTTCGATCAAACAACGTTTTGGATTATTTTCTTTTTTAATCGGGATTTCGAGGGAGATTTAGATTTGGGTCACCTTTGCAGAAACCCTCGATCTTTAATATTTATCTTCAGTCAAATCTAATCTTAATGTCTGTTCATGTAACGTTTCAGCTTCAAAATGATCCTGAGATTTTGAAAATCGGTTGAAGAGGAAAAAAGTTATGACTGCAAAACCAAAAAAATGATTTTTTAAGATCACTCTGTAAAGAAAAGTGATAAGAAGACAATTTTGGAAATGGCCAAAGGTAATGAGATAATCTTCATGCCTTTGCTGTTAAAGTTGAAAAAAAACTGTTTTTCTTCTTTTGGGATCCTTTTGAAAATTTCGAAATTTTGCACAGTTCCAAAAAACATCCTGTAGCATTTTTATGGAAATAACCTTATGTATCAAAGAAGTACGAGATTATAGCTGAAGGACTGAGCTAGCGAACAGTGCAAACAGAATTCAAATTGTTCAAAGCATAAAAAATTTATTCAAATCTTAACAGGGGCAAAATTTCGGGGTGCGACGTAATTAGTGTTGCGTAGTTTATAACGAAGTCTCGGAGACAAATATTTTCGTCTTTTTCAGCTTTTTTAAGTCACTCTTACTGAATATTATCCTAATCAACTCAAATTTCCTGAGCTCATATAAATAGTACGAAGTGATCTCAACAGAATCAAATACACTTCTTCTGGAGTGTTTCTTTCTTCTGCCGCATGGTGTCGCCACTTCCAACTATCTCTTGAAACGCGGCTCCGCGTGGTGAAATATACAAAATTATTCTTGAAAATAGGAATAATACAATTTCAAGTCTGAAAACTAGTAGGCATGATTTGTTTCTTGATGTCCATAATTACGAATCTTATTTAATGAAGCAATTCTTCTCATTCCACAACTGTTCTCAAAATTTAAATAAAGAACTCATAATTGTCTCTTATTATAACATTGATAAACCATGTCATTCGTTATAAAATCTGTCGAACAGTTACTGAAAAAAATAAAATATACACCGTCATACCTTTTAATAATAATAATAATAATAATATTTATTTCGAAAATCACATATAAATAACAAAGATTACATACACATTCAGAACGAAATATTCGTCAAAACTATTTATATTTAAATATTTAAAAAGAGGCATTTAAATAATCTTGTACTGTATAGGGTTCACTATCTACTAGAATTTTTCGTATAGCAATTTTGAAAAGCTTTCGACTTTCTATCAGTCTAATATTCCGAGGTAATTTATTGAACAATTTCATACAAGAATAATTGGCACCCTTTTCTGTAACAGTCAGTCTGTGAATAGGATATGTGTAAAACCTGTCTCTACTATTGTATGAATGTGTTGGTAAATTTGCTTTAAAAAAATCCTCATTATTGAATAAAAACATTAGACACTCTTCAATGTATATTGCTGCAACAGTTAAAATCTTGTTAGTTTTAAAAATGCCTCTGCAAGAAGCTCTAAAACTAAGTTTTTTTATTGTTCTCAGTGCTCTTTTCTGGCATATAAATATTTTTTCTACAGAATTACTACTACCATAAAAAATTGAACCATATCTAACAAGAGATTCAAAATTTGAAAAATAAATTACTTTCAGACCATCTTCACTTAAGTACTGTGACATAACCCTCAATGTATAGCAGACAGAGTTTAATTTTTTCGCGAGTTCTCCTATATGACTTTCCCATGACAGAACTTCATTTATAGTTACTCCTAGAAACTTCGTTTCTGTACTTATATTGATTTCAGCTTCATTCAACCGAATGCTTTTTGGATATACTAACTGCGACCTATTTGTTTTGAACATTAGACAATTTGTCTTTTTTTCATTCAATAGTAGCTTCTCATTCGAAATCCACCCTGACATTGTTGAAAAAATATTTTCTGTGTTATCGAGTATAGTACCAAAATCCTGTGCAGTTATTAAAATGTTGGTATCATCAGCATAATTACTTAAAAAACAATTTATATTCGTGATAGTCAATGGAAATTCGAAACTCGAGACATTGTCAGCCACTTTCACATAAAAAAACTATCATTCACAAAAGACCTTTCTAGAGAGACACTTTCATCCACTTCTGGAAACGGGTGAAAAAGCAATAATTGTCTGCAAGATTTGGAGAAAGCAATCGCCGATCCTGTCCCGTCGAATTATTCTTGTTTATTCGGCAAAGGCGATAAGTCACTTGGCTGGCATCGAATGGCATCCCGAATTACATCAAATGTTTTTTTGACACTCAATTCTGGATCCTCAACTGTTACCGATTAAATTTGATGGTTTATAAACATTACCGATTGGTCAGAAGGACCCAGTTTTTATACAGGGTGTCCCCTCTCAATTGGAAAAAACTTCTGGGGCATATTGAGGAACCATAGACAAGCAGTTTGAGATAAGAGACTGATGTCCGGGAGTGCATGGTTTTCAAAATACAGGGTGTCAAAGTTTTTTTCAAAAAACTTTTTTTTATTAATATTTCAAAAACACGTTAACCGATTTTCTTGAAATTTGCTAGTGATGTAAGCTTTAATAAGACGCTCAGTTAGCACTAATTAAATGTTAATTATGACTTCCAGTGGCGCCCCGGGGGACAGTGTCACGAATAAAAATGACAAAAAATGTACGCTGCTGACTTTTTTTAAAAATTTTATATATTTTTTTAGAAAGCTCAGTTAAAAATACAACTTTTTTGTTACTTGATATTTTTTCGTATCTCTCTCCGTTTTCGAGAAAAAATTTTTATTAAAAACTTTATTGAAAGGTTCATTATCTGAAAATCTAAAAACAATGTTGTCATGGTAACACATAAACATGTCAAACTTTAGTAAAAGTGTCAGTTTCCAAGTACTTAATTATCTTCAAACGTTACACTAATTGCAAAAATGAATCGGTTTGATTTAGCCGAGCTTGCAGATATGCATCTCTTGTATGGGGAAGCGCGGGGTAATTCTTTGTTAGCACAACGGTTGTACGGGCAGCGGTTCCCAAATCGTGAATTGCCAAACCATAAGATTTTTATCAAAATTCATCAAAATCTACGGGAGACCGGCTCATTCGTGGTAAGTATTGCCGAAATGGCAACTTTCTGTGTTTTTTTTCTTGCGCGTTTCTATTTTTCAGCCAATCTAAGACACTTTGTTATCTTTGCAGCCTATTCGAGAATTTGCAAGGCAGTTTCCGATCAGAGATGCCGTTGAGGATGAAGTCATGGCACGCATTCAGAATGAGCCCAACACTAGCACTCGTCTGATTGCGTCGCAACTTGATTGCAGCAAAAATACTGTCCATCGAGTATTGAAAATCCACGATCTCTATCCATTTGAACTGCGAAAGGTGCAGCATCTACTGCCTGACGACGCTCCTCGGCGGCTCGAGTTCTGCGAGTGGTTGCTCCGTCAAGCGGATGAAAACGCTGATTTTTTAAGTATAATCTTCACGAGCGATGAAAAAGGATTTTCGCGCGAGGGGACATTCAATCCTCGTAATAACCACGAGTGGAGCGAACAAAATCCCCATGCTACGCACATCAGAGGATATCAGCAGAAGTTTGGTGTTAATGTTTGGGCAGGTATTCTTGGCAACCATTTGATTGGGCCGTACGTTCTACCTGATCACCTCAACGGGAATAACTATCTAGTTTTTTTGCGAGATATTCTGCCCGAGCTGCTGGAAGATGTACCCCTCCAGTTGCGTAGAGAGGCCTGGTTCCAACACGATGGTTGTCCAGCGCATTTTGCGCGCACCATGAGAGGTTACCTCGACCAAACCTACAACAACAGGTGGATTATTGGTAGAGGTGGTCCCGTCCCTTGGCCAGCAAGGTCGACGGACTTGGCCCCCCTGGACTTTTTTCTTTGGGGCGAAATGGAACGGTTGATCTATGCAACTCCTGTGCCGACCATGGAGGACCTAGTTGCTAGAGTTGTGGTGGCAGCGGAATTTATCGCGAACAATCCAGGCGTGTTTGCTCGGGTGCGCGAATCCTGGCTCGACAGGTGCAGAAAATGCATCGAAATGCATGGTGGACACTTTGAGCATTTGCTCCACTAATTAATAATAAATTATTTGTAAAAAAGCCTCCTTGTTTTTCTTCATAACAATAAGGAACCTTTCAATAAAGTTTTTAATAAAAAAATTTTCTCGAAAACGGAGAGATTCGAAAAAATATCAAGTGACAAAAAAGTTGTATTTTTAACTGAGCTTTCTGAAAAAAATATAAAATTTTTAAAAAAAGTCAGCAGCGTACATTTTTTGTCATTTTTATTCGTGACACTGTCCCCCGGGGCGCCACTGGAAGTCATAATTAACATTTAATTAGTGCTAACTGAGCGTCTTATTAAAGCTTACATCACTAGCAAATTTCAAGAAAATCGGTTAACGTGTCTTTGAAATATTGATAAAAAAAAGTTTTTTGAAAAAAACTTTGACACCCTGTATTTTGAAAACCATGCACTCCCGGACATCAGTTTCTTATCTCAAACTGCTTGTCTATGGTTCCTCAATATGCCCCAGAAGTTTTTTCCAATTGAGAGGGGACACCCTGTATTTGATGTCGAAATTATAAGAGTTCATTACCTTATTCAAATCTTACATCTCTGATTAAACCAAATAGGTTCATGGAGTCTGGAGAAGCTTTGAGTGCACATGATGACAAATAAAGGTAATTTTCAGACGCTTTGTTTTACGGCAGCTTGATGTGAATATAATGTTGCCGATAATTTGAAAACGTTTTTAATAAGGTTTATCCAATATTTGGAAAAAACATGATTTTAATTGTTCTCAATGTTATAGCTCAATTTATTTCAGATGTACTTCTTAAGAATCTGTTTATGGACCTCTTATAATACTCGACGAGGTTCGTACAGAAAAAACTTGAAGTGTGTCTTGTAGTTTTGTTCAACCAAGGTGGATATAGGATGGTGATACAGCTCTTCAATTGTTTCTGCGAAAAACTTGTGGACCGTTTGAGAAGATGGCAGTAAGATCGATTATCGAAGAAGATTTCTGTTACTTACGTATTTCTGTGGTTCGCATCTGACAGACGTGACTTGAAACGGCATTTAACAATATATTTTCTATAAATCTGGAATGAATATTGGTATTTTGACTCTTCTCAGTCATTTTTCATCTAGAACAGATGAAACTGATAATAAGATGACAGAAGCACAGTTTCTGTTTTACCGACACAAGGTATGTCGCCATCTCTGTTAATTTCAGGAAATATTACTACGGTATGAAATCAAGTAGGCAAAGGTCTATAGCTAGCGATCGACCGTCTACCTTACACGAGACTACCAACTACTACCTACCGACTACTTCTAAACAAATACCTTTTTGAAATATAATGCATTTATTTCATTTCAATATTCATTGATTTTTATATCTAGGAATTACTGATTATCTTCTGATGTTGATGAATGGCACTGCATATCATCCGCGTACTCATGAAAGTAACAACACGTTTCAGTTTCTCGAAATCAGAAAAACGTCTTTCAAACTCACCCAGAATGTTTCTTAATTCTGCCACGAAAAGATCATAATTCAAGTCAGCACCTGCCCTTGCTTTGAATGCTGAGAAATTTGTCAACTCATGTCTATCAAGTCGATCAATTAACAGCTTCAATTTGTTTTTGAACGCATTAAATTTCAACACGTCTTGTAATAGTTGAATCAGATAAATGGACCTATATGATAGCAGACATGATATTAGTTTTTTCTTTGAAGTCACCAAATAATACATCAGCTGTTTCGATTAATTCTTCTTTCACTATCGGTCCATCTTCGAAAAGTTTCTTGTGTTTTGCCAGTATATAGATAATTTCAAGGGACGCGTTTGTTACTGCTACCGATTGCTTGACTGGTTCAGTAAACATGGATTGCTCTGCTTTCAAACGACATTTCAATTCTTGTACTTCATAACTCACTCTTTTGCGTTTAGGCATTACCACTTAAGCTCGACAAACGAGACTGATACATTTATCTTTGACGATATAGTAAATAAGAATAGTTCTAACCCATTCATTATTAAAATTATACGATTTACTTTTTTTCGCCCTAGTCATTTTCTGTCGCGAATTCTAAGCAGATAGTGTCATCTATGCAAGGTAGTATAGTAATAATTATTATACACTATGGTGACTAGCGATTGGGCGGCGTGGTGTGTGTCTATTTTGATTTATTTTCGGAGGTTCCCTTTAAAAAACTCAAAAAACTCTCGCGATCGGATCGATCGCGATCGACCGTTTGAGCACCCCTGTTCTATAGTTTATTCTAGTGTTTGTTAATAGGAAGCTGTTTCACCATCCTATATCCACCTTGAGTTCAACTATAACATTCCACTTTCCTATTTGTTCTTGATGTGTATTTCACCAAACGAAGAACAAGTTGAGAAAGTTCTTTATCATGTGTTGCCTGCTCACCAACTTGTGCATCTGTGTAAACTTCAGCGTTCATCGTGAGTGGGAAGTGGGTCTTCGAATCAACGAGGATTTGTGATTCCCAACCGTATTTGGCCGATATACTATAGGAACGAGTATAGGAAGGTATAGGTATATGTACCTACACGGTGGTCAAATTTCGATGTTTTGAGAAGGGTAATTAAAAAAATTCGCAATCGAGAAAAAATTTAAGGAGATTAATTCAGGCTCGCGGGGGATTCGGTGAGAAATTTTTTTACCAAAATTATTTATAATCTTTTTACTCACTAACTCATCAGTTAGGGTCCGGATCACTATTTGCGCTGATTATTTGTCAAAGGAATAATTAATTGATGATTGAAAAAATAAAAAAAGGTATATCATGACGGGAATCTAACCCGGTCCGCCTGCGTGGTACGCCAACACGCTGTCTACTACACCATTTCAACTTCTGATAAAAATCGCACAAATCATGATGTTGTACCACCACGCTAATGTGAGATTCAACAGCTCCTTGTTCGGCTATTTTCAGTAGAATATATAAGGTCTCAATCCTTGAATCATCTTGATATTCTATCAAAATTACGCAATATCATGGTAATATAAGATAGGGAAAGATGTAGATCTGTGTTATATTTGATGATAGGTCATAGCTGTCAAGAACTGTCAAGCCAGGGAGATTATCACTTATTAACTTTTCACCTGGGTTATGTGACCGCAAAAATTTCCGGATAATTTAGGTTGTTGTCATAGCAACTTGCCGAAATCAAGGCATCTGATTGGCTTAATACAGTAGGTAAAAAATGTTCGGGAGTAATAGGGTCATAAACCTCTAAAGCTTTAGCAGAAGTAATCGTTTTCCGATACCTTACTAAACTACTACCGATATGGCATCAAAATTAAATTGGAATATTCTTTTATGCTCGAGAAAATCGAAATCAAAAATAATTATTTGACAGCACCATATTTCTGCTGACGTCACCTGGTAGATCGGGATGGTATCGTAAAAATATCGAAAATAATAGGGAAGAAGAATTTTTTGACATAAGTGATGGCAGATAAGTCAGATGACAATATGTCAATTTTTAATTCGAATTTTTTTCGATAACGAAACTAATTCAAAATATTTAAAAGGGCGCATTGATTGATTGTTTATCATCTATATAACGCAAGTCAGGTATTTTATATGACTTAATATTTCTATAGGATTTTCAATACCACCTCAGCGAAGTCAATGAGACGATTGAACTCGTAGACACTATAAAATAGAGAAATAAAAATGAAGAATTAATTAAATTAATAACTTTATTGTCTGGGAAAAGTAGGTAAGTGTAGTGGTGCATCTGATAATATATTGAATATATTGTGAAGAAGATATCTCATATAAACTCACATCATAGATAGAGTACGTATACTAACAATAACTGAGGATTTAGGAAAATACATTTATTATTTACAGAAGTGCATGACAATAAAGATTTGGTTTATTAGCTCATAACTATTACTAAAATACTTTAACACACACTTCACAGGTTTTCATGATGTTCATGTACAAAGATTCAAAGAATATAAGGATAAGAATTTTAACTTAGATCAAAATTATCTTCACAGCAATTACTTGCAGATGTAGCTATGTGTTGTCCTACTGCAAAACACAAAGTTTGTCTCATATTAACACTTGAAGTACAAATATGAATTTTGAGAATCCACATTCTTGTTGCTACATGAAGCACAATAAGTCTTTGAATGCTTAAACTTTCAGAAAAAAGTGGTCAGTGAGAGGTATAATGAACGCTGAACAATGAAATAAAACTAAATAGTAACTTACCTTTAATCATCCGAATATATTTTCGCAGGAGGAATTAAAATCTCTCAGTAATTTTTTACCGCCATCTGTCGAAGATGACAGAGTTTGTCAATTCTTCTTCCACTTTGATTATCGGAACAGAACCTAAACCAACCTACCAGGTGACGTCACATTATTAGAAAAGGATGGAGAATTTTTGGTTTTTGAATGCCGATTCTGGAAAAACCCTTGAAAATAAAAATGTCAAATCAATATCGACGTATTCTCTGGGGACCCGTGTTTCACATATATAATTTTTGAAAAAAGGTGTACAACCCTATTACATGCAAGTGCTTCAAAATTACCGATAATTTTCCATGAAAGCATGTTGTCTAAAAACTGCATGAGTATGTGCTGAGTTTGAAATTTTATTTAAATTCACATTAAGCAGGTAGGTACATATTCAGTATTTATGCCTGTCAAGATGGCAAATGTACATTTTAACAATCGTTGCTATAGATAGAGGTGGATAGATAGACTGGTGAAATCACTTCCTATCATGTGACTGGTCCCAAATCTCTTGATTTCGCCTACTTCGATGAAACGTGTATAACGTGACATGGCGTGGGTGAATCTCGCTAAGTGAAGCCGCGATTTCAACCAAATTTACAGGTTACTGCAGGTGTCAACACGAATGTATGAATATTTGATTCTGAATGACTTCTAATCGTTTCTAACAATTTCATGGAGCCATTTTCCAATGAGTTTGATGCGAATATGTATCGAACATGATTGAAAGAAAATTCTTCAAAAATCTTTCGACAGTATCGCCATCTATTGTATGTTCATGAGAACCCCACGTAATGAGCTGAAATTCAATTGTTCCAAATCAAGGATTTGTCTCCTGGAACAATTGAAGAGTAGCGCCACCAGGTCTTATTTCCATCATTCTATAGATAGGTACACGGACCGAGCGGGTATTTTTCGATACCTACCGGGTATTTACCAGTCCGAAAATGTCCCTCCGGGAATTTATCGCTGTAATTGATCGAAAATGTACCGCTTCATATGGGATTTTTACCATACGATGGAAATATTCACGGTAATCGCCCGTTGCTATAAGCAACGTATACAAAAAGGAGCCTTCTAATTGGTTGAAAATTAATTTATGAAATTTTCATCTAAATGACTAAATGATGATATTCGACCCTATATCGCACAGTACCACCCCGATCACCTGAAACGAATTCGATAAGAGATCATTCGAGCAAGAATCACCGCCCCCAATTGCCTCAGGGAGCCACCGCCAAACGACACGACAAATTTCCCAAAGGGGGCTCATAGCGCGCTCTTTGTTTTCCCACACAACCGAGGGGGGCGCGTCGATAAGATCAGCCACAGGATGAGAGAAGCGTGACCTTGAAGCGCTTCTCCGGATCGGGCTTCATTGTCCTTCACCGCCAGCCAGTGTTGCCACAGGTGGTACAATTGTACCAGATTTGGTACACTTTGCAAGAAAAAGTACGTTGGTACTACATTTCAAAATAATGCCCCAATCTGGTAAAATAGTTATTTATGTATTAAGGGAATTATGAGGGCCTTAATTACCGGTGGCAAAGTTTGCGTCCCGAGGGCCTCTGGCCCGAGGAACAGCAATTGCCAGAGGTTATTAAGGCTCTATAATTCCCGTGGTACATAGATAATTTTATTTTTGACCGATTTTCATAACAATATGTCCATATTTAGAACGCAATAAATGTTTAAATTCATAACCTTTCTGGTATATTTGAATTAGGTAGCGTTGATTGTAGCATTGTTGATTGTTGCTAGGTTGTCGCTATGTTACATGTTTATAAGCAAACTTTCTTTATCAATCAATGTTTTTCCGTTAAAAACGTGTTTATTTTTTACCACAAATCGACGATCTTTTTCTGATATAATGGAGGATATTATAAAAAAAGCGGAAAAAGCAAGACAATCATTACTTCCATCGAAAAGTGAAGCCCTATATCAAAAAGATTACAACTTATATCTGAAGTGACTGACACAGATAAATGTTATGTCAAAAGATGCCAACGAAACTGTCCTTCTGGCATATTTTCAAGAACTGGTAAAGTATTTTCAGTATTTTCTGGTAGATTTGGTAATAATTGTATTTATTCGTTGCAGTCAGAAACGTTTAGCCCAAATTCGTTATGGACTAAATGGTAAATGCTCAAATCGATGGTGACCATATATGAGAAAAGAGATATCACCAAGTTCAACGAACTAGAGGCTTTTTTGAAACGGAAAAGTAAGGGGTATAAGCCGAAAAAGTCTGCCGTCTTATCTCCTAAAGATGTCATCAAATTTCTAAAGGACGCCCCTAATGAAATTCATTTATTGCAAAAGGTAATTTTTTTTCTCATAATTTTTTTTTCGTTTGTTTATTTCGTTTTATTTGTTATAGGTTGTTCTAATTATGGGTTATTTTGGAGGATGCAGAACTCAGGAACTTCTAAATATGAGTATAGCAGATATAGAGGACCGGGATACTGTTATGGTAGTGAACGTACCGGAAAGTAAAACTGGTGTATCGAAGAAATTTACAGTTGTGGATGAAAAAGAGTTCTCTGCTTTGCCTTTATTGATACTTTATATGTCCTTGCGTCCTGAAGGTACAAAACGATTTTTTTTGAGCTTCCGACAAAATAAATGTACAACTCAGCCAATTGGAAAGAATATGTTTGGCAAAATTCCCAGCAAAATCGCAATGTATTTAGGATTGCCAAACCCACTAACCTATACGGGACATTGCCTTCGTCGCACTTCTGCTACTGCCCTAGCCAATGCAGGAGCAACTATGACAAACTTAAAAAGACACGGAGGTTGGAGAAGTTCCACGGTGGCAGAGGGGTATCTGGAGGACAGTATTGAATTGAGAAATAAAACGGCGCGTATGCTGTCTACTTTTCCATCAGAAGAGGCAGGCACCTCGACTGTAGTGAACAGCAACAGCACCACCCATAAAAAAGAAGAAATTGTTTCCAGCGGCGGAAGTAATTTTCAGGGAACATTTGAAAATTGTACATTTATTATTTGTAATGACGTGAATAAGGAAAATATGTCTTAGTTTTCATTACATATAAACGTTTATAAGCATTTCTTGTATCATTTTCACCTTTAAAAGGTAAGAGGGAGTTTTTGAACCTTAATATCCCAAGGGAGTTATGACCCTCATTATAGATATCGTAACTATGACGATATAAGCTTATAATGCCACTGTCAGAAATAAAATACGATAACTGCTCAAAACTTATAAACACCATAATATAACCATATAACACTGCATCATGAAGTTTTATGATGTGATCCTGTGACCTGTGTTCACAGAACTAATTTTGTGACTTGTGTTGTGACCGTGTGTCGCGTGCCCATCACTCGTCAATTCAATAAATGTCAAAAATGTCAATTCAATTGTCAACTTCATTATTTGTTATTGTTTGGATTTTGGAATGTTTTGATTATTATTCAGTAAAATCCAATATTATTATTAGATCATTGGTAAAATCCAATCAAAACAAATTGATGGTAAAACTTCGTTTATAGCACTTCTATGAGTTCGGAAAAAAAATTTGGTGGAACTTACGTATTTTGACCTCCTGATCACGAATCTGAAGTCAAAACGCGGCGGTCTCAAGTATTTTCGAAGATACGGCCCCATTTTTTCTCAAAAATGCACCATTTGACATTCACCCTTCTTTGAACTAAAACACTATACACGCATATATCTACTTGTTTCCAACACTTCTCAGCAGAAAAAAATATATACACGTTTTTTAATTCATAATAATATCATTAACAGTATCATTTATTTTTATTAAACTACGCAACACTAATTACGTCGCACCCCGAAATTTTGCCCCTGTTTGAATTCGAATAGCTTTTTTCCTCTTTGAACAATTTGAATTCTGTTTGCACTGTTCGCTAGCTCAGTCCTTCAGCTATAATCTCGTACTTAATCGATACATAAGGTTATTTCCATAAAATTGCTACAGGATGTTTTTTGAAACTGTGCAAAATTCCGAAATTTTCTGAAGGATCCCAAATGAAGAAAAACAGTTTTTTTCAACTTTAACAGCAAAGGCATGAAGATTATCTCATTACCTTTGGCCATTTCCAAAATTGTCTTCTTATCACTTTTCTTTACAGAGTGATCTCAAAAAATCAATTTTTTTGGTTTTGCAGTCATAACTTTTTTCCTCTTCAACCGATTTTCAAAATCTCAGGATCATTTCGAAGCTGAAACGTTAGATGAACAGACATGAAGATTAGATTTGACTAAAGATAAATATTAAAGATCGAGGGTTTCTGCAAAGGTGACCCAAATCTAAATCCCTCTCGAAATCCCGATTAAAAAAGAAAAATATCCAAAACGTTGTTTGATCGGAACGAAAATATCACCACCAAAAATACTGATAAAAAATTTGTTACCCCCTCCCCCCCAAAAATTTTTTTGCAGGTAAAATTTTTGCTGGTCAAACGGTTAGATATATCGGTAAACATATTTCACCTGACCCCCACATCGGGATCGGATATTAAAAAAAAATAAAATTCTTTCGCCCCCCTTGCCCCCTTGGGGTACTTTGGGTAAGAATGAGTGGGAAGGAGATTTTTGTGATTTTTTTACAGTTTCGTACAAAACTACTAAGAATCGCCCAAACTCGTGTTCTCCAAGTATCATAGATTGATGTACAGGGCGAAAAAAAGTTATTTTTTAGAATCGAGACAAGCGGTACCCATAGCTGTGTTCAGCGGAAAAAGTTGATCAAAGAGATAAAAAAATTCGTTTCATAGGCGTACGTATAACATTTTTTTGGGGGTCTAAAGAATTAAATTCTTTGAAAGAAATCCAAAACATGATGGAAGACTTTGTATAGGGGGTGAGAAGGTTACCCTGAAATTTTGTTGTATTCAGAATTTTTTTTTTGAATTTTTTTAATGAAGTCTTATATCTTCAGAAGAGAAAGACCTACGAATAGTTTTTTCTGTCCTGGTCTTTATTTTCACGAGAACGTAATTTTCAACTTGTCTTGTCAGTCACTCATTATGATTTTTGTTACGTTGGTTACGGACCATGCATTTTTTTGAACTGATTTTTTTTCTAGAACATTCCGTTTCATTTCTGTTTTCTCACGCACAATTTTTGACTACTGAAAGAAAAGAAGATCTGGATGTGTCCAAAATGGAAGATCCTTCCGAAAACAAGTTGATTTTCATTTAATTCTCCTCCCAGGCGGTATTTACAGAGTGTTTCAGATTTGGGTCACCTTTGAGGAAACCCTCGATTCTGAATGTTCATCTTGAGTGAATTCTGATCTTCAAATCTTCTCATATGAGGTTTCAGCTTCAAAATGAGCCTAAGATTTTGAAAATCGGTTGAAGAGGAAAAAAGTTATGACTGCAAAACCAAAAAATTGATTTTTCGAGATCACTCTGCAAAGAAAAGTGATAAGAAGACAATTTTGGAAGTGGCCAAAGGTAATGAGATAATCTTCATGCCTCTGCTGTTAAAGTTGAAAAAAACTGTATTTCTTTATTTGGGATCCTTTTGAAAATTTCGAAATTTTGTACAGTTCCAAAAAACATCCTGTAGCAATTTCATGGAAATAACCTCATGTATCGAAGAAATACGAGATTATAGCTGAAGGACTGAGCTAGCGAACAGTGCAAACAGAATTCAAATGGTTCAAAGAAGAAAAAAATTATTCAAATTTAAACAAAGGCAAAATTTCGGGGTGCGACGTAATTAGTGTTGCGTAGTTTATATTGGTTCATAGTTCAATATTGGATATTTTTTTCATAAAAAAAAAAACTACAAGATCGACAAATCTTTCAAAATTCCCGCTTGTTCAAGTTCTGGTACATTTGGGCTAAGTCTGGTACAATTCTGTCGTAATGTTGGTACACAATAATTTCACTCTGTGGCAACACTGCCGCCAGCCGATCACGAATGCCCCACAGGCCAACTGTCGGCCACCACAACTCGCGATCGATCTCGATTGGGGTGAAATCCATCGGTTTGGAGTTGGATCAGCGGCAGATTGATGGAAATTCATATCGATTTTCGACGTTGGAATTCGATAAACACTGCATATGTGTATATTTGTGTATGAAAATAGGTAGGTATATGGTGACGGTTGTTAATAACAATTTTACTTTAATAAACACATTATATATCTTCTAAGGTTGGAATGTCTGATAACAGATAGGTACTCCAGAATTATAGATAACATTGACAGAAAACCTTTTGTTAAACGATTCAGATATCTTCAAGAATTGAGAGGAAACTTATTACGATAACGTTGAAAGCAAATATCTAGCAGAAATGGTTAATATCGATCGAATGAATTTTGAAGACTAGGGCGAAGCCTTTGTAAATGGAAAAAAAGTCTAACAAAAATTTAATAGTAATGTGAAACTCTATGGAAAAGGATCCGAATACAACAGAAATGTAAGGTTATTTAATTTACAGGCGATCTGAGGTCGAGAAATGGAAGGGTAAAAAACAATTTTTCCTACGGCCACGTATGTCAATAATCACACTGTTTTGTTATTCAGAAAGTAGCTCATATCACCATGGTATTGTTTATTTGAAAGAAAAAAAGCACAAGTGTTGATATGAAAAATATCACAATTGATAGAAATAATTAGGTATATTGTGAAGGTACTCACTGTCAATATAAGCGTTCTCAAATCAAATTCATATTATTTATTGAAATTTCTGTCTCGTTTTGAATTATACCGAGAACTCTTTATCTATTAATTTCAATGCGTCTGATACATAACCTCTGAATTCACTTCAAAACTGGAACCTATATTCTTTGCTGGAACTATTTCGATGTTGATGACAGAGGGTTAGATCATTCAAAAGAGTACGGCTACAATTTTTTGCGCGGCTTGCTGCTTGCATCAGTTAGATATCACGGTATCAGCAACGAGAAGATTCTTTGGTACCTATCACAGATGTTTGCAAAGAGTCAAGGACGCACTAACTCGAGTAACTCGTAGTACTCGTACGCGCTTGCGAACTACATACTTCTATGGTTCTGTATTCCTGGTTGCGTGATTACTGGCGCTAGCAGGCGTATGGTGTCAAGTTTGTTTATGTACGCTGTGTCAATATCAATAAAATTTGTCCAAACTAAACTAACTCAATCAATCAGTAATTCACATATAATGAGGAATTGTCGGAGAAGTATTCAAATATCATCTTGAATATGGAAATAAACAGTACTTGATATCGAATCAAAACCACCTGAAATTCTAGAGACCGCTCAAGTTACATTTTTGACAAGACCTCCCGGGAAATGAATGTATTTGAATTCAAGAAATATGAATACACTACAATTTTATCTTTCATAACTTCCCTTGTAGGGTGAGTATTAGAGCCAATATTTTGCTCAGAAGAGGGCAAAACTACAATTTTCAACTATTTTTGAAAAAAGGCCCTGTATCTCGGGATGTATCAAACGTAAAGAAATAGAATTGGATTCAAACTGTAGGGAATTTATCCTCCAGCTTAAAAAAAGGTCGAAATCATTTTTGCTTTAGGAAGTTGCGTTATAGGACTTTTGGGCTAAAAACCGAAATTAGTCGAAGAATTTCGAGGATTTTCGAACACCACGCTTTTATCGCAGGTTTTTCAGAGCTGCAAAATTGGTTTCATACTATTGGGACATATAGCCCAACAATATTCAAACAAAATTGGAATGTGCGAATTTATACGAACTTTGCCATTTATTTTGTCTATGTTCAGCGGCCTACAAGTCCTAGACTCACGAAAGTTGTTATGCAAATGAGATGGCGGTAAAAAATATACTTTTCAACAATTTCAATGTTCTTTTAAAAAAATCTGAGAGTGATACCAACAGTCCTTGAAATACATATTAATATCGAATTTTCAATAACTCGTCATTAAACAAATATGTGGTCAATAATTGAGAAAGATATAAACAATAAAAACATCGATGAATTCGTTTATTGTATTAGAAATGATTCTATCGTTCAATTCTTGATACGAAGAGTTAGAATTCAAATATCTGTTTATGGTTATTATTAAGAATCTGATTCATCAGAAGTTGAAATATTAGGATCAGATTCTGAGAAAGGTTTTCATTACCATCCCTGTCTGGAAGCTGTGAAATATACTCAACTCCTAAGAGTGTTGGGTCCCCGATGAACTCTATTAGCTCTAAATAGCCATCCACCTGCCAGCAGGTTTACATTGTACCATATCCAGTAGTGTATTTCGTGTTGTAACGCTCATTCCCATATACCTTACATTGTTGCCTGGAAAAATGTTGGTAGCCAACTTTCACTTCCGATATTTATTAACATCTTCAATTCTGATTTTTTTCTGCACAACATAAACGATCGAAAAAATATTAGTTACAGTTCATGAGTTCCTCAATTGTGTAGAAGGTACGAATAAAACTGAATCGTAGGACATTTAATGAGCACTTCTTGTGCATGTTTCTTCTGAAGATTCCAAAATTCAACTTGATTGAATTCCTTTTTTTTTCACTGATAATTATTGGGATCATACATGAGCAGATATCCTCTGTCCTTCTGAGGTGATTTCAAATTCACGAAGTAGCCTGTCTCACCAGAATTTGACGCTAATTTCAAATGGTTCACCTAGTTTATTTCTTTTTCTGGAGAGGAGGTAGGTGTGGGTATAGAATTTTTCTTTGAAAAAAGTTTGAGGCATCAGGATGTACCTCAGCAGGTAGTTCTTCGTAGATTGAGGAAATAAAAAGGATTGACGTACGTTATGGTGAAGATGATTCCGCATTACCAATGATCTGATATTCTCATATGTAAAGCAGCCCTTGCAAATCATCTCATGATTGGGTATTGTTTATGGTTATATGAAGCATGGTTTTGAGAATCCCATTAGAACAGTCAAGCCAGAAATCATCATATTGCAACTTGTGGTTTACCTAACTGGATACTCTCCTTGATAGAAAGATTCAACAAATTGTCTCGTCTGCATTCATAGTCCATCTGGTTTTGAAAGCGACGAAATGGTAGTATGTATTGTGAGGAAAGGCAACTAAAGCAGTTTCATCGGACCAAAACCATGAGCATCATATTCAGTTTTGCCAAACAAATATCAAATACAAATACCTGATGGACTGCAAGACGTGTTTCAGACTCAAATCAACTAGAATTGGCCCATTTCAAGGCATTTATGAATCTGTAATGATGCCAAATGTTGTCAATATATTTTATCGTCCAGAAAACCTAATGAATGAATCATAGCAAATATTCCACCTGTTTTTAATATGTATATGGGTCGCTAGGTCGTCTCGGCTCGAAATATAAACAAATTTGATGTCTCCGGCCGATATTTCCTTTAAGTACCAAGCTATGTTTATACTCCAAGAAAGTTTTGTTTCATAAAAGAATGTACGAATTAGATGCATTTGGAATGGCAATTTCGTCTATACGAGGGTTTTGATGATTATTAAGAACAAGCTTAGGTATATTATTATCACGAGAATTGAATATGTTATAAAGATTCACTGAGTATATACATTTTATAAGTACGAAGCACGATACGATGACTATAGGATGGACTTACCAGCTTGGTGAAAACTTTGGAACTGAAGAATATAGTCTGAATAGAGTCACTCGAAGTCATTGAAGGGAGAAGAGAAAATTGGGGAACCAATAGGAACGTTAGTTTTGTTTACATTTTAAACTAGCTCGTGTATAATTTATGGGCATGAGATCTGCAGCCGTAAAAACTAATTATCCCAGTAACCTTCAACTAAATTATGTTTAAGTATACTAACTTGATCGAAGAGTAATGGAAAAAGCGCAAAAATTTGAGATTTATACCTGAAATAGTTTATATTAAATGTTTTTAACATGACAATACTTTTAAAAATGATTTTCATTTGGCAAAATTGACATGAATCACTACTTAAAGTAATTAGCGGGGATGGTAGGTTCCTACAATTTTATCATGAAAAGTCCCTATAACTTCTCTGAAACTAGAATCAGAAGTCAGAGCAGTTCCAAGATCCAACAGTTAAGCCTTAGACCATACACTAGATAGACGCGCTATGTACCTTATGCAATGTTTGGTAAAGGTAGGGGGCGCTGACTATGGCATTTTCGGAGAGGTGAGACGATCGTTGAACCGAGAGTCCAGGGACATGCTTTTTTTAGGGATTCAAAATATGAAAAAATTGATGTATTCTCAAGCATATTTTCGGTTTGGTTTTCAATTCCCGCAGAAGCTGAGTGAGAATTCCAACAAATGTTTAACATACATCATGAAAAAGTTGATTTGAATATAAAGCTCATTTTTTTCCATTTTACAAATATTGTATTCGCTGTTGAATTCTATAAATAATATATTTCGCCTGATGAGCTGATGCTGATTAGAATGTTTTCAGAATCCATCAGAATACAATAAATAATATACCAGCACATCATTAGTTTGCAAGATGAGAGAAGAATTGGAATAATACACATTTAATACAATAAAATATATTTATACATACAATATACATATCGATGAATTTGTGAATTGAACAAATCGAATTAATATGTGTAGTAAAAACTGAAAATGCCCAAACTTTGATTATTTTCTCTAATATAGAAGGACCTATTGTATGCAGTTTTAAACTTTTCTGTCAAATTTCTGTGTGGCCTTCTCAGCCCAGCTATAGCTTCTCTTTTTCGATTGACCAACCTTTTGGAAACCTGAAAATGTCAACGAGATTTTCTAGGACTTTGCATGATCATCAGATATAATGAATGGCAAAACTATTGGGTGAAGGTTTCCTGATGAACAAAAATGGTGTTCATATTTTCCAAGTGCATGCTTCAACATTTTCTGTGGATATACTTAAGATTACCTGAAGAAACAATTTTCTGTCACTAAAGCTTACTCAACAAATATCTGCAGTAGGAGTAGGGCAGTGATCATATCATAAAATTCTGTATGTTTTTCCAATGTTTCTATCCAGAAACTACTCGACACAACTGCATCCATATTTATATGTTATTTGGAAACCTAAAAAACGTTTCAAATGTTAAAGTTTGGTAAATATAATATTCGAAAAATATTCCCATTCAAAATGTTTTCAATATGGATCATTCCTACAGCTTCTTTGCATCTACGCCTATGGAATACTTACAAATGAAATCATTCCGTCGACGTTTTGTTATCTTTGTTAACACAAATTCCACAAGATTTTGACATAGTACTTTCCTCTTGAATACACTCAAGAATTAATCATTTCCAACACAAATAACATTGAAAAATAAATAAAAACGAGAAATTCTCCACATATACAAAATGTAAACAAATGCCTCCATACGTCAACAACGTCAATGTCAGAATTGGCCAATAGGAAAACTCGTACCATGTCAAATTTTGTTTCCCCCCTCAGTTACAAAACAAATCGCCCTCGATACCGAGTCTATCTAGTGTATGGTCTAAGAGTTAAGCTCTCGACTCCAGACAATGTTCCTCAGTTCGTAATGTCAGTGCCACCCTCGTAAAGTGTGTTAAAAAGTGAACGTGAATTAGCAGACCAGTGAAAGATGGATTTCCATCAGACAGTTCGGTTTTGGTCCATTTAATACAAGTCATCTTGTTGTGCCGGTATTCAGTTCAATTCACGTAAGTTCTATAGTTCAGGAAAACATTTCGAAAGTTACTATGATTGTGATCAACCACCAAACATGTAAGAAATCTTATTTATATCGCCGACTTTGCCTGTCTAATTGATTCAAATGCTAAATAGATATTTGTACTCTGAGATAAGTGTGTTTATGTCTACATTCACTATTCTTTCTCCTGCTTAAATATTCACGAACCCAGTTAAAGAAGTAATATTGTTATCACCCTGTATAGGCCAACTTGAATAAAGCAGGGTGGCATAACAAATCCTCCGAAGAATTGTACCAAACAATTTGTTAAACTAGCGCTAGAGATGGTCTACATTGCTACAATACGCTTCCTCATAGGTGACTCTCGTCTGAATCATCATCTTATGACAAGACTTGGTCCGTCCGAATCATAGATCTTATTGTTTAATTGTTAGGTCAAGAGGGGTCTGCAAGAAAGTAGGTACTACATGATCACGTGGTACAACACATGTATGGACAAAAATGAAAACGACCGATCAATGGCTTAGTACTTTCAACCCTCCTCCCCCCGGACCTACAAAACAAGAAACCTGGATACCGGATCTAGCGTAAGCAATTAGATCTATGGTCCGAATATTCGTCATGCCGTCTATGTCTGAAAGATGATAAAACAGGAGAACTTGCCCTCGGAACTGAAATATCAATCACAAAAAAAATAATCGGCTTTGCTAAGAAGCTGGATTTATTTGGTGTAATATGAATCACTGGTGTGAGAGGAGGTCCTTTGAGCTAGGAATAAAATTCATACTTATTGAGTATTAGGTGCACGAAAACTCTAATAAATCATCGATCTCCATTTCAAAATTCTAGTCAGATCTTCATTTATAGAATCGACTTCTATCTGCCTCACACCTCTGGCTCCATTGGATGATATAGGGGATGTAGATGAGACGGTGATATAAAGTGAACCATCATCCTCACCTGTGATAGATCGTTGATGTGAAAAGTGTTTGAAAATTGTTTTTTACCGCCAACTCAGTTGCTAAGCAACCTTCGTAAATCTAGGACTTGTGAATAAGAAAGGAAGTTAGTTCCAAAACAGATCCTTGTGGAACACCGGTCATGTGAGATGCATGTAGTTTACATCATATGTTATTTCACAGACTTGTGCAGATCATTTTATATATTTGCAAAGAAATGTTTTGATGGACTTGTTTTGAAAATTGAAAATTGTTTTTGAAATTGAAAATTGTATTTAACCGCCAACTTAGCTGCAAAGCAACCCTCGTAAGTCTAGGACTTGTATGAGTAAGGAAGACGGGGACCTTAGCTTTTTAAGTGTCATCCGAAGCACTACTCAGCTGTTTACCGTTTGGAGAGTCCGAAGGATTGAAATCTAGGTACCAAGAATGTTCGGTTGGTCCGCTTCTCCCGCTAAACGATCCTATATAAATAAATAAATATTATGTCTAATAGCCGCCGGGATTTGAACCGCGGACCCTCAGGCCCATATAGACCAGCGCCTTTGCGCACTCGGTCACCAAACCAGTTTAACCTGATACCAACGTTGGGGTGGTGAATGTAATTCTGACAATTTATCCTGCCGTGGTATATCGAGACTAGGAGTTCTTTGCTTACTGCTTTACAAATCTGATCATTCCATATCATGTATACTGCCTATAATATTACTTTTAGTACCAGAGACCTAAATGTTTACGTCATACATATAAGGCAGGCATCCAACACGAAATCTTCTGCATTAGAATTCTCCATATGGTGGCATTCCCTGATACAATATCCACAATAAAGGTGTGTTTTTTGTGCTCCTTATCTAGGATCCGTCAATCTGGTGGAGCTAAGTGCAGCCAAAACATAAGTAGATCTCTCAAGGCTCAATATGACCATTTTATCACTACCAATGACGTCCTCTATTGGGATTATCATGGTTAGTTCACCCACACACACTATAGTAGCTAAACATGATCAAAGCACAGATTAGATCTGTCCTGAAATACTTTTCACATCTTCGGAGTTCAACTACTGATCATACTCTGACGATCTCAGACTCAAATTGTAACTATGGTTGCTTAACGCTACACTCTACTACACATTAAACCGAAACTAAAGTTATAAATCTATTTAATGACTTGTCGGCTGATCAAAATGTAGCGAAACAATTCCTGGTAATAAAATAAGAAGAGTACAGGTTATAGTCATTCCTTCCTTTTCAGATTCAGGCTCAGACCCAATCATCTTGTTATGACACCCTGCTTTATTCAAATTGGCCTATACAGGGTGGTAACAATATTACTTCTTTAACTGGGTTCGTGAATATAAGCAGGGGAAAGAATGGTGGATGTAGACATAAAGACAATTATCACAGAGTACAAGTATATATTTAACAAACGAATCAATTAGACAGGCAGAGTTGGAAGATATAAATAGAATTTCTTACATGTCTGTAGGGTGAGCACAATCATAGCGGAATTTCAGATGATTTCTTGAACTACACAAATTACGAAAATTAAACTGAATACCGGCACAGCAAGATGACTATTATTTACCAGACCAAACCCGAACTGTCTGATGGAGATTTATCATTCACTGTTCCGTAAATTCGCATTCACTTGTATCAAACTTTACGAGGGTGGCAGTGAGATTACGAACTGAAGAACATGGTCTGGAGTCGAGAGCAGAAATGTTGAATCTTGAATCTACTCTGCTTTGAATTCTGATTCTAGTTTCGGAGAATTTATAGGGACTTTTTATGAGAAAATTGTTGGAACCTCCCATCTCCGCTAATTACTCTAACTCGTGGTTCATGTCGATTTTGCCAAATGTGAATCATTCTAAAAGTATGGTCATGTTAAGAGCATTTAATATAAACTATTTCAGATAAAAATCGTTTTCCATTACTCTTCGATCAAGTTAATATAAGTTGGTTGAAGGTTACTGGGATAATTAGTTTTTACGGCTGCAGATCTCATGCCCATAAATTATACACGAGCTAACTTGAAGTGTAAACAAAACTAACGTTCCTATTGGTTCCCTAATTTCCTCTCCTCGAATGATCCTTCCTTAAATTATCCTATAGTCATCGTATTGTGCCTCGTATTTATAAAATGTTCATATCCTATTGTATAATACTTCATTCTCGTTATAATATATGATTGTTAGTAACAATCTCGTAGACGAAATTGCCATTCTAAATGCATTAAATTCCTATATTATTTCATAAAACAAAAATGTCCTTGAGTATAAACATTGCTTGGTATCTATAGGTCATATCGGCCGGAGAACATCAAATTTGTTTATATTTCGAGCCTAGACGACCTAGCGACCCATATAAATATTAGAAACAGGTGGCCACTTAAACGGATATTTGTTGGTACCTGATATCGAACTCGTTACGATTCATTCAATAATTTATCTGGACGATAAAATATATTATCAAAATTGGGCATCATTACAATCTTCTAAAAAAGTCACATAGCCTGCCTGGTCTCACAATATTTTATACCACCGGCTCATTTGACATTCCCAGTATTTATTGTTTTGTAAGATTTGCTTCTTTCGTGAAAGTATCGAAAACAAAACCGAATCGAGTTCTTTGACCTATACAACCTGTAAAAAATTGTAAGATTTGAACATGATGAATAAGAAAAATTGATATCAGCGCTTGGTGTCGACAAGGCGCTGAGAAAAACTTTAACTGAACAGACATAATCGAGTGAAGATAGCCGACCTATATGAATATTTCTTTACATACAATAACTAGAACAAAATAAAGCGTGACTCTGGAAATTTGTGCTACATTCAACTGAAACATAATCTCATTAACTTCTAAGGTTTCCGTTTTCATCTTTATGAAATTTTCGTTAATACAAATAGCACTTAATAGTACATGTTCTCCCATTTCTGAATCCCCGTCATAATTTCAATCTGATATTATTCATAAAATAATGATGGAGGAAAGCTCTTCTAATTTCTCTATTAGTCAGAAAATAATGTCTCTTAATTTGGGAAGGAGAAGAGAGATAAAGGCAAAATGACTGGGAGTCCCGTAGACATTTTTATAGCTTTGATGATCAATAAACACTTTCTGAGTGGATATTCATGCACCTCACATGTTCTCAATCAGCACAGTATTGATTGAGAAGCCTTTTAAAATGTTTAATTAGCTTTCAAAGTAAGCTAGTCGTGTCAAGGAATTACTATACGTTAGAGAAAATAATATATTCTAACCAGTTACGATAGAAACATTCTCAAATGGAGGTGCTATTCCACACAAGGTCATTCAGTATAATAAATGATAATAACATGTACAATTCAGAAAAATTCAGTTAACGAAACAACATATAAGCATAAAAATTCTAATAAAGTTCGTTTGGCGATAAGTGCTGAAGCACTTGTTAGCAGAAAATACAATTGCCAATCAACAAGAATAATAGTATATTACACAACAAGTGTGGAAAGTGATATATTTCACGAGTAGTCGTTTAGCACGAGCCGCGTAGCGGTGTGTGCGGAAACGTAACGAGTGAAGGAAATGCACTTTCCAACGAGTTTTGTACACTATTTTTCGTACGACTCCGAATCATTTCATTTCGTGGGAAGTCTTGTCAAGAATGTAACTTTAACGGTCTCTATAATTTCACGTGGTTTTGATTGGATATCCAGTACTGTTTATTTCCATATTCAAGATGATATTTTAATACTTCTCCGACAATTCCTTATTATGTGTATTACTGATTGATTGAATAAGTTCAGTTTGGACAATTTTATTAATGCTTGACAACATATACGCCTGCTAGCGCCAGTAAGCACGCAACCAGGAATACAGAAACACAAAAGTACGTGACAAAGCGGAAGCGTAGATATTCTATATTCGACTGTGATATGATGCAACGTGCAACTGATGCAAGCCGTGCATGAAACTGTAGCCGTACTCTTTGGTAGCGAGTTGTGAATGCATCAACATCTTCAGCCATGTATAGAAATATTTTCAGTCATGATGTGTCCCTAACTTTCATATTTGAATTCAGAGGTTAGGTCTAATTGAAATTAGTTACGAATTAGGTATTCGTATAATCTGAAAGGAGCCAGAAATTCCGATAAATAACATGAATGTGATGTGAGAAACGCTTATATTGACAGTGAGTACGTTCACAATATACCTAATTATTTCTATCAATTCATGCGACCGTTGTGATATTTTTCATATCAACACTAGTGCTTTTCATACGTGGTCGTTGAAAAAAATATAAAAAACATCATCATCATCATTTAAATTGAGTCGATGAAGTAGAACATTGATTATTGAAATAGAAACAAAAATACAATATGGTAAAATGCTAAGTACGTGAAGATTGTTAGATGAGTGATTTCTGGGTTTGTAGAATGCTGCGTGGTGCTATTTCTCGAATATTTTAATGGATGGCAAATATTAAGACCAATAAAAACATATTTTTTTCAAATGAGACAACTCGTATATTCCTGCACATTTCGATGTAACTTGAAATTACCATTCAAAAAATGTAGCACACTTGATGTTTTTGTTGTAGGCACCTTTGAAATGCACAGCTTTTGGACAACGCAGCGTTGAAACAAAAACCAAAAAATGTTCACTGATAGCTGTCAATTGAATTTCAATAAAACTAACAATTTATACTATATTAACTACTATAAGGAATAGATTATCACATCCCATTTTTCATAATTTTTCGTTGCAAATGTGTCTGATGAAAAATAACAAAAACCAAGAATTGAGGAGCTCTTTCACTGCTTAAATCAAAGTAAATGTTTACTGGTAGCAAGGTGGATATAGGATGGTGAAACAGCTTTTCAATTGTTTCTGCGAAAAACTCGTAGACCGTTTGAGAAGGTACTAATATTTCCACGACTTGAATGAAGATGGCGGTGAGATCGATTATCGAAGAAGATTTCTGTTGCTCATGTATTTCTGTGGTTCGCATCTGACAGACATGAGTTGAAATGACATCAAAACACAATATTTTCAGTGAATCTGGAATAATTATCGATATCTTGACTCTTCTCAGTCATTTTTCATCTAGAATAGATGAAACTGATAAAAAGGTGACAGATGCACAGATTCTGTTTTACCGACACAAGGTATGTCGCCATCTCTGATAACTTCAGGAAATATTATTACGGTATGAAATCAAGTAGGCAAAGGTCTACAGTTTATTCTAGTGTTTGTTAATAGGAAGCTGTTTCACCATCCTATATCCACCTTGACTGGTAGCATTGGTCTGAGGAAAGCTGTCAAATTTTGATTAAACCAGTGAAGGCGCTCCTCAATACGTAGTTCTTGTTCATTTTCCTCAAACACATTTGTAATGGAGTATGAGAATGATGAAAAATGAGATGTGATAAACTGTTTCTCATATTAGTCAATATAGTATCGATTGTTGTTAGTTTTATTGAAAATATGAGTTTTA
This sequence comes from Chrysomela aeneicollis, assembly GCA_029955515.1. Lineage (NCBI taxonomy): Eukaryota > Metazoa > Arthropoda > Insecta > Coleoptera > Chrysomelidae > Chrysomela > Chrysomela aeneicollis. The sequence continues at coordinate 7,410,586 of JARUHQ010000016.1, read as the reverse complement.
ACTACTACTGTTAACAGCTTTTTTGACATTTGACAGCTAGGAGTAACCATTTGCTTTAAAACCCATTTATTCAAAGTGTTCGTTTAAAAATCTATGTGAAAAAACCTAAAAGCTATGCATTTCAAAGGTGACTTCAGCAAAACATCAAGTGTGCTACATTTCTTGAATGGTAATTTTGAGTTATATCGAAATATGCAGGAATATACTGATTGTCTCATTTGAAAAATGATTTTTTCATTAATAAATATCGTAGTGGTCTGATATGAACACTTCGATTTGTTCTGATTTCTAGTCTAGACTCAGATGACATCATCATCACCAGGGTATCGTTCATTTTCACTAATTCAGTTTTCGAATGCCATTTTGAAATCTGGATCGTATCCACCGCCTCCAAAATGAATCAACTGACACTCCTTCAGAAACAGGAAATGATTTGGTGAGCCAGGGCACACTAAAGCTCTTCAAGAGTTACATGAACCTATAGGGGCAAACATGACGGGATAATTTCCAATAGCATGCAAGTAGCCCTAAACACAATCGAAAGCTGGTGCGCAGAGGAAGGACTCAATGTCAATCCTAGCAAAACATTGCTGGTTCCATTTACCAAGAGGCGAAAGTATGAACTTGAAGCCCCATCTCAGAATGGAATCCAGTTCACTTTTTCCAAAGAAGTTAAATATTTAGGCGTAATAATCGACCAAAAACTGACATGGAACAGTCAACTCAACCACATTCTTTCCAGAGCTATAGCGGCAAGTAAAATGCTTTGATTATACCTATCTATAAAGGAGGAGACTCCACTGACCCAAATAATTATCGTCCCATTGCACTGATACCCACTTTAGCAAAAATTGTTGAAACATTGGTAAAAATCCGAATGGTACAACATTTAGAAGTGAATAATATATTAGCAGAACAACAATTCGGATTTCAGAAATAAAGAGCACAAATAATGCTCTGTTCTCTTTCATGGACAAGGTGTACTCGAGTTTAAATAGGGGAGCGGTTGCTGCAGCAGTATTTTGCGATTTCCCTAGAGCATTTGACTGCGTGAACCACAAAATACTGCTGCAAAAGCTGCACCATTACGGTTTTACAAACAACACACTCCAATGATTTCAGACATACCTTGCTGATCGAGAACAAGCAATTCAAATTACTACTATGTCAAAGACAGCAAAAATAAAACACGGAGTGCCGCAAGGGTCAGTACTTGGACCTTTACTGTTCCTGCTGTATGTAAATGATATGGCTTCTCTTGATATAAAAGCAACCATAACATCATTTGCCGATGACGCCACCATACTATGGCAGGAAAAAAATTATAATAAGTTACACAACAACCTAACAAAGGACATACAAATTATTAAAGATTGGTGCGAATCAAATCTCCTCTTTCTTAATATCAAGAAAACAAATATATTATCCTTTTAATGCAATATCCCCAATTTAGACATTGGGAATGAAATAATTTTTACACATAGATAACAAGTTGATGTTCAGTGACCATGTAATGAATATGTGTAGAAAATTAGCATCTGGATGCTATGCTGTCAGAAACATTTCTGCTGAATTAGGGTATGTTTCTGCCAAAACAGCATATTCTGCTCTAATTGAATCTCACTTACGATATGGAATAGCTTTTTGGGGAACATGCAGTAACCTTTTATTCCAGAGGAGTTTTGTTTTACAAAAAAGAGCCGTGAGATACATATGTAAAGCAGAGCCAAGAGACCCTTGTAAAGAATTATTCAAGAAATGTGGCATTCTTACATTAGTATGTTTATACATTCTGGAAACATCTTGTTTAATACACAAAAATAGGCATACACTGCTATTTGTTTCGTCTCAATATAACACAAGGCAGACTGGCCAGATGAAATTAATAAGACCCAGCACTACTATGATTAAGGACTCAATTATTTATACCGGAATTGAGATATTCAACCACCTGCCAAAGGAAATTAAAGAAATCACGTGCAACAAAAACTTCAGATCTAGAGTTAAGGCATTATTTAAAGAAGAACCATTTTATAATTTGGATGAATATTTCTTACATAGATTTTAATTTGTCAACAGAGGGTAACCTGAGATTTTAACGTAACTGGAAATGTTTTTAGATGTCCGTAACAATTATACTCTTATATGTAAAATCGTGTGAAGTGAAACTGTTTTGAAAGTCATTTTCAAATACTTTGATATGTGAAGTTTGTATTGTTTGTTTTATTTTTTAACAAGCTTTGTCGACAAGTTTTCTACTTATGACAAGAAAGTATATTTTGAATTGAATTGAATTGAAGTTGGACTTACCTTTGGCAAGACATGGGGTCTGAAACCAAAAATGATCTATTGGTCATACCAAACGATCATCAATCCCATGGTTACCACCACCACCTACGCCTCATTGATATGGTGTCCAAAAATGTAACAAATTTCGGCACAAGTCAAGCTGCAGAAAGTGCAGCGGCTAGCTTGTCTGGGAATTACAGGGGCAATATTCACGTGCCCTACTGCAGCCTTAGAGGTAATGCTGAACCTTCCACCATTGCACATGTGTGTGTAATGAAAGAAGCAGCAATCAGTGCCTTCAGACTGAGCCAGATAAAAAATCTCAAATCAGGAAATGGGATTAGACACTTGAAGATTTTGGAAAATATTTCCCTAGATTCCATGTCTAAACCGAAGATATCATGCCAGTTAGGTACGACTTCGAAATGCAGTTTGAAGTGGTCATAAACAAACACCAAATTTGCACAGAGAACGGAACTCAACTGAAAAAGGATGCATCAGTATGGTATACTGATGGATCCAAGATGGATGGAAAGTTTGGAGTGGGAGTTACAGGGACAAATTTCAGGCTCTCAAAACCCTTTGGTACCACCCCAACCATCTTTCAAGCAGATATACATGCTATAGATATAAGTGCCCAGGAGTGCCTCGAAAGGGACACTCGAAGGGCAAAAATATATTTTCTATCAGATAGCCAAGCAGCACTTGAAGATCTGAAGGCATACACTCGTGAGTCTAAGCTGACTTGAGACTGTAAACAACTGAGACAACTGGCAGCGAGCAACCAAGTCACTTTGATGTGGGTGCCAGGTCATAAGGGAGTTGAAGGCAACGAAGAAGCAGACTCGCAAAAGAAGGGGCAAATACACAATTTTAGGACCAGAACCCTTCTGTGGATTCCCCAAGGCCACTTGAGAGAAGAGGTTCGACGTTGGGAAGCGGATGAAATGAAATCTCATTGGAATTAAGTGCCAGGACAAAGACAAGCGAAAAGGCTAGTGAGCCTCTCGCCAAGGAAAGCTGAACAGCTTCTCGAGTTGGACAAAAAAGACTTGAAACTGGTAACGGGACTCCTTACTGGACACTACCCTCTGAGGTATCACCTCAAAAAGATGGTAAAACAGAGAGTGATAGTTGCCGCTACTGCAAGAACTTCGATGAAACTGCAGAACATTTGCTTTGCGAATGCCCAGCTCTCTTTTGCAAGAGGTTCAAGTCCCTGGAAGCCTTACGACGTCAGAAACCTAACTCCCAGGAAACTGATAAACTTCGCAAGAAGCCTCGGAATCCCGCGCCTCGAATAGATTAAGGGTTATGCACGAAAGATCTAATATCGAGGTGCTTTAGAGGCTGCACAGCCTCAGATTTGTCAGAATATTATCAAATAAAACCTTGTCTGCATACTAGGATAATTTATTTATTTTTGATTGTGTCGATTCCTTTGCATGAAAGTGAGTTCTCTTAGCTGATATCAATTCGATAAGAGTTGTACAGAGCGTTCGCCATATACTTATACACTTATAGAGCCATTTTATTATTTTTATCATTCGCTCATTTGGTGAATAACCCAATGAGAACTTGAAGTAGGTATCAGTTGTTAATGGCTACTGTAATATTTGGTATTTTTGAATCCAAGAAAATGCGATTATTTTTAATTGATTAGCATTTTATCTGCCCAACGCAATCATCGAGGATTTTTCACCAATATCACACAGGGTGGTCAAAATAAGAATGTACAGCTCTTCTTGCGAAGATTGCAATTTTCGTTCATTTATTTCTGGAGTTGTTATAGTAATAGTTATCCAAAAACAATGTATATACCTACTTTCTCAGTACATTGAGCATTAGTAAATGTCATTAACGACTCACCTTTCAGACGTTTCGTCTGCGAAAAATCATCATCAACTTTCAATTTTCATGTAGGGAGAAGCAGAAATATACCTTATATCACAAGTTCATAACAACCTTCGAGATGTACCTATCACAAAACTTAGATTCAGGAACACTTTTTCCAGTAATTTCAAGATAACGTTGATGAAAAGCGGAGATCAAATCGGAATATAATTTTAATAGCACTGCCTTTTGTTTCGTAAATCTCCATTATCTCAATTCAATAGGAGTGCCAAGTCTTTCTAAACTCCAGACTTCAAACTGATTATAAGCGTTCATTCTCTTGAGGCGCCTAATTGAGAGTTAGTTGTTCGACAGTAACTCAGACTGTTGGTCCTTTATTCACCCTATTTCTAAAGAGTAGCAAACCGTTCCGAAAATTCTGCATCGAACAGGGTGTCTGAATCTCATTGGTCGAGTTTTATGGTTGCTGAATGTGAAATTATCAGCAGGATTCATCAAAAATCAATATCGCATATACACATCGCATCAAAATAAGTCAATAGAGTCGGAGGTGATGTTTAAGATACATTGATGTTTCAGCTATTTATTTATATGCATCCATCTCTCCAAGATTATTGACTGTCTTAATCACTTCAAATAATGATGTCCAAATAGCCTCTATTTCGATACGCATTTTTTATTATACGGAGATTGGTACAATCGAACTGTCGAATGAAAGTAAGAAGAGTTAAGCCCAGTTTACTTCTGAGCGATTTGGATTTGGTGATATTAGCAGTGAAAAACTCTATGTTTGAATTGGTAAATTTCAATTCAGAATGTAATTTGATTCAAATTGACCAATAAGAACAATAACAACATTGAATTTTTCACCGCTGGTATTGCAAAAATCGAAATCGCTTAACTGTAAACTGGGCTTTACGCTTTTGCGTCAGATTTTAATTATTTCAATGCCATCATTGTTACCAATCGAAGATGTTTCTGTATTAAATCCATTTTTTTCTTCAAATCAATTCAAAATAGGAAAAATTACCCATGACACACGTTTTATAAGACACGTTGTCGCACTTGTTCACTTGGAGCACTCGTCTCTTCGCTCGTCGTACTCCAAACAACGCGTGCGACAAAATAGCGTCTTATAAAACTTGTATCATAATATACTATTTCTAACTCGGAAATGTTCGATTGGAGTTTTCTGTTTCTTCGAATGGAACAATGCATATATATGTGATGAAATGGGACACTTATACAGGGTCACTCATGGTCGATGGTACCTTAGACGTTTACGGATTTGGTTTATTGGGTAATCAGTTTTGTTCTATCGATCTAAAATACTTTCAGCGTTGCGGCGTTGTCGCTTCTATCAAAAAGTAGTAACAACTTTGTTATTTCAAATGGAAAAAAATTCTAAAGTTGAAAAATCGAGATTTTTCACACCCTATATCTCTGTAACCTTTATCGCTATACCCCAAGTATGATAGATCGACGAAATCAGCTCTTCAGGAAGAATCTAAAAATGAAATAAAATACAGGGTGTTCCATTTGAAATAACAAAGTTGTTGCTAATTTTTGATAGAAGCGGCAACGCCGCAACGCTGAAAGTATTTTAGATCGATAGAACAAAACTGATTACCCAATAAACCAATAAATTTTCAGAATAATCCTACGTCCCGTTCTCCGTAAACGTCTAAGGTATCATCGACCGTGAGTGACCCTGATGTATAAGTGTGTTTGATCCTATAGCTGTCCTAAACATTTTCCAGTCATTGATCGTTTTAATAATTTGCTCATTTTCATCGACATATATTCTAATGTGTCATGAGGACAAAAACAACACCAGTTTGATTGTTGAAGTGGATCCCATTTTTCTATATGTAAAATTGACGGAAAGAAGATTGAAAGCAAACTAAAATATTCCACGTGCGAAAAATATCCATAAAGAATGCAAAATCGACCAATAAAACTAAATCCACTTTGGATAATTACATGTGATGTGACTATATGATATCAAAACGCTTCCTTTTTCATTCATCTCTCGACTGCATGGGAGGAATACGATAGGCTGCCAACAATTTCACAGGAACAATATTGCTGTTTCCCAAACGGCAAGAGATGAAAAAACGATCAAATCAGAAAAAAGTTGCATAATTAAGACCCCTCCAATATTCCGTTTCGATATTTGGAAAATAGTTAGTGGTTCCTGAGAAAAAAAATTAGTATTCAGGATTTCGTTCTCATTTATTTTTCCTCAGTTATTATTCGGAGAAAACGGTTCAAATTGTAAAAAATGAAAAAGCCATGAAATGGACAAAAATTTTTGAAAATAAAATAGTCTATCCAATTAAAAAGTATCAAACATAGTTTGGAATTTAATGTCTGGTAAACTAGCTGAAAACAACTACTTTCCTGGCAAATACCACGCAAAACATTGAATTATCCTATGTGTAAACCAAAATAATAATAGTTTTACGATACTACATAACAACATAAGAAGTTTGAACAAAAACATAGACGAGTATAAAGTTTTCCTAACAAATCTAGCAACTGACATTGACTGTATTGTTTTCACCGAAACACGACAAATAGATCACTTGCCTCTATACAACTTACCAGGATATGACCTCATATATAATGATGGCCACTTCAATCAAAATGATGGAACAGTGATGTATATAAAATCCAGTTACACGTTATACCTACAGAATATTACAACTAGGAGCCAGCAACACTATTGAGACAACAGTGCAACTCCCCAATAAAAAATGCATAGTTATAACAGCTTACTACAGATCCCCTTCGTTGAATACCTGTGAATTCGTAGATGATCTACACGAGTATCTCAAACTCCATAGCACTAATAATAGATTATATAGTCTCTTTATCGGCGATATCAATATCGATCTGCTTGATGAAGAAAATGGAACAGTAAACGACTACTTGAGCGTCCTGGATGAATTTGACTATAGATCAACAATAAACAGCCCTACAAGAGTCCAAGGAAATACTAAAAGTTGTTTAGACCACATCTTTTTCAAATACAAAATAGGTGCAATACGTGATCATATCTTACCCATTATAACCGAAACAAAAATAACCGATCATTACAGCACAGCTTTACAAATTATACTCAATGAAATTCGACCAAAAACAAATAAGTGTACATACAAAAAACATATAAATAGTTCTAAACTTCGTCATAAACTAGAACAAGAAACGTGGAATGCAGTTTATTCAGCTGAATCTGTCGATGCTGCAACTGAAACATTTTTGGAGACAATCTTATTGAATATAAAACAGTCTACAGTCAATTCTAGAAAAAATCGGAAAAATCAAAAAATTACACCTTGGATCACCAACGGTATCATAAAATCAATAGAAACAAAAAATAAGCTTTTTGAAATTGTGAAAAGATATCCGGAGAATCAGGACCACAAAACACGATATAAGAAATACAGAAATAAGCTAGTCAGTTTAATAAAAGAGCAAAAATATAAATATTACCAAAAACAAATTACGCAGAATCAATCCAACACGAAACAACTATGGAACTTAGTAAATGAAATAAGTAAATCTAAACAAAAAAACACCACCATAAATAAATTACAGGATGATTCTGGCAATATTATTGAAGATAAAAAACAAATTGTAGACTATTTCAATAAAACTTTCACAGAAATCGGCTTCAAACTGGCCAGTGATATACTTCAAAATCCTGATTATATTCCGCATCCGCTCACCCTTTCAAATAGTTTTGTACTAACTCCCACTTGTGAAAAAGAAATAGTTGACATTATTAACGACCTGAAGTTGAAGAAAGCCCCCGGATATGATGAAATAAGAGCAGAAACCTTGAAACTCGTTGCGCAGTACATAACAAATCCCTTGATCTATATATTCAACAAATGTATGGAGAACGGCATATGGCCTACCGTCTTCAAAAAAAGTGTAGTCACACCCATTTTCAAAAAAGGTGACGAAACTATCGTTACAAATTACCGGCCTATATCTTTAATTATTACCCTGTCAAAAATCCTTGAAAGGATCATAGCAAATCGCTTGAACTCTTACCTTCAAAAATATAAACTAATCTCAGACAACCAGTTCGGATTTAAAAAAAATTGTTCAACGGAAGATGCAATCTTACTTCTAACGGAAAGAATATATGATGCAATGGATGCGGGAAAACCATGCCTGGGAGTATTCCTTGACTTGTCAAAGGCATTTGACACAGTAAGTCACTCACTACTACTAGAAAGTCTCGAAGACATTGGAATTCGTGGAATTGAAAACAGACTATTTAAAAGTTATTTAGAAAACAGAAATCAAATTGTAAGAATAGAAAATATAAACAGCGACAACCTCCAAATTCAATATGGTGTCCCTCAAGGTAGTGTCCTCGGCCCAATATTATTTAATATATATGTGAATAACTTGTTCTCTATTGCGTCGAATGGTACCATTGTGGAATTTGCTGATGATACGGTAGTTCTATATACTGCAGATACGTGGCCAGAACTCAAACAAAAAGCAGAATCGGACTTGGGCGTAGTACACGCATGGTTGAAATACAAACTATTAACTCTAAATATCGAAAAAACATGCTACTTGCCATTTTGTTGCAATACCACCACAATTCCACTCTTCGATCAACTCTCTATCCGAGATGGCAGTCAGACATACGACATCAAAATGGAAACCAAAATTAAATATTTAGGAATATATCTTGACATACATATGTACACATCAACTTTGTATGCAAAAAACTCAGATCAATGCTATCGAAATTCAAATACTTGAGTACAATTCTAACAATACCACAGTTAAAAGCCCTATACCATGCTTTAATCGAAAGCCACATAAGATACGGGTTGGTCACATGGGGAAGTGCATTGAAGAGCCATTTACATCCACTTCAAATTTTACAGAAATATCACCTCAAAATCATTTATAAGAAAAAAAGAACATTCTCATCCAAAGAACTTTTTCTGGAAACAGAGGTGTTAGATATACGTCAATTATATTACTTTAAAGCGGTTGAAAGATACCACAAATCAAAAAAATTCTCTTATCCCAAGCATTCGTACAGCACTCGACAAAAAAAGTCACAGCTTATACCGCTAGCGCAAAAAGCAATTGGACAACGCTCTCACTCCATCCTAGCTCCGAAATGCTATAACACCATACCACACAATATTAAAGACACCACTAATCCATACAAATTCAAAAAAATATTAAAAACTCACATTATTGTACTGGGACAACAATACGCCACTAACTTAATAGAACAAACTAATTAAAATGTACTGGATACAAAAAAAACAAAAAAAAACTGATTTATACTTCAAATTATTCAAGTCTGACCCAAATCCTTATTACCTGATTCATCCTTTTAAAACTAACTAATAAACACTTCGTGGAAAAGTAGCAAACTTTCCATAACTTTCCACAACTCCTACAGGAAATCATCTCTTTTCTATGATTACTGATTATTAATTGTGATCTATTGCTTATACAACGACTGTTCTAGTTTATGTTACTCCTTTATATTGAATCTGGAACAGTTCTGCTTTTGTGATATTCAACTTGCAAATTGCAAATAAAAAATTTACTTACTCCATAGATAAACCCACGCTCAAGGCTTTTTCATTGTGGGATTTTTCATTTTCATTTAGAGATAATTTTTTCAATAATTTTTTACTCTTCTAGCATAATTTTATATTTATATATTATAGTGTAAATGTACCAAATTATTGTCATATACCCACGCTCAAGGTTTCCCTTTTGTGGGTCTTCCTTGCTTATTCAGGGGATTTTTATTTTATGATATATACTTGTATAATTTTGTATTTATATAGTGCTATACTGTGATACTTATATACTTTTTATAATCTATATGTCATACACTGAATAAACATTATTATTATATTTGCTCGTAGTCCATGCAACGATTCACACTGTGAATGCAGATCGTATCTTCCCATAAGGCGTGACAAATTTACATCGAGACAGGCACGTTTATTTTTACTTGAGCAAAAAAATTTCAGTTTAATGTTGACATGATTGGATGAAATTATTTCATATGACACATAATGACAAAAATTTTAATGGTTGTTGGAAATGTCAAAAAAAATTTCACGATAATGTGATCTAAAGTCGCCAAAATCTATCATGATCACGATCATGTTCATCAGGAATGAAAATAATATTCATATGTGGATCCCTTGCAGGGGCGGATCCAGGCGAAGTTTGAGGGGGGGGGGCATATATTAAGTCACGGCTCATATAGAGGTTAGCAAATTAACGGATTTTTTTGTTGGTACCTTCTGCCTACTGAGTCATAGTCTAGTGCTTTTTCATAGAAATATTAATTTTGGTAAACAGGATATCATCTTTTCAAGTGTCAAAATTTTTGTAGTAAAAAACAAGTTTAAACTATTCGATATATTTCATAAATATATTTATACATATATTTCATCAGATAGTGATTAAACAAATTTTTCTGTTCAAAAACAAATAAAACATAACCTAATATAAAAAAATTTAAAACAAAAAATCAAATTTTAAACACTAAATAACCATTTACTCCTATTCTTTTGGCTAGCGTATATTTGGATAATATCTTCTACATTCAGACTGCCGCAAATGGCCCTGTGTATAACATCAATGCGTTTTGGTGAATCAGGGTAACAAAATTATTATATTTATTGGGTCCATGAGGGGAGGGGGGATGGTTCCTATGGCACCCCCTTGGATCCGCCTCTGATCCCTTGACTCCAATGTTCACTTCTTTCTACTGGCTATTTTAATACATCTTCATAATCTGCTTGCTTACTGTATTCGCCATAAGTTTCTCCTTTCACTGCTCTTATGTTGTTTTTTCATCATTTATTCTTCATCACCTATTTACTTTTGAGTACGTCGTCATCATTGGATCATCTTCATTATTTCATTGAATTTCACAAATTCGACCAGGATACTCATTAGCGCACTCTGAGTGGTGTTAGCTGTGATATACCTATCCATTGGTCATTTTAGATATTGATTTTACACATGTGGTAGAACTGATGCATGTGGTTGACAGGTGTGACAGACAGTGTCATATAGCACGTGACAGTAGCAGTGTATGTATATTGAATGAGAACAATTGTATAATTAATAACTTTAATTATATTAATTAATAACCACAGTAGTTAGTTTCATCAGTTCCTATAGTTCCTGAGTCTTGATTTTAACTAACAAGAACCGAGCAACCAGGAATACCAGTATCAAGAACATCACATTAGCTAGGAAAGTAGTTGTGGTATGTCTGTTGTCCACCTTTTGAAAGATTCTAGATGAGTTTTCTCATTTGGTGTTTTACCTTCCAGTTGCTGGCTCTGAGCTTTGTAACACAAGAGTCAAAAAGTTTTGCAATCTATTAATTTGAGAAAAATCATGTTGCTGCTAATGTATGAGAAAATAGAATTATAGGTGTGGAACATTTCGAGGAAAGAGATTTTGCATACATGTAAGACCCCTTTTAATTTTATTCAATAATACCTTTTTTCTTCGACAATAAAGCAACTTTGATTGGAAGAAAAAGCTCAAAAAATATTTGGTTGAGAAATGTATATATTCTTTAAATGAATACTTTCAACTTCACTGATATTTTAATGTAAATCTGTGTTGCATATATTTTATTCTGACTGTGTATGTGTATATTTATTATGTAAACGTGTGAGTGTTATGTACTTCTCAAAATGAGGTGTTATCTCGCGGTAACACCCACAACTGACTTTTTCTTATACAATGTATGTTGTCTTAAAAGAAATAAAGTGATTTGATTTTGGAACAGCAACTGTGATTTGATTCTATTTGAACAAATCCAACCCATAAATGGCGTTCTCTAAAATTTCTGGACTGATTAACATTCCTGAATCCTGAGAAAATGTACTTTTTTATTTTGGCGATTACGCGGATTGAAGATTAATTTAGGTGTGATTGACACAATTCGCGATAGGCTTTTAATACAGAAAGGAAAACTAATCTATTCACACCATCTGAATGGAAAACTGGTAATCAATCACAGATGGAAAGTGTTTTTCCTGCCCAGCATTCTTCAGATAATTCCGCTAAAAGCTTTTCCACCTCATGGTTGATAGCCTGCATCAACGAGATTGATTTATAAATCAGCCAAAAGTGCAATACATCGAAACGAATAATCGTTTCATTTCTAGAATGTTATTATTTGAATCGTCGAATTCATATCATTTCGCAGTATGATATGAATTCTGTATGGTTGACCTTCAGAGAACTTGGTGTGAAGAAATCAAAATAACTTATGAGTACTAATACAAAGGGTGATTCATGGTTGGTGGAAGGTTAAACGTTCACGAAAAACGAAACATTGACCTATACAGAGTGTCCCGAAATTTCAGCTGCATATTCTAGGAACAAAAATAGTAAAACAAGTTCAAATAAATATGGGTCAAAAATGTCCTCCTAAGGAGTTATAGCTATTTAAAGGTGGGCACCTCCATTAAGCTAGCAGAACCACCTTGGATGTTTTGAATTTTCATTCAGCCATAATTTAAGGCTAATTTATGATACTATTGCCGAATTTTTTGCTCTTCGTTTTATATGAAAAATCTTGGGTTCTGCTAGCTTTACGTTAAGCTGGCAAAACCACTTCTACTACAAGAAGTTTTCGAAGGATCTGATTGAATCATAATTTAAGGCTCATTTAAGGCTCCAATCCTAGCCTAATGCCGATTATCTAGCTCCCCGTGTTTTTAAAAAAATCGTGGGGTTTGCTAACTTTACCTTTAAGCATAAAAGAAATAGTTTATGAAAAATCTTAACACACCATAATTTGAGGCCCATTTAAGGCTCTCATTGTAGCCTATTACCGAATTTTTTGCTCTTTGTTTTTTGAAGAAAAAATCGGAATTTGGTTCAGGTATGCAAGTGTCTGAGCTAAATGAATTGAACATTAAGGACAATGTTGGAAAATATGGAAAATATGAATATACCATAATTTGATGCTAATTTCAATCGAACAAGAATTAAAAAAGTTACATTGTGACCAATTCTGGACGGTTTTTTTACCATTGAGTGTATTTCGAATCATCGAAAACGCCTGGAAATCTAGATTGAGCTCTAAATACCAACCCGTGAGTGACAACCAATCACAAGCTAAATCATATTCCATTTCTGTCAGATTCATCATTTCAGATTAGAGCTATACAATATGCCTTAGGTATATGTCGTTTTTATTTTGATGATATTCTTTTGAAACGACTTTTGTCTTAAAGGCTATCCGGCCATTTACTCATTTAGTAAACGATATGCGATATTATGATTGTGTTTATAATTATTTTGTTTTCATATAAGTCTCGATATAAGTAGGTACTTTTTTAAATGTGTAGTGTCACCAGGAACTCTTTATACATGAAAGGGTCACCTCGAGAAGTTTTTGAAGTGGGAAATCAAATCAACTATATGCGGGACAAATTCCATATAGTAACCAAATGTCGTTAACTGCTGAGGGTGCCAATGTATTGGCATATTTTTCGCAAAACATCAATAACAATTAGTTCACGCATATCTTTGTTATTAACAAAAATTTTACATGAAAATAATTGAAATGCAGGCAAATAACTATTTCAATGTGATATAGCAAGGCATGCAGAAAGTTCAATAATTTTGACATTAAGTTTTATCTTTGCATATTTGTTTTTGAAATGGAATCATATCGTTCAAAATATATATAATAATAACTTTTCTTTCGACATTTTTGTTTTTATTGTTTCCAAATAATTCCAGATTGATTTTCAAAAACTTGGCGTGCCATACTTTGAACACCAAACAAAGTAGCAACGTCACTGTCGATCAATTATTTTTTTCTCCAAAACTGAGCTCCGAACAGAAACAAGATTTTTTCACACCCTATATTTTTGTAATCATTCCAGCTGGACCCAAAGTGTGAATGCGATATGCCATATACCTATTCTTTATCAGCACAACTTTGTCATCATTCGACCTGATTCTCTAAGGAAGTGGTTATCTAAACAACTGTCATTTGGGTGGCAAATAGGAAGGTAAGTTGTTATTTGAATCACTTACCGAATTTTCAATTCTTTATCCACCAGATTTTACTGGTGGAAATGAAAAAATAATTCATCATAAAGGTGATATATATTTGAAGAGGCAGTTATGAAGAAAATTTGTTACAGTTTTTAGGATTTGAGTCACTCAGGAAATAGTTATATGGTAGGGATAATCGATATTATTGAGAATCTGTACCTTCCTACTGAAAAAAATATCATAAAAGTATCTACATATGCTCAAGAAACAAATAGCATCCAATTATATAGAGCCTTATGAGATAATACGAACCAATTCAACATTAGTGACCTAAAAATGTACCCAAGATATATCACATTCCAAGAATAATAATATTAATGATGTGTCTGATAGAACCAAAGATGTTTAACATGGTAGAATGTATTGCTACTGAAAAAATAAATACCTAGCTGTGTAATGAAATGCATTCCAGGATATATTTATACCTACCTCACTAAGTTCATTAACAAAACATATAATTATTATTCCTGCAATTATTCACGAAAAAATTGGCAGTTACGGACACAGAAGACCAAAAATTAATCTGTGTGCTGATATTATCTATGTGCTACTACTACATACTTTTGCATTTACAATAGTGGGTCAAATCCAAAAAATGAGGTTATATTGACGTTAAAATTGCAGAAAAACAGCAAACTATAATAAAAAAGAAGAGGAGATACTAACTTTTCTGCATTTATTTACCACTGAGTGGAAATGTAAGAAATTAGCAACCTTGATGAATTTCGTATTTAAATAATTCCACATATGAATAATGAAAAATCTAGAGTGGTTAAAAAAGTAGTTGTTAACAACGTGTTAACCACTTTTTAAAGAATCGGACTGATTGACTGTGGCAGAATACTCTTTCTTTCTTTCGCAATGTGTAGAAAAATCTTATTTTCCTCAAGTGAGTCGAAAACGTCAGTTTACAGCATATATAATAAAATGCAAATTCAGTAATACCTACCACGAATATCAAGTGTCATTTAGCTGCGTGTTAGGAAAATCGATACAATTTCTGAAAGGCGGTCTTGCATGGCATGTATAATATAATTACTACTGGAATTAATTGGTACTGTTCTACAACGCACATATATAACTATTTCTATGGGAAACTTAAAAGCATACTAGATCATTGAGTCTCGAACAATGACCACGACGCCGTAACTATTTTTAAGAAAAACTTTATAGTTTACCAGATCAAGAGTATTACTTATAATACAACTAGAGCTTCAATAATAACTGAAATTTTTTTCGTGATTTTGAAAATTCTCCCGACTCGAAGACAAATTAGAGATGAGATATGAAAATTTCATTAACAATAATTGTGGAATAATCAAAAAACAATATTACAAAATCAATTAATAATGATAAGATAATTGCTTCTCAAAATAACACGTTGTACT
Organism: Chrysomela aeneicollis; assembly: GCA_029955515.1. Lineage (NCBI taxonomy): Eukaryota > Metazoa > Arthropoda > Insecta > Coleoptera > Chrysomelidae > Chrysomela > Chrysomela aeneicollis. The sequence continues at coordinate 7,394,933 of JARUHQ010000016.1, read as the reverse complement.
ATCCCTATTTTAAAGAATTGTTTCCAAATATTCAGTCTATAGCATCGAAATTGCTACAGTAAAGATGCCTCTTGGAATAGAACGAAAATATAAAGTAGTCCTCAATGATACTGAACAGCGTTGCCAGTAGTTCTAGACAGAGATGAATTATTTCTATTCCTGGAAAGAAAAGATAGTTCGATCGGGTGTTGGGGTACAACTTTATCAATAATCTATAATGAATACCAATGGTTTTTCCGATACTTCCAGAAATAGCTTAAGACCGATTCAGATTCATGCGTGCTCACCCTGCATTTTTGACCCTGTGTGAAAAATGCATGCCTGTCGTCGTACACATCTATGCCTGTCGGCGTGCTTGTAAAATGCGTGGTGGGCATGCATGGAATAAGGACAAGTTCTTATTTTCCACTGTATTGCATGCGTTTTTTCCGAAACATCCCTAGAAGCCTGTGAATATTTGACAATCTTTTATTTGAATTTGACATTTGATTTATTTTGAATTTGATGATCATTTTGTAAATTTTGTAATACATTCCTGCCTTTCTCTGTTGTGATTTTAATCTCAAGAAAATGAATGAGATGAAATTTTAGATTCACTTGAAATGACAATACTGAAAAAACCAATTAAAATATGACCTTGGGTGAGAAATGCAATGGAAATGCACATATGTGAAGTGTCATGCCTTTTTCAGGCACAAGCGTCAGAAATGCATGTGCCTGTAAATCGCACGTGCTTCAAAAACCCTGCATGGAAATGCATGAATCTGAATCGGCCTTTATAGTCACTGACATAAATTCTACTTTTCAGCCTTTCAGTCCATTAAGTACACTTTTCCCCTCATCTTCCTAACAAATAACATATATGCCTTATCTAGCTTGGAATATTATGATCTAAGGATAAAATGCTTTTCTCCACCTTCGATACCAACTGCTTAACTATTCAATGTAATATACCTACACCTTCCTTTTGAGAAATAAGAGAATATTCAATAAATCAAATCAATTATTTTGGTTGCAGGAAAAATAGAATGTTTCATTCGGATCAAAAGCTTGGCTTCGTTATCATTCCGCCTCGTGAACGCAAAATTCACATGTCACACAACTACTGTCACTTTTGATCCTAGTAAAACAATGTACTTACTATTTGAAACTAGGTGGGGTGAAAATACTGCCAAATGTGTTATTCAAATTATGGTAAGGCGGCGTTTGAGGTGATTTTTTTTGTATAAATCAATTGTCATGTCATGTAACCCGTTTCAGCGTTTCACGTACCTATAACTCATGTGATATCTTCGATATTTTCTAATTCCATAAATGAGCCATAGCCGTAGACATAAATTTTCTTCTTCTTCTGTATTCTCATAGTGTATTGTTTAGTTCAAAGTATGTGCCATATACAGGGTCACTCACGGTCGATGGTACCTTAGACGTTTACGTAGGATTATTCTGAAAATTTGGTTTATTGGGTAATCAGTTTTGTTCTATCGATCTAAAATACTTTCAGCGTTGCGGCGTTGCCGCTTCTATCAAAAAGTAGCAACAACTTTGTTATTTCAAATGGAACACCCTGTATTTTATTTCATTTTTAGATTCTTCCTGAAGAGCTGATTTCGTTGATCTATCATACGTGGGGTATAGCGAGAAAAATTACAGAGATATAGGGTGTGAAAAATCGAGATTTTTCAAATTTATGAATTTTTTGTTCCGAAACTATCCATTCTTGCTCAAAACGGCTCACATGTCCCTATCTCAACTTTCCATTTACTATCGATTGATATTTAATTGAAACAAATACGGGTGATTCAGAATTTAGAGTTTTGCATCACCCTCTATTTGTTTTTATCAAATGTCAGTAGATAGTAAATGAAAAGTTAAGATAGGGACATGTAAGCCGTTTTGAGCAGAAATGAATAGTTTCGACACAAAAAATTCCTAGACTTGAAAAATCTCGATTTTTAACACCCTATATCTCTGTAATCTCTCGCGCTATACCCCAAGTATGATGGATCGACGAAGTCAGCTCTTCAGGAAGAATCTAAAAATGAAATAAAATACAGGGTGTTCTATTTGAAATAACAAAGTTGTTGCTACTTTTTGATAGAAGCGGCAACGCCGCAACGTTGAAAGTATTTTAGATCGATAGAACAAAACTGATTACCCATTAAACCAAATTTACAGAATAATCCTACTTCCCGTTCTCCGTAAACGTCTGAGGTACCATCGACCGTGAGTGACCCTGTATAGTATGTACCTTCAATCGGATATCCGAATAATTGAGTCGCGATGAAACCTTACAGAGTTATATATCTGTTTCAAAGAAGTTTCAAGAAAGGATATGCTACATAGTTATTTTCGTTTGTTTCCCAAATCGCAAGTCGGAATCTAAGATAACACCAAGTCTTTTATATTCCTTTGTGACTTAAGATCATTATTCGTATTATATAAATATACGCATGAGTTTTCCTCACATTCAGAGAAGAAAGCTTCAATAAAGTTCAGTTTAATCGGCATAAAGGTGAATTCTATATTATTCAAGACAACGTAATAAGTATGTACATATCAAAGAATTAACAAGAATCAATCCTATGGCACTACTGACTTCAGTTTCAGATAGTTTGAATGGCCATCAAGGCATACTTTTATATGAAAATATGTTCCTCTGCAACCGAGAGGTCGTTCATTTTTGTTCGCAAGCTAGCCCTAGAAGTTGACGTTTCTAATACTGACACAACAAAATTATTGAAATGTACGTTGCTAAGCGATAGTTTTAGTGTCTAGGAGATAAATTTGATTTTTTAAATCCTTTGACTTGAAAATGAGGTACCTACCTAGTATCATTGTGATATGATTGTGATTATTATTTTGGAATGAATAGCTCTGATACGAATGCATTAGTACATTATATAATAAGCATTCATTCGATTTTTGATATTAATATTATCTGATTCGTCGAAACTTTCAAAAACAAAATATGCTTTTCTGTTATGATTCTTTATACCGGGTGTTTCACAGTGGATGGAACATTAGATGTATCTGGAGAACAGAAAGACAGATCATTTCGAAAATTTGTGGGCGTCGATGATCAAACTTGCTCTATCCGTCTAAAATATTTTCATCAATACAGTGTTGCCGCTTCTATCGAAAAGTAGCAACAACTTTGTTATTTCGAATGGAACACCCTGTATTTTATTTCATTTTTAGATTCTCCTTGAAAAGCTGATTTCGTCGATATATCATACTTGGGGAATAGCGAGAAAGATTACAGAGATATAGGGTGTTAAAAATCGAGATTTTTCAAGTCTAGGAATTTTTTGTGTCGAAACTATTCATTTCTGCTCAAAACGGCTTACATGTCCCTATCTTAACTTTTCATTTACTATCTACTGACATTTAATAAAAACAAATAGAGGGTGATGCAAAACTCTAAATTCTGAATCAACCGTATTTGTTTCAATTAAATATCAATCGATAGTAAATGGAGAGTTGAGATAGGGACATGTAAGCCGTTTTGAGCAAGAATGGATAGTCTCGGCAAAAAAAATTTCTAAATTTGAAAAATCTCGATTTTTCACACCCTATATCTCTGTAATCTTTCGCGATATATCCCAAGTATGTTGTATCGACGAAATCAGCTCTTCAGGAAGAATCTGAAAATGAAATAAAATACAGGGTGTTCCGTCTGAAATAACAAAGTTGTTGCTACTTTTTGATAGAAGCGGCAACGCCCCAACGCTAAAAGTATTGTAGATGGATAGAACAAAACTGATTACCCAAGAAACCAAATTTTCAAAATAATCCTAAGTTCTGTTCTCCAGAAACGTTTAACCTACCATCGACCGTGAGTCACCCTGTATGGCCTCTGCTATTGGGGCAATTGGCACGCACATTACTTTTGACTTCTTATAGAGCCACAATCGAGTTGATTCTGAGATCAACTCATATTAATCCAATAAGTCCAATACTCCGTAGGAAATGAAATGCCTTCAACCATATATATTCAAAAAACGTTTTTAAAAAGTTTTGCCTCAAGGGCAATTACGATGACTCATCATGATATTAATTTTCATGAACTTGATTATAATAAAACTCACCTAATTATATCCGTCGATTGTGCTCATTAGTAAGAAGCATTTTATTTTTTATGTACGCATATGGTTTAGAAATCAAAGTATTTTTTTTGTCTTTTGTTTTTCCACATCGCTTAAGATTAAAGCAGTGGCTTGCTCGCTTTGATGCATGCAATTATCTCAATATCAAATAGTGAGGTTAGTTCTTCATCTTCTTCTTTTTTGTCTAATTGGCCTGCTCCTCCCAGAAAATTGGTTGGTCAAGGTTAAATGGTCTAGAGCCACAATGGTGGCTATTCCACTCACATTTTATAAATTGTACATAAATTCTTTTGGTTGCAGAAAAAATAGCATGCAAACGCAGAATTCGCTTGTCAAACAAAGTCACTTTTGATCCGATAATAAAACAATGTAGGTACTATTTTGATATAACATTTAGGAATCAATCCTTCTGTTTACTTAACGTAGGATTAACTCTGATAACTCGCTACCACTAATACTTCTACTAGAATATTTCCATCGTATGTTAAAAATCCCATATGAAGCGGGACATTTTCGTTCAATTACAGCGAATATTTCCATGGTATGTTAAAAATCCTATTTGAAGCTGGACATTTTCGATCAATTACAGCGATAAATTCCTGGCGGGACATTTTCGGGCTGGTAAATACCAGGTAGGTATCGAAAAATACCCGCTCGGTCCGTGTATCTATAGTAACGATTGTTAAATAGCTATTATTACAACTAGGGAAATATATTCATATTTCCCGTGGTGTAATCAATAGTTTTTTTCTGATTGAAATAATCTGATATGGGGAAATCATTATTAGATTGTATATGTTTGTAATAATTAAATCGTTAACGTTGCTATGGGCCATGTTTCTGAAAATCATGGTTGACTGGTTTCATTTTGACGTCTTGTCAGAAATAAAATTATTGAAATAATGTCGAACTACGTCGAAACTCAATCGGCAAAAGCCCGTGAATCTTTGGTTCCGGCCAAATCTCAAGCTGCCTACAGTAAAGAGTACGATTGCTTTCAGGAGTGGAAAAGAAAAAATTTGGTGGACGGTGTGAGCGATAATATATTGTTAGCATATTTCCAACATTTGGTATGTTGCTCTGATTCTTGTTATTCTTGATGTATGATTAATTCATTCGATCCCCAGTCGCAGAAATATTCACCGAACACGTTATGGACGAAACTATCGATGTTAAGATCAATGCTACATTTGAAGGAAAAAACTGATGTCAAATTATTCGATGAAGTCGAAGCATTTGTTAAGAACAAAAATAAAGGATACGTTCCTAAAAAATCAGCAGTGTTGTCCCGGGAGCAGCTCAAGACATTCTTGAGTGAAGCTCCTAATGACGTTTTTTTGATGTATAAGGTAAAAGTTTCATTTTGATTTCCTCTGTTGATAATATTTTTACATTCACAATTTTGAAGGTTGTTTTAATAATGGAAATCTTTGGCGCCTGCAGAACACAAGAGCTGGTGAATATGCTATCTTCAGATATCGAAGATCGTGGGTCCGTAATCATAATTAAAGTCTCAAAAACTAAGAATGATATAAACAGAATATTCACTATAATTGATGAAGAAGATCTGGGTGCTGCTCGTTTGGTGCGGGAGTATTCGGTGTTGCGTCCGCAAGGCGTTCTTATAGGTTCTTCGTAGCTTATAGAGATAAGAAATGTACTCTTCAGCCTGTCGGCAAAAATACCTTCGGAAAAATTCCGAGTAAGGTTGGGATTAGATAATCCGAAAATGTATACAGGCCATTGTGGGAGACGAACATCCGCAACTTTGGTTGCCGATGCGGGAGCCTCAATGACAACACTCAATAGACATGGTGGTTGGAAAAGTTCGTCTGTTGCAGAAGGCTATCTGGCTGACAGTATGCTGCACAAAAATAAGGTAGCGAAGATGATAGCAGGTGTGGAGGGAGAGCCATCTGCAGCATCACAGTCTTTGAAGACCGTTTTGGGAGAATCGTCCGAGACTGCTGCTGCACGGAATGTTCTCAAGAAAACTGTAGTCTCGTCGACGAATAATTATGAACAAGATATTTCTTCTTCCTTTGTATCTGGTGGAAATACTTTTAGTGGAAATTTCAACAATTGCAGTTTCCATTTTGTTACTAAATAAAGAAATAAAATATGATTTGACGTTTTGAAAGAAATATAATTTGACGTTTCATATTTCCCTAGGGAAATATGAGTGTGTTACCCCCAATTTCGAAAAGGCAATAAATCTCTCTAATCTAATTTATTTTCATTAAAGAAGAAGATTTGACTAACTTTTAATGCTCACTATCTGTACTGAACCTCATTTTCATATTTCAACGTAATAATTTGTTTAAGACCAATAATTTATTATCGATTGGATATAGCCATTTTCCGAGGAAACGGTAACAGATAGCCACTATTACTAATAGTACCTTTTTTATGTAAAAGGCATTGGAGAATCATAATCAGATATAAAAATGGCAAGAAATTGACGCCTTAGAGGAGAAGGGTCAAATTTACCCAAATACCCCCCTGGTTTGTACGCCCCTGGTTAAAGGTGACAAAATCCGGAAGGCTCAAATTGATCAACCTACCAACTAGATTTCATATCCCAAAATTGGTGGCGATAGCTGCAATAGTACCGAAGCTATAAAACGAAGAGTAGTTTTTGAAGGTCATCTTCGAAGGGCCCTAGCTCCCTGAAATAGCGTTTCCGGACCCATGTTCACATGAACTTTTTTTCTTATTTTCGTGTGTTTTATCTACCCTAGAAGTTTGTAACATGATCACCGGAACACCCTGTAGATCTCCTGCCAAGAGAGTGATGCTAACACCACCAATATGGTCTATAATAGAAGCCTCAGCTTCACGTATCTGTTTGAATCCCGAGTTATCGAACGTTGAACCAAAGTTTACGTTGAACTCAATTTTCTCGAATAAACTATGGGCCTGCAGATTCGTGCCTATATAGCGTGAAGATTACGAATGATGTCCTTCGATTCTGCCCAATTCCTACGAAAATGAGTGTATTGTGTAATAGCCGGTCCCTATTCGAAATAGATTATGTGTAATATCCCCATCTTGCGCAGACCATCTCATCTAATGCCGAAGATGGGGATATTTTTTATAGGCATCCACGAAACACGCAAGGCGAACATCGATTTTCCAATTATCATCGGAGGAATAGGGGCGCTGTGTGCTGAATACAAAAAAGCTGGAAGGACCAGACATACAGAGGTGTGCACAAAAATCGGCCAGAGCTGTAACTTCTGAATCATTCGAGATTGAAGTTTGAAATTTGGTGGGTAGCAACTATATGATATTGTTCATTTTTTGACGAGAATAATTGTATTCCATCACTTCCGGTCTAACCGGAAGTGACCCCAACTTTTGATTTTCAAATGAAACCCCCTGTATATTTTTCCATTTTCAGATTCAGGGTATCATTTTACATACACCAGTAGTTTTTCCGGATCATTTTTGCATGTCCAGGATTTCTCCTTTGCTCAAACTTGCAGAACTTTGTTTCCTTTTTTCGGGCTCTTTCTGTAATAACTTACGCTTGGTGTTTTTAGCATCTCTGGCGGATTTGAATTCGATATCATTGAATGTGTCGAATCTTCTATTAAATTGGTCGTAGTACAACTCTTGCATTAATTTTACGGTTTTATTCCACATTGTCTTAATCACCTTTATGGTCTTCTCCATTCTGTTTCTTCATATTGAAACCATAGTCCTTCAAAATAACGGCTTGTTTTGTTGTTGATGTCTTCTCCTCCAATTTATATCCCCTCGTTGCAAAATAATTGGAATTGTTTGTAAATCGACGCGCTGCTTATTTTGGTATTCTTACATGCACTTTCAATGATTATATTATTTATATCATCGACTGAAGATTCACTAAAACGTTTGGAATTCATTTTTTCGGCAACCGTCCGGAAAGTACGTACTTTCCAGACGATTTTTTTTTTGAGAAAGTGGCATTTTTCCGGACTAGGCCGGGAAGAATCACATCGTTGTTGTCGTTGTAAATATGAAAATCTTGGTAGGATGGTTTTGATAAATGCAGTTGATCATTACCATAGCAGCAAAATAACGACTGACAGCTATCTGACATAAAATTAGCTAACATTTCAATTTTTGAAAGAAATGTGTTTCTTTGATTTGTTATTCTACACGGTTGCCGAAAAAATTGTGTACGCAACACGCCGGAAAACAGTTTTTTTGGACTCGCAGACTTCCAGGACTCGCTACGCTCGTCCTAGAATTTTGTCCACTCATCCAAAAAAACAGTATTTTCCGGACTTGTTACGTAAATTACTATTACGAATTTATCGAAAAGTTATGACATACGCGTCAAATAAAGACAATCCGTTGTCATGTGGTTGTCATTCAATAAAAACAATGTACATTGAATTATTCTCGCTGGAATAATTATTGTAAGTAGATTATTCCCACCATAAAAATGTTTTGATTGGCTAGAACGTTTATGAATTACTGAAATTGAAAATTTCTATTGGTTTCGAGGAGGGTCGAAAAATAATCGTAAAAAATGAACAATATCATATAGTTGCTACTCACCAAATTTCAAATTTCGATCTCGAATGATTCAGAAGTTACAGCTCTGGCCGTTTTTTGTGCACACCTCTGTATACAGGGTGGGTATATCTCGATGTTTGTACAGGGACACATGTTAATATCATTTTTTTTTCAAGGTTATGAGACGATGAATTATGTAAATTCCAGAATCTCGAGGCATGTTTTTCTGGATAATCCAGTGGCGTCGGCAAATTTCAAAAGAAAAGGTGTGCAACTTGGAGTTATGGCCTGAAGTTGTATTTTTCCAAATTTGGATCATAGTATTTTATACTGGCCAAACATGTATCATATGTGGGGTCAATTTTGTTGTGTTGAGTCTTCGAGAGTAAAAATAAAATTTTACATTTTGCGGTTTTTTATACTCATTCCAAGTAGGCGGGTGTCATCTATGAGAGTTCTTTCGTTTGTTTCCATCATAATGTCAATTGATAAGAGTTTTACAAGTTTTATAAGACGCTATTTTGTCGCACGCGTTGTTAGGAGCGAAGCGAGAAGTGCTCCAAGTGAACGTGTATCATATGCAATTTTTTCTATTTTGAATTGATTTGAAGAAAAAAATACAATATCGATATATAACAAAAAAATCTTCGATTGGTAACATTGATGACATTGAAATAATTAAAATCTGACGCATAAGCGTAAAGACCAGTTTACAGTTGAGCGATTTTTTTTATATTGCAATACCAGCGGTGAAAAATTCGATGTTGTTATTATTTTTATTGGTCAATTTAAATCAAATTACACTCTGAATTGAAATCTACCAATTGAAACATTGAGTTTTTCACTGATAATATCACCAAATCCAAATCGCTCAGAAATAAACTGTGCCTAACTCTTCTGACTTTCATTTGACAATTCGATTGTACCAATCTCCTAATAATAAAAGATGTGTATCGAAATAGAGGCTATTCCGACACGCATTGGCGTTGCACAATGACTTCATTATACAACCAAAATAGAAAAAAGTGTTTTCAACCGCCAACTTAGTTGCCAAGCAACCCTCGTAAGTCTAGGACTTTTATGGGTTAGGAAGACGGGAAACATAGATTTTAAAGGATCACCCGAAGCACTACTCGGCTGGAGTCGGAAGGATTGATATTTAGGTACCAATAATGTTTGGTTGGTCACCTATTTTCTCCCGCTAAAAGATACTATAAAAATAATCTGGATAGTATAGGCACAACCATATGATTTTGTTACTATAACATTGTTATACCGTTACCATAACCATATGCATCGTCATGTTAACAATATTATGGTTAGTACAACAAAAAGAAATTGTTATGGTAACAAGATCATATGGTTGTGCCTATATACTAACAGACACTTTTGTTACGATAACAATAAATTTTTTCGGTGTTCGACCACCAACCCAGTTTCACTCATTTAATCGTAAACCAGGTAATGACTTTGGTGATTGCATCTGAGATATCCAATCGCTATCCTAGAAGAAGACAACCTAATAAAGCTATTTGTTTTTCAAACAGAGGTTAACAGATAATATAATATCTTACCGATGTCCCTTAGAACAGAACAATTCAGACGGTCTTACAGCTATCAGATATACTTTTTGTGCAATCCGGTTCTGAGAGAAATAAAAACACTGAGTGTCTCGAAATTCAAATTTTTCTACAAAAAACGCCTACTAGACTCCCAAAACTAGACCAGATCCAAAATATAAACATGAAAATTTAAATTTACTCTGATCCTATACTATGTACTCCACCGATATACTCATTACCAACTCAGCTGTTATTTAGTTTTGATTGTGTACTACATACGCAGTCGATGGTTAAGTGCAAGAATATTTTTTGTTGTGTTCCCACAAAAAAATAAGCTTCGCCCTTAACTCATATTTTGTAGCATCTGTTTGGGAGTAATAAAGACAATTTATTATTATCATTATTATTATTAAACTCTTATTATTTTTTGCGTATCATTCAACAAGCCAAGACGAAAAAATCATACAATTAAGTATATCTAATTTTGTGATATTATGATACACTAGAAAAAAGCAATACAAATTGAAGTAAATGTTCAAACTGATGTCCGTTATATTATATTTTTTTTAAGATTCGCCCTTACCTTTCACTCATCCACATTCATTCATTCACTCATCCTGGCATCGAAACTAAGTTCATTTGCCACAGAAACTTTTTATAAGTTTGTATGTTCATGTATGGACAGAACACGCTACACCCAGTCGCCTCGCCTTTTTTGTTATTTCTGACGGGCCTGGGAATCGAACCCACGACCGTGATGGACTTCCATTATAATCATCGCCTTTGCGCTCATCGCCACCACGGCGACACCCGTTATATTATTCGATACATAAATTACACCTGTTTATAATGCTATGAATTGCATTATGCACATGAAGATTTCAAATGGAATTTACACAATTATATGAAGCAAAAAATGTAAGCTACTCTACAGACTTCGGATACTTAATTCAAGGAAAACCAGAAATCAGACCTACAAATTAAATGGCTGAATTTCATCCAGAAACGTTGGGGGTTAATGTTTCGATCAGAATGAACCTATTCCGGAATCTTTTGCTTGTCTTGATATCGCAGTTATTAAGGATGGGCCCTTTTTCAAAAATCACTCGATAGGTCTTTATACGTATGGCGTTTCATTAATTGCCCGTGATCTGACTATTTTTCATGGACAATGTACCTAACCAAATCATTGTAAGATGATCTGATTTTGTAAAACCAAGAGTTTGCGGCATCATATTTTTTTAAAGACAATGTTTCTTAGACCTGAAACTATCCCAGTAACCACAAATCTGTCTGAAACATAATATTGGTGGAACAACTAGGTATGCTTTAAATGACACATGAAAAGTTATAACAGACACCAGTAGGAACTGCTATTGATACTTAATTTGCTGAATCAAAGATATGTACATGAGCATTTTGCAGATACATAAATATTGTGTAATAGGTACGATACGTGTACAGCACTTTGAAACATTATTTTTCGTATTCTGAGCTATTCCGGTTTGTATTCGTTATGTGTATATTTCATAAATGAAATAACAATTCTCGACCACATCATAATTACCTATTAGAAACATCTTTGGGGATCAATGTGTTGACATAATTGTAAAGAAAGTTGAAACAGTTTCGATCATTTGTATGTGGCTAGGTTTGTAGGTGTCAAAGACATATTCCTCCTATCAGATATCATCAAAACATACATAACCTCATTTTCATTCTAATTATTCAGTGGAAAACTATGTTATTTTTACTGCGATTGCAAAGGGAAAGGAAGCTGAATTTTATCGAATGTAGCTGATGAAATGAAATAGAGATAGTACATATATTGTGGGTGTCCCAGATGGTCGTGGAGGTTCATTTTATTTTGTCAATTTTGAGTCCGAATAACCATCAGGACCATGTCTGGACGTTTTGTGAACTGATTGTATACCAGTGAATTGGCTGGTGGTATCGTATTTCTCTATACTGAAAAGTTGCCAACATCATCAAGATATAGGTAGGTGAAAAAAAGCATCAAGAATTATGTCGAATTAATACTCAAAAGAGAAAATTACACTCTCTAAAATCCTATTGCGAACCAGAGCTCGCCTAGAAATGGTTCGGACCCAACTCATACTCTGCGATTAACAAATCCACAATATTAACAATTGCTGTATACAGAGGTTATGTTGAAGTTGACGTATTAATCAAGAGGATGAATACTATAGTGAATAAAATATAGTATACACGAAAATCATCCATATCATTTTGAAAAATGAAAACTATGCCAAATTGAGATATGAAAATCGTAATGATCGAATAATATAATCAATTGAAAGTTATTATTATTCAGATATCATTGATTTATAAAATATAAATAAGAAGACAGCAGCCACCAAGTAATGAAGAAGAAGGTTCAATCACAGAGGTTAAGCGAGGTTAGGCGCGGTTAGGGTTTGGATGGGTGACCGCAACGTGACTGCCTGATATACTGACTTAATATTTCACACAAATTACAAATCATGTATCCGACACATAACTCTTCATAATCGATCATGTTTCCTACATGTAATCAATAATGTGGCAAAATGCATGACTGATACCTCTCTGTTCATGTGTCAACGATGTTTCGCTAATAGATTCATGATATTGCAAAATATGTGTCCAGCACATAAATTCAACATCAGAAGAGTAAGACATTCCAAGGTACTTGCAAGTTCCATGAACCTTGCAAAGCATGTATCAGAGATCTCCTATGTTACACAAGTTATGTAATGTTTATGTTCCCTTAACATATCTGTGTTTACTGGTGTGTTCTTCATTATACAGGGTGTATCTAAATAACACCGAAAAAATTAAAGGGGTGATTCTGTGATGAAAATTATTGTGTTTGGTATAAAATTTTTTGAAAAAACCCTCCCCGGAAAAGTAACACCCCTTCGAAAATAAAAAAAATGGTTTTTCTTTTTTCTTTTCCCTGTATATCAAGCTAAAGACACGAAACTTGGTAAACATTATCTGTCAATAAGAGTACACTTTTTGAATTTTTTTCAACCTTGAAGTATGGTTAGAAGGGGTTGATTATTTCAACCCCTAAGATATTTTTTCTTACAACTTTTTTTAGATGAAAATTTTTTCTTTAAAAAAGTATGACTGAAAAGCCCAATTCACTAACCTTTTTAACTCTACAAGTTTTTTTCGAAAACTTGAGCATTGACAGGTTTTTGTTCATTGTTTGTTCACTTTTGTTTTTAGTTGTAGAAGTCTCATAATCATAATCATAATTTGGTTGGCTGTTGTTTAATAAAATGCTATTTTACATGAGCTTATTTATTTTTTTCTCATAAATGCTTAAGTTTTCGGAAAAAACTTGTAGAGTTAAAAAAGTTAGTCAATGAATTGGGCTTTTCAGTCATACTTTTTCAAAGAAAAAATTTTCATCTAAAAAAAAGTTGTAAGAAAAAATATTTTAGGGGTTGAAATAATCAACCCCTTCTAACCATACTTCAGGGTTGAAAAAATTTAAAAAAATGTACTCTTATTGACAGATAATGTTTACCAATTTTCGTGTCTTTAGCTTGATATACAGGGAAAATAAAAAAGAAAAACCATTTTTTTTAATTTTCGAAGGGGTGTAACTTTTCCGGGGAGGGTTTTTTCAAAAAATTTTATATCAAACACTCACATTAATTTTCATCACAGAATCCCCCCTTTGATTTGTTCGGTGTTATTTAGATACACCCTGTATGTTTCACCAAGTTTTTTTTTTAAAGACAGTGTTTCTTAGACCTGAAACTATAGTGTGTTCTTCTTTATATGTTTCACCAAGTTATATTATTATTGTTTATTAGATATATAATTGAAGGACAATTATTTCTGATTTATTGTTGCAGGAAGAGCATCAACTTAGTAATAATCGAAGAGGACAGCTACGAAAAAGACGTCCTTTTTTACGTACAGCTGGGAGAGCCACAGATGTCAGGCGGTAAGAAAACTCAATCATTCTCAAATCCTTGCTGCATTGATACGAAACAGCTCGTAACAGAACAGCGCATAATCCGGGCATTATCGAAAACAATAAAATGCAGTGTTGTTCCAGGCTCGTTTTTTTTCGTGCGTTATTTGTCATTTGAAAAGTGCACTTCAGATGCCAATAGTGCAAATGTTTTGTAATAGATTTATAGTAAGTACTATTTCATGAACTTTCCACGCATGCGCACTGCGCAGGGAAATTTACTGACTGATGACTGACTGATGACAGACTGCTTGAGGAAGGATATTATTATTTTATTAATTTATTTTGTCAATCATAGAAATAGGTAAGATTTATGATTATGATTTGCTAAAAATGTATACTGATTCACTGAACATGTATTTCAATAATCATGCAACAAAAAGCGAACTCAAACAGAACTCAACAAGAAACTGGATTTAAACAAGCATATTCGAGAGCATATTAAAACAAATATCAATCTTTTTCAGAATTTATGGTTTGTAAAATGTTTCGGGTAAAATTTTTCATTTTATTACACCATTCTAGTGACTCCTTACTATCTTATATAAACAAGATCAATGTAGAATTTGGTTGGTAGAATCCTTGGACTTAGAAACTGTCAAGTGTCAATGGTCATTGACATCAAGCTGACATCCGACAGCATCCGACAATCGAAATTATTTGAATTTCTTCTACTTCTCAATTCTCATCAATGACAATCAACCAATATTATTAGCATTCAACAGATTTTAAACAATATTTGGTAACTTGTAGCAAATTTCAATGAAAATGAAAAGGTGCACTTTTTGAAGGAAATAAGGAAAGTGGTGCCGCAGTACGCACTTAGAAGAAAAAGGGCGTCAAAGTGCACAATTGTGCAGCCAGGAACAACACAGATAAAATGGAACGATATAGATTGGGATTCAATTTGGATATTCTCTTTATGACAAGAAGGCACAATTTTATCTGGCTTTTGTATTTTGGGCAACTCCTACCATCCTGATCATTAAACTTGCACTATAATATGTATACAGCTACCTTTTGAGAATCTCAATTTCACAATAGAAAACTTTAGTTTCAATTTAGGCATTAGGTAGAAATCAAAAAAAATTGAATTCGACATTTCGGTTTCATCATCGAAACCAGATTATGATTATTCCCAACAATATATCAAACTTGGAATCAAACGAGCATTTCGATTTGGATAAATAGATGAATTATCTTCGCATCAATTACTGTAACCGTAACCTTATACAGGGTGCCCGTTTTTCGAGCTTAACCATGGGGATCTCAGTTATTTAAAGAGTTACGAGGTCGGTTGAATTAGGGCCAAGTTGCGCCTTTTTATGCTGAACAATTATCTGAAAATAAATTCGAGGTATCATTTTTAGTTTCTGAGATATTCGAAAAAAACGGACATTTGTAGCTTTCGTTTTAATTTTTCAAGCGAAAACCAAGAGAACTAGAAGTTTTTAATTGGGATGTTCTTCAGGGACTTTTTCACAAGGAATCTAAATCTGTCATCGTATATTCCAAGGCGTTCTTGATATCAGAGATACAACACTCAACTTTGGTTTTTCTTATGGTCGCCATATTGGATTTTTGCATTTTCGAAAAGTTTTTTTTTCGATTACTATGACGTATCACTCGATATGTTCGAATTTTACCTGCTGGTCAAAATTGGCAAAAAATCGTTTTTGCGAAGAGTGCCTTGCACACAATGCCAAAAATTTTGTTCAACAAACTAACTTCTGATAGTTCAATTGAACTTGAAAGCTTGATTGCATAAAAACCAAGCTTATTTTGGATTCACGACATTTGAAGTTATAAAAGTTTTTTCTTCGCAAAACAAAACAGTCATAAAAGATGTTCGAATATTCCAATCCACTTCTAAACACGATTTTATTCTTCGTTCCGAGAATCAGATCTTGAAAAAAATAATACTGGATTATTGTTTATGGGAAATGAATAAATATTTCTTAGAATTTTACCCATCGATGAAATTACTGAGCTGGCAAGAAGAACGAGTGAAATTGTGTCTAGTCGAGAATGGTGGAATATTCGAGCATCTCTTATAACTTTGTTATGTATTCAATAATTTTGTTTCGTTTTGCGGAGCTTTCCTGTTCGTTCCTAACTTTTAACCTTCGTTTCAAAGAATGTGAGCTTGACAGAAATGTGAACGTTCCTCATCCTCAATTAAACTATCCAAATTTATTTTCTGTTATTTTCAGAGCACTCTTCGTAATAACGGTTTTTTCTCAATTTTGATTAGCTTGTGAGATTCAAACATATCATGTGTCACATCATTGTATTCAGACTTTTCAAAAATGCAAAAATCCAATATGACGCCCATAAGAAAATCCGAAATTGACTGTTGTATCTATGACATCTAGAACGCCATGGAAAATACGATGACAGATTAAGATTCCTTATGAACAAGTTCATCAAGAACGTCTTAGTCAGAAACATCCAGTTCTCATGGTTTTCGCTTGACAAAAAAAAATCTAAAATTACAAAATTCAGTTTTTTCCCATTAATTCAAAAACTAAAAATGATTTTAACCGACCTCGTAACACCTATAATAACTGAGATTCCCATGGTTCGAAAAACGGGCACCCTGTATAGTCGCTCGTGATTTGGTTTACTGCTCTACTTGTGATACAGAGTTTCTATGAATGATTATAACATCGCAGTAGTCCTTGAAATATTTTTTTATTTGCTGTTTCCTGCTTTCAAGTACACCGAAAAAATACCGTTTGACGTAATTAATAGAGAGATGTCGTTATTGAAACTGAAAAATATTTCGAATTTGAAGGTGAATCCCTCGTCTTACTTGAATTAGAGATATCAAGTAACAAGAAATCATAGTAGTATATTATGATACAAGTTTTATAAGACGCTATTTTGTCGCACGCGTTGTTTGGAGTACGACGAGCGAAGCGATAAATATCGATAAATAACAGAAACATCTTCGATCGGTAACAATGATGACATTGAAATAATTAAAATCTGACGCACGAGCGTACAGTTGAGCGATTTTGTTTATTGCAATACCAGCGGTGACAAATTAAATGTTGTTATTGTTTTTATTGGACAATTTGAATCAAATTACACTCTGAATTGAAATTTACCAAATGAAACATTGAGTTTTTCATTGCTAATATCACCAAATCCAAATCGCTCAGAAGTAAACTGGGCCTAACTCTTCTGACTTTCATTTGACAGTTCGATTGTACCCATCTCCGAATAATAAAAAAATGCGTATCGAAATAGAGGCTATTTCGACACGCATTTGCGTTGCACAATGACTTCATTATACAACCAAAATAGAAAAAGATTATTCTAAAACACTTGATTTAGAAGGAGGAGTACCTAAAGGCCTCTTTCATTCGCAATGTTCAGGAAATATATATTTCACTTAGATATGGACGATTGTGAGATGTATCAACGTTTTGCCGATGATACAGTCTCTGATGCATCTGTTGAGTAGGCTATTTTGAAAATAGAAAATAAATATGCTACATATTGTTCAGCCAAAGTCGAAGATATCTTGAAACAGGTAATATTACTCAATGAAGAAATAGATGAATTGATCTCAATCTCGAAAATCACTGTCTCAATATAAATCCGACTAAATAATGTGTTATTATATTCATTATAATATGCAATAATGATCGCCAGAGGGCCATTTTTTTGCTCAAGTACAACCAATCAACACAAAATTATACCGAAAAGAGCTTATAGGATCTTTTCACTAAATCATGTCATGCTGCTATGCATACATACCTACATTTCGTTTCAATTCGATTTTGATTATTCATAAAATTTTTCAAAATGTCACGATTTGGTTGTGATACTCAAGATAATATTGATGAAATTATAGCATCGAATATACCGTAGAATACTGTTCACAATAAAAATTTCGTGTGGAAACCGTTCATGGACTTTTGTGATGCAAGAAAATATGAAGTAGATGGAAATCGGACGGTGGAAGAATTGGCGTCCATTTTAGAGGATTTGGCTGTGAATATAAGAAGAAAAGATGGTACAGAGTTCAAGGAAGCTACTGTCAAAACCATATGGAACCTAACAAGTAAGCTTCTACGCGATGCTATACGTAGAAAACTACAATCAGTTCCTTGTAAAAGAAAACGAAGTTCATAGCGGCATTGAGTGCAGAAGAAATAACAAAGATGATAAATTTATGGGATGAAAACACCCCTGAAGGGCTGCAACGGAAATTCTATCACATAGCTGCAGAAGAATTAGCTTGGCGAGGTGGGGAAGCTGCTGCTTGTTTGATTAACTTTTTTCGTATTGAGACAAATACGATGGTTCTGTAACAAATCGAGTTGAATATAACCCTATATTCAGCAAGAGTTGCCAAGGTGGTTCAAGAATGTGTACTGACAGCAAATTTTTAGAAGAAAACAAAAACAGCAACGTATGTCCTGTCAGATTATTTAAGAAATTGTTATCGAAAAGGGGCTCAAATATCAAGACGAATAGATTATTGCTAAAAACAAATTGGTCCTATAGAAAACCGAAAATGATCATTGGTATGATAATATGCCCATTGGAAAGAATATGTATCAAAATTGGACAAAAATGTCTGCCGAGGCGATTGGCTTGAACATCGGAGGGTTCTTCCAGGAACTGAGCCTCTTGCAGAAGTGCGCTGGGCATTCGCAAAGCAAATGTTCTGCAGTTTCAGCGAAGTTCTCGCAGTAGCGGCAACTATCACTCTCTGATTTGTCCATCTTTTTGAGATGATACCTCAGAGGGCAATGTCCAGTGAGGAGTCCCGTAACCAGCTTCAAGTCTTTTTTGTCCAACTCGAGAAGCTGCTTAGTTTTTTTTGCGAAAGGCTCACTAGCCTTATCGCTTGTATTTGTCCTGGAACTTTATTTCAGTGAGATTTCATTTCATCTGCTTCCCAGCGTCGGAACTCTTCTCTCAAGTTGGCCTTGGAGAGTCCGCAGGAGGGTTCTGGGCCAAGAAATTGTGTATTTGCCACTTCTTTAGCAAGGCAGTCTGCTTCCTCGTTCCCTCTAACTCTCTTATGACCTGGCACCCACATCAAAGTGACCTGGTCATAGATTTTATTTGCTTACACTAGATCCGGTATCCAGGTAATTTGTTTTGAAGGTCCAGGGGGATTGAAAGTACTAAGCCACACACACATATGTGTTGTACCACGTGATCATAGTTCCTACTTTCTTGTAGACCCCTCTAATACCAAACAAATACTACAGGATGCCGAATCTAGCGTAAGCAATCATTTTAAGATCAATGGACCTGATTGTTCGCTGCCAGTTGTCTCAGGGATTGTTTACAGTCCCAAGTCAGCTGAGACTCAACCCTTCAGAGCTTTTGGTGCTGCTTGGCTATCTGATAGAATATAGATTTTTGCTCGAAAGATGATTTTGGGGTGTTACCAAGAAGTTTTGAGAGCCTGAAATTTGGCCCTGTAACTTCCACTTCAGCCCTTTCATTCATCTTGGATGCATCAGTATACTACACTAATGCATCCCTTCCCAGTTGAGGTACGTTCTCTGTGCAAATTTGGTGGTTGTTTATAACCACTTCAAACCACATTTCGAATCGTTCCTAATATTTCTTCCAGTGTCCAATCCGATTTCCTGATTTGAGATTAATTGTCTGACACAGTCTGAAGGCACTGATTGCTGCTTCTTTTTTGCCATGAAAGAAAAACTGGGGTCTTAGGAGATATCTGAGGATATAATTACCACTTTTAGAGGTAAGTTACATGCCTATATCTTATCGACGTTCATTCTTGGGTAGGTATTATTGTGTATCCAATCAGTTAACGTAGCTATATCATCTCGAAAACTGATAATTCGTGAAAAACTTGAATAACCAGGATCGTCATAGTTGGGGTTAGGTACCTATGTGCGGATGAACGTTTAAATTTGTCCAAACACTGATTGAACAGTGGAAAAGAGCTTCTTGAACTTGTATTAGACATCTTAGGTATTTTTTTACCTAATTTCGATCCAAGGAAAATGAATTCAGTAGTAAGAATGTGAACCCAGATTTGAAGAAATATAATAACCATACATTGTGTTGAGTCAGATTATCTTTCACATTGTACCTACATGGAGTTGTGAATGATATATTTTATATTTTTCAGTAGTTTGAAACCAGAGGAATACAACTTTATTGCGAGGCAAACTGGTGGACAAGTTCAGAAATAATCTCTACGAATAGGGGGAATGGTTGTCAAGAAGAAGATCTGCAAGTGATGATGTGATTGATGAGCGCCCCAATAAGAGGACGGAAGTTGTGGATGATTCTCATTTCAAGAAATCGATATAATTCCTCTAATTTGATGAAATTCTTGATACAAAACAATCTACAGCTAAAACTGAAAATCTGATTCTTTTTGTTCAAGAAAAATGCGAGTCATTGAGAGATTATGATTGTCTTGATTTGAATATATTGTGTTCTCAATCTGAAATATTGTATTATTCTCACGAAGAACTCCATTCATTTACGATTCAAGAAATCTATAACATTGGTATGAGTGTATTTAATTGGAAACATAATAGTCTTGAATTGAGCAGACATTTATTCCAGTATATATAAACAAGCCATACTCTTGAATCAAAGCATATCAAATCAAATCAAGTAATTCTTTTTATGTGTGTACCTCTAAGGCTGCAGTGGGGCACGTGAATATTGCCCCTGTGATTCCCAGAAAAGCTAGCCACTGCACTTTCTGCAGCTTGACTTGTGCCGAAATTTGTAGACCAATAGATCATTTTTGGTTCCAGACCCCATGCCTTGCCAAAGACTCTGCGGCATTTCCAGCTTGCCACTATAGCTCTGGAAAGAATGTGGCTGAGTTGGCTGTTCCATGCCAGTTTTTGGTCGATATCACGCCTAAATATTCAACTCCTTTGGAAAAAGAGAGCTGGATTCCATTCAGAGTTGTGGCTTTAAGTTCATACTTTCGCCTCTTGGTAAATGGAACCAGCAATGTTTTGCTAGGATTGACATTGAGTCCTTCCTCTGCGCACCAGCTTCTGATTGTGTTTAGGGCTACTCGCATGCGATTGGAAATTATTCCGTCATGTTTGCCCCTGGTGGTGACAACCAGGTCATCGGCGTAACCTTTAGTCGTGAAGCTTGACTATCAGGTTGTTAACAACCAATGACCACAGCAAAGGCGATAGAACTCCCTCTTGGAGACCGTCTCTTTCCCGGGAGTCGCCATAATGATTCTGCTTTTCAGCATTGATTGTATCAGTAAGGGCGTTCATATTCCTTTCCTCTAGTGATCTAGTTATGGAGGCATGCGAGGTTTTATCAAAAGCACCCTTTATGTCAATGAAGGCACAAAGAGCCGTTTCTTTTTCTACGAATGTCTTTTCAATGCTTTTAACTGTTTCTTGTGAAGCGGTTTTTACTCAAGGAGTTCGCTTCCGATGAAACAGTCTATCATTTACTCCATTGCTCTCAGGAGAAAAGAGATGAGACTGATGGGGTAGTAAGACCCATTGAACGTCTTCCAGCTATTGTTAACAATAGTAACCTGAGATTATTTACTGGTTCAGATATGTGGATGACTGTTTAGTTTTTATTAGAGGTAATGTTGGTACTACGCAGAACTTGTTGAATAAAATCAATCAAATCCACCCAAACATCAAATTTACAATTGAAATTGAGTCCAGAAGCCGCCTGAATTTTCAAGATATCACTATCAATAAATCTAACAACAACTAAACAATTCAGCATTTATAGAAAACCAACACAAACTGATCATGTGATTTCAAATTTTTCATCACATCCACATATATATATATAATCTTGAACCCTTTCACCGTCAGGGTGTCGGGTTATCATTTTATTGTTGCTTTATGCACTTTTTCCATTCTTTCCTGTCTCTAGTCAGTGTCTTTGCTTCGTTCCATTGTTTATTTCTTCCTTGTAGAATCTTTCCTATCATGTCGTTCCAGGTTTTTTCAGGTCTTCCTCTTCTTCTCTTGTTTTGTGTTTTCGCTTCACAAATTTGGCATTCGCTGTATGTGTCCCCACCATCCTAATTGATTTTGTTCTATAAATGAAATAATGTCTTCTATGTCTAGTTCTTCTCTTATTCGTGTATTTCTTATCTTATCTCTCCTTGTCACTCCTATAACTCTTCTCAGGTAGGTATTTCATTTCTGTTGCTTCCTTCCTTCCTTCCTACTTCAATATGGGCTCAACCTTGCTGTTGCTTGTATTCTACTATAGATTTTTTTTGTTAATATCCAAGATTCACATCCATATGTTAATACTGGCCTATACATTGTTTTGAATATTTTTAGTTTTGTATGTCTTGAAATTTCTCTTTTATTGATGAAGTTCTTATTCATTGTATAGTACAGTTTTATGGTTTTCTCGATTCTGTTGTTAATTTCTGCTTCTTGTCTTCCCTTTTCGTCTATCGTTACGCCTAGATATTTGAAATCTTTTACTTGTTATATTTTTATATCATCTGTCATTATATTCATTTCTTCGCCTCCTATGGTCATCACTTTGGTTTTATCTTTGTTTATTCTCATTTGTTTTCTCTTCAGTGTTTCATTCCATATTTTTATATTATATTGTAATTGTTCTTCATTTTCAGCTATCAGTATTTTGTGATCGGCAAATGTTCCCTCAGCTATCTCTACTCTTTGCATATTTTTGTATCCAATGCACTTTTTTTGCTATTTCTATCACATTCCTTCATGATGTCGTCCATGAAAATGTTAAAAAGCATTGGGCTCAATGATCCGCCTTGTCTCAAACCCTCTTTTGTTTTGAAACCTGATTTCATGTTATTCTTGATAACATATTGCTATTATTCCTTTATACAGTATGGTGGAAATGTATGGAATAAATTCATTATCTCTAACGCATGTGAATTTTAAAGGAAATCCTGAGACAGGTCGATTTTTATTTTCATATTGACATCTCTTGATATACATACGGAGTTTGTGACGTCATCCGCGTAGTTGTGGTGACGTCATCGATTTTTTTTTGAATAGAAAGACACCCTGTTTAATTTTTTTTAAAGGTATATCCATTGTCTATCTGACCATATACTAATATTCGGGAAATAAAGTGATACAGGGTGGGAAAAAAATCATTTTATATTTACAACCTCATTATGCTATCAATGTACACAATAATTACCTAAATAGGTCGGAGAGGGTAAATCGAATGGCCAACTAGATCTCCTGATTCAACTCCTCTCGATTTTTTCCTCTGTGGTTATCTGTAGAGCAAAGTTTATGTAAGAAGCCGGAAAGATTAGATAACTTGAGAGAACGAATACGAGTGAATATTTCACAAATATATTTAGAAACGATAGCCAATTTCGAGAATGCTTTGTTTTCTGTCTATTACATTGTATTCTTGCAGAAGGTCATGAATTTGATTATTTATTGTAACGATTTCCGTTGTAAATATAAAATAATTAATAATTTTTTCTTACCCTGTAATACTTTATTTTCCTAATATTAGTATACCGTCAGATAGACAATGAATATACTTCCGAAAAAAAAAAAACTGGGTATGTTCCAATTTAAAAAAATAATCGATGACGTCACTACAACTACGTGGATGACGTCACATACTCCGTATGTATATCAAGAGACGTCAATTTTAAGATAAAAATCGACCTGTCTCAGGATTTTCCTTAAAATTCATATACGTTAGAGATAATGAATTTATTCCATACATTACCACCATGCTGTATATTTTTAATCATATTTATGATTTTTTCATCGATATTTCTATTTTTCAGACTCTCCCATAATTCTGTTCTTGTTACCTTGTCGAAAGCTTTTTCTAGGTCTATGAATGCCGAATATATATTTTGGTTTTCTGATCTTCTCTTTTCTATTATTTGTTTTATCGTGAAGATGTGTTCTTGTGTGCTTCTTCCGGGCCTGAACCCACTTTGTGGTTCTGAGAGTTGTGGTTCTATTTTATTCCTGAGTTTGTTGTTAATTATTCTTTCTATTATTTTTGTTATGGTATTCAGTAACGTAATCCCTCTATAGTTATTGCAATTTTTGTAGTCTCATTTTTTGTGTATCGGTGTTATTAGAGCTGTTCCCCATTCTTCTAGTACAGTTTCTTTCATCCATGCCTTATTGATTATTTCACATCCACATCAACACAACATAAAATTCATAGACTATTAAACATACCTCTTTCTAATTCTGATTATACAATAGTGAGTTGAATATTTTTAAACAAATTGCCTCGAATAATAATTACAATCCTAACATCATCAATACCCTGATTCAGAAAATGAAAACAAATAAAGAACTTAGCCTAGCTTTTCCGAAAATCAATACAATATACAAATTTCTTTCACTTCCATTTATTAATGATAACATTTCACATAACATCACAAAATGTTTCAGGAGTAGTATTGAGAACATTAAAATATCTTTAAAATCCAATAACAACCTTAGCAGACATTTCTCAGATAGCACAAATATCCTCAGAATATTTTAATAATTTGCGAAAATATCGTGTTGTAAAATATTCGCATCGATTATTCCTTGAATGTTCATGGAATGTTTGGAACATTCATAGAATAGTTCATTAAAATATTCTGAAATAACCTTCTGAGATGAACCTATCCAGAATTTTCATCGAAAAATGCTCTAAGAATATTCAAGGATTGTTTCGTGCGAATATTCTGAAAATATTCTCGGATGACATTCCTATAATCTTCTGGGATGAAATATTCCAGGATGTTCAATACATTATGTTCTCAGAATATTCAAGGGCTGTTCCTTGAGAATATCCTCATAATATTCTGAAATAATATTCTTATAATCTTCTGAGATAAATTTAACCAAAATATTCATCAAATAATGTTCTCAGAATAATCAAAAGGATTGTTACGTGCGAATATTCTGAGTCATTTCTATAGTAATATTCTGGGATGAAATATTCCAGAATGTTCAATACATGATATTCTCAGAATATTCAAGGGTTGTTTCTTGCGAATATCTGAAATAACATTCCTATAATCTTCTGAAATGAAACTAACCAAAATATTCATCAGATAATGTTCTCAGAATATTCAAGGATTATTGCGGATGAATATCCTGATGATATTCTGTAACTTTGTAACTACGAATCGAGAGCATATAAAAATCGGGAATGTGACTATTCTCGAATATACCACCTTACATTCAATTAATTTATTCATTGAACGATAGTGAAGAAACGAATTTGAAACTGCTCAATTTAATATTTTTTCTTCTAATTTCAGTTCGATCACCCTAGTTGGGCGTATTAAAATGTTTCCTTACTTCTGTCACTAGATGTCACAGTTCATCCGCGGTTTCAGAGACGCCACTGGACAGCGGCTCAGTGATTTTAAATACTCACTATCGTATAGGTTACAAGTTGAATCGGAAGGCGATAGATCTATGACAAACAGTGACAACTAATCATTACAGTAATGGAAAAGAAGCTCGAGTTTGCCTACGGTTATGGAGGGAAAGAATTATTTGAGGAACTTCTACAGAAATATCCTGAGAAAGTACTCAGAAAATCCTAATCCTTAAGTATGTTTAGTATAAGATCGTAGAATGGGCCTAGAAAAAGAGAGCGATATTCTAGATATATTTCGTCAATCTCCAAAGAATATTTTGAGTTTGTACTCGGAATATTCGTCAAAACTGCTACGAATATGCTAAGAAAGTTTTCAAAAAATCATAGGGTATATTCTGGGAAAGATCTTCGAATATGCCCAGAGTATGAAACAATATTCTAGGAACATTTAGACAAACTCCATTGAAAATTCTGAGAATGAACTCAGAAAATTCTAAAGTATGTTCTTAGCACGTTCATAGAATGTAAAACTCAGTTCACTTTGGATGTCCATACAATGTGCGTAGAATAAATAAATTTATTGTGGAAATATTCTGAGAATATTCGAATGTTCCATAAAGTGCTTCTATGAATATTCTATGCATGTACTCGTGCTATCTGGGATTAGTGAATTCGAAAGATAAAATTGAAAAACTACAAAAAAGTGCTATTTACAGGTTGACTTGCAACGATTGCGATGCAGCATACATTGGTAGAACTTGTAGACATTTGAGAGTCCGTATAAGCTAACATTTGAATCCAAATAAGAATTCAGCTTTTAGCCATCATTTGCGTTTTAATAATCATACATTCAGCCCAGACAGAAACTCTCAACTTTTGAAGGTAGTCTCATCTAAGAATTATAACAGATTAGATTTTCTAGAAGATCTACACATTGAAGAAGATTTGCTATATACACAATGAGCACTGTCTGAACTCACAAGTAAACTTGAACAGATCATATATTCCTCTTCATAGAAGATCAAAATAATCATTTCAAAATAGCATTTCATACTTTTCGAAATTTCTCAATGATGATTTACTGTTGCTACCTCTTGTATCTTATGCCCATATTCACAGGACACCCATTATTCTGAGAACCAGTCAAACTGACACAAATTTGACCTCTGACATACAAACCATATAGCCATTGTATGCATCAGAAGTGGATAGACTGGTGAAATCACCCCCTATCCTATGACTGGTCCCAAATCTCTTGATTTCGCATACTTCGATAAAACGTGTATGCCGCGATTTCAACCAAATTTACATCAGGTTACTTCAGGTGTCAATACGAACATATGAATATTTGATTCTGAATGACTTCTAATCGTTTCTAACAATTTCATGGAGCCATTTTCCAATGAGTTTGATGCGAATATGTATCGAACATGATTGAAAGAAAATTCTTCAAAAATCTCTCGACAGTATCGCCATCTATTGTTGTACATGAGAACCCCACGTAATGAGCTGAAATTCAATTATTGTTCTAAATCAAGGATTTTCCTGCTGAAACAATTGAAGAGTAGCGCCACCAGGTATTATTTCCATCATTTATGCATCTTTGCTGTTTCACCTTATTCCTCACTTCGCTCCGGACAGTCAAATATTCAACATGTGAAATTCGTTGGAATTTGAATTTCTGCGGTTTATTCAATGTTGGGAAAACCTTATTTTGATTTTTATTCTTTTTGATGTGAAAGCGATGTTAATGTACAATATCTTTTTATGGAAAATCTTGTAATACCTGACGATAAGTACCGATATGCCTTACATACCAAAAAAATGTTTTCAAGCTATTTCTCTTTATCTACATTGATAATTTGTTTAAATTTTTTCATAGGATCATACTTACTTGCAGGTACGCACAGTCGAAAGCGCTCTGCTACAATTTTTGAAATTGAAATTTGCAGTTAAAACAAAATTGGATTTTTTTTGAATTATTGATACGTGCACACAGCCCATCAAATCTTTCATTTGGAAGAAAACGACACAATGACCCCTCTCCAAGCCTGCGGTATACAGGGTGTTTCATAATAAATGCGCAGGACTTCAAGATATGAAAGCTCTTTCAAGAATATGAAAAAAAGTTCCTATTGACTTACCCTCTAAAATGCACCATTTTCGACATACAGGGTGTTGAATTAAAAAAATCGTTTTTTGCGAATATTTCTGGAACCGTTTATCGCACATTCGTAAAAAAACACTCTCCACCCGATAAGCGAAAGCTGGCATGTCAATGCATCGAAGAATTGCTGCGTGCATTGAAGCTAACGGCGGACATTTGTTTTTTTAATTTTGCAAATATGAAGTTAACGTTTGGTTTTGTTATTTGTTCTAACGTTTAAAATTTTTTTGTATAATTATGGAAAAAAATTATTTAAAAAAATTTACCATGTTTTTCAACATGAAAGTTGATTTTTCTTGAAAACGGTCAACTTTAGAGCTTATAAACAAGAGTCCGTTTTTTGTGTAGAAAACATTGGCGGTTTGGATAGGTGGCTCAAAATTGTACTTTTTTCAGTGGCGTAAAAGTTGGAGGAAATAACACCCACTACCCCTTCAAAATCTTCACCAATTATGAATTTGAAACAATAACAAACCAGCCCAAAACATAGCTTATTATGAGTAGAAAATGCCTACAAAATCTGTTTTCTGTGCGATAAACGGTTCCAGAAATATTCGCAAAAAACGATTTTTTTTTTATTTCAACACCCTGTATGTCGAAAATGGTGCATTTTAGAGGGTAAGTCAATAAGAACTTTTTTCATATTCTTAAAAGAACCATCATATCCTGAAGTCCTGCGCATTTATTATGAAACACCTTGTATAACCTAAAATTAATCTGCCCTTGAATAACCTTTTCAAAGAAGTATCTATTATTTCAAGGCCCTGTTGCAGTAAGACGGGTAATATTCCGTCCTTTCCAGGCGACTTGAATGGTTTTGATAGCCTATTTGATTCTTTTAGTTGTGAAGATCATTCCATCAGCTAGGCTTCTGCTGGATCTGTTGGGGTTGTGGACAATCCCTTCCAGGTGAGCACTTTGCTATTCGTTTTCCACAACTGTTTCGGAACCAGGAAAATGTGTCTGCAGGAGAATACTCAAGCTTTTCTTAGAATTACCAGTATATCCCCCGTTCGGCTTTCTGATCAGACCGATGTCGAGTGTTCTTTCGAGAGAACTTTTTGAAGGCGTTGTGCTGGGGCTTATTCAGTGATCCCCTCGCATACATGACTCCATGTTCTTTTTTCGATTTTCTGAGTTATTTATTGTACTCAGAAAGAGCTGTTTTGTAGTCTTCTCATCATTCCAGACTCTTAGCTCTATTTAAAAGTCCTCTACACGGAAAAAATCACTTGCTACTCATAACAAAAACAGAATTGCTGGTGAGATATTTGCTCTCACAACAACATTTCTAGGTGAAGATGAAACATTTATGCCATCATCACGAATATGCATTTGTCACAGATGATAACTGAAAATGCTATAATCAATCTGCTGTAGGGACTTGAATTATATTTATATCCAGCTATAATAATTTGTTGGCTCGAATCCCTCACCAAAACGATGCTGCGATAGCATTATCGTTCTGTAACATTGGACAGTTTTATTTGCAAAGACTACCTACTTGAAGTTTGAATTCAGGTGAACTATAATTTTTGCTGGGTATATATCCATATGTTCAAGTGGGAATAGTTTATAAAATCACCTATTTCCCAATCACGCATGGTTTCGAAAATGAACACAGCATTCACAGCAAACATTTTTACCCAATTATCTATTTGCTGTCAATGATTCCACACCACGCAAAGTCATTAACATAATAATAATAACTATTGTTATTTAATAAGTATGGAACCCAAACAACGTCAATCAATGTATTGAACTTTGGTATGCGCAACCGCAAAAATCTCAGGACTCGAATGGAGCAAATTCAATTTGCTAAGAGGGCCTGGGTAACTATGTGGTGGTGCAAATAAAATTTGCTAAAATTCACATGGCAACAAGAAAGAAGCGTCCTGATTGGCTCCATGGAATGGCGTGACCTACTTTTGTGCGAATTCTTAATAACGACGCATCGATCCTTGTCTTCAGTTGAGTTGAGACTGTTGAGAGTATTAACACGTGGATCAGTTAGTGTCCTGCTTGCTGTTGTTCTTCTTCCTCATGTAAATAATAGGGTATAGTTCAGAACTGTTATTGGTTTGTTAGCCCTGTTCGTTCATTGACTATTCGTTGGGTATATACATATTCAAACGAAGTTAAGCAGAAACAATATAATATGTGAAGAATGGAAAGATATAATATGTCTGTCGAAGAGCTCTTGGAATCGTGGGGATTCGGACACCTGAGGCAAACATTTGATGGTATGATTTTAAAATTTCACTGAAGCTACTATACATTTATGTTGTAATCACTGATGAGGTGAAAAACCCTATATAGATGTGACAAAGTATATTCTAGGTTCATTATTCTCATTTACGTTTTTTTTTTTCAGATCATCATACAAATTTTGAGGGATTATCAATCGTCTATGAAAAAAATAGTACCACTTCTCGGAGATAAACTGCAAATTGAAAGTTTACCAGAAACTCGTTTTTCTAGTGGACCTACCTGAAGTAATGTTTCTATTATACCGGGTGTAACATTATTCCAGCTTTGGTACCCCTACTGAAGCAGAAATGAAGATGCAGTAGCAATAAAGAGTTTCGTCTTTTATTACAACTGATGCATTTGCAATAATACCTAGAAAACCTCACTACTGGTGCAAAATTAGTATGCTGTTAATATTCAATACATCGTTACCTACAGCACTAATATTTGTCACTAGTGCAAACACATCTGGCTGAGAGTGTCAACTACAATGTTTCTTACAGCAATTGCATTCATAATAATACCTGAAAATACTTACTACTAGCGCAGTAGTATTTGCTACTAGGGCAAAAATATTTGGCTGGAAGAATTTGGTATAATATTTCTTATAGCAAGAGCATATGTAATCATACCTGAAAATATTTGCTACAACTGCGAAAATACTTAGCTGATCATTCGAAAATCACTATCACTATCAGCAAAAACATTTGCAATATCAGCTTAAAATGTTCTTCACTGCTGACAAAGTATTTAGCTCATGAAACAGGAATATTAGCAAATATATTAGTAATAACAGCTTAGGAATAAGCATGCAGCCAAAATGTCGGAAGTTTGGTTTGCTTCCGATACCAGTTGTATTAGTTGATACTGCAAAGAACTATTAGGAGGAAATATTTGTTGCATTCACATAGTTTTTTGCTGTCTCTATAGGTACTTATTTTTTTTGTTGCGATGACCTATATTTTAGTACCTGTAGCGAATCATTTTTTTCCGTGTAACTTATGAGTTTTGCTGATTCCTTATTCCACCAAAGCACATCTCAGGTAGTAGCCTTTTGTTCTTCAGGATAGCTAGGTTCATAAATAGTTTGTCATAAATGGATCCACGAAAGTTAAAAAGCAAGAACATCTTTTCTAATCGCATTTATGAAGGTGGGTTTATTCCTCGGTTTATTCCCTCTGTTAATAATGTCGATATTGGTGGAGAAAAGTTTCAGTATGTTGAGAAGGGCGAAAACATGGCTTAGAGCTACTATGAGTGATAATCATGTGATATTTTCATGTGCCGCCACGACAATTTCGCAAGCGATAATTTCGCTGTCGCTGCGAATGTTTCGCGTCCTTTTGAGGAGGCCTTCAGGCCGAGTGGTATGAATTCTCAAGTGACTTAAGAAACAAAACAAGTGGAAGAAATTGATTTTTTCATCTGATAATATAATTAATAGGTTTCGTTATCAAATCAAAGCTACTTCCGTGTCATCAGTACCCTATAAATGTCAGAATAACCTTACAGTGGTTTTTCGTTTAATTTCAGTATCAATGTGAATTCTTATTGTAATAGTAATAAATATAATACTACTTTGAATATGATCGAGTTATAATCCATAATTCACTATAGTGAGTTATGGATTATTACACACTAGTGTGTTATTTAATAGTTCAATTGTCTAAAATAACATTGATGATGACAGTCATAACTGTCATGTGTTGGATAAATAAATATTATTTGGTATCTAACGTATTATGCTTTCGTAACTGACGTACATTATGGTAACTAATGTACTATGAGTAATTAAGTAACTTAGTCAATCATAATTGATCATTAATTCTGCCCAAGAATACCATAGTATTAAAATTTTCTGAAAGAAATTTCGGACATCCTGTGTTTTATGACGATGAAAATTAGTACAGGTATGTTTCAAGTGATCCTGATTCAGAATCCATCATCATAAAAAAAATCCCTAATACATTATTTTGATAAATAGCAGGTCAATGGAATTGGTCCACGTTGGCCACGATAACAGCTAAAAAATAAATTCAATTCACAAATTCAAAAATTTATTGTTGGATAGACATTTCGAATGCCTATCCAACGAAAAAAAGTTTTTCCAAATCGATCAAATAATAACGATTTTACAGGGGTGGTAATTCCTCAAGGTGGACACACTGTATACAAGAAATAATTTGTCTTTATGGTAATTGAAATTCTGAATGAATGAACTTGTAACCATAATATCACTCACCGACTTGAAGTAGTTTGAACACTAGATAATCCAAGGTAGAGTTTCAGATCACGTTAAAATAATGAAGATTCGAATCTAAAGAAAATATTATTCATACTGAAACTGAATATACGAGTTGTTGAGAAATAATGAAAAAATAATAAAAGTAGGAAACTTCACCTTGTGACTCGAGACATTGTCAGCCACTTCCAAATACTAGAGTCCAGATAATTCGCTTTGTTAAAATCTAGGTCAACATTTTTCAAGCACAGAAAAGTGAATTTTCAAACTGATTATCACAACACAGAAACTCATGTTACACGCCTCATACAACAATTTATTTGCGGTGAAACATGATCACCAATTTGTTACTTTTTCAAACCACCAGTTCCGGAAAAAAACGCCATACGTTTTCATCACGCTGTTTTCCAACCAAACTGGCGTTAATGGCGTTATTCCATCATGAGTGTTAGTGATTAGTGGGTGTAATAGACGCGTAATCAAATAAAAAGGAATCAGAAAATAGTTTTTGGTTTTGTTTTTATAGTTCAAGAAAGTATGGTAACTTGTAACAATATTTTAAATCGATTGAAACTGAGGGTGAATATTTCTTTATTTCTCGTCATAGTTACGATATCTATAATGAGGGTCATAACTCCCTTGGGATATTAAGGTTCAAAAACTCCCTCTTACCTTTTACAGGTGAAAATGATACAAGAAATGCTTATAAACGTTTATATGTAATGAAAACTAAGACATATTTTCCTTATTCACGTCATTACAAATAATAAATGTACAATTTTCAAATGTTCCCTGAAAATTACTTCCGCCGCTGGAAACAATTTCTTCTTTTTTATGGGTGGTGCTGTTGCTGTTCACTACAGTCGAGGTGCCTGCCTCTTCTGATGGCAAAGTAGACAGCATACGCGCCGTTTTATTTCTCAATTCAATACTGTCCTCCAGATACCCCTCTGCCACCGTGGAACTTCTCCAACCTCCGTATCTTTTTAAGTTTGTCATAGTTGCTCCTGCATTGGCTAGGGCAGTAGCAGAAGTGCGACGAAGGCAATGTCCCGTATAGGTTAGTGGGTTTGGCAATCCTAAATACATTGCGATTTTGCTGGGAATTTTGGCAAACATATTCTTTCCAATTGGCTGAGTTGTACATTTATTTTGTCGGAAGCTCAAAAAAAATCGTTTTGTACCTTCAGGACGCAAGGACATATAAAGTCTCAATAAAGGCAAAGCAGAGAACTCTTTTTCATCCACAACTGTAAATTTCTTCGATACACCAGTTTTACTTTCCGGTACGTTCACTACCATAACAGTATCCCGGTCCTCTATATCTGCTATACTCATATTTAGAAGTTCCTGAGTTCTGCATCCTCCAAAATAACCCATAATTAGAACAACCTATAACAAATAAAACGAAATAAACAAACGAAAAAGAAAATTATGAGAAAAAAATTACCTTATGCAATAAATGAATTTCATTAAGGGCGTCCTTTAGAAATTTGATGACATCTTTAGGAGATAAGACAGCAGACTTTTTCGGCTTATACCCCTTACTTTTCCGTTTCAAAAAAGCCTCTAGTTCGTTGAACTTGGTGATATCTCTTTTCTCATATATGGTCACCATCGATTTGAGCATTGACCATTTAGTCCATAACGAATTTGGGCTAAACGTTTCTGACTGCAACGAATAAATACAATTATTACCAAATCTACCAGAAAATACTGAAAATACTTTACCAGTTCTTGAAAATATGCCAGAAAGACAGTTTCGTTGGCATCTTTTGACATAACATTTCTCTGTGTCAGCCACTTCAGATATAAGTTGTATTCTTTTTGATATAGGGCTTCACTTTTCGATGGAAGTAATGATTGTCTTGCTTTTTCTGGTTTTTTTATAATATCCTCCATTATATCAGAAAAAGATCGTCGATTTGTGGTAAAAAATAAACACGTTTTAAACGGAAAATCATTGATTGATAAAGAAAGTTTGCTTATAAACATGTAACATAGCGACAACCTAGCAACAACCAACAATGCTACAATCAACGCTACCTAATCCAAATATACCAGAAAGGTTATGAATTTAAACATTCATTGCGTTCTAAATATGGACATATTGTTATGAAAATCGGTCAAAAATAAAATTATCTATGTACCACGGGAATTATAGAGCCTTAATAATAAATAACTATTATATAGGTAGTATTATAACCTACTCTCCGAGAGCAAGTTGCCAGTTCCTATCATACGTTTTATTCAAGGTGGATATAGAATGGTGAAAGCAAGGATGGTAAACTAGAGAAGGATGGTTCATTGCCATAAGACGCAATGTTGGCACATCGAACGACGCGATCGTGACGTCACTGGCGGCCCTCAAGCTTTGTTTACGTTTATGTTTCGATATTCATACTGTGGATTGTGGCTGTACAAATTGATTTTTTTTTAAATAGAGTTCTTCAATAATTGTGGGTATAATCAAATTACTCAGCAAGAAGATTTAGTGGTGTGGATAAGTATTAATAAATTATTACATCACCTCCATTGAAAAGTGTGTAGTGTTTATGAAATCATTTCAATTTCATATACCATCTGATAACCAGTATGGCAGGTAGCAGATTTGCTATTTTTGGACAAACACCAAGAGGATTCCAGTATTATTTACCACACATTTCCAAAAAGCACTGATTTTGTTTGAGATACTTATTTGAAAAGGTGGATGAGTTGTGAACATGCAGATGTTGTGAATCCTGATACAAGTCGCATACATCGGAGCTGTGATTAGTCCAACCAAATTTAAGAAAGAGATCTACAAAATGGGTGGATGAAAATGTGTTATGAAAAAGGAGTACCTATTCTCATTATTTTATGATGTTCCATGTAATCAAATTCAGGAATTTTGTATACTTCGGGCTATAATGAGGATATAAAAACCTGCAAATAAAGAAACAACCTGGATTGCATCTATAGTAGAGTCCAATGTATAAATGAAGAGAATAATCAGCTAATGAGAAAATCGAAATTGATGTCAATATATTTATATACCTATTATGTATAATGAAAGGTACCCATAATTCAAATTAAAGAATGTATTTTATTTTCACCATTCACTGATAATTGTTAAACTTGATAAAATAGGTTCAAAATATGAACTTTCAATAACCTGTGCATTGAATAATATATGTATATGCACATACATTACATGAATCATTCATCAGCAGGTACCTATGAATTATTTATTGAAATTTCTCTATTTTCAATATGAAATTGTTTTCAAGGTAGGTATTAGGTACTTACCTTACTATGGAATAGGTATATTCCCTGTTTTGTAAACGTTAAATTATCTCATGTATTATTTTCTGGGTGGACATTCAGGAATTTTTTGTGAATCAAGGAGTTTTTGCTCACAAAAATTACTAATATTTGAAGCCATATGATACCAATAACCATCAATAATCAATATGTATCGTTTATAAAAAGGTACATCACAGTTAAATTACTTTTAATGCCCATTTAGTGATATTCAGCATTAATAATTTTGAATTCAGGGCCGTTGACTACGTCATCGCGCGCCTTCGGAAGCCACGCCTTTTGGCCGAAAAAATCGCTTGAATGAACCATCCTTCTCTAGTTTACCATCCTTGGGTGAAACAGCTTCCTATTAACAAGCACTAGAACAAACTGTAGACCTTTGCCTACTTGATTTCATACCGTAGTAATATTTCCTGAAATTAACAGAGATGGCGACATACCTTGTGTCGGTAAAACAGAAACTGTGCTTCTGTCATCTTTTTATCAGTTCCATCTATTAAAATGACTGAGAAGAGTCAAAATATCGATAACTATTCCAGATTCACTGAAAATATTGTGTTTTAATGTCGTTTCAAGTCACGTCTGTCAGATGTGAACCACAGAAATACGTAAGCAACAGACATCTTCTTCGATAATCGATCTCACCGCCATCTTCATTCAAGTAGTGAAAATATTAGTACCTTCTCAAACGGTCTACAAGTTTTTCGCAGAAACAATTGAAGAGCTGTTTCACCATCCTATATCCACCTTGGTTTCATTCAATTGAATTTTTTGACAATCTTGACATTTTATATCATTATACTTGTGAGTTCGTACATCTTTCACTTGTAGACCAGGGTCGATAATTTTTCAAACAAAAAAATTATAGTAGGATGAAATCCATTGAATCTGAGGTCGGGAAGTGGGAGGGGAGGTTGAGGGTAAAAAACGGTTTATCTCGATTTCCGGCAAAACTACAAGTCTTATGGAGAAAAGTTGAATTGCAAAGTTGTAGGTAATAAAAAGATCTACAACTCTTGTTTTCACACTATTTTTCACATAACCTCAAAATTCATGTTAAAAATTCAAATAACCAAGTTTTTAGTTGTTATTTTTATCTTTTACAAAAAAAAGTATTTTGTTCACGAAATCCAGTGAAAAATAACCTTTTCATGTCCCAAACAAACTGTAAATTTTTTGGTTCAAAATATTTATTTTTTCGTCATATTTTGACTTAAGGTGGGAGTCGCAACGGAAAATTTTGAACCGTTATCAGCGGCTCCCTTTGTCATGTTCAGTAAACGAATGGTAGGAGTAAATGAAATGATTTTTGCTACAGAGATAGATGAAGGATCAATAAATGGCGTTTGACCCATGGCAACTCCCAAAAATGGATGAATATTTTGAAAAAAATTCTGAAAAATGATCAATTTTGAGGTTTTTTGAGTGATCAAATTATATATTCTAGAAATATATTTGATGATTATGAATTAGCTAATGACATCACTCAGAGTATAATGAATGCATCAAAACAGAAGACTTGGAGAAAAACGATATATTTTTCAGGATAAACATGACAAAGTTGATACGTGATTTAATGCGTTCCGGTCCATTTTATTGACTTATTTCAGTTCAGCTATACTGACAGCAAGATGGCAATTCCACTAGAATCATACAGAGTCATTGTAAATCATACCAGGCGTTGCCAGATCTTCAACTCCATTGATATTTTCATAACATGTTCAATTTCGGGTTATGTGTGTACGATTCAATTTCGTCTTATTATATCTGAATGTCGTCAACACGTCAATACAATACGATCTAACGATTAATTAATGATGAAAATGCAAGATGCTGAATAGGTTTTGTGATTTTTTATATTTTATTTCGAAATTTGTATATAGGTTTTTTTGGATCGGAAGTTATGATTTTTTTTGTCAAAAATCAATATGACGGAAAAGTTCTCGGATTCAAATCTGGGGGTTTTGTGATATGCAAATCATGTTTTTACTCGAGTTCTATAAGCACAAAACTCGTTCGCCATCTTGGAGCCGCCATCTCGAATTCATAAATTTTGATACAAAATTATAATCTCAAAGCCCGAAAACCCATATACTTATACCAATTTTGAATCGAATTGGACCATAATCACAAAAGTCCGCCATCTTGAAATTCTGAATTTTGATCCCGAAAACTATATCACTCAATACAATTATTATTGTTTTTCTACAAATGCAATAGAATACCCGGACTCAACAACTAAATTACAACAACCGACAACGTCGCATTCCCAATTAGACGGAGTCTGTTGGGTTGGTTGCATAAAAATTCATTTTC
This sequence comes from Chrysomela aeneicollis, assembly GCA_029955515.1. Lineage (NCBI taxonomy): Eukaryota > Metazoa > Arthropoda > Insecta > Coleoptera > Chrysomelidae > Chrysomela > Chrysomela aeneicollis. The sequence continues at coordinate 7,357,141 of JARUHQ010000016.1, read as the reverse complement.
ATGGCGCATTTGAACATCGCCATCTTGCGTTGTAGGTTGTCAAGGATGTTGGGACTCCCACCTTAATATCGAAAAACCACCCGAAAAACCAATCGAAAATTCTCACGTCATAATATTTGCTTTTTGAAAAAGTCGGTAGGCTTTTTGTTCCTTGACATCTATACTTTCTGGTGGTGTAAGAAAAAATATACATGACTATGGAAAATTTTCTCAGAAAATGCTAAAAACGAAAAAAAAACTCTAATCCGAATTTTTTTATCAATTTGTACAATTTTGAGCTATTCATTGATTTTTACATAATAATTCAAAATACGTGAGATTCCATGTAACATTGGTGGACGAAAAAATTTCAAATCGAAATATACTATTGTAATTGATAAATTTTAATTCGAATTATAACATCACTATAGCAAAAACCGTTAGCCGGTATTCGAGATACAGAGCAGTATTACTCCAAGAGAATTGGTATTGGTATACTGTTTTGCCAATTATCTCAAGATATATTCCTTCAATTGGAGTATATATACTCGTAAGGAGTTTCGTTCCGTTTTGTTATTCAAGAATAGTTATTGCTGATTCAACACGCAAAGAAAAAAAATTTAGAAATTACTAAAATCGTGGTGATTTTTACTGGTTTAAACAGTTGATATATGGACAGAAATTCTTTCCAGCGAACACTACTATTGAACCCAAGTATTGAGTCAACTTACTGATCACATAATATAAAAATCAACTTCATTAGGAACACGGTTGATAAGTTACTATTCGTATCTCATTTGGTATGTACAGGGTGGCTGGAATTCGAGCCTCATCATTGGGATCTCGTAAGAGATACAGGGTCGGTTAAATCATGGCAAAGTTGCGCAATTTGATGCCTAAAAAAATGCTGTTTTGAAACTTGTGAAATTCCAAAAACTTTCGGAGATATCCGGAAAAAATCGAAATTTCATGAAACCGTTTTTATTTTTTTCCGGCGTTATTTGAAGAAATTAATCGATATGAATAACACTTCACCATGGCCACTTTTTCTTCCCTACAAGATAGCATTTTCAAATTTGATATTCGACGTCTCGTCTCCCAGAAACCATCATCAACTTGTTTTATTTAATACGGACCTGGATTTTTTATTTCATTTTTTCCAGCCACCCTGTACATTGAGGAATAATAAATTACACAATACTGGAAGAGTATGTCAGTAACGAAGCGGGCTATGAGAATTTTATTTACGGTATCGTGAGTTTCACAAAAAAAGTAGCCGACGTTCGCGAAGACCACAAATTTCTATCTTTGAAAGTTAGCGAGATATCCTGTAAGGACATCGAAAATGGGACAGCCGTACAAGTTCAAAAAATTACCTTACAATACTTCACTATCCCCTATAATAGAAAGCTACATCCGATATGACATATTCATCATATTTGTATAGCCCCAAAAACTCATCTTCACAGTTTGGTTGAGATATTAAGAGCTACAGATGCCCCATATTTGAAACAATAAGAATCATTGATATTAAACAATTACTGAAACTTACGCATTGGATACTATGCACATAAGCATTAATCATATCACAAAATCCTCATAAGTGATAAAAGGTATAATCCCATCTATTTCTCAAACCTATTGAATAATAATTGAAGTTGAAAAAATTGTTTGGTGATACTTTTGTAATTCGGACATCTGAACTGGAATTTAATAAATAACAATATATTTCAGAATACTTTTCTTCAATTAATTCATTATTGAATCTCCACGCTACTGAAGTGTATTATTTTGGAAAAAAAAACTATTTCTTTTCGTTGCCTGCGTACACCAATCAATTCTGCCATGGCCGGCACTAGAGGGTACTAAGAGCAGTCATGCAAGATTTTATTTGCTCCCTTGTTACTTATTTTTCCTCATTTCTGATAAGAGAAGTAAGAAAGATGAGTTTCAATTTGATTTTTTCTTCTCGCAGTAGTTTTTCCAAAATAAATCCTTAAAGAAAAGTTTGCACTCTGTGGAAACCATGTTAAGATATGACGTAAAAAGTTCTGAATTATCACCGAACGCGTAGAGAATAATGTTTTACAACGTTGCCGAGCGTTATTTATAATACTAATGACATAGCAGTCAGTATACATACATATCTACAAGATTTGCTAGATATAAACAGCTATCAAACACGAAGTCTCCAATTTAATATGATAAATGCTGAAACAAATTGTTTGATTTATGGGATGAAATTTAATAAGATTTCCTCAGTTCCAAAAAACTGGCAATAAAGGAATAATATGCCTAGCAGAAGACTTGTTACGTAACAAGAAGCGGTCATGATGATGTTGTTTGAATGTCTCGCTAAATTTGGAGTAATTCAGAGCGGCGTTTATTCTAACATGAAATAATAAAGCTATAAATATTGAGGATGCTTCAATTTAGCTGACTTTTTGCTTTGATGCATGGACCGGTGGTTATTTATGCGGCTTGCGCGCGAAGTTTCGCATTTAGCATCTTTTTCTTGTTTATTTGAACTTATTTTGGCGCCCCTTCTTGTGCGCTCCCATGATGTGCATTAGCTGCATGGTGCCTTCGTCCGGCCCTGAATTCTGCATTCTTTTTGAATTCCTAATATATTTTTCCTGGTAAATATTGTACACATACAGTATGAGAACACCAAAGGAAAATCTTGTAACTTCCATAATAATAGATTTTTCAGTAAAATTTTTCAACATTTCATCTACCAAAAATTGCATGACCTCAAAAAAAAGAATAATTTAACTGGGCACACTAGCGATTAGTCTGCACAGCTGAGGTGTTATTTAACATCCGTTGAAAGAAATAACTGGTGCAATATGTGTAAAAACAATAAATTATGCAAAATGAATATCACAGTAAAGACCTGTCAACCTCTGCCATATGGCACAGCTAGGGGTTGATAGCTTAAGTTAATTTGTTATTTCTTGTACATTTTCCTTATTATTCTTTTTGTTCAAAATATGTTTTAGTAAAGAGCAAGTTCACACCTCTGATCCAGAACTCCCTGTATAGGATTGAATCAACCCATAATATACAATGTGATAAAGAAATAAAAAGTAGGCAAATGAAAAAATGTTCAACAGTCACTACAAGGGTACGATGATTCGTAGAAATTCTGTATCTCCGGAAGTAATAAAATATTCCTGGTTCAATGAATAGGAAATATTTGAGCATACATCATGCAGCTTTATCCCTATTCAACAATTCTTTATTTGTTATACCCTATATATATCTCCTAGTTGGCATTGAAATATTTTTATTCTATTACCTCAATAAAAAATCTGGTTCTCCTTCCTGATTGAAGAAAGGTAAGGATACCTTTTCTACTCTCTATCAGGAGAATATCTTTACTAACTGAAGGAGGTTTCTTCTTTATTCAACAATATCGGATTAAAAGATTCTGAAATATCTTGCAGAATGCATCAGTTTCAATCTTTGATCTGCGCATCTTTTTGAGGTGATACATCAGTGATCCGTATTCAGTTTCAATTATTCCTTACCCAACTCGAAAAACTGTTCAACTTTCTTTGACGATAGACTCGTTAGCTTTTTGCTTGTTTTTGTCCTGGCACTTCATTCCAGTGAAATTTGGAGAGTATACAGAAGGGTTCTGGACCGTGAAATTGCCTTGTTTTTCGACAAAGCAGTCTGCTTTCCTGTTGTCTTCAGCTCCCTTATGACCTGGCACCCACATCAAAGTGACCTAATTGTTTGCTACCAGTTGTCTCAGGGATTGTTTACAGTCCCAAGTCAACTTGGACTCACATGTGTATGACTTCAGACCTTTCAGCGCTGCTTGGCTACCTGATAGAATATAGATTTTTGCTCTTCGAGTGACCTTTTCAAGGCACTCCTAGGCGCATATCTCTATAGTACAGTGGCTTAATAGGTTACAGTGACGACAACGGAATGTCATCTTTTCTATTGGTTGTTTCAAGGTCGACGTAAATCCGCCATGTTTAGGCTAAATTTGCGATAAAAGCATTGAAAATATCGTGTTTTTTGATAAATTCTTGTATATTCGTGGCTTTTGAATGAATAATCGCTTGGAATTCGACATGCACAGGTAAGTCCCTCAATCCTATCTAATATCTATGATTTATGTTGGGTATAAAGTGAAACTGGAGATAAGTTTATAATATGAAAATAAACAACAAACAATTCTGAGAATATCTCCATTTGAGATAGTTGTATAGTTCCTATATCTGTGTTAATATATATTATAATCATCAATATTATGAATATTATGAAAGTTGTGAATTATTTCACAAAAAGTTTATCTAACCTACAATATAGTGTTTGATATGCATATTTTCAAGTGGTATAATTTTTAGGTAGAAAAACTCATAGTAGAATGCCTGGATGTTCAGCTTTCAACTGTACAAACTCTGCAGCTAAAGGGTTTTTGATGGAAACTTTTCCCAGAGACCCAGCTAGAAGAAAACTTTGGACAGCCAAAGTTATGCGAGATAACTGGCAACCAAGGTGGATATAGGATGGTGAAACAGCTTCCTATTAACAAGCACTAGAATAAACTGTAGACCTTTGCCTACTTGATTTCATACCGTAGTAATATTTCCTGAAGTTATCAGAGATGGCGACATACCTTGTGTCGGTAAAACAGAAACTCTGCATTTGTCATCTTTTTATCAGTTTCATCTATTCTAGATGAAAAATGACTGAGAAGAGTCCAAATATCGATAATTATTCCAGATTCACTGAAAATATTGTGTTTTGATGTCATTATTTCAACTCATGTCTGTCAGATGCGAACCACAGAAATACTTGAGCAACAGAAATCTTCGATAATCGATCTCACCGACATCTTCATTCAAGTTGTGGAAATATTAGTACCTTCTCAAACGGTCTACAAGTTTTTCGCAGAAACAATTGAAGAGCTGTTTCACCATCCTATATCCACCTTGCTGGCAACCAACAAACTATTCAATTCTTTGTGGATTTGTGTGTTATACAATATAGTTCCATATTCTATATGTTCACTTCGAGGGGGATATTTGGGACAAACTCTTCTTGCCATAATTTGGAAAATAAAATAAAAACTCGTGTTTTGAACTTCAGGTTGAAGATAGCAAGTAAAAAAAGATTGTCAATAAAGTCAACAATTATGGCAGTAAATCTATGAGAAAATGAAGTAAATGTATTTGTCAAACTTATATTATTGTGTTTTAAAAATAAATGAATTGTCGATTATTTTATATATGTATTTATCATTTCAAAATAAAATGAATGTATTGTTAAGTGGTCTGTTATTTATACCTTTTACATGTCCTTAAAATGAGGTAAGTATAGAATGTAGAAGAATATTTCAAGACATACATATAATCAATTCATCATTCTCATATTATATAATTCGTCGTTTAACTCGAATACCAGTTCAACTCTGATCAATTAAGTTTATTTAGGAATGTAGTAACGTTGTGTGGAAGCATCGTTTGAAATTCGTATTTACCGCGAATAATTCAAAATTTTGAATTATCCGCGTTATATTCGCATTCTCGAAATTGAATATTACTTCATTTATAAGGTATAAGTAATTGAAAAATTAATCACAATAAAGATAGTATAATAGTACATCATGATCAGAATGTTATCACGATAAATTGTAGTCCAATTCCACAAAAATCGTGAATTTTGTGTTTTCCTCCTTTAATACCCATAGAAAATTTGCCTAAACATGGCGGCCGCTAGCCCATTGACGTCACTGTTACCTATTAAGCCAATGTACTCTATAGTATGTACTTCTGCTTGATGGTAGGGGTGTTATCAAGGAGTTTTCAGATCATGTAACGCCCACTCCAGTCCTTTTCATCCATCTTGGATCCATTAGTATACCACACTGATACAGTTGCCGTCCGTTTTCTTTGTAATTTCGCTTCACCCACTTCAAGCTGATGTATTTCGAAGCTCTACCGTACTAGAATTGTATGTCGATTCAGGCAGAAAAAAAGGTATAATTGATTTTAGGAAAATGTTCCTGAGAGTCATCAGATGTTCCCAAGTCTAGTGTATGACAGTCTCAAGTCATTGATTGCTGCTTATTTCTTTACACCTCCAAATGGTGTAGCGACTTCAAGTGAATGAGGTTTTCCTCTTTGATTTCCAAACATGCCTATTTCCTTTCCCAATAATCTTCCATTTGACTTGTACGATGTCCCACGAACATCATAGGTTTTCCTTTCGTGATGATATCAGTTGATTAATGACAGACACTTTTACCGAAATATTTAATACAAGTTGAGATTGTAACAAAATTCAGCGCAGCGACTGATGTTTTGGGTTACGAGCTGTTCCTATATCAGATGTTTCAACTTCATGTATTTTTTTGCATATTCCATCTACTGTGATTGCGACACTCGTCTGCGTCTAAATGCATGTAAAACTGAGTAAGTCATTCGTTTGAGAACGGTTTAATCGTAGAAGCTTATGGCTACGGTAATGGTAAGATAGAATTGAGCGCTTGTGTTAGTTACTCATAGTGCTTCTTTGCGTTGAAAATAATATATATACAGTGTCCGCCATGAAGTTGGCTATATATGGGAAACATGTGTTATTGCTATTCGCAATACAAAATAACACGTAGCACTATCTCATGGTAACAACTCGAACTTCTCGAAGTGGTATCGTTTTTGTTTTGTTTTCATATTTTTGATATTTGTGTCATTGTGACATAGGTGTTTTTACCACCAAACAATAACTGAAACGAGAAAAACGATCATCGTGATTTCACCAGAACATCTTTCGAAAAACTGCTGGAAGTACACCTTTCACATCAGAACAGAACAGAGGTTAAGTTTGTCTGTGGGTTATCCCTCAGAGAGTTCAGTGGTTTTCCCACTACGAATGGTTCACGAGTCACCGCTAGGTAGCGTATCGCTTAGCACCTATCGCGAATTTCTGGAAAACTCTAATGACGGTTCGTTTCTGCGTGTCTGACAACTAAAAATTCCGTTACGACCTTATATCACGTGACCTTAGATTCGGCGGGAAAGTGAAGAAAGTTATAGGCATGTGATGCTGAAAAATATCAAATTCAGCAAGGATAAATAATGCAATGATAAGTTTCAATTACAAATATAAGTTGGTTTTAATCATTTATAAGTTTGTATAAATGACTACACCTAGTGTCAAGAATAAATCGTATTTTCATTATTAACCTCGCGCAAAATGTCTAATCCACAAATATTTGATTACTTTTGACCCAACCTTATGTGATTTCGGTTATTAAAGCTGTTTTCAGATGAAACAAAAATTTGTGATGTTTCTCAGTAAGGGTAGGGAAATAAAAATTGCATTTTCTTTCAATCTGGTTCAAAATTGTTAAATGGGATCCTCGTTCGATTCCAAGCACACTTTCCCTATAACATTTTCTGATATCTTGTCAATTAGACCCATATTTTTGGCATCTCTGCACTGAAAAAAAGATAGGGCTAATAGTTAATAAATATTTGTTTGGGTGCCATTTATTCACAATTAATGAAGAAAAAAAAATTTCATTCAGTATTAAATAATATTATTTAATAATAATAATCGCCAAAATATCATCAACTAATAAATAATAGATAGTTTGTTTTTGGTCGATTTGTGTATTATTAACAATATAAATTTATTCCTAATAAAATAGTTTATTGGGTGATATTACTGGAAATGTATTAATTATTAATTACAAGTTTATTTAAAGTGAATAAGTCATAGTAACAGATGATAAATATTTACTTTCTGCTTTTCCAGTGTAGTTTGTTATAAATCAATCATTGGTTTCATTGGAAAATATATTATTTGTCTTCAAATAACAAATATCCATTGAAATCATAGTTTAGTCGTGTGGTGCCGTTCATGTTATGTTTGTCGAGTGGCCAAGTGGCATGCATGATGTGTGATGAATTCAATTCAAAATCAAACTACTTATGCTAGAACACGATAACAGTAGGTTCATTATAATTATATATAAGTGATTTGAATCAGTGATTGTATTGTGAAAGATATATCAGTATAGTTAATCAAGCCAAAATGGAGGAGGACAAATTTCAGGGGTTAGAAAAGTTTTTGAGGGATATCAATTTTTCATATTTGAGAAAAGTTTGTGAGGGATATCAATTTTGTTGATTTGATAAGTACATATCAAGATAAGTTTATAAATGGTGAATTGATTCCGATTCCTTCTATATTGAATTCATTTTCGATTTCATGCAGAAGGGGCGTCTCGCTTTGGTTTATTAATAATAAATATAATTTTTTTATAACAAACAGAACATATTGATAAAAATTTTTCTTTATTAATTGCTAACGAAATGTATAATAATAATAAATATTCTTTATTTATAATAAATAATGATTTACTTACAATTGATAAATCTATAGATCTATAGCGGGACCTATATATTTATTGGAAATAAATTTGAATTTGGTAATAATGAGGTATATTTGAATAGTTTGAATAAATTATTTGTTCTTTAAAAATAAACGTTTATTCCGCCATATTCGAATAAATAATTTATTAGCTGTTGATTAATTTAGTTTACTATGAATAAATTGTTTTTTCAGTGTGTTAACTTTTTTCAAATTCCTGCCAAATCAGATGTCACGTGAGTCGTAGCGGATTTTTTCAGTTGTCAGACAAGCAGAAACGAACCGTCATAAAAGTTTTTCAGAAATATCAATAACAGTTTTTTCCCATATGTAGCTTTATGGCGGACACTGTATGATAAAGGATCCACTATAGCAGTGATCTAATTAGAATTATCGATATAGATAGATAGATAGATAGATAGATACTTTATTAATCTCTACAGGTCATTTTCACAACATGAGACAAGTCAAAAAATACAAAAAGGATATAAGTACATTACTACATCTACATAGATAAAAACAATAAATTAAAAATCAGCTGTAAGAGGACAGAGTATGAGAGACAGAAATTTTATAAATCTTGAGATTTGATCTCACTGTACTCATCTAAGGAGTAGAATGCATGGCGGATCAGAAATTCTTTCAAGTGTACCTTGAATATCTTTGGACATTGAATAGATTTTATGCTCTCGGGTAGCAGATTGAACAAATGGCCTCCAGCATAAAGTGGGGATCTCCTGTGCTGCATTCTGAGTGGAAAATGCAAACGAAGATCATTCTTTTTTCTAGTATTGTATTCATGGTAGTTCCTATTTTTGTTTAGCTTTTCCATATTATTGAAGGTGAATATTAATAATTTATATAGATATATAGAGGTGAATGTAAGGATTCTATTATTGATAAATGTGCTTCTACAGGACTCTCTATAGTCCAGATCAAACACGAGTCTTATAAATCTCTTTTGGATAATGAAAACTCTAGGGGTTTCCGTGGCCCTGCCCCATACGATTATGTTGCAACTGATGACCGAATATACTAGCGCATAATACATGTTGATCAGGTAGTTATTATGGAAATTCGATTTTAAAGTTGAGAATGCAAAATATATACTATTGAGCCTTCTGCATACGGAATCAACTTGACCATTAAAACTTAGTTTATGATCTAATTCTAGACCTAGGTATTTTGTTGACTCTGATGCAAGCATGCTTGTATCACAAATATTCATTATAGGAATAATGGTTGACGATTTGAGAGGAGTAGTGAATTCTATCAATACTGCTTTATATGTGTTATTAATAAGATGATTAATCTCACACCAATATGTAAAGTTCTCTACAACTAACTTAATTCTACTTTGCAATTCATTTACAGTTTCAGCTGTGACAATAATTGTGGTGTCATCTGCATATATAAACGTACGACCGTAATTGATATGATCGTTTATATAGAGAAGGAAAAGTAGAGGACCTAGAACCCCACCCTGTGGGGTACCCATCATAATGTCGTAACAATCAGACTGCTCTTCCTCTACCTGTACCCTGAGTGATCTACCAGTCATATAAGATTTGATCCAGCTTTGTATAGGTCCTCGAATACCCATTGCTTCTAGTTCTAGAGGCATGGGGTCAGGGGAGCCACGATCTAGATAACGAAATACCGTTCATGGCACAATGGAACCAAATGAGTGGTCTAAGCGCACATAGGGCACTCAAGGGCTTACCCCCTTCTCACAAAAATCCAATGGGGTGGGGAGCGGTGAATCACGGCTCATTTTCAATATCGTTGAGTTCGTATACATTCATGAAATGAAAATATACTCCAGTTTCTTCACTCATATATGCTTATGCTAGATACGGTATCTCGGTTATTTGTTTGGTATTCCGGGGGGGGGGTTAACGTACTAAGCCATTGAATGGTCGTTTTAAAATTTAGACCATACATGTGTTGTACCACGTGATATCATAGTACTTTCTTGCAGACCCCTATAATACCGAACAAATACTACATGATGCCGGATCTAGCGTAAGCATATATGATCTAAGGTAATACCTGTAGATAATATATTGCTTACGCTAGATCGGCATCCAGGTTATTTGTTTGGATGAAGGTGCGGAGGGTTCTAAAGTAGGTACTAAGCCATTGATTGGTCGTTTTAAAATGTTGAAGATATACGCGTTAGTTTGACACAAATGACAATTCCGATAAATGTCGCATGTTGTATTCATTAGCCAATTTTAGTGTCGATCAGGTCTGATCCACACCCCAGCAAACAATGAATCTCTGGCCGCTCTCTGGCCCAACGCATGATTGGTCGGGTACATGCTGGCAATGGCAAAGCTACATCGGCAAAATGTCGGCCCGATATATGGCATATTGTAATCGGGTATCTATAATCCAACCAGCAATGGGCCAATACCATCAAAAGGGTATATTTCGACCGACATCATCTGGATGATGGCCCGTTTCAAGTGTTATTGAACAGTTGAGAAACATTTTGCTTCAAATGTTGTTTTTTTCTCAATCCCGGCGCTCATATGAAAAGTCAGCAAATTCAATGTAGCGATATGCAAGAAAAATCACATTTCATATCAATTTGAGGCATCAAAAATATGTCAAATCAATGCTCGAAACACCCTCATGTCCAAGTAATATACACCATTAAAAATCCTGTTAAAATCCGTCACTCCCAGAAGTGGTTCGGAGTCCAGTATATGCACTAAGTATCGCTTTCCTCCATCCTGGATAGATATCTTAATACTCAAGGAGGGGTTCCTGTTATGTATTCAAATAAACTCACAGTTGGACTTCTAGGTGGTTTATTTAATCACTAGTTATACATATGAACTTGATATAAACACTTGTCAGGTTGTTTTTATGAATTCGCTTGGTACCCAAGCTTGTCATGACAATTCACGTTGCGATGGTTGCGACTCACACGTCGAGCCGTGCGCAGGCTGTTCCCCACGTCATTTGCGCCGCGCATCTTATGTGATGGTCATTGTGACCAATGAATACAGTACATACTTCCCTTCTTAATTCAGACCCCATCCTAATATGTTATAAATTCCTTGAGAGCTTTAGGTGTTATCTTATGCCTACTAGACTTCCTAACCGTTGTTTGCCTATCATCATTACTATTAATTAAACCTCGCTTCCTTGGATTCTGTTCATCCAAGTTAATGTCTGAATTCACATACCCTTCCCTTTCAACTGGGTTTACAATATTATCTCCTATCATAATGCCTAATTCCTCACCCTCAACTTTGTTATGCTCCTGCTGTGTGTTAATCACTGGAAAATATGCTATCCTGTCATCATTATGTTTGTTTTTACCTTTGCTGCCTTGTGCCCTTGTCTCTACCGAGCATTGATTGTCTTGTAGGCGTCTAATCTGATTCGTGTGCCTTTTCCATACTTGGTTTGACTCCAATCTGCACAGGTATACTGTCCTACCTATTTTTTTTTCTATTCTTGCTTTCGTCCATTGTTTCCTATCTGGTTTTGTGTAATCTCGCACTATCACCCCTTCTCCTTGTGTGAACTGTCTAATTTTATCTTGGCATGTGCCTCCTGTGACTTCTCTATTTGATTCCCTTTTGGTTTGTTGTTTTTCTCTCCTCAATAGGTCCAACCTACTGTTCAGTTTCCTGCCCAACATCATTTCTGCTGGTGCTTTCTTTGTGCTGCTGTGTTCTGAATTCCTGTAATCCAGAAGAAATTGATCTAACAACATTTGCAGACTTCCCTTGATGTTTATTTCATCCTGTAATGCTGCTCTCAATTTATTTTTCACCGTTTTGACTATAATTTCCGCCGCCCCATTACTTGCTGGGTTATATGGGGGTGATGTTACATGTACGATACCATTGCTTGACAAAAAATTCTCAAACTCCTTGGAGACTAGGCTTGGACCATTATCACTGACCAATGTCTCTGCCAGTCCTAAAGAGGCAAATGTGCTTCTTAGTTTTTCAATGGTCTCATCACTGGTGATATTTCTCATAATGAATACCTCCAACCACTTTGTGTAGCTGTCTACCAATATCAGGAGGTTTTTACCTTTGACTGGTCCACAATAGTCTATATGCACCCTCTGCATGGGTCTTGTTGCCTCTGGCCATGGTGTTAGTACCGTCTTTGGAGGATCTGGTAAATTCTTCCAACATGCTCTGCACGATTTTACTTTTTCCTCTATGTCTTTATCTAACTTTGGCCACCAAAGGTATGAACGGGCTAGAGATTTTGTTTTTACTATACCCAGGTGCCCTTTGTGAAGTTCTTGCAGCATATGTCCTCTCAGGGTAGATGGTATCACTATTCTGTGCCCCCAAAGAACACAGTTATTTTCCAGAATTAGTTCTTCTCTTCGATGGTAGTATGGTTTGATATGTTCTGTAATTATTTTTGGCCAACCTTGCTCTATATATCTACTCACTGTTTGGAGTTCCTTATCCTTATTTGTCTCCTCTGCCACCTTTTCATTGTCTACTGGCCACTCCTTCAATGTTGCTGAAAATGTGAGGTAATTCACTCTATTATATTCCTCTGATATAGTTTTAGTTTTTACTGGTAACCTAGAGAGGCAGTCTGCAAAATAATTATTTCGACCCTTTATGAATTCTAGGACATAGTCATAACCTGAGATGAATACTGCATACCTCTGTAACCTGTCTCTTCTCCTTAGTGGTATCTCCTTGTTTTCTCTGAACAAGCCTAGCAGAGGTTTGTGATCCGTTCTAATTGTTATTTTCTGTCCTTGAATATACTGGTTGAATTTTCTAAGTCCAAAGACTATGGCTAAGGCTTCTTTATCCAGCGTGGCATACGATTTTTCTGCTGCCATTAGCGTTCTTGATGCGCATGCTATTGGTCTTTCCTCTCCATTTGGTTCCCTGTGATACAGTATGGCTGCCACTCCTTCTGTGCATGCATCGGTTTCTAAAATAATTGGTTTGTTAGGATCATAATGACTTAGTGTTATGTCTTGTGCTATCAAGTCTTTTATTTTTGCAAAACTATCTTCACACTCTTTGTTCCATTCCCATGCTGCTTCTTTTGTCAACAATTTATAAATTGGACTTAATACCTGAGCTAAGTGTGGAATGAACCTACTATAATAACTAACAAAACTACAAAATGATCGAACTTGTGTTATTGTTGTAGGTTTCTGTGCCTTTAATATGGATTGTATTTTGGTATCAGTCTTTTTGAGTCCTTTTTCGCTTATTTTATGTCCTAAGTACTCAATTTCCGATTTAAAGAATTCACATTTCTTTTTATTCAAAGTTAGTCCTGCTTCCTCTAACTTTTCTAACACTAGCTCCAAGTTTTTCAAGTGTGATTTCATTGTGGTTCCTGTAACAATTATATCATCTAAGAAATTTATTACCTGTGGGATTCCTTGAAATAATTGTTCCAGACTTCTTTGGCACATAGCACTTGCTGGTGCTATGCCATATGGCATTCTTAGCATCCTGTACAAACCCCTATGTGTCGACCATGTAGCTATCTCTTGCGATTCTTCATCCAACAGAAACTGTGTGTATGCCCTGTTCAGGTCTAACTTTGTAAATGAAATACCACCATTCAATTTTGCAAACACCTCTTCAATTCTTGGTAGTGGGTATCGAACATTTTCCAAGTGTGGATTGGTGGTGAGTTTATAATTACCGCAAATCCTGACTGTCTTGTCTGCTTTGAGGACTGGTACAATTGGGGTTCCCCAGGCACTTGACATCACTGGTTTGATGACTTCTTCCTCTTCTAGGCGGTCCAATTCTTTTTCAACCAACGCTCGATATGACAATGGCATTGGTCTAGGCTTAATAAAAACTGGATTAGTGTCAGGCTTCAATTTAATGGATACAGTGGCATGTTTGAATTTTCCCAATTTATCTGTAAATACCTTGGTAAATTTTTGGATTATTTTATTTTCCAGTGATTCTATGTTATTTATATCACACATTTTCAACTTTATTTTAAAATCATTCAAAAAATTTCTGCCCAACAAATTTGGTCCGTTATTGTCTACTACATAGTATTTTACTAACTTATTCACGTCTTTATATTTGGTTAGTGCAGTGAAATAGCCCTCTGGTTTAATCATGTGCCCTGTGTATCCCTTCAAAATCGTATTGTCCCTATTCAACTTATATTTGCCCAGATTTTTTTTATAGAAATCTGCATTTATTACTGTAATTGCTGCACCTGTATCGACCGTCATTACATATTTATTTTTGTCTATGCTTACATCGATTTTGAAAGGATTATGAGCAACTTCTGTTGAGGTTATATTCAAAATATCAGTCTCAACTTCAATATTTTCGAAGCTTTCGTTTTCTTCACAATCAATCAAGTTTTGTTTAATTACATTATTTTGTCTGCACACTGCTTCTAAATGTCCTACTTTGTCACAGTTCCTACACCTGAAACTTTTGTATCTACAATACGTACTTACATGTTGTTTACCACACACTTTACAACCTCTAACCTCACTTTTTGTCCTGTCGTTGTCCCCAGTCCATCTTCTCTCCCCTTCTTCTGTTCTTCCTTGCAGGTTTTGCTGCGTGTGTTGGTAACCCTGTCGACCATAGAATCTCGGAACTTGCCGATTGTTCGCGTTCCTGCTGTTTGTGCCACTGTTGCCATAGTTACCCGTTCTCTGGGAATTTCCATCTCCTCTTCGTTCTCGTTGAATCGCGTGCACTTCCTCTGTCTGGACTGTCTGCTCGATGATGGCGGATTCTTTCTTCAATGCTATCTCCAACATGTCGTTCAATGTTTTCGTCTCGTCCTCTTCACACAGTCGATCTTGTATACCGCCCCTTTTCATTTTTGCTAGGAACTTGTCTCTCAGCACATTATCTAGTTGATTACCGAATTTGCAGTTTGTCGCCAATCTTCTGATTCTTATATTCCATTCGCTGATACTCTCTCCACTCTCCTGGGTTGCTTCATAAAACTTTATCCTTTCTCTGTTTACACTGACTCTGGGGCTATACTGCTTTTCCAGCAGCTGATTCAGCTCTGCAAAACTTTTATCTTTCGGTAGCTGTGGTGTTGTCAGATCTCTCAAAACGCGGTATGGGATATCTCCGATTAAACTCAGCAAAGTTGCTGCTTGTACTTTTGCGTCTGTTATTTTGTTTGCGAGAAAGTACTGATCCAGCCTTTCACTGTAGATATTCCAACACATTGATTCTGGTTGGAATTCGCTCATGCTGCCTATCAGCCCCGCCATTTTCACTTGCTATTGCTGTTGTTCCTGCCGGCACGTGTTCGCGTTCTGTTCTCGTCGCCAAAATGTTATGTATTCAAATAAACTCACAGTTGGACTTCTAGGTGGTTTATTTAATCACTAGTTATACATATGAACTTGATATAAACACTTGTCAGGTTGTTTTTATGAATTCGCTTGGTACCCAAGCTTGTCATGACAATTCACGTTGCGATGGTTGCGACTCACACGTCGAGCCGTGCGCAGGCTGTTCCCCACGTCATTTGCGCCGCGCATCTTATGTGATGGTCATTGTGACCAATGAATACAGTACAGTTCCCATCTTCGAAGTCGCGATATTCGAAATATCCCGCCTTCACCAATTCTAGCATCGAAAGAAATTTCAAATGTCAACTTACAGGATGAAAATTATGCCAAATTGACATCTAAAAATGTATAATAATAGAAAATTATTGTTGTTCAAATTCCACTGATTTATAATAAATATATAATTAGAAGACAATAGCTACATTACTATGCGGAATGTGATACAATAACGAGGGTAAAGCAACGTTGGGCGAGGTTAGAACTTGGATGGGTGACTGCTGAAGGCTGTTGAATTCTTTTTTATTTTACATAATATCGTCGTATTATAGGCATTGGTCCTGAAGTGGGCCAATGTAGTATTCATTATGGCGCACAGGCATTGGTCCTACCGGCGGCCAGAGTGTCCTATTGATGTTGGTCCGACGTCATCTGCCACTGTTTCCCCGCAGCGGCAACTTCCGGTAGGCAGGTATTAGCCCAGTACTGGGCCTACTGAAATTGTTTGCTGGGACAGTTTCAGTGTTTTTCTTTGCGAAATTAGTTTGAAAAGTCGCATTCCCCATCAAAATGCCGAAGTCATGTCCGATTTACAGAAACACATTCTGCCAGATCTTGTATTCCAAGATATTATAAGTGAAAAAAGAACTAAAGTAAATTACTCGGTAAATTATGAATACTTTAATTGAATTGAATTGAATTATTTGGATATTCAGAGCCTGCAGCAATCTCAAGTACCTACCTATTGGATGAATTGATGTTTCTTTCAGAAATTCGTCCTAAAAAAATTAATATGTGCTGTACCAAAATATCTCAACTGTACGCTACTGTATCATAGTAATTTGTTGCCCTTCACCCCCTCTCATCAATACATTGATCTTATAACGCTAGATCCGGCATCCTGTAGTATTTTTTTTCTATAGAGGGGTCTGCAAGAATGTAGGTACCAAGATCACGTGGTACAACCCATATGTATGGACAATAATGAAAACGACCAATCAATGGCTAGGTGCTTTCAACTCAACCCCCCCCCCGGACCAACAAAACAAATAACCGAGGGGTTAACCACAGGGGAATTTCTCGTACACCTTGTAGGAAATTAAGGAATTTTTGGGGAAGTTCGAGGAAATTTATTAATTTATTTATTTATTACATCCAGCAAGCCCAAGAAGCCCATTTACAGGTGTACATAATTATCAGCTAAGTGATTAGAACAAATTATTATACTATTAATATTGTATATAACAAATCATTGTACCTATACAATATCAATTCGGTATTGAGTTGAGAATGATAACACGTTTGAACTGTGCAAATGATAAAAAGAAAATATCGACATTGGGAACGCTTCTAGACATTGTTGTTATAGGCGAATGAAAGTTGTGCAGTGTATTTGGTACAGGAAGGTGAAATGTGGAACATGCACGTGACGAAACTCGGGGAACATTGAACATTATTTGTGATAAGATGTGTGAGCTGTCTATCTGATTGTGTATGATTTCATAAATGAAGCACAAGTCCCTCGTTTCACGATGTTTTTTGAGAGATATCAAATTGAACTCAGATAAGAGGAGATCATAGTTATAGCCTCTTGCGGGATAAATACCATGCCTTTTGAAGTATGCAAACTTCGAGAATTTCTTCTGTACATTCTCAATAGCATTGATATATTTGTCATGAGAAGGATTCCAAACAACACTACAACACTCAAGTTTGCTCCTGACTAACGAAAGATATAAGCTTTTCAGAGAATCGAATGACTTGAAGTCTTTACAGTTACGTATCAGAAAACCTAAATTTTTCATTGAATTTGAAATTATATGGTCAAAATGATGGGAAAATGTGAGTTTTTGATCAAACATGACACCTAAGTACTTCGATTCAGCAACTCGCACTAGAGAATTTCCATAAAGCCTATAATTATATGTAAGTGGAAAAATAATTTTACGAGTGTAAGTCATAACTTTACATTTATTTATAATCAGATGGAGTTTGTTCTGATTGCACCAATTACTCAGAGAATCCAAGTCTTCTTGCAATACAATGTGATCCATTTCATCTTTAATTTCTCTGTAAATTTTCATATTATCAACAAATAGAAGTTTATTAGATTGAATATGGTCAGTGATATCGTTTATGAAAATAAGATATAGTAATGGTCCAAGGTTTGATCCTTGAGGGACACCTGAGGAAGCTGTAAAACAGGAAGACTTTATCCCATCACATTCAACATACAGACAACGATTAACCAGGTATGATTTGAGAATCAATTGAATATTCATTGAAATACCAAAGCGTGATAACTTCTTTAGTAGTTGATGATGCGAAACACGATCAAAAGCTTTGCTAAAATCAGTGTAGATTACATCAACTAGATTTCTCCGGTCTAGGGAATCCGATATATATTGCGAAAAAATACAAAGGTTGGATGCAGTGTTCCTAGCCTTGACCAAACCATGTTGGAAGTTAGATATAGACGAACTAATATGACTATATATCAAGTCTGAAAGAATAATCTCCAGTATTTTTGAGAAAACCAGTAGAAGGTTTAAGCCGATTCCAGGTCTCCCCCCAAGGTCGCCCCCCCCCAAGGCCACCCCCCAAGGTCGCATCACAAATTATTCCGCGGTACGCCACTGGTGACCTTGGGGGAAGTGGTCTTGAAGGGTGACCTTGGAAGGATAACTTTCGATTGAGAGTACTTTTGCGTTTGGTTGTCCTTGAGAGAAACAGTGACATGGGGTGGAGCGACCTTGGCGATTGATGATATATGCGCTCTTTTCCCGACTATGGGAAGATGCGGAAGAGTTCCTCTGACTGAGTGTGGCTTTGAGTTTTCGCATTCTGAAGTATAATAATTTGACCTTGTACGTTGTTGCGAGTGCATGTAGTGTTCACCATC
This sequence comes from Chrysomela aeneicollis, assembly GCA_029955515.1. NCBI lineage: Eukaryota > Metazoa > Arthropoda > Insecta > Coleoptera > Chrysomelidae > Chrysomela > Chrysomela aeneicollis. Next base: position 7,338,317 of record JARUHQ010000016.1, on the reverse strand, counting down.
GCTGGTTCGAGGCCATATAGTGGTAGTGGAGGAGTTGATATTCCTGTAAAAAGAAGAGGCGCTAGGGTTGATGTTTGTCGGTATTTCTCAAGGTCGCCCCTTTTACCAAGGTCGCGTCACCTATTATTTACTTATTAATATATCGATATATGCAAACAAGCCTGATTGGCTGAATTATATAGTCTTTTCGTTGGCAGATTCTGATTTCTTTTATTATATGGGTAGGTATACCTTGAGGAGTGAGTGACCCTAAGCGTTATATCTCGTAGGTAACGTCCTGAGTGGGCACTATATATCTCTGGTCGAGTACTTTGCACGGCCCCATTGAGGTTTGTCTAATATGTGGTCCAATAGTAGGGTGTTTTGTTATTCGATCGATTACAACTCCTTCAAGGCATATTTCAATTTGGAATGGGATATCAGTTTGATTCTATTTTTCGATCGCAGTTGTTGAGACATATCTATTGTTTGACGGCAATTGAAAACACAATCATTCACTCATTTGAAATATTATAAGTCTCATACAACTCGGATGGTGAACAAGTTCTGAAAAATAGATATATTTGATTATAATATGTGAAGTCAGTGATGAAAATGTTTGAAATCCACTTATTGAACTATCAAAATCATGGCACTCTGTCTATGAACGAGTGTATCTCTGATTGGCAGAACGCAGGAGCGTGAAATGGGAATCTGATAATCTATCAGAGTTCAATACAACCAAAATTCAAGCTTGTATATTTTCTGATATGATGATGTCGAGCACGACTGTTTCTCTGAAAATCTCAATACTCATGCAACAATATCATATCATGAAATGCTTATGATATGTCAATTGCTAAAACTGCTTCACAGAAACTAGGTTTTCCATTTCGGGTCGAAAGAAACCAAATCGCACAGCTTTTCATGACCTACGAGACGGAGATGTTGTTATAGACTATTGTTCACATGTTTGGAGTTCAACTTATGCTGATGCTCCTGATGGATTCTATCCACAGAGAAGCTGCTCGTATTGTTGGTTAATTTGCCCTCACGAGCTGATTGACCTCTCTAGAACAGTCGTCATATTATTCAATTTGCTGATTCATAGACGGCATACCATCCTACATAATATTTCATGGACAAGGTGGTGTTTCAACTCAATGTATAACAAGATGAAAAATACAATTGTGAAATGGTATTTATGTTTTCATCAGGCCAACTTTTTTTCGTTGTAGGAGATGAAATCGTTCAAAAGATGCTTAGGAATAATTATTGTCAGCAACCATTTTATTATTCACTATTTAAACTTATTACTATTACTTCCGATTTTTGTCCTATTTCTATCTGAGCTCTGGATACTATAATAGCATTGTTTCTACAGGATGTTTCAATAATGTTGTACGAAACTTCGAGATTATTATTTTTCGGGTAAAATCATAAAAAAAGTTGATATAAACGTATAGGTGCGAAAAGATTCGTTTCCGAGATACCGAGTCTGAAAAAAAAGAAATTTTATTGATTTCTAGGAAAATTTCAATCCGATATAGTGATAAAATTCGTGATGTTTGATGAAATCGGCAACACGACTAGTTTGGTAAACAGCCTATAGGCTAATTAATTCAATTCAATTCAATTCTTTATTGTTTTCCAAGATATATACATCTCATAACAAGAAATTTGGTTTAATAGTAACATAAAAAAACTTTCTAGGAGGAAAGAAAAAAAAGAAAATACAACGAAAACACTGCAGTTATACCTAAATTAGTATATGTTCACAATTAATATCAACAGTATTATTATTCATTAACAACAAAGGCACGTAGTTTGAAGACTTCGATTATAAAATCAGATAGGTCTTTGGCGTTAGCATGGCTTAGGTAATGCAAGGAGTTTACGAAGGGTTCATAATTCATTAGAAACGAATGCCTCTTGGGCCTGACAGCAGCAAGAATGGGTCACTCAAATAAAATGTGCTCCAATGTTTGACATTCGTATCTATTGCAGATAGAGCAAATTTCACCGAATTCAGTCATGTAATTTATACCTTTGAACGCTAGTCTCAACGAATTTTTATATGTTAGGCGTAACTGGGCGACTAAGCGGATGACATGAATGGGAATAAGAAAATTGAGGTAACTTTGAGGTGAGTTGGCTGTTGGATATATTGGGTTTAACATAATATACCTGGACATTGATAGTTTATTTAAATCTTCATCATGACATTTCTTTGAGCATTTTTCGAGTATTTCGCTCTTTTTCGATTTCAAAAGACGAAGTAGGTCAAGTTGGATCAGTATATCTAGGCTGTTGATGGACTCAAACCATAGTTTCATCTCATTGAACCAGTTATACCTGAACTCTTCACCACCCAATTCAAACAATCTCAAAAGACACTTCCGAGGGTACGGGTCATTATCCATAGATAACAGTTTTATCAACCAGTTCAGAGTGTGCTTGAAAACAATGTATTCAAGGTGGATAGATCCGGTCCTCAGGCGTATCAAGTAATCTGGAGTGTTGATAGGGAGCAGAAGGAGCCTCTTGAAGAATTTGACTTGCACCATCTCCAATATTTCACAGTAGTTAGGGCCCCAAATTATATTCATAGCATTTTTTCTATTTTGGTTGTATAATGAAGTCATTGTGCAACGCAAATGCGTGTCGAAATAGCCACTATTTTGATAAGCTTTTTTTATTATTCGGAGATTGGTACAATCGAACTGTCAAATGAACGTCAGAAAGAGTTAGGCCCAGTTTACTTCTGAACGATTTGAATTTGGTGATATAAGCAGTGAAAAACTCAATATTTTAATTGGTAAATTTCAATTCAGAGTGTAATTTGATTTAAATTGACCAGTAAAAACAATGACAACATTGAATTTTTCACCGCTGGTATTGCAATAAGCAAAATCGCTCAACTGTAAACTGGGCTCAACGCTTGTGCGTCAGATTTTGATTATTTCGATGTCATCATTGTTACCAATCGAAGATGTTTTTGTTATTTATCGATATTAAATCCTTTTTTTATCAAATCAATTCAAAATAAAAAAAATTGCATATGACACACGTTTTATAAGACACGTTGTCGCCCTTGTTCACTTGGAGCACTCCTCGCTTCGCTCGTCGTACTCCAAACAACGCGTGCGACAAAATAGCGTCTTATAAAACTTAATCATAATATACTATTTCATCACCCATTCTAATCAATTCCTCTTTGAGGAATACTGACTGTTCATCATTGATACTCTCTAATTGATTAATAATTTCTTAGAGCATCATTGTGGTATATTGAGAAATGCAAAAGAAATAATCATTTTACAGCTTCATTCGGGAAACACATTATTATTATGATTTTTATATACTCTTATGAGAATCCATTCATTATATGAACATTGTATCTAACGTAAAAAAATAGGTTGCTGAGTGTAATATCATAATTGAAACAATAAATTTCCCATCCCTATAATGAAAAAACCATTTTCTCAAGCTGGAAGTGAAAGATCAACAGCATCCCCTTCACCTATCAAGAATCATTCTTATCCTATGAATGAAAAAATAATTGTCTCAAGGCAGAAGTAATACATAATTTTAAATACTGATTTAAAATTTTTTATCAATATTGTTCAATATTTCCTTCCTATGGAGGCGTCAATTGATTACGTGAGGCATTTTTGGCGATTTCTCGACCCCGTTCTCTTCTGCTATACTGAGATATCGTGAAATTTAGCTCAAACCATTCTCCAAACCCCAATCTCACATGAGATTTTTCAAAATATGTGTTTTTTAGTGTGAATGCACTCTGAACTTATAAAAACAATAATTTTCTCGAGTTAGTATTTGATATTGCTTCGAAATTATAGGCTATAATCACCGTGAGGATTGAACAATGAAATATTGCGTAGGATTTGTTCATATTTTAGGAACAAGTTTTACTCAATTCATTCCAATTTTCTCGCAAAAATTACGTGATATTTGCCGAGACTCCCCCTGCCCCCAAAGTGAGTTGAGATGAGATTTGGCTTGACCCCTTCCTCTCCTTTAACGCCTCGCGTAATTGATAAATGTCCCCTATGTATTTTGTGCATGGAAGCTAAAGTTCTCAAATAGGCGAATGAAAATTATTCAGGTCACCAAGTGAAAGCTCTTCCATAATATGAAATTTATTCATCTCGAGTGGTTGTTTAGAAAAAGTCTGATGATGGTTACTGGATATGCACAGGATAAAACTATATTATAATTCACCTATAATAGAAAGATTCAATATAATTGACAATTTATATCGCATATACTAAGATTGAAGCAGCTATCATTCAGAATTCTATTTCGCAAATTACAAACAAACTGTTATTGAGAAGATTTGACGAGATTTATACATGAGATTAAACTATATACAGGGTAATACAAATTTCATGGTACACCATTGTCAAATTGGAAACGGAGAGGGATACGAACTAGGTTAAATCACGAAAAGTTGCACAATGTCATGAACATCTCGAATATCAAAAGAAATCGAGGATATTTTACGAAGTTTCTAAATCCTAATATAACCTGAAAAAAGTAAAAATTGTCGATTCTTATAGTCATCGATAACTTTTCAACTATCGCTGTTAGAATTTTAAAATTTGTACTTACTAAAGTATACGCATGCTGTATTCAACGGTGACATGAAAAAGTCTAGGCACACTAGATTCGAAGATATCGAAGCCAACTTAGATTTTGCAATGGAAGTCATTTCGGATTTTCACACCACGGGATGGATTATAAGATTACCAATTCATCGATATATCATACTTGTATGTTTGATGAAGAAAAAGTCGAAATAACAGGAAAAATAGAAAATATGGAATAAAATCTATGATGTAGCATTAATACTTCCAGATTATTCAATATTTTAATGTCATAGTGGAAACGATACACTAGACAAGAGTTCAAACGTAAGTCTATCTGCATATCAAATTCGCGAGCTGATGTGTAATTCCGATTTTGTTGTGGAACATTTTCCATACCTACTGTTGGATACAATGAAATAAATTATTTAACTATTATTTTGATCCCATCTAATGTCGGAGAAAAGAGTAAGTGATATATATACCTACATCGCTGCCTTCGAAATTCGACATGTGCCAGCCAGGTTAAAAAAATCAGAACTGTCAATTTTACAGTTAGATGAGTACTACTTAATACAGTTCATTTCAGAACAATCAGTAACGCTGCATGATTTGCAAATTTTTTTTTACAATCGATTCAATTCAAGAGGCAACCAACGGAGAGCAGCAATTACTTATATTTTACATTAGAGTTGCCCTTTAGCACCTTAGTTATTACGGTTTCACATCATTTTTCTCACGTTAAGTGAACAATTATCTGTGATTGTAAGCCTGAAAAATCTAGCATTAACGTGATATTTTATTTTTTTCTATCATTTCGACTTTTCAATCATTAAACACACAAGTGTGATACATCGATGAATTATTGTCAATTTTATGACCTATCCGATGGTTCGAATATATTATTATATGTCTACCATTAGAAATATCAACGTTAGCTCCGATATACTTACCTGGAGAAAACTTTTTCAAACCTTGTGTAGGTAGGTAATCAAGAAGTGATCAAGGCTCATTCTTGAAGCCAACGGTTGAAGATTCGTTCTTCTCGAGTCAATATCAGTTCTTATAGTTGTAGGTTATACCTTTGATAATACTTGTTTCCGATTAATTCCTTGGTTACGTGAAAGTACCTGTAACTTCCTACGTTATCAATAATGAGACATAATTTCTACTTCTTGAAATAATCATATCAACATTAAATATATTTTTGATAAGATCATGTTCGGTTGAGTAACGAACTGAAATCCACGGTTTGTTTTCAGACTTGGAAAAAACTTATATGCAGTTGAATGCCACTTTCAGAGAACCGGAGAAGAACGTCACAATACAGCTTCCAATGCAATTCAAATCGACATCGTCTAATCATCTATATCTATTTTAGAGTTGGCTATCCACATGTTGATGAATTCAATTTGATTTTTGTAAATTATAGTTGTGTATCATCACTTGAGAGTTCTCAATTTTTTAATCGTATGGTAGGTGCGTACCTTATATTTCATGAAGTTAATTCAAAATTTTCACCAACGACTCAATACTCAACACACTTGAAAATTTTGAAGATTGTCAGAACATTCAAAAGAAATACAACCAAAATGCATATCACTGTCATTTGAAAATTGATCATATATCATCCACACGCAAATCAGAAAAATCGTTTTAATATTTCCATAACACATTTATCATGCCAAAGTGACACATTTTCTACAAAATGAAATGTATTCAAGATTTATATATAATCTTCAAGGTACTACTAACTGATTATTTCAAATGATATTGAAATTATTTTTTAATAAGGAAATGTATCAGACATAGTGATAATGCCAGCGATACACATGTTCTGAATGTTTCGATTTCATCATAAATACTGCTCATTCATTTATTCCTTTATTATATCTGCGTAGCGATATATCTTTGTCGGTGCCATCTCATTGGTAGATAGAATTTTCCATAAATCAGTATTATAATACAACTGGATAACTACCTATGTCGATCGTATTTTCACGATGACCATTGCAAACTATCTACCTAGATGAAGCAGGTTATACCAAATTCTGTAAACTTTGGTTATACGTTCTAGTCTTGATCAAGGGACACGCCATCCAAAACGATGGTGGAAAACGAAATCAAATTCTCAGAATACGCACTTACGTCACGAGCCCTTGAATAAAAATATTTATACTACCAAGCTTAGCTTACGTCATGCGGCCTTGAATGCCAGTGCATCAAACATCATCGGAGGAGGAGGATTTAATTTGAGTGCACGTGGTCGACTACGTTATGAAACCCTGAAAACGACATCATCGTCACCGAAAATGAGGCAGGTGAACGGCAAGGCCGTGGCACAGCTGTATGCTAGGCATCAATGATGTCGTTTTCAGGCCTCAGGGTTTCATAACGTAGTCGACCACGTGCACTCAAATTAAATCCTCCTCCTCCGATGATGTTTGATGCACTGGCATTCAAGGCCGCATGACGTAAGCTAAGCTTGGTAGTATAAATATTTTTATTCAAGGGCTCGTGACGTAAGTGCGTATTCTGAGAATTTGATTTCGTTTTCCACCATCGTTTTGGATGGCGTGTCCCTTGATCAAGACTAGAACGTATAACCAAAGTTTACAGAATTTGGTATAACCTGCTTCATCTAGGTAGATAGTTTGCAATGGTCATCGTGAAAATACGATCGACATAGGTAGTTATCCAGTTGTATTATAATACTGATTTATGGAAAATTCTATCTACCAATGAGATGGCACCGACAAAGATATATCGCTACGCAGATATAATAAAGGAATAAATGAATGAGCAGTATTTATGATGAAATCGAAACATTCAGAACATGTGTATCGCTGGCATTATCACTATGTCTGATACATTTCCTTATTAAAAAATAATTTCAATATCATTTGAAATAATCAGTTAGTAGTACCTTGAAGATTATATATAAATCTTGAATACATTTCATTTTGTAGAAAATGTGTCACTTTGGCATGATAAATGTGTTATGGAAATATTAAAACGATTTTTCTGATTTGCGTGTGGATGATATATGATCAATTTTCAAATGACAGTGATATGCATTTTGGTTGTATTTCTTTTGAATGTTCTGACAATCTTCAAAATTTTCAAGTGTGTTGAGTATTGAGTCTTTGGTGAAAATTTTGAATTAACTTCATGAAATATAAGGTACGCACCTACCATACGATTAAAAAATTGAGAACTCTCAAGTGATGATACACAACTATAATTTACAAAAATCAAATTGAATTCATCAACATGTGGATAGCCAACTCTAAAATAGATATAGATGATTAGACGATGTCGATTTGAATTGCATTGGAAGCTGTATTGTGACGTTCTTCTCCGGTTCTCTGAAAGTGGCATTCAACTGCATATAAGTTTTTTCCAAGTCTGAAAACAAACCGTGGATTTCAGTTCGTTACTCAACCGAACATGATCTTATCAAAAATATATTTAATGTTGATATGATTATTTCAAGAAGTAGAAATTATGTCTCATTATTGATAACGTAGGAAGTTACAGGTACTTTCACGTAACCAAGGAATTAATCGGAAACAAGTATTATCAAAGGTATAACCTACAACTATAAGAACTGATATTGACTCGAGAAGAACGAATCTTCAACCGTTGGCTTCAAGAATGAGCCTTGATCACTTCTTGATTACCTACCTACACAAGGTTTGAAAAAGTTTTCTCCAGGTAAGTATATCGGAGCTAACGTTGATATTTCTAATGGTAGACATATAATAATATATTCGAACCATCGGATAGGTCATAAAATTGACAATAATTCATCGATGTATCACACTTGTGTGTTTAATGATTGAAAAGTCGAAATGATAGAAAAAAATAAAATATCACGTTAATGCTAGATTTTTCAGGCTTACAATCACAGATAATTGTTCACTTAACGTGAGAAAAATGATGTGAAACCGTAATAACTAAGGTGCTAAAGGGCAACTCTAATGTAAAATATAAGTAATTGCTGCTCTCCGTTGGTTGCCTCTTGAATTGAATCGATTGTAAAAAAAAATTTGCAAATCATGCAGCGTTACTGATTGTTCTGAAATGAACTGTATTAAGTAGTACTCATCTAACTGTAAAATTGACAGTTCTGATTTTTTTAACCTGGCTGGCACATGTCGAATTTCGAAGGCAGCGATGTAGGTATATATATCACTTACTCTTTTCTCCGACATTAGATGGGATCAAAATAATAGTTAAATAATTTATTTCATTGTATCCAACAGTAGGTATGGAAAATGTTCCACAACAAAATCGGAATTACACATCAGCTCGCGAATTTGATATGCAGATAGACTTACGTTTGAACTCTTGTCTAGTGTATCGTTTCCACTATGACATTAAAATATTGAATAATCTGGAAGTATTAATGCTACATCATAGATTTTATTCCATATTTTCTATTTTTCCTGTTATTTCGACTTTTTCTTCATCAAACATACAAGTATGATATATCGATGAATTGGTAATCTTATAATCCATCCCGTGGTGTGAAAATCCGAAATGACTTCCATTGCAAAATCTAAGTTGGCTTCGATATCTTCGAATCTAGTGTGCCTAGACTTTTTCATGTCACCGTTGAATACAGCATGCGTATACTTTAGTAAGTACAAATTTTAAAATTCTAACAGCGATAGTTGAAAAGTTATCGATGACTATAAGAATCGACAATTTTTACTTTTTTCAGGTTATATTAGGATTTAGAAACTTCGTAAAATATCCTCGATTTCTTTTGATATTCGAGATGTTCATGACATTGTGCAACTTTTCGTGATTTAACCTAGTTCGTATCCCTCTCCGTTTCCAATTTGACAATGGTGTACCATGAAATTTGTATTACCCTGTATATAGTTTAATCTCATGTATAAATCTCGTCAAATCTTCTCAATAACAGTTTGTTTGTAATTTGCGAAATAGAATTCTGAATGATAGCTGCTTCAATCTTAGTATATGCGATATAAATTGTCAATTATATTGAATCTTTCTATTATAGGTGAATTATAATATAGTTTTATCCTGTGCATATCCAGTAACCATCATCAGACTTTTTCTAAACAACCACTCGAGATGAATAAATTTCATATTATGGAAGAGCTTTCACTTGGTGACCTGAATAATTTTCATTCGCCTATTTGAGAACTTTAGCTTCCATGCACAAAATACATAGGGGACATTTATCAATTACGCGAGGCGTTAAAGGAGAGGAAGGGGTCAAGCCAAATCTCATCTCAACTCACTTTGGGGGCAGGGGGAGTCTCGGCAAATATCACGTAATTTTTGCGAGAAAATTGGAATGAATTGAGTAAAACTTGTTCCTAAAATATGAACAAATCCTACGCAATATTTCATTGTTCAATCCTCACGGTGATTATAGCCTATAATTTCGAAGCAATATCAAATACTAACTCGAGAAAATTATTGTTTTTATAAGTTCAGAGTGCATTCACACTAAAAAACACATATTTTGAAAAATCTCATGTGAGATTGGGGTTTGGAGAATGGTTTGAGCTAAATTTCACGATATCTCAGTATAGCAGAAGAGAACGGGGTCGAGAAATCGCCAAAAATGCCTCACGTAATCAATTGACGCCTCCATAGGAAGGAAATATTGAACAATATTGATAAAAAATTTTAAATCAGTATTTAAAATTATGTATTACTTCTGCCTTGAGACAATTATTTTTTCATTCATAGGATAAGAATGATTCTTGATAGGTGAAGGGGATGCTGTTGATCTTTCACTTCCAGCTTGAGAAAATGGTTTTTTCATTATAGGGATGGGAAATTTATTGTTTCAATTATGATATTACACTCAGCAACCTATTTTTTTACGTTAGATACAATGTTCATATAATGAATGGATTCTCATAAGAGTATATAAAAATCATAATATTAATGTGTTTCCCGAATGAAGCTGTAAAATGATTATTTCTTTTGCATTTCTCAATATACCACAATGATGCTCTAAGAAATTATTAATCAATTAGAGAGTATCAATGATGAACAGTCAGTATTCCTCAAAGAGGAATTGATTAGAATGGGTGATGAAATAGTATATTATGATTAAGTTTTATAAGACGCTATTTTGTCGCACGCGTTGTTTGGAGTACGACGAGCGAAGCGAGGAGTGCTCCAAGTGAACAAGGGCGACAACGTGTCTTATAAAACGTGTGTCATATGCAATTTTTTTTATTTTGAATTGATTTGATAAAAAAAGGATTTAATATCGATAAATAACAAAAACATCTTCGATTGGTAACAATGATGACATCGAAATAATCAAAATCTGACGCACAAGCGTTGAGCCCAGTTTACAGTTGAGCGATTTTGCTTATTGCAATACCAGCGGTGAAAAATTCAATGTTGTCATTGTTTTTACTGGTCAATTTAAATCAAATTACACTCTGAATTGAAATTTACCAATTAAAATATTGAGTTTTTCACTGCTTATATCACCAAATTCAAATCGTTCAGAAGTAAACTGGGCCTAACTCTTTCTGACGTTCATTTGACAGTTCGATTGTACCAATCTCCGAATAATAAAAAAAGCTTATCAAAATAGTGGCTATTTCGACACGCATTTGCGTTGCACAATGACTTCATTATACAACCAAAATAGAAAAAATGCTATGAATATAATTTGGGGCCCTAACTACTGTGAAATATTGGAGATGGTGCAAGTCAAATTCTTCAAGAGGCTCCTTCTGCTCCCTATCAACACTCCAGATTACTTGATACGCCTGAGGACCGGATCTATCCACCTTGAATACATTGTTTTCAAGCACACTCTGAACTGGTTGATAAAACTGTTATCTATGGATAATGACCCGTACCCTCGGAAGTGTCTTTTGAGATTGTTTGAATTGGGTGGTGAAGAGTTCAGGTATAACTGGTTCAATGAGATGAAACTATGGTTTGAGTCCATCAACAGCCTAGATATACTGATCCAACTTGACCTACTTCGTCTTTTGAAATCGAAAAAGAGCGAAATACTCGAAAAATGCTCAAAGAAATGTCATGATGAAGATTTAAATAAACTATCAATGTCCAGGTATATTATGTTAAACCCAATATATCCAACAGCCAACTCACCTCAAAGTTACCTCAATTTTCTTATTCCCATTCATGTCATCCGCTTAGTCGCCCAGTTACGCCTAACATATAAAAATTCGTTGAGACTAGCGTTCAAAGGTATAAATTACATGACTGAATTCGGTGAAATTTGCTCTATCTGCAATAGATACGAATGTCAAACATTGGAGCACATTTTATTTGAGTGACCCATTCTTGCTGCTGTCAGGCCCAAGAGGCATTCGTTTCTAATGAATTATGAACCCTTCGTAAACTCCTTGCATTACCTAAGCCATGCTAACGCCAAAGACCTATCTGATTTTATAATCGAAGTCTTCAAACTACGTGCCTTTGTTGTTAATGAATAATAATACTGTTGATATTAATTGTGAACATATACTAATTTAGGTATAACTGCAGTGTTTTCGTTGTATTTTCTTTTTTTTCTTTCCTCCTAGAAAGTTTTTTTATGTTACTATTAAACCAAATTTCTTGTTATGAGATGTATATATCTTGGAAAACAATAAAGAATTGAATTGAATTGAATTAATTAGCCTATAGGCTGTTTACCAAACTAGTCGTGTTGCCGATTTCATCAAACATCACGAATTTTATCACTATATCGGATTGAAATTTTCCTAGAAATCAATAAAATTTCTTTTTTTTCAGACTCGGTATCTCGGAAACGAATCTTTTCGCACCTATACGTTTATATCAACTTGATCAAGGGACACGCCATCCAAAACGATGGTGGAAAACGAAATCAAATTCTCAGAATACGCACTTACGTCACGAGCCCTTGAATAAAAATATTTATACTACCAAGCTTAGCTTACGTCATGCGGCCTTGAATGCCAGTGCATCAAACATCATCGGAGGAGGAGGATTTAATTTGAGTGCACGTGGTCGACTACGTTATGAAACCCTGAAAACGACATCATCGTCACCGAAAATGAGGCAGGTGAACGGCAAGGCCGTGGCACAGCTGTATGCTAGGCATCAATGATGTCGTTTTCAGGCCTCAGGGTTTCATAACGTAGTCGACCACGTGCACTCAAATTAAATCCTCCTCCTCCGATGATGTTTGATGCACTGGCATTCAAGGCCGCATGACGTAAGCTAAGCTTGGTAGTATAAATATTTTTATTCAAGGGCTCGTGACGTAAGTGCGTATTCTGAGAATTTGATTTCGTTTTCCACCATCGTTTTGGATGGCGTGTCCCTTGATCAAGACTAGAACGTATAACCAAAGTTTACAGAATTTGGTATAACCTGCTTCATCTAGGTAGATAGTTTGCAATGGTCATCGTGAAAATACGATCGACATAGGTAGTTATCCAGTTGTATTATAATACTGATTTATGGAAAATTCTATCTACCAATGAGATGGCACCGACAAAGATATATCGCTACGCAGATATAATAAAGGAATAAATGAATGAGCAGTATTTATGATGAAATCGAAACATTCAGAACATGTGTATCGCTGGCATTATCACTATGTCTGATACATTTCCTTATTAAAAAATAATTTCAATATCATTTGAAATAATCAGTTAGTAGTACCTTGAAGATTATATATAAATCTTGAATACATTTCATTTTGTAGAAAATGTGTCACTTTGGCATGATAAATGTGTTATGGAAATATTAAAACGATTTTTCTGATTTGCGTGTGGATGATATATGATCAATTTTCAAATGACAGTGATATGCATTTTGGTTGTATTTCTTTTGAATGTTCTGACAATCTTCAAAATTTTCAAGTGTGTTGAGTATTGAGTCTTTGGTGAAAATTTTGAATTAACTTCATGAAATATAAGGTACGCACCTACCATACGATTAAAAAATTGAGAACTCTCAAGTGATGATACACAACTATAATTTACAAAAATCAAATTGAATTCATCAACATGTGGATAGCCAACTCTAAAATAGATATAGATGATTAGACGATGTCGATTTGAATTGCATTGGAAGCTGTATTGTGACGTTCTTCTCCGGTTCTCTGAAAGTGGCATTCAACTGCATATAAGTTTTTTCCAAGTCTGAAAACAAACCGTGGATTTCAGTTCGTTACTCAACCGAACATGATCTTATCAAAAATATATTTAATGTTGATATGATTATTTCAAGAAGTAGAAATTATGTCTCATTATTGATAACGTAGGAAGTTACAGGTACTTTCACGTAACCAAGGAATTAATCGGAAACAAGTATTATCAAAGGTATAACCTACAACTATAAGAACTGATATTGACTCGAGAAGAACGAATCTTCAACCGTTGGCTTCAAGAATGAGCCTTGATCACTTCTTGATTACCTACCTACACAAGGTTTGAAAAAGTTTTCTCCAGGTAAGTATATCGGAGCTAACGTTGATATTTCTAATGGTAGACATATAATAATATATTCGAACCATCGGATAGGTCATAAAATTGACAATAATTCATCGATGTATCACACTTGTGTGTTTAATGATTGAAAAGTCGAAATGATAGAAAAAAATAAAATATCACGTTAATGCTAGATTTTTCAGGCTTACAATCACAGATAATTGTTCACTTAACGTGAGAAAAATGATGTGAAACCGTAATAACTAAGGTGCTAAAGGGCAACTCTAATGTAAAATATAAGTAATTGCTGCTCTCCGTTGGTTGCCTCTTGAATTGAATCGATTGTAAAAAAAAATTTGCAAATCATGCAGCGTTACTGATTGTTCTGAAATGAACTGTATTAAGTAGTACTCATCTAACTGTAAAATTGACAGTTCTGATTTTTTTAACCTGGCTGGCACATGTCGAATTTCGAAGGCAGCGATGTAGGTATATATATCACTTACTCTTTTCTCCGACATTAGATGGGATCAAAATAATAGTTAAATAATTTATTTCATTGTATCCAACAGTAGGTATGGAAAATGTTCCACAACAAAATCGGAATTACACATCAGCTCGCGAATTTGATATGCAGATAGACTTACGTTTGAACTCTTGTCTAGTGTATCGTTTCCACTATGACATTAAAATATTGAATAATCTGGAAGTATTAATGCTACATCATAGATTTTATTCCATATTTTCTATTTTTCCTGTTATTTCGACTTTTTCTTCATCAAACATACAAGTATGATATATCGATGAATTGGTAATCTTATAATCCATCCCGTGGTGTGAAAATCCGAAATGACTTCCATTGCAAAATCTAAGTTGGCTTCGATATCTTCGAATCTAGTGTGCCTAGACTTTTTCATGTCACCGTTGAATACAGCATGCGTATACTTTAGTAAGTACAAATTTTAAAATTCTAACAGCGATAGTTGAAAAGTTATCGATGACTATAAGAATCGACAATTTTTACTTTTTTCAGGTTATATTAGGATTTAGAAACTTCGTAAAATATCCTCGATTTCTTTTGATATTCGAGATGTTCATGACATTGTGCAACTTTTCGTGATTTAACCTAGTTCGTATCCCTCTCCGTTTCCAATTTGACAATGGTGTACCATGAAATTTGTATTACCCTGTATATAGTTTAATCTCATGTATAAATCTCGTCAAATCTTCTCAATAACAGTTTGTTTGTAATTTGCGAAATAGAATTCTGAATGATAGCTGCTTCAATCTTAGTATATGCGATATAAATTGTCAATTATATTGAATCTTTCTATTATAGGTGAATTATAATATAGTTTTATCCTGTGCATATCCAGTAACCATCATCAGACTTTTTCTAAACAACCACTCGAGATGAATAAATTTCATATTATGGAAGAGCTTTCACTTGGTGACCTGAATAATTTTCATTCGCCTATTTGAGAACTTTAGCTTCCATGCACAAAATACATAGGGGACATTTATCAATTACGCGAGGCGTTAAAGGAGAGGAAGGGGTCAAGCCAAATCTCATCTCAACTCACTTTGGGGGCAGGGGGAGTCTCGGCAAATATCACGTAATTTTTGCGAGAAAATTGGAATGAATTGAGTAAAACTTGTTCCTAAAATATGAACAAATCCTACGCAATATTTCATTGTTCAATCCTCACGGTGATTATAGCCTATAATTTCGAAGCAATATCAAATACTAACTCGAGAAAATTATTGTTTTTATAAGTTCAGAGTGCATTCACACTAAAAAACACATATTTTGAAAAATCTCATGTGAGATTGGGGTTTGGAGAATGGTTTGAGCTAAATTTCACGATATCTCAGTATAGCAGAAGAGAACGGGGTCGAGAAATCGCCAAAAATGCCTCACGTAATCAATTGACGCCTCCATAGGAAGGAAATATTGAACAATATTGATAAAAAATTTTAAATCAGTATTTAAAATTATGTATTACTTCTGCCTTGAGACAATTATTTTTTCATTCATAGGATAAGAATGATTCTTGATAGGTGAAGGGGATGCTGTTGATCTTTCACTTCCAGCTTGAGAAAATGGTTTTTTCATTATAGGGATGGGAAATTTATTGTTTCAATTATGATATTACACTCAGCAACCTATTTTTTTACGTTAGATACAATGTTCATATAATGAATGGATTCTCATAAGAGTATATAAAAATCATAATATTAATGTGTTTCCCGAATGAAGCTGTAAAATGATTATTTCTTTTGCATTTCTCAATATACCACAATGATGCTCTAAGAAATTATTAATCAATTAGAGAGTATCAATGATGAACAGTCAGTATTCCTCAAAGAGGAATTGATTAGAATGGGTGATGAAATAGTATATTATGATTAAGTTTTATAAGACGCTATTTTGTCGCACGCGTTGTTTGGAGTACGACGAGCGAAGCGAGGAGTGCTCCAAGTGAACAAGGGCGACAACGTGTCTTATAAAACGTGTGTCATATGCAATTTTTTTTATTTTGAATTGATTTGATAAAAAAAGGATTTAATATCGATAAATAACAAAAACATCTTCGATTGGTAACAATGATGACATCGAAATAATCAAAATCTGACGCACAAGCGTTGAGCCCAGTTTACAGTTGAGCGATTTTGCTTATTGCAATACCAGCGGTGAAAAATTCAATGTTGTCATTGTTTTTACTGGTCAATTTAAATCAAATTACACTCTGAATTGAAATTTACCAATTAAAATATTGAGTTTTTCACTGCTTATATCACCAAATTCAAATCGTTCAGAAGTAAACTGGGCCTAACTCTTTCTGACGTTCATTTGACAGTTCGATTGTACCAATCTCCGAATAATAAAAAAAGCTTATCAAAATAGTGGCTATTTCGACACGCATTTGCGTTGCACAATGACTTCATTATACAACCAAAATAGAAAAAATGCTATGAATATAATTTGGGGCCCTAACTACTGTGAAATATTGGAGATGGTGCAAGTCAAATTCTTCAAGAGGCTCCTTCTGCTCCCTATCAACACTCCAGATTACTTGATACGCCTGAGGACCGGATCTATCCACCTTGAATACATTGTTTTCAAGCACACTCTGAACTGGTTGATAAAACTGTTATCTATGGATAATGACCCGTACCCTCGGAAGTGTCTTTTGAGATTGTTTGAATTGGGTGGTGAAGAGTTCAGGTATAACTGGTTCAATGAGATGAAACTATGGTTTGAGTCCATCAACAGCCTAGATATACTGATCCAACTTGACCTACTTCGTCTTTTGAAATCGAAAAAGAGCGAAATACTCGAAAAATGCTCAAAGAAATGTCATGATGAAGATTTAAATAAACTATCAATGTCCAGGTATATTATGTTAAACCCAATATATCCAACAGCCAACTCACCTCAAAGTTACCTCAATTTTCTTATTCCCATTCATGTCATCCGCTTAGTCGCCCAGTTACGCCTAACATATAAAAATTCGTTGAGACTAGCGTTCAAAGGTATAAATTACATGACTGAATTCGGTGAAATTTGCTCTATCTGCAATAGATACGAATGTCAAACATTGGAGCACATTTTATTTGAGTGACCCATTCTTGCTGCTGTCAGGCCCAAGAGGCATTCGTTTCTAATGAATTATGAACCCTTCGTAAACTCCTTGCATTACCTAAGCCATGCTAACGCCAAAGACCTATCTGATTTTATAATCGAAGTCTTCAAACTACGTGCCTTTGTTGTTAATGAATAATAATACTGTTGATATTAATTGTGAACATATACTAATTTAGGTATAACTGCAGTGTTTTCGTTGTATTTTCTTTTTTTTCTTTCCTCCTAGAAAGTTTTTTTATGTTACTATTAAACCAAATTTCTTGTTATGAGATGTATATATCTTGGAAAACAATAAAGAATTGAATTGAATTGAATTAATTAGCCTATAGGCTGTTTACCAAACTAGTCGTGTTGCCGATTTCATCAAACATCACGAATTTTATCACTATATCGGATTGAAATTTTCCTAGAAATCAATAAAATTTCTTTTTTTTCAGACTCGGTATCTCGGAAACGAATCTTTTCGCACCTATACGTTTATATCAACTTTTTTTATGATTTTACCCGAAAAATAATAATCTCGAAGTTTCGTACAACATTATTGAAACATCCTGTAGAAACAATGCTATTATAGTATCCAGAGCTCAGATAGAAATAGGACAAAAATCGGAAGTAATAGTAATAAGTTTAAATAGTGAATAATAAAATGGTTGCTGACAATAATTATTCCTAAGCATCTTTTGAACGATTTCATCTCCTACAACGAAAAAAAGTTGGCCTGATGAAAACATAAATACCATTTCACAATTGTATTTTTCATCTTGTTATACATTGAGTTGAAACACCACCTTGTCCATGAAATATTATGTAGGATGGTATGCCGTCTATGAATCAGCAAATTGAATAATATGACGACTGTTCTAGAGAGGTCAATCAGCTCGTGAGGGCAAATTAACCAACAATACGAGCAGCTTCTCTGTGGATAGAATCCATCAGGAGCATCAGCATAAGTTGAACTCCAAACATGTGAACAATAGTCTATAACAACATCTCCGTCTCGTAGGTCATGAAAAGCTGTGCGATTTGGTTTCTTTCGACCCGAAATGGAAAACCTAGTTTCTGTGAAGCAGTTTTAGCAATTGACATATCATAAGCATTTCATGATATGATATTGTTGCATGAGTATTGAGATTTTCAGAGAAACAGTCGTGCTCGACATCATCATATCAGAAAATATACAAGCTTGAATTTTGGTTGTATTGAACTCTGATAGATTATCAGATTCCCATTTCACGCTCCTGCGTTCTGCCAATCAGAGATACACTCGTTCATAGACAGAGTGCCATGATTTTGATAGTTCAATAAGTGGATTTCAAACATTTTCATCACTGACTTCACATATTATAATCAAATATATCTATTTTTCAGAACTTGTTCACCATCCGAGTTGTATGAGACTTATAATATTTCAAATGAGTGAATGATTGTGTTTTCAATTGCCGTCAAACAATAGATATGTCTCAACAACTGCGATCGAAAAATAGAATCAAACTGATATCCCATTCCAAATTGAAATATGCCTTGAAGGAGTTGTAATCGATCGAATAACAAAACACCCTACTATTGGACCACATATTAGACAAACCTCAATGGGGCCGTGCAAAGTACTCGACCAGAGATATATAGTGCCCACTCAGGACGTTACCTACGAGATATAACGCTTAGGGTCACTCACTCCTCAAGGTATACCTACCCATATAATAAAAGAAATCAGAATCTGCCAACGAAAAGACTATATAATTCAGCCAATCAGGCTTGTTTGCATATATCGATATATTAATAAGTAAATAATAGGTGACGCGACCTTGGTAAAAGGGGCGACCTTGAGAAATACCGACAAACATCAACCCTAGCGCCTCTTCTTTTTACAGGAATATCAACTCCTCCACTACCACTATATGGCCTCGAACCAGCGATGGTGAACACTACATGCACTCGCAACAACGTACAAGGTCAAATTATTATACTTCAGAATGCGAAAACTCAAAGCCACACTCAGTCAGAGGAACTCTTCCGCATCTTCCCATAGTCGGGAAAAGAGCGCATATATCATCAATCGCCAAGGTCGCTCCACCCCATGTCACTGTTTCTCTCAAGGACAACCAAACGCAAAAGTACTCTCAATCGAAAGTTATCCTTCCAAGGTCACCCTTCAAGACCACTTCCCCCAAGGTCACCAGTGGCGTACCGCGGAATAATTTGTGATGCGACCTTGGGGGGTGGCCTTGGGGGGGGGGGGGCGACCTTGGGGGGAGACCTGGAATCGGCTTAAACCTTCTACTAAAACCGATATAATGACAATCGGTCTATAGTTGTCAATATTTTACCAGATTTGAAAACGGGACATATTCTGGATGATTTCCAAGACTCAGCAAAGTTCTGTTTCTTTAGCACAAGATTGAAAATGATAATGTAAGGGTTCAGAGAAAAGGTTAATGTGATTTTTTACAATTTGAACTGGAATACCATCAGGACCACACGTGAATTTATTTTTGAGTTTTTTACCAGCTTCAATAATTTGTTCCTTAGTGATAGTAGTTAGGTTCAAAAAGTGGTGACTTAGCACCAATAACTGTTCAGATTGTTGGTCACATGTGTCTAGTACATCAACATCTTGGCTATAAACACTGCTGAAGTGAGCTGCAAAGCCATTAACTATTGAATGAGTGGAGGAAAGTGTACTACTGTTATATATCATCTCACCAGGAATGCGAGATTTATTTTTCTTTTTATTTATATAAAGTTCCAAAAACCGCGAGGATTATTCTTGGGCATTCAAATGGAGGAATTTCGGGGTATTTTGGGATATTTAAGAGGAAATAGAGTAATTTTGGCGCATTTCGGGGAATTTCCGAGGAAATATAGGAATTTCGGGGCATTTCGAGAGAATGAGGGAAAGAATGGGCATCAATATTAAAAAAGTTTTCCATATTCAGCCACCTTAAGCAGACTCACTGTATATTTTTTCTCTATTCATTAACTTGTACTATGACGATTACCAGGACGCATATAAACATTCCACTATAGGAATCGGCACCCGCCTTCATTCCCATTGGTTGATTCAAAATTAGGTAATGACGGTGCCGAATCGCGTAGCGGAATGTTCAAACGATGCCCAAATCCACAGTGGAATGTTATATGGTTTACGGTGCCGAAATAAAAAACAGTCAATGCTTTTATTGTATGCATGCTACCTAGGAAATTGATTTTAATCAATTATTATCATACATTTCTCATTTATTCAATAATCGGTTGATGAATTGATCATCATTGAGATAAGTGTAGAAAGTCTCTGTTTTTTTAGGAGATAGGTGGAACGAGCGAGGATAGGTATTTTCATAAGTTATTGGCAACATTTATAGGGTTGAACATCAAATGTTGGCAACGGCAATTAGGAGTCACAGAATTAGTTTGTATGTAATTGTGTGCTGGGAATACACGTACATCACTTGTGTTCGTTGAATACATATTCTTCCTATTGGTGGTGGAGTGCGATGGATCAGCTCATTAAAGTTGATAATCTTCTTTATCGGGGAGTATTTAAAAAAGAAGAGGACATTGTGAAATGGCTCCATACATATGAGGAAGAGAGTAAAATAGCGTTACGATTTACATACAAGTAAGTTCAGTAAGTTACGGTTTTTGCTTGTTTATTGTGGTTCTGTATTCACAGTTAGTATCAGATACACAGAGGTCACCCTAAGAAACAAATTAAGTATACATATTCAAACAATTCCTGATAAAAGATATTTGTATAGTTAATTCGAGAAATTGAAAAAAATGTTGAGATTTTTTCCAATGGTTGTGTACCTTATGAATGTCACTGTATACCTATCTATCGAAGTTTTTCGTTACAATCGTGAATTAATTCCAGTTAGGTAAAACTATTATTGCTGGAGGAGATTAAAAAATTGTGAATTTTGTTTTAGTTTTCTAAATTGAAGATATATATTACATTTTTTACAATGTATCTGTCATCATGTCATCCGAATCGGATGAATTGTTTGAATGAATTTTCAGAACGACATTTCTTTGTCATCACGGTTACCAGAGGGTAACTTCAGAAGAAAATAAAAAGGGCAAATCTAAAAATACACAATGTCGTGCGAAGATAGATGTGCAAAAACGTAAGGTTTTTGTTGCATGACATTTTTTTGCAAAATACCTTTTGTACAAAATAATTCCTCAGTCCATTCATCAAGAATTCATCATCATCAAGAGTGGTTGTCAGATAATAATTTTCAATATTGTCATATTTTGTTCGATGCGTTAATTAAACGGAATTTTTCACAAATATACGTTCAAAATAGTTCTTCAACCTGCTGCAAACCAATACACGAAGATACACGAAAACACCTTTCATCTCCTGATTCTCATTCGAATCGCTCGTGAGAACTCTTAATTGATTCCTGCAAATGATTTATATTTTGAAAAAGGCGAATTCTGAAGAAACTGATAATTACTCAGTACTGATAGAAGCTGAGTTGGTGACACGATTTCTTGGATTTTCGAACAAGTTCCTATATTAATAAGAAACACTAGGGTAGTTCTGTGTAATTGAGACAAACTAGGAATACAGAACCACAATAAACAAGCGAAAACCGTAACTCACTAAACTTACTTGTATGTAAATCGTACGCTATTTTTCAAAGATGATTTAATACGCCACAAAGTGTTACTCTCTTCCTCATATGTATGGAGCCATTCCACAATGTCCTCTTCTGTTTTGAATTCTCCCCGATGAAGAAAATTATCTACTTCAATGAGCTGATCCATCGCACTAGTGGTGAAGTGCCTAGGTAGAATTATGTTTAAAACGAACACACAAGTGATGAACTTGTATTCCCAGCACAGAATTATCAAACTAATTCTGTGATTCCCAATTGCCGTTGCCAACATTTGATATTCTACCATATGAATGTTGCTAACATCTTATGAAAATATGCCTATCCTCGCTCGTTCCACCTATCTCCTAAAAAAGCAGAGACTTTCTACACATACCTCAATGATGATCAATTCAACAACCGAATGTTGGATAAATGAGAAATGTATGACAATAATTGATATTAATCAATTTCCTAGGTAGCATGCGTGCAATAAAAGAATTGACCGTTTCTTAAATCGGCACCGTGAACCATATAACATTCCACTGTGGATTTGGGCACCGTTTGAACATTCCGTTACGCGATTCGGCACCGTCATTACCTAATTTTGAATCAACCAATGGGAATGAAGGCGGGTGCTGAATCCTATAGTGGAATGTTTATATGCTACCGGCATGATTCCTTGGCTGATTATTTAATCTCATTGGAAATTCCTTAAAAGATGCCTATTATTTTCCTTATTTCCTTGAAATGACCCGATTTTCCTCTTTTTCCCCCATTTTCGCGAAATTACTTTATTTCTTCGGAAATTCCCCGAAATTCCTCTATTTCCTCCATTTCCCCGAAATTCCTCTATTTCCTCGGGAATTCCCCGAGATTCCTCTATTTCCTCGGAGATGTCCCGAAATTCCTCTATTTCCTCCATTTCGCCGAAATTCCTCTATTTTCTCGGAAATTCCCACGTTAAGCCGTTTTGACCAATAATGAATAAATACTTACTTTCGACACAAAACCTCAAAATTGCAACAACTTTTTACATTATTGAAGCTTCTTCAATATTTTGGATACGTTCATGGAGATGCGGTTTCGATATATATTGAAGAAATACTGAGTTATCAAACTTCAAGAATTCGATTTGTGAATAATTTCCTGAATTTTGAACTTTGGGTACGCCTCTGGAATTAATTCAATACAGTACGCCTATGGACTTTGGTTTCGAATGAGAAATTAAGGGAATGGAATAAATAATAAAGGAATTTCGGAGAATTTTGAGGAATTTTAGGGAAATGAATGGGAAATAGAGGCATTTCGGAGAAATAAATGGGAATTAGAGGCATTTCGGAGAAATAAATGGGAAATAGAGGCATTTCGGAGAAATGCGGGGAATTAGAGGCATTTCAGGAAAATGCGAGGAATTAGAAGGAAATGAGGGAAATGAATGGGAATTGGAGACATTTCGAGGAATTTCGGGGAAATGTAAGGAATTGAAGCAATTTTTAGGAAATAAATAGGAAATAAGGAAATGAAACAGAAAAAGGAATTTTTCGTACACTATTTCAGACTGTGGTTAGTTAACCCCTCGCAAATAACCAGGATAGCGGATCTAGCGTTATAAGATCTCTATATGCATCGCAATACCACTCTAATACCAAGCAAATACTATACATCTGGCGAAAGCAATATGATCTAAGGTAATACCCATCAAGGTTATCCAATACTAATAATACATGATCTTCTCTAGACGACTTCATACATTTTTCAAAAGGTGAAGGGAGAAGTTGAAAGTGTACAGATAATATGACATGACAGGTCACTCAATTGAAATGCCTTTGTGTTCCACGAAGTATAATCGCTGATATGGCTGATACACGATCAGAAAATTGTACTTAATTTCATTGATCTGGGAGTCATGGCAAAAATAGATTTTCAAAACTGTCCTTTGAAGGGCTGTATCCTCCTTGAGATGCGTTTTGGAAAAGTATCGTATGTAGACTATTTTCCAATGGATCATAGAATGGAAATAATGGCTATAACCTGGACCACTCCGTATAAAATTAATGTTTCAGGGTTCAAGAACAATGTGGAAATTATTTCACGCTAAGTGTACATCCGGTATAACCTTTGCATCAGATAACTCTTTTCGTATTCACCAACCGCTCTCACAACGCAAAATAAAAATGTTATTCGAAACAACCATATTTTAAATGAGACAGAATGAAGTTTTCGGTTAGTTCTTAAACTGCTTCATCTTGGCTCCAAGTTCGATATTTATTATATGCCATGTAATAACACTCTTTAAACTTGAGTCAGTAGGTCTCGAATATAAGTGAAATGAAAGAAAAATAATCGAATGCTGCCTGGATATTTCCATTTTATTCCGGAATTGTCCTAGATTGGGTACTTTCACACTCAGGACTGAACATTCACAAATTAATTATCTTACAAATAGTTATTTATGTATTAAGGGAATTATGAGGGCCTTAATTACCGATAGCAAAGTTTGCGTCCCGAGGGCCTCTGGCCCGAGGGACAGCAATTGCCAGAGGTTATTAGGGCTCTATAATTCCCGTGGTACATAGATAATTTTATTTTGACCGATTTTCATAACAATATGTCCATATTTAGAACGCAATAAATGTTTAAATTCATAACCTTTCTGGTATATTTGAATTAGGTAGCGTTGATTGTAGCATTGTTGGTTGTTGCTAGGTTGTCGCTATGTTACATGTTTATAAGCAAACTTTCTTTATCAATCAATGTTTTTCCGTTAAAAACGTGTTTATTTTTTACCACAAATCGACGATCTTTTTCTGATATAATGGAGGATATTATAAAAAAAGCGGAAAAAGCAAGACAATCATTACTTCCATCGAAAAGTGAAGCCCTATATCAAAAAGAATACAACTTATATCTGAAGTGGCTGACACAGAGAAATGTTATGTGAAAAGATGCCAACGAAACTGTCTTTCTGACATATTTTCAAGAACTGGTAAAGTATTTTCAGTATTTTCTGGTAGATTTGGTAATAATTGTATTTATTCGTTGCAGTCAGAAACGTTTAGCCCAAATTCGTTATGGATTAAATGGTCAATGCTCAAATCGATGGTGACCATATATGAGAAAAGAGATATCACCAAGTTCAACGAACTAGAGGCTTTTTTGAAACGGAAAAGTAAGGGGTATAATTTCTAAAGGACGCCCCTAATGAAATTCATTTATTGCATAAGGTAATTTTTTGTCTCATAATTTTCTTTTTCGTTTGTTTATTTCGTTTTATTCGTTATAGGTTGTTCTGATTATGGGTTATTTTGGAGGATGCAGAACTCAGGAACTTCTAAATATGAGTATAGCAGATATATATAGAGGACCGGGATACTGTTATGGTATAGTGAACGTACCGGAAAGTAAAACTGGTGTATCGAAGAAATTTACAGTTGTGGATGAAAAAGAGTTCTCTGCTTTGCCTTTATTGAGACTTATATGTCCTTGCGTCCTGAAGGTACAAAACGATTTTTTTTGAGCTTCCGACAAAATAAATGTACAACTCAGCCAATTGGAAAGAATATGTTTGGCAAAATTCCCAGCAAAATCGCAATGTATTTAGGATTGCCAAACCCACTAACCTATACGGGACATTGCCTTCGTCGCACTTCTGCTACTGCCCTAGCCAATGCAGGAGCAACTATGACAAACTTAAAAAGACACGGAGGTTGGAGAAGTTCCACGGTGGCAGAGGGGTATCTGGAGGACAGTATTGAATTGAGAAATAAAACGGCGCGTATGCTGTCTACTTTGCCATCAGAAGAGGCAGGCACCTCGACTGTAGTGAACAGCAACAGCACCACCCATAAAAAAAAAGAAATTGTTTCCAGCGGCGGAAGTAATTTTCAGGGAACATTTGAAAATTGTACATTTATTATTTGTAATGACGTGAATAAGGAAAATATGTCTTAGTTTTCATTACATATAAACGTTTATAAGCGTTTCTTGTATCATTTTCACCTGTAAAAGGTAAGAGGGAGTTTTTGAACCTTAATATCCCAAGGGAGTTATGACCCTCATTATAGATATCGTTACTATGACGATATAAGCTTATAATGTCACTGTCAGAAATAAAATATGTAACGTAATACTAACTAATGTACCGGGTGATTCAATAAGGGTAACGAGGTACTGTATCTTCAGAAGAAACCGAACAAGAAAAATTCGCCGAATCGTATACCATAATTTTCTTTTTATTTCTTATAAAAGTTCAGAAATGAATAATCTTACGTTAATTCCAACACATAATAGTCAAACTTTTTGAAAAATGAAGTATCATTGTAAAATAATGGCGGTAATGGATCCTTAACTTTCTGGACTGGAAATATCTATAACTTAAGTTTGACTTGACGGAATTCTGCTAACAAGATATGGTTCAAGAAAGGAAGGTTCGGTGAATAGAATAAAAAACCATCCATGCCATTCTGGTTCTTAATGCCCTCGCTAGGGGGCGTATTTTTTGAAATTAACCGTTTTTTCTCCGAAATCCCAAATGCATCGGTATAATTATCTCATCAGATTCGGAAAGAAGATCAAATTTTCAACATATAATATTGTGGTGGAATTCGGCAAAGTCAACAAGAAGTATCGCCAATATTAAAATATCCTCCTGTATTGGACATTCCAGATAATTCTCGATTGTTCATGAAAGATCTAGAACAGAAAAGGATAGAATATCCTGGGAGCTATCGGATGGATGATGAAAGAGAACAACTCAAACACGATAAATATACAGGGCCAGATAATGGCAGAGTCAGTTGAATACGAAGTCGGAATACGTGCACATCGTCCATAACCTTCAAAATAAATAGTTGTTATAAATTAGACTGTAATAAGCTTAGACCATACACTAGATAGACTCGGTATCGAGGGCGATTTGTTTTGTAACTGAGGGGGGAAACAAAATTTGACATGGTACGAGCTTTCCTATTGGCCAATTCTGACATTGACGTTGTTGACGTATGGAGGCATTTGTTTACATTTTGTATATGTGGAGAATTTCTCGTGTTTTCATTTATTTTTCAATGTTATTTGTGTTGGAAATGATTAATTCTTGAGTGTATTCAAGAGGAAAGGACTATGGCAAAATATTGTGGAATTTGTGCTAACAAAGATAACAAAACGTCGACGGAATGATTTCATTCGTAAGTATTCCATAGGCGTAGATGCAAAGTAGCTGTAGGAATGATCCATATTGAAAACATTTTGAATGGGAATATTTTTCGAATATAATATTTACCAAATGTTTTTTAGGTTTCCAAATAACATATAAATATGGATGCAGTTGTGTCGAGTAGTTTCAGAATAGAAACATTGGAAAAATATACAGAATTTTATGATATGATCACTGCCCTACTGCAGATATTTGTTGAGAAAGCTTTCCTTATAGTGACAGAAAATAGTTTCTTCAGGTAAACTTAAGTATATCCACAGAAAATGTTGAAGCATGCACTTGGAAAATATGAACACCATTTTTGTTCATCAGGAAACCTTCACCCTATAGTTTTGCCATTCATGACATCTGATGATCATGCAAAGTCCTAGAAAAACTCTTTGACATTTTCAGGTTTCCAAAAGGTTGGTCAATCAAATAAGAGAAGCTATAGCTGGGCTGAGAAGGCCAAACAGAAATTTGACAGAAAAGTTTAAAACTGCATATAAAAGGTGCTTCTATCTTAGAGAAAATAATCAAAGTTTGGGAATTTTCAGTTTTTACTACACATATTAATTCAATTTATTCAATTCACAGATTCATCGATATGTATATTGTATGTATAAATATATTTTATTGTATTAAATGTGTATTATTCTAATTCTTCTCTCATCTTGCAAACTAATGATGTACTTGTATATTATTTATTGTATTCTGATGGATTCTGAAAACATTCGAATCAGCATTAGCTCATCAGGCGAAATATATTATTTATAGAATTCAACAGCAAATACACTATTTGTAAAATGGAAAAAAAATGAGCTTTATATTCAAATCAACTTTTTCATGATGTTTGTTAAACATTTGTTGGAATTCTCAATTTTTTTATATTTTGAATCCCTAAAAAAAGCACGTCCCTGGACTCTCGGTTCAACGATCGTCTCACCTCCCCGAAAATGCCTTAGTCAGCGCCCCCTACCTTTACCAAACATTGCATAAGGTACATACCGCGTCTATCTAGTGTATGGTCTAAGGTAATAAGTGTTAGTGTTCATTGAAAAAACTCGGTCGTCGTTCATTCTACCCACGAAAATCGTAACAATATGTTTAAACCGCATGGCAATATCTTCTTTCGGTCAAAACTTATGGCTTGATGAATATTTCATTGACAAATTTATCGAAGAAAAAAAATAGGTATTTGAGTTTTCAATTTTTTTTCTAGTTTTTTAGTCATGTCATAAAAAATAATTGAAAACTTCGTTACCATTTTAATATAATCAAAACACTTTTTCACGGCGTTATCAGATATTTTTTGTTTTGGGATATCCACCTTGGGACCATATCACTTTTTCATAAATTGAAAAACACCAAAAAACACATTCGAAAATCGAAATTTGTGATAGCTCATAGTTTTATAAGATAAATAAGTTGATGCTTTCTGAAAGACGAAACGTCGAATTCCGAATTCGAAAACGCTATCATGTTGATGGAGAGAAAAAGTGGCCATGACAAAGTGTCATTCATATCGATTGATTTTTCCAAATGACGCCAGAAAAAATAAAAACAGTTTCATGAAATTTTGATTTTTTTTCGGATATTTTCGAAGGTATTCGAAGTTTACAAGTTTCAGAACGAAATTTAGGTTAGGCATAAAATTGCGCAACTTTGCCATAATTTAACCGACCCTTTATCTCTCACGGTTTACGAGATCCCATGATAAGGCTTGAATTCCATCAGCCACCCTGTTATTGTGGCAGCATTTTTGACAGTTCAATTATTGAATGGATCATTTCGATGTGCAAATACAATTTTTGGGGATCGGTTGAGTTTCAACAATTATATTGACTAAACTGACGTTCACGTACCAATTTCTAATATACATGCCCACCAATAATAGTTATTTATGCACGACCGGGCGTAAAATGACACTTTATCGCCCTGTTTGTGCGGGCGTAAAATAGCACTTTACCACCCTCGGACTACTTTACCGCCCGCCGGGCGTAAAATGGCACTTTACTGCCCGCCGGACAATAAATTATTGATTATACGCATCCTCAGCTGCTATACTGATTTCTGATGAAGTACAATTATTCACACTTTCTTCGTCACTGGAATGCATTTCGTAATGACTATTGTCTGTATTGACAGCAAATATGACTACTAGCCTATTTATTTACCTAACCTAACCTAACATGAGCAGATTGTAAATCCTTAATAACTCTCTTATTATAGGAGATAGAGAAAAAGTAAAAACATTCTCATGTAATGCTTTTATCGAAAGGAACGTCATGGTTTCAGAGGTATTTGAGAACCGTTTTATTCCTATCATGCTTGAGAGGTGAAGAGGTATTTACAATTAAATATCTTGGTCGTGCATAAAATGTTGTATGTATTTCGGGCGTAACTTGCTTTTATGGACCTAGGCGTTTTAATAGCCCTCGCTCAGGCTATTACTTATACACACTGCGGTCCATAAAAGCCTATTTAACGCCCTTGATACATTAAGAACTATTATGTATCATTGACGTGGATTATGCTTCCATAGACCGCAGCCCATATTATTATTATTATTATTATTATTATTATTATATAAGAAACAATTCGTAGCAGAGCGCTTTCGGCATTTCAGCCATCATCAGTACTTATATCTCTTTAAGAAAGTCATATTTGATATAAGCTCAGAAATTTTTGAAAATGTTGATGATATCAAAGAGAATAAATGAAAATCGAATGTTATCACGAGTTACTGACTGGTCAGGTAATGCAAGAGTTCCAAAGGTTATATAAATAATTGCTTTCATTGTTGTCTTGAGCTAACACAAAATAGGTGAAGCTTTTGAATCTGTTACTCACAGAATGACATGGATCAAATAATGGGAGGAATTTTGCTTTCTATTTCAGTGCATTTTGCATAAGAGCTTGTTTTTCAAAAATTTGTACACGTTCATATTATTATAAGACATACTCATAATAACCGGTACAGCATCCATCTCTGAAACTCCCGCAGTGCCTATCAAAAATATTACCAAACATTCCACATATGACAATGGTGATGATTCTGTGATGAGATTTTCATATTAATTGATCCCTGAACTGCTGTTCAATGTTACCCTTCCATACTTATTATTTCAATTTTGATATCAGCGTTGTTGTCTACTATATTATTGTGTTCTACCTTCTACCATTTTTATTCTCAGAGTTTTTAAATCAAATTGACAAAAAAATTACTATATTATTTGACGTACACGATTTTTTTCCTCTTCTATAGTTAATTATATAAAGTGTGCCTATGATGAGGATGAACCAGTATGGGGATCCACAGTGAGATGGGCATGCTTATTTCTACAAACTGTAGGTAAACTGTTTGAACGTTGTTTGAAAATAATTCTTGACTTCTTAGTCCTCATTTTCTCATTTTCTGTTGGTTGAATTTCAGACTATGTTGAAAAACTATCTGAAAGTATATTTTCTGCATAAAAACATGCATTCGCAAAAAGAAAGCTGTAATTCAAGGTGTAGGTACTTTTTTTTCGTGCCATTTAAAAGAAAATAAAGTTGATGATGGTTTCTTCGAAATGAAACGTTGGAAGAAGACTTTGTGAATGCCATTTTGTAGAGCTGAAAAAGTGGCAATGGTGAAGTGCCTGATGTGTTTTTTGAAACATTTCAAATAACTTCAGAAAAAAATTTGAAATAAGCAGTTCAATTTCGTTTTGTTTCGAATATCTACTGAAGTAAACAACATTTTTGAAATTTCCCAACATCCATTTATTGACTACTTAATTGCGCAACTGTTTGCTTATTTGACCTACTATGTTACGGTTACCGAGATCCCCATGCTATTCATACTAAATCTTGAGCTTACTGCATATTGCTCAAGCTGTGTCGATAGGATTATATTATAATAATCAGGGATCCTGGAGGAAAGAGAATTTTTTGTTCGCAGGAAGGATTTTTTCATCATGGAAGGTGAGGAGCCATGTTTCTCTCCTAGAATGCGAACGCGATTGGAATACCTAACTCTACATTTCACTGATTGATTGATTATCTATTCGGTATGGAACGAGTCTCATAAGCAACACGAGTTTCTCCTTCATTAACAACGAGGGAGTTTGTGGCAGAATTATTCTTGGCAAATTTACGGCATCATAACCATGTATATAATATGTTTTCGTGGCACATATTCACATCCCACTTGAATAATGCGGAAACTAACAAATTATGTATCCTGCTTGTTGATTAACTTCGCTACATCTGCATCCTCATTCAAGAAAGGGTAGATATAGGTATAGGTATAGGATGTCAAATCTGAAAGTTGCCGCAGTAGAATATATCTAAAAATTATACTCTCATCATCTCCACCCCACCATCAATTTCAACTTCAAAAGTTCAAACGGCAACTCTCTATGGATACATCATTGAAGAGATCTTCGAAATTACCCTCCAGAGGTACTCGATTTTGAGGGTTTTCTAGGCGAAAACTCCAGGCGATCCATCTTATACCACACTGAGAAAATATTTGATGGTGTCAGACAAAATCTTTACTTTTGTATACAATAATTGCACAAGAAAACCACGGTTTATTTATAGTATGTATGTAGATTAACTTTTTTATAGTTAATTATTCATGGTGATCATTATATTTTTCACCCTAGAAGTGAATTGAATAAATGTACAGGGTGAACACTCTTGATAAACAATTTATAAGAAAGAGAGAAGAATTCTAACCTGCATGTTGAGAGCTCAATTCCATTGAAAAATCGAATGCGGAAAACTGCTCATCGATATTTTGAACTGTTTAGGCTGGTTTTAGATCTTGTGCATTATAAAACCACTCCTTTAACTCACTTATTCATGATCATTTTTTGTTTCTAAGAGAACATTCTCGAGGCGAAATCCAGTGATATCAATAGTTTTTTTTCTGGTAGCAACTGGTGTTGAAGCTATGACATAAACCTGTATATTTTTTTATGAACAACCCTGCCATAAGAACGTCAGTGCTACCTTTTGGCAAAAGTTCTTGGGTTCTAAAATCGAACAGATGAGCGCATGAAATTCATACCATTCACATTATTACATACAATATTTTTATTAATTTATATCAAATCTGGTGTTTTCAGGATGTAATACTCAACGAATGATAATTATTGCCACCAAATTAGATGATTCATATACACCGCCTCAATTCCATAATGATTTTATGTTTCAGAATCGTTCTACTTTACCACACCCGCGTCATTTTTCACACCACTTAACACTCAATTCTGAAATGTATAATAAAAAGGACAAAATTTTGATATTCAGGTGTTGTATTTGTTGGAGTTTGCTCTTTAATCTATTTGATTGAAATTGCACCCAAGTTTTCTTACTGTGCATATGATTTCCAAAAACATTACGACACATGTCATATGTTTCGTAGTTTTCATACATATTGAAAAAAGGAAAATCTCATTTCAGTTCAAAGCTTGGTTCAAAAATGTTTACAGAAAGCAAATTCAATTTGGATAAATAAATAAAGTATCATTTGTATCTGGAAATATAATCTAATTTCAGAAACAAATATGAAAGTAGTACCATAATAAAAATACAATTTTATGTAATAGCTTCAACACCAGGTCTCACACAAATACTAGATGTACCACGTTACTGTATTCTCTTCAAAAAAGTGTTGAAATATAATAAAAATAATTTTCATTTGTTATATGTAGCGCCATCTCTGTGTATTTAATAACACTTCTCCACTGCGGTTCACCCTAGAATTAGGTACCTTTGTTTATTTCTGTAACTTCAAACTAGATGGCAGCATTTCATGTGATGGATTGTAAAAACCTTTGTTCTTTTGTTAGTCGTAAAGTTCACGTTGTTAAAGCACTGAGCAAGCTGTTTAATTTACTTATTTATCCCAGTTTTTGTCTTAAATAATCTGCTTTACAACAAAAAGTACCATAAATAAGTAACGGAGGTGAATTAAAAATGCTCAAAATCCAAAACAGTTCAAGATATTGATGTGCGGTTCTCAGCATTTGATTTTTCACAAAAATCAACATCGTTAAATGTAGGTTAATTCTTTGTATAACTCTCTCTATGATTCATGTTTCCTATCATAAGTGTCCAATTCGGACTACCCTGTACATACATGTACAGACTGAATGAAAATATGCTAGCCACTGGCAAACCTGGTTACATGCTTCTAGATTCTTCGAGAAATATATTGAAAATAACGATTTATTGCAAACAATGTTTGACATCCCACATTTTCTTCGCAGAATCTGCAAGTTAGGTGCACAGAAATTTCTCACGGATCGAAGTGAAAAGTTCTGGAGCGTTTTCTCCATATGAAATGGAAACTTCGCAAGAACTGGGAAAAATAGAATTTTATGACCTGACGACTAACTCAATTGTTGCTCAGCTTGGACCCTTATTCAGCGATGGTGGTCTGAATGGAGAAATGTTTTCCAATATGTGGGAATTTAAGATAGAGTATTCAATTGTAGACCAGCTGGAAAATCAAATTGATCCAGACGGCTTCCGAGTATTCGTTTCGTTACTAACAAGACAGTGCACCATCGCACTAGATACAATGGTTGGATGACCATTATAACAACCGTTGGATTAGAAGACATGACCTATCGAGAGGACTCCAAGATCTCTAGATTTGAGCCCCTAAGGTTTTCAAAGTCCAACTCATTGTTTGGTGGAATCATTTTGAGCATTTACGGCGATTAAAGGAAAATCGTTTATGTAATTTCTCAGGGCTAGGGGATATCCATTGTCAGATGTGATTAGTACCTAGGACCTTGGGCATAATATGGGACACATTCTCTGAATTGATTCATTTTACTATTCCTTAACATATGGATCTGTTAAAGCAGGAATAATGAAGCTCGAAGTCATCTCCACAACATTTATTAAAAACGAGTTTATCCCAAATAGGCATGCGAAAATACGATTTCATAATTTTTTGCAGCCTTTTTGCCAAACTGGGTAATGATGAAATATTTCCCCCTCCATACCTCCGTAACCATTCAGTTAACAGAAAATTTGAGGAAAACTTTGTTCTTGAGAATTCAATATTGATCCTTTTTGTATGGAATGACCTTTGCCGTTGATTGATGTAATCAACGCCTTTTGCGCTAAATCTCATAGTTCTTTCTACCCTTCCCCCACCCTAACCCGATCCTTGGCGGCGTGTAACCATAGAGTAGTGTTATACTAACAAGAGAGTCGACTCAGCGTATTTATGAATGAAATAGTAAAATAGTATCGATTGACCTTGAAGAGGGAAAAATAACCATTGTGAATGAAATGGTTATGTGAGTTATGTGATTTGATTGGTCGTTGGATCAACTGACTCTGTCTAAACTCTATGTGACTCTGTCTATGTCAAATTTCACAAAATGACATCTTTCGTGAAGTTCGGCTTACATGATGCCGTTATCTGCTGTTATACAGGCGTCGCCTCTTCGAATTCTGATTGGACTTTAAATAGTTTTCTGTCGCCAGAATTAATTACTAGCCAATCACAAAACACTTCTCTAAAATCATGAATACTTATGAATTGAGTTTTTTACAAAAATAGTTTTTCATAAACAACATATCAACCGTTTGGAATTTTACTTGATTTTTTTATATAACCGAATAAACGAGTAGTCCTTCATCACTAGTGGATTTACAATTGAGAACATTTTGCATATTTTTCCAACCACAAAGAAAATTGGACTAATAAATGCCCTTCAAGGATTTCCAGTGTATCTTGACAATACCAGTTTCATTATTTGGTGAAATCAATAGATAGAAATGAAATATACATGAGACACCTGCAAGTTATAAATAAAGCAACCATCTAATTTGGATAAATGTATTTCTCCAATTCATCATATATAATGTATGATAAAAAGGTAGGTATGACAATATTCCAGTAGATTTTTGAAATCTTTAAATTTCTTCATTATGTAGTATCAGTGCATCAAG
The DNA here is from genome assembly GCA_029955515.1 of Chrysomela aeneicollis. Taxonomy (NCBI): domain Eukaryota; kingdom Metazoa; phylum Arthropoda; class Insecta; order Coleoptera; family Chrysomelidae; genus Chrysomela; species Chrysomela aeneicollis. The sequence continues at coordinate 7,302,861 of JARUHQ010000016.1, read as the reverse complement.
GGTGTGATATTGTTTTCACAATCATTCATATTCCTATCAAGACACAACAATAGGTCTGTTCGCTGTTTATGCATGAAATTTATATTGTACACTACATTTTCTTACACCCACTGGTCGTTGTAGATGAGTGTAGTGAAGTGGAGTGTAATTAGTTCAACATCTGTTCGGTGCTTTTATTCTGCTTTATGCTAATCCTAGGATTCTGATTTTGAAGTTATGCTTATAATTATTTTGTATTTATTTATGGCTTGTGAATCTCTTTTGAATGCATCAAAAATGCACAGTGATGATGAAATCATCATTACGAATTCGGACGATGAATTGTTGACAAGTTCATCTGACGAGGATCAATCAATGGCATTGATGTCAATTCTTTTGATGCATTCGTGAATGGGGACAAAAGATTGTCGGGTAACAAATATAACCATTACGTACTTTTTCGAAGAAGTTTTCAAAATATATCATAATATAGGTACATCTAACCTCATATTATCCAATATCCATTTGCACTACACTTATCACACCTCCTCCAAATCGATTGTAACAACTGGTTTTTTCGTGCTACAACATTTTAACAACGAACATAGTGTAAGTGTACACGGGAAATCACCGAACTGTATCAGTGTTACACAATCTACTATTCTGTACAATAGTGTAGTTAATGGAGACACAGCGAACAGACCCAATATTTGGCAATGCAGGAAGCAATCAGCTTATCAATGCTGAAACAGACAGAAAAAAAGTATAGATATTTATATCAATATCTGAATGATATGTTCCTAATATCCACAAAAATATTTGTTTTGTAATATTATAGGATACTTACAGAATTATTTTAAGTCCTTCAACTGCAAGTATGATGTTTTTATATTGTGATGCATAAATTTGCTCATTGTTCAAGTTTATATCTTCAACATCCTCAGTTTCAATGAGTGAAGACATGAAAAATAGAAAGTGTAACAAAAATTTTACATATTCACTAGGACTTACTTAAAATTCAAATAATAAAAATGTAACAAGCATGCAAAGCAAAAAAAAACAACACACCCTGAAACCATGGCCACGTACACCACAATCGAGAAAACACCAGGTCATCCTGAATCGACTTCGTTTAGGCCACACCAGAATAACACACGGATACCTCGGACGAACCAAACTGTGGAATCTGTGGCACCAGACTCAGTGTGAAACACATTCTGGCTGATTGTCCCCATTACTCTGACCTAAGACTCAATTATAACCTCTCCGATAACATCAAAGAAATTCTTGGTGAACACTGTAACTTTGATAATTTACTATCGTATCTATACTTCATCAATCTCATCAATCATATATAATTTACATTGTTGAATTAGACTACCCACTGTACACGCTAATAACCCTGAGGGTTGATGCGTTTCCTTTCTTTTTGAATAAAAAAAAAAAAAAAAAAAAAAAAAAAACACAACTACAAATTGAACACTAATCTAAAATATTTAAATAATATGTATCAATGTATCATGCAAAATTGAAGGTTATGTAAAATATGGGGTGCAAAACAACAACAAGAGTGAAAATTTCACTACAAATGGTATAACAACACAAAATATACTATTCTCGAATCGCTTTCAGATATCAAAATCTCGCTTTTTTCCTCGAAAAATCGCAGGTGAAAAGTTTGCCACTTCTTTCAGATGAAATCAGTTGTCAAACAAATCGAATCGTAGTAAATTTCCAAGGTCATTCGGAAACATTCCCGCCTTTCTCTGAGTCAACTCTCTGGTTAGTATAACCTATTACTTTGTGGTGTAACTTTTTAATACGTGCTAAGAGGAATAGACTGAACAACTTGGTGCAGAAAGCAATTATTTTTGATGTTTGGGTTCAGGTCTAGTTTTATAGTAGGTACTAGGAGTGAAAAGGAATGACGATATCAGTATGTTTTCCATAAATTTTAAATTCGAAACTAAAATAGTTAAGATTTTCAATGATAAGTAAACCTGGAAAAGTAAGTATTGATATAATGCATCAGAAAATCTTGAACATCAGATAAACAACAATCATCTACATTATCTGTGATAGAAAACCAGTTCAGAATTATATATTGGGGGTTTCCATAAAAATTTTATGGACTACCCATAAAAATGTAATTCAATGAAGGAGACAAGTAATTAACCATGGCTAGACTAGAAATTTGTCTGTAAAATTTGTACTCATACTGAAAAAAAAATTAATCAAGAACCAAATACATTCCCGATTTTCCCTTTCGCTACATCAATCGGAATCAATGGCATGCAGTTATTACAGTGCGAAAACGCAACAATGAATAAATGTTTTCGATATTTCAGCAAAGCGATGTTGCTCACCATAAAGATAATATCGGAAATTGGATACTTTTAAGATGCGATGTTTTTACAGCAAAATCCAACCCAAATACGAAATTGATGAGCCTGTGATGAAAAATGTATGAGCATGAGCTTTCGTTGGAACTTGGAACTGCTGTTTACATCCAACTTTCAAGTGGGAGTGATTCGAATTCGTCTATTCAGCAATCCAAAGTGATAATCGATGACATTCCAATATAGAGTTCATATATACAGGGTCTGGTACGCGGTTTGCATGTGTTTGTTGAAACAATAATTTGAAAAATCAAATCCTGGACTCAAAATATTGATATTCAAGCTGAATCACTGAGATGAAATATGGCCTCTCATGGAAAGATTATTTATTTTTCCTATTACTTTGGGATTATTCGACGTATCCGTATCAAAGTTCACATCAGAAAAAGTATTAAACATTTAATATACAATAAAATCTCATTAGCGTATTAAATGCAATCTCTTGACAAAAAACACATCAGACATAATCAATATTCATTGAACTCATAGCTTTGTACACTGAGATATAAACTACGCAACACTAATTACGTCGCACCCAGAAATTTTGCCCCTGTTTAAATTTGAATAACTTTTTTCTTTTTTGAACAATTTGAATTCTGTTTGCACTGTTCGCTAGCTCAGTCCTTCAGCTATAATCTCAAACTTCTTCGATACATGAGGTTCTTTCCATAAAATTGCTACAGGATATTTTTTGGAACTGTGCAAAATTTCGAAATTTTCAAAAGGATCCCAAATGAAGGAAAACAGTTTTTTTTACATTCAACAGCAGAGGCTTGAAGATTATCTCATTACCTTTGGCCATTTCCAAAATTGTCTTCTTATCACTTTTCTTTACAGAGTTATCTCAAAAAATCAATTTTTTGGATTTGCAGTCATAACTTTTTTCCTCTTCAACCGATTTTCAAAATCTCAGGCTCATTTTGAAGCTGAAATCTCATATGAGAAGATTTCAAGATCAGAATTGACTCAAGATGAACATTCAGAATCGAGGGTTTCCTCAAAGGTGACCCAAATCTGAAACACTCTGTAAATCCCGACTGGGAGGAGAATTAGATGAAAATCAACTTGTTTTCGAAAGGATCTTCCATTCTGGACACATCCAGATCTTTTTTTCTTTCAGTAGTCAAAAATTGTGCGTGAGAAAACCGAAATGAAACGCAATGTTCTAGAAAAAAATCAGCCCAAAAAAAATGCATGGTCCGTAACCAACGTAACAAAAATCATAATGAGTGACTGACGAGACAGGTTGAAAATTACGTTCTCGTGAAAATAAAGACCAGGACAGAAAAAACGTTTCAGCTTCAAAATGATCCTGAGATTTTGAAAATCGGTTGAAGAGGAAAAGAGTTATGACTGCAAAACCAAAAAATTGATTTTTTGAGATCACTCTGTAAAGAAAAGTGATAAGAAGACAATTTTGGAAATGGCCGAAGGTCATGAGATAATCTTCAAGCCCCTGCTGTTGAAGTTGAAAAAAAAACTGTTTTTCTTCATTTGGGATCCTTTTGAAAATTTCGAAATTTTGCACAGTTCCAAAAAACATCCTGTAGCAATTTTATGGAAATAACCTTATGTATCGAAGAAGTACGAGATTATAGCTGAAGGACTGAGCTAGCGAACAGTGCAAACAGAATTCAAATTGTTCAAAGAAGAAAAAAATTATTCAAATCTTAACAGGGGCAAAATTTCGGGGTGCGACGTAATTAGTGTTGCGTAGTTTAGTTTCAGAAGAGTTTTCTTTGCTGAGTTTTTCCATCCTGTTAGGTATAACAATATTTTTTCACTGTTCAATTGAGATTGGAGTACTCTTCCTTTTCCAATAAATGCTCGAATAGTTCCATCAACAACAACGTAGGTAGGTACACATATTTTTTTCATCATCAATGGATAATTTTATTCAATATTGAAGTTTATTCACAAAATCGAAAGGAAATTATATTATGCAAACGGATAAGTTCTGGTATTTTTTTATATTCTGGTTCTCACGAAAAGGGATAACCTGTAATGTTCAGAGAACATCGTGAGAACCAAGGGAAAGAAGATAAGAGTTGGTGTTCTCCTTAAATTTATGGAAATCGTATGCTTCGGGGAACCCCTCCCTAGGCAATGAGTTCCAAAGTCGCGATGTTCGGTGGATAAACGAGTCTTTGGAAAGGGACGTTCTGCAGGTCTCTAAAGTAACCACGAAGGGGTGTGAAGACTGAACTTGGCGGTTAATCTCGAAGAGATTGTAGGAACGATTGTTAACATAGATATAAATCGCCAATTTTTCTACGGTGTTCCAGAGAAGTGAGCGAGTTTGTAAGCAAGGCATCACTGACGAGACGAATTGACTTTTTTTTGACAAAATCCAATCGTTTCAGGATATGTTTAGAGGTGCCGCACTCCAAATATGGAAACAGTATTCCAGGAAAGGTCGGATCTGTGCCTTATAGATCATAAGCAACTGACTGGGAGTGGATTAGCTCTTGGCTCGAAACAGAAAACCGAGTTTTTGAGATGCACTTTTGACAGTGGACCTCACGTGATTTTCCCAAGAAAGGTTTTTGCTGATAGTAACGCCAATCATCGAAATGGATGACTTCAATGGTATGGTTACTCCTGACTGAATTATGTTGGACATAGTGAGATCGTTTTTCTAGAGAAAATACATGCTTTTGTGTTTTGTTTGCATTGAATTCTATCAGGTTATTAGATCCCTACTCGAGAATTGTTGCTAAGTCCATATTTATTTTGTTAACATTTCTTCCTCGTTCATTTCTGGTTTGACGGGCCAATATAGGAGCTCTGGAAGAGAAAGCGGTATGGAGAATATACTATCATCCGCAAAGCTGTGTATATATAGGACATGAAGTTGCTTCCGACAAATCGTTGATGTGAAGTAGGAATAGTGTTGGTGCTAAAATTGATCGCTGTGGAACACCATCGACCACCACATGGAGAGACCTGTTGTCAAACTAGCAAGCAGAACACACAGCTGAGGGGGCAAACCATAAGATGGAAGCTTGGCGAGGAGTCCCTGGTGCCAAACACGATCAAATGCCTTGGAAATATCTAATGCCACGGCTGGCAATAGATAGCTGCCATAAATGTGAGACGGAAGCTATTGCATATCGTTGATAATTTCTGAGTGTTCCAGGAGCTAGATTTTGATGGCTTTTTCCATGATTTTTGAAACAATTGATAGCAGTGCGATAGGTCTGTAGTTGCTAGGTAAGGGATTTTCGCCTTTTTTGGGGATTGGTTGTGCAATTTTCCAGTTGGGTGGAAATATCCCCAAATTGTGAGAGTGGTCGAACAACTTGCAAAGAACAGGTGTTAGTTCGGGGGCACATTTCTTGAGAACAATTCCATCAGATCTACAGGCTTTGTTGGTGTTGAGACCCAACAAAATCTTTCTGATAGTAGTTTGGCGAAAAAAGATGTTCGGGGGTTGTTTTCTCGATGAATCCAGAGTGGAATTCCCAGTAAATAGGTTGGCTTTTTCCTGGGCAATCGTAGCTAGAGTTCCATCTTCCTTGGTTAGAGAAGGAAATGAGCTGGAAGTGAAATTTCTTCCTACTAAGAGAGATGAGTTGATTTAATTTTCATTGATTACAGCTGAAAGTCGCATCTCTCTGAGTCTCCTGATAGTTCTGGAGGCATGTATTTTTTTCTGGAGACCTTCAAAATTTTCAAAAATTCAACACCAAAATCGTTGAACTTCGAAATAGGAAAATCTGTGGAAACTCTTAGTAGGTAATCAAATTATTTTTGAACTAGCTCTGTTGAACGGAATAACGATGGTAGTGATGTGCTTTCTTCTGCAGTAGTTAAGATTATGTCTCTCATGTAGCCAACATTATTGGAAAATTAGCTTCAACTTAAATATCTCAAAAAATAATGACTGTATCGTTACGAAGCAAAAGTAGGTCATTCACATAGAAAGTACACATAAACTGTTTGTCTCAGAATTTGAAATACCACTTCAATCGCTAGGTGTATAATGTACTATTTAATCTTCGAATGAAACATTATACCCCCCATCCCAGTGAGGAGCAATTGTTTATTTGAGTGATTCGGATTAAGATACAACATTGTTTTATTGGAATGAAAAGTGTCACTTGCGAGTCATAATTTGCGAGTAAACCAGAGCCACTTTTGTTCCAAATGAAACATTTTTTTCTGCAACCAATATAATTCATATATTATGAACAATAAAATAAGTGAAGTAACCATCATTGGTTAAACTTCATCATATTATGAGAGGAAGAGGTCAAGATGGGAGAAAAGAATGACCAACCTATTTAACCTATATATATTTATTGATAATCAAAACCGTTGAAAATTCAGGTTCATTGTATGCACAAAGATGTTCAGATTGTAGTTTCAATATCAATATCACGAGTTGATTTAATATATAGGTATGCATTAGTATTCGATTTTTTATTGAATATAAGGTAAACCCGCCGGGTGTGATATGATAGTCGAAGCAAATATTGTAAAAATGTTGCCCGAACCCATGAAATGCAGAAGGGACCACTTGACTTTAAGATCCAATTTTACAGGACTAAACCAAAGAGAAGGGGTAGTAACAAGAGGTTTCAGTGGCCGTATTTATGAATGAAATAGTAAAACATTTTGGATGACCTTGAAGTATTTTTCATGAATGAACGATATCTGAAATATCCGGCAACTCATTGGTCGTAACGATCACGTGATAAATGTCAAGAAAATGACATCCAGAGTAAAGGCGTATTCACGTAAAGACCGTTATCGTTCATAACGTCTAGGGTTTTCATTGGTGTACAGATGGTGTAAGATAATAGAAGGTTTTCAAAATGTTACAATTGACGAAATTCAAGTAATTGGCTTTATGCAGCAGATCAAAATGGAAAACTTCCAAAATCTTCATGAGGTTTTGGCGTGACTACCTACCTAAGATTGTAAAAATAAAGAAGTTTTTGCTGTTACTTGCAGAAATCCAGTGATTCAGAGTACAGGAGAAGTTTTCAAGTTGTGAAAATACAATAAATGAGCCATGGTTAAAATTGAAATAATCTTGAGGTTATATAACTATTCTGAATATTGCTTATTCTTTTAATCATGTGGTGTATATTTTATTGGGTAGATTTATCAATAATAACCAGTATAGATTCAAATAATTTATTTTTGTAATGATTGGAATATCTTAGATCAGAATTGTTTCAAGGATCATTCCTGAATATTGTTCTTCAACTTTTTGTTTGGGTAGGACCATGGATTGGTTATTACAAAAATATATGAGGAACACTCCTGGTTTCTGCTGATATGTTATCTTTTCTCTCACATACCTATAGTGATTTCTCCTTAGTGAATAATTTGAAATAGACTTCATTTCCAGTTTGAACTATATTTTCACCACACAGATATGTTTCAGAAAGTGGTAGCAACATAAAAATAAGTAGAATAAAAGTATATTTTGGACCTATATGACAAATACTGGTACTTCTATAACTAATTTTGATTTCTTGGTGGTGTTTTTGCTAAAAGTTCCGTTTCTATTTGAACTTATGATTGTGTTGGTTTTTTCACCACAGTTAACTATGTTGGTGTACCAATACTGATCGGGAATACATCTATTCTGAGGTTACCTGAAAAAGTGGAAGGAAAGTAGGTATATTAGAAAAACAGACATGATAAAGATACTCATCATTTCTAACTTCAGGTGATGTTTGAACAGTATCTTCTTTCAGGTGGTACTTTTTCATCATATCATTTTATGGATGAGATTGGGATACCTGAAGGTCTATTGCACTCATTCTTCATTCCACCAAAGTTCTCACTTCATAACTTTAATCGAAATAGATATCTTATTACCTCAGACTAAAATTATTGAAATATTTTCCAACAGGTACATATTGAAGTTAGGGTTGGACAACAAAATGTATGACAAAAATAACACAAATAAAATCCACTAGAAGTTGATCAAACAACATAAAATATATAGATTAATCTCTTGTAAATTCAATATAACTAAATCGTATTTAATCGTTATTTAATAAATCGGTTGACACATAGTTGACAGACAACAATAACAACAGATCGTAGTTAAAGTCCAAGGTCAATTCCACAAAATTTCCCGCGGTTGTCACTGACGCTTCTTGGTTAACCTATATTCTTTGACTAAACCTTCAAATTTTCAAAAGTTTGTAACTTCCTTATTAATAAAAATACGAGGGGTAAACAGCTGTGGATTTACGGTGTGCACTCATATGGATTTCCATGGATTTCCGTGGATTTATTTCCCAAAAATGGATTTCCGGTGTACAAATTTTGGTCAGCTGTTTACCCCTCGCGAAAATATTAAAATTGTGCAAACACAAAAAAATTTGTCTCGCTCCTTGTGTTCACATTTGCCCTAAACATAAAACAGTTTGACTAAGCTGAACTCAATTGTCACACTTACTTCAAATAAACGGGAAAGTGTGACCATGACCATGTTTTTTTTTAAATATGGATAACTTCTCTATGAGATGTTATTAAAATACCTATACATTTAGAAGTATGTAGTCGAGTTCCTAAAGACCATGGGTAACAAATAGCAGGTCTTTAGCAATCTCCAAAATATTTTATAATGTATCATAAAAATCAACTCGTTGAAAACTAGGTCACACTTCAACGGGTTCACCTTAGTGAATATACTATAAGTTGTTAATTCTGAATGATCTAAACAATATAGGTTTCACAGTCAGTCACATGGAAGGCGGTCGAAATTATTGTACCCATGAATGCGAATGTACAGACCAAATACGAACTGTAAATCATACTTATTACTGACAACTAACTGCTGTTCATATTAATTAACAGAAGTATAGTGTATGTGATAATATCTTCATTATATGTCTCAGGTCTGCGGTAACTACCGGAAATTACTGTTTTCATCCTATGTAGATACACACCCCTCCTCCATTGAAATATCACTCCTGATCAGAATACCAACTGCTCCCGCATCTAGCTACAGTGTGGAACTGCAAAATGAAAGGAATTCAGTCTCAATTATTTTATCAATATCTCTGCCAAATTCAACCACTTTCTAATGGCAATTGAAACCGCTGAATTTTCAGATGAGAAGAATAGAAATAATGATGATGATGATGATAGCCTTTATTCCAGAATATACAGAGATATTGATATCTATAAAGGGCGGAGTTCAGAGTATACGTTCTCCGAGCGTTGCAAATAGGAGGAAGCGTTTTCTGTTCTTCCACTCAACCTCGTATCTTATTTAAATGAAAAAATAGAAATTTCTATTTTCAATCACTCAAACAAGAAGAAATTGTTGTGTACCCTCTAGAAAAAATAAAGAGTACTTATTCATACATATGATCATTGTCGAATAATTCTGAAAATTTGGTTTCTTGGGTAATCAGTTTATTTCTATCGATCTAAAATATTTTCAGCGTTGCGGCGTTGCCGCTTCTATCGAAAAGTAGCAACAACTTTGTTATTTCAAATGGAACACCCTGTGTTTTGATACAGATCCGAGATATTCCATGGTTTTTCGTAGAAACTCTGTGTCGTATGAGCTGCCCCATCCTGTATATAGAGTGGATCAAATAACGGATCGTGCTTCTTCAGGTACCACCTCATGTTTTCGTATTACCCAGTTAAAACAGTGGTAGGATCCTGACATCGAAATATGACCTGCAGAACTTCTCTCTATCAGATTTCCTTCTTTTCATCGAACGGCGGAGTTGTGAAACTCATTATCATATTGTGGTTCTTCCTGATACCAATAAAATTCCGATGCCTATTTTCTCTCCTAAATCTATTTTTTGGCTTCCACGTGCAATCAAGTTATGAAAAAAATAAATGTCGATAGTTGAAATGTCACGTTCGTCTGTATATGAATTACCAATTACCAAAATGTGATCAATATCAGTTAACAGGAATGTAATGTTCCAAAATAATTAGAAAAACACTTTTCAATCACTCTGTAACTTCGTTACTGACACTTACTAACTACACCTAGTACATACCATTTCAATATGATTCACCTTGTAGGAGAAGAAATTGAATATATTGGAAAATAATTGAATATTTTGGAAAAAAATCCAATATATTGAAAAAAAGTTGAATATGTTGGAAATAAATCCAATATATTGAAAAAAAATTGAAAATGTTGAAAAAATATTCAATATATTGAAAAAAGTTGAATATTTTGGAAAAAAATCCAATATATTGAAAAAAAGTTGAATATTTTGGAAAAAAGTCCAATATATTGGAAAAAAGTTGAATATTTTGAAAAAATATCCAATATATTGAAAAAAAGTTGAATATTTTGGAAAAAAATCCAATATATTGGAAAAAAGTTGAACATTTTGGAAAAAAATCCAACTATTCAACTTTTTTCAATATATTGGATTTTTTTCCAATATATTCAATAATTTTCCAATATATTCAACTTTTTTCCAATATATTGGATTTTTTTCCAAAATATTCAACTTTTTTTCAATATATTGGATTTTTTTCCAAAATATTCAACTTTTTTCAATATATTGGATTTTTTTCCAAAATATCCAACTTTTGTTCAATATATTGTATTTATTTCCAACATATTCAACTTTTTTTCAATATATTGGTTTTTTTTCAAAATATTCAATAATTTTTCAATACATTGAAAAAAAATAATGTTATTATTTTTGTTTGACCCCTAGGCGCTTTCGTAGATTTGGCATTGGGAAACCCGTTCGCCAAAGAAATTGTTGAGCTAAGTCGTATCAGAATATTTTTGAAATTTCTTCAAGTCCATAATTGGTATCATTAATTTTTTGTCATCGGGAATTACGCACTTTGAGCACTTCCTGTCTTCCTTCCATATTCAACCAACTAATTCCTTTAGGTGTATGAGAGATATATTTAGGTTCCTACTCGATAAAACACAACGACTAGCATGCATAAGGACAATGAGGACATAGCCCACCAGAGCCCTTGAGATTCTGATTGGGCTATCGCCATTACACCTTTTTATTGAACATGAAGCCATAAGAACAGGCCTCACGGCTTAGGCCAATGCGCAAACGAGAATGACTAGCACATGGAATCGAGTCGTAGAAGACTGAGACGGAACGACTTTCTACTGATTCTGAATTTCAAAAGAGCTCCCGAAATCATGATCCCCTCAAGAGAAGATTCAGGAGAGCAAAGGTGAACGCCTGTTACCGAATAATGAGACCGTCTGGTACACTGACAGATACAAAGTCGGAGCAAACGGGAGCAGGAGTTTATTGTGTGAGCAGCAGAGGAAACTACTCGTTCCCTCTCGGCACTTTTGCTTCGTTGTTTCAGGCTGAAGTTTTTTGCGATTTCAGCCTGCACACCAGAGAACTTGAAAAAGGCCTACTAAGGTGGCCACGTCGTAATATGCTCGGACAGTAGGGCGGCACTATTGGTCATAGGGTCCAAAAGAATCTTCTCGAAACTGGTTTACGAGTGCCGCGAAGCTCTAGAGAAACTAGGGACAAAAAACCGCGTCAGCTTCGCGTGGGTCCCAGGTCATTCGGGAGTGTCCAAGAACGAATAAGCTGACAAATTGGCCAAAGTAGGGTCGACATCAACCCCAATTGGACTTGAACCTATCCTAGGAATTTCATATAGGATGACGATAACATATAGGTATGATAGACCGTCTCAACAGACAGTCTTTCCACGCCTGGGTAAAAACACCTGGCATGAGGCAGGCGAAGACCCATGTGGAAGGACCTTCACCTAAACCCACCATAGAGACCTCCTTTGTCTGAAAAGGAGGGATCTGAAAGTGATTGTTGGACTCATGACCGGAAACAATCAACAAAACAGACAATCAACAAACAGAAACTGAATAGTAAAAGATCCTGACTGCAGATTCTGTCTGGAAGATGAGGAAACCTCGACACATATCCTTACGGAAGAGAGTCACACTTTGGAAGCTGCATACTGAACCCAGAAGATATCAAAGGTATCCACCCACGAAAAATTATGGCATTCTATAAAGCTATCATGTATGATTATGATGATGATGCTGATGGCATCACTCAGAGTATAAAGAATGCATCAACCCAGAAAAGTTGAGGAAAAACGATCTAATTTTCAAGATAAACATGACAAAGTGGATACGCGATTAAATGCGTTCTGGTCCATTTTATGATGTACTTCAGTTTAGCTACTGACAGCAAGATGGCAATTCCACTAAAATCATACAGTCATTGTAAATCATACCAGGCGTTGCCAGATCTTCAACTCCATGATATTTTCTTATGTTCATTTTCGGGTCATGTGTGTACGATTCAATTTCGTCTTATTATATCTGAATGTCGTCAACACATTACAATAGAATCTAACGAATATTATACAGGGTCACTCACGGTCGATGGTACCTTAGACGTTTACGGAGAACGGGACGTAGGATTATTCTGAAAATTTGGTTCAGTTTTGTTCTATCGATCTAAAATACTTTCAGCGTTGCGGCGTTGTCGCTTCTATCAAAAAGTAACAACAACTTTGTTATCCTGTATTTTATTTCATTTTTAGATTCTTCCTGAAGAGCTGATTTCGTCGATCTATCATACTTGGGGTATAGAGAGAAATATTACACAGATATTGGGTGTGAAAAATCGAGATTTTTCAAGATTAGGAATTTTTTGTGTCAAAACTTATCATTTCTGCTCGAAACGGCTTACATGTCCCTAGCTCAACTTTTCATTTACTATCGATTGATATTTAATTGAAACAAATACGGGTGGTTCAAAATTTTGAGTTTTGCATCACCCTCTATTTGTTTCTATTGAATGTCATTAGATAGTAAATGAAAAGTTAAGATAGGGACATGTAAGCCGTTTTGAGCAGAAATGATTAGTTTTGACACAAAAAATTCCTAAACTTGAAAAATCTCGATTTTTCACACCCAATATCTCTGTAATCTTTCGCGCTATACCCCAAGTATAATGTAACGACGCAATCAGCTCTTCAGGAAGAATCTAAAAATGAAATAAAATACATGGTGTTCTTTTTGAAATAACAAAGTTGTTGCTACTTTTTGATAGATGCGGCAACGCCGCAATGCTGAAAGTATTTTAGATCGATAGAACAAAACTGGTTACCCAATAAACCAAATTTTCGCATGTAATACAACAAGTGTATTGATGATTATCGAAACACAAATTCCTTCGATTTTGAGAAACAAAACATGTTGCTTGGAAACTACACGAGCGCACAGCGCGAGTGTGGTTTCCCAAAGCAACATGATTTTCGAAAAAGAGAAGGAATTTTCGATAATCATCAATAACACAAGTTGTATTTGTTCAGATTATTTCATGAATAAAATCGAAGCCTTTTTGATGATTTCCTATTTTAGTTCCAGTTTATGGAATTAGATATTTTGATTATGCATTGTAGTTCGGCACAAAAAGATTCGTTATGCAACCAACAACACATGTATGCCATTGTAGGATGTAGGCAAGATTACCTATGCACTAGGTACTACTGAGCTAAATTCATTTTGATTGTTGTCACAATTTGTGTGGTTAGGTTACATTAGATTGATTCTACTGAAATTGTTTAGAATTTGTGGAAAATGAAGTGGATACATATTATTAGTGTGTGTTTATCGTGGTTCAGACGACAATTTGGTGTAGTGGCATTCATTTCTTTACCAGGAAATCGGAAAATAATATGACAGATTGCAACTGGTAAGTCGTTGTGTTTAATTAAACTAACATACTGCCTACGAATCAGAAAGCGAAATACAGAAACGAAAACACAGCATGTAGGTATCCAATAGCCAATCAGGAGCCGAAATACAAAATCGAAAACATGGTGTTGTTGCTTATCAACACAATCATTTCAACCAATCAAAAACGTGTATTTTAGCATGAATGAAATAATCAGAATAATCCTACGTCCCGTTCTCCGTAAACGTCTAAGGTACCATCGACCGTGACTGACCCTGTATAGGTACCTATATGATGAAAATGCGAAATCGCGGACAGGTTTTGTGATTTTTTATAAGATTTTGTTTCGAAATTTGGATATAGGTTTTTTTGGAACGGACGTTATGATTTTCTTTGTCAAAAATCAATATGACGGAAAAGTTCTCGGATTCAAATCTGGGGGTTTTGTGATATGCAAATCATGTTTTTAGTCGAGCTCTGTTATTCTCGCAAGTGAATTTCGACCTACTTCTAGTTGTCCGATTGACTTGAAATTTGGTAGGTGATAATAATTCTGGTGACAATAATGTCTAGAACATGTGTTACAGAAAAAAATGGCGGCTCGAAGATATCGACGAGTTTTGTGATTATGGTCCAATTGGATAGAAAATTGGTATGTGGGGGTGTTTTGGTAGAAGAATATGAATTGTTTGTCAAAATTCGTAAATTCAAGATGGCGGCTCCAATATAGCGATAAATTTTGCGATTATGTTCCGATTGGATTGAGGATGGGTAAAGTAGTCGGAGATTATGACTTATTCACCATAATTTATAAATTCAAGATGGCGGCTGTAATCACAAATCCCGACCACCATCTTGAATTTACAAATTTCAACGAATAATTTATAATCTCTGACCCCGAAAACCACTACATACAAATTTTATATCAAATCTGAACATATGTACAAAACTCGTCCGCCATCTTGAAGCCGCCATCTCGAATTCATAAATTTGGATAAAAAATTATAATCTCTGACCCCAATAGAACCGAAAAATACCAATTTTGAATCGAATTGGACCATAATCACCATTTTCGACCGCCATCTTGAATTCACAAATTTTGACAAATCATTCATATAATCTCTGACCCCTAAAATCCTTATACACCAATTTCAAATCGAATCGGACCTTACCTATCATCAAAACTCGACCACCATCTTGAAATTTTGATTTACAATGAGAAAATTAAAATCTCTGACCCCGAAAATCCACAAATACCAATTTCGATTCGAATCGGACCATATTCACAAAAATCCGCCATCTTGAAATTCTGAATTTTGACTCCTAAAAAAAGATTTCGAATCTTATCAAATAAAAATCACAAAACTCATTCTCCATTATGAAGCTACCATTTGGTTATTTCTTTAAAAAAAATTGTGATGCATTCTTACTGGAATTATGAATACCTACAAAATTTCAGCTCGATTGAATGGCGCAAGTGCTTGAAAAATTTATTACAGATTTCAAACTAGTTTAAATCAATAAAATTATTATAATTTTTCCACATTTCCAAGAGAATACTCGAACTCAACAACTAAATTACAACAAACGACAACGTCGTATTCTCAATTAGACGGGGTCTGTTGGGTTGGTTGCATACAAGGTGGATATAGGATGGTGAAACAGCTTCCTATACTAACAACTAACAAGCACTAGAATGAACTGTAGACTCTTGCCTACTTGATTTCATACCGTAGTAATATTTCCTGAAGTCATTAGAGATGGCGCCATACTTCTTTATTTCGGTAAAACAAAAACTGTGGTTTTGTCAGTGTCATCTGTTCCAGGAGAAAACCATATATCTAATAATAACTATATAGGTAACATGGATACCAGAGCTGAAGCCGAAAAATAAAACAAATGACAGTCTGCGGGACAAATCGCGAATATGCGCATGCGCAAGTTTGAATTAAGAATCGACATTCGTTTTCATCATGGAGGAGAGTAGCTTTCTAGTGAGCGACAAACGTATGATAATTATTAAAAATCAATCAAATGTGTCACGTAACCTTCAATTCGATGTTTTTATTTCATCATGACATATATTTTTCAAATATTCATTCATTGATGGATTGTTTGACGATATTGAATGATAGTTGATGATAAATGCCGAAATGGATGTGATCTACAAAGCGATACCTGCGATTTGCATAGAAACCTGTGACGATAAAGTCATCGGAACAAGATTCGTGGGCTAATTTTTGATCAAACACTGTTATCACTCACTAATCACTTCTGTAAACATTCAGTAAGTACATTTATAACTATATTGACGCCCTTTAACATAATTTGGGTTAACAAATATACCTTACCTATGAAATTCTAAAAACGTCAGTGGATTTCAACTCGTCAAAACCCGCGCATGCGGACATTTCATCATTAGCAAGCCAGACAGTCTTTTGTTTTTCCAAAACTGGCTTCACTTTCGCGTAAAGAGAAGAATAGGTGTTATCCATATAGTTGTTATTATATATATGGAGAAAACATACCGATAAGAGTAAACAGTAAACATATTGATAATTATTACAGATCCACTGAGAATATACTGGAATGAAGTCATGTTAGATCCAAATGTTGAAACTAAAACAGACAAATTAATATGTATTATACAGGAAGCAATAAAAATGAGTACCGTACACGTGAAAATCAATCATAAACAAAAAAAAACGGAAATTATGGATCACACCCTCACTGATCAAATGTATCAATAAAAAAAACAATATATATATTGAATTGAAAAATAAACCAAATGATGAAATGAAAAAAAAAAAGAATATACAGATTGTAAAAGGGAAATTGCGAGACAAATAAAAAACGCGAAAAAGGATTATTATAGTAAAAAGGTGGCAAAAGAAAAAAACTCGACAAAAAAGCTTTGGAAATTGGTAAATGAAATTCTATCTAACATTGGAAAAGATAAAATACAAAATATCATAGACGGTAATAAAATTATAAGAAGGAAAGGAAATAGCAAATATATTCAATAAATATTTCATAAACGTTGGAAAAAAACTAGCGGAAAAAATCGATCAACCTCAAAATTATAAAGAGAAAAAAACTGTATGCAACTACTCATTGTTTTTATATCCAACAACGGAAATGGAAGTCAAACATATCATAAAACATGATCTTAAAGCAAAAAAAGCCCCCGGACATGATGGAATAAGTTCTGAAATACTGAAAACCATGGTGGATATCATAAGCCTACCCCTTAGTGTAATAATCAATAATGTATTAGAATCAGGACACTTTCCAAAAGCCTTCAAAAAACAATAGTAACACCAATTTTTAAAGCAGGAGACAAACAGGATGTATCAAATTACAGACCAATCTCACTGATATCAAGTCTGGCCAAAGTACTTGAAAAAGTTATTAAAATCCGTGTGAATAAATTCCTCGAAAAACATAACCTGCTTTCCAAATCACAATTCGGTTTTAGGGAAAAAAAATCAACCAACGACGCAATACTGCTATTAGCAAATACGATCTATGAATGCATAGATAAAGGCGAACCAGTTATCGGAGTCTTTATTGACCTAGCAAAGGCCTTCGACACCGTCGATCATTCCATACTTTTAGGAACACTAGAAGACATGGGAGTGCGGGGTACAGTACACCGTCTATTCGAGAGTTACCTAAAGAACCGCAATCAACAGACTAGAATAAATGATGAAATGAGTGAGACAGAAAAAATAATATGTGGCGTGCCGCTAGGTACGGTGCTAGGGCCTCTGCTATTCACCGTCTATATGAATAATATGTTTTTATTAGAAAAAGACAGTCAAATCATCAGTTTTGCTGATGACACTGTAATAATATATAAGGATACAAACTGGTATAATTTAAAACTGAAAATTGAAAGTGATTTTGCCAATATAAAAACTTGGCTAGATATAATAGATTGTTATCGATAAATTTCAAAAAAACAATATATTTACCATTCAGTAGCCTGGAGACATCTCTTCCAAATTTTGTAATCAACATAAAAGATTCCTTTGAAATAAAACCAGCGAAAAAAATAAAATACCTTGGAATTATGTTGGATAGTTGTTTTAGATGGAATGTTCATATAGATTACTTGATACGAAAACTAAGATGCATATTGTATAGATATAAAAAAATAGTGGAATACCTACACTTGAAAGAGAAAATCATCGTATACCGGAGTCTAGTGGAATCTCATCTGAACTATGGAATAATTGGATGGGGAGGTGTATCCAAAACGCATTGCAATGCATTGCAGGTGACGCAGAATAAATTTTTGAGAATAATGCTCAATAAACATAACAGATATCCTACTGATCATCTTTATTCCGAAACGAATATATTTGATGTTCGTCAATTATTCTATTTACGAGTAAACATAAAACAATATTCAAATACAGATGAACTGAAAAGTCACACACATCACTATCAAACACGAAACAAAAAAAAGTTTACAATCCTAAAAACAATAGTTCCCTAAATTACTCATTTTGCTTCTCGTTTTCATACCTTCAATCTTGTACGTTTACCTTTATATCACTACAATTAAATTATATTTCAGCAATTTTAAACTCAATGTTTTCACACTCTTTTATTCTATTATATTGTATACACAAATGTTATATTTTAAAATGTTGTGTTGTACATAAATTTCATATTTTTATATTATATATAGTTGTTGTTTATCACGCACAAGCTGTGACTCCACAGCTTCAGTGATTATCTTTGTTTGTTCATGAAGTGATTGCTACATATTCTACATTTTTTTTGTAAATCATTGGTGAATAAACATTTTTATTATACTGTTTCAATGTCGTTTCAACTCACACCTGTCAGATTGGAACCACAGAAAGACATAAGCTACAGAAATCTTTCTTGCAATTCAATCTTATCGCCATCTTCATTCAAGTCGTGGAAATATTACTGCTTCTCAAACGGTCAACAATTTTTTTCGCAGAAACAATTGAAGAGCTGTTTCACCATCCTATATCCACCTTGGTTGCATACAACATCATTTCCATAGCGCACTGGAACAACGCCATCTTGCTTTTTGGGTTTCCAAGGATGTTGGAACTCCCACCTTAAAAGGCATTAGATCCGGGATTCAGGTTACTTGTTTTGTAGGTCCGGGGGGGGGTTGAAAGTACTAGGCCGTTGATTGGTCGTTTTCATTTTTACCCCTCTTGACCTAAAAATTACTACAGGATGCCGGATCTATGTTGAAAGGCCTACGTGCAGGGGTTTTCAACCCACCCACAGGAAAACTAAAGTGAAGTAAAGTAAGATATGTTTAGTTATTCGGATGTCATGAATTAGCCGCTGGCAGGCATTTTGTAGAAGCTGTATTCTGTAGGTATATCCTAAACAGGTTCCATGCACAACTTCACCGTGGTTGAATATTGTTCATCATTTCCAAGCAGTATAATACTCGCTGTATACAGTTTGAAATATGACTCACGAATCTGAGGCTACTATCGAAAGTCACCACCAAGTTTTTAGTGTTATTTTTTATTGGTAAAGGATCCCCTTTCAGCTGAATATCAATCTTATATGTGGCATAATTCAGGTTACTTTTAAATCTGAAGACCATAGCTGAGCATTTCTTTGGGTTTAGGAGTGAAAATTGAGAGATACATTTCATTTCTTCCAACTCGTTGTCTATCAGATCTCAACTTTGGTCCAAATCAGATTTACAAAAAGACATTTGCGTATCGTCCGCATAATACTTAACCTTGCATATAAGAAAGATCTTGCTGGAATTTGATGTGTAAATTGCATAGCACAGAGGGCTGAGAATAGATCCCTGAGGATTCCATGTAGTGACAATTAGAAAAATCGATTTTTTCCCACTGATTTCAACGCATTGGCTTTGATCATTCAGAAAGTTTTCGAAAGATAAATCAACAGATGCCTGAAGTTTTGAGCATGTTCAGTAATTTTTCCGAAACATTCGACATGCATGGTAAAACGAAAATGGGTCTCAAGTCTTTAAACTCAGTTTTTGAAAGTGGAACTACTGGAATATACAAACTTGAAGCAAAGAAATAGTCAATTGGTATTATTTCTTTTTTTATTCGAAATAGTTTTCGAATGGAACTGAAAGTGTTATTGTGTCCAACACACCAAACTGAAGGACTGGCTGATCTTACGTATGTGGTACTTATACCAGTAAGGCAAAATGCGGAGGATGAGCAAACACATTTTTTTTTTCTCGGATGCTGGTCCTATCGTCAGCTACACCTCAGCGTCTTGCGCTGTTGGTGTCTTCCGATGCAGCTTCATAGCCCCTACTCCATTGCTCTAGTGCCCTGAACCAGTCTGTACAGGTTCTTCACCGGATGGCTGCTTTATTCTTCGAGAATTAGCATAGGCTTTACTCGAATATTGCTTGCCCTTTACGATATAATGCCTTGCATTCTGACAGTATATTTTTCTGGGCGTTTGTCTCTCTTCACCTCATTATCTGCAGGAAATATCTCCATTGTATAGCCATGCATGTGTGCTTGAGTATTTCTTCAGTAAACTGTCAGTTACAGATGAACTAACCTCTTAATTTCCATGATATTATTTCTGAGTGAATACTAGTTGAAAAGTCTGGTAAGATTTGGTATTTTTGGTATTTTTCAATAGGTTTTCTTTTTTGGTTAGTATTTTTTTTTCAAACTATCTTGTAATCTCTGTTTCATTATCATACCTACGTACCAATTCTTTATATATATTCAGTCATTATATTCCTATGGTCACTTATATTGCCGGTAATTTTACTGGAATGCTATAAAGGGGTGTGCAGTTTTTTTATTTCACTTTCAAACGAAGACTCTTCATGAAACGGAGGTCTTAAATAATGATGTTCCTATTTTAATACAGCGAAGAATTTACAAGGAGGAACAAGAACTAACTGAAACATATGAAGGGTAATAACTCTTCTTGATACCACTAAGATAAAGTCTAGTGAGTGTCACCATTCCTATTTATGAATGCTGCAACGCTACTCAAATTTCAAGTTTTTCTTCTGGATTTCCCTGTCTGATAGATATTAGATTCCATTCTATATAAAAAATGAAGACTCATTTGGTACATACAAGCTACTCATACAAGTCTCAATGCGACTTCGAGGGTTGCACACTTTTCAATCTGAGGCATGATCGATCTAACCACACTTTTCACATACCATTCTTCTTTCTTCCACTGGTGTGAAGATGTAGAACCCTTGCACACTCTCTCTCTAGTTGGGCCTTCGTGTACCCACATCACTTGTGATTCATTAGGCATGTCAATTCCAATAGCGAAATTTAAGATTTTTTCCATTCGGGTCACCTTCAAATTCTTTGGGCACATCACGATGTTCCCAATGGCAGTTTTTTCAGGTTTCACCTCTGTGGGGCACTCATTAAGGATTTACGATGAAGTTTGATCATCCTCCAAGATCATCTGCAGTGGTTGCATCCCGTTAGGAGGCGAACCACCATCTTACCACCATACGTCTGATGAGTGATAAGATGTTCTTTCTTTTCGAAGGTCCTTTTATGTGTAGCTTCGATTGTCTCATTTCAGGTGTGTCTTGCCCTAATTTGAGGAACTGCTTCTGTAGCAATATATCCTTTCATGGACGACACATCCATATTGCTGGGGTTACACAGAATTGATTCTAGTCTACTCAGAGTTATCTCAGGAAGTAGTCCATGGCACTCAGAGTTGTTTTTAAATCTCCCCATATCCTTATTGAAAGCGATCAAGAGAATTTGTTGGCTTTTTTAGCGATCCTTGTCTCCCCATCCACCATTTGAAAATGTTGTCTAGAGAAAATGGCGGACCTCGATTCGGTAATATGTTGGAACTTCATGCTGTCAGAACTGAAGTTGAATGGAATTCGTGAGTTTGCAGTAGGATAAAAGTTCTCCAAAGTTGGTAAAACATATTATTTCGGGACGAAGCTGAATAATCCGAATGGTAATTAAATTTCCATTTCAAATTGTCATGAATGAAGGAGGGATGAATTTCATGGTTTAGAATCTTCCCTGCCAAACATTCTGTGATTTCTCCATCCAATAAGGATTTCCACCAGCCTATTAGCGACTGTTTTGACGATCATCAAAAGCGGAAGTGAACTCATCTGGAAACATAATACTTACTTTCTGCTTGGATAACCTTCGCATAATTATCTAACAAAAATACGTTCTCCTATCGAAATAGTATTCACTTAACTCGTGAATATTTAGTGAATACACAAAACGCTCACAACTATTTTTCAACATATTTTTCGATAGGAAGTCTGAACATCTTACAAAATGATTCGAAGTTGAGGTTGATTCTTCAGGATTTTTCATGAATATGCACGATAACCTAGGTCTTTAAAATAAGAATTCTTCCAATCGTTTTTAAAATAATATCATCAGAATTGACACCAGTTCTTTGCAGGTTATCCACCTTTTCATGAAAACTCAGTGTGATTTCCAAAACTTGAAGACAGCTGGAGTTCAACCAATGCCTAAAGAAGGCTTTTTTATGCTCTGGTTCTCCTGTAATTTTCAGAGAACATCGTGAGAACCAAGGGAAAGAAGGTAGGACTTGGTGTTCTTCTTAAATTTCTGGAGACCTCCCTAATGAGTTCCAAAGTCTCGATGTTCGTTGGATGAACGAGTCTTTGGAAAGGGACGTTCTGCTGGTCTCTAAAGTGACCACGAAGGGGTGTGAAGACTGAACTCGACGGGCTGATCTCGAATAGACTGCTAATGGAGGAACGATTGTTGATATTTCAGAAGAGCATCGCTCATGAAAATATCTATGAAATAGAGATAAATCGCCAACTTTTCTACAGTGCTCCAGAGAAGTGAGCGAGTTTGTGAGCGAAGCATCACCGACGAGACGAATTGCCCTTTTTTTGGACATAATCCAATAGTTTCAGGATATGTTCAGGTGCCGAACTTCAAATATGGGAACAGTATTCCAGGACAGGTCGGATCTGTGCCATATAGATCATAAGCATCTGACTGGGAGTGAAATATAAAACCACTCCTGGTAACTACAGACCCATTGGACTAGTATTGTTCTACTCTAAATTTATAAAGGAAGCAATCAACATAGAGATCTAGAATTGTGAACGACCGACAATATGAATTTCGTCCACAGATATGAACAAAGCTTGCCTACGTAGTACGTACCTATCTTTATAGCAGAGTTCCACTGAAAAACACAGAGGGAATCTCTGGGATAAAGAAATTGATATATCCAAGGAATTAGACCGAGTTTGCCGTGAATACCTTCTTTGGAAACTTGCGTTATATGGTTTTCCGTCACAACTGTATATCGTTTAATGAAAAGCATTATTTCGTTTGGGTCACTCAATGAAATCGTTGATAGATGATTAATTATCATCAACGATGGTGCTCCACAAGGATCTGTTGGCACCAATTATTTTTTCCTCTTGTACATTAACAATATGTAATAGGTGCGACCTCCTTTCATGTACACAGCTTTATGCGTATAATAATAATATAATAATAATAATAATAATAATTATTCACCTTTTAAAAAATACATACAATGATAGATAATAATAAATAATTGGGTGGTAAACAAATAGAACTTTTCCCACTAAAGAAAACTTGTTCGTGGGTAGGTTTTATCGTTATAACCTGTCACCAATAAGGCTTTTGAAATAGGCTTAATGTAAGTAAATAGGATATTGAAACGACGAAAAAGTTGAAGTAACTAAGTGGTATTTAAAATAAAATGTAGTGATGATTAGTATAATATAGAATGTTAGTAGTAAGTATAAGTGAAAATATAATAATTATAATTAGTACTAATCAGCAGAACAGGAAATCAGGAAATATGGGTTCTTAGTATCTATGAATTGAAACATGTCTGCTCTTTTAACACTTTTTATCCAGTGGGTAATTCTTGCTTTGAAGAGGTTCAATGAATTGATTTCCTTTATGTCTGGCGGTAGACTGTTGTATAGTTTCGGCCCCAAATATGTATAAAATCTCTGCCCTATCACCTTGTGTGTTTTTGGTACTATAACGTTGAGATTGTTTCGTGATCTGGTAGAGTAATTGTATGACAGTGGTGTCATATGGTGCTTGTCCCTGTACTGTTTCAATAAAATTATTTTTGAGTAAAGTTGGTAAACGTCTAGGAACTGAGATTCTTTGTAAAGCAAATCAGTAGAGTGAGTTCTTGGTTTGTTGTAAATTATTTTTATTATGTATCTCTGGATTTTTTCAAGATTAGCAAGATACTGATGAGTGTATGATAGTACACTTCAGACTGCCTTCACGTCTAGTCCCCATGTTATCTAAAGAAGCCAGATGTTCAAAACAAAAAAGATTCACCTGAAATTTCGAAGAAAGGATCTGATAATCCAGTAGAGTTCAATGCAACCAAAACTCAAGCTTGTATCTTCTTCAAGAATCTACATAACCTAACCTAACCCGAAAGTTTTATGATCAAAATATTTGATGATATGTTCATCATGTTAATATTGTTCATGTTCTCCAGAAGATGAAACTTCAATTCTGGCACTTTATCGCTCAGTTCTGCGGACGTAAAATATCACTTTACCGCCCTCGGACTACTTCACCGCCGCTGGGCGTAAAATGACACTTTACCGCCCGCCGGACAATAAATTATTGATTATTCGCATCCTCAGCTGCTTTACTGATTCCTGGTGAAGTACAATTCACACTTCCTTTGTCCCTGGAATGCATTTCGTAATGGCTATTGTTTGTATTGACAGCAAATATGGCTACTAGCCTATTTATTCACCCACCAGTCTGGAACATGAGCAAGTAGTAAACCCTTGATAACTCCCTTATTATAAGAGATAGATAAAATGTAAAAACACTCTTAACCAATGCTTTTTCGAGAGGAACATCATGGGCGTATCAAAAATTATTTTAAAGGGGTTTGAAAGGTATTTAAGAACCGTTTTATTCCAGTCATGCTTGAGAGGTGAAGTGGTATTTACAATAAAATATACTGGTCGTGCATAAAATGTTGTATTTATTTCATGCGTAACTTGCTTTTATGGACCTAGGCGTGTTAATAGCCCTCGCTATCATTCAGGCTATTACTTACACTGCGGTCCATAAAAACCCTTGATACATAAATAACTAATGATAATAATAATTTTCCTCATACACTATTATATACCTTCCCAACCTTTCCTACTTCTCTCATGACCTATAGTGGGATTTTTCCTTATTCTTAAAATCCAATTTTCTATTCCTCCTTTTCCTCTCCTAATATACTACTGGCTCGCAAGTATTGTTGTCAATCTATCAGAAACATACCATTCATCCGGAATAAAAAATACTATCGATGTGAATTTTCATTAGTCCATCATCGGAAGATATAATCGGCTCTGGTATTTTTTCAATAAGATCTGCAGAACGGAATCTTCGCAATTCACGGTTCAATTTTCCGTCATTTCCCATTTTCCTTACTTTCGTTTCCAGGCAAATATTGCACAATTTTAGGGGAGCGATAGCAGCGGCGTCTCTGAATCCAATTATCTCAACATTTTCAAGGAAGGTATATACCCTTCGAAATAGTGACTGTCGATAGAGACAGTCGATTAATAATTCACTGGTGTAAAAGGTCTGATTGTTCTGATTTTTTGGTATGTCATTTAGACCAATATAAATAGGTACCTATCAAAAAGTTTATTAACCATTTAAGATACTTGCGAACTCAGGATTTTCACAAAAATATATTTAAAAAACTGAAAAAACAGCTTCTACTTTTGTAACTGTAAAGTTAAATGATGTTAGATGAAATTACTCACAGTGAGTGGATCTTTATCAAATCTAATAAGATTAGAAATTGACCTTGATGAATACCTACCTTATAAGTGTTATTGAAAAAAAAAAAAAAAAAAAAAACCCACCCAGATCGAATTTTCATCCATCTCCCATCAATATTTATCACACTCAAAATTGTTGATGATGACCTATGATAATTAATTGCTGATTCGCTATTCCTAAGCAATAAATTGCTAAATTATTGTATTTTTCATTACATCGAAATATGGCGACTACAAAGTATTTGGCATCCTCCATATTTAGAAATATGACTTTTCGAGTTGTTGATTCTGGATTTCAAATACTTCAATTGTTTCATTCTCTCTCGAGAGGAATCAATCCTGAAGGCTTCATCTATGCTAGTTTGATATTTTTTTCAAATCTGTTCAGTCGTGCTTGTGTTGTGGTACTTTGAATCAAATTTATCACTATATATAACACTCTCCCACTACTGGTTTCCTTAATGGTCTCAATTTCCACATATATTTTTCACATATAATTCTGTCGAAGTACCTACCATGAAATGTTTCTTTTTTCTGGTATCTTGAATGAAACAATTGATAGATATCTAATTGTGGCCGCCAGAATAAACTATTCAAAACACATCATTTCAATTCCGTTTCAAATGGTATATTCTATTACTGAAGTGAGATTCCTGATGCAGTTGAAAAATATACCTAAATCTGGAAAGTATTCATTTACCGTAAGGTTTATTATAAGTGTATTGATTAAATGTACAAAGATGAATCTTCTCCTATCACCTTTGGATGTAGGAGAAACATCAACATACGATATAATCATAGATGAGGAAAAACTGCATGTCAAATGTTTGTAGAAAATATCTCCTCGACCTGACACGTTGAAAATTCAAATGACAAAACTGTTGTATTAACTATCCATCATTATTCGTTCAGAATTTGCGTTTTAAAGATCTTAAAAAGTGTTTTTCTATTTTGGTTGTATAATGAAGTCATTGTGCAACGCAAATGCGTGTCGAAATAGCCTCTATTTCGATACGCATTTTTTATTATTCGGAGATTGGTACAATCGAACTGTCAAATGAAAGTCAGAAGTTTACTTCTGAGTTATTTGGATTTGGTGATATTAACAGTGAAAAACTCAATGATTTAATTGGTAAATTTCAATTGAGAGTGTAATTTGATTTATATTGACCAATAAAAACAATAACGACATTGAATTTTTCACCGCTGGTATTGCAATAATCAAAATCGCTCAACTGTAAACTGGGCTTTACGCTTGTGCGTCAGATTTTGATTATTTCAATGTCATCATTGTTACCAATCGAAGATGTTTCTGTTATTTATCGATATCAAATTCATTTTTTTCTTCAAATCAATTCAAAATAGAAAAAATTGCACATGACACACGTTTTATAAGACACGTTGTCGCACTTGTTCACTTGGAGCACTCCTCGCTTCGCTCGTCGTACTCTAAACAACGCGTGCGACAAAATAGCGTCTTATATTACTTGTATCATAATATACTATTTTAACCGCCAACTTAGTTGCGAAGCAACTCTCGAAAGTCTAGGACTTGTATGAATAGTAGGAACTATCGCAGCAAATCTCTATCGTTTCATCTCAAGGTCACAGCATCGCCAACGCAAAATAGCCTAGGAATAAACTGAGCTTAAGGAAGACGGTGACCTTAGCTTTTTAAGTGTCATCCGAAGCACTACTCGGCTGGTTATCGTTGAGAGTCCGAAGGATTGAAATCTAGGTACCAAAAGTGGTCAAAAATAGTAGGGAAGTCCACCAACCCGTACTTCCTTATACACCAGGAACTCCCCAAAAAAGTACCCCACATATTCCTATTTGATGCCCCCAAAAAATATTCCACAATTATAATAAGAATCAAATCCAATCATGGTTGCTTTCCGGCCCATTTACATAAAATTGGGATTCAACTATGAAAACATTCCTGGAATTATAATTTTATGAACAAACTCCAACTATTGAAATTACAATTTCCCACCAGTATTCAAAACTTATTAGCAACGGAGGATAAAGTTATATATGACCTAATTGTAGAATTTGTTATAGCGAACAGAATAATTATATAAGTCCTACAGTTAAAAAAATTGAAAATAAGAAATTAACGTGATGTGTGTGGCTGAATGTTGAAATCCAAACCAAAAAAAACGAATGTTCTGTTGCTCACCTATCTCCTTTCTCTAAACGATACTATAAAAATAAAACATTTTCAATTCCTCCCTGGAATTCGAACCCGAACTCTCTGGGCCTTAAACAAGCGATTGAACGCACTCGACCACCAGTCCAGCACTGGTAAATGTGAACTAGACATATCATCACAAGAAATTGAAATTTTCATTCAACATTATTTGAACTCTCTGTTATTTCATGAGATGCATTCGAGTATACAGTGGTCCGCATCGAATGTTGAATCACCTGTTTCAGAGATATTGATTGAAGAATCCTTGAACTATAATATCGTTTCATTGGAAATGGACCTTGACGAATACTTACCTCATAATATTTTATTCAAACTCATCCAGATAGATTTTTCATCAATTTCCATTAGTACCTATTTTTCACATTAGAAATTCTTTATGATGATATGTATGATTACCAATTGCTGAATCGCTATTCCTTAGATATTAATTGCGTATTCTAATAATTATTGTCTTCTTTCAAGATATGGAAATATGGCGACTGCAAATTATTTTGCATCCACCATATTTCGAAATATGACCAAACAGGTTTAGAATATTGTTGTATTCTCTCTAGAGAATGTTTTTCGATGCCATCATTTCGAATCTATTTTTCATGATTACCTTCGTTTAACTTTCTTTCAGTATAAATTTGCTACTACTAGTTTGCTTCAGATGTACCGAAGTTCTCTCAAAGTACCCTCGAATTTTGTTTCATAGAATCTTGAATTGAACAATAATTATTGAAGTTATGATAGGAATATCCACTACTTTACTCATGAGAAACATATGATTTTAGTGGCTTTAGTGATTTTGTGGCTACATTAGTGACAAAAGTATTACTAAAATGTTGTGTGCTAAAATTGCCAATTTCAGCATAGGTTTGTGCCAAAAATATGCATTTCCTGAATGGTTCAAAAATATATAAGGTAATTCATCATTCGAATGATAAAAGTTGGCAACTTCCAATATAAACTTACGAAAGCGTAGAGCGGACATGCGATTTTTTTTCTCAAGTTCGAGTTATAACTGGAAATTAGTACTAATTTCGTGTTACAAGTCGAAATAAATGCTGATTTCGAGTTATAACTCCAGTTATAACTTGAAATCAAGGAAGATTTATGGGTATATTGCTGACTTCAATTCAAGTAACGATTGCATGTTGCATATATCTACAGGGTCTTCACGTATATTTTGAACCCCTCATTAACTTTTTATTGTTATTTTTTTTTTCAATAAATGGTCTTATGTAATTTTTCCTGTAGATTTCTTATATGTATGTAGATGAACAGAAAAACAGTTGAAGATCTAAAAAACAGTTATGGGCACCAAATATATTTTCAACATGTTAAAATGGAACATTCCATATATTTTGTTACTATTGAATGGAGTAACTTTTTCTGATTACAAATATGCAGGGTGGGGCAGCTCATACGACACAGAATTCCTATGGCAAACTATGGAATATCACGAATTTTCTACTGGTTGGCAAGATGTATAGTTTTTATATGCACGATTTCAAATGATATTGAACAATACAAAGAAAAATCAAGTTTATAGCATTTTCAGATTCTCATTAAATGGCTGATTTCACCGACCTATCATACTTGGAGTCTAGTAGGAATGATTAGAGAGATATAGGGTGTGAAAAATCGTGAATTTTCGAATTTCGAGGATTTTTTTGGGTTGACACGCATAACATGTCACCATTTCAACTTTTGATTATCTTTCTACTGACATTTACTTACATTACAAACAGGGTGATTCAGATTTCCGGTTTCGAATTCTGGACCTCCCTGTAGATATTTGTTTCAATCCAAAAAAATATCAATCGATAGATAATCAAAAGTTGAGATAGGGACATGTGTGCCGTTTCGACACAAAAAATCCTGAATTCGAGAATTCCGATTTTTAAGTGTGATTGATCGATGAAATAAGCCCTTCAATCAAAAAAAGTTGCTCCATTCAATAGTAAGAAAATATATGGGATGATCCATTTGAAATAAAAATATATTCGGTACCCACAACTGTTTTTCTGATCTTCAACTGTTTTTCCGTTTACATCATGCATATAAAAAATCTATACAAGAAGAATTACAAATAAGACCATTTATTTAAAAAAAAATAACAATAAAATGTTAATGAGGGGTTCAAAATATACGTGAAGACCCTGTATATGCAACACACAACTCAGAATTTCCGACTTTGAACTCGGAAATTCCGGGTTTAGAGTCGAAAAAAATATAAAATAATCTCGGTGGCCCTTATACGCTTTCGTAGTATTGCGAAATATTTGGGAAAAATACGTTATTGACCTGACCTTACACGTTGAATAACCAATTGACACAACTGCTCCAGTATACCTATCGGCACATCATACTCTACATTATCATCTTTATTGATATAGTTTCTTCAATTGATCAACTTTCTTCAAATTGATATTTCTCACAGGCAAGTAAATTAATCGTTCATAAATTGTGGAGTAAATGTGAAATTGAAATATCCCAAGCAGAATTTGAAAGTATATCCTTGAGCATTCGACTTGCATAGAATGCATCAAATTCACCAAATGTCAAATCACCTGTTTCAGAGATATTGATTTTTGAAGAATCCTTGAATTATGATATCGTTTCATCAGAAATGGACATTGCGGATACCTAATGATACTTTATTGAAACCCATCGATTTTTCATCCACCCCCATCAACACTCATCACATTTCAAATTTTCCATGACTTCTGATAACGTCGTTCTTCAATAAGTGTACTGAAATATGGCGACTATATAACGAGATGAGGGAGTGAATACGTATTAGTATTCCAGACAAATATTATCCTGAATTGTGGAGAAAATGAAGATCTGAAATCTCTCCACCACGATTTCGAAAGTATCTTGATAAAAATAGCATCGTTATATTGTGTGTCCGGAATTGCTAATGGATATTTTGCTATCTAGGAAACTATGAGATACGAAAACCGTAAAACAAAAATGTGAAGTGGGACAAAACTAACAAGTAATTGTTTAAATATAAAATTAGTCGATTAATTCATCATCATAACATTGAGACGATAAGTCAGTCTATGATTCATACTTGGTCGATAAATTCCTGAAAAGTATAACAGTTCATCTGAAGCAATAGCTTCTTCAGCCTACATTTAAACACTTTAGAGCTAGGAGAATCCTTGATATCTCCAGGAAGGATATTGTAGAATTTACAGCCATTAAAATCTACACTTTTTTCATACAATGCTGTTCTATGAGCATTTGACATCAGAAAGTCCTTGTACCGAGTATTGTGGTCATGTTGGTGTGGTTGAAATATGGATTTAAGTACGTCTAAATACATATGTACAAGATTCTAATTTATATGTGCTGGCAACTGTTAGAATATTCAGTTCTTTGAATGCATTTCTAATCTGTATCCTAGTTTTGCAATTATTCTGATCGCGTATTTTTGAATCAGGAATACCCTTTGCACAACTGCACCAGTGCCCCAGTTCAGAATCCCATAACGAATATGGGAATGAAAATTGGCGTAATACAAGTTTTTTAATACATTATATAGAACTGCAGTGATTAGACATGAACCTAATGGAGAAGCAATATTTCTTAAATTTAACACAAAGTGCATCGATATGAGGATGCCATGATAGTTTTAGGTCCAGAACAATTCCCAGCATACTGTTTCAACTGGACTTATTATTTCGTCATTTGAATATATATCCAGGTTGTTTAGGGTGCGATTAGAGAATAATATAATATTAGTTTTCCTCTTGTTGAGTTTTAAGTTATTTTTTTTTACCAAAGATTTATTTTACTATACAGTGTGTCCAAGATAAGAATGAACAGCATGGGGATATCGGAAACGGTAAGTGA
This sequence comes from Chrysomela aeneicollis, assembly GCA_029955515.1. Taxonomy (NCBI): domain Eukaryota; kingdom Metazoa; phylum Arthropoda; class Insecta; order Coleoptera; family Chrysomelidae; genus Chrysomela; species Chrysomela aeneicollis. The sequence goes on along the minus strand of JARUHQ010000016.1, from coordinate 7,270,917 downwards.
TACGGGGTCGATTAAATTAGAAAAAAGTAGCGCATTTATGTGACTAAAAATATGACACTTAGGAAGTTTCAATATTCCGAGTAGTTTCGGAGATATCCGGGAAAAACCGAAATTTGAGAATTTCGTTTTTATTTTCTCCTAGCTTTATTTTCGAAGGAAATGTAAAACAAATAGCACTTCGCCATGGGCACTTTTCAATTTACAGCAATTTATCACACAATATGATTTAGGAACCATTTCTCGCGCAAAAGGTAATTTAGTGATTACATAATCTGTTTTTCTTCAATTTTAGATAGTAGGCGCTGGAAAAAATGACCACATTATGTTCTGTTGTCATAATAATACTGTAGTTTGGTAGAATTTTTTACATATTTCCGTTCCTACTCTCACATCTCGTTACCTACCTAATTTGTGTTAAAAATGGAAAACGGCAGCTTTTCGAATACTGAAAAATTTGATATGTTGTCATGTTACATTTGGTGCCAAAGAAATTGTGTTGATGCTGAACGTGCGTACTCTAATAAGTATCCAGAGAGGCGACAATCTGGTAAATCAATATTTAGACGCCTACTATCTAAAATTGAAAAAAAAATGTAATCACTAAATTACATTTTGCGCGAGAAATGGTTTCGAAATCATATTGTGTGATACATTGCTGTATTAACAATGGAAAATGGAGTCGTATACCTTAGTTTCGGCCCATATAAAAATACAAATTTGATGATGTTTTCTAAAAGACGAAACGTCGCAGAAAAATTCTGCTTATGTTATCGTGTAGTCCTTAAAAAGTGGCCATGGCGAAGTTTTATTCGTTTTACATCTCCCTTGAAAATAAAGCTATAGGAGAAAATAGTTTTTCTCGGATATCTCCGAAACTACTTGGAATATTAAAACATTCTGAATGTCATATTATTAGGCACATAAATGCGCTACTTTTCTCTGATTAAATCGACCCCGTATCACTTACCGTTTCCGATATCCTCATGCTGTTCATTCTTATCTTGGACACAGTGTAACTGGTCACAAATGTTGTGGTGTTATTACTAAGGAATGTTATGAGATCGTTGGCAAACACCAGGAAGAATAATGGACCCAAATTAGATCCTTGAGGTACTCCCTGGCCAATCTCAGATTCACTACTAATACACTCGCTAATTTTGACTCTTTGACTTCTTTCTTTCAGATATGATGTAACTAAGTCATGTGGTAACCCTCTTATACCCGATCTGAATAGTTTTGACAGTAACAATTCATGATCTACACAATCGAAGGCACGAGAAAAGTATATTAAAGAGACCTAGAACACACTTCTTTCGGTCCAGGGCATTGATAATTCTGGTTTGAAACTCACATAGTGCTGATTCTGTGCTTTTGGACTTGGTGAACCCATGCTGTGTGATGTCGACAGAGATTTATTATTCTCGATGAAGCTAGTTAATTGTCTTTTTATATTTAGTTCCAATGGTTTAGATAGACTCGACAGCAGACTAATTGATGATGCTCTGTAATTATCTAAATTGTTCCTGTCACATTTTTTATATATAGGGCATACAGTTGCGAGTTTCAAATTATCTGGGTAAATTCCCTTTGAAGATGATGAATTTATGAGGAATGTTAGAGGGCTACAAAGTTCATACCGACATTTTTTCAGCAGGTTATTTGTTACATAGTCATAGCCACAAGCATTAAGGTCAATGTGACTTCCTTTTGAGTTCTAGAAAATATGATTGTCACATCACGACAGCCTTTATAGTCAGAAGCTGGATAGTGGGTTTCAAATGGGAATTAATAAGTAAGCCTGGGCGCCAGCCAATATTCAAATTGACGAGGAAAGGAACCGTACAAAACAATTAACAAAGAAATTTAATACTACGAACGAATTTAATGCTAGTATGAATCAAATTGACACTGCTAATGTGATTTATCTCAAAATCAGGAGATATTTAAATAAAGAAGATCTTTGGGTGTGTCTCAACGACTCAAAATCTCAACAACTCCTTTGAGTTGCTTACAAGGTTATATTCCTTATACTGTTAATAAATATATCTTATTATTATAATAAACACATGCAAGTCATACATGTAATGAATTCATTTCATAGTCTGAAAGATACTTTTCAAACAGCTGTTCTTAAAGTTTACAGTTTTGGAAAATAGAGAAAATTGACTGCTTATATAACAATGGGGTGGTGTATACGTCTCTACATGTGATATGATGATTGAAATATGTTACTCGTCACGAACAGAACGTCTTCTTTATTTTCTTTGGCGCCACAAACATCTATCAGTTGCCTCACAGCTTTTGCAAATCGGAACGTACTCACAGAAATTGTCTTGACGAAGAATTTTCAGAGGCACGACCACACCTCGATCGCCCTGTACGTTACCAAATCCTCGCTCTCGCTTATGTATCCTCTCAAATTCCTTTTCGATTCGCTCCGTAGGTTTGCCTCCGTATGCTAGTTCGCTAGGTACTTCATATTACATAAAGTTGCATTTAACAATGTCTTCAAAGGCCTAGAATTGTTTGACACATATCAACATGTGAATTTGACATATTAAGGATCATAACGATCGCAATACAAAATCATTTTTGATTCTCAAAACCTTATTGAAAATCTTTGAAATAATTTGTCCTGATGGGGCAAAAACTATGAGGAATGTGTATATACAAAAATTCATGATGTTGCAACGTACTTCAGAATGAAAATATAATTATATTAAAAGTTATTCAATGCTGAAAATTTACCTTAAGGTGATAATCGGCCTTCTTTTCAATTTTCCGGTTATTTATTTCAAGCTTTCCCAGAAAATTTCTCTTGGATTAACCTCTCTGCGAATTCATATCAGTTCTTGGCAAAAACGTAGCGAGTCTCAAAAAAACTTGTGAAGCGTTGGCGATAAAATCTTCGAATGTTTCTTTCTGTCGCGTTTGATACAGATTGATTTCTGATAACTGTTTTACAGGATGTCTCAGAAGAAAATAAACTATCATATAACTATTAAGATTCTTATTCAAATAATGAACCGTCACATCAATTTATAAACTCCGCTGTCGTAGCTACAGTGGACGTTGTTGTTCCAAAATGTATTGAGAGAAGATATCCGACGGCACCTGCGGAGTTTATGAACAGATGTTTATTTTTAGCATATTCCATCAACGAACAGTAACTGCAGCGTCAACTGTAGCTACGGCAGGGGAGTTTATAAATTGGAATTAGAGTTTTTCAGTTGTGCAATAATCTCTATTACGTCACTCTGGCACACGGCAGTCATAAAGAAACTGTTTAAGTTAGACGGTATATTGTCAACAGTAAAAACACAAGAGCTTTTTTTTATCGGATACATTTCTTTTCGTAACGAAATAAATTTGCCAATCAGTAATTTTACGAGAGAAACTGACATGAAAAAATCGCGAGAGCGAAGGTCGAGTGATTTTGTCAAATGTCAGTTTTTCGAGCAAAATTACTGATGGAAAATTTTTGAGTTAAAAAGAAATTTATCCTTAAAAGAAAAGCTCGAGTGTTTTTTGGCAAGATAAATTAACGACCGAATATATGAATGAACAACAATAATAATTATCTTCATTGTTCAATGATACAGAACTTACTTTTTTTTCTCTGGAATAACTTGTAATTTTTTCCGTTTACCATTTCTCGCATCAGGAGCTTCTTTGAAAGTTATGTCGGCAAAAGGATCAAATTTAATATTTTATTCATTGAAATATTTTTCTTCAATCATCTACGCAGTTGAATTCCAAATTGATTTAACTGCATATTCTTTATAATCTTTGGTAAACCTGCAGCAAAGGGAACTCGCACCGAATTCGATGAAATTTTCACAAAAGCTTCCTAACATGAATATAAAACCATACAAATGAAAATTTTTCCGCGGAAACACTCCAAACTATTTCTTTTTTGGAAAAGTTTAGAAAATTTTATCACTTTTCAGTCCTATGAATGTACTTACATTGTTAGTGGGGGATATGTTATAGTCATACCAAAACGTTAAAATCGAGTCTCAAAAAACAATTTCAATAAAAACATTACCAGTAAAAGCTTCAAAATGAATTATTTTCGAATTTTTATTCATTATATTCCATATTCCAAGTATTAGATGATGTGCAATGTCAAATGTCCGAATGTCACGGTACTCACGTCATGACATATAGGGGACAACGCTGCCAAGTTTTGAAAAATTAACAGATTCTACAATTTTTTGATTGTTTTCCGATTTTTAAATGTAATGTTCATTCTTTAAAAAAGCAACAGAAATAGTTATCTGCCCTCAATTGATAGGTTGGTATGTTGAGGCCAGGTAAGGTAAGGTTTAATTTAATTAATATAGCGTGATTGCGCCTTTAAATATCCCCCTCAGCAGACATTTCTTTTTTCTCAACAAATTTTCCTTCTTCAAAAATTTACTGAAAATAGTGATCTAGGCCGTCACTGATAGGTTAGTACGTTCAGGTTAGTAGTCTCATAAACACGAGTTGCACTCATCAGGAAATGAGCGCATAAGTTTTTTTTAAACGTGGCAACGTTGCTTTCTCCATTTGTGACTTGACAATTGATATTGGGAATTGATATTTTTGCATATTTATGCTTGAATAAAAATGCGAAAATAACAGTTTTTGAAGTTTTTCATCATGAAATTTCCTGTTAAATCCATTTCGGGACGCAATATTAATGTTTTGGTATAACTTACATATTCCCCACTGACAATGTAACTGAAATTTCAAGCACATTCTTAGGACTGAAAAGTGATAAAATTTTCTAAACTTTTCCAAAAAAGAAATAGTTCGAAGTGTTTCCGCAGAAAAATTTTCATTTGTATGGTTCTATATTCATGTTAGGAAGCTTCTGTGAAAATTTCATCGAAATCGGTGCGAGTTCCCTTTGCTGCAGGTTTTCCTAATCTTTTCCATTTTTTTCATATTATAGGCCCAGTCCTTTAATATATCTGCAACTTTTTGTAACGGAGTTATTTTCGACAGTTCGTAATTTTGTACTTGACAAAACTCCATAAATTGTCTCCATATTGACGCTTCAATATTTTTTGTGGATTGCGGGATTGCTTTCTCTATATTTTTTGTTATTTGTTGAGTCGAAACATTCCCAAAACGACTCATGTTGTAATTTTTCAGTATCAATTACAAATATCAACAATACCTAAATAACTGACAGGACAGACATTAAAGTAACGTCATCTTCAAATGACACATTTTATACAGGAGTTAATTTATCCACAAGAAATTCTGAATTATTCGTGTTTATTTCGACGAGTGTTTCCAAGAAATTTTCATAAAATCTTTCAACTAGTATTTTATCCTCGATGATGACCTACCATATATCTAGCATAGTTAGTGAATCCAGACATTCAAGAAAGTTTTCATTTCCAGAACGGTTTATTTCAGATGGAATGAAGATCATTCATTATTCGAATGAAAAAAGTTGTCAACTTTTCATGTAACCACATAAGGAAGTACCGAACACGTGCCGATGTGACAAAAATAATGTTTTGGGGTGTAGTAAGACTATGCTCATACTTCATATGAATTAGTTCCCATCACCATTCAGGTTTCCGATATATTTATGTATATTGAATAAGAAACTGAAAAGATGTAATTTTGAAAACGAGCTATATTTTCAGAAAATTTTCAGATTTAGTAAAAACAACTTTCCATGAACAATATATACGAATGTTTGGTCAGGTTTTGAATCCAATTTTTTGGTCGCTTGTTAATTCTCTGTCAATTCATGTGGACGCTATATAGAATCATACAGATTTTGAAAATAGCTCATCAATAATGGATTTCGAATCTGTCACCAATGTGAAAACTTATTTCGGACACGTTTTCCGTTTCGATTCTGGGCAGCCAACAATCTTTTAGAAGATATTTCGAATAGACAGCCCAACAATAGTAATTTACGTAACAAGTCCGGAAAATACTGTTTTTTTGGATGAGTGGACAAAATTTTAGGACGAGCGTAGCGAGTCCTGGAAGTCTGCGAGTCCAAAAAAACTGTTTTCGGGCGTGTTGCGTACACAATTTTTTCGGCAACCGTGTAGAATAACAAATCAAAGAAACACATTTCTTTATAAGAACAAAATTTCGAACATTTCAATTCTTATTTGTATTAATATTTATATTAAAATTAGAACAATTGTTAATATTGAATGGATTCAATTTGTTTGAAATGCTTGGTATATTTTAGTGCCTTTTGTAGAAGTCAGAACAAGAAGGTAAAGTTTCCGTTTCACATTGATTGTTTTCATCTGATAATTTTTGAATGTTAGCTAATTTTATGTCAGATAGCTGTCAGTTGTTATTTCGCTGCTATGGTAATGATCAACTGCATTTATCAAAACCATACTACCAAGATTTTCATATTTACAATGACAACAACGATGTGATTCTTCCCGGCCTAGTCCGGGAAGTACGTACTTCCCGGACTAGGCCGGAAAAATGCCACTTTCTCAAAAAAAAATCGTCTGGAAAGTACGTACTTTCCGGACGGTTGCCGAAAATAGCTATTCCTTCAGAGTTGTCAGTAAATTTTCTTTCATTCGGAATTTACCAACAACCTTGGCCTTAAAGTTATACGAAACACAATGAAAATCGTGGCGAGAATATTTGATAAGATTTTAATGGAAATCCTACATCCTCTACAAGAAATGCTGACAGAAAGTTGAACATTTTCAAATGCACTGTTCGAGAAGTACCTATTAGAAAATTATTATACAGGGTGATTCATTGGGAAATGCGCATACCGTAAGGGTAGATGATAGATTTATAACATAGATACATGATGATTGGTTAATTTTTTAAATTTTTTCAATTTATCATAACTTTTACCACCCTATATACCACCCTATATACCACCCTATATATTTTTGTGTTATTGGGTACGTTTGTTCTTCATCCACAATGGTGTCGATCAACATAATGAAGAAAAGTCTTATTCCAGGTCCCATCTTTGAAGAATAAAAAGTAATCGAAACAACACCCTGTTCATCCATTTTTTAAAATTCCATTCACGGATTTGGAAAAATCAGAAAACACTGAGTAAGACTATGTATATTTGGAGTTTCCGCATACAACTTTTCCACTTATTACCTTGAGTCAAATCTAGATGTTTCGATAAAATAAGTGGCACAAAATTGACAAAAATGAATATTCTTTCCCAAATGGTACTTTTACAGCTTCAATCCATGAAATCATCAAACATTTCTCATTATTCGATTTCTGGATGCCAATCTTATTGACAAACGAGAGAACATGTCCTTATTCGAAACAAATTATTATTATACCAACGACCAACTTTAAAACACCTTGTATGCATAAAAAAATTAACATTCATTCATTGATGAAAAACAAATCATGGAAATGGGGAGAAATGCTCATTCCGAACTTCATTATAAACAATAATAACGTTGCAACAAATACGGGAATCCAGAACTTATAAGGAGAATGGGAAATAGTTGATGATTTTATGGATCAAAGCTGGCAAAGTACCATTTGGGGAAGACATTTTTATTTAAATTTTTTCCGACCTCATTCTATCGCAACGTCTAGATTTGATTCAAGTATACAAGGTGTTTTGAAGTAACTGATTGGTATAATAATAATTTGTTTCGAATAAGGACCTCTCGTTTTTTCAATAAGATTTTAATTCAGAAATCAAGATAATCAGATATAGTTGATGATTTTATGGGTTAAAGCTGGAAAAGTACCATTTTGAAAAGAAAATTCGTTTGTTAAAATTTTGTGCCACTCATTTTATCAAAGAATCTTGATTTTACTCAAGTTAAAAAGTGAAGAAGTTGTATGCGGAAACACCAAATACATTCAATCTCACTCAGTATTTTCTGCTACTTTCAAATCTGTGAATGAAATTTAAAAAAATTGATGTACAGAATGTTCTTTCGACTCGAAACCTACTTTTTATTTTTTCAAGGTCGGACCTGAAATGAGACTTTTCTTCTTTCTGTTGATCGATACCACTGTGAACAAAGAACATACGTACCAAATATCATAAAAATGTGTAGGGTGGTCCATAAGTTATGAGCAATTGAAAAAATTGGAAATATTAACGAATCATCCTATATCTTGGTTATAAAGAACGATAGTAGATAATTTGAAATCACCTCGGTTTCCTCCATCTACTCTTACGGTATGCGCATTTCCCAATGAATCACCCTGTATAATGATACAAGTTTTATTAAGACTCTATTTTGTCTCATGCGTTGTTTGGATTACGCAGGTAGTTTGGGTCTTATTTCTGTTCAAAACAGACAACACACTAGCACATCCATTGTATTTTGATACACCATTAGTACTTACCTATTACTTCATTTGTCATTTGCATGTTGTTTTGAAAGGACGATACATTGGTTTGGTTTGATTGTGTTGAAGGATTTGAAACATTGAATATGCTCACTAGACTATACTTTTTGACATATTTGGAGAATTGTTCAAGTTTCGGTTTTTTCGGAGATAACATCAACTTTCGATTTTCGAATGGAACACTCTGTATTATGTTACATCGTTGGAAACTATCAGTGTAGTGTATGTCAATACTTTCGTGATTTCTATAAATAAAAGGTATCACCGTTATGAATTGATAAATAATTTAGAACTACTACATGGAAACTTGTTTCATCGAGTGAATTGTTACATATAAAGTTATTGAAGATATACAGTGACCGCCAGAAAGTACGCATCGCATAGTAATATTTTTTATTAATGAATTCTGACAAATATCGATACAGGCATTCGCTTCTGCATCAAAAGGAACCTCAAAAGACGTTGTACAGTACCGTTCGTCATTTCGTGTTTAACGATAAATTCGAAAATTTCAAAAATCATGTCCCAAAACACCCCTTATTTGGAGAAATATCGAAAAATGTTATTTGGAAAAGTTGTTCAGAATAATATTTCATAGCTATGTATTGAAAGGAATCTGAGATAAAAATATTTAATTTTTTGCTATAAAAAAATCAATTTGGAAAAATTACATTTTCAACACAGAAACTTGTGAGTAAAGCCGACAGTAGTAATATTTTGAATATTTCTATTTTATTCGGAGAAAATTTGAAATCTGTGAATTTGCCGTGTATCCAGCTGCTTCATAAGAGGTCAGTGAATTATCTACAGAACATTATTATCTCGTTACTGTTTATAATCAATTAAGGGCCATATTTCTACACAATAATAATGATGATGATTTATTGCCGGTAAATCTTAGAAGTTCCTGTAATTTCTGGAGAATTAGTGATTTTACTAGAATGAATGTTTTGTACCTATATAAAGGAACGCATCAGTGTCGCGGACAGTCAGGTTTAGTTTGAAAAGAGTTTAGTTTAGAAATGAAACATAGATTTGACGTGTTTATTGAATTGTATTTCGAGTGTTTAGTGGAATAAATTGTTCACTTTTGTACTGAGTGTTTGAAACAACGAACCCAAGGAGAAATAACGTAACAATGATAATGAGGGAGCTGCTGGTATAAGTTCAAACCATTATTCTTGTAACGAAACACTTTATCTCAGGGGTTTTGGTTTAGTGGGTGCTCAGGCTTTGAAGATGATCAATGACAAGATGGCGTAGCAAACGCTTTATTCAGGCACAAACAACGACGTAATTCTCAACAACGGTATTCAGAAACTTGTTTAATCCTAAAAATGCACAATTCATTACACATTGCACACGTCGACTTTACATAAACCATACACTCAGTACATCTTTTGTGAAAAAGAAACTACCTACATAAAAATGCAGGCACCGACCAGCACCATTTGACCAAACGGTCTGAAATCATAAAACCAAGCACAAATTGTCGGTTTGAACAATTGGGAAAATTTGTCTGCCAATATATATTTTATAACTTGGGAGACATTCGTTGGTTTTTAAAAAATGTTTATTTGATTTGAAGATGTTTCTTGGATCGAGACTGATTGATAGAAACGTAATTTTGATATGAACAAGTCGAAAGCTAGTTTGTTATTCGACTGTTGAGAGTAATCTGTTTTTGTTTATTATATGAACTGCATCTCGAGGAAAATGCTGAAAATGCAACTCTCGCAATTCTAGAGTCGCGTAGGTAGAGATAACAATATGAATCGTATATTATTTTATAAGTTCAAATGGGATAATAGGATATAACACCTCCCCCATTAAGATTTTTTCTTAATCTGAAAGATTAATGAAAGATTGAGAAAAAATTATGAATTTGGAATTGGAATCATTTTGAAATCGTCTCGATGAAAGAATATAAAATTACAGAACATGAATACAAGGTGAGTATATAAGTGAACATGAATAAAAATAATAGAAAAAAATAATTTGAAAAAATATAAATTCTTCGTTCAAATCTTCTTGGGATTCCGGCGGGATGCAACTGGTACTGGAGCCGTTGGAGTCTGGTAGAGTATCTCTTCGGATGATTCATTGAAAGTGGACAAATGAATCGAGGGCCTTCTTGAAACATTCGATCTAACGTTACAATAGTTGAATATTTGAGGACAACATCCTCCGGGGTGATGTCCATCATCTGAACTGGTGCGGCCATTGAAATATCCCAGAAGTTTCTTCTTCAAGCAACATTTGAAGAGTATCCATAGAATGAGAATAATAATGAGTACCATACAAATATACGTGAAGGTACCCAAATGTCTCTGACTGAATGATTCATTGATCATATCATTTAGGTTGTGGTCGTATTCATGAAGTTTTTCTTGAGCTATATTCAGTTCATCTAGGTTGAGATGATTGATTTTTACTGGCTTCAAGACTGGCAATTCATCTTTGTATGGTAAATGATTACAGCAATCATATGTGATTTCAGGAATGTACAGTTGAAGTTCCATAGTTTCATTGTTATTGAGACTTGCGTATACGCGTGTGGTACCAATAAATGCACTACACTTGGGTTCGAGTGTAAGAAGTGAATTTTCTCGAACTATTTCTGTTTCTGAGTTTCTACCTGGGCATTTTGTAGTAACAGGAAGTTCATCAGAAATTGTCAGGAGCCATTTGTTATCAGCTAGTTTTTGGACGTTATAGTCTTCAATTCCTAATACGAGTTTTTCGCAATTAGGCATGACCTTTGATTCTATCAGAATTGAAACTTCACAAGGAGAGTCCTGAGATATCGTCTTGGGAAAATGATTGAAGCAAATTCGAATTTGATTTTCGATTATTTCTGAACAATCATCGAGTTGAACTGTAATATATTGCTTACTATCCCTTGCTATTGCTGCGTACTTATAGGAAGGTAAAATTGTGTGGAAAAGATTCGTTTTGGGATTTTTGGTAGGTGCAGAATAAATGTGGTAAAAATCATAATCTGAATTATCAACAATAGGGATATGTAGAATGAAAACAATTCTTTCATTTGTTTGAAAAGCTTTGAGTTTGATTAAAGAAATGATATTTGAAATATGTTGATGTGTCGGTGGAAAAGGTAAATTTCCATGAGATAAAGCCATAGGGATTTTATTCATTTGTTCAATTAACAAATTAGGATCTATTACTGAAGGATGAACTATTTTTAATCTAGCAAAAGTGATGCTGTTGATAATATCATTGAGCTGATCAAGAATTATAGTATTTGACTGCATTATTTGTTCGATTTTCTCTAAAATCTGTATCTGAAGTTCGAAATGATATTTCGTTTCACGGTTTTTCAACATTTCACTTTGAATTGCTTTCAAGTCTTCATTGAATGTTTCTTCATCAATGTTTAATTTCATAATTGTACTATTAAAGTTTTTTATAGTACTGGAAACGATTTGAATTTGATTTTTCATCAAAAGTTGAAGATTTTTGTCATCTTTCTCTAGTTGGTTTATGCATTCATTATAGTAATCACCATCTGAGGCATCTAGATTTCCTGTAATAAGTCCACGTTTGAAACGATTTGATGTTTCCAAGAGAATTTCGGAAAATTTCGATTTTATTTGCTTATTGATTGTATTCAATAGCGAAGTTTGGGCAGAAAATGCTATTTTGAATGAAGGGTTAATATTGTTATGGTTCAAAAGTGTATTCAATGATTCTTGAACGTTCAGGCTTTGTTTGAATGAATTTCGAAGTAGAGAGATATTTTTGTATACGACAAGTTTCCATTCATCGTTTGATATTTTCGCTATTCCTTCTTTTTGGAAAAACATACCAGTTGGTGTGTTAATATTTTCTATTGTTGCTGAGGATCTGTAGTCTCTGCAGAAGAACCTGGAATAGATGAAGCTTGTTTCAGTCTGTCGAAATTTACAACTGAAGTCTTATTTTGATTTATTTCGAGTTCAGCAGTGGTTGGATTTATTATACGAGTTATTTTATAAGGACCATTATATTTGTTTTTCATTTTATTTCCTATCTGAGATTCTCGTAAATAAACATAATCTCCTGCTTTATATTGAGGTTGATTGGTTTTCACATGTCTATCGAATCTGTCTTTAGATTTCTGTTTCGATTGATCAATGTTGGATTTGACATTTTCAAAAATAAAAGAAGCTTGATTTCTCATATCATTAACGTAATTTGTCTGAAGTTGATCTTCACTAAACAATATTTCATTGTCATCATCTCTGATGTGACCAAAAATTATTTCTTCAGGGGTGTACTTAGTTGAATTTGATTTGCTTCTATTATATGACTTTATACAGAATGGAATTCCTTCTAAAATTGGTTTATTTGGATTTTCCAAATGATAGGCTCGTAAAGAATCTAGAAGAGTTGCGTGGAATCGTTCCACTACACCATTTGATTGGGGGTGAGCGACTGCACTATAAGTCATTTTAAATTTGTATAGTTTAGATAAATCTCTCAGATATTGATTATCGAATTCTAAACCTGAATCTGAATGTATTCTTTTTGGAATCGGGTAATGCTGAAAGTATAGCAATAGTTTATCGATAATTGTGATAGCTTGTTTGTTTTGAACGGGGTACGCTTGAGCAAATTTCGAAAAATTGTCAACGATTGTAAGTAAAATATTATTACGATTAATATCCAATAAATCAATATTGATGTGTTCAAAAGGTTTTTCGGGAGTTTGAGTTATCACTAGTGGATAATCAAGATTTCTTCTGTTAGTCTTAGTCTTATTACAAATTGTACAATTTTTTATAAAATTCTCAACATCTGTTTTGAGGTTGGGCCAAACGAAACGATCTCTGATCCTACGAAATGTTTCGTTGATACCTTTGTGAACTGAGGTTTTACTAGAATGATAATTTTCAAGTATATTTTTTCTTTCATCTTCTGAAGGTACTTTTACAATATCATGACAAATAGTAAACGTGATATTTTCTTTATCCTTGAAAATAAAACTCAAAATATCTAGAAATGGTAAGTGTTTCAGAGGGTTTATGAAATAATTCACATTTTCGGGTAGTTCGTCTCTGATTGAATAAAATATTCGAAAACAATCTTTTAAGCTTATCGAATCAAGTTTCATAGTGGGTAATTGAATGAGATAATACTTCCTGTGTTCAAACCTGAGACTTTGCTTAGTCGTAAGAGTTTGTGCGAGATTTAATTTCTGATTTTCAGGGTCAATGCAAGTATCATTAATTACTGCGAGCAAATGTGGAGTATCTTTGTTTTCGTTCTGTGGAACAAGTAATATGATATTATTATGCGATGCGAAAATAAGATTATCATTTGTTTGCTTTATTATGTCGAAGTTAATTAGGGACTGCGTTTTTCTTTTATCTATGAATTCATAAAATTTGTTCAGGAAATAAACTTCATTTTCGTCTTGATTTCTTGCTGAACTATTTGAATTTTCATCATTGGATAAGTCTGTCAAAACGTTTATTTTTATTCTAGATAAAGAATCTGCTATATTTTGTTTACCTGGTATATAATCAATTTCATACTCGTATTGTTCTAATTGGAGTTTCCATCTCATTAGTCTGGATGATGGTTCGGAAATTGAAAAAAGCCATTTCAGTGGTTTATGATCACTGAGTATTTTAAATTTTCGGCCATATAAATAGGGTCGAAAATGCTTTACTGACCATATTATACTGAGTAATTCTTTCTCGATTACTGAATAACGAATTTCTGCGCCATTCAAGGTTCTTGAAGCGTATGCGATTGGTAGATTTTTATTTGATTTGTTTTGAGAAAGGACTGAGCCGATTGCAAAATTACTTGCATCACATGTTAATAAAAATTCTTGCTCGAAATCTGGGTACTGAAGTATCGGGGTTGAAGTTAGACATTTTTTTAATGTTTCAAATGATTTAACGCATTTTTCATCAAAATTGAATTGTATATTTTTCTTAAGAAGTTGAGTTAGAGGTTTTGCGATGTCAGAATAATTACTTATGAATCTGCGATAATAGCCTGTTAAACCTAAGAAAGATTTTATATCTTTCGGATTTTTTGGAGTTGGAAATTTCATTACTGTTTCGATTTTTACTGGATTAGGTTTTACGCCATCTTTGGTAACTATGTGTCCCAAATAAGCTACTTCTTTCTTCAAGAATTCGCATTTACAAGGTTGAATTTTGAAATTACACTGAGAAAGTCTATCGAAAACTTTTTCAAGCCTCTGAATGTGATCTGACAGGGTAGAACTAAAAATAATGATATCATCCATGTATACCATACATAGTTCTCCTTGAATTCCGGTTAAAACATTATCCATAACTCTTTGGAACGTAGCTGGTGCATTTCTGAGACCAAAGGGCATTCTCAGAAATTCATAGTGCCCGTTTTCAACACTGAAAGCTGTTTTTGGAATGTCACGTTTTTCTATCTCAATTTGGTGAAACCCTGACGCTAAATCTAATGTTGTGAAATACGTACATTTACCTAATTGATCGAGTAAGTCTTCTATATTTGGTAATGGATATTTGTCTCCGATGGTAACTTCATTAAGTTTCCTATAGTCAATGACTATACGCCATTTCTGTATTCCACTCGCATCTAACTTTTTCGGAACTATCCACACTGGACTATTCCATGGGCTCACTGAAGGTTGAATGATTTTTTGATTGAGTAAATCACTTATTTGATTTTTTACTTCTTGCTTCAAAGAATGTGGATAACGATAAGTTTTGGTAGAAATTGGACATTTTTCTTCGGTTATTATTGAATGTTTAATTTGATTGGTGAACGAAAGACTATCGTTTTTCAAATAAAAAATATCTTGGTATTTCAAGCATAGATTTTCTATTTCTATTTTTTCTTCTTGATTTAGATGATCTAGTCTAAGTTCTGAGATAATTTTTTCTTCTCGGTTGATTTCTTGAAAACTATTTATCTGGACTGTTTCATTCGTTTTTGTTTCAATTATTGATTCAATTTGAATTGGAGGTATTTCAATTGTTTGTTCCTTCACAGAAAAATTAGCAATGGTAGTTATGAACTTATCATTCTCGTTTATTTTTACAATACTACTTGGAATCTTTATTTGATCATTTATTGAAATTTCTGGACAAATTCCTTCCGAAATTATGTCATCTTGAATCTGCATTTGTAATTCAATTGTTTGAATTGTTCTTGCTGGAATTGTTATTTGAGTATTTTCTGTATTAATTGGGTGGTGAACATGGAGTTCGAGCTCTTTGAAAAATAATTTCAGTTTCTTTTTCGCAATATCAATTTCTGCGTTCATTATTTCTAGAAAATCAATACCTACTAATCCATCAAATGAAAAGTCGAAATCTATCAGATAGTATCTTAGAACCTTTGTTGGTGCGACTGTTATGTCAATACTTTTTCTGATTTTTTCTTCGCTAGACAAACCATTTATGCCGTAGATTGAGAAATTTTCATCGTTGAATTGAATATGAGATTTTTGTTTTGCAATATCTGTTTTCATTAGTGAAATTGGAGCGCCTGTGTCTACTAAAAATTTGAATCCTTGTTTATCTTTGATGTAGAACAGTTTTTTATTGAGATTACCTAGTACTGAGAGTTGAATTCGCTCATTTGTTCGAATTCATGTATCTGTGATTCGGGCTGGTTCTGTTTCTGATTCTGAGGAGAGCAAAGTCCCGAATAATTTGTCTCCTCCTGGTAGTTTAAATGATTAACTCGATTTTGAGTGTTATTTTGATTTCTTTGAATCACTGATGGTCGATCTTGGTTTCTTGAAACATTTTGTGTTCCAGAAGTTCCGGGGTTTTGGAAATTCGAAACTCTGTTTTGATTTTGATTCGTTTTTTGATTTGATTGTAAATCATTTTGTCCGTTGTTCCTTTGACGTTTGAAACAATCGTTTATGAGGTGACCTGTCTTTTTACAATAATTGCAAAATTTCTGATCTTGTTGTATTTTATTTGTTTGAATACCATAATTTTCTTTCGGAAAAGTACGATTGAATTGCTGAGGATTTGGTTTTGGGTTTGGTTTTGAAATCCTGAAATTTTTCAAATATGCGATGTTTTCTTCTTCTATCAAAAATTGTTCTGCCTCATCGAGAGATTTTGGTCTCTGTGAGCGAATGATTGAACCGAAAGGCTCCTTTAATCCAGCTAGAACAGTTTTTAGAGATATTTTCTCGTGTGATTGATTTAATGCTGCTTTTTCTTGTGCATTCAGATTGTTATCAAGAGCAACACTGGTTCTCAGTTTTGTTAGTAAATCTTCTATTCTCTGAACAA
Organism: Chrysomela aeneicollis; assembly: GCA_029955515.1. Lineage (NCBI taxonomy): Eukaryota > Metazoa > Arthropoda > Insecta > Coleoptera > Chrysomelidae > Chrysomela > Chrysomela aeneicollis. The sequence continues at coordinate 7,254,289 of JARUHQ010000016.1, read as the reverse complement.
AAGATCTTGGTGTTTCATTTGATTTTTGAAAAGATGAAGTAAGATCTCGTAACAATCCTTCTGTGTCACGACAATCACCGTAGTGACCTATCAAAAGTACACGAATATCTTCCCATGTTTGAAGTTGTCTACTAGAAATAAACCTTTTCGCTTTGCCTGTTAGCTTGCTTTTTATTATGAAAATTAGAGCATTTTCTTGATTTTCGTCAACTTGATTTGTTACAAAATTACATGCTTCGATGAAATCATGGAGGGTTGCTTGTTCTCCATCATATTCTGGTATCATATCTCGAAGTTCTTTCAAGGAAAAACCTACTGCTTCTGCCATTTTGTTCGATTTGTTTTTCTTGTGTTGTTTGTGTTGATTTGTGTTTATTTGTGTGCAAGGAATTGGATTGATTCTTTGGGAATCGAGGGGAAAATTGCAGGAAAGGTTTACTTTACGCCACAATAATCAGAAGATAGAAACAATAACTTACAGAGCTACGATGAGGAGCTTGAGCTTCATCAAGGCTAACTTCTGTAGTCGATGTTCTTGGAACGATGACGATTCTGGTTCAGGAAAGGTGCCGCTGAGTTCCAGAGGACGACTCGTTGTTGGACTCTCCAGGAAAGGTGCCGCTGGAAAGTTCTGCTCGAGGGTTGCTTTGTTGATTGTCTTGCACTTGGAAACTGCACTGCGATTCGTCCAGGAAAGGTGCCACTGGTCTTCACCGGAATACAGTTCGTTTGACTTTGTTGAGAAAGTCTTTTCTGGTTTTTCACTAAATCGCTTTTACAGAGCGGTTTTTCGACCTTTTCGTAGATCCGTCACGACTGCGCCAATTTTATAACTTGGGAGACATTCGTTGGTTTTTAAAAAATGTTTATTTGATTTGAAGATGTTTCTTGGATCGAGACTGATTGATAGAAACGTAATTTTGATATGAACAAGTCGAAAGCTAGTTTGTTATTCGACTGTTGAGAGTAATCTGTTTTTGTTTATTATATGAACTGCATCTCGAGGAAAATGCTGAAAATGCAACTCTCGCAATTCTAGAGTCGCGTAGGTAGAGATAACAATATGAATCGTATATTATTTTATAAGTTCAAATGGGATAATAGGATATAACATATATGGTTCCCGCAGATCTTCAGCTATCTCTCCTCTCGTTAGCATAGGTGTACCGAGCCACGAAAATCCAGTTCGCAAAAAATATTCACAAAAAAGTGGACCAAAATACTGGAGCGCGACGGATCCTAACAATGAATGCAATGCTGCCGATAGTACCGAAATTTCTGTAATAAGTAAATTTCTGTAATAAGCAAACGTTTCGTTGCATTCTTAACTATCTTCATTCCACTGAAGTTGGTAGAAACTTTCTTACAAGAAACTCGGAGTGGTACTTAATATCTGCTAAGTTAAATATTAATGTTATTCAACCTATAAACGTCAAAAAATTTCCAGTGTAATACCATGCTACTATCCTCAAGGAAGGGAGAAGAACTGTTCTAGTTGTTCTAGTTGCTGTGGTGAAGATACAAAATATTGTCTTTTGATTGGTCGAAAATGTGTGATATTTTCTGGATGATATCAGTAGTCATTCTAGACAATAGAAATATAGTATTAGGTATTTAAACAATGATGAGAATCCGTTCGAATCAAACTTCCTTATTGAAAATTCTCTGACCCTTGTAATCCCCCCGCCGTAGCTAAAGAACCCATATTTTCATGGAAGGAAAAATATCAAACATAGTTTGAAATTGAATGTCTGGTAGACTCCGAGCAGAAAACAACTACTTTCATGGCAAATACCATGCAGAACATCGAACTATATCTGCTCGTAGTCCACGCAACGATTCACACTGTGAATGCATCGCAACAGTTTCTTTCATCATTAGACGTGACAAAGTTCACATCGAGACAGGAACGCTTAACAACCCACAGACCAGTTTCGGGCTTATTGGCACTCATCAGTGCAGGGTAGTTAACCGAGTAGAGACCCACAGATCTACACTCGAAGCGGTGCCTGTTCCAATGCATTTCCGTCGCGTCTATTTGACCGCACTGAGCCGCGTTCCAAGAGACACTTGGAAGTGGCGACACCATGCGGCAGAAGAAAGAAACACTCCAGAAACGAATCGGTCTGTAGGTTGTTAACCGTGCCGTCCTTGAAAGGAAGAATAAATTGTGATCTGCATATACAGAGTGAATCCTTGCATAGACTACCAGCAGATATAAATCAATGTTCAGCGTGGTATTTGCCAGGGAAGTAGTTGTTTTCTGCTCGTTTCAACTTTGATCCAATTCATGGCTTCTCTCATCTAATTTTTTTTTCACATTTTCATGTCCCCCTGTAGACGAGGTAGCCAGCCTAGCAGCCGAAGCGGAGAAGAAGACTGCTGAGCAGCGTACCGAGAGAGAGAGGATCGCCTTGTTGGGAAAACCACGGCTGGGTGACGTAAGCAGGGCGCAAATCAGGATAAAGGAGAGCAAGGAATTCAAGGTGAGTGTCACACTGAACTTTCTTTACGAGTTTAGGAGTCAAAGACGCGGCCTTATTGGATTCCTGGGTGGAGTTATCGGAGTTGCCTTCCACAAATTGAGAGCACTCGATCGGAGAGCGGGAATTTTCTTTTCTCTTGACCAGTCATTTGAGGGATCATACCGGCTTTGAAGATGGAAGTCACATAATCGATCTCTACTTTGAGAGGAATTCACTGGCGGATACGAGAATTTGTTACCGTTTTTTTGTTTTCGAGTAACAAACAATCAAACAAATGTTGATTTTTTTGACAGTTAGAAGAATGTGAACATCTTGGTTGTTTGTAGGATCAGGAGATATTTACACCAACTTTTTCCACTTCAATATCTCGAGAGCTTGAAAGATTTACAGAAATAATTCACGTCAGCCAAGGTATGAAATTTAAGTTGGTTTGTCATCCATGTTGAATTTGTGATTTATTTTGAAAAACTTCATAAAACATAATGAGTGAAAATGATGCAACTGTGTAGATCATATACCGAGTAATTGAAAATTCGATGGCCACTCTTGGGGTCTCGGAAACAATAATAGAAAAAATAAGAATATGGTTAAATTGTGTATTTGTGTGATTAAGAATATACCGTCCTCAAAATTTCAAAATTCCGAATAAAATTTTTTCTGTCATCATCCAAACTGAGGAATATCAAAACCAAGAGCACATTTCAGTTAATAACTGCAGTTTCAAAATAATAATATTTGATAAATAGGTGATACTTTCTACTAAATTCATACCAGCATCAGTTATTACTTACAAAGTTATTATTAATTAGTTAGACGTGTCACGAACAATAAGGAGTTGGATAGTTCAGAAAGCATTTACATTAATCGTAGTAGAACCTCATTGATGAACCAAGATGGCGCCCTATATCCTCTTCCATATTGTTCAACCTCATTGACGTTGCACTTCATCGACGTTCCACGTCAGTGAAGTTGAAAATCCAGGTATAAATAAGGGTGCAGCTACGGAAAAATTAGTTTCATTGGTATTTCCACTGAAGATGACAACTTTAGTTGTCGAAATACGTATTTGCTATTTTTTTCAAATGTTTTGTGGTTTAGCTCGCATGTAAGTATGGATAGAAATAATTAGGTATATCAATTGGTATACTCATTGTTCATAAGTGCCAAGATAAGTGCTTTATTTGCACCACATTACTATTGATGGAAAAATCGAGATTGTCAACCTTAGGAATTTTTTTCTGGAAACTATTCAGTAATTGGTCAACAAGGCTTAGGTACATGTCTCTATATCAACTTTTGAATGACTATCTGATGACATTCAATTAATTCGCTTCCGGTTTTCATAGTCAGCTGCTACCGGTACACTATAGTCACCAAATCCGTATCGGCTATTTTAAAATATTACCACTTCGAGAAGTTCGAATTGTTACCATGAGATAGTGCTACGTGTTATTTTCTATCGCCAATGTCTTCGACACCTACAAACCTCTAGCCACATACAAATGATCGAAACTGTTTCAATTTTCTCTACAATTATGTCAACACATGGATCTTCAAAGATGTGATCGAGAATTTTATTTCATTTATGAGATGTACACATAACGAATACGAACAGGAATAGCTCAGAATACGAGAAATAATGTTTAAGGTGGGAGTCCCAACATCCTTGACAACCTACAACGCAAGATGGCGATGTTCTATGGCGCTATGAAAATTAAGTTTTATGCAACCAACCCAACAGACCTCGTCTAATTGGGAATGCGACGTTGTCGGTTGCTGTAATTTAGTGGTTGAGTCCGGGTATTTTATTGACTAGGTAGAAAAACTATAATAAGTGTATTGAGTGATATCGATTTGTAATAAATTTTTCAAGTCGACATCCGATTGAGCTGATATTTTGTAGGTACCTATTCATAATTCCAGTGACAATGCATCACAATTTTTTTTTCAGAGAAAAAAACAGAATGGTGGCTCCATGATGGAGAATGAGTTTTTTGATTTTGATCCGATTGGATTCGAAATCGTGTTTTCGGGATCAAAATTCAGAATTTCAAGATGGCGGAGTTTTGTAAATATGGTCCGATTCCGAAATTGGTTTTTGGGGTCAGAGATTTTAATTTTCTCGTTGTAAATCAAATTTTAATTTTCTCGTTGTAAATCAAAATTTCAAGATGGCGAACGAATTTTGTGAATAAGGTCCGATTCGATTTGAAATTGGTGTATATGGATTTTCGGGGTCGGAGATTATATGAATGAATTGTCAAAATTCGTGAATTCAAGATGGCGGTACAGATTTGTGATGATGGTCCAATTCGATTCAAAATTGGTGTATATGGGTTCTGGGGGTCAGAGATTATAATTTTTTATTAAAATTTATGAATTCGAGATAACGGCTCCAATAAGTTATGGCAGACGAGTTTTGTGCTTATGTTCAGATTCAAAATTGATATGTAGGGATTCACGGGGTCGAAGATTATGGATTATTCATCAAAATTTGTAAATTCAAGATGGCGGATGAGTTTTGTGCTTATGTTCAGATTCGATATAAAATTAGAATGTAGTGGTTTTCGGGGTCAGAGATCATGAATTATTCATCGAAATTTGTAAATTCAAGATGGTGGTCGAGATTTGTGATTACTGCCGCCATCTTGAATTCATAAATTATAATGAATGAGTCATAATCTCCGACTACAAAAACCTCAATATACCAATCCTCAATCCAATCGGACCATAATCGCAAAACTCGTCGCTATCTTGGAGCCGCCATATTGAATTGAGGAAGTTTGGAAATCAATTTATAATCTTCAATCCTTAAAACCTCCTTATACCGATTTTCAATCGAATTGAACCATGACACAAATCTCGTCCACCAACTTGGAGCCGCCATCTTGAATTTACGAATTTTGACAAAAAAATCATATTCTTCTACTCAAAAACCTCCACATACCAAATTTCTATCCAATCGGACCATAATCACAAAACTCATGTTCTAGACATTATTGTCACCAGAATTATTAACACCCACCAAATTTCAAGTCGATCGTACAACTAGAATTAAGTAGGTCGAAATTCACTTGCGAGAATAAAAGAATTCGACTAACAAAACCTCCAGATTTGAATCCGAGAACTTTTCTGTCATATTGATTTTTGACAAAGAAAATCATAACTAACTATCCAAAAAAACCTATATACAAATTTCGAAACAAAATATTATAGAAAAACACAAAACCTGTCCGCCATCTTGCATTTTCATCATATAATAATCGGTAGATTTTATTGTAATGACGTGTTGACGACATTAAGATATAATAAGATGAAATTGAATCGTACACACATTACCCGAAAATGAAAATGTTATGAAAATATCAATGGAGTTGAAGATCTGGCAACGCCTGGTATGATTTGCAATGACTCTGTATGATTTTAGTGGAATTGCCATCTTGCTGTCAGTAGCTGAACTGAAGTACGTCATAAAATGGACCAGAACGCATTAAATCGCGTATCAACTTTGTCATGTTCATCTTGAAAATTAGATCATTTTTCTTCAACTTTTCTAGGTTGATGCATTCTTTATACTCTGAGTGATGCCATTATCTAATTCATAATCATCAAATATATTGCTAGAATATAATATTTGATCACTCAAATAACCTAACCTTTTTTCAGAATATTCATCCATTTTTGGGAGTTGCCATGGGTCAAACGGCATGTATTGATCCTTCATCTATCTCTGTAGCAAAAATCATTTCATTTACTCCAACCATTCGTTCACTGAACATGACAAAGCGAGCCGCTGATTACGGTTCAAAATTGTCCGTTGCGACTCCCATCTTATAAGTGCTGTATGCGTATCGTAAGTATCGATAGCAGTTCCTACATGTGTCTGTTATGTAACTTTTCGTGTGTCATTTAAGGCATAGTTGTTCCCACAATATTATGTTTCAGACAGATTTGTGTTTACTAGGAATATGTCCGTGCAACAACTCATCTGAAGCAGATATCAACCATTTGATTTTCAGAATACACATCGGTCAGAATTTTTGAATAAATTAATCACCCAAGGTGCCCAACTGCCAACAAATCACTATGCTGTCAAGCACATGCAAAGAAGTTATTTACAAAACGATTTTGGAATTTTTGTACAAAGAAAAAATAACAATATAACCAATTAGAAAAATCTGTGGCAAAAAATATGGTAGTAATTTATTACTAATTTATCACCAATTTATTACCACATTCCCGAATTTATTACCCTTCATCAAGACAAAAAAAACACGGCTTTGCTAGCTTTATACAGGGTGGGTCACGATCGATGGTATCTTAAGACGTTTACAGAGAACGGGAGATAGGATCATTCTTTAAATTCGGGATTTCTTGGGTCCTTGGGTAATCAGTTTTTTTCTATCGATCTAAAACGTTTTTAAGCGCTGCGGCGTTGCCGCTTCTATCAAAAAGTAGCAACAACTTTGTTATTTCAAATGGAACACCCTGTATTTCATTTCATTTTTAGATTATTCCTGAAGAGCTGATTTTGTCGATTTATCATACATGGGGTATAGCGCGGAATATTACAGAGATATAACGTGTGAAAAATCGAGATTTTTCAAATTTAGGAATTTTTTGTGCCGAAACTATCCATTCTTGCTCAAAACAGCTTACATGTCCCTAACTCAACTTTCCATTTACTATCGATTGATATTTAATTGAAACAAATACGGGTGGTTCAAAATTTTGAGTTTTGCATCACCCTCTATTTGTTTCTATTAAATGTCAGTAGATAGTAAATGAAAAGTTAAGATAGGGACATGTAAGCCGTTTTGAGAAGAAATGATTAGTTTCGACAAAAAAAATTCCTAAAGTTGAAAAATCTCGATTTTTCACACCCAATATCTGTGTAATATTTCTCTCTATACCCCAAGTATGATAGATCGACGAAATCAGCTCTTCAGGAAGAATCTAAAAACGAAATAAAATACAGGGTGTTCCATTTGAAATAACAAAGTTGTTGCTACTTTTTGATAGAAGCGGCTACGCCGCAACGCTGAAAGTATTTTAGATCGATAGAACAAAACTGATTACCCTAGAAACCATAGTTTCAGAATAATCCTACGTCCCGTTCTCCGTAAACGTCCAAGGTACCATCGACCGTGAGTGACCCTGTATAAAGCTAGCAGAACCGTTGGTTTTTTTGCCTTAATGAAGGGTAATAAATTCAGGAATGTGGTAATAAATTAGTAATAAATTACTACACTATTATGATTTTGGAATTCGAAAATGGTTCTGCTAGGTTTATTGGGGCAAAAAAACTCTTGTTTTGATGCCAAACCACACAACAACAAAAAAACTCCTAATTCCAGAACACCGTGGACAAGCTGGTGCAGCGCGCTAACGCGTCCCTGCTGGTAGGCACGTCGTCGTGGCGCGAACAGTTCGTCGAGGCGCTGACGGTGAGCGCTAGCGACGGCGACGCTGACGCCGGCAAGCGGCCGTCGTGCTCCGACTACGCTCTGCACTGCCTCACCGTCTTCTGGAAGCTCATTTTCGCCTTTGTGCCGCCTACAGGTGAGAAGGTTCACGTTTACACTTTGAGAGCATTTTGCTCCGAACCAAAAGGTGGATATACATGTATATATGTTTTTCGAGCTTTACCATGATGGGGATCTCAGTTATTACAAGAGATATACGAGGTCGGTTAAAATGGGGCAAAGTTGAGCATTTCGATGCTGAACAATCATGTGAAAGAATATTTCATTCACCTTTTTTGTTTTTGAAATATTGGAAAAAATATGTGAGACTCGCAGATACTCATGATATAAATCAAGATTTTTTTGGTTCATCATTAGAATCATTTAAGAATTGTGTGAAAAAATTGTGATAATTATTTTTTCATTTTTTGTTTCATTTCCTAGTTATATAAGTACAAATATGTGATACCTTTTGTTATATATTTTTTAAGCTCAGAAGTGAGCTGGGCCTAACTCTTCTGACTTTCATTTGACAGTTCGATTGTACCAACCTCCGAAGAATATAAAATGCGTATCGAAACAAAGGCTATTTCGATACCATTTGCGTTCCATAATGACTTCATTGTTGGAATTATAATATGCCAATCCAGATAGTTCACGTCGTCGACCATAATAGTCGTAGAGAACAAAAAGTTCATTGTCATTCTTTTTATTGTAGTTTCACAATAATTATGTATTTCTAAACTAAAAACAATTTCACAAAATAAGACATTATTTTACGCTTGTTGAAGGCTTTTTTGCGGTAGTAAAGCTGATCCAAAAATTGGTAACACCTATAATACTACTGCCTGTAGGAACAAATGTAGATGATATAAATAAATAATAACAAAATATTCGAGGTTCTTGAAGCAATCGAGGTTGACTTACAAATTGAGCTGAGTTAAGGAATATATTTTTTCGGCAACCGTCCGGAAAGTACGTACTTTCCAGACGATTTTTTTTTTGAGAAAGTGGCATTTTTCCGGCCTAGTCCGGGAAGTACGTACTTCCCGGACTAGGCAGGGAAGAATCACATGGTTTTGATAAATGAAGTTGATCATTACCATAGCAGCAAAATAACGACAGACAGCTATCTGACATAAAATTAGCTAACATTCAAAAATTATCAGATGAAAACAATCAATGTGAAACGGAAACTTTACCTTCTTGTTCTGACTTCAACAAAAGGCACTTAAATATACCAAGCATTTCAAACAAATTGAATCCATTCAATATTAACAATTGTTCTAATTTTAATATAAATATTAATATAAATAAGAATTGAAATGTTCGAAATTTTGTTCTAATAAAGAAATGTGTTTCTTTGATTTGTTATTCTACACGGTTGCCGAAAAAATTGTGTACGCAACACGCCCGAAAACAGTTTTTTTGGACTCGCAGACTTCCAGGACTCGCTACGCTCGTCCTAGAATTTTGTCCACTCATCCAAAAAAACAGTTTTTTCACACAGTGTCATTTTCCCACACTAGTGCGGGAAAAACATGTATATGATATCCTCGTAAAATATAAGTGGTGGGTGACAAAATATGAAAGTTCAAGCTTTTTTGTTGCAATACTAAGTGAGTTTGTTCAAAATCATCCATCATTTTGCACTATTTATTGAAAAAATGAACACATATTGATAAATAAAAATGTATTGTTATGAAAATCACCCTATATATAGGCTTTGATTGATCTGATAACGAGTAGGTAACAATTGATGCTGTCATGCCGATCAATACACAAATTTGTTTGTAATTGTCAGAGTGACAGACAAAGCGTTACTTATATAAAATTTTCGATTCAGTGAAATTGCCACAATGGATTATTCATCTGATGAAGAACTTCCACAAGAAATCGTGCAAGCAGCTACAGATGCGAACTTAGAGTTATTGCCAACGAAATCTAAACAAAGGTATGAGAAGCAACACACGAGTTTTATTGAATGGTGCAACAATAAAAAAGTGAAAACACCAAATAAAGAAGAAGTATTCTTGGCTTATTTTCTAGAAATGTCTTAAAAATGGAAGCCGAACACTTTATGGGCAAGATATTCAATGTTGAAGAGTGTATTCAAAGTGAAGAAAAATTTGGATATTAGCAAATTTTACAAAATAATTGCATTCATTAAAAATCAATTTGTTTCCTACGCTTGTAGAAAAAGTATTGTTCCTAACTCATGTGGAAATTGTCTTTCCGCACTTGTTAGGAAAATTACTATTACAAGTTAAATACATTATCTACCAAAACCCAAAACCATTTTCCTAATCGAAGCCTAATTCGAAGAATAAATCTCTTTATTATTCTGGCAATCAGGAGGTAATTAGATTAATTTTGTAATCAGGATTTAATTCAAGAGTAAGAATGGTAATGTCGGGTTCTTGAGTTTGATTTACCTGATATAACTTTTCATCATTTTCCAGTGAAACTCGTCATTTTCATAATCAAATCCAATATATATTCGCTCGATATAGATAAATCTTTGTGGAAGTTTGAAAGGGTTGAACTAAAGGATTCGAATCGGTGTATACAGGGTGCCCGTTTTTCGAGCTTAACAATGGAGATCTCAGTTATTATAAGAGTTACGAGATCGGTTAAATTGAGGCAAAGTTGCCCAATTTTATGCTGAACAATTATGTGGAGAAAAATGTCATTAACCTTTTTTCGTTTTTGAAATATTGTAAAAAAAAGAGATTTGTGGTTCTCGTTTTTATTTTTCCAATCGAAAACGAAGCAAACTAGACGTTTTTATAACAAGGACGTTCTAGAGGCACTTCTTCTCAAGAAATCTAAATCTGTCATCGACTAAAGTTTGGTTTTTATTATGGGCGCCATATTGGATTTTTACATATTTGAAAAGTCGGTTTTTTTCTGATTACTATGACGTATCACTCGATATGTTCGAATCTTACATGCTGGTCAAAATTGGCAAAAAATCGTTTTTGCGAAGAGTGCTTTGGAAACAATCCCAAAAATTTTGGTTAACAAACTAAATTCAGATAGTTCCATTGAACTTGGAAGCTTACTAACATAAAAACCAAGGTTATTTTGAATTAGGAACAATAGTTAAAGTTATAAAAGTTTTTTCTTCGCAAAACAAAAGTCATAAATAATGCTCGAATATTCCAACATTCACTTCTAAACACAATCTACTTTTCACCCCAAGTTCTGAATGGCTACTTACAATTCCGTAAATCAGATTTCTAGAAGAAAGAATACATGGGAAATGAAGAAAGATTTCTTAAAATTGCACCCATCGATGATATTGCTGAGCTGGGAAAAAAAACGAGGGAAATTGTGTCTAGAAGAGAATGGTGAAGTATTCAAGCATTTTTTATAACTTTGTTATTGAAATGAGCCTCTTAATTTCAGGTATAATTGTATAGGTTCTCTTGGATCATCAGAAATGGTCAGATAGATGGAAATAAAACATATTAACCTAAATCAATTATTTTATAAATCTCTGAGAGCAATCATTCGACAAACAAATATCTTAAATCTAACAATTGAAGCCCAAATTCAATCCCTAAAAATTAAACACCATTAATAGTTTGTGTACGTTTCAAAATCCCTTCACTCTGTAGATCGAATAAAATGGATGACAACGACCTTCAATAATTTTCCACAGCTGTCAGATTTGGTGACAGGAACCAATAAATAAGGTGGATCCTACCTCATATGAGCTTTTCACTCGTCTTCTCGCCGGAATTACCACAACTGCAGATTCTTCCGATCTCTCGGTTACTGAGATATCTGCATTTCTTCCATATCTTTTTTAGGTTAAGGTAGGGAATATGGGTCCAAGCCCGATTTTGACGAAACTTTCACAGATGCTTCATAACATGATAAAAATACTATATCCATCAAAATTTTTCCGCGGAAAGACCTTTTTCCACGTTTTTATGACAAATTTATGTCGTGGTACTCACTATCAAAACTCAAATACAATCTATATTGAACGGAGTAATAAATGCATCCATACGATTGAAACACACTTTGTTGAACGGCTACTACTTTTATCAACACATTTGAAGTAATTTATGAGTACTAATAAAGGCGGATTCATGCAACATTCATTATAATTACATTTTCATTATACTATAATTACATTTCATTTACATTTTCACTGTCAAATTGAAAGTGTTCATGCAAGGATTTACATTATGGATTTGCACATGCGCATTTTAACTGAAAAATGAATGAGCCATTTTGGATCATCTGTGTTTTGAATTGTTTGTTTATCTTTATGATATTTCTTAATTTCATATCAAAAAAGAAAAGAATACGATTCCGTCGTTATTGTGTCAGGCCAATATGAGAAACTGGTGAAATATCTTGAATATTATATTTTTAGAAAAATGTACCATAAATAATCACAGGTCACACTTGTTTTGAGCGTTGAAAGCTACCAGAATACAAAATGAACCCGTTAATGACAATTTTCATCCTTCTGCGCATGTTTTCACTGTAAATATAATGTAATGATAATTTATAGTTGAATGTTGGCCAACTTTTTGATGCGTTAGTGTAATTATAATTTGATAATGTGCTTGCATGAACACCATAATGGGAACTATAATATTGAACTTTTCTTAGTGTAAATGTAATTATAATATAATTAAAATGTAATTATAATGAGTGTTGCATGAACCCGCCTTTATTCTCAAAACGTTCGAAATAGGAATAAACTGATTGAATTATTCAATAGACATTATATGTTTACATTTATTTGGCAAATGACAGCTCCCTTCAAACTCCAAACAGCGAAACTGCTATTGCGATGTTGCCGTTTCGATTTCAAAAACATTCGATTTAGGTAAAATAAATAAAATATTTCGGAGCAGAGAGGACGAGAATTTCAAAATTTCAGAAGCAAGGATAAATGAATTTTTATTGGATGATCATTTTGGTAACGAATTAATGTTTCAACTTGAAGAAAAACACATCACATTCAATCTGAGAATTCTATAGAAAAATAGTTATGGTCCTGAGAAGGACCGTTTAATTTTTAGCATTATCCTTTCAACAATAAATAGCATTCGGATCTTTAGTAACTTAAATTTAAACAAAGTTAGGTTAGGTGGTTTTTTCTTCTTATCTGTTTCCAATTTCCATTCATGAGAGATCCTACAGGAAGTAGAGAAAAATGAACAACGTGGTGATGTCGACCGAGCGCGCTCGCTTCGCTCGCGTGTATGTATAATTGATATTTGTCAAGCAATAAGGAATTAGAGTTTCTTTAAAGGTTTAAAAAATAGAGAAGATAGTAATAAATTTCAACAATGTTAGGTTAGGTGGTTTTTCCTTCTTTCATCTTGGGTTATCAGGCACCATGTTCTCAAATTATCAATTAAAAGCTGCTTATTTTCACAAATCTGATGTAGACGAAAGATTCGTTATCGATTCGATGAATAACATTCATACTGATTAATTTTTTCCATGAAAAATGTGATTTTATTTCAGAAAGGAATAAGGGAATAACATTCATGTGGAAGTCAACCAGTCATTGAACAGCGGAGAATTCCCCGATATTTGGAAAATCGCCGCCGTTTTACCAATCTTCAAAAATGGAAATAAAAATATGATACGTAATTATAGGCCCATTAGTAAACTCTCAGCGATCCCAAAACTCTTGTGTTTTTTCTCGTCAAGTCCATCATTTTACCAGAACAACATGTTTTTTTTGCAGGGCGATCACTTGAATCGAATCTAGTTGAATATACAGAATATTTACATATAAATATGGACCAACGAATACAAGTTGACACTATTTATACTGACTTCAGCAAGGCGTTCGATAAGATTAGTCATAATCTTCTCCTCGAGCGGCTTTCTGAGGTTGGAGTGAACGGTCCTCTTTTGAGGTGGGTGGAGTCGTACATAAAAAATAGGTCACAATTTGTAACAGTGCAAGGATTTAATTCGGAGAAATACACTATTTCATCAGGTGTCCCCCAAGGATCACATCTTGGCCCATTATTCTTCATCATTTACATAAATAGCATAAAATCTTGTTTTGAACATTGCAAATTTTCCTTATATGCAGATGATTTGAAATTTTACCTGACGATAAAAGACTCATCAGACTGTCACAAAATTCAGGAAGACCTGAACAGATTGATAGTATATTGCACTTCATCAAGTCTATACTTAAATTTACAGAAGTGTAATTGTATCACCTTCACACGTAACCACAATCCAATGCACTCCAATTATTACATAGGAAACAACCAGATAATGAGAGTAGACAATATAAGGGACCTAGGTATTATATATGACTCCAAACTGATTTTTGATTTACATGTGGAATCTATAGCAAATTCAGCCTCGCGAATGCTAGGTTATATATTGAGAACGTGCAAACATATGGTGAACATCAAGTCCTCAATATGTGTATATCATGCATTTGTAAATAGTAAGTTCAATTTTGCTTGTGTAGTTTGGAGTCCTCAATATAGAATGTATATAAACCGCCTTGAAAATATTCAGAACAAATTTATTAAACATTTATGTTACAAAGAGAGATACAACTATCATAGTGGAATAGATAATGCCAGAAAACATTTCAAACTAATATCACTGTCTCATAGAAGAGAAATCTCGGATATATTATTCCTACATAAAATTATCAATGGTTCTATAGATAACCCTAGCCTATTAAATCAAATTCAAGTAAATATTCCTAGTCGGCAACTTAGAATGAATAATTTATTCCACATACCTTTTCGTCGAACTAATTCGTCGCAGAATTCTTCTTTATGCAGAATTGTTCGAAACATGAATGTTTATAATGATAAAATTGATATATTTTCTTCATCCCAACAAAAAATCAAACACACTCTGAAACAACATTTTCTTCAATAAACATGTTATTATACCCTATTTGTTCATCTGTAAATGCACATTATACCATGCATTATTAATATAGGACTACACCGTAGTACATGTACTTAGTTTAATAGTTTTAGTTTTAGTTTGATTAGATACTCCAGTGGACTTTTCGTCTGTTAGTATCTGTATGTCAATGAATAAATAAATAAATAAATAAATAAATAAAATAATATCATTTTCGAAAAATTCATCAATTATTTAAAAAAGTCTATTTGATTAGAATTGAATAGAATATTTCTGAAATCAAACCGGAAACGTTGCAAAAATATCTGCTCCAACAAGCTGTCATTAGTGTCATTCGCCAATCAAAATATTTTTGTATTCAAACTTCACTGATAACAAGTTTTTAACTTTTTTTAATTCTTGTTATTGCTTTCAAAGAATCTATATAGATTTTGCATGTTATTATTGTTGGTTCAACACAGTGCCTACTAGTCGAAAAGATACATTGGACACTCCTTACAACGAACTTATTTTGAAAGCCAGTGAGGAGATGTATTTTTTTTCAAAAAAAAAAACATGGAAAAAGGTCTTTCCGCGGAAAAATTTTGATGGGTATAGTATTTTTATGATGTTTTAAAGCATCTGTGAAAGTTTCGTCGAAATCGGGCTTGGACCCATATTCCCTACTTTTTCCCTTTTTTATTTTGGAATTCACGTTTCTAGCGAGAGCGAACACACGTACCCTGCTCACCGCTCACCGCTTCTCTGCTATCTCGTTCTCTTGACAAAACCCTCATCATCATTTGTCTATTTCACACACTAAACCTCTTTAACATACCACATAAACTATTTCAGAAAACAACATAAATTCATCTTGATATATCAAAATGATAGAAATATCAATAACGATAGAAATACAACATAGAACGGAGAATGAATAAATATGGGCGCAGTACATTATGTATTTGATAATTTTGTTTCGTTTTGCTGAGAAAAAACTTCTAGCTTTTCCTGTCAAGTTCGTTCCCAACTTCAAACCTTTCTTAAGAAGGTATAAGCACGACAGAAATGTGAACGTTCCTTATCCTCAATTGATCTATCAAAATTCAGTTTTTGTTAAACAAAACTGCTGGCATTATTTTCAATAAAGCACTCTTCGTAAGAACGATTTTTTCTCAATTCTGATCAACATGTAAGATGACGAAATTGACAGACTTTCCAAAATTGCAAAAATCCAACATGGCGCCTATAAAAAAACAAAGTCGACTGTTGTATCTCTGACATCAAGAACGCCTTGGAAAATACGATGACAGATTTAGAATCCTTGGAAGAAACTGTCTCAAGAACGGGCTAATTAGAAACGTCCAATTTCTATGGTTTTAGCTAGAAAAAATATAAACGAAACATTTATTTTGTCAACTGTCAAGTGTCAAATTTCTCCCTAGATTTTTCCCTAAATCTGTCAAATGTAAAAATCCGCCATGATAACTTTCTATTCTGGGAAGGGTCAAATCCCACCGAAAAAAGTTTAATCCACAGATAGAATGACATGTCCCATAGTGACGGCTGAAACAACGAACAGCGCCACCAAGTTTCTCGGTAGCCGAACTAATTCATCGATTAACAGGCGTGGCGGCAAATTTGAAATGTGTATAAGTTTCTGAATTTAAACTGAACTATTTATAGAGAAATGCACAAAGCACAAAATTGATGAAGTAGAGAATCTTCTTTTTCCATTTTGATAAAGAAAGAAGAAAATAAGTGTTCCATATCAAAATTGAAATAAAATGGGAACAAATCCAAATTCTAGAATAATATCCTCTTTCTTTGTGTCTTTTAATTCTAAGAAATATCTATATCGATATTCTGGAATTTAGATTCGTTTCCATTTCAATTCAATTTTGACCTAGATTTTTCACCAAATATGTCAAATGTCAAAATCCGCCATGATAACTTTCTATTCTGGGAAGAGTTCAGTACGTGTTATAAATCTATCATAATCTGACATGTTTTACTTATATGTATAATTTCAGTCAAATAGGTCCAATACCAGTTCTTAGGAACAATAATAACGCATTCCAAGGAGAAGAAAAAAATTGTGTAGATACTCTCGTATTCTGGCCTCCTGAGCCAGATACCGAAGTAGAAACGATTGTTTCGTTGATAAAACATTTGACATCTTAAATTTATGCTACTAATAACACATAATTCGTCCTTTTTTCAACTAGAACAGACGCTTACTTTTACTTGTTTTCAACACTTCTTAGCGTAAAAAATCAATATTTTTTCAAAAAATGTATCGTTCTTCGAGACTTTGATCTCTCAACTTAAGACTGTCACAAAGTTTAGCTCCCGTCATGCTTAGTTCTTGATAGGTTTAGTTAGATGTTTTTGAGGGCGAATTTTTTCAAATGCACCAGTTTTTTCTGCTAAAAATTACTACTATGTGACATTACACATTTTTCACAGTCACATCACTGACATTGACTGACGATGCTTTTTTGTATTTCCTGACATTCTGATCAATGAATCAATGATATCGAATAAGCTTCGCTGTGCTCAAACCATATATATAATAACAACTAAATGGATAACATCTATTCTTCTCTTCACGCGAAAGTGAAGCCAGTTTTGGAAAAACAAAAGACTGTCTGGCTTGCTAATTATGAATTGTGCGCATGCGCGGCTTTTGACGAATTGAAATCCACTGACGTTTTTAGAATTTCATAGGTTAGGTTTATTTGTTAACCCAAATTATGTAAAAGAGCGTTAATATAGTTATTAATGTACTTTCTGATTGTTTACAGAAGTGATTAGTAAGTGACAACAGTGATTGATCAAAAATTAGCCCACGAATCTCGTTCCGATGACTTTATCGTCACAGGTTTCTCTGCAAATCGCAAGTATCGCTTTGTAGAACACATCCATTTCTGCATCTATTATCAACCTTTCAACAATCTATCGATTAATGAATATTTGAAAAATATGTTATGATGAAAAAAAAACATCGAATTGAAGGTTACGTGACACATTTGATTGATGTTTAATAATTATCATACGTTTGTCGCTTCTTGATTCAAACTTGCGCATGCGCATATTTTCGATTTGTCCCGCAGACTGTCATTTGTTTTATTTCTCGGCTTCAGCTCTGGTATCCATGTTACCTATATAGTTATTATTAGATATATGGCTCAAACGAGCGGGTTATTCAAAATGTAAATAAAAACGATAGGTTATGCCCAGTATGACACTTCAAAGTAGTTCACGGTTATTATTAGAAGATGTCTCTGCCTTACAGAAAAAGTAACGTCATTGTTTTCAGTAAACAGACGATATATACCTACTATAAGTGTTCATTTAAATCGACAATGCCCTGTGCATTTCAAATAGAAAATCAATTGAATATCTATAGGATATCCATAAGATATCCAATGATATCAAATAAATATCCATAGGAAATTCAAAAAATTCCACTTCTTTGGACGCATTTGGATATCCCATGGAAGGAATTGAATGTCAATTGATTGGATATCAGGTGTTGTATGGGTTGAAAAGTGTTTTGAGTGAAAATGCAACTGTGTGGGAAAAGGACAAACCCTTTTCAAATGAAGGCTCTCCGAAACGCCCTGTACGAAGGTTTTTGTCGAGTAAACCTCCACGTTCGTGTCATCTCTCCCATGATTCATTCGCACATTGTCCCGTCTCCGAGAAGTTATAAACGTGTGGAAAATGAATTATGTGGAGTTGTTCCTGCCGGGAAAGACAATTTCAACGACGCACAGGGAATTAACCGCATCCAGAAGTGAAGGAAATGCGAGGTGCCCAGAGGGGGTGAACAAAGTATGAGGGTTGGTTTATATCAGCCACCGGGATTGATACACGAAAAAAAAAAGCGGAAAAAGTAGGGAATATGGGTCCAAACCACTGAACTCAAACAAGAAATGGAACGATAATGCAATTCAGCAGTTTTACGCTAAATTGAATTTGCGCATACCATGTGATCATATAGCAAAATTGAATGTGGATCATGCGCAGAAACCTTTTGCACAGGACCGGCACCACCAAAGATGACAAACTCAATAACACAGCTTATTAAACAACAGATAATTTAACAAGAACACAAAAACACAATATGAAGCAGAAAACAGCTTGCCGAAAATTGAAATGGACAAGAATCGAGAACAAAGAGCAATAAAATACAATGTGAACAAAACTTATAGGCTGACGAGTGGGCTGACGCCAATTCTTAGTTCTGAGACTGAAATATATAATTTTGGACATACGTTCACATAACACATCAAATACGTAGTCTCAGACATGCCCAGCAGTAGAGGACTTATGTTTGTGGAGACGGTGCAGGCGCAGGTGCAGGCGGTGCAGGCGCAGGCGGAGGTGCAGGCGGTGCAGGCGCAGACGGAGGTGCAGGAGCCGAGGATCTGAAGAGTGAACGACCGGAGGTATAGCCTTCGAGCCGAAGACTGTATAAGCCCGAAATTGCCGAGCCCATGTTCTCACGCAGGTGTTTAAAATAAAATAAAATTTATTACATTCATCAAATTCCAAAGTTATGGACAAGAATAGTGTGACACAACAATGGGCGATAAACTACGACATCTAATGCCTAGAAGAAGAAGAAGACAGTCGAAATGGGCCTCCTTTCAGATAAATTTCATCCTAATAAAATCTTTTTTCAGAACTATTCCAACCATAATAATAAAAATTCGATGGTTTTGGTCGTTCATGTCCCAGGTAATAAAAAACGCCAGTGCGGGCTTTATCGTTGACCCTTCCAATAGGTAATCTCATGAATTTAATAATTTATTCCAAGTAGATGAAAATCAATTTATTCATTTGAAAGGTTTATGCGCCGGCTCTATGGCAGGTAGTCGCCAGACCCCTCAACCGCAGAGTGTCGCATAAAATTCCTAGTTTATTTTAACCACACTGAACCATATCTATTCTATTGCAACTTTTCCATCATGATTGAATTCTTGGGGTGTAGGTATAAATAAAAATGCGACGGTGTAAGGATATATATAATTTTATTTCATTTCAGTATACGAATCAAAACATAATACAAGATACAAAATAATTATATTTGGTCACATCAAAATGATCCTGCTTGAATTGAGCCATCTAGCGTGCTATAAGTCAAATACGCATCATGAAGAACTAATGCATAAACTCGGGTGTTGTCGGGAAATTGTGCTTTACGCGTCTCAAATTCCAACTTGATATCAACAGTGGACGACTTCATGGCACTCGGCTGGTGTTGGCAATTAATGACGAATAATGGATTCTTTCTGAATTCTCCAATATTCATCATTGGTTCGCTCATATCTCTGTCACAGTAGTAGCTTCTCTGGAAAATCTCATAGGCATAATAGGCTGCAGAATCCAACTTCTTGCCAAAATCTAGATTCCAGCGTTCATATGGATAGACCTCGGAATTCAAGTACAGGCGGATATTGTTGATATTAGCATGCGTAAATTCTGTCACATTCTCCTTTATAATATCAGAATGGGTAGTACTTTGGAATCCGATAATTATATATCGAGGTCTTTCAAGACTATTGGTGGTTTTAACGGCCCATATATCGGTGGCTGTTTTACGTAGAGCGGGTAATTCATACAAATCCCACATACGATATGCAATCTTCACTCTAGCATTATTGCTACTTTTATTGATGCGATTCAATAGCTTTAATTTTTGTCGATCCTCCGGAACGATGTGTTTGATCTTCCATTCGATTTTAGATATCTCCAATTCAGCCTCCACTTCGCCAATGTATGAGTTCTTGAATGAGCGAGCGATAATGAGTATAAGTTCCTGTTTCACATTCAAAATGCCCTTGGTGTAGTCTTCAGCGAATCCTGTGAGATATTTTAGCGGCAACTTTCCACTGAATACATGGCTATCTGGATCCAGAATGGCTTGATTACCATTATCCAAACCCCACCCGATAGTTTCTAGTGAGGCTTTATTCGACTTTCCATACGATATCAGCGTTTTCATTGTGCTTGTTATACCGGGTTTTCGAATAACAGCTACGGCTTCACCACCCATTTCGTAGCGGATTTCATCGAATAGGAATGCCAGAGCATTATTTGATAGGTAGCAAGTCTTCGTCGTATCCATGGGTGTAAATGTACCTTCGATATAGATGTAGCTGTCGGAAATATCCAATATCAGATCTTGGAAATTGATCGGAATGCGTATCTCATCCGAATTATTGAAATAGGGTGACCCATATGGTTTATAGGTATGTTCATGAAGGCTGATTAGCGATTCATCGATGACAGGCTCTATAAACACATCCAATTTTTCACTGGTAGTTGTAGCGGCCATTTTCACTTTCTGATATCTACTGTCACGCAATCTCAATCCTATGTATCTCAGGAACTATTGATTAGCTTTGGATAGCCTACTTCTCAACTGGTTGACACCTTCTTGACGAATGACACGATTTTCATGTGCATCTTCCCTTTTATAGTGAATCAGCCTCTCCTTTTTAAAGTGTGCTCGGTGTTGCCGT
This sequence comes from Chrysomela aeneicollis, assembly GCA_029955515.1. Classification (NCBI taxonomy): domain Eukaryota; kingdom Metazoa; phylum Arthropoda; class Insecta; order Coleoptera; family Chrysomelidae; genus Chrysomela; species Chrysomela aeneicollis. Next base: position 7,232,929 of record JARUHQ010000016.1, on the reverse strand, counting down.
CGCTGATTGAAACAGAAGCTCATTTTCTTCCTCACTCGTCGAAACAGACAAAAAAATGATATATGGTGTCAAGTGTTGAGCTTCTTCAACTCCAACTTAACGATGATTGTCTCTCCACGGAAATCGACCAAACGTCCCTTATCATCCAAGATGATTATCGTGATGTTTTCAATAGACTGACGACCTTCGGGGCTGATCGTCATATAAATGATATTTCTAGGTTCCTTGGAAATCTTGTAGCCGGCCTCCACGTCGATATCAAATTCGAATAGAGTGTGCACTTTCTCATCATTCAGGTATGCTCCGGATGTGATATTGCAATCAACACGTATGATTCGTACTTTCATTATATTCACAGGTAGTGTGGATTCATGCAATACGTTGGCTGGGTAATTTTTCTCCTCGAATCCCAGCACACTGGCTATAGAATTGCCGTATCTGAAATCCACATCATGCAAGCATTTCATCTCACATTTCAGAGTATTATTATTGGCATGGAGGAAAAATACATCATCAATATTTCGCCCATCGAGCGGCTCTATTCTTGTGATAGCTTTCTGTAGAGCTTTATTGATTTCATCTATTTCATAGACACCGGGTGGTATATAGGCTACTCGAGGGCTCACAACAGCTCCCGATCTAACCCAAAAATCCAAACGGTTGTTCGTCTCATCTATATTGAGTATAGAATTGTACGAGTAGAAGCCGTGCAATCCCAAACCGTAGGTGTTTTTTGTATCGAGTTCGATGGGTGGGTAAAAATCAGCACTCAAAACACTTTGATCCCCAGATAATGTGAAAGTTCGTGACATGATCGAATCGAGTACTTTACTGGTTCAGGCAACAAAGGTGAATGAAACGTTTTTTTGCCGGTGGTGTGTTTATATCCAAATAGTTGTTGGTTAAAACATTCACATCATTTACGCGGAAATATCAGCAAAATATTTTCCGAGGGTACGGTCCATCATTAACGTCGATATCAGCTGCTGCCGCTGCTGCATCTTCAACTGGACCATGTTCTTCGCAAAATCGATATTTAGTAATGTCCTCGTCGTTTTGTAAATGCTCCGGCAACTTATCCCACACTAGGACTATCTCTAGGGGTGCACAACCAATAATCACTTCCTTCGGCATATCGGCAAGCTGATTTCTGCTCATCTTCACCAAACTGCGCAATCTCGAATATGCAATCAATGAATGACCCATTCGTTTGATGCTTTCACGTGTAAATTCTTGATTTTCTGCCATTTTCTCTCCTTCTTCTTCTTATTCTTCTTTTATGTATAATTCAATATGAATCTGCCGTAGTTAGAAATCTCAAGCACAAATGCCCACACCAGACTGTGTTGAATCGCTGCTGACGGCCGTAGTTATACTGAATTTCAACAGGCCGATCACCCGAATTACATGCTAGATATTGCAGCAACTCTTTGGGTGGTGGTAAATCGCCAAAACTATCAAAGTAATTAACCCTACCTCCGCGTTTCTTGTACGGCACCCAATGTGTACCACTACCATGAATCCCGTCCAAGTTCATTATAGCTGATTCGTTGCGGTGCGGTCCAGAGAGCAGTAAATTGTCTCGCATAAAAATTCCTCGAAAATGCGGAACCCTCATCTTTTCGACACACCGCAACAGATCGATATTAGAAAGTGGCCTTTGAGGTAGGGTCTCTAAAAGTTTTTAGAATTCTGCTGCGGTCTCAGGTAAATACCCAACCCTTTTCGGTAAGGTTTCAAATACAATCGTTTGCCGGTTTTTTCGATAGCGATAGCCTCCATATGGCGATTGTGACGATTCGCTTCAGCCAACTGTTCTCTGCTCGCTCTCGCCGACTGTACGGCCTTCGATATTCCAGCTGCTGCACCTGCCAAACTTCCAAGTGCTAATAGACCGGCAAATATCGGTATTAATGGTAGGATCCCGCCAATCTTGGGTATAGGTATAATACGTGGAGTGCGCCGACTGCTTTGACATATTTGCGAGCTGCTTGATAGGCAATTTTCACCACTTTATCAATATTTTTTTTCTCCTGTTTGCCCACACCTTCAGTTCGATGAAAGCGAAGCGTATCACGAACTTTGTGAACTACGCCCGATCCAAAAGCAATCTTATTTTTCATCGTCTTCTTCTTCTTCTCATACTGCATGGTTTTCTTGCGACATTTGATACATTCAGTTTTCACTTTTGGTTCATCCGCGAATTGTCCACTACACCCCATTCCGAAACGTCGCTTTCCTTTCATTATGTTGGTGACTAACCAAGCTGCAGCCCTCTCGCCTACCCCACTGTCTTTAGATTTCACAATGTCCCAAGCAGATTGTTCGAGATGTTGATCTGCTATATGTCTAGCGGCGACATCTTCGGCATTCTTAGAGTAGGCTATATCGTGTTGTTTGCATGCTGCATCCAATCGATTGATTCCACGATCTCCACGAGTAAACCTTTTCTGCAACTTTGTTCCCGGTCCACAATATTGATACCCTCCAGGGATATGCAATTCAAATGGTAGTTTATTTATTACAGAGTTGACGATGCCACTACCGGTTTTCTTGATACTAGTCATTTTTTTACGTGTGTCTCGCTCAACGGCCAAGGTATAAATGACGATTGTTCGGGTGAAATTCACTTATATCTAATCCAACTGTCACACGATGCGCATTGTACAGCAGAAAGAAAAGTTCGACATTGATAATTTAGATGAGAAAGTCATCGGCTATGGATTGGACAGTGGTGGTGGTGGTGGTAGTGGTGTACGAAATCATCGTCATGGAAAGCTGTTTCCATCAACAATTCGCGGTCTTATAGTGGGTCCTTCAAATTATGGAAAGACAAATGTTATGATATCTTCACTAACGAATGCAAATGGCCTACGTTTTGCAAATATCTACCTATATTCCAAATCGATATACCAACCGAAATATGATATATTGTTTATGCTCATGTTTAGATATTTGGCTAGATACTAATCTCGAAAGATCCTTTATCCAGCAATAATGGCTATTGCCAGAATCGTCGTCAGTGATGAGTAGCAAATTAATATGTCTACCATATTTTTTTCTGGGAAAAATACAGCGGACCTAGTATTTCGTAATTAATCTTGCGATCTTCGTAAATAGTATCTAGCCCATAGACATTGATTGAACAATTATTCATGTCCTCGAATTTTGAAATACTTCGTAATTTGACTGGGAAATCCATACCTGCCACTTTCAAGACTGCGGAAAAATGCGGGTAGGAGGACACTTCATCGGCTCGAACTGTGACCGGATACAGTGCAGCCATAATGGCCCAGGCGAAGCATTGTTGATCCTCATTACGAACATTAACCACGGCATTTTTCCTCTTGATGAATTCCGGTAATTCCATGAATGAAGAACCTCGCAGTGGACTATACTTGTTGATGTTGGTTTCCAAGAATAAAACTTTCTCTAGGGCCCAACCTGAAACAAAAAAATCAATGCGTGAATTAAACCATTAATTGAAGTCATTTTTTCTTAATTAAATTAGCATCGAATGTACAGAGCCCGGACAAATGTTTGAATGAACTTTGAAATAATGTCCTATATAATGCTAACAAGTCGAGTAATGAGAAAAATACAACTTAACAGAATCACGTTCCTCGAACTCGGTTGCGCGGTTGATTAAGATATCCATCAAACCCTCTATTACTTCAATCAAATCGCTGCTGGCATTGGCAATATGATTCGGTGTGCCAAAGGACTTGTTGTCATGAATTTCCTGCGTTTGCAAGTAAAACCTGCCAACTGCCTCCATATTGACTTTAACCGAATTATGCTCTGCCAACGCACCTTCCAAGAGTGAAATGATATATGGCTTGGAGTCCAGGAAGAATGCATTGAAGTCGGGTGCTTCTTGACTTCCACACTCGACTCTGTAGCTAGCTATTCGGCATTTCAAAGAGCTATTTATCCGTCGGATATTGACCGAATGATGAATGGTAGAATTTTTTCTATGTTCCATCTCCTATGGGCATTCATCATATCGGTTGATATTGATTTATTGCAGGCAATACAATCCATCATAGTATCCGACGGTCCAGCATCCGCCTGGCACGAACGTTTCTGATGCCTTCGTAAGCTACTCATCCTTGTGAATTTGGCATCACACTTTTCGCATTCTAGACTCACTTCTCTATCAGGTTCATCAATTGGTTGATTTGTTGCGGTCGATGGGCCCGGAGAATCCATCCTAGCACGCTTGGTGGGTGGAGCGGAGGTACCAGCATCAGCCTTACAAGAGCCCCTCCCATGCCTTAGCAGACTACTCTTACGTGTGAAGGTTGAAGTACTTTCAGCACATCTGAACATTTTACTCGTACCTGGAGGGTGTTCAATTGATGCTGGAGCAGTCGGTGTATCAGACTTATTCTTACAAGGCCCTCTTTGATGGCTATACAAATTATCTTTCTGTGAGAAAATTTTTTCGCACTTTTCGCAGGTAAACATCTTGGCAATATCGATAGATGTACTCGGAAGCGAAGAAGAAGCAACGTGTCAGCTGAACACACAAGACTGAACTGTGATCATTTCAACAAATGCGGGCCTATTTATAGCTCGAGATGTGGGTAGGGATCAGCTCTCGGACGCAGCTGCCTCTTATTTACGACTAATAAAATAAAGAATTCAACATAAAAATACATCAGTACATATTTCTATGGAAACGGAACGTCAAACTTCGAAATTAATAGGGCTGTTTTCATCTGGTTGAATTTTATGCGGCACCCTGCGGTTGGGGAAGGGTCTGGCGACTACCTGCCATAGAGCCGGCGCATAAACCTTTTAAATGGATAAATTGTTTTCCATCTGCTTGGCATAAATTATGAGATTCATGAGATTACCCATTGGGAGGATCAACGATAAAGCCCGCACTGGCGTTTTTTATTACCTGGGACATGCACGACCAAAACCGTCGAATTTTTATTATTATGGTGAGAATAGTTTTGAACAAAGATTTTATTAGGATGAAATTTATTTGAAAGGAGGCCCATTTCGACTGTCTTCTTCTTCTTCTAGGCATTAGATGTCGTAGTTTATCGCCCATTGTTGTGTCACACTATTCATGTCCATAACTTTGGAATTTGATAGATGTAATAAATTTTATTTTATTTTAAACGTCTGCGTGAGAACATGGGCTCGGCAATTTCGGGCTTATACAGTCTTCGGCTCGAAGGCTATACACTCCTCAGATCCTTGGCTCCTGCACCTCCGCCTGCGCCTGCACCGCCTGCACCTCCGCCTGCGCCTGCACCGCCTGCACCTGCGCCTGCACCGTCTCCACGAACTTAAGTCCTCTACTCCCAGCTAACCCTGGCACATATTGCGCATGTGCTAGATTAAAGTTTTATGATTCGCCTGTTGGCCGTAAATAATCCTCCCGCATCCTGCTATATTGTCGATCGTTCCATTTCTTGTTTGAGTTCAGTGATCCAAACCCGATTTCGATGAAACTTTCACAGATGCTTTAAAACATGATAAAAATACTATACCCATCAAAATTTTTCCGCGGAGAGGTCTTTCTCCATGTTTTTTTAATACATTTCATCAGTGGCTTTCAAAATACGCACACAATTCGTTGTAAGGAGTATCCAATGTATCGATTGGTGGTCACTGTGTTGAACCAACAATAATTACATGCACAAACTATATAAATCAACTGATTCTTTGAAAGTAATAACAAGAATTAAAAGAGTTGTTATCAATGAAGTTTGAATACAAAAACGTTTTGATTGGCGAATGACACTAATGACAGCTTGTTATAATGGAACGGAGCAAATATTTTTGCAGAGTTGCCGGTTTGATTTCAGAAATATTCTATTCAATTCTAATCAAATTGATTTTTTTAAATAATTGATGAATTCTTTGAAAATGGTATTACTTCCACATGAAAGTTATTCCCCTATTCCTTTCTGACATGAAATCTCATTTTTCATGGAAAAAAGTAAGTATGAATTCATCAAATCGATAACGAATCTTTCTTCTACATCATATTTGTGAAAATAAGCAGCTTTTAATTGATAATTTGAGAACATGGTGCCTGATAACCCAAGATGAAAGATGGAAAAATCACCTAACCTAACTATATTGAAATTTATTACTACCTTCTCTATTTTTCAAACCATGCCACCACGTTGTTCATTTGTCTCTACTTCCTGTAGGAATGCTTATTGAATGGAAATTGGAAACAGAATAGAAGAAGAAACCACCTAACCTAACTTTGTTTAAATTTAAGTTACTAAAGATCCGAATGCTATTTATTGTTGAAAGGATAATGCTAGAAATTAAACGGTGCTTCTCAGGACCATAACTATTTTTCTATAGAATTCTCAGATTGAATGTGATATGTTTTTTTTAAGTTGAAACATCAATTCGTTACCAAAATGATCACCCAATAAAAATTAATTCATCCTTGTTTCTGAAATTTTGAAATACTGGTCCTCTCTGCTCCGAAATATTTTATTTATTTTACCTAAATCGAATGTTTTTGAAATCGAAACGGCAACATCGCAATAGCAGTTTCACTGTTAGGCGTTTGAAGGGAGCTGTCATTTGCCAAATAAATGCATACCAAATGTAAACATATGTCTATTGAATAATTCAATCAGTTTATTCCGATTTCAAACGTTTTGAGAATTATTAGAACTCATAAATTACTTTAAATGTGTTAATAAAAGTAGTAGTCGTTCAACAAAGTGTGTTTCAATCGTATGGATGCATTTATTACTCCGTCCAATATAGATTGTATTTGAGTTTTGAAAAATTTGGATGGATATAGTATTTTTATCATGTTATGAAGCATCTGTGAAAGTTTCGTCAAAATCGGGCTTGGACCCATATTCCCTACCTTTATTGAATTGTTTCGAAGTTTTGTCCTTTTCATTATACAGGCTGCCGGTTTTCCGAGCTCCAGCATGGGGATCTCATTTTTGAAAGAGAAACTAGTCTATCCAATTGAAATATCTAACATAGTTTGAAAATGAATGTCTGGTAGACTACGAGCAGAATGAGTTCATAAGTAGAATGTTGAGACTTGCAGATACTTATGATACTCATCTCTGCTTATGATATAAATTAAGATTTTTTTGATTTATCATTAAAATCATTCAAGAAATGTGTGAAAAAATTGTGATATTTATTTTTCGAATTTTTGTTTCATTTCCTAGTTATATAAGTACACATATGTGAGACCTTTTGTTATATATTTTTTTTGCTCAGAAGTAAGCTGGGCCTAACTCTTCTGACTTTCATTTGACAGTTCGATTGTACCAATCTCTGAATAATAAAAAATGCGTATCGAAACAAAGGCTATTTAGATACCATTTGCGTTCTATAATGACTTCATTGTTAGAATCATAATATGCCAATCAAAATAGTCGATCATAATAGTCGTAGAGAAAAAAAAGTTCATTGTCATTCTTTTTATTGTAGTTTCACAATAATTATGTATTTCCAAACTAAAAACAATTTCACAAAATAAGACATTATTTTACGCTTGTTGAAGGCTTTTTTGCGGTAGTAAAGCTGATCCAAAAATTGGTAACACCTATAATACTACTGCCTGTAGGAACAAATGTAGATGATATAAATAAATAATAACAAAATATTCAAGGTTCTTGAAGCAATCGAGATTGACTTACAAATTGAGCTGAGTTAAGGAATATAAGTAGATGTTTTATGCCGATTCTAGACCTCCTCCCAAGGTCACACACCCCCACGTGGCCTTGGGGGGTCAATGACCTTGGGGGGTCAATGACCTTGGGAGGAGTGACCTTGGGAGGAGTGACCTTGGGGTGAATGACCTTGGGATGAGTGACCTTGAGAGGAGTGACCTTGGGGTGAATGACCTTGATGTGATCTTGGGAGGAGTGACCTCGAGTTGGCGACCTTGAGAGGAGGGTGCCCTTGGGAGTTGCTGTGGCCTTGAGAAGAGCGCGTCCTTGAGGAGGGCTTTCTTTTCTGTGAGCGTGACCTTGTGTTTCCACACCTCTGAAATGGGAGGGGGTGCGACCTTGAACACTGCTGCTGCGTGCGCATGCGCCATTCTCCCGCGAGAGTTCAAGATCGCGTTGGTGAGAGTGGGGGAGGCGGTACTTCTATAAATTCAAGGGTGCGCAGAGCGGAGCACAGTTTATTGGGAATCACATATTAATCAGCATTTGTTGTTTGTTCGTGAGTGATAAAAGCGTTTTTTATTCATCATCATCATGTTGACCTGCAGTGCTTGTTTCCAAACCTTTACGCGTAGTGATAATTTACGCCGCCATCAAAGAATTTCATGTGTTGGTGATTTGGATGATTTGGGTGAACCTAGTGCAAAAAGGGCTCGATTGGATATTTCGAATCCGCCAGCGCCATCGACATCTAGAAGTATGCAAAGATGTGTGCCCTGCGCTAAAGATGTTCCATCAGATAGGATGGGTGCTCATAAGAGAACCTTGGAGCATCGCTCTAATGCGTGCATGCACTACAGAGATGGCGTATATGCGATCGAGAGCGCGTTCAAATGCCGCATTATTAGCTATAGGTTAGAGTGTAGAACGAACATTTTAGATTACAATGCGTTCTTCAATGAGAATAGAGCTACAATTATATCTCTATTAGATAATATGCTACTGATTCATCACTCGATTAAAGTGAACATGGAAGTTTTTGGTAGATATGTCATTGAAACCCGAGATGTGAGAGATGTGAAATCTTTCATGGCTCCGAATCGCATAATTGCTTCATCGCCAGATTTGGAAGATATCGTTGACGCATTTCGGGATTGTCTTTCGAATCTAGCTATCGAATTCGAGGAACGTGATTCTGGTGAGTTGTTTGAAAAAATCAGATGTCGACTAAGTTTGCTTATTTCTTTTTTTTACTTTGATATTACAGGTTGGGCTTTAGAAGAGATTTTGTTTCTAGAAATAAATATTAATAAATATAGTCCATTAAGAGGCCGGTCTTACATAAAGCTGCCCACCTATATTGCGAACAAGAAAGCGGTGGTAAACATTATTAATCAGGATGAGCATTGTTTCGCCTGGGCAGTTACATCAGCTTTGTATCCTGCGAGGATAAGGAATACCGAAACATCTTCCTACCCACACTTTTCTACAGTATTGAATCTGGTTGGTATAGAGTTTCCTATGAAAGTAAGTGATATTCCAAAGTTCGAAAATCAAAATGATTGCTCCATCAATGTTTATGGATTAGAGAGCGTATTCGATGATCAAAAAATGAAATATAGGGTTATTGGGCCGCTTCATTATGCTAAGAATAGGTTGGGTAGGCATGTAAACTTACTTTATATCTCGGACGATTCCGGTAAGGGGCATTATTGCTGGATAAAAAATTTATCGCGATTAGTGTCAAGCCAATTAAATGCCAGAGGGCATAGGAATTTCTTTTGCGATGGGTGTCTGATATGTTTCTCCGATGAGTCGAAGTTGCTACGTCATAAATTGAATGATTGCAATCATACATACACTACGGTTCCATCTCCAGAAATCAAGGTTGATAAATTCGGAAATAGCGCTCCCGGGAATATTTTAAAATTCCAAAGTTTTGAGAAACAGATGAAAGTACCATTCGTTATTTATGCGGATTTTGAATCTGTTCTGAAACCCATCCAAACTTGTGAACCAGATCCTACGGGGTCGTATACTAATAAAACATTCGCTCACGAGCCGCATTCATTTGCATATCTCATCAAATGCTCCTACGATGATTCCCTCACTAAATTTGTTTCATTCCGAGGAAAAGGTGTAGCAAAAAAGTTTGTCTCCAGTTTAGTCGATAATGTTAAGGCTATATATAATATGCATTTGAAACGTGTTGTTCCTATGGCTAAATTGAGTGCTGCAGAAAAGCTTGATTTCGCTACCGCTACAATTTGCAACATTTGTGATAAGCCACTTGATTCCACAGATGTTAAAGTTAGAGACCATTGTCACCTGACTGGTAAAAAGAGAGATGGCGCTGCACATTCTAAATGTAATTTGAATTTCAAGCTACCTAACTTCATCCCCATCTTTTTCCATAATATGAGCGGGTATGATAGCCACCTCTTCATCAAACAATTGTTCGAGCATGAAGAGAGGGTGGATTGTATCGCTCAAACTAAGGAAAAGTATGTTTCATTCACGAAACATGTTTTTGTTGATGAGTACTTGGGAAAAGATGGGAAAGATCATAAAATGTTCATGAAATTGCGCTTTTTAGATAGCTATAAATTTCTTTCTGATCCGCTGCATTCTCTAGCTGAAAATCTGACTACGGAACAGTGTGTGGAGACAGCGAGAGCATTTCAAGATCGCGAACAATTTAAGCTAATGACGCGAAAAGGCGTATTTCCGTATAGTTTTATTACATCTATCGATAAATTGGAGCATAAAGGTTTACCTTCTCAAAATGACTTTTTCGATAATTTATCGAATGAACACATTTCGAATGAGGATTATCGTAGAGCTGAGCGTATTTGGAAGATATTCAAATGTAAAACGCTTGGGGATTATTCAGACGTATATCTGAAATCGGATGTTTTGTTATTATGCGATGTTTTTGAAAATTTTCGGAAGGTTAGTTTGAAGACATACAAGTTGGACCCATGTCAATATTATACAGCCCCTGGTCTATCGTGGGATGCTATGTTGCGCTACACAAAAGTGGAATTGGAACTCTTAACTGACATCGACATGGTGAATTTCTTTAAGAAGGGAATAAGAGGCGGTGTCAGCCAGTGTAGTATGAGAAGCCATGTAGCTAATAATAAATTCCTCCCAAATTTCAACCCTGATGATCCATCGTCGTTTATAATGTATTTGGATGCGACCAACTTGTATGGTCATAGTATGTCGCAACCACTACCTACATCTGGTTTCACATGGTTAACTGATGTTGAAATCTCAAATTTGGATATCTCGAATGTTGCAGATGATGATCCGTTCGGGTATGTTCTCGAAGTAGATATTCACTACCCTGAAAATTTACATGATGCACACTCGGATTTACCTTTTCTTGTGGAAACCATCAGCCCGCCAGGTTCAAAATCCGCTCATAAGAAACTGATTCCGAATTTATCGAATAAGTTAAATTATATAATCCATTATCGAAATTTGAAACAGGCGATTAGAAATGGTTTAATCTTGACGCGAATACATAGAGTTCTTAAATTCAATCAATCTCGCTGGTTGAAGAAATATGTAGACCTCAATACTGAGATGCGCAATAAAAGTACGAACAAAGCCGATAATGGATTATTTAAAAAGATGGTCAACTGTGTGTATGGTAAAACTATGGAAAATGTCGATAGAAGGACCGATATCAAACTTGTGACCCATTGGGAGAGTATCAGGAAGCGGAAGGGTGCTAATGCATTGACGGCCCTTCCCAATTATAAGACTTGCACGATATTTCATGAAAATTTCGTTGCAATTCACATGGGTAGGGTTAGCGTGCATTATGATAAACCGCTCTATGTGGGCTTCAGCATATTAGATGTGTCGAAAATTGTAATCTATGATTTCTTATATGATTGTATCAAGAAAAATTTTCCTGGAACATCCTCATCATTATTGTATACCGATACTGATTCCCTCATCTTGAAAATTGATAGCGAAAATTTCTATGATTTTATGAAAGAAAACATAGAATATTTCGACACGTCTAATTATCCTGTAAAAAATAACTTCAACATGCCTCGCACAGAATCGATCGTCGGCAAAATGAAAGATGAATTCCCAAACAACCCCTTAATTAGTTTTTATGGTACTGGCGCCAAAGCTTATTGCGTCAAATCAACGACTAGCGAGGTGAAAAAAGCGAAAGGTGTTTCCAGGGCTGTTATAAGAAACGAACTATCTCTAGATAGTTATAAAGACATCGTTGAGAAAGGTGGTTTGATATTTCGCAAGATGAATACTTTTCGTAGCTATAAGCATGACATCTTCACGGAGATGAGAAACAAAGTTGCTCTTTCATATCACGACGATAAGCGGTTTATTATTCCCAATACTGTCAGAACTCTTCCTTGGGGTCATAATGATAGTCCAGAGCAAAATTCAATTTGGCTACATCAGGCAATAAGCGACTTGTCGCAGAATGATCAGGGGGAGGATAATGAACGGTCCAAAAGATTAGACTCGCTAATTGAAATGTTGATGGAGCAATTAGAACCTCAGCAGTGAGCTCTATACCGGGAGAGGGGGTAGGGGGAGGGGAGGATTGTTTGCTACATGCCCTATAAGGGGTATAAGATATTTCCATTCCTCCGAGTTGGTGACTAGCTGCGATATTGGCAACAGCAGTTGAGATGACTACCGAGGTCAGCGAGACGCTTGCGAAACTTTCAATTCAGGAGCATGATAAAGAAAAGGGGAAAGCTGTGAGTATATTTTTTATTCGATAATATTCTCGATTTTGGGAATCATTTCCATATTATAAATGTATATTTTCTCGTTGCAGCCTTCCAAAAACGCTGTTGGGCAGCAAGGCATAGACAATTTCACGGATGAAGGATACGATGACGCCGAATGCAGCGAAAAAGCACTTGAGCGAAATAAATTTATGAATGTCCCTCGGTCATTCTTCTGTACATTATGTAATCGAACACTTCACGAAACAATTGTGACAGGTGTTGCTCCTATTTGTTGCAATGTACGCAGCAAAGTTTATATTTACCATTTTTGAAGTTATGTAATCGAAAACTTCATGAAACAATTGCGGTAGGTGTTGCTCCTATTTGTTGCAATATATGTAGTGAAGTTTATATTTACCATTTTTGAAGTAATAATATTTTTCTATACTCGAAACATTTATTGTAATATTATTGCGCAGTAGGCTATAATCCCCCCACCCCTCAGCCATTCTTGATATTCTTCACCGCAAAGGTATGTTAGAGTCAGTTGTACGAAAGGCGGCCACCATGAAACTACTCGCTGTTGACATGCAAGGTTTCGTGCTTGGTGATAATAGTGTATTCCACCCCAAAGAAATATCTATCACAGATGGGGAGAAAACTAATCATTACATATTGAAACCGCCTAAGCCCTATAACAGTTTAACTCGGAGTGAAAAAAAGCAAGTAACCTATGTGGAACGAAACATCCACGGTATAAGATACTCGAGTGGGCTCATCGACTATGATCAACTGATGGGTGAGGTGCTTGAGCCTATTGCGAGCGCTAGTATAGTTTATGTGAAGGGGCATCAAAAGTTTGAGATTTTACAACAGTATGTAGAACAATTGGCCTATAAGCCATACATTGTGAATATTGAAAAATATCAGCATGATATGTGTCTTCAAAACCCTGTACCAGTATTCGAAAAAGAAGCTGCTCTATGTATGAATCATACGCTATCTGCAAGGGTTAATTGTAGCTTGAGGCAATCGCACGCAGTATGGAGTTGGGTCTCTCAACATTTGAAATGGTGATGAAACATTTATATTCCAACATATTGTACTTATGATGTAAATAAATAAATATATATATTGTCATTCGAGATTATTTTACCTGACACCTTCCACACCAATTTCCTTATGGGCGAAGTAGAGAATGTCTGACGCGACAGTTGGTATGATCGGTGACATCCGGTATGGGAGATGGCAGTTGGTAAATTATAGTTGGTACGGTAGATGGCGCTTCACTTCTGTCAAAATTCATGCATCCCAAATACAACCAACTACGGGTACAGAACACTTCCTAATTGACAGTTGACATGATTGGTGATAACTGACGTGACAGGTGACAATTGGCAGGGCAGCTGTCACGGCGGCCATCTTAGGCGGAAAGAGCATTGAAAAGCGGAGGAGGTAGCAATTTTAACCATAGCGATTTCAACTCCTGAGTCGAGCAGTAGTCATTGAATTGTTATAGAAGCATCTACAAGTGAGCATTCAATTATGTCTGGACAATATCGAAATATGTCCATGAGACAAATGGTGGCCGCCATACGGGAGAGACAACGCACCAACCCGGTGGAGATCGACGAAATGGTGCAGAGACACTTGGACGAGCGGCGGGCCGATGAAGCAATGCAGGAGATAATGGGTGTGGTGCGGGCCGAGATGGGGAACAACAACGAACTCGACCCTGGATCAGACTCCGATGAAACTATCATTTTATCTCCCGTTATCACAAGAAGGGAGCTACGTAGGAAGAAGAAGTCGAGAGTGCCGCCTTACACGGCTAAAAGGTTGAAGCCGAAAGTGAAGTAAACAAATATATATCGTTTTTTATATTATATATTTCAATAAATTTTTTCATAATACAAATTGTTTGTCATGATTTGAATACACCATTAATAAGTAAGAAGTGGTCCTCAAGTGTCTACCGTTTCAATTTCTCTCGTAGATGCCTAACTGTTCTCACAAAAGAAGTGAAAATCCCATATTTATGTGAATCACAGTCGCACACGCAATAACAATAATGCATACATTTCCTGCATGCAAGCCCATCTACGACATCGTTGTATTCGAATAGATAGAAACACTTTCTGCGGCAGCAATAACGCCTTGATGTAACTGGGCATTGATACTCCAACGCGCGAACCATGTTAGACGGAGTTTAAATGATGTCTGAGAAGTAGGGCGAATATTAGAAACCAAAGTGGTGGGCGTTAACAAGAAGTGGGCTAGTGTAATGAGGTCCGAGCGTAACGACCAATGGGAGAAGCCAAAGGGCTGGGCCTCAACAAGTGGGAGGGTCTCAAATTGGCTACGCCCCCCCCGAGGAAGCTCCGCCCCCAAAACTCCCCCCCAAACTCCGCCCCCACAAAACTCCGCCCCCCCCCCCCTTGGAGCACCACCCCTAAGATCTGTGTCAAGGTGGGATTCGATCAGCACCCCCCCCCCCCCCCCATGAAATCCAAAATCCTTGCCGAGGTATCAAAAAATTTGTGTCAAGGTGGAATTCGATCAGCACCCCCCCCCCCCCGGGGAGCACCATAGTTTTCTCAGTTATATTATTTGAACCTTATATGTGAAAATATTGTATTTAATACTGGGCGATATAATTTTTGGAACTCTTGTATATAAAATAAAATCGATAATTTAGTTTTTTTCATTTATTCATTGTACACTCTTACATAAATATATATATATACCCTCAAATTTCAAATATACTAAATAAAATCTTATGAACTATAAATATATACAAAATAAAAACTTATAAATAGAAAAATAAATAATCAAATATATACACTAATTCAATAGTCTCCTTCAATATCACCCCTATAATACCTAAATGTTGGAGCCGGCACCTCCAAATCCCTAGCCCTTCTTCGAAGTCTCTCTTCGAGGGGTAGGCACCAACACTTGTCCAAATGTTCGGAGGGCCCCCTATAAAAGTGGCCCACCACCTCGCAAAAGAATTTCTTGCTGAAATTGCAGCCTCTGCAAATCCCTTGCCAGCAATCATTCCGATATTGCCGGCAGCTTCTACATCTATGGAAGTGCAGCCTTCTACCCATGCTGCATTCCCGACATGTTGGGCGGCAGATTCCAAAGTTGGAATTCCTCACCTTTTTAAAACACCTATCGCATCGGGCTCCGGAACTTGGTGACTGCGCTGGTACAGGAGATGGGGGCCCCGTTCTTGCCGTATTCGCCAACGAGCAACGCTGGCACATTCCCGTGCTGGGATTAAGGTCTCCTGGCACGAAGGCGTCCCCGCAATTGTGGCAGCATATCGCCCCATTCGCGATAAGCGGTCTCACTGCAATAATTGGTTTGTTATCCCAGGCACTCGGATACATATTGACTGAAGAATAATTGAGGAGTTCTTCTCAAACTAGTGGTCGACTCAGGAGTTGAAACCGCTATGACCTCCGCTTTTCAATACTCTTTCCGACTAAGATGGCCGCCGTGACAGTCGCCCTGTCAATTGTCATCTGCCAGCTATCACCCGATATCAGTAGCGTCACTTGCCATCAGTAGCGCCACTTGCCATCAGTAGCGCCACCTGCTATTAAGGCTAATGACCTTGAAACAGGGGCGCCATCTATCACAATCGCTATTATTTACCATACCAAACTATCGCGAAGTGTTCCGTGCCCGTAGTTGATCGTTGAGGTGTTCCGTGTCAGCTGTCATCCGCCATCAGTAGCGCCATCGCCATCTGTCACCCGCCATCAGTCACTCCCACTCTCAGCTAGGAGGGAGGAAAGAGTACAAAAGCGAAGCGCCCACTCGAATTTATCATTCTGCTGCCTGCCTTCCTCTTCGACTAGACCTGCCTACTAGACGCTGCTAGATCAATTGTGAGTATTACCTTTTGACTGTGTATAGTGAATTTGTATATATCCCCATATTTTTGTACTTATGATTTTGTATTATATTCTAAGTGGTGAATCTGGGACTTGTAGATTTCTCTCGTTGTGATAACATCAGATTATTTCTGTTTCTTTGACTCTGAATATTTTTCTCATTGCATTAATATCGAATCATTTTCAAAGTGGAAGAAGTTGGGACTTGAACATTTTTTCTCGTTGTGATAATATTAGATTATTTCTATTTGCCCGACTCTGAATGTTTGTTCCACATTGCTCCAATTTCGAATTATTTTTCAAAGCGGAAAACTCTTACTCTTGTTTTTTTTGCATTATACTAATATTGAATCTTTTTCCAAGTGATAGAATCTGCAAACCGTTTCCATCTTCAACTAATTCTGCTGCCCGCCTTCCTCTTCGACTAGACCTGCCTACTAGACGCCGCTAGATCAATTGTGAGTATTACCTTTTGGTTGTGTATAGTGAATTTGTATATATCTCTAAATTTTTGTACTTGTGATTTTGTGTTATATTCTGAGTGGTGAATGTAGGACTTGTATATTTTTCTCATTGTGATAACATTAGATTATTTCTATTTCTTCGACTCTGAATGTTTTCTCATTGCATTAATATCGAATCATTTTCAAAGTGAAAGAAGCTGGGACTTTAACATTTTTTCTCGTTGTGATAATATTAGATTATTTCTATTTGTCCGACTCTGAATGTTTTTCCTCACTGCTCCAATGTCGAATTATTTTTCCAAAGTGGAAAACTCTTACTCTTGTTTTTTTTGCATTATACTAATATTGAATCTTTTTCCAAGTGATAGAATCTTCGAGTGTTTTCATCTTGAACTCATTCTGTTCGCTGCCTTCCTGTTGGGCTACTCAGACTAGACGCTCCTAGACCAACTGTGAGTATTACCTTTGAAGTGTGTATAGTGAATTTGTATACATCTTCATATTTTTGTACTTGTGATATCGAATTATATTCTAAGTGGTGAATGTAGGACTTGTACATTTTTCTCATTGTGATAACATTAGATTATTTCTATTTCTTTGACTCTGAATGTTTTCTCATTGCATTGATATCGAATCATTTTCAAAGTGATAGAAGCTGGGACTTTTGAACATTTTTTTTCTCCTTGTGATAATATCAGATTATTTCTATTTCTCCAACTCTGAATGTTTTTCCTCATTGCTTCAATGTCGAATTATTTTTCCGAAGTGGAAAACTCTTACTCTTGTTTTTTTTTCATTATACTAATATTGAATCTTTTTCCAAGTTGTAGAATCTTCAAGTGTTTTTTGGACCCGGTCTAGAAGACACCGTTGCTTGCCCTCCTCTCGAGCTACCACACCACCGGCAAATTTTTTTTGGAGTATTACTTCTGAACCAATTGTAAGTATTTCCTTGTGAGTGCATATAGTGAAATATAAATTTTCGAGTTCTATAACATACTTCATTCTCATTGTGATATAGTCGAGTTTTGCTAAGTGCTATAATAACCTATAACTTATAATATTTTTCTTTGCGATAATTTCATAATTTCTCTATACAATGCAATACACGACTTAACATGTTTTCATTGTTATAGAAATACGAGATGGCCTTCAACAACTCCGCCGCCGCTCAATCCTCTGCCGCTCCCGACAATTCTGAGGAGCTCCAGCAATTAAGTAGGTTATTTTCAACTCTTTTTCTTGTAACACCATCCTAATATTTTTCTCGAAATTTTTTCAGGCATCAATTCATCATTTTTCGAGAACATCTCCATGGACGCATTTGATGTTCCCGAAGATGAAATTGATCTTGGAGCTCTTCTCGCTAACACGTATGATAGCATGTGCGGCGACGATACCGTGGGTGCGGCTGGCACCCGGGGTAAGAAGAGGCCGGCGATGTCGCAAGGGGCATCTTCCAAGGGGGCTAAGATGAGCTGTCGCAGGGTGAGTGAATCATCTTCATCGTCGGAGAGTGAGGAGGATATGGCGCTTTCAGACAAAGCGTCAATGTTGGTTGAAAGCCTGCCCGAAGATGACAATGCTGATGATTTCGCGCCACAAACCAAGAAAATGAAGGTTTGTGGCGCGAAATCATCGGGATCTGTTGGGGGGAAAAGCATGTCCTCGTCAAAAAGGAAGGTTGCTAACCCCCTTCAACATATCTTTCTCGATGATAGCGAGGATGATTTTGCACCACCACCGCAACCAAAGAAAAAGATCTTTGGTAGCCGTGTTGGTGGAAAGAGGGCGTTATCATCGAGGGCATCGACGTCTTCGAAAGCGTCGCCCAAGGCACCTTCGAAGAAGAGGAAGATTAGCCCGAAGGCGGTTGCGGGGCCTTCTAAGGCCGGCCCTAGCAAGAAGGGCAAATCTTCCTCTTCTTCAATGATACTCCGCAAGTTCCTCAATAATAGTGGCAAGGCAAACCCCTACCGCGGAGGTGATATTGCTGAGTGGTACGCGGAACGGCGTACCGCTCAACAAGAGCGAAAGCCGGCAATCAACGTCCTCAGAGTGGACGTGATCAAGCCGGCTAGTGCTCGAACCAATGCGGACGGTGATGCGATCGCCGCCATTGATGAGGGAACCAGTGGAGTAGGCGCCGTGGGTGATGCACCGGAAGTGGCTAATGCCAATAAAATTGAACAGTCTGGAAGCATCAGCATCGTCACCATCTCCGACGATGAAGGTGCTACTGCTGCTGAGGGCGCGGATGTTGGCGAAAACAATGGTGGTGATGCCATCGTTCATGAGGCTGCAGTTGCCGCCACTCCGCCGCCTGATGACGAAGTCATCACCATCGTTGTTTTCGCCGACGCCGCGCCACCTCATGGAGATGCCACCCCGCGACCTCCCCAACAACCATCGCCGGCGCTGGAGGCAGAGGTTGCGGCGACGCCCCCATCATCCCCACCACCACCATCGCCATCGCCAGCAGCTGAGGCGGAGGTTGCGACACCATCCTCGGCGGGTATTGCGTCACCCTCGCCGCTAGGGGAGGATGTGCCGCCGTCGCAGCCGTCGCCGCCATCTTCACCGGCAGCTGGAGGTGCGGCTTCGCCTTCACAGGCGGAGAGTGAGGATGCCGCGCCGCCGACGCCTTCCCCGTCAAACAGCATTCCGCCGGGACCAGTACTGCCTTCCACCCAATTGCGAAAATATGACGTCGAGTTGAGGCAGTGGTTGGCAGTGATGAGCAACCGCAAAACGAGAACCCTTCACGACAACGCGCAGGTTGAAGCTCAGCTGGTTGAGATTGAAGCTCAGCTGGCTGAGATTTTAGCTCAGAAAGCTGAGCTTCAGCGAATTTCTGCAATGCAGAAAGAGAGCATAGCCGAAATCGATGTGGAGGTTTCTTGTTATGAGGGACATGCCGACGCGAATGCTGTTTTACTGGGGAAGGAAACCTAGTTGTATATAGTTTTTTGTAAATTTTAGTTAAGGCCCTAATTGTAAATAGTTTTTGTAAATATAAATTAAGATGTATATATAGTTGTAAGTATGTAAATAAATTATTGTAAATATTAGTAAAAGATGTGTGTATATAAAGATGATTGTGTATATAGTTGAAAATAAAGTTTTTATAAATATAAATAAAGGTGTATATAGTTGTGAATATATATTTATGTTTGTGTTCATCATATTATTTGCAAATTTTCATAATAAAATATATTAAATTCTGATGCGACTTTTTCTTATTGGGTGAAAATTGGGTAGGAAAGAAATAGACGATAGAAAATGTCAACAGACTCATTTATTGAAAAAAAAATTAAATACTTCAAACAATTGCAGATTTATCAAGCCAAGAATTGTGCTCTTCAGAAAATCCTAGCCACTTGACAAATATCTTATTCCCCTTCGTTTTCAACACTTTTTCAACTAGATATGCATTTGGCTCAGCTGTTTTCAACAATTCCAATTCATAAAAGCATCCCTTGATAGGGCGACCTTTGACATCTTTGATGTTGTATGTCGTCGGATTGGTAATATTCACTTTAGATATGGTGAATAATTCTGTGGAAAAATTGGCTGAGTATCCTTTCTCGAAAACTCCTTTGAATTTGCTTATTCTGACAACATCTCCAACATTATATTTTGCTGGTGGCGCTATTTTCAGGTGGCTATATACTTTAAGTATTGTTGAAGGTGTTACGTCAGCAGGTTTCATACCAATTGTTCTATGTTTTCTATTATTATACTCGTTAGCAAAATTTGCGAGAATGTCGAGCCACTTATAGTCACCTCTGGCGGAGAATTCTCTATAGATCCAAGTCTTCAATGTTCTAATTACTCGCTCCACAATAGCTGCTTTCATTATACTATAAGTTGAATAGTGATTGATCTTATATCTCTGCATCAAATTTTCGAAGCGTGAATTGTAGAATTCTTTGCCTAAATCACTTTGAATATTTTTTGGAGAATATTCAGCTCGCTTCAGCACTTTTTCCATAGCTTTTGTCACTTCCACACCAGTTTTATTTTTTATCGGTTCAACCCATAAATATTTTGAATAGCAATCGATAACGAATAGTATATATCGATAGCCCATATTCTCATCTGCATATATTTGCATTTCAGCCAAATCAATTTGCCACAGGTCAGCAAATCCTTTGATTATCGTTCTCCTCCTTTTGAAGTTACGCCTCGCGGGTTTGTGTAATTCATTAGCAATCGCCCTTTTGGTTGGGCTTATTTTCATCTTCCACTTCGTAGATTTTCCGCTGCGATTACTTCGGCTTTCATTCATATACTAATAACTAATCTTCCAAACTCACATATACATATGGCGCTCGCACTTTGAAAAATCAACGTATGATACCTTCTTCACGCAATTCCTCTATTATCGACATTATTTCATTATCATGCCCTGTATGACCAACCATTTTAGAACTCCACAATAATCGAAGACGTTCCACCAATTCTGCAGCATCATTCCAATAAACAAATTCTTTCCGTTTTCTATTCAGAACTTTTTTGCGCGGTATTGCCTCCACTACTCCTTTACCGCCTTTGATATCAAATCGTTGAGGATTACTCCTCATATAATGTGGACTATCTATAAGAGGTTTGATGATTTGTCGATATTTCTTTTTCGAGTTAGAGGATTCAGCATTCAAACCTCCTCTAATATCATAATTTTTATATGCGGATCCTGTAGTCTTCAGAATGGAGGTATATATCTGCTTATCTCGATCGCTAATAGATCCAGGTGCTTGATTCATAAAAATCAAATCATATAGTTCAGAAGAAGCTGGAAATACCTTACTCCTTCTATTATCACGCCATAATTCGATTTGATCATTCAAAAAACGGATTTCCATATTACCCATCCTTAATTTACCCGTTTTGGAATCGATACGAACACCATATACTGTATCATAATTAGATTTTCCAGTTTTCAAGTTATCCAAATGCTGCTGCACTCGATCTTGTAGAGTTGTTGTATCAATAGCGGTAGTATTATCGCTAGAAATATGTGAAGTTGATGATGTTGGTGGTGTTTCCATCATTGTCACATAATCGAGTTCGCTCTGCATCAATTGCGAATTTTTGCTGGAATTTCCAGATTCCAAATGTTTATCAAACATTTCTGTAGCATCTCCCACCGTTTTCCTACGCATCGGCGTAGAATGGTGCGTAGGCTGCGGTATTTTAAGGATAGGTGGTACTTTCAGACCCGATATTTGGGAGGGGGCTATCGCTACCGCAGCAGCTTCTGAGATAGCTTTCAATGGTTTCGTTAGCGGTTTGTATACCTTCTCAAGCATTGTCTGATCGCTGAGGTGGGCGCTCTTCAAACTTTTGAATTTTTTTCTCACCGCATCAGTTGCTTCGACAAGTTTCTGCTTGAGACATATTTCATCCATTTTTTCACTGCTAGATGCGCTCATTTTGCCATCCAGCGATCGAATGATTCAACCACATCAGGGTATCACGGATATATGAAGCAATCAAACCCTTTTCTATAGCGTCCCTCGCAAATCTCACTATCCTTATCGATAACGAGAAAACCATATTTATCCGTCCAACTATGTGCGCACATATCCCGAAATTGATTGAATGTCACATCTGGGGATACATGATCGGAAAATATGTGATGAAGATTCATTTCGTCCTGTTTGAACATGATTAT
Organism: Chrysomela aeneicollis; assembly: GCA_029955515.1. Taxonomy (NCBI): domain Eukaryota; kingdom Metazoa; phylum Arthropoda; class Insecta; order Coleoptera; family Chrysomelidae; genus Chrysomela; species Chrysomela aeneicollis. The sequence continues at coordinate 7,210,519 of JARUHQ010000016.1, read as the reverse complement.
GAAATTCGCATTATCGCGAATTAGTTGTTTAGGCACTCTCGAATAGGTTTGCGCAAGATAGAAACAATCGACATTCCTATGACGCCCCATCGAAAAATAAGATCTAATCACATCCTGTTTCTCACATATAACATCATCGAATATAAATATACTCTCAGGTTTTGCATCGGCAGGTTCAACTATGTCTGCATTGTTACTGTAAGTGTGATAACCCAACCCCTTTATCGGTTCCAATACTTTACGTAAATACTCATACTTGGGTTGATACAATGATTTTGAATAGAGGTATATGTTGGCGAATCGTAAGCCATTCTGATTGGTGAGCAGTGATATCATAACATTCGTCTTGCCACAATTCGATGGACCAATAATCAAACTTCGAATTGTATTGGGAAATAGATCCCCATGCCTACGCTGTGGAATTGCACTATTTCCTAACCCAACTTTTTCATCAAAATTTTCCACACTGAATGTCTCATTTTGTCGAACAATCTGCATCATGCGACTGCCAAGTACTTTATAATGATCTGCGAGTGTCGCAAAGCTCATTTATATTATGAACACCAAGCGATACACTTCAACAAAGAAAAAAAGTTGGCGTATTTGTCGTAAGGGGAAAACAACAAATATAATGAAGGGAAAAAGGCGCTTTGGTATGGGGTGCGGCGGTAGTGTGCTGAAAAGGAAGAAGAAGCGGACCACGCCCAAACGCATGAGAAAGATAGCTTTTGGATCGGGAATAGTGCACAAAGTTCGACATGCGCTACGCCAAATGGGGAACAGGGGAACGCTCACCAGAAACTTGGGTGAAACAACTCTAAAGGCCGTCGGTGCAGCTAAAAAATTCGTGAGAATGGCAGGAGGAAGGAGAAATATTCGAACACCCCGCATAATACCAATCCCCAAAGTTGGCGGCATTCTCCCACTAATCCCAATTTTCGCGGGATTATCAGCATTGGGTAGTTTGGCTGCAGGCAGTGCAAGCGTTGTTCGTGCTATCAATTCCGCCAAAGAAAGTAAGGAGAAACTCGCTGAGGCGAACCGCCACAACACACATATGGAGGCAATTGCTCTAGGTAAAATGGGCAAAGGGGTCTATCTGAAACCATACCGCAAAGGGTTGGGTATCTATTTGAAGTCCCAAACTCCAAAAAACTAGATGGCCTACCTCGAAGGGCTTTAACAGATGTGGACCTATCACGATATATGAAAAAGATAGGAATACCAAACTTTCGAGGTATATATATGAGGGATAATTTACCCTCATCCGGCCCATATCGTACAGAATCCGCCATATTGAATTTAGATAGCGAACAAGGCGATGGCACACATTGGGTTGCATATAAAAAAAGCGGTAAAGTAGTCGAGTATTATGATAGCTATGGCGATTTACCCCCACCAAAAGAGTTGGTGAAATATCTGAATAGAGGGCCGCAGGCGCTTAGAGCTACCAAAATAGTATATAACTATGAGCGCCAACAAGAATACAACACAGTCTGGTGCGGGCATTTGTGCTTGAAATTTCTCTCGAAGAAGAACACAAACGAAAAGTAGCTCATCATGGATCGAGAAAGCATCAAAGAAATGGCCCATGCGTTGTTAGCTTACTCTAAATCACGCTCTCTCTTAAAAATGACTGAGAAAGAACTCGCCGACCTACCAAAGGAAGTACTGATTGGATTGGCGTCCCAAGAAATAGCTCTAGTATGGGATAAGCTACCGCAACGATTGAAAGACGATCCAGAGGTGTCGAAATACCAATTTTGTGAGGATCATCATCACGAGAAATGCGATAATCAATCAGACGGTGTTGATGTCAACGATGGACCAATACCACGAAAAGTGTTTTGCTGCTTTTGTCGAATGAAAATGTAGATGTGGCAATATGTAATAAAATTTTTTTATATATAAATGATTATCAATGCGAAAATAAAAACATTCTTCAATGTCTCGCATAGCGATCAAGTTGCAGCTGTTGAATGTTCATTGAGGTTTGTTACCCATTTTCGCCGTTTTCTTTACACACCACCAACATTATGTCGCAAACATTCACCATATCGGGTGGTCATAGTGTTTTGAGCGCTGATTTTTACCCACCAATTGAACTAGATGCGAGAAGAACTTACGGTTTGGGATTACACGGCTTTTATTCTTACAATTCCATAGCCAATATAGATGAGACTAATAACGCTTTGGGTTATTGGGATGAGAAAGAAGGTCGCATCTCTGAGAACTTGAAAATGATTCATATACCACCAGGCGCCTATGAAATAGAAGAAATCAATAGAGTTATACAAGAAGCTATAGCATCTTCGAACCCCTCCTCTGATAGTAAAAAGAGTAAAAATAATATTGAATTTTATCTTCGAGCTAATAATAACACTCTAATGTGTGAAATGAAATCTTCATATGGAATTATGTTGTCAGTTGAGAATTCCATAGCCGAAGTGTTAGGTTTCGAGAAAAAATTCTACCCATCCAACTTTCTACATAAATCCACCAAGCCGGTGAAAATTATTAAAGTTCGCCTAATACGCATCGATTGCAATATCACGAGCGGGGCGTACCTGAATGGGGAAGAGGTTCACACGTTGTATGAATTCGACATCAATGTGGATCCTGGATATAAGCTGTCGAAGGAACCGAAAAACATTATATATCTACCAATCAGCCCGACCGGACGTCAGTCTATCGATAACATTACACTGAGAATTTTGGATGATGAAAATTGTTTGGTCGATTTCCGAGGAGAGAAGATTATTGTGAAGCTTGAACTGAAACAACTAGATTGATCTCGAAAAATAGCAGAGAAAAGATGGGGTTCTGCTTCGGTAACCAATCAAAGCGAATATCCACCCCCACACCCCATAATGACCGCAGAAATAATAAAAAGAAGTGTAAACGCGGTCGCGGATTCATTCGCAATCGACGTCTCAATCAGACAAGGCGGCATCATAACCTATCTGAGAGCGATATTGATTTCTTGAAATCTATCGGACTGAAAGTGCTACAGAAAAAATAGAGATGGTTTCCACAACTTCTACTAGCCTCCAATTGGAAGTGTTTGATGAACCAATCTTCGATCATTCCCTAATCAGCCTGCATGAACACACATACAAACCATATGGTTCACCATCATTCAAGAACTCTGACGAAATAAGAATAGCTGTCAACTTTCAAGATTTGATATCAGATATTGCAGAGAGCTACATCTACATCGAAGGAAAATTCATGCCAGATGATTTGACAGCTGATTGCTATTTATCCAATAATGCTCTAGCATTCCTCTTTGACGAAATTCGCTATGAGATGGGTGGCGAACAAGTGTGTATGATTCGAAAACCAGGCATCACTACAGCTATGAAATGTATGATCTCCTATGGGGAATCGAATAAAAAATTTCTAGAGACCCTCGGTTGGGGAATTGATGATGATAATCAACCGATCCTAGACAAAATCAATCACGTATTCAGCGGAAAATTACCACTCAAATACTTGATGGGATTCGCTGAGGACTATAATAAGGGTGTCTTGAATATAAAACAAGAGTTGATACTAATCATTGCTCGCTCATTCAAAAACTCCTACATGGGAGTAGTTAATGCGAAAATAGAAATTGATAAGATTGAATGGAGAATAAGGCATATCATGCCGTCAGATAAACAAAAACTCAAACTATTGAATCGCATCAATAAAAGTTCCACTGCGAAGATAAAAATAGCATATAGGATGTGGGATTTGTATGAGTTACCAACTATCCGTGAAACATCTTCAGACATTTGGGCTGTCAAAACTACCAACAGCCTCGAGCGACCGCGATACATTATCATAGGATTCCAGAAATCTACTAATACGGATGATGTATCTCAAGATGCCACCCAATTCATTAATGCTGACATTAATAATATTCGAGTGTATTTGAATTCAGAAGTATACCCATACGAGCGGTGGAATTTAGAATTCGACAGGAAGTTGGATGCTATAGCCTATTATGCTTACGAAAATTTCCAAAAGAGTTACTATGGTAAAGATATGAGTGAGCCGATGATGGGTATAGAAGAATTCAGGAAGAACCCATTATTTATCATCGATTGCAGCCATCAAGCCGACGCCATGAAATCCTCGACAGTAGATATCAAATTGGAATTTGAGACTCGCAAATCAAAATTTCCAGCCAATACAAGAGTGTATGCGCTCATTCTACATGACGCAGTCATGACATATAGCGCTCTAGATGGCTCCATGTGTGAACGAAGAATTATGAAGCTATGATCAGATGAATCACTACCACCATAGTTTAAGATATATGTATTTGTAGCAGTTTTTTTCGGATAATAAAAGATGTAAAATGTCGAATAATGTTTTATTTTTCCTATTATGTACAGTGATTGAAATAGTGAGTCTAAAGACTATAAGAGTATACTAGACACCCCCTTGTACCCCGCCACCTTCTTGTTCTTCCCCAACTTCTTCTTCCCCTTCTTCACCTTCTTCACCTTCTCCACCTTCTTCTTCTGAAGCTTCCCTCAAACCGTATTTTTCGATGATGATAGTTGGTAGGAATTCAACTAAATCATGAAGGAAGCATTCCAAACCCTCCTTCACCATTTCTTCAAGAAACTGCTCCAAAGTTATACTCCCATGTTCTAGGCGACTGCATAGAAAATGACCGATTTTATATCGATCAGCATCCGCTAAAATCTCTCGGGCTCGTTCTTGATTGAAACATGCGCTCATATCATAGTTGGCTGCATGGAGTGAATCACGCTCCAAATCGATGAGTTCACATTTAAGTCTGCTGACTGCTGATTCGATGTCTTCAGCAGCTGGCCAAAACTGGCTAGAATAGTGCATCCACATATCCTTAGAAGTTGAGTACTGGAGTCTACAAATAAATAAACAAAAAAAGAGTTCAGGAGATAATTCGACAAATTCGTTTCATATTACATAGCTCATACCCTCAGCTTAAAAAAAACTACTCACCATAAATGGTAAATGCGACGACGAGGGTGGCGAGAATGTAAGAACTACTATATACATATAATCTTTAAACTCCCTTTCACTAATACTAAACTAATCATAAAAATAATTCAATTATTTACTGAGGCGAAGTCTCGCTAAGGGGTATTTCTTTTATGCCGAACCTCATAAGCGTTCGCGTTTTCGCACCAGCATATGATGGTTCACTCTGCCCCAGGTATGCTATTGTATAAAGCCCGCGGGAGTTGATCAAATGGAGATCGCTTTCTTCAATCACATCTGAAACTCTTTTGGGCAACCAACTTTTCACAGTTTCCCCACTTTCTTCATCTAATAATATAACGGTGGCAGATCTACCAAATCTAGTTTCAAATATTGTCATTTTCTTGATCAGATAAGGCTTATTCAAGACCAGCGATGATATCAGCACTTGCTTGGTGAATTCATACCCTTCAGCGATTTGATTATTGATCGCGATCAAATCAATTTTAGGTGAAACCATCTCTAGATTAAACACGTGAAAGAGAGTACAAAAGAATATATAGAATATAGGAATTTACTTACATAAAAATAACACTTGTTATCACGCAAGGATACACGCTTTACGAGTCAATATTTATTTCTATTGATTGCTAGTTATGCTGCTGCTACTGCTTGTGACAACTATAGCACTGAATCGCCAATTTATAGGAACTCCCCCACTCTCACCAACGCGATCTTGAACTCTCGTGGGGGAATGGCGCATGCGCATGCGGCAGCAGTGTTCAAGGTCGCACCCCCTCCCATTTCAGAGGTGTGGAAACACAAGGTCACGCTCACAGAAAAAAGAAAGCCCTCCTCAAGGACGCGCTCTTCTCAAGGCCACAGCAACTCCCAAGGGCACCCTCCTCTCAAGGTCGCCAACTCGAGGTCACTCCTCCCAAGATCACATCAAGGTCATTCACCCCAAGGTCACTCCTCTCAAGGTCACTCATCCCAAGGTCATTCACCCCAAGGTCATTGGCCCCCCAAGGTCATTGACCCCCCAAGGCCACGTGGAGGTGTGTGACCTTGGGAGGAGGTCTAGAATCGGCATAAAACATCTACTAATATATTTTTCCTACAAGCGTGCGTGATTCACCCTCTACCCGCACGCAATTCAGTTTGGAAAGTGTCATTTTCCCACACTGGTGCGGGAAATTTTTTCCCACACTAGTGCGGGAAAAACATGTATATGATATCCTCGTAAAATATAAGTGGTGGGTGACAAAATAACAAAGTTCAAGCTTTTTTGTTGCAATACTAAGTGAGTTTGTTCAAAATCATCCATCATTTTGCACTATTTATTGAAAAAATGAACACATATTGATAAATAAAAATGTATTGTTATGAAAATCACCCTATATATAGGCTTTGATTGATCTGATAACGAGTAGGCAAGGTGGATATAGGATGGTGAAACAGCTTCCTATTAACAAGCACTAGAATAAACTGTAGACCTTTGCCTACTTGATTTCATACCGTAGTAATATTTCCTGAAGTTATCAGAGATGGCGACATACCTTGTGTCGGTAAAAGAGAAACTCTGCATCTGACATCTTTTGATCAGTTTCATCTGTTCTAGATGAAAAATGATTGAGAAGAGTCAAAATATCAATATTCATGCCAGATTTATCGAAAATATATTTTTTTAATGTCGTTTCAAGTCACGTCTGTCAGATGTGAACCACAGAAATACGTAAGCAACAGAAATCTTCTTCGATAATCGATCTTACCGCCATCTTCATTCAAGTAGCTGAAATATTAGTACCTTCTCAAACGGTATACAAGTTTTTCGCAGAAACAATTGAAGAGCTGTTTCACCATCCTATATCCACCTTGCGAGTAGGTAACAATTGATGCTGTCATGCCGATCAATACACAAATTTGTTTGTAATTGTCAGAGTGACAGACAAAGCGTTACTTATATAAAATTTTCGATTCAGTGAAATTGCCACAATGGATTATTCATCTGATGAAGAACTTCCACAAGAAATCGTGCAAGCAGCTACAGATGCGAACTTAGAGTTATTGCCAACGAAATCTAAACAAAGGTATGAGTAGCAACACACGAGTTTTATTGAATGGTGCAACAATAAAAAAGTGAAAACACCAAATAAAGAAGAAGTATTCTTGGCTTATTTTCTAGAAATGTCTTAAACATGGAAGCCGAACACTTTATGGGCAAGATATTCAATGTTGAAGAGTGTATTCAAAGTGAAGAAAAATTTGGATATTAGCAAATTTTACAAAATAATTGCATTCATTAAAAATCAATTTGTTTCCTACGCTTGTAGAAAAAGTATTGTTTCTAACTCATGTGGAAATTGTCTTTCCGCACTTGTTAGGAAAATTACTATTACAAGTTAAATACATTATCTACCAAAACCCAAAACCATTTTCCTAATCGGAGCTTAATTCGAAGAATAAATCTCTTTATTATTCTGGCAATCGAGGTAATTAGATTAATTTTGTAATTAGGATTTAATTCAAGAGTAAGAATGGAAATGTCGGGTTCTTGAGTATGATTTACCTGAACATTACTTTGATGAATGGAAAAATACGACAACGTCTGGTATAACTTTTCAGCATTTTCCAGTGAAACTCGTCATAATCAAATCCAATATATTATCGCTCGATTTAGATAAATCTTTGTGGAAGTTATTATTATTTTTATTTCAGTTAAAGAGTTAAACTAAATGATTCGAATCGGTGTACCTAAAAGATGTGGAAAAAATATTCAATTTATTGGCAACGTTTCGAAATTCAATACATCCATCTTCAGGCATTCAGAATAAGCTCATGATAGTGGAAATAAAATTAAATACACAATACGTATTTTTATGTGGCGAGTCGTTGAGTGTGATCCTCGAATAACAATATGTATTGATAATCATCATAACAAAAGACCACGCACGAAATCGGCAACAGTCAAATTGTAAGAAAATAATAGTACCTATATTATTCAACAAACGCATAATGATGGATATTATCCACGAAAATGAAAACTGCAGTACGAGCCGAAAGAGAGTGCTGTAATCATCTGAGTGAGTGATAGCCATACTGCGCGAGTGGAATAATATACTTTATCTACAACTATCTGATATTCCAAACAACTTCAAAGGTCGAAAAATAATCTTCGAAAATCAGATATAAGTGCCTACTTATTTTCAATTAGTTTAATATTGAAATTGAACATCGCTAAATCGAAAAATCTTGAATCAATATGAAACAAAACAGCTTAATGAGAAATATGTTACAAACATTACCAGACTTTTTTTTATCAACACTATTTTTCACGTAATTAGCATTATCGATGTATCCCATATTTTCAAAAACACAAACAAGACGAACAATCGCTGTTTTCCTTGACAAAAAATGTTTTTAATCAGCTCTGTGTCATTTGTGAACCTACCTAACACATTTCACAAGTTGTATGTATATGTAGTTCGAAGTTTTTACCATTTTTACCATTTTGTAATTTTTTACTTTCTTTTTTCGTTTTCATTCCATTCATTCACTAAAATTATTCTATTGCATATGCAAGTATACAATAAACTGCGAAACTAGTGCAATAGCAATAGCCAAAATTGTATTCACTTTTTTGTGCATGTATCGTTTTTTAACCAATTTCTACTGAATAAAATTACTATTAGTATATACAGCGTGTCCACCATAAGGACTTACCACCCCTGTGAAATCGTTATTATTTGATCGATTTTTTGTTAGATAGGTATTTGCAATGTCACAATAGAGTGACTATATTTTATGGCTGTTATCGTGGCCAACTGCGACCAATTTTATTGACCCATTTTCCAAAAAGTACTATTAGGATCTCTTGAAACATACCTGTACCGATTATCATCATCATAAATCACAGGATTTCCGATTTTTTTTTGCAATATTTTATCAAAAAAATGTACCCACTATTGTTGTATTCAATGACAAATTATTACTGGGGATTACTTCAAACATATCTGTATCAATTTTTATCATTAAAATATACAATTTGTCTGAAGAAATGAAATAAAATATATAGTGAACAAAAATCGTCGACGTATTGAAAAGTGTATTGGAGAATTAGGAGGATCATCCTAATTGATGATTCATCATTAATTCTTTCCAAAAATACCACAAAAGTAATTTTTTTTTGTGAAATATATATTTCGAACATCCTGTGTTTTATGATTATGAAAATCAGTACAGGTATATTTCAAGTGATCCTGATTCAGAATCCATTATAATTTTTTGTGAAAAAAAATCCCTAACAGTATACTTTTTGAAAAATGAAACAATAATATTGGTAGCAGGTTGCCACGATAACAGCCAAAAAATATAATCACTGTATTGGTGGATCGACATTTCAAATACTTTCCTACAAAAAAAGTTTTTCAAAATCGATCAAATAATAACGAATTTACAGGGGTGGTAAGTCCTTATGGTCCACTGTATAAGCAACAAGCTTGAGAAAGTCGGTTTAAAATATTTGAGCATCCATCAATGTTCGAGGTTTATTCGGATAGAAAATTATTTGCTGATTCATACTTTCTAACATTGCATCAAAAGTCCATGGCAACGCTTTCCATATAAATTTTTTACTGTTAACAGTATTCGATATTGGTTCGATAATTTCAATAATAGGTATTCTCATGAGTATTACAACCAAATCGTGATATTGCGAAATAGATTTGAAATGTCAAAATCGAAATGTATTCATAGCAAGATGATTGAGGGAAATAAGCCCATGGTATGTTTTCAGAATAAAGTGTTCAATAAGATGACCACAAATTAACTGATTTCATTGGTTTTCTACTAGAGCAAAACATTTTCAGAAACATAGAAATGAAACCTGTTCGTGCTACTTCCCTTATTTTGTTTCAGTAGACTACTTCTTGACTTGAAACAATTGAATTTTAAGCTCATCACGTACGGTTTTTTTATACGAGAATAGAGGCGCTACCATCAAAAGATATTGGAAAAAATTTCTTTCAATCATGGTCGATACATATTTGCATAAACCGGCTACAAGAATTTGTTAATTGTTGGAGACAAAAAGACATCATTCTGAATCGAATATTCGTACTTCTGCATTGACATTTACAGTAACCTGTACATTTAGTTGGAAACGCGGATAAATTTAGCAAGATTTACTCACGTTAGACAAGTTTCATCAAAGTAGGTGAAATTAAAAGATTTGGGACCATGCCCAGAATAGGAAGTGAATTCACCAGTCAATATCTATCCATCTCTGTTTCCAGAAAACGTCTTTCGATATGTTCCTCAATGGCCAAGGTGGGACATTTCACCTGAAGGCGAAGTTCATTATGAGATAACAGCCGATTTTATAGGTGACCCCGTCTCCAGGGTCCCATTATCTCCACATAAAGCTCATATTTTCCGAGGAAATCTTTTCAAAGGACCCTCGAACTCGAGCATAGCACCAGCCCCGAGGTGCAACTGGGTCGTTTCGCATAGGCGCCCGCAGAAAACTTTCCCGGGGGGGGCCAGAGAAGGAAGAAAAATGGTCTATTATTTTATCTCATGAAATATAAATGAAACAACGAAAACAAAATAACTCCTCAGAGAAAAAATAAAACTCAAAATAATGAAAAAACAAAAACATATTCAAGTGAATATACAACAAATGGAAATATAACCCAAAAACCACAAAATATTTGAGAAAAACCAAATACGCATTTCGACAACTCAGTTGTCATCTTCAGTGAAAATACCAATGAAACTGATTTGTCCGTAACTGGACTCCTTATTTATACCTGGATTTCCCGCTTCACTGACGTGGAACGTCGATGAACTGAAACGGTAATTAGGTCGAACAATATGGAAGAGGAGATAGGGCCGCCATCTTGGTTCATCAATGGAGTTCTACTACGATTAATGTAAATGCTTTCTAAACTATCCAACTCCTTATTGTTCGTGACATTTCTAACTAATTCTAAGTTGTTATAATGGTTAAGAAATAGAGGTAGTAAATCAAATATTAAGAAAATTTATGCATAAGAAATATGTTCGAGAAACCACCACTTTAGGATTAGAAATAGAAAAATCCCTACCATCCGATCATCACAAAAAATTTAAATGGTATCTTCAAAACACAAGGCCTCCACTTAGCTTTCACAGCTGAAAATAGCATTCGAAACCTCATTCTAGGTAATCCAAAAGAAGAAATCGATGATGAGGACAAGTCAGGAGAAATACAATGTAGTGGCTATGACATGAAATATATTGGACAAACACGAGGAAACATGGAAACTCGCTTCAAATAACATATTGCTCATTTTAAACATAATCATTTCTAAATATCGAGTGTTGCCCAACATATTCTTGAAACTAGTCACCCCATCACTGTAAACAACTTAAAATTTGTTAAACATGTCACGAACAATAAGGAGTTGGATAGTTTAAAACGAATTTACATTAATCGTAGTATAGAACCTCATTGATGAACCAAGATGGCGGCCCTATCTCCTCTTCCATATTGTTCGACCTAATTGACGTTGCACTTCATCGACGTTCCACGTCATTAGTATTTTCACTGAAGATGACAACTTAGTTGTCGAAATATGTATTTGGTTTTTCTCAAATATATTGTGGTTTTTGGGTTATATTTCCATTTGTTGTACAGTCTCCAGATCTCTACCTACTTTATATCTAGGTGAAAATAAATACAATATTAACAAAAACATCTATACGTGGTACTAGAGGAACATTTTTTACGGCTTGTAGACTAAGACAACTATATGATCTAAGAGGCACAAGAGGCACGTTGGAGCTATACTGAATTTATGATTATCTAAATAACAATACAAAGTTGAAAAACTCAAATAAAAATTGTAGTATATTATTATTTTTCGTTGTGATTTTCTCCATACTCTGATACAAAATAGATTTTTTCTCATTTCCAGGGGGGGAGGGGCAAGCGCCCCCTTTCGCCCCCCCTGCGGACGCCTATTTCGTTTCGAGTTCAAATAGAGTTTCAACAACAACGTGCGTCTCTTCAGTAAAGCATTCAGCACAGAATTGTTGAGGATCTTTACAAGCACCCACGAACCATCTAAACAGAAAACGATTCTCTCGAGGTTTTCGGGAGTGGGCGGCGAGCAGTTGGGGTTTTCGTCCAGAAAATCTCCTCGTGTGCCACTTTGATGGCGACAGTAAAATGATCATTTTCGTTAGTGAGGCGGAAAATTGGGCATAAGAAAACCATCACTGAGTGGAAGTGCTTTGCTAGAACCATATGATTGTATTGTTATGCAACTTTGCTTTATTTAAGTTGGCCTATCCAGGGTCGTAACAATATTACTTCTTTAACTGGGTTCGTGAATATTTGACATGAAGACAATTATCTCAGATTACAAATATCTATTTATCAATTGAATTGACCAATAAAAACAAAAACAACATTGCATTTTTCACCGCTGGTATCGCAAAAATCAAAATCGGTCAACAATAAACTGGGCTTTACGCTTATGCGTCAGATTTCAAATATTTCAATGTCAACATTGTTACCAATCGAAGAAGAAGAAGGAAAAGGAAAAAAATTTTATAGGACACTTTGTCGCACTTGTTCCCTTGGAGCACTCCTCGCTCCGCTTATCGTACTCCAAACAACGCGTGCGACAAAATAGCGTCTTATAAAACTTGTATCATAATATACATGTTCGGTGGGCGAGCAAAATCATAGTAACTTGCTAGATGTTTTCCTGAACTATAGAAATTACTAGAATCGAACTGAAGACCCCTCTTTCCCTTTCCTTTTCACCAATTCCTTCTTCAGTTGCATTTTGAGAGTAATGATGATGATGTCTCCTAGAGTAAAACACTCCAGAAGCAAAATACCTCTACATGCGGATTTCCGGGCACCATTAAAGATGAATTCTTGTAATATCCGCGGACTCAATAAGAACATCAATGATGTCCACCATCACCTCTAGACGAGAAACCGGATATTCTGGCCCTAACAGAAACACATCAAGTAAACTCGTCCACCAACAATAAGGTCCACATGCTTTGTCCTGGTTACGAACTCTATTCTCGATTCAGGTTCAAAGGTGGAGACTGCCTTTACGCTAAGGTTCACCTTATTTCATGCCAGCGTTAGGAGAGTTTGGAAATAAAAGACTTTGATGTGATGTGGTTCCAGCTACACCAACAAAGCCTGTGGATCTGACGGAATACCACCGATTGTTCTCAAGAAATGTGCCCCCGAACTAACACCTGTTCTTTGCAAGTTGTTCGACCACTCTTACAATTTGGGGGTATTTTCGTCCAACTAGAAAATTGCAAGAGTACAACCAGTCCCCAAAAAAGGCAAAAAGACCTTACCTAGCAACTACAGAACTATCGCACTGCTATAAATTATTCCAAAGGTCATGGAAAAAGCCATCAACATCGAGCTCATGAAATATCTGGAACACTCAGGAATTGTCGCATGTAATACAACAAGTGTATTGATGATTATCGAAACAAAAATTCCATCGATTTAGAGAAACAAATCATGTTGCTTGGAAACTACACGAGCGCACAGCGCGAGTGTGGTTTCCCAAAGCAACATGATTTGTTTCGAAAAAGAGAAGGAATTTTCGATAATCATCAATAACACAAGTTGTATTTGTTCAGATTATTTCATGAATAAAATCAAAGCCATTTCGATGATTTTCTATTTTAAACGTACAGTTTATGGAATTAATTATTTTGATTATGCATTGTAGTTCGACACAAGATTCGTTATGCAACCAACAATACAGTTATGCCATTGTATGATGTAGGCAAGATTACCTATGCACTAGGTACTACTGAGCTAAGTTCATTATGATTGTTGTCACAATTTGTGTGGTTAGGTTACATTAGATTAATATTCTAATATTTCTAATTCTATTAATGCTGAAATTGTCTAAAATTTGTGGAAAATGAAGTGGATACATATTAATGGTGTGTGTTTATCATGGTTCAGACGAAAATTTGGTGTAGTGGCATTCATTTATTTACCAGGGAATCGAACAGATTGCAACTAGTAAGTCGTTGTTTAATTAAGCTACCCTACTGCCTTACTGCCTACGAATCAGAAAGCGAAATACAGAAACGAAAACACAGCATGTAGGTATCCAATAGCCAATCAGGAGCCAAAATACAAAATCGAAAACATGGTGTTATTGCTTATCAACACAATCATTTCAACCAATCAAAAACGTGTATTTCAGCATGAATGAAATAATCAACGATACGCAATATGGCTTCCGTCATCAGAGTTCAACTGGTGCCCTGCTCGCTTACGTCTCACATTTATGGCAGCTATCTATTGAAAAATATGGAGAAACCTCGGGAGAAACATTAGCCATGGCATCATATATTTCCAAGGCTTTTGATCGAGTTTGGCACCAGGGACTCCTCGCCAAACTTCCATCTTATGGTTTGCCCCCTCAGCTGTGATCTCTGCTTGCTAGTTTTTTCTCAAACAAGTCTCTCCATGTAGTGGTCGATGGAGTTTCATCTGATAATCAAGTCATAAATGCTGGTGTTTCGCATGGATAAATTTTAGCACCAACACTGTTTCTACTTCACATCAACGATTTGTTGGAAGCAACTTCATGTCCTAAGCACAGCTTCGCGGATGATAGTACCCTCCATACCGCTTTCTCTTCCAGGGCTTCTATATCTGCCCGTCAAACCAGAAATTAACGAGGAACGAATGTTAACAAAATAAATATGGACTTAGCAACAATTCTCGAGTGGGGATCGAATAACCTCTGGTATAATTCAATACAAACAAAACACAAGCATGTCTTTTCTCTAGAAAAGCCGATCTCACTGTGCCCAACATAATTCAGTCAGGAGTAACCATACCATTGAAGTCATCCATTCATTCTTGGGAAAATCACATATCTATTGCCAAAAGTGCATCCCAAAAACTTGGATTTTGATCCAGCCTATTTTACTCCCAGTCAGCTGCTTATGATTTATAAAGGCACAGATCCGACCTATCCTAGAATACTGTTCCTATATTTGGAATGCGGCACCTAAACATATCCTGAAACTATTGAATTTTGTCGAAAAAAGGGCAATTCTTCTCGTCGGTGATGCCTCGCTTACAAACTCGCTCACTTCTCTGGAACACCGTAGAAAAGTTGGCGATTTATCTCTATTTTATAGATTTTTTCATGGGCGATGCTCTTCTGAAATATCGACAATCGTTCCTCCATTAGCAGTCTCTTCGAGATTAAATCGTCAAGTTCAGTCTTCACACCCCTTCGTGTTCACTTTAGAGACCTGCAGAACGTCCCTGTTCAAAGACTCGTTCATCCAACGAACATCGAGACTTTGGAACTCATTGCCTAGGGAGGTGTTCTCCGAGGCATACCATCCCTAGAAATTTAAGACGAACACCAACTCCTACCTTCTTTCCCTTGGTTCTCACGATGTTCTCTGAACATTATAGAATATCCCTTTTCTTGAGAACCAGAACATAAAAAAAACAACGAGATGACTTTTATTTAATTAACGAAAACCGAACAGTCTGATGGTAATCTATCCTTCACTGTTCTGTAAATTTACGATTAATTGTCCTACACTTAACGAGGGCCACTCAGATTACGAACTGAGGAACTTTGACTGAACCGAGAACTGATCAACGTCTGTTCTACTGACTGAATGCTGAACTCTCGAATCTGTTCTGAACTCTGATTCTAGTTTCGGTGGTTTTATAGGAATTTTCCGTGAGAAAATTATTGGAATCTCCCATCACCGCTAGTTACTCTAAATCGTGGTTCATGTCAATTTTGCCAAATGTAAACCATTCTAAAAATGTGGTTATGTTAAGAATGTTCGATATAAACTATTTCTGATATAAATCTCATATTCTTGCACTTTTTTAATAACTATTCGTTCAAGATAATATAAATATAAGTTGATTGAAGGATACTGGGGTAATTAATTTTCACGACTGCGGATATCATGCCAATAAATTAGCCACGAGAGGATTCGAAGTATATACAAAACTAAACGTTCCCATATTGGTTCCCTAATTTCGACTCCTCGAATGATCCTCCCTTCAATGACTTCGATTGACTTTATTCCTTACTTCTCAAGTTATGCTATTTAGTCCTGTGATGCTTAGATAGTTTTATACTTTAAATAAAACAATTTGTTAGTAGCTCCAGAACGTGGTCTTCTTTATTCTACTCATCTTTTCTTATCACCCTGTCACATGTCATGTCATCTTGGTTCTCATTCCCAGGTTTACATCAATAACCATTAATCATAACAATACCATAACCATAAAGTTGACCAGTTATTGATATCAGATACTACAAGTCCATACCCTATATCATCGTGCTGTACTCTGTTTATATTATTTCTATAATGAATGTTCATATCATACTCGATTCTCGTAATAATAAATGCTTTCACAACCCACGTAGAAGAAATTGTCATTTTAAATGCATATATTTCGAACCTTTTTTTCAGAAAATATTAATACAAGATACTCATCCTCAAGTCTAAATGAAGTTTGGTAGGTACCTATAAGAAGAAAATGACGCCGAAGAACATCAAATTTGTTTATATTTCGAGCCGAGACGACCTAGCGATCCAGATAAATATTATAAACAGGATTTGTTGGTATACCTGATATCGAACTAGTTACAAATTATTATTAAGCTTTTCTGGACGATGGAATATATTGACCAAATTGGGCATCATAACAGTATTCGATGGATTTCATGCTCTGACAGAGAAATACTCATTCAATCTGAAACTACGAGCGAACAAGTACAACTGTATTTATTCTGCTATGGCTTTTTTTTCACCTACCATAATATTAATTCGTTTCGATACAACAACTTGCAAATATTGCTTTCAATACGATTTTTCTGTTCAAAATGAATATGTTCCTTTGAGCTCTGACCAGGTTATTACACAATGATTATCAACAATCTATCATAATAATGAAGAATATGAGGAGTGCTAGTGAACACAACGAGATATGTAAAGCGCCAGATATCACAAGTTTGTTCCGATGGTGTAATTTTTATAGCATATACAGGGTGTTTCATAGTGGATGGAACATTAGAAGTATCTGGAGAACAGAAAAACAGATTATTTCAAAAATTTGTGGACGTGGATAATTAAACTTGCTCTATCCGCGTCTAAAATATTTTCATCAATACAGTGTTGCCGCTTCTATCAAAGAGTTGCAACTTTGTTATTTCAAGAGGAAAACCCTGTATTTTGTTAGATTTTTGAATTCTTCCTGAAGAGCTGATTTTGTCATTGCCTCATACTTGTGGTCTAGGGTGAATGATAACAGATATATAGGTTGTGAAAAATCGAGATTTTTCAACTTTAGGAATTTTTTGTGCCGAAACTATCCATTATCGCTCAAAACGGCTTGCATGTCTATATCTTTAATTTCTATTTACTATCGATTGATATTTAATTGGAACGAATACAGGATGGTTCAGAATTTTGAGTTTTGCATCACCCTCTATTTGTTTCTGTTAAATGTCAGTAGATAGTAAATAAAAATTTAAGATAGGGACATGTAAGTCGTTTCATCCACTGTGAAACACCCGGTATACAGTGTTAGTTATATTTCTGAAAAAGTTTAATGGCGATTCGTTTCTGCGTGTCAGACAACTAAAAAATCCGTTACGACTTATATTACGTGACCTCAGATTTGGCGGGATATTGAAAAAAAGTTGACAGGGGTGTCAAAAAATGGGTAAAATTGGAAAGATATCAAAAAATTTCATAAGAAAAATATACTTCGAGGACCCCATATATCCAGATTGACAGAAAAAATCAAAAATACAATTTTTATTCCTCTACCCTTACTGAGATTATACATTCTTGTTTATCTGAAAACAGCTTTGATAACCTTAATCACTCAAGGTTGGATCTAACTAAACTAATCAAATATTTGTGTAATAGACATTTTGCGGGGTGTTAAATATAAAAACACGATTTATTCTTGTCACTACCCAGCAAACACAGTTACATCACAGAGATATCGCAGCGATGTAACAATGTGACCTGCGATATCGCATTCTATGTCGCACAGACGTCGCTGCGATATTGCAGGGATTATTTTGTCACACACAAGTTTCCTCCATGCGATGTCGCTGCAATATATTATTATGATGGAATAGCGATGTGTTTTTGCGATGAAACTGCGATGTGTTTTTGGGATGAAACTGTGATGTATTTTTGGGATGAAACTGCGATGTGATTCGATTTTGACAGCAGGGATGTGTGAACTGATGACATCGCAGGAATGTAAATATATGATATCACAGAGATGTGAATATATGACATCACAGCGATGTACATATGTAATGCAGAGGTAAGGTGATATCTAGGGGAAAATGTCAGTGAATGAAAAAAAATTAACATATATTATAAACATTTATTTCCAACAATGAACAATTACCAACACAAAAACAAAATTATTATTCCATTCCAATAAATAAAAGGAAATTCTCTTTAGCAAAAAATATAGGTTATTATTATTTCTGGACATTCTTTGTTTTGAATGAATATTGTTTTCTTCGGAGAAGGCTGATGAAATGGAAATATTATCCTTAGTTGAATTTCTCGCATCAATATTCAATCTGCAGAAACTTCCTCATAAACACATTCTGAGAAAGTTTCCATCAGCATCAGCTCCCACCCAGCCAACACATCTGCGACATGACATCTCTGAGATGTCGCATTTAGGTAACATTGCGATATCACGAACGTTGCATTGATGCGATGTGAAAAAGTAAGCATATTTGCGACATAACATCTCTGAGATGTCGCAAAGAGATCAAACTGCGATATCACAAAAGTTGCATCGCTGCGATGTAAAAAGTGAGCACATCTGCGACCTAACATCTCTGAGATGACGCGATGAGATCACACACTGATATCACGAACGTTGCATCGCTGCGATGTACAAAAGCAAACACATCCGCAACATGATATCTCAGAGATCTCTCGATGAAATCAAACTGCGATATCGCAAACGTTGCAACGCTGCGATGTAAAAAAGCAAACACATCTGCAGCATGACATCTCTGAGAAGTCGCGATGAGATCAAACTGCGATTTATCACAAACGTCGCATCGCTGCGATGTACAAAAGCAAACAAACCTGCGATATAACACCTCTGATGTGTACTATATATATAGCACAAATTGTGTAATTGTTTATTGTATTGTATTTGTATTACACAAAAACCGAATGTTCCGTTTTTTGGTACAATTTATTAAAATGTATCGTATCATTGAAGATTTAGACATTATTATATGAAATCTATATTGATAATTATTAACATCATAAACGTACCAAAACCTTAGTTACTCATAGTACATTATAGTATAATACGTTAAGTATAAGCATAATACACCGTTGTCAATGATTCTCGGACATTGCGGTTGACTCAGCTACCGCCTCGTTACCAAGCAATGTCCTCCACTAATATCACAAATCGCATAATAATCTCGTTACATTAATAGGCACTATTTAAATTTCCCGCGCGCAAATATACTTTCCGTGGTCTGTGGACACCTGCACTAGACAGTTGACAATGATGATTCATCACCACCAGTTATAACTTTCTCAACCACTCCAGAGTCCGGAGTTTCAATCCATTCAGTTGAACAACCATTGATGGAATCAGTTTTACCAGTTCACTTAAGTTGTGGTCTATGTGCTAGTTTTTCAAGTTCTTGTACAATCAAAAAGTTATAACAGCTCTGTGGGGTACACGAAACGTGAGTATAGCAAGTATAGCAGCCCAAGGTGGATAGAGATGATCATTTACGGATTCATCGCTTCGGAAGACGTATGGGAGCCGGGAGCTGATGCTGGACACTTTCTCAGAATGTGTTTATAAGGAAGTTTCTGCAAATTGAATATTGATGCAAGAAATTCAACTGAAGCTAATATTTCCATTCCATCAGCCTTCTCCGAAGAAAACAATATTCATTCAAAACAAAGAATGTCCAGAAATAATAACCTATATTTTTTGCTAAAGAGAATTACCTTTTATTTATTGGAATGGAATAATAATTTTGTTTTTTTGTTGGTATTTGTTCATTGTTGGAAATAAATATTTATAATATAGGTATATTGATTTGTTTTTCACTGACATTTTTCCCTATATATCACCTTCTCTCTGCATTACATTTGTACATCGCTGTGATGTCATATATTCACATCTCTGTGATATCATATATTTACATCCCTGCGATGTCATAAGTGCACACATCCCTGCTGTCAAAATCGAATCACATCGCAGTTTCATCCCAAAAACACATCGCAGTTTCATCGCAAAAACGCATCGCTATTCCATCATAAAAATATATCGCAGCGACATCGCATGGAGGAAACTTGAGTGTGACAAAATAATATCCCTGCCATATCGCAGCGACGTCTGTGCGACATAGAATGCGATATCGCAGGTCACATTGTTACATCGCTGCGATATCTCTGTGATGTAACTGTGTTTGCTGGGCATATGTCTTCCGAGGCGATGAATCCGTAAATTATCATCTCTATCCACCTTGGGCGAAATCATAATCTGCTGATTCGAATACAATAAATTGATAGTTTGGACTACCATAATATATCATGTTCCAAAACCATCAGATGTCGTCTTTTGAGTATGAAGAACGGCTTTGGCATGCTTTCAAGTGAAAACTTATTCTCACCATTACTTAAACAAAACCTATACTCACGTTTCGTGTACCCCTACAGTTAAAACTTTTTGATTGTACAAGAACTTGAAGAACTAGCACAAAGACCACAACTTAATTCAACTCTGGTAAAACTGATTCAATCAATGGTTGTTCAACTGATTGGATTGGAACACTGGACTCTGGAGTGGATGAGAAAGTTGTAACTGGTGATGATGAATCATCATTGTCAACTGTCTAGTGCAGGTGTCCACAGACCACGGAAAGTATATTTGCGCGCGGGAAATTCAAATAGTGTCTATTAATGTAGAGATTATTATGCGATTTATAATATTAGTGAAGGACATTGCTTGGTAACGAAATGGTAGCTGAGTCAACCGCAATGTCCAAGATGGTGTTAACTCGCTAATAATCGAGTTGCATTCAAAGCTTTATCGTATCATTGACAACGGCGATGCGATAAATATAAAATAAATAAATATTATATATTTGATATCTAATGTATTATGCTTGCATTTAACGTATTATGCTTTCGTAACTGACGTAAACTATGGCAACTATAATGTATTATGAGTAACTAAACTACGCAACACTAATTACGTCGCACCCCGAAATTTTGACCCTGTTTAAATTTGAATAACTTTTTTCTTCTTTGAACGATTTGAATTCTGTTTGCACTGTTCGCTAGCTCAGTCCTTCAGCTATAATCTCGTACTTCTTTGATACATAAGGTTATTTCCATAAAATTGGTACAGGATGTTTTTCGGAACTGTGCAAAATTTCGAAATTTTCAAAAGGATCCCAAATGAAGAAAAACAGTTTTTTTTCAACTTTAACAGCAGAGGCATAAAGATCATCTCATTAACTATGGCCATTTCCAAAATTGTCTTCTTATCACTTTTATTTACAGAGTGATCTCAAAAAATCAATTTTTTGGTTTTGCAATCATAACTTTTTTCCTCTTCAAAGGATTTTCAAAATCTCAGGCTCATTTTGAAGCTGAAACCTCATATGAGAAGATAAAAAGATCAGAATTAATTCAAGATGAACATTCAAGATAGAGGGTTTCGTCAAAGGTGACACAAATCTGAAACACCCTGTAAATCCCGATTGGGGGGAGAATTAAATGAAAACCAACTTGTTTCCGCAAGGATCTTTCATTCTGGATACGTCCAGATCTTATTTTATTTCAGTAGTCAAAAATTGTGTGTCAGAAAACCGAATTGAAACGCCATGTTCTCGAAAAAAATCAGCCCAAAAAAAATGCATGGTCCGTAACCAACGTAACAAAAATCATAATGAGTGACTGACGAAACAGGTTGAAAATTACGTTCCCGTGAAAATAAAAATTAGGATAGAAAAAACTATTCGTAGGTCTTTCTTTTCTGAAGATATAAGACTTCATAAAAAAATTCGAAATAAAAAACAATCTGAATACAACAAAATTTTAGGGTAACCTTCTCACCCCCTATACAAAATCTTCCATCATGTTTTGGAATTAAGTATTTAATTTTTTAGACCCCCAAAAAAAATTTATACGTACGCCTATGAAACAATTTTTTTATCACAGCTATGGGTACCGCTTGTCTCGATTCTGAAAAATAACTTTTTTTCGCCCTGTACATCAAACTATGATACTTGGAGAACTCGAGTTTGGGCGATTCTTAGTAGTTTTGTACGAAACTCACGAAAATTATATGTAAAAAAATCACAAAAATCTCCTTCCCTTTCATTTTTACCCAAAGTACCCTAAGGGGGCGAGGGGGCGAAAGAATTTTTTATTTTTTTTACATCCGATCCCGATGTGGGGTTCAGGTGAAATATGTTTACCGATATATCTAACCGTTTGACCAGCAAAAATTTTACCCGCAAAAAAAATTTTGGGGGGGAGGGGGTCGAAAATTTTTTACCAGTATTTTTGGTGGTGATATTTTCGTTTCGATCAAACAACGTTTTGGATATTTTTCTTTCTTAATCGGGATTTCGAGGGGCATTTAGATTTGTGTCACCTTTGCAGAAACCCTTTATCTTTAATATTTATTTTTAGTCAATTCTAATCCTAATGTCTGTTCATCCAACGTTTCAGCTTCAAAATGATCCTGAGATTTTGAAAATCGGTTGAAGAGGAAAAAAGTTATGACTGCAAAACCAAAAAATTGATTTTTTGAGATCACTCTGTAAAGAAAAGTGATAAGAAGACAATTCTGGAAATGGCCAAAGGTAATGAGATAATCTTCATGCCTCTGCTGTTAAAGTTTAAAAAGAAACTGTTTTCCTTCATTTGGGATCTTTTTGAAAATTTCGAAATTTTGCACAGTTCCAAAAAACATCCTGTAACAATTTCATGGAAAAGACATCAATGATCGAAAAAGTTCGAGATTATAGCTAAGGGACAGAGCTAGCGAACAGTGCAAACAGAATTCAAATTGTTCAAAGAAGAAAAAAGTTATTCAAATCTAAACAGGGGCAAAATTTCGGGGTGCGACGTAATTAGTGTTGCGTAGTTTATGAGGTTTTAGTACGTTCATGATGTTGATAATTATCAATGGAGATTTCATATAATAATGTCTAATTCTCAATGATACGATAAATTATAATAAATTGTACCAAATGACGGAACATTTGGTTTTTGTGTAATACAAATACAATACAATAAACAACTGCACAATTTGTGCTATATATATATCGCAGGTTTGTTTGCTTTCGTACAGCACGGCAATGCGACGTTTGTGATATATCGCAGTTTGATCTCATCGCGACTTCTCAGAGATGTCATGCTGCGGATGTGTTTGCTTTTTTACATCGCAGCGATGCAACGTTTGCGATATCGCAGTTTGATTTCATCGAGAGATCTCTGAGATATCATGTTGCGGATGTGTTTGCTTTTGTACATCGCAGCGATGCAACGTTCGTGATATCACTGTGTGATCTCATCGCGACATCTCAGAGATGTTAGGCCGCAGATATGCTCACTTTTCACATCGCAGCGATGCAACGTTTGTGATATCGCAGTTTCATCTCTTTGCGACATCTGAGAGATGTTATGTCGCAAATATGCTTATTTTTTCACATCGCATCGATGCAACGTTCGTGATATCGCAATGTTACCTAATTGCGACATCTCAGAGATGTCATGTCGCAGATGTTTTGGCTGGGTAGGTGTATGGTCATACCCTGTATATTAATGCACATGAGCTTATTTAACATTCTCAATCCGTAAATATGATTCAATCCAACTAATATATGTGTGTGTATAAAAAGTGGAGTTAAAACTTAATAATGCATTATTTATTCTTGCTGAATTTGATATTTATTGGCATCACATATAATTTTTTTCAAATTCCCGCCAAATCTGAGGTCACGTGATATAAGTCGTAACGGTTTTTCTAGTGGTTAGACATGCACAAACGAACCGCCATTGAAGTTTTTCAGAACTATCAATTACACATTTTTGTTCCCAAATGTAGCCATCGACTTTATGGCGGATGCTGAATATACCGCGAAGTTATATTACCTGTTTTGCACGCAATTTTATAACGCTGCCAGATAGCACAGTCTGTGAAGAGCTATAATTTTGAGTGGTGTACCATGTGTATTCAAATCCCATCGGATGATTCCAAAACTCTCGTCTCTATCTATCCCTATAGATTTGATACTACACCTTTTCCAGTTATATAGAAAGCGTCAATTGAATTACAGAATAGTCACTTGTATTTCAGAAAGTATTAATTGTATTTCAGAATAGTGAGTTGAATTTCAGAAAGCGTCAAATGTATTTCAGAATAGCGATTTTAATTTCAGAAAACGTCAAATGTATTTCAGAATAGTCAATTGAATTTCAGAATTCGTCATTTGTATACAAATGATATATTCTGAAATTGAAATGACGAATTCTGAAATTCATTTTGACTTTTCTGAAATACAATTGACGCTTTCTGAAATTAAACTCACAATTGTGAAATACAATTGATGCTTTCTGAAATCGAACTCGCTATTCTGAAATACATTTGACGCTTTCTGAAATTCAACTCACTAATCTGAAATACAATTGATACTTTCTGAAATACAAGTAACTATATTCTGAAATTAACTTGACGCCTTCTGAAATACAACTGGAAAAGGTGTAGTAGCTCTTTGGAAATATATCAACATGGCGCATATTTCATGCAGATATTTTGCTGTGATAATCCAATTTCTGTCTACTGCAAATTGAAATTTCTCTCAGTGTACATGCAAGATTTCCTTTACCTTTATGAGCACTATCTCTTTCGAAGGTGCTCCGAGGGATATCTAGGGTAGGTAGGCATAATGTAGAAGAAAGTTTAAGAACACATAAAATAAGATGTGAAACAACATAACAAAAAACAGAGTTTACGAGCACACCTCGGCGCACACATATAGGCAAAGTTTATCGAATATTTAGGAAGAAGAATATATTCAACCCAAAATAAAATAATAAACAGTACGATCCGAATGATTGTGAAAGATTATCTGTTAAACATTCTAGGTGACTATATCAGGAAAGTTTTGAATCTATCAAGGATGATTTTGTCTCATCTCCATCGTTTGATTTCATCAGGTAACTGGAGGAAGTTTTTGAAATTTGACACCCGATTTTAAGATATTTGCAAATGATACCCGTTCCGAGTATTATGATCATGTTCTGTTGCAATTTTTGCAAATAATTCGGAGATGTGATTCGCAAAAAGTGTATACCAGTCATAGCTGAAGACTATATTCATCAATACCGGGCTGAGTAACCAGCTTACATTATCTGGTGTCCCGTGAGGTTCTGATTCTTTTATAGTATCAATTAGCACTGTCACTGATGATGGTGCTAAATTCAGCAAGATGAACACTGATTTTGTTGATCATGCTTTTCCTCAAGTGCAATTTGACACCTTAGTGATTGGTATTTCCGAAACGATGAGTGATACAAGGTCGTTTAAATGAGACAAAAAGGCCAAATGCAGAATTCATCAAGGCCAACTATAACGTGGAAAGATAATTCAACAAGATCTAGTCGTTTTTGTTTAATGCACAGAAAACCAAATTTAGTTGATTTAATGTTTCCGTGACTTATTTATTTATTTATGAAAATATCCAATTAGGTTTCTCACGAACAATGGAATACTTTTCACTCTTCAGAGATTAAAATACTGAATTCCAGAGAATGATTCTACAGGTAAATATGTTCGACTCCGCATGGATTGTTACTCATTCATTATAATTCAGAATTTTTCATGAATAAAGAAGTTATTAGTGAAAAATGAGAGTTACCTAAATCGGCATTCTGCGTATGGAACTAAAACGACTGGATTTGTTCAGATTATTTCTACACATCATAGTTGACATTGAAAAACTATACATTCGCTGTCATTTAATCGACCCATCACCCTGTAAGTTATGTGATTTTCTTGGTGCTGGAATCTACTTCAAAGAAATCATCTTTGGTGACTACACCGGAAAGGTACATGCGAATTTTTCCTCTGGTGAGAAGAAACACCATATCGAGTTGTTATACAGGGTAATGCAAATTTTATGGTACACTATTGTCAAATCGGAAACGAACTAGGTTAAATTACGAAAAAGATACGCAATTTCATGGTTATCTCGAATGTCAGATGAAATCGAAAATATCTTGAGTAGTTTCTGAAATATCCTGGAAAAACTGAAAATTGTCGATTCTTATAGTCATCGATAACTTTTCAACTATTCCTGCTAGGATTTTGAAATTTGATATATTTACTAAAGTTCGCATGCTGAATCCAAAGGTGATATGAAAAAAAATCTAGGCACACTGGATTCGGAGATATCGAAGCCAACTTTGATATCTTCAATGGCAGTCATTTTGGATTTTCACATCATGAGATACATCATGAAATTACCAATTCATTGATATATCACACTTGTATGTTTAATGATTGAGAAGTTGAAATAACAAAAAAACTGAAAATATAAGAAGTACATCAATGCTTCTATAGATTATTCATCGTTTTTATGTCATAGTAGACAGAAGTTCATTAGTCTATCTGCACATTAAATTCGCGAGCTGATGTGTAATTCCGATTTTATTGTGGAAAATTCATCATCAGAGTCAAGTAGGCTGTTGTCAGAATTACCACTTATTATTTGATATAATGAAATGTTTTGTTCAATTGTTATTTTGATCTCATCTAATGTCGAATAAAAGAGTGATTGATATGCACCTACGATGTTTATACATCGTTGCTTTCGAAATTCGACACGTGCCAGCCAAGTAAGGGAAGCTGCTGTCACAATGTCCAGTTCTCAGTGCTAGACGTTATAATATGAGGAAAGAGGAAATGAGAACTGTCAATTTCTGAGTGAGAAGACTACTACTTAAAAAATACAGTTCATTTCAGAACAATCAGTGACGCTGCATGAGTTGCAAAAAATACAATTTTCAAATGTTCCCTGAAAATTACTTCCGCCGCTGGAAACAATTTCTTCTTTTTTATGGGTGGTGCTGTTGCTGTTCACTACGGTCGAAGTGCCTGCCTCTTCTGATGGCAAAGTAGACAGCATACGCGCCGTTTTATTTCTCAATTCAATACTGTCCTCCAGATACCCCTCTGCCACCGTGGAACTTCTCCAACCTCCGTGTCTTTTTAAGTTTGTCATAGTTGCTCCTGCATTGGCTAGGGCAGTAGCAGAAGTGCGACGAAGGCAATGTCCCGTATAGGTTAGTGGGTTTGGCAATCCTAAATACATTGCGATTTTGCTGGGAATTTTGCCAAACATATTCTTTCCAATTGGCTGAGTTGTACATTTATTTTGTCGGAAGCTCAAAAAAAATCGTTTTGTACCTTCAGGACGCAAGGACATATAAAGTCTCAATAAAGGCAAAGCAGAGAACTCTTTTTCATCCACAACTGTAAATTTCTTCGATACACCAGTTTTACTTTCCGGTACGTTCACTACCATAACAGTATCCCGGTCCTCTATATCTGCTATACTCATATTTAGAAGTTCCTGAGTTTCTGCATCCTCCAAAATAACCCATAATTAGAACAACCTATAACAAATAAAACGAAATAAACAAACGAAAAAGAAAATTATGAGAAAAAAATTACCTTATGCAATAAATGAATTTCATTAGGGACATCCTTTAAAAATTTGATGACATCTTTAGGAGATAAGACAGCAGACTTTTTCGGCTTATACCCCTTACTTTTCCGTTTCAAAAAAGCCTTTAGTTCGTTGAACTTGGTGATATCTCTTTTCTCGTATATGGTCACCATCGATTTGAGCATTGACCATTTAGTCCATAACGAATTTGGGCTAAACGTTTCTGACTGCAACGAATAAATACAATTATTACCAAATCTACCAGAAAATACTGAAAATACTTTACCAGTTCTTGAAAATATGCCAGAAAGACAGTTTCGTTGGCATCTTTTGACATAACATTTCTCTGTGTCAGCCACTTCAGATATAAGTTGTATTCTTTTTGATATAGGGCTTCACTTTTCGATGGAAGTAATGATTGTCTTGCTTTTTCCGCTTTTTTTATAATATCCTCCATTATATCAGAAAAAGATCGTCGATTTGTGGTAAAAAATAAACACGTTTTTAACGGAAAAACATTGATTGATAAAGAAAGTTTGCTTATAAACATGTAACATAGCGACAACCTAGCAACAATCAACAATGCTACAATCAACGCTACCTAATTCAAATATACCAGAAAGGTTATGAATTTAAACATTTATTGCGTTCTAAATATGGACATATTGTTATGAAAATCGGTCAAAAATAAAATTATCTATGTACCACGGGAATTATAGGGCCTTAATTACCAATGGCAAAGTTTGCGTCCCGAGGGCCTCTGGCCCGAGGGACAGCAATTGCAATTCCCTTAATACATAAATAACTATTATTTTGTAGTAGAGTTGCCCTCTAGCACCTTAGTTATTGAGTTAGAGTATTAACTCGATAATTTCTATTTTTTCTATTATTTCAACTTTTGTATCATTAAATACACAAGTGTGATACATCGATGAATTGGCAATTTCATGATCTATCCTATGGAGTGAAAATTCAATATGGCTACCATTTCAGGATATTTCAGGAACTACTCAAGATATCCTCGATTTCTTTTGATATTCGAGATGACCATAAAATCACGCATATTTTTCATGATTCAACCTAGTTTACCATGAAATTTGCATTACCTTGTATATCCAGGCTGAGAATCAGTGCACTCCACCAGTGTTTCTCATGGCCAGGCTGAATTATTGATGAAATAAAATTCATTTGATGATAAACTAGACTCAGAATAATCTACCAGTTTCGTGTATTATGTACACTTCCCCAGGAAATTAATGCACCACCAAAAAAACAAAAGTTTGAAATGATTTTTCGTCCAAACCACTTGTCCAATTTGGACGTTTTTTCAATAACAAGTCATTCTTTCCACAATGTTGGTATACTAACTGTATTCCGATAGATATTTACTTCTTACGAATACTAAGTGTGTCAATTATAGCGTGTTTTTTTCATGAAATTTGTTATACCCTGTAGAGTTGAACAGTTTCAATATCAAGTAAGAACTGAAATCACACTTTAGCCTCATCTTTTTTCTACAGTTTTTTTTTCATTCACTCCGTTATCTTTCTTATTACACGAGAAACATCTTATAAGAGAACACGATTCATCGCAAATTATTAACAAGAAAAGTGTATACAATATGTAACAACAGAGAAACGAGTATTTCCTCCTCTGGCTTCAAAATCAGAGACCTTATGTCATTTTGGTTTGGTCCAATCCTTCTCATATTCGAATAAGTCTGTGACGTACCTCCTCCAAAGTGTTCTCGTTTATTCGTTCCTCTTGTAATCTCCTCCCAAGAGTATCCCAAAGATTCTCTATGGGATTCAAGTCCGGGCTTCGAGCTGGCCAAGCCATAGTAGCGATTTCGACTTTTTCTAGATAATTTCTCACAACTCCAACAACATGAGGCCTGGCATTATCTTGCATCAATGAAAAAATGAAGTCATGTTGTTTTTTGTAATAAGAAAGATAAAGGAGTGAATAAAAAAACTAAAGGTGGAAAATAGATGATATTGCAACTATTTAACTCTACAGGGTATTACAAATTTTATGAAAAAAACATGGTATCATTTCTATTTGTGGAAAAGAGATTTTTTCAGAATACCTTTATTAGTATACCAACATTGTGAAAAGGACATCCTATTTTTTGAAAAAAAGCATACAAATCGTACGAGTGGCTTCAACAAAAATCAGTTTCAAATTTTTGATCATTTTTTTATGGTTCGTCCATTTTTTGGGAAAGTATATATAGCCAAACGGTTGAAAGTCTGACTGTTTTGGTCAAATATCTGCCCAATATTGAAGTCAAGTATGGTAGAACTCACCTGATGAAATTCTTGAGAACTCATCATCATAAGAAAATAACACCATCTTTGGTGCGTACACGCGAAGAAAAAACTGTAGGAATTACTAAAATCGAAGTGATTTTTACTGGTTTTTATAGTTGATATATGGACAGAAATTCTTTCCAGTGAACACTACTATTGACAATACTGGAAGAGTACTTCTTCCTTGTATCAAATATTGTAAATAATCAATGAGCACTGGTAGTTTTCGCGTTTTTTGTTCAGTGGAATCAACTTTATATAATAGATTGAAATGTACTACATAACAAAAAGTGTCAATTCGAATCCACATCTTCATTACCGGTAGTGGAATACTCTCAGTCGATTTATTATAATCCCTTCTTCTATACTCATTGATGGTATTCATGATTATAGAACAAGAAGAAAAATTCTTCCTGTGCTTCCAATTTCAAAGGCCTCCATGATGAGTTTTAAATCATTTTCAATGAAAAATATAGTGGTAACAGCTAGAGCGCCGCCACTTTACTGTTATAAAGTTGATCCGGAGTAGATTTTTCTAGAAAAGTTTTGATTTCGCTATTGGTACTCTTCTTAGAAATCGTACTGAATCTAGAATAAACAATTATTTAGTTCGTATTTATCTGTATAAAATGAAAAATTCGTTTTTTGTACCAAAATGTATCCCATCAGGTTATGTTTATAAGCAGCAGATGTCTTCAGTATCCCATCGATGATGCTTTCATCTCTCGTAACCATAACCCTTCCCTGATATGTATTATAGGTATTCCATTTTTGTGTCACCATTATCCATGGATCCAGAGAATTTTTCAACCATCTTCTAGACGAAAGTACCTCTCTTCGCTTTTCTCGTCTTTCTTGTTGGCTAGTCCTAGTTTAATCCTTTTATTGCAATAATGATCATAAAGAATCACTCTGGCAACCATGTTGTTTCTAACACATTCATACCCCAAATCATTATCTAATTTGTGCGTAATGCTCAAATGTTCAATGGGTGCCTTCAATGAAATGAACAACAGAAACATCTCATCTGCACCTCGATTATGATGGCACACTAGCTGCGAAAAAGAGAAACTATCTTGAACAAAATCAAAGAATAACTGAGGACAAAAGTCAACCCACACCATTGAGGGGAACAAAGACTATTTGGATGCTTGTTGTTCAATTTAGTATCCATCAATGATCGCCGAATAGTTTATAACATTGCTTCGGAACAGTAAATGCCCAATTTCAGTTCTGAGGTGAATTTACTTTGCAAATTATGTATCTTGAATGTGTATAGAAATGTGAACTGTCGATATAGTTATTCAGTTTAATTTGGATTAGTTCACTTTATCATTATTTGCTGAGATTAATTTCACGAATGTAAATGTGTAAATATTTTTGAATGCATTGCAAGAACTGCTGACAGTGATTTTCAACATTTTCTCAGATAGATTATACCAGAGTTTTTAAGTCAAAATCACAATAAGGAATAGTGAATACATCACCTGCGATTTCTTGTTAGTAAATTAATGAACATTACGACAAGGCATAGTACTATCTACTTTGAATGAAATGCCATTGGTATACATTCCTAATGGTATAATTTCTTAGCGTGTACTTACTCAAAATAAACATGATTTTGTTATTTTGAACGAGCATTTCATAATGATTTTTTCTTATTTATTCATATCACCTACGATGTTTTTTCATGTATTTCATCAATTTCCGTTTCAGTCAATATAGTCAATCCGAAGCTCATGTCCAGAACTATTCACAAAAATATACAGAGTTACCCAGAAAATATGCCACGTCCATTTCATATTTACTCAGTTGATTATAAATTCAACAATACCAAAAATAGGTCGACAGACTATTATAATAGTCTGTTGACTTTATTAAATAACATTTTTGGTGGAGTTCGACTGTAAGTTCTACCCCTTTGGACCTATAATATTCACCTCCACTGTAAGAAATGGATCACCTACGTTGGTAATACCAAAAATAATGGAGATGTCGTATTGAAGTAATGGTCAAAGAGCTATATCGAGATACTACCTACAAGAGATCGATTTTGGATATGAAGAAACAATAGCTCTTTTTCATCTGCTTTTCTGAACCACTTTGTATTGTATTTGTATTGCAAATTCTCGTGAGAATTCCGGGAACATTGGAATTATTCCATAATTCTGACACACACTGTATAATTATGTACTCCTGATGAGACATTGTGAACATAATTATTGAGCATGTAGTCGAAGTAGTTGATTAGTTTGAAGAACAATTCTTCAAAGTAGGTGATGCACCTTCAAATTATATCATCCAATCCAAAAATCCCGGTATACAGGGTGTCCAGAGGTGAAACCGACAAAAATTATGGGGTTATAGGTACTGCTAATATGATTGCGAAATGCCATATACAAATGTCCAAAACCGCTTCGTTACTGATATACAGAGTGATTTGTGAATTTATACAGAAAATTCAATCAGCCATATTGATTTCAGGGATTAGCCGATTGGGTTCGAATTTGGTGCATGAATTACACTGGAAGGCCTTAACAAATAGCCCTTTGAACGGAACCAATATCATAACCGGAATATTTTTTTTCTTCCGTGTGGAGTTCTTGTAAGAATAACTCACCCTGTTTAATGATTATCAAAAATTTGAACTCATATTCGAAATCTACGGAAAAAATCCTACAGGAAATAGTTTATGAAATTTATGGCACTACATATTTCTAATGAATAATTATTTAAACATTAAACATCAAGAAATTGATTGTTTGATGAGGTACTATCAGGAACTGGTTAATATTAATAAATATTTACGATACCAAGACAAAAATATTGATATTCTCTTCAATAGGTTCGTAGTAAAATTTTATAAAATACTCGGATCACTCAAATTAACTGAGGAATAAATCCGAATCAGGGCCGGAATGAGTCTTTTTTGTATGTAATAAGTTCTTTTGAGAATAACTGACCTATTATAGCAATTATCAATAATCTGACCGCAGATTCGAAATCTAATGAAACACTCGTATGGAAACTTGATTAAAAATACTGGACTGAATTTTCTGTGAATTATATTTGCTCACTAGAGAATTTGAATTTATGAAAATACATCACAACGCACAATAACTTTTTGTAATGAACATAACAAAACAAGAATTCATAAGAAACTCGAAGTGAAGCTCTCCAGCATCAATACATTTTTGAGATTCATTAGATTTCGAATCTGCAGTCAAATTATTGATAATTGCTATAATATTTAGGTCAGTTATTCTCAAAAGTACTCATTACCTATACAAAAAATACTAATTCCGGCCCTAATTCGAATTTATTCCTCAGTTAATTTGGGTGATTCGAGTATTTTATAAAATTTTACTACGAACTCATTGAAGCGAATAACATTATTTTTGTCTTGGTATATCGTAAATATTCAATATATTAACCATTTCCTGATTGTACCTGATCAAACAATCAATTTCTCAAGGGAAAAACATTAAAATAATAATTTATCAGAAATGGTGCCAGAAACTATTTCAACAGTATCCTGTAGGATTTTTTCCGTAGATTTCGAATCTGAGCTCGGATTATTGATTATCATTATACAGGGTGAGTTATTCTTACAAGTACAAAACATGGAAGAAAAAAATATTCCGGTCTTGATATTGGTTCCGTTCAAAGGGCTATTTGTTAAGGCCTTCCAGTGTAATTCATGCACCAAATTCGAACCCAATCGGCTAATCCCTGAAGTCAATATGGCTGATTGAATTTTCTGTAAAATTCACAAATCACTCTGTATATCAGTAACGAAGCGGTTTTGGACATTTGTATATGGCATTTCGCAATCATATTAGCAGTACCTATAACCCCATAAGTTTTGTCGGTTTCATCTCTGGACACCCTGTAGATAGATACGAGAAGATACGTCCCAAGAGATGTAATGAATGACTGTAGAATGTTCAGTTTCGTCCGACTAGGCAACCTGAAATTATGCATGGAGGGAGAAGTTTTCCTTTAATTGTAGCAAAACCTTCAGTGAAAGCAGCAGTGAATAATGGCACGTAAGTCCGTCGTAAGTTAACAACTGCTTTACTATCGTAGTTGGAGTAATTTTCTTGTGATGGTCCTTTCGTCGTAAAAAAAAACCTATATTTAAGCTGTTATGTCACTTTGAGTTATTGTCTGGTATAGAAGCACACAGTTTCAGCAAACTCGTATTCGCTCCTCTGGGAATTCAATGTGCTGCTTCGAAAATATATCATGGTTATTGGATTTCTTATTATGAATGTTGAAACATCTCAGCAAAAAATACTTGAATAGCCCATTTGTGCACAAAAGATTTCCTGGCTATATTTGTGTATGGTTTTGGAGGGTAATAAGACGAGCCTAATGCGGGATTCACAACCCAACTTTTTGCGTTTTGCTTTTTATGTTTCGCCTTCTGATTGGGAACCTGAATCTGGAATCGAACTGACGCAAAAAGCTGAATTTTCTCAGCTTTTTGCGTTGCGAATTGAGAAACGCGAAGTGGGATGGTTATGTAGTGGTGTTTCATTGACATGTTTACTATAAAGATCTGCTTTCATTAGTGATTTCATCTACTTGATGAAAAATACTCGTTCTTTCAATATTATGACGAAATTTTCTTCTCAAGTAGGTATAAAACAAGGAGCAATTTTTGTCATCTCCAGTTTGCATGGATATTATTCATTGAATTATGAGAAGTCAGGATACAAAACATTGGAAATCTGAACTTTTCATAAAAGTATAGAGGTTATATGCTTATTACTTTATTGACGCAAAACGCCAAAACAGTTTTTGTTGTGAATGTGCTTTTGCGTCAGTTCGATTGCATATTTTGCTTCACCCAATCAGAAGGCAAAACGCAGAAAGTTTTGGTTGTGAATCCCGCTCAAGATGTGATGTCCTTTCTGAGTTCGAATAAAAGAATAAAAGAAAGTGAGTATGCGAGAAACTATAAATGAAAAATGAATGGTAAGTGTCTTCAATGATGGAAATAAGACCTGGTGGCGCTACTCTTCAATTGTTTCAGCAGAAAAATCCTTAATTTGGAACAATTGAATTTCAGCTCATTACGTGGGGTTCTCATGTACAACAATTGATGGCGATACTGTCGAAAGATATTTGAAGAATTTTCTTTCAATCATGTTCGATACATATTCGCATCAAACTCAATGAAAAATGGCTCCATGGAATTGTTAGAAAAGAATCGAATATTCATACTTTCGTATCGACACCTGCAGTAACCTGTATAAATTTGGTTGAAATCGCGGCTTCACTTAGCGAGCTCCACCCACGCAATGTCAGGTTAGGGGAAATCAAGAGATTTGGGACCAGTCACAGGATAGGAAGTGAATTCACCAGTCTATCTATCCACCTCTGTGTCATCTTTCAAAATCAATATGGCCGAGGCTGCAATTTCGAACTGTTACTAATGATCCTGTAATGCTTGATTTATATTTCGCTATACTTCTATCAAAGTGTCTACTTCTTTCAGTCACCATCTATCTTCTTAATATTTTCAACCAGTTTTACAAACGCTTTTCGGTATAGTAAAAGTATTTGCTCGAATGTTTGCTGATTTTAGTTCCTTATCATGTGTTTTATCAAGGTTTTAACCTCCTTTCTTCTTCTTGTTATTTAGATATTTCTTTGTTTCTTCTGGAATTTTCTGAAGTTCTACTTTCCGCATTAATTCTTGTTGTTATAAGATATAACTTTCGTTCTTCTTTCATATTCTTCTGTTCTTCTCTCTGCTTCTTTTGTTCTTCCATAATGTTCTTCTCATCTCCCATCCCGACTAAATTTTTTCTCATCTTGACCTTTCATTTCCCCCAATTTATCTTCTTGCCGGAGCTTTTCCAATTCCGCAAATTGATTTTGCATCATTCAATATCCTCCTTCAACATGAATCTTCGATTTATTTGCTCATGTGTGTTTGATT
This sequence comes from Chrysomela aeneicollis, assembly GCA_029955515.1. Lineage (NCBI taxonomy): Eukaryota > Metazoa > Arthropoda > Insecta > Coleoptera > Chrysomelidae > Chrysomela > Chrysomela aeneicollis. Next base: position 7,174,469 of record JARUHQ010000016.1, on the reverse strand, counting down.
ATTCTAACTAACCAAACTCTACAATACTGAACAGTTTATTACTTTATTCTTACCTAATATTACTCGTCATACAACTCAAAAGTTGAACTTTTCGCTTTTTTTCCATAAATTACAACTTTCACAATTCTCTTCTCTTCATGCACTCGATGAATTGCTCTACCAAGATTGTTTGGTCTAAATCACACTATAGCTTTGCTATTTGAGTTTTGTGATTATATATCCGAAATATATATCATATATCCAATATGGCGGCTCCAAGGTGGCGAAAGAATAGACTAAACCAAGACGCTGTCAAATCAAATTCAAGATGGATACCTTGGGGCATACAAACAGTTTGAGTTTATTAGAACTCTAGCTATTTGAACCTTCTGATTTTAATTTGAAATAAGTTTTAACTCCAGAACGAATTTAAACATTCATTTGTGAATATTCTGTGTTGATACTATATGGTGATTTGTGGGTTTTCTCATAAAATTTAAGATAGAGCTACAAAAACATGCCACATACTTATTGTGTTGTTAAGTGTGGGTGTCGAGGAAATCGTGATAATGTGAAGTTTTTCAATATACCCAGTGTACTACATTTTGTACACGAAACAGAATTGAATGAACTCTCAAAAATCCGTAGAGAGAGATGGTTGAAAAGCAATCAAAAGGGAAGATCTCACAGAAGTTAAACTAAAGTATGCTGAAGTATGTGCTAAACATGTTTTGAAAAGTAAAAAGTTACATAACTTTTCATAAAGGTATTTGTTGCGAAATGTGGTTTCAAATTTTAGGAAAACCAGCTGCTTTAACTGATCCATCATAGCGAAAGGATCGATGCCTTGAATGACTCTGATTTTTCCTTATACCGTAATTCAATGTCTTTATCTTCACTCTCTAACGATAACAGATATGATCACTTTTATTATCACAAGCCATTGTATTCACTTTTGAAACCTTCAAAAAGGAAATTCAAACTGTAAACACAAAAACACATGTGTATGCCCCAAGGCATCCATTTTTGATCTCGTGTTCTGGATAGGCTTATTTCGTGATTATGTTCCGATTCGATTCAAAATTGGTATGTCGGGGTATTTGAGGTTAGGTATTTTATGTTTTATCAAAATTCATAAATTCAATGATGATGGCTTTCATAAAAGTTTACACAGAAAAATCTCGCATAGTTTTCATGTAAAATTAGATGATGTAACTAGAAACTTGGTTTCATTTACTTCAAACTGCTTTTACTGTAGATTGTTAATTTATAACTTATAATATTAAGATAAATCACAGATACTATAGGATTTGTTACATCAATAACCTTGTCATCAGGAAGTTGGTTGTATTTTGAGATTGGATTGCACAAAAAAATCCATTTATGCGTTCATGAATTCAAATACGTAGGTACTGAAAATATGTCATCTAAGTTCAGATAGATCCTTGTACGATATATGCATGTAAATGGAAACATTGCTCAAAACTGAAATGCTTTTCCACTCATATCTTATTTTCCATATGGATATTTTTATGCGCCTGAATAATGTATTTTTCAATTTTCTGTCACATTCATCTTATGCCTCAACTTCACGAAAAGACCACTACAACGAATAACTTATCAGAATGTTCCCTTCTTTCCTACCAGGAGACTCTAGTGGATCGTCTACATAAGTGCATATATATACAGGGTACATAAATATACCAAACAACTTTCAGTGGTGGTATGAGGCATCAAACCAATATTTTTTTGTTTCATGCACCTGTGAAAAAATGCTCCTAATTAGACGCAGAGGGAGTTGAAAATGAGAAAAAAAAGTAGTTCTCATATTGGTTTCATATATTGACAGGAACGTCGTGCTAGCGTTTGTATGATAGCTGAAATCCAAACCTGTCTGAAAGATTAAAAAATTGAACTCTCATTCCCAGTATTTACATGTATCCTTGCGCTTATTTAAACCACTGGATGATATAGCCTGGAAAAGTTGTGTGAATGCCTCCTTCAGAAAGTCGATGTATTTTGGCACTTTCACATGCTGGCTTTTCGCTATTTGGCTTATGGCGTATTGTGATTCCATTTTCCATTGGCCGATCTTTGTGAGCGCGTATCAAGGTCATCCGCCATAAATTTGATTACGTTCTGACTTTTGCCTAAAAGACGCTCTGATTTCCAGGTTTTTCACTTTTCAGCTTAAAATCACCGCAAATATATTATAAACTAATGCGTTGCAATGTTATATTCATAATCTTTCCGCGATTGGCGAAATCTGTCATGTAAACGCGCCTTTCAGCAGTATCAAATTCGGTGCCAAAACAGATCCTTGATGTAGAACACACACTATCAATCGTTTTTTGCATTCCAATAGAATTGAAGTTCACAAAAAGTTTGCATCAATTCTGCAAATGATTATCTCCTTATAGCAATTTCCATTGGAAAAACCACTACGCACTCACAGTGTAAAGAGAGACCATAATATACTCAGTGCATAAAAACTAGTCTAGTTCCTTACCAATGGAAACCTACACAGTGAGAAAAAAATTACACCAGCTCACACCAGCTAACACCGACTGGTGTCCCCTGAGGTCCTGATTGTATTAGTGTCAGTAAGGGTGTCAGTAAACACCGGCATATTATTCACAACTGTAGGTGTTATGTGACCTTTCCCATAGGTGTTTTGAATAATCAAACTCAGTTGTCAGTTACACCAGTGTAAGTGCTGAATTTAGTAAAATTAACACTTCGGTGGTGTTATTTATGCAATTCCGAAAGTCTGAATCCTACCTCCACGAAATTCTCTTCGGTGCGTTTAAACACTGAGCAGGTACATGCAAATACTTTTCTGGTGTGAAGGAAAACCATATCATGTATGTGTTCATGCGAATCGGTGCTTTTCTTCACCAACTCCGGTGTTTTTTACCAAGCTAGATTACCTATTGAAATATAATTCATTTGATGATCAGATAAACTAGAATCAGAAGAATTTAATTCATGGACAATTCGGATGATGACGAACTGTTTCGGCTCATTTATCCTGATAGTGGCAGTGGTGCCTAGGCCAGTTGATACTGGTTTATATCAAAATCATATGATATTTTATGCCCAATATTGAATTCAGGTACGGTAGGAAGGACGTCAGTGCCACCCATTGGCAAAAGTTCGAAGGTTCTAAGATCGAACAGATGAGCGCATGAAATTCACACCGTTCAGATGCCTACATACAATATTTTTATTAATTTATATCAACTCTGGTGTTTTCAGGATGCAATACTTAACGAATGATTATTTCCACCAAATTAGATGATTCATACACCACCTCGATTCCATCGTGATATTACACGGTGTAACTTGGTGTTAATTTCATAAAATAGGTGTTTTTTATGCGTTAACGTGAATAATAGCACCATTGAGAATATTAGATTTGCTCTGAAATCCATTTGATTGTAATTACATTCAAGTTTTTTTTACTGTGTAAGTATTGACTGATCCGAAGTAGCTCTATTTGAAATCTGAATTCACTTTATAAAAAACGAATTATAAGTGCCTGGAAGATATTTAATATCAATTTGTAATATAATGAATATTTTGGAGACAAAATAAATCCGATTTTTTTTTCTTATCAGTGGTGAACATAATTTGACAAGTCTACAGGTCTTTTGTCTTTGATAAATTGTCATTGACACTTGATGAATGAGTCTATTGTTTCCTCTCGAGTCTATTTCATCATACATACAAGGTGAATACGTATAGAATACGAATCGACACTCTTGTAGGGGTGATTCTTCAACAGATTTCAAGATTTTCTACAATCAATTTTTACATTTATACAGTTTTGATTATTAACAAATATAGGTGATATAGGTTAGATGACGTTTCAGAATAAATATATGAATTTGCACTAAATACTGTTCTCTACATTTCATCTAGAAGACAATAAGCCAAATTTTCTCCAGATTTCCTTTTGAGGTTTGCTGGGTTCAGATAAAAATAAAAATATCCTGATCCAGAAGTAACAGATATGCGGTGGTCCTGAAGGACATTTGAAATCATCTCTTCCGACTTGTTCTCAATAATTAGGATCAGATCGTCAGCATATGCTTTCAGATCAGCCTCCCAGTCCGATAGTATAGTCAGCAGACCATCATGAATCGACTATAATAGGGGAGAAAGAATACCCCCTGAGGACAGCCCCTTGCTGGTCTGAATCTGTCACTGTTGCCTTGTGGGGAGGTCGTTATAGTTCTGCTGTAAAGCATAATTTTTGACCATTCGCTCTAGACACAGTGGCCTCATAGAGGGAGTGAGGCAATGCATATTGTTGAATGCTCATTCTATATCAAGAAACGCTGCTACTGCCATGGTTTGGTTTTCTATAGCATCACTTATGGTAAGTCTCCATACCAACGCCACGACTGCGAACTGCGCGACTACACTGCGATTTGAACAGAGGCACGACGTCAAATTAGAAGTTGCGAAAGTTAACTGAATTTCAACTTTCAACAGCAACTGTGCGACGTTTCAACGCTGTTTACATAACATTTGGTAACCTCACACCTTACCTAACAGCAGCAAAATCAAAGATGATCAGTCGTGAAGACGACGTCGTACTGTCAGTATGGAGACTCAACATTATTCCACAAACACGGTTGTTGAGTGCAGTTTCTGTCGATTCACCAGCCTGGTATGCATACTGATGGATATCAAGGTGACGATTCTTTAGTGGACCACCTCTTATATGCCCATCCAGTATCTTTTCCAGACTTTTCAACAAAAAGAATGTCAGGCTGATGGGCCTGAGTGATTTTGGGGTAATCCTAGTCGCTGTCCAGTTAGCTGGAATCTGGTTCCATACTTACGAGACAGTTTATCTCCAGTTCAATTCGATCGTAACAGAGCTGGAGAAGTGCCGTCTTCTAGCGATTTGTATGAGTGGAATGTATTCAATACCCACTTTATCGCCTGTGGTGTGATCATGTTGTTGGCAAACACCCAATCACTTCCATGAGGAAGTTTTGGCCGAACTGTATATGCTTCTGGTCGTTTCATCGAAGCCAGTTCTTGCGCCGGCTCACTGGAGAGAATCTTATGGATACGAGCTGCGCTTGGTGTCTAGACACGTTTTCACAGAAACGCTTTCTCGATTCTCGGTTTGCTTTCCGGATTTCTTTATTGTAATTGGTTATAGTAGACCTAAAGTTCTCCCATTCAAGTGAATTTTTAGGCGGTTGAAAAACCGCCGAACTTCTTTCATAGATTTATCGAGATTTCTATTTCGCACCAGGGGGCATTTCTGTCGTATTTCTTCACCTTCCATGGACAATTTGTATGATATATTGAGATAAGTGCAGTTTGTAGGTGCTACGCATCAATATCTATCTGATATCGATTGATTATCTTATTGGTCAAACCGTTACGAAGATGGATGTACAGAGATCTTGGATGACACTTCAAGAAGCTGAGGATCCGTCTTCCAAACTCATACAAGTATTTCAAGGGTAGCTTTGCAACTAAGTTGGCGATTAAAAACACTTCCAAACACCTTGTTACCAGAATCATGCGAAAAACATAGGGAGCGAGTATTTTTCTCACTGAAGAGGGAGCATTTTCACATCTTATTAAAAATAACTTCAGAATTATTACATTCAGTGTTTACAAGAGATTCCACACGAGTGTTCGGGAAGTGAGCAGATAAACATACATTAGCAAGACCCACATAAATGGAAAACTGCTTGTATATAGTGTATATAAAGATAATTCATATCGTGTTTAGATACACCAGGATAACTGCTTGCTGATGATTTTGAAAAACGGCGTGAATTTTGTGGATGAGCAAATCGCAAACGGGCAGTACAGAAGTTTCTCTCATTAGTCTCATTACGTGCTATTATTTTCTGGCGAAGCAACTTTCGAGAACAATGAGTTTGTGAACTTTGATTAACATGTCGGAAAATCCTCATTACTTCCGAACGACATCGCAATATATGAGGTAACGAATACTTACTTTAATTGGCAATTTGACAGATCAAGTTGAATTACCTACATAAAATTGAAGCTTAATTTACTGCAGTTTCTGTTCGTAGATGGAATATGCTAAAAATAAACATATGTTCATAAGCTCCGCAGCTGACGTAGTTGTCTTCTGATACCTCAATACATTTCGAAACGGCAGCATCAACTGTAGCTACGGCAGCGGAGTTTATAAATTGAGCTTAAGTATGAGAAAACCACCCTAAAATATATCCTGCTCAATTTGAGTTCGAGTGATATTTGGTATGGCAATTCCATAAATGGAAAACTCAATTCAATCAAACTTTATTCAACAAACTGAAAAGAAACAAAACAAGAAAAGTGAGCAGAATTTACAAATCTCGACATATTTATTGGCATATTATTTGCTGTTCGATTCTGTTTTTGACCTAAGGCTCAATTTATGCACCATTATCATTATCATAGTCTTAGTCACAGTCAAGTTGAAAGTGTACATTTCGATACAAGCATTTACACAAGTAATTATAATCATAGTCCCAAAACATATTCAAAATACATGCTCTGAAACTATGACTGTGACAATGATGAAGACAGTGATGTATAAATTGGGCCTTAATAATTGTCAAACTGTTGCGACACGCAATACCTATATGATAAATGAACAGTAAATGTTGCTATGGTAACGTTATTTATCAGATAATTTTATCCACTTGCATTTTCTGTTTCTTCCACATGAATGGAATTGCGTTCACAATTATTTGATGGATATGTCACAAGATATGCCTCTAGCTGCTTTTATCTCGTAGATACAACACAATTGCTGGAGATCACAATTCCTCAAATGAGAATTTTGCAAATGAATTGGGCGAGGAAGACTAGTCGAAAGATGGGTATTTGAAAAAATTTGTTCCAATCATGTTCGATACCTATTTGGATCAAACCATTGGAAAATGGCTCCATTGAATTGTTAGAAACAATCCTATCTTCCTCAGAATCGAATATTCATACTTTTGTATTGACACCTGCAGTAACCTGTACGCAATGTCACGTTAAACACGTTTCATCGAGAAATGGAGAAGCCATGAATTATTGTAAAAAAATTTTGAAAGAGAAAATAGTCTATCTAATTGAAAATATCAAACATAGTTTGGAATTGAATGTCTGGTAGACTACTAGCACAACTACTCTCCGGGCAAATACCACGCAGAACATTGAATTATATCTGCTCGTAGTCCATGCAACGATTCACACTGTGAATACAGATCGTACATGATTCTTGCTTCCTAAGAAGTGAAAAATTCACATCGAGACAGGCACGCTCAACATCTTACGGACCGTGTTCGATATTTTTAATTGGATAAACTATTTTCTGTTTCACATTTCATCGAAGTAGACGAAATCAAGAGATTTGGGACCAGTCACAGAATTCACCAATCTCTATCCATCTCTATCACGCCCAAGGTTCCAATCTTGGTAACCAATATATAAAATGGAAGGTTAGATGCACGACTGGCTAGTAACAAATTATCCTCTAACAGTTCGGTGCAGAACTTTGATAGAAGTTTCTTCTTGTCTCCTGACAGGTATATGGGGCCCATTGAACCAGTTGGGATTGAAATTACAGTTAGAAATGGTCAGGGGCAAACATGACGGGATAATTTCCAATCGCATGCAAGTAGCCCTAAACACAATCAAAAGCTGGTACGCAGAAGAAGACTCAATGTCAATCCTAGCAAAACAGTGTTGGTTCCATTTACCAAGAGGCGAAAGTATGAACTTGAAGCCTCAACTCTGAATGGAATCCAGCTCACTTGTTCCAAAGAAGTTAAATATTTGGGCGTGATATTCGACCAAAAACTGACATGGAACTCAACCAGAGCTATAGCGGCAAGCTGGACAAGCTGCAGAGTCTTTGGCAAAACATGAAACCAAAAATGGCAAAACATGAAACCAAAAATGATCTATTAGTCATGCCAAACAATCATCAAACTCATGGTCACCTACGCTTCATTGATATGGTGTGGCCAAAAATGCAACAAATTTCGGCACAAGTCGCGCTGCAGAAAGTGCAGCGGCTAGCTTGTCACAGGGGCAATATTCACGTGCCCCACTGCAGCCTTAGACCACCATTGCACCTATGTGTAATGAAATAAGCAGCAATCAGTGCCTTCAGGCTGAGCTAGACAATGAACCTCAAATTAGGAAATCGGACTGGACATTTGAAGATTTTGGAAAATATTTCCCTAGAATCCATGTCCAAGCCTACAGATATTATGCCAGTTAGGTACGACTTTGAATTGCAGTTTGAAGTGGTCATAAACAACCACCAAATTTGCACAGAGAACGGACCTCAACTGGGAAGGGATGCATCAGTGTGGTATAGTGATGGATCCAAGATGGATAAGAGGGCTGGAGTGGGAGTTACAAGGCCACAGTTCAGGCTCTCCAAATCCCTAGGTAACACCCCAACCATCTTTCAAGCAGAAGTACATGCTATAGAGATATGTGCACAGGAGTGCCTCGAAAGGGACACTCGAAGAGCAGAAATCTATATCCTGTCAGATAGCCAAGCAGCACTAAAAGCTCTGAAGTTATACACTTGTGAGTCTAAGCTGACTTGGGACTGCAAACAATCCCTGAGACAACTGGCTGCACACAATCAGGTCACTTTGATGTGGGTTTTAGGTCACAAGGGAATTAAAGGCAACGAGGAAGCGGACTGCCTTGCCAAAGAAGTGGCAAATACACAATTTCCCGGCCCAGAACCCTTCTGTGGACTCTCCAAGGCCCACTTGAAAGAAGAGTTTCGACGTTGGGAAGCGGATGAAATAAAATCTCACTGGAATAAAGTGTCAGAACAAAGACAAGCGAAAAGTGATAATATCGCCAAGGAAAACTAAGCAGCTTCTTGAGTTGGACAAGAAATACTTGAAACTGGTGACGGGACTCCTCACTGGACACTGCCCTCTGAGGTATCACCACAAAAAGATGGGTAAAACAGAGAGTGATAGTTGCCGCTACTGCGAGAACTTCGCTGAAACTGCAGAAAATTTGCTTTGCGAATGCCCAGCACTCTTCTGCAAGAGGCTCAAGTTCCTGGAAGAGGCCTTCTTAGAGCCATCCGATGTCAGGAACCTAGCTCTCAGGAAACTGATAAACTTCGCAAGAAGAAGAAAGGTAAGAAAGAACAATATATCTTATTGCTTACGCTAGATCCGGCATCCTGTAGTAATTTTTTGGTCTAGAGGGGTCTGCAAGAGAATGATCAACATAATTATTATTCATCATAACAAACCAAAAAACTAATATAGGTACATTCACATGTTATATTCGATCAATTTGAAAAATTGATAAAAAAATTGCACTTGAAATTGAATAAACCTCATTTGTCAACAGCTACAAATAATAAATGGGTGTAAATACTTAGCCAAGTAGTGTAGTCTTACAAAATTTCCTGGATCTCGAACGTATACAAGCTATGTAGGTACATGTATGTTATATCGCTGCCTCGCGATTTGCCTTTTTAAAAAAGATTTATTTGTTCCGAAGACACTTTATTTAATTCTTCACAATAACTCAATTGAAATATAAAAGCAATACAATATACAAGTTGGGATATGAATATGAAATGCACCGGGTGGATAAATATAGGTAAATGTACTGGTTGGTTAGGAATAAGTAAATGCACTGGTTGGTTAGGAATAAGTAAATGCACTGGTTGGTTAGGAATAAGTAAATGCACTGGTTGGTTAGGAATAAGTAAATGCACACGTTTCAAGCCGCGCAGGGCTCATTTATAAGGTAGGATCAGCAGTGTCAGCGCTGATCTAAGCTTGCACGAGGATTCAAAGAAATTGCCTCATTGCTGACTTTGCTGTTCCCATACATATCAAAATTACTGAGAAGCTGTTATCTGGTCATCTGATACTCTGTGAGATCGGCTTATTTTTCCATATAACAACTCCCCTTTCATAAAAAAAGTGGATGCTTTGCGTCGACTTTTACAATACAATATTTTTGTTTAAATTCGGTCTCAATTCGATGTCTTCTTCGACTGGGTCCTCTGGTTGGATGTTTGGTCGTCTTCTTGGGATGAATCTTTGTAGGGTTCTTCGTGCAAATGAGTTTCTTGAAGAAGGTACTTCGTTTGAAGTGGTGATTCCTATCTTGACTTGTTTTCCTCGTTTACATTTGCAAAACATATAAAGAACAACCAAAAGAATTATCATTATGATAGATAAGTAAGTGAACCATGAAATGTGTTTATTCACAAATGGTTCGTTAATTAATTGGTCCAATTGATCGGAATATTGACTTAATTTGTGTTGAGCAATATTGAGATCGTCAACGTTAAGATCATTAAGTTTCAAAGGCTTTAAATCTGGTAAATTGCGTTTTTCTGGAAGATGGTCGCAACATTGAAATGGGATTTGTACAGGGTGATATCTATACGTGATATTCCTATTTTCATCAATCAGATGTTTGGAATGAACTCTAGTACTGCCTACAAAAGCATTACATTCTGGTTGAAGTTTCAATAATGAATTGTTATTGATTATTTTTGTGACTGTCTCTGTGTTTGTGCACTTTATTGTCACTGGGAGAGGTTCTGATATTGTTATTATCCAAAGATTATTGTCAATTTCTTGAACACTGTAGTCTTTAGCATAAATCAATGAGGATTGACATGTGTCTGGCAATTCACTCAAGTGTCTGAAAAGTTGGGCTTCACAAATTGAATCACTATCTATTGGGTATGGCAACACGTCTGAGCATATAATAGCGAAATTTTTGATTGTTTTACAATTGTTCAAATTCTGAAGTGAAATATACAATACTGAATCATCGTCTCGCGCAATATATTTTTGAGATGTTAATAAAACATGATGTAGACCTGTTCGAGTATCCAGCATAGGTGTAGGATAAAGGTGGTATAAAGAATATTTTTCTGGTTCAACTAGTGGGATTTTTAAAACAAATACAATTTTGTTGTCAGTTCGATAAGCTTGCAATTCAATGATTTCTAAGTATTGAGCTACATTAGATAGGTATGTTGGTAATGGTAAATTATTTTTGTTAAGTGATTGGGAAATCGATTGCAATGAATTTATAAGATCTCTTGACGTTATTATTGAACTGTGAAGTATTTTCAATCGGGCGAATGTGATTGAGTTGATTGTATCTTCTAGTGTATCTTCTAAAAACAAATAGCTTTCCATTAGTGATTCGCACATATCAAGAATTTTTACTTGTGAATGGTAGAATGAAAGATCATCTTGAATATTATACAGGGATTCTTCAATTTCTCTTATGTCGTTGTTGAATGTATCTTCATCAATTCGTAGTTTTTGAATAGTTTCATTGAAATTCCTGATAATTGATGTTGTGACTGATATTTGGTTCTTCATTAAGTTTTCCAATTGATGCTCATCTTGAGTTATTTTATTAATGCATTCCGTGAAATATTCACCGTCGGATGAATCAAGGTTGCCTGTGATTGCTTTCCAAAACGTGCCTGCGCCGTTTATAAGTCCGCGTTTTGTTCGTCTATCGTAGTTTTCTGTGTCAGCAAATATTTCTTGATATTTTAATTGAAGGGAATCTGATACCTGTGCTAGTAGACTAACGTGTGTTTTTATTTGCGCTTTGAATGCGAGCATTCTAGGGTTTTCCTTTTCGAGTAAATTTACCATGTTCTCGAGTATTTTGTCGTTGTTGTCTAGAGCGTCTTTGATCGATGTCAAGTCTTTGTATACTAGAAGTGTCCATTTTTCGTTAGATATTTTGAGGTTTCCTTCTTCATGAAAATAAATGCCAATTGAGTTTTTGATCGGTTCAATGTTGTATTGTGATCTGGCTGTTGCGATGATCAGCAGTATTATCCTGTAAAGAAATCAATTCTCATGACAGGGCAATAGTCTATCGAAGTTGACTTTTGTTTTATTTCTCGTTTTCCAGTTAACTATCATTGCGGAATTTGGAAATATTTCAATTATTTCGAAAGGTCCGTTGAATTTATTTTCGAGTTTATTTTTTATTTGCGATTCTTTCAGATATACTTTGTCGCCTATTTTATATTCGGGAATGTTCTGGGAAATCTTTTTGTCAAATCTGATTTTCGATTTTTCTTTTTGTCGATTCGTCTCTTCTCGAGCAATCTTATAGAAATAGGAAATTCTATTATTGAGATCTCTAACGTATTTTGAAATGAGGTTCTTTTCATTATACAGGGTTTCTGGTGCTCTACTGGCTGTGTGTCCAAATACGAGTTCGTAAGGTGTAAAACCGTGGGTTTTATTCTTCGTTGTATTGTAACACATTATAGCGTAAGGAAGAATGTTTAGTGGGTGTTCACTGGGATTTTCGGCTAAGTGAGCTCGAATCATTTCAGCAAGAGTTGCATGAAAACGTTCTAAAGATCCATTAGATTGTGGGTGATTAACGCTTGAAAAAGTCAATTTTATTTCATAAAGCATGCAAAGGTCTTTCATGAGTTGATTGGTAAATTCGCGTCCGTGATCGCAATGTATTCTCAAAGGAGTTCCATAATGTTGGAAAAATACTAAGAGTGTATTGACGACTGATTTAGCTGATTTGTCTGCAATAGGGTAGGCTTGTGTAAATTTGGTCAATTCGTCTCTAATTGTGAGTGCATAGTATTTTGTGGGAATTTCGAAAATATCTATATTTATTCTTTCAAAGGGTGATTTGGGTGTTTCGGTTATTACAAATGGTGTACTTACTTACTTACTTTACAAATTTCACAATTTTTCACGTAGTTTTCTACATCTTTTACTAAACCATGCCAATTATGTTTTTCTTTTACGCGTCTTACTGTTTCGTTGATTCCTCTATGTAAGTTATTCTTTCCTGCATGACAGTGATCTAGAATAATAGGAATTTCTTCGGGGTCAGGTGTCTTTGTTATGTTTTGACAAATTTTTAATTTGATATCTTTGTCTGCGAATACGTAGGAAAATATTTCTAGGATTGGTAGTTCTACGTTGTTTTCTACAAAATATGTTTTGGATGGATCAATCAAGTTTTGATTTTTATATATTATATAGAATAATTTATCGATTACTGATTCTGGATCGTAAGGAAGTACTATTATAAAATATCTTCGATCTTTAACTGTTTTGCTACTGAATATATTAATGAGGTTGCTTTCAAAGTCTGTGTCTTCGAAAAGGTCTTCGTTGATAGTGCCGTGAAAATCTTTCAGTTTGTTTTGCCATAAAAATACAATTATGTTTTTATTTGATTTGTCTAATAATTGTGAGTTCTCAAATTCGATTTTGGAATAGTCAATCAATGATTGAGTTTTGTATAATTCAGAAAATCGGTCAAATTCTTCTTGTATTTTTTCGAAAGAGAATTCGGCTGGTTCGCTTTTAATTTCTTCAAGTGGTTCGGGAGTATTCAATTCGATTATTTCGTCTTCGTTAGCTGCTAGTATCGAGCATTTTGACTGGAATTTTGCACATTCTTTGAAGTGATATATTTTGATCCGTGAGAGTGAATCTGCGTTCTTGTTTATTTTACCGGGTTTGTATTCGATCTGATAGTCGTATTCTTCTAATTTCAATCTCCAGCGTGCGAGTCTGCTGCCAGGGTCTTTGATTGAAAAAAGCCAAGTAAGAGGTCTGTGATCAGTTATTAGTTTGAATTTTCTGCCAAAGAGATAAGGACGGAAATGTTTTACTGCCCAGATGATCGCGAGAAGTTCACGCTCAATCGTGCTATATTTAGTTTCAGCACTACAGAGTGTTCGAGATGCGTAAGCGATAGGAAGATCTTTACCTACGGGTCCTTGCGATAAAATTGCACCGATTGCAAAATTGCTAGCATCTGTAGTTAATAGGAACGGCTCTTCGAAATTTGGATAAATGAGAATGGGACTAGTTATAAGTGCTGTTTTTAATTCGTTGAACGATTGTTTGCATTCTGTATCGAAATTAAATGTGATGTCTTTCTGGAGTAACTTTGTTAGTGGTTTTGAAACTTTAGCGAAATTGTTAATAAAACGTCGGTAATATCCGGCTAATCCAAGAAATGATTTTATTTCCTTTTGATTTTTCGGTTCTGGAAAATTTTGAATACATTCTATTTTTGAAGGATTTGGTTTGACTCCATTTTGGGTTATCACGTGTCCAAGATATGCAACTTCTTTTCCAAGGAATTCGCATTTGTCAGGCTGAATTTTGAGGTTGGCTTTACGAAGTCTCTTGAATACTTCAGTTAGTCTAGCAATATGTTCGTGTATAGTGGGTGAATATATTATAATATCATCCATATAGACTAAGCATCGTTCGTTTTGTATGCCTAAAAGAATGTTATCCATCACGCGTTGGAAAGTGGAGGGGGCATTCTTTAAACCGAATGGCATTCTGACAAATTCGTAGTGACCATTGTCTACTGAAAATGCAGTTTTTGAAATATCTTTACTATCAATTTCGATTTGGTGAAATAATGATGCGAGATCGAGTGTAGAGAAATACTGGCATTTACCGAGTTGATCGAGTAAATCGGAAATGTTGGGCAAAGGGTATTTATCATCTACCGTAAGCTCATTGAGTTTGCGATAGTCGATTACCACTCTCCATTTTTGTTTGCCGGAGGCATCCAATTTTTTTGGTACCACCCAAACAGGAGATGACCATGGTGATATGGACGGTTGTATTATACCTTGAGATAACATTTTAGAAATTTGGGTTTTAACTTCGTTCTTATGTATTTGTGGGTATCTATACGATTTTGTGAATACGGGCCTGGAATCTTTTGTGTCGATGCTGTGTTTTATTTCATTCGTGAACGTTAGGTTGTCGCCTTCGAGATAAAATATGTCGGAGTATTGTAAGCATAGGTCAGTAATTAGTTCGCTTTCTTCGTCATTTAGATGTTCAGTTCTTAATTGATTTTTAATTTCTTGAATTCTGTCACATGAAATATTGTCTGACTTTGGAAAATTAGTATTGAAATTTAAAATTGTTTCGTTTTTTGGCAAAGGTTCTAATTTAATATCTGAAAAGTCGATAGTTTTTGGAATTGCATTTGCGTTTATTATTGATGTGAGAAATTCTCCTTTATTGTTGATTTTGACTATGGCATTTGGCAATCTAACTTTGTCTTTTTCTTGAGCAATCAATATAGCGTCGGTGTTTGTGAGATTACAATTTAGTTTGAATATTCTTTCCATACGAGGTTCAATTGAAATTTTGTTGGGAATTATGTTGTTTTCGTATTCATTATCAGAGGCTTTGAATAATGGAACGGTCTTGAAGTAGGTTGTTAATTGTCGATTTTCCAAGTCTATAACGCATTTATAGTGTTCTAGAAAATCTGAACCTAATAAACCATCAAAGTCTATATCTAAATCATAGATGTATACTTTATGAGGATCGTTTGATGTGAAATTTATGAGAGTTGATTCGTTTATTATAATTTTTTGATCTGTGATTCCTTGGACAGTTATGTTTTCTGGAAATCTGTTAGGATATTTTTCGCAAGTTTTACGTTTAAAAATTGATATTCCTGCTCCAGTGTCTATCAAGAGTTTGAATGTTTTTGTGCTGTCATAAATGTAGTACAGGTTTTTTGTATTCATGGAAAGTAATGGACTTACATGAAATTCTGTTCTTCGAAGTTCAAGTTGGGGTTGAAATCGTCGATGTTCAGAGATTGAATCTGTGTTTGTATTTCGGTCATAGGATCGATTACTTGGGGTTGGTTTGTTGGTGGAGTTTGTCCAGGAGGGTTGGTTTGATTCGGGAGTGAAAGAAAATCCTGATAGTTAGAAATTTCATTCAAGTTTTGAATTTGATCGTAATCTTGACCATTAGCAGTATAATAGTCGTCTGTGTATTGATGTTCATATGATTGGTTTTGAATATCTTCGTATCCGTAGCTATCACAAAGCTGATAGTTCTGATCATTATAATCAATATTTTGGTTCTCGTAATTAACGAAATGTGCTCTTTGTTGGTTTGGACGGTTTTGAAAATTTGGATTAGATTGAATTACAGATGGGCGATTTTGTGATTGATTCTGAAATTGGGGTCTATTAAAATTTTGATTATTCATTGGTGGTCTATTTTGTTGAAAAGTTTTTAGTCTTTGTTGAAAATTGAATGGTCTTTGGAAATTTGGATTAGGATTTTGGGCAAAATTTGGATTATTTGGAGGTGTCCTTTGTTGTTGTCGGAGTCTACATTCGCTAGATATGTGTCCAGTACGACCGCAAGAGTGACAAGTTCTTATTGTTTGTAATTGAGGTCTTCTAATTGTTTGTTGAGGACGTGAATTTGATGGATTTTCGCGTTTTTGATTTTCAAAATAAGACAGTTGTAGTTCTCTTCTTATTCTAATGTGTGCTTGTAATAAATCTGCAGGATTTGAAGCGCGGATTATTTGTCCTAAACGAGTTTCGAGTCCTGTGAGTAAGGTATTAAGTGCCATTGTTTCAATTAGTCGAGCTTGGGCTTCTTTTTGTTCAGGTGTTAAAATAGATTTTTGGATACAAGCGTGCATTTTTGCGTTTATTACTTGCAAACGATTGAAAAATGTCAAAGCTGATTCGTTCGGTAGTTGTTTCAACCGTTGGAGATCTTGTATCAGGTGTAATGACACCCTGCTTTATTCAAGTTGGCCTACACAGGGTAATAACAATATTACTTCTTTAACTGGGTTCGTGAATATTTAAGCAGGAGAAAGAATGGTGGATGTAGACATAAACACACTTATCTCAGAGTACAAATATCTATTTAGCATTTGAATCAATTAGACAGGCAAAGTCGGCAATATAAATAAGATTTCCTACATGTTTGGTGGTTGATCACAATTATAGTAACTTTCGAGATGTTTCTTGACTATAGAACTTACGTGAATTGAACTGAATACCGGCACAACAAGATGACTTTTATTACATGGACCAAAACCGAACTGTCTGATGGAAGTCCATCTTTCACTGGTCTGCTAATTCACGTTCACTGGTAACACACTTTACGAGGGTGGCACTGACATTACGAACTGAGGAACATTGTCTGGAGTTGAGAGCTTAACTGTTGGATCTTGGAACTGCTCTTGTTCTCTGAATTCTGATTCTAATTTCCGAGGTTTTATAGGAACTTTTCATGAGCAAATTACTGGAACCTCCCATTCCCCCGGATTACTCTAGGCAGTGATTTAGGTCAATTTTTCCAAATGTAAACTATTCTCAATTCGTGGTCATGTTAGGAATATTTAATATAAACTATTTCTGCTAAAAATAGAATATTTCCTCGTTTCTGCCATTGGTATGAGTTCAAGATAATGTAAATATTAGTTGGTAGAAGGTTACTGGGATAATTAATTTTTACAGCTGCAGATGTTATGCCCATAAATTATACACGAGCTAACTTGAAGTGTAAACAAAACTATCGTTCCTATTGGTTCCCCAATTTCCTCTTCTCGAAAAGTTCGTCCTCCAATGACTTACAGCGAATTTAATCAGATAGTATTTTGCTCAGTTCAAATGTGTATCACTACTGGTAAGTTCAATCTATAGTCATCGTATTGTGCTTTGTATGTACATTATGTTTATCTATAATAAATATTCATATATTATATCATGATCAACCCTTGTAATAATATAAACTATACTAGTTCTTTGATCATCAAAACCCTGGTAGACGTGAT
Source organism: Chrysomela aeneicollis (assembly GCA_029955515.1). Taxonomy (NCBI): domain Eukaryota; kingdom Metazoa; phylum Arthropoda; class Insecta; order Coleoptera; family Chrysomelidae; genus Chrysomela; species Chrysomela aeneicollis. The sequence goes on along the minus strand of JARUHQ010000016.1, from coordinate 7,156,829 downwards.
TTTATAAATTCATCTAATTCGAATCTCCTTTCATGAAATATTATTACGAAAGTTCATCCTCATAAGTATAAATATAGCTTGGTACTTATAGGAAGAGAATATCGCCGTCGAACATAAAATTTGTTTATATTTTGAGTCGAGACGACCTAGCGACCCATATAATTATGAAAACAGCTGGCCACTTGAACGAATATTTGCTGGTACCTGATATCGAACTCGTAACGATTCATTCATTAGTTTTTCTGGACGATAAAATATATTGACAAAATTTGGCATCATTACATTCGACCCATCTCTCTTAGACGAAATTATATATCCAAACATATTGATTTCGTTGTATATTTTATCGTCCCATTCATGAAACAATGAGGACACCACTCAGTTTCATTCACTATTATAACTTAAACAGAGACATGATTTGTTTATACTATGATTTAAATGGATCTTCCTGAAGTGTCTGAAGGTTACCTACTTACTTATAAACAAAACAATGATTCGACCTTCCAATAAACAATTCTCATTAGAAATACAGTGCCACTCAAAAGTGTATCCTCTGATAATAATTTTTTACGAAAAATTAAAACAAATTACATAGGTATTCTTCAAAAAAATCTTCAATACAAATATATGCGAAAATATAAACTATATACACTCACTCACTCACTCGCGGTCTGCTTTCTTGAGTGGAACCCTGAGGTTCCGTCCGGATGACGATGAAGTGAAGCCCTTATCTAGGAGGGCCTCGGACTGGTTGATCATGGTCTTGTAGAGATGAAAACAGCTCCTGCTGTCCTCAAGAAAGACATGTGTGGTCATGGGTTGACCTGGACTCCATGGGAGGTAGAATGTCTTCGTATGACGAATTTGGATGTTCTCCCCATACTTCCTTGGCATCATCAGATGTACTGGCAGTGGTTTAGTTGAAGGACACCGTCCTTCGAAGCTCTAGAATGCATCTGGAGCTCTCTATTGATTGGTGAAGCTCCAGACAACCGAATAGTTCGAAATTTACTTTCAACAGCTTTTCCGAGTGAATGTTCTCTTCGAATTGATAAAACTCGCGCACTAATGTTTTCCGATTGTCACTTTAGTTGTACTATTTATAGATAAGACAGGTTTTGAATTACAGATACTAATAGTCTTTCAATTCAATACTGATCAAATCCTAATAAGAAATCATATTTATAAAGCTCTCTTTAGGACCCATTCATGATCCTTCGCTTGCCCTTGAGATCGTGTATGATATCGTGATGGTGTAGGCTGCTCTGATGAATTCGAATTATCCCTGGTCTCATCTCTTTCTAAAATGTCATCTCCTTGTTCATCTTCTTGATCATCAAAATTTTCATCATTCTCGCTGTCACTACCATGATGATAACTTTCAGAATTATCTTCTTCATTTTGATCGCTTGATTCATTTCCTTTACTGTCTTCATCAGAATGACTTGGTTCTTGTGGTCGTACAAGAACCCTAACTGGCCCATCATCGATTGATGTAATGATTTCTTCTTCCGTTGGTAGTAAAATAGGTGTTTCATTTTCTTTGTCAGTATCTTCTAATCCTATATACTTTTTCAATCGATTTGCATGTACAACATGTTCCTTCTTGCCATTTATTTCTTTAATTCTAAATGTAACCGGTCCCATTATTTCAATTATTCGATACGGTCCTGAGTATTTTGGGTAGAATTTGTGAGCTAATTGACGACCTGCCTTTACTGCTGGTGTGTAGAGATACACACTATCACCTAGTTTATAAATTATTGGTTTTGCTTTTCTATTAAAACGTTGAACCTGTTTTTCCGCTTGTATTTATAAATTAGTACGGGCTACTTCATGTGCCATTTGAATTCTTTGAACCATTTCAGATGCATAATTTTCGTCTAAGTCATAACGAACAGGATCATGTTTCGTTATCAAATGCAACGGCATTTCCATATCTCTGCCATACATCAGGAAAAATGGTGTTTCCTTAGTTGATTCGTGTACGTGATTTCTGTAAGCCATCGTGGCGAATGGTAACCATTTATCCCATGAATCATTATCTTCGGTCACATAGTGCGATAAAGTAGTCTTTAGAGATCTATGCATCCTTTCAATCATTCCGTTGGTAGCAGGATGATATGGTGTTGTCTGTAACTTCTTAATTTCCAAAATTTTGCAAATCTCTTTGAAAAGTTTAGATACAAACTGTTGTCCGCAATCTGTTAGTAATTGTCTGGGTGTTCCATATCTTGTTATGATATTCGTTACAAAGGCTCTGGCTACAGTATCGGCTGTTATATTTGGCAAAGGAATACACTCGGGATACCTGGTTAGATAATCCATAATTGTGAGAATATAACGATTCCCGTCTTTAGTTCTGTTGAGTGGTACATGGAAATACGACCAAAAGTGGCTGAAGGGACAGGCATTTTCTGTAGTTCTGCTGGAGCTTGATAATGTTTCTTTCGTAAATTGCAAGAATGACAGGCATTACAGTACTTCATGACATCCTGTCTCATTCCTCTCCAGAAGAAGTCTCGATGTATTGATTCTAAGGTCTTCTTTTGTCCTGCATGACCAGACATAGGTGAATCATGATATATTCGCAAAATATCTCTCACAATGCATTTAGGAGCATACATCTTATCATTACGTTCTCCTGCCTTCCTTTTTATATACAAAATGTTATCTGGGCTTAAGTAATACTGCTCATCATCTTCAGATATTTGTGGTATCAGTTGTGCTATTATAGGGTCTTCCTTCTGTAATCTACTCAATTCATCATTTGTCCACAAAGTCGAAATCATCGGATGACAGTCCTCTCCTACTTCATTATTTACCACAGCTATCTCAGCTGTTGTTTTTCCTATAGGTTCATTATCTCTCAATCTAGTGAGGGCATCTACATTAGTGTTGGCTTTCCCAACTCGGTATTTAATATCAAAGCTGTATTCCATCAAGGACATAGCCCATTTGGCTAGCCTTGAACTTGCATCTTTTATAGTCAATAGATACACCAAAGGTCGATGGTCAGTTATGATGGTGAAATGAGTTCCAGTTAAGTAACACCTGTACTTCTTCACAGCCCAGATCACTGCCAGACATTCCTTCTCCGTAGTTGAATAACGAGTCTCCGCAGCATTCAATGTCCTGCTGGCATAACATACAGGATGTTCCATATTATCATACTCCTGACTCAATATTCCACTTATGGCAATGTTATAAGCATCAGTATTTACGATGAATTGTTTGTGAAAGTTTGGGTACTTCAGAATAGGTGGACTGATAAGAGCTTGCTTCAAGTGATTGAAAGCTTGTTCTTGTGACTCTCTCCAAGTAAATGGTATGTTTTTCTTCGTTAGACTTGTTAAAGGTTGTGCAATCTCAGAAAATCTTGGCACAAATTTACGGTAGAATCCACAGAGTCCTAAAAATTGCTCTTATTTCTTTCACTGTAACTGGTCGTGGGTAGTTACGAACTATCTCTGTTTTTTCTGGATCTGTATGACATCCTTTAGCTGAAATGATGTGTCCTAGGTACTTAACTTCATTTTTCATGAACTGGCATTTAGTAGGCTTGAATTTCAAGTTACTGGCTCTCATTCTATCAAATACATGTCGTAATCGGCTAAGGTGTTCCTCTATGTCAGATGGGCTAAATACGATCACATCATCTAAGTAGACCAGACATTCATTTCCTGTAAGTTTTGCTAATACTGTATACATAAGTCTTTGCCAAGTTGCTGTACTATTTTTCAAACCCATGGCCATGCGATTAAATTCAAAGTGGCCATCCGGTGTACAGAATGCACTCTTTTCTTGATCTCTAGGATCCAGTTCCACTTGAAAATATCCACTTGCTAAATCTAGCACGCTAAAAAGACTTGAACCTGTTAGCTGATCCAAGGTTTCTTGGAGGTTGGGTAGTGGAAAGAAGTCCGTTTTTGTGATGGCGTTCAGTTCTCTATAGTCTATACAAAGGCGAAACTGAGGTTCTTCTCCTGGGTGCATTTTTTTCTCAACCAATATTGCTGGAAATGACCATGGTGATGAAGACTCACGTATGATCCCATTGTCTAAGAGATCTTTAATTTCTCTATCTAATATTGGCTTGCGTTGAAAAGGTACTCTGTAAGGACGTTTAGATATTGGCATCACATTATCCTCGGTTATTATCCTGTGCTTAACTTGCGATGTACATGTCAACTTTTGCGTTGGTGCTCTGAATATATCAATATATTCTGTAATAAGATGAACAAGTCTCTTATGGTTATCACCTTGTGGCTCAGACAAGTGAAGTTGTTCCAAAATTGTTTTCGTATCCTGTAGGCTCACGTGGCAAATTGTTTTCGCTGTATTCTTAAAATGTTTCTCTTCCTCACATTCCGTTTCGAAGGCTTGAGCTACTATTTGATTCTTTTGTATCAACACCGTTGAATTCAAAACATTAATCAGCTTTATTGGAATGTTTCCACTATTTCGACATATCGACCGGGCTATTAAAATTCCATTAATAGGGTCCTCAGTTTCAATCAGCACATACTGTGTAGCAATTCTCTTTGGTTTCTTCAAAAATGCTGGTTGAATTGTAACTGTCCGTGGTGGTAAATAAATATCCTCTTTGAAATATACTCCTACTCCATCATTAGAGGTGCATCCTTGTGCCATTGCCTTTTTTTTCTGAAAAGTCGGAGTTTCCATTGAAGATATTTCATGCTTATTGTGATCAATATGAAAACCTCGTTTTGATTTCTCACTTTTTTCTTCCTGTAGAACATTGTCTATCCCTGTATATCCTTCTTGATCCTTTTTATTCTCTTTGTCAGCATCAGAGTTGCATCTTTGTGCCCTATGCTCTGATTTCTGAAAATCTCTCCTATTTCTGTGATTCATTCTTTGGCTTTTCTCAGATTTTTCACTCAACTGTAAACTCTCCTGGTTATTTCTATTGCCTTCGGAAACTGCAGCTTTCCTTTCCTTCGATTCCAATTCATCCTTTGGAGTGTTAGATCTTTGGTGAACTAGGTGGCTTGCAATCACCTGTTCACATGAATTCGATGCCATTGCAAGTGACATTGAATTAACATTCCCTTTAGGTTCAATAGGAGTTAAGGCTCTCAATAAGGCTTCACTCATAGTAACCAGACTATTTTCCATTTTAGCCAATCTCACCATTATTTCTTCTTCCCAGTCTATTGACTTATTTCCGTTATTCTCCATAAATAACTCGATCACTTCCTCAAGGATATACATTTTTCCTTTTCCCCAGTCTATCTTTGCTCCATATTTCTGTAAGAAATCTAATCCCAGCAACATATCTGCCTTGAAATTTGCTGTTCTGATAACAATAAACTCATGTTCTATAATCTTTGTTTCACTCAATTCTATAGGTATAATCACCTTTCCATTATCGTTGATTTTTCTTCCTTGTATATCAACTAAACTTATCTCATTATTTTCCTGAATATTCAACCCCTGCACATTACTCGGCTTAACTAGAGACACTTGTGCACCCGAATCAATTAACGCTGTCAAATACTGACCTCTAACTTTAATTTTCGCTATATTTCGGGGTTCTCTGCTTTCCGGAGTGCAACTAAGTATCTCTGCCGTCCTCTGAATTACTGTTGTGCTTCTTCGCTGGCAGCTACATATCGGGGTTGGAATGCAGCTGCTTGTTGGTTTAAAGTCCACTCTGTATTTTCTTCTCTGCGTGGGAACCTCCCGGTTCCTCGTGAATATCCTTGATTTTGTTGGGGTTTTCTCGCTGGACAAAACTTCATTATGTGTCCCGATCTTCTACAGCCAAAACATACATTTTCCTTATTATTTCCACTGGGCTTCTCTCTGCAATTTCTTGCAAAGTGTCCTGTTTTTTGGCATCGATAGCATCTCAAATTGTTTCTGGAATCCAGTGATCTATTCCTGTTAGTGTTTGTTTCCACAATCCTACATTCCCTTTCCTGTGCCCTGGTGAGATTTTCAATAGTCTCCTCTTTTTCTGCAATTCTCACTGCCTCTTCCAATGTATCAGGCTCTGCAGAAAGCACTTTTTTCATAATGGGGTTGAGCAATCCCAAAACAAATTGCGTCAAAGTGTCTGCTGCCAATTTTTGTTTAATCAAACGGTCGTCTTCGGGGCGAGCAGTGTATGTCACGGTCTTATTTCCTGCAATCTTCAAGCGAGCTAGCAACTGTCGGCATGACTCACCATTTCGTTGTTTACACTCTATAAATGCCCTAAGTGCTTGTCCAGGCAGTTGAACTATTCCGAATTGCTTACGTAACGCTTCTTCTAGGACCTTCCAGGATGCTGTGGCTCGTAAATCCGGTTCTGAATCAATCAATTGTTTGGCTAATCCTCGTAATTTTAATCGCGCAATCGCTGTCTGCTGTTTTTCTGTCCATCCCGCTAATATTGCTGTTTCCTCAATAATATGCAGAAAATCGTGAACACGGGTCTGACCATTGTACTCTGGGATAGCATCTATATTCATTGGCATGGATAAAATGACATTTTCTTCGGCCATTGTATTGGATGAAATATTTCTTTCGGATGTTTCGTTTTCAATAATTATTTTTCAATCTTATATGTCTACAAGTCTTTCTCCTGCCACTGAGGGTGTATCAGCTTATTAAAAATTCGAACCCCACACACCTGACACCATTTGTTATGACACCCTGCTTTATTCAAGTTGGCCTATACAGGGTGATAACAATATTACGTCTTAAACTGGGTTCGTGAATTTTTAAGCAGGAGAAAGAATAGTGGATGCAGACATAAACACACTTATCTCAGAGTACAAATATCTATTTAGCATTCGAATCAATTAGACAGACAGAGTCGGCAATTATAAATAGAATTTCTTACATGTTTGGTGGTTGAATACACTCATTGAAGATTTTCAGATGATTTCCTGAACTACACAGATATTCCGAGTATCGAACTGAATACGAGCACAACAAGATGACTTTTATTTACACAAATTTTGCGTGCACTTGGATCACACTTCACGAGGGCGGCACAGTTATTTCGAACTGGGAACTTTGTAGAGTCGAGAACTGAACTGTAGAATATTGGATCTGCGAATGTTCTGAATTCTGATTCTAATTTCCGAGGTTTTATAGGAACTTTTCATGAGCAAATTACTGGAACCTCCCATTCCCCCGGATTACTCTAGGCAGTGATTTAGGTCAATTTTTCCAAATGTAAACTATTCTCAATTCGTGGTCATGTTAGGAATATTTAATATAAACTATTTCTGCTAAAAATAGAATATTTCCTCGTTTCTGCCATTGGTATGAGTTCAAGATAATGTAAATATTAGTTGGTAGAAGGTTACTGGGATAATTAATTTTTACAGCTGCAGATGTTATGCCCATAAATTATACACGAGCTAACTTGAAGTGTAAACAAAACTATCGTTCCTATTGGTTCCCCAATTTCCTCTTCTCGAAAAGTTCGTCCTCCAATGACTTACAGCGAATTTAATCAGATAGTATTTTGCTCAGTTCAAATGTGTATCACTACTGGTAAGTTCAATCTATAGTCATCGTATTGTGCTTTGTATGTACATTATGTTTATCTATAATAAATATTCATATATTATATCATGATCAACCCTTGTAATAATATAAACTATACTAGTTCTTTGATCATCAAAACCCTGGTAGACGTGATTTTATAAATTCATCTAATTCGAATCTCCTTTCATGAAATATTATTACGAAAGTTCATCCTCATAAGTATAAATATAGCTTGGTACTTATAGGAAGAGAATATCGCCGTCGAACATAAAATTTGTTTATATTTTGAGTCGAGACGACCTAGCGACCCATATAATTATGAAAACAGCTGGCCACTTGAACGAATATTTGCTGGTACCTGATATCGAACTCGTAACGATTCATTCATTAGTTTTTCTGGACGATAAAATATATTGACAAAATTTGGCATCATTACACAGTGACGTGAGGTCGCGAGAGTCTCCAAAGTGTATTGTCAGCAAATGTTTGATTTCATGAAACGTGGACGGGTTTCTTGAGCTTATTAGTTGTGCTGCTCTACCACGCAATTTGTTTTTAACATGAATTACTAGGAGTAACTTTTGATCTGCTGTGGCCATGCGATATGCACAGTCACATGCATTCAGAAACGTACTGAGGAATATTTGATCTCCGTCATATTCGGGTACGATTGAAAATATTTCTGATAAACGATATGGTTCAAAATCTTCATTTGGTGGTTCATTTTGAGGATTTTGTTGTGGTGCTGGTGCATTTACTTGATTGTTATTCATTTTTGATGGGGAAAATTACAAGGTGAATAGTCGAACAGTTCAAAAATGAAATTTGGGAAAATTAATACGAGATGATTCGGTATTACTTACAGCTTTGTTCTGCTCATTTGAGATTCGTCGTGTTCTCGAAGTTGTCCGGCCAGGGGCTTCACTAGGTGTTCCTTCCGTCGGCTTCTACGAGTGATGACTCCTCGGGGTTGTGTTTCTGCGGGGTTGTGCTTCTGCGTTGCTGGTTTCTTGGTGATTCGTCGTGTTCTCGAAGTCTTCCGGCCAGGGGCTTCACTAGGTGTTCCTTCCGTCGGTTTCTTCGAGTGATGACTCCTCGGGGTTTTCTTCTTTGTTTCTTCGTTGCTTCTTCTTTGCTTCTTCGTTGATTCTTCTTTGCTTCTTCGTTGCTTCTTGTAGATTCTTCGGGGTTGAAGGATTGGAATCCACCGCTACCAGTTAGGACGTTCTTGTTCTGATAACGTGTTTCCCGATCCTACCGACTGCGCCAATTGTTATATCGCTGCCTCGCGATTTGCCTTTTTAAAAAAGATTTATTTGTTCCGAAGACACTTTATTTAATTCTTCACAATAACTCAATTGAAATATAAAAGCAATACAATATACAAGTTGGGATATGAATATGAAATGCACCGGGTGGATAAATATAGGTAAATGTACTGGTTGGTTAGGAATAAGTAAATGCACTGGTTGGTTAGGAATAAGTAAATGCACTGGTTGGTTAGGAATAAGTAAATGCACTGGTTGGTTAGGAATAAGTAAATGCACACGTTTCAAGCCGCGCAGGGCTCATTTATAAGGTAGGATCAGCAGTGTCAGCGCTGATCTAAGCTTGCACGAGGATTCAAAGAAATTGCCTCATTGCTGACTTTGCTGTTCCCATACATATCAAAATTACTGAGAAGCTGTTATCTGGTCATCTGATACTCTGTGAGATCGGCTTATTTTTCCATATAACATGTATGTACCCAAGTATGTTAAGCCATTCCGTTAACTATTTCATAATTGAAATGATTATCAGCCATTTCAGCTACGATATCCCTGTTTTTGAGATACAGGGCAAACTGAATGTTCCCACTTTTTGAACACCATCCGTATCTTGGTAACTTTCAAACAGGACCTTACAAAACAGGACCTTACATAACTTTTCACATGTACACGCATAATGTGAAAGTATATTGTATGATATATAATATATTTTTATATTATACTGTATAAATTGTATATTTTATGGGTTACTCGTAATGAGCACTCAGGACATATGTTTGAAAAGTGTTTTAATTATTTGGCATCAGTTGGAACCATCTGAATAAAGATTTCTATCGATATTAGAGTGGAATTCGCTTTAGCTCCTGCCTGCTTCATTGTCCAGCAGGCGCTAAAGTTCTACTTAGCGCGCTCAAAATCAGGCGATAAAATGCTATAGGTACTTCACGCCCGGTCGCGTGCAAAATAGTTATTTACGTATCAAGGGCGTAAAATAGGCCATTATGGACCGTAGCTTGCCTATTAACACACCTAGGTCCATAAAAGCAAGTTACGCCCGAAATACATACATACAACATTTTATGCACGACCAGTATAATTATCTCATTGTAAATACCTCTTCACCTCTCAAGCATGATAGGAATAAAACGGTCTTAAATACCTTATAAACCCATTTGAAATATTTTTTGCTACGCCCATAATGTTCCTCTCGGAAAAGCATTACATGAGAGTGTGTTTACTTTTTCTCTATCTCTTATAATAAAGGAGTTATTGAGTGTTTACAATTTGCTCGTTCCAGACTGGAGGTTGAATAAATAGACTAATAGCCATATTTGCTGTCAATACAGACAATAGTCATTACGAAATGCATTCCAGTGACGAAGAAAGTGTAAATTGTAAATGTTCGGCGGGCGGTAAAGTGCCATTTTACGCCCGGCGGGTGGTAAAGTAGTCCGAGGGCGGTAAAGTGCTATTTTACGCCCGCAGAACCAGACGATAAAATGCCATTTTACGCCCGGTCGTGCATAAAAAATATTATCATTCGACTTTTCCATTGCAGACATCTTCAAGGGATACTTGTGTTTCGTGGTATCGATAGTGTGCATCGGCGTCGTGACGGCTGTCATTGGTGATGTCGCATCACATTTTGGCGCCACCCTCGGCATCAAGGACTCCGTCACGGCCATCGTATTCGTCGCTTTGGGCACCAGCATACCAGGTAGGTGAAGAACAAGAAGATTTCATTCCAATTAATAAACCTTCATAGAATTATGTAGAATACATAATATACAGTTTTTTAATAACTATAGAGACAGTGATGCTTGTTGAAATTGGATAGATTTCTTCTGAAATGAATAGTCCTTCTGTGAATTGTAACACCATTTAATTCTGTTTAACAAACTTGATACAGTTCTTATTCGCTGTTTTTTTTTTTTTTTTTCTTCAACTTATCAACTACTTGATTCATTCTTGACAAACTTGTCATACATCATGGAACACGGAACACTCAGTTATGATGGATCTGACATAGATGATTGCGATGTTGCCAAGAGTATTTACTTCAACATATTTCAATTCAACACCCCTACTCAACATCTCAATCATACATAATACAATACATCATTCTAATTCTAATAATATTGTGTCGTAATTCTAAACAAAAGAAACAACCAGCCATTTATTTGATTAATATACACCCAGCTTATCCCTAAAGTATTTAAATAATTCATACTCCAATCCTTTGGTTAAAGTATCAGCAACCTGTTTGGATGTTGGAATATATTTTAATATAATATCACCATCCTCTATTTTCTCCCGGATAAAATGATATTTTATGTCTATATGTTTAGTTCTCTTATTGTTTTCTCTATTACGAGCTAAATGTATGCACGATTGATTGTCTTCATATAAACACAAGTATTCAATTTCAATGTTCATATCATTCAAAGTACCCTTTAATGATAAGGATTCACATATTGCAGTGCATAAAGCTTTGTACTCTGATTCGGTGGAGGACAATGAAACACTAGTTTGTTTCCTAGTTCCCCATGAAACCAAGTTGCCATACACCATCAAGCAGAAACCTGTTACAGATCTACGATCTTCTGTATCCCCTCCCCAATCTGAGTCAACATACCCAAAAGCAATCATTTTGGTTTCCTTATTTGTATAAGTCAAATCAAGATTCTCTGTTTCTTTTAAATATCGCAAGACTCTTTTAAGATGAATCCAATGTTCGTTTGTTGCACTCTCTTGATATCGACTAAAGTAATTTAGCGCAAAACTTATATCAGGTCGGGATTATTAGATACATTAAACACCCTATTAATTCTCGATATGGATGTTTACATCTATCATTTTGACTTTCTGATCTGTTTAGTTTCAAACTTTTCTCAATTGGTGTCTTTATACCTTTACAAACTATCATTTCAAATCTGGATAATATTTCCTTTATGTATTGTTTTTGATTTATTTTTATGATTCCATTTTCTCTATTCCTCTATATATTCAAACCTAAAAATAGTTTGACATCTCCCATGTCTACCATATCAAATTGGTGTCTGAGTTTAATTTTGAACTTATCTATTTCTAACATATTGTTTCCCACAATAAGAAGATCATCTACAAAAAGAAAGCAGAAAATTTTGATACTCTGTATTATTTTAACATACAGGCAGGTATCATAACTCGAACATTTGAATCCTAAATCTATCAAAAAACTATTGAATCTTTCGTTCCAAAATTTAGGAGCCTGTTTGAGACCATAGATAGATTTATTTAATTTGCATACAAATTCATTTTCTTTCAATTCTTCAGGTAGATTCATAAAAATTTCTTCTTGTAATGTACCATGTAGGAAAGCCGTTTTCACATCCATTTGTTTTACTTCTAAATTTTCATGATTTGCTATAGATAATATTGTTCTCAATGTGGCAAGTTTTCCCACAGGTGCATATGTTTCTGCTCAATTATGAATACTTTCCTCGTTGCGTATAATTAGGAAAGAATCTTCCAAATTCAAATTCCAAAACTCGCGCTTACGGCGCGTTCACATGCTGGCTTATCGCGTTTTGACTTATGGCGTATTGGGATTCCATTGGCCGATCTTTGTGAGCGCTCATCAAGGTCATCCGCCACAAAGTTGATTACGTTCCGACTTTTGCCTAAAAGATGTTCACTTTTCAGGTTGAAATCACCGTCATTATTATAAATTATTGCATAGTAATGTTTTATTCAAGTTTTCCGCGATAGGCGAAAGACTGTAGGCGATAGCTGTCATGTGAACGCGCCGTTACTCTACCTAAGCCACAGCCTAAGCATCAAATGGCATTCCTTTCTCGAATAAAATTGAAATTCCCTATACGATCACAGTGTTGTCTGATGCTCCGCAGGTTTAACTAAAGTTTTGTTTATATCAATACCGTGCAAGACAAAATAAATTTTTATGCGGTCCTTTGTTAAACCAGCTTAAACCATGAGTCGGTGCAAACGGCTGTTACCCACGCAATGGTGAATCTCCATACCAACGCCACGACTGCGAACTGCGCGACTGCACTGCGATTTGACCAATCACGGTGGATTTATGCAGAGGTTTTAAGTCTTAAGTTTTTGAGTCTTCAGTTTCAAGTAATAAGTCATAAGAAGTTCATCCATTGTTTTTTAATGTAACCATTTATACAGCTGTCATAATAAGAAAAGTTGGCCAACATTTATCTCTTACGACTTACGACTCAAAACTCGATCGATTTGCGAATGCGTCTGATTTTGCAAGAGGGTACCGCTATAAACAGCAGGAGTTGAATGCATGTAAAGCAAATAGAAATAAATGAATATAGCATTTGGGCTCGAAATTTGGATTGCATAGAAGGAAATGAGAAAAATAAGCACACACCATTGACAGTCCTTAAAAATTCTTGCATAAATGGTCCATTTTTCCTTATACGAATTAAAACTCAAGACTTGAAACTAACGACTTAAAACATTTCCATAAATCCACCGTCACAGGCACGACGTCAAATTATAAAGCGAGAAAGTTAACTGAATTTCAACTTTGAACAGCAATTGCGCGACGTTTCATTGCTGTTTATAACATTTTTTGGTAACCTCACACCTAACGTTGCCGTTCCAAAATGTATTGAGGAGATATCCGACGGCACCTGCGTCAGCTGCGTATAGTTTATGAACAGATGTTTATTTTTAGCCTATTCCATCTACGAACAGTAACTGCAGCGTCAACTGTAGCTACGGCAGCGGAGTTTATAAATTGAGCTAAACAGCAGTAAAATCGAAGATTAGTGGTCATGCAGACGTGACGACGACGTTGTACTGTCACTATGGAGACTCAGCATTAGTGAATTCACCAGACAATATATATCCATCTCTATTGTGCTTATGTTATAGAGTCGGAAGTTGAACCTGTTCAAATGTCAAAATTTATACGACAATATTGAGATGATGACACAAAAATGACGTGCTTTGAAATTTCCAACTTCAAAGAATCCTGTACGATTATGATAAGAACATAACTCCCAAAATATATCAAGAAGAGCACATACTAATTGACCCTTCCCAGAATAGAAAGTTATCATGGCGGATTTTGACAATTGACAGATTTAGGGAAAAATCTAGGGAAAAATTTGACACTTGACAGTTGAGAAAATAAGTGTTCCATGTCAAAATTGAATTGAAATGGAAACCAATCCAAATTCCAGAATATCGATATAGATATTTCTTAGAATTAAAAGACACAAAGAAAGAGGATATTCTAGAATTTGGATTTGTTCACATTTTATTTCAATTGTGACATGGAACACTTATTTCGTCAACTTTCAAGTGTCAAATTTGTCCCTAGATTTTTCCCTAAATCTGTCAAATATCAAAATCCGCCATGATAACTTTCTATTCTGGGAAGGGTCAATTGATCTTGTACATAAAAACAAAGAACCATATTTTTGACTGATTGTCATTTATCGCCTTCAGTAACTGTCATTCTCAAATGTTTACTTGAATTAAAACTAGCATAATAGAGGGTGTTTAATAATATATGCACAGGACTTCAGGATGTGATAGCTCGTCCAGGAGTATGAAAAAAGTTTTCCTTCACCATTTTCGAGATACAGGAAGTTGAGATTTGAAAATAATTGTTTTTTGCGAATATCTCTGGAACCGTTTATCGCACAGAAAACAGCTTTCGTTAGCATTTGTTTTCTTCAAGTCATGACTGGTGAAGATTTTGAAGGGGTGGTGAATGTTTTTCTCTTCTTTTCTCCTACGCCACTGGAAAAAGTACAGTTTTGAGCCCCCCATTTGAACCGCCCATATTTTCTACACAAAAAAGGTACTATTCATTGAAAGCTCTGAGGTTGATCGAGTTTTGAGATTTTTTTGAAATACTCATCCATTTTTGGGAGTTGCCATATAGGTCAAATAACGTATAAACTTTGTAGCAAATTTCCATGTATCAACTTCAACCATCCGTTCAATGTTATTGACAAGGCGAGTCGCTGATGGGTTAAAAATTATCCATTGAGACTTGTTTCAGGATCAATAAAGTAATGAAATCAGTATATTTATCATCATTCACGTTTTTTTAGGGTGCTAGCAAGGTGGATATATTTAATCTAATCTAAGGTGGATATGGGATAGTGGAACAACTCTTCAATTATTGTGTATTTCCAAAATGTTTTGTTGTTCTGGGAACTGTAGTAATATTTCAAGACTCGCGTATAGATGGCGGTACGAGCGTTTCAAGATTGACAGTGAGAGTGATATCTATTCTGATTGCTTCTCTTTCGAATCCACCGACATTTACTGTGACCCCCAAATGAGTTGGGTAACATATTGATTGGGAAAATTCGGAATACTTTAAAAAAAGGAATAGTTCTATGTGGCGAACACCAAAAGACGTGGCGCCACCTATGAAAACGTCGGAAAATTTAACCACGCTTTGAACCTCGACACCACGGTGAACACAGGATGGTAGAAAGCGAAAATCTTGTGGACCATTTTTGAGAAGCGTGGTAATATTTCCACGACTTGAATAAAGATTGCGATGAGATCGATTATCAAGGAAGATTTCTGTTATTTATGTATTAAAAGTCTAATATTTCAGTAAATCTGGAATAATTATCGATATTTTGACTCTTTTGAGTATTTTACCTCCTAGAACTGATGAAAATATGGCAGATGCACAGTTTCTGTTTTACCGACCAGGGCCGGAACTACGCTATGGCAACCGGGGCTATGCCCCGGGGGGCTGCCGACTCAAGGGATCCTCCTGGCAGATGAAAAGAAAAAAAATCATACAACTCCGGAACTGAAAATATTTAATACATAAGTATTTCTCCTAACTACTTTATACATGATGTACATGAAGTATATTTATTTAATCATCGTGTCATACCTCATCGATCGGTACCTTCCTGGCATTCATCGAAAAGCGAGTTGGAGCAAAAAGCTGATGAATTTTCAAAAATATTATCAAATTACGTGTCACCTTTCACCTCCCAGTTGCTTTTTGTGAGATCGACATTTTCGAAGAGTGAGTTTAATAAAAGATGTCAAAGAGTTGGCCCGCTTCATAATCATTCAGAATGCGACATCGTCCAGTTATCCGGATGTGTGCACAGAACTTTTTATGTTTCTGAGACCAGTCCCTGTCACTCAAAGAGACAAGAGAGGAATACCAAAAGGTGCGCATAATTGACTCCGATTAAGTAATGAACAAATTTGCCTTTATGAAACCAAAAAAAATATTTTCTTACTTCTATAATGCGTTTATAACGATTGATACGATTTGAGGTTTGTGAAAGATTTCCAGATTATGATGTATTTACGTCTTGATAGTATTAGATATATACAATAGATATGATAATTGGAGAAATACTACTATTATATTATACATTATTTGAAAATGATAAAAAGTGAGAAAATGAAAATAGGATGGAACCCACTGCAAAAGGAAAATAATATAACAAAAATGAAAGAAAAATTAATGTACAGGCGATCTGTGGTCGGGAAGTGGAAGGGGTGGGTTTTTGAAGATGAAAAACGCTTTATCTCGATATCCGGCGAAGATACAAGTCCTATCAAAAAATTTTAATGAGAAAGTTGTAGGTAATAAAAAGATCTACACCTTTTGTATCTTCACTTTTTTCACATTTTTGTGAAAATAATCCAAAAAAAAATGAATATTTTCAATCAAAATAATTACAGTGTATGTGGGACATTAAAAGGTAAGAATTCACAAAATTTCGTGAATGAAAATATTTTTCGTGAAAAATAAAAATAAAAAATCAATTTTTCACATGAATTTCGGGGTCATGTGAAAAAAGTACGGATACACAAAAGTTGTAGAATTTTTATTACCTACAACTTTGTCATCTAACTTTTTTCAATAGAACTTGTAGCTTTGCCGGAAATCAAGATAAACCGTTTTTTACCCTCAAAAATCCACCCCTTCCACTTCCTGACCTCAGTTCACCCGTGAAACCTTGTTCAATATTATCACAAACAATTTACAAATATAGGGGCCGCAAATTTCGTTTCGCTCCGGGGCCTTTTCATTTCAAGTTCCGGCCCTGTTACCGACACAAGGTGTGGCGCCATCTCTGGTACCTTCTGGAGATATTGCTGCAGTTTGAAATGAAGTTGGCAAAAGTAGTCGAAAACCAGGATATTTTCCAATGACCTGGGGCTAGGGAGACGTTCCACCATACTTTACATATATCCACCAACGCCCATGTTTGCACCATAAAATGTTTCCGAAATAATTCGAATTTCTCTTTTTTCTCAGACACGTTCGCCAGCAAAGTAGCGGCCATCCACGATGCCCACGCCGACGCCAGCGTCGGAAATGTTACCGGTAGCAACGCTGTCAATGTTTTTCTGGGCATCGGCGTCGCTTGGTCCATAGCCGCCCTCTACCACTATTTCCACGGGAAAGTCTTCCGAGTCGATCCTGGCAAGTGAGTCATCATCAATTATACAGGGTGTCCCACAATGGACTGCCGCGATCGATTTCTCGAGACAATTTGGTGATTATATTCTGAAGATGGTGGCAATTCCGGTTGTACCAATAGTTGATTTCAACTTGCTCATTTCGAATAGAACATCCTGTTTATTGGTGTGGAAAGTTGAATACACTTTCGTAGAATAAATGAAGAGATAATTTTTTGTATTTAGTGTATGATTTATTAAATTTTCAAAGCTCTTTCGTCATCTTCAGTGCTTCCTGAAAAATAGGTAAATTTGTAGGTTATGAAATTTGGATTTTTAAAAGTTTTGGTGAGTACTCACGAGTCAGGTACCAGAAAGTATTACAATCTTTTGAAGACATCTTAAATGCAGTTTATATTATAAAAAAATAAAAAATAAATATAAAAACTGCATTTAAGATGTCTTCAAAAGATTGTAATACTTGTTACCTGACTTGTAAGTACTCACCAAAACTTTCAAAAAATCCAAATTTCATAACTTACAAATTTATCAAATTTCAATTGAGAATTTTTAACAATTAGAGTATTTACTTTCAGGAAGCACTGAAGATGACGCAAGTCGAAAGCGCTTTACAAATTTAATAAATTATACACTTAATACAAAAAACCTCTTTATTTATCCTGTATATGCTGGGTTTATAGATTCAACTGAACTAACAACTAAGAATTAACAATTAATAATTAGGAATTAACAATTGGAAAGGTGTTTATACAATGCAATTAATAATTAAGAATCAGATGAATGTTACATGATCGAAAGCTCAATGTCATTTCAAAGTGTTGAATTGAATGATATCATTGATCAAATGAGCAAAAAACCCGAAAAAACTAAAAACTCCTGAACCTGAAAACCATAAACACTATTAGAAACAATGACAAATGATGGCATTTCAACGATTCTTATCGTTTTGCGCGTTCTGTCCACAAAATCTCTTAATTCTTATGGTGGATTTATGCAACGATTTTAAGTCATGAGTTTTAAGCCGTAAGTTTTTAGTCATAAGTCGTAGGAAGTTTAATCATTGCTCTTCAATGTTTTCATACATACACTTGAAATAAGTTTCAAGTTGCAAGTCATAAGTTTTAAGTCGTAAGAATGTTGGCCAACTTTCATCTCTAATGGCTTGAAACTTAAAACTGATCATATTTGCGCATGCGTTCGAAGTTTTCAATTCTGTGACGGTTTTTTATAGGTTATTGTCTTTGATTGTGTTGTTTATTCAAACTTATATCAGAATCATTAGATTGATGACTGAAATTGTATAGTGACCACTGACACAACCACAGAATTTGACCAATGGGAGAAGTTACCCTTAAGACATGACAGTCCTTAATAATTCCTGCATAAATGCTCCTTTTTCCTTTATTTCTTAAATCTTATTACACGACTAAAATCCACCATTAAATGTATAAACCATCATAGACGTCCTCGTATAGGTATTCAACATTATTAATTCTCAGTTGAAATCCCAATAATGAATTGGCCTCCTCGAAGTCCAGACATTATCCCAATTGAACATGTTTGGGATGCTCTTGGAAGAAAAGTACGATCTCGTTCACTAGCTCCTGCAAATTTACAGCAGCTCACTGAAGTTTTGATTGAAGAATGGCAGCAAATCGACCAAATTTATAAACAAAATGTGATAATGGCCATGCCAAGACGAATTGCAGCAGTTATTCGTGCATGTGTAGGGAACACGTCGTACTGAGTTCATTACAATTTTCTTATTAATTCACAGGTTTCATTCGTTATGTTCATCATCGCTTATTTTATCACCATTTATCAAAACCCTTGTAACTTATCGTAACAAAAAGAAAATGTATGGAATTAACGTAGCTTCATAATAAAATAATAAATTACACGGTGTAACAGCTTCGCCACTCCAGAGATTATTTTATTTGATTAAAAATGAACTCTTCCGTGTCAACCTAATAATTTGGAGACATGGCTAATTTCTTGAAATTTCAACCTCGTGTGAGATTTCGTCGTATGAGTTTACTTACGAAATGAAATAAAAATTAATCAAATCAGACTCGAACTAACGAAATTATTGTTGAACAAATCTGATTGAGGGTCATCGTATGTGAAGTATATATCATGAACTATATATTATGTTATTTAAAACAATGAATTTAAATTTAATACAATTGAAATTCAGATTTTCCATGTGAAATTCAAAAAACCTTATTCGCAATTCACAGAATACGTCGGTAGTGATTCAAAATAATCAGTTGTGAACATCGATTTAAATTCCGTTTGGTCCACTAGAAATCAAATCAGTCCACTGAAATTCAGATTGGTCTACACATTCACTTGATATTTCTAATAATTGGTATTCTATGGACTGAAATTGCCCAATCTGAATCTCAATCAGCTAATCTGAAATTCAATCGACAAACCTTAATCAAATCCGACGCCGTTTCAGTTTCAGTTAGCAATTGACAAATTCAGCCAGCTTTGAGAGAGAAAAAATATGTCTACCCTAGTGTTGTCTTTGTCGTCAAGATTGCAACTTTAAATAATAAAAATGTTATGATTGGGACGTAAAAAAGAAAAGACTTATATAACCTGTATGTAATTGTTTTGTTTTTCTCGTAGTTTGTTTTCGTTATTCCGATTATTTAAAATATTTTGTCAGCATTGTTAGCTTATAATTGTTGAATGATTCCAAGCACATTATAAATTAGTTATTAGATTTCTTCCTCTTTTTTACGTCGCAATCATAACATTTTCGATATTTTAATTTTAAGTTGCAATCTTGATGACAACACAAACACTAGGGTAGACTACAGTCAAGGATGGTAAACTAGAGAAGGATGGTTCATTCAAGCGATTTTGTCGGCCAAAAGGCGTGGCTTCCGAAGGCACGCGATGACGTAGTCAACGGCCCTGAATTCAAAATTATTAATGCTGACGTATCTATGCTTTGAAAATCACTAAATGGGCATTAAAAGTGATTTTACTGTGATGTACCTTTTTATAATCGATACATATTGAATATTGATGGTTATTGGTATCATATGGCTTCAAATATTATTAATTTTTGTGAACAAAAACTCCATGATTCACAAAAATTCCTGAATGTCCACCCAGAAAATAATACATGAGATAATTTAACATTTACAAAACAGGGAATATACCTATTCCATAATGTACCCAATATATACCTACCTTGAAAACAATTTCATATTAAAAATAAAGAAATTTTAATGAAGAATTCATAGGTTCTGATGAATGATGCATGTAATTTATGTGTGCATATATATTATTCAATGCACAGGTTATTGAAAGTTCATATTTTGAATTGAAATTGATATACCTACCTATTTTATCAAGTTTAACAATTATCAGTGAATGGTGAAAATAAAATACATTCTTTAATTTGATTTATGGGTACCTTACATTATCCATAATACAGGGTCACTCACGGTCGATGGTACCTTAGACGTTTAGGGAGAACGGGACGTAGGATTATTCTGAAAATTTGGATTATTGGGTAATCAGTGTTGTTCTATCGATCTAAAATACTTTTAGCGTTGCGGCGTTGCCGCTTCTATCAAAGAGTTGCAACAACTTTGTTATTTCAAATGGAACACCCTGTATTTTATTTTATTTTTAGATTCTTCCTAAAGAACTGATTTCGTCGATCTATCATACTTGGGGTATAGCGCGAAATATTACAGAAATATAGGGTGTGAAAAATCGAGATTTTTCAACTTTAGGAATTTTTTGTGTCTGAACTAATCATTTCTGCTCAAAACGGCTTGCATGTCCCTATCTTAACTTTTCATTTACTATCTACTGACATTTAATAGAAACAAATAGAGGGTGATGCAAAACTCAAAATTTTGAACCACCCGTATTTGTTTCAATTAAATATCAATCGATAGTAAATGGAAAGTTGAGATAGGGACATGTAAGCCGTTTTGAGCAAGAATGAATGGTTTCGGCACAAAAAATTCCTAAATTTGAAAAATCTCGATTTTTCACACCCTATATCTCTGTAATCTTTTATACCCCAAGTATGATAGATCGACGAAATCAGCTCTTTAGGAAGAATCTAAAAATAAAATAAAATACAGGGTGTTCTATTTGAAATAACAAAGTTGTTGCTACTTTTTGATAGAAGCGGCAACGCCGCAACGCTGAAAGTATTTTAGATCGATAGAACAACACTGATTACCCAATAAACCAAATTTTCAGAATAATCCTACGTCCCGTTCTCCGTAAACGTCTAAGGTACCATCGACCGTGAGTGACCCTGTATAGGTATATATAAATATATTTACATCAATTTCGATTTTCTCATTAGCTGACTATTTTCTTCATTTATACATTGGACTCTACTATAGATGCAATCCAGGTTGTTTCTTTTATTTGCAGGTTT
Source organism: Chrysomela aeneicollis (assembly GCA_029955515.1). Taxonomy (NCBI): domain Eukaryota; kingdom Metazoa; phylum Arthropoda; class Insecta; order Coleoptera; family Chrysomelidae; genus Chrysomela; species Chrysomela aeneicollis. The sequence goes on along the minus strand of JARUHQ010000016.1, from coordinate 7,135,166 downwards.
TTATATCCTCATTATAGCTCGAAGTATACAAAATTCCTGAATCTGATTACATGTATCATCATAAAATAATGAGAATAGGTACTCCTTTTTCATAACACATTTTCATCTACCCATTTTGTAGATCTCTTTCTTAAATTTGGTTGGACACATCACAGCTCTGATGTATGCGACTTGTATCAGGATTCACAACATCTGCATGTTCACAACTCATCCACCTTTTCAAATAAGTATCTCAAACGAAATCAGTGCCTTTTGGAAATGTGTGGTAAATAATACTGTAATCCTCTTGGTTTTTATCCAAAAATAGCAAATCTGCTACCTGGCATACTGGTTATTAGATGGTATATGAAATTGAAATTATTTCATAAACACAACACACTTTTCAATGGAGGTGATGTTATAATTTATTAATATTTATCCACACTACTAAATCTTCTTACTGAGTAATTTGATTATACCTACAATTATTGAAGAACTCTCTTCAAAAAAAAACAATTTGTACAGCCACAGCCACAATCCACAGTATGAATATCGAAACATAAACTTAAACAAAGCTTGAGGGCCGGCAGTGACGTCACGATCGCGTCGTTCGATATGCCAACATTGCGTCTTATGGCAATGAACCATCCTTCTCTAGTTTACCATCCTTGGACTACAGTGGCTTAATAGGTTTAGGTTAAGCCACTGTAGGGTAGACATATTTTCTCTCTCTCAAAGCTGGCTGAACTTGTCAATTTCCACGACCCTATTTCTCTTTTCAGCCTCGCATTCTCCGTGACGATTTTCTGTTCGGGAGCCGTATTGGTCATCGTCATTTTGGTACTGAGAAGGTCCAAATTCATTGGCGGGGAGCTGGGAGGGCCTGTCCACATCAAGTACGCCACTTCGGCCGTACTATTCAGCTTGTGGATATTTTATTTGGTCATATCGTCGCTGGAGGTGTATGACGTTATCTCCGGGTTTTAGGTTGATAATCATATAGTACAGTTTTTCATTGAGGAAACGAACATATTTTTAAGATAAAAAACAGCATTTATTTCATCAGTTGATCCATATATTAATGAACATTCCAGTTTTATATAGTGCAAATTGATCAATCGTCGAGTGGAGATGTAATTTTCCTGAAAGATGTGTTGACAGTGGTTCATGAACTCCATGAAATAATCATCATATTATGGACGTATAAACACAGAATATATCTAATTATGCTCATGTTCCGATATCGCTGGTATCAATTACTGACCACACTAAGCAATTTCGCAATGCTGTACCGTAGAACAAAAATGTAACTTATTATTTTTTCATGGTGAGGTGTGTGTTGAGTTAACTAATCTAAATGTGAAGTATTTATTTAGCAAATAACTATGTCTATCTACTGACATACAGGAATATTATCAAGATTTATATTTGCTCTTGAAATAACCATCATATTAATATACATAAAAAATACAAAATAGGGTTTACGTTCATACAGGTAATTATCCTATCAAGTTCAGTACACAAAGCTATTCTATTAGTCACCTTTGTAATCAGAAAAATCCTACGTATTTTTAAATACACCCCTGGCTACTATCCGACAAACAACGACACCCTGTGAGATGAAGGGTATAATTCCCCACCACGTGTTTCTTAAATTCATTTTGGGTCAATGAACTGAAATCTTTTTCTAACGGGCAGTTATATAGACTGGTTTAGGGCAGCTTACACATTATGTATCTAGCTTACTTTTCACTTCATATGCAATACTTGAAATTCGCGACACTTGCCAACTAACTGGTGTGAACTGAGAAGACTTTTAACTAGACAAGTTCAATTCATTTCAATTCTTTATTGTTTCCCAAGATATATACATCTCATAACAAGAAATTTGGTTTATTAGTAACAAAAAAAAAGAAAATACAACGAAAACACTGCAGGAATACCTAAATTAATATGTTCACAATTATCATTCATTAACAACAAAGGCACGTAGTTTGAAGACTTCGATTATAAAATCACATAGGACTTTGGCGTTAGCATGGCTTAGGTTATGCAAGGAGTTTACGAAGGTTTCATAATTCGTTAGAAACGAATGCCTCTTGGGCCTGACAGCAGCAAGAATGGGACACTCAAATAAAATGTGCTCCAATGTTTGACATTCGTATCTATTGCAGATAGAGCAAATTTCACCGAATTCAATCATGTAATTTATACCTTTGAACGCTAGTTTCAACGAATTTTTATATGTTAGGCGTAACTGGGCGACTAAGCGGATTACATGAATGGGAATAAGAAAGGTGAGGTAACTTTGAGGTGAGATGGCTGTTGCATATATTGGGTTGATCATTATATACCTGGACATTGATAGTTTATTTAAATCTTCATCATGACAGTTACTTTTACAAACACTGTTGGGACTATCACAATTGTCTATCGACAACTTGCGAATGTTGGATTAGTGCAATTCTTATGTCTATCGACAAGGAAACCTTGACTTGAAGTCCGTTAGCTAAAAAAAATCGTGTGTCCACGGAATTACTGAACTTGATTATCTCGAATCATTGTCTGTGACTGCCCCTCGATTAACTTTCTTTGGCTTTTATATCCAACCTAACCCTCTGTCTCTCTCAAAGCGGTAATCCGACAAAAGAACACGTGCTCAATAATGTGTCACCGAGCCTCAAATAAATGGCTTCATTTTGCTCATTGATAACAGTGATTCAGTAACATTGATAACAGTGCCTTTAATTTCTTTTTGTCGGCGCCTTTTTGATTCATTTGTTTATGAATTCTTGGCTTCATCATTCTAGTTGATAAAAGTTCAATATTAGCAGCGGTTTCATCAACGCCCTCTACACTCAAATTCTCCAGTACAACTTGAAAAGCCTTGAAACATTTTTTACAGAATCAAAGAAGTTTACATTTTGCAACCAAACTTTTTGCGTTTTGCTTTTTATGTTTCCCCTTTTGATTGGTGAAGCAGTGAATTTCAGTACAAAACCGATTAGATATACTGTGCAATACTGTTTAGGAATATCGAAATATGAGATATGTATTGATAAACGGCAAAACCATGACCACATGAGCGATATATTTCCCGTTCGGTCCCAGTGTACACTATAGTGTAGAGCTCTCAGATGTTATCTAACTTCATATAATTGTTTTAGAACAAATTTTTTCAATGATAAATAACAGTTAGCTATATTTGTAAAGTTATGTTTTATATATTGAGTAACAGAATCACGTACACTATAGTGTACAAGGTGGTCCAGATTGAACAACTTTGATGGGAACAAACCAATCTCCAATGGAGTTAGAAGAAAATAACCCACATGTTACGAGGTTCAATTTGTTTTTGAATTTTGGTAATTTTCAACCCACCCCCGTAACTTATTCATTTCTGATTATTTCTCGATTCTGCCTAAAAACATTCTTTGGAAACTTTTTTTAGAGAAAACCAGTTTTGTATCAATTTTTTTGTAAAAAGTGTGATTGTCTTTTCAGAAAATTGGCTACATGTTGAAAAAATTGTTGTTGAAATTTCTGAAAAAGTCTAATTGCGGTCCGTTTCTGCATGTCTGACAACTGAAAAATTCTTTGCAACTCTTATATCACTTGAACTCAGATTTGACGAGAATGTGAAAAAAGTTGTTTTCCTAATTTTGCAAGGATAATTAATGTATTATTGAGTCTTAATTATAAATGTTAGTTGTTTTACATTTCATTCACGGGATAAGAATATTCAATTCACTCATGCGCATTAATATACAGGGCATGAATACACCTACTGACAAGTCTGAATCGTATTTTCATAATTAATATCCTGCAAAATGTCTTTTCCACAAATATTCCAATAGTTTTGATCCAACTTCATGTGAATTAGATTATCAAAGCTGTTTTCAGAAGAAACGAGAGTGCATAAGGTTTCTTAGTAGGAGTAGAGGAATGAAATTGTATTTTTCATTTGTTCTATCTGGTTCAAAATTGGTATATGAGGTATTCATTGGATTCCAAACACATTATCTCAATAAAATGTTTTGATATCTTGTCATTTCGACCCATTCTTCTGCACCACAGAAACTTTTTTTTTCATTCCTGCCAAATCTGAGGTCACGTGTTATAAGTCGCAACGGATTTTTCGGTTGTGAGATAGAAACGAACCGCCATTAGTGTTTTTTAGATAACATTTATTTTTCCATATACCTATATATAGCAGAATTTTCGACGGATGCTGCATAATACTTGCCACTTTGTATTGGAAAAAATCATGCATTCCTACATGGAGTTTTGGAGGCAATTCATAATTTCTCACGCGAGCAAAACAGAGTCGATTTAGTTCTGTTATTAGGTGAAATTTGGTCTCTTATTTTTTTCTTGTAAGACCCGTTTGTTGTATACATGGTAAATACAAGTTATATTCTTTCTTAAGGCCTCCTCTACGAAGAAACGGATCCATAACAGACGCCCCTGGAAATCCTTGTGCTAGGTGTATTTAATATTTTCAATATGATGGATGCTGGATAGGGATTCTTGAAATGAGACCTTCGAAATACATTTCGTTTGATAATTCGCCAGGGATGAACTAGATTCAACACAATATAACGCCAATAAGTTCAACACCCTCTATACAGGGTTATTCAAATTCGACGTTCATCATTGAGATCTCGAAGAACTTTAAATTGGGGCAAAGTTATGGAATTTAATGACCATTATTATAATGGAAAAAAATCCGCGCTAGCTCTTTTACTTTTCAAAATATTCTAAAAAACTGAATTCTCGAAATATCTATTCCATTTTATTGCTTCATCACATTCTTCGATCTTCAAAATGGCATTCTTAGATTTCGAGCTCGAACGTTTCGTTTTCTTGCGGCCATCATCAACTTTTATTTTTCAAATACGAAGATTCATATTTCTCAATTTTTTTGACCATGGACTGATTTCTGAAATACATTGACACTCAGAGAATTGATTTATTTTATTTATTTATTATTGACGAGTTTCAATCGCGAAAGAGTTGTTGATCAAGTAACTTTAAGTAATGTTGTATTTCAGGGTTCATTTCATGGTGAAGCACATATTAAAAAAAAGTTTATGATGGCCGCGAGAAGACGAAACGTCGAACGCGCAATCTAATAATGCCATTTTGAAGATCGCAAAATGTGGCAATGGAGAGGTTTTTTCATTTTTTATTGTATAACCAGTAATAAGCAAGAATAAAATGGAATAAAAAATTCAAAAATTATGTTTTCTTCGAATATTCCGAAAACTAAAAGATAATAATAATGAGCATAAAATTCCGCAACTTTGCCCCAATTTAAAGTTCTTTGTATCTGTTACGCTTCTCGAGATGCCAATGATGAGCGTCGAATTTGAATCACCCTGTATATGTCGGTTTAACTTGACTTTCTTTTAATTCCATGCATTCCCTAGCTAAAAAGGCGAATATCCACCAAACGGATTCACTTGAGACTAGTGTCAGTTTAAAAAACCGAAACAAAAAACTTGTTGTAGTTTCGAAAAAAAAACTCGAATTTCGAATTCTACCAAACAAACAAAAAATTTGTCTGCCGCCTGTTTCGTTTTGAATATTGTTTCTATCGTTTCCACTACACGAACAGTTTTCATCATGCCATCAAAGTCACATACCACTACCAGAACAAAATAGTGAACTGTTGTCACCAGCCGTTTCCACATAGCGATCTCTGTTTACAAAAACAGAGACAAAACAGCGAAACCTTTCGATCTTTTCGCCTGGCAATGGGACTTTTTATTGTTGACGAAAACACAAAGTCTTCAAAATGTTTCTTAATTTGACAACAAAAGTTTTTGTTTTGTCGAAATCGACACAGTTGCTGTTTTGTTTTGTCCGTTTGGCATCGTCACCCCGTATAAAGTCGATCACCTATTTAAAACCATTAACAAATCGACTCCGAAAATTATTCAGATGATTCGAAAAGAGACATCAATTGATTCTAGAGATCAATGAAAAACTTTGAAAGTCACTATGTGTTCTGAAACCGATAAAAACAAAGATAGGAATATCTACTAGTCAATTTGTTCAATATTAATATTGAATGAATAAGTAAAATGTGATTGATTTAAGATTGTATTTTTCATTATTTCATTCGTGGAATAAAGTCATTTCATCTCACTAGTGGATTATGAATAAAAATTATTGAATAACAACATCAAGTACTTTGCAAATTATTGAAAAATACTTATATCCAGAGGCGTCTACCATGGGCTCGAAATCCATGGGGAAAAAGGAAAAATATATAGAAACTTGTCATACCTATTATTTCAAATTATTCTCTCTGAATCCGGAAGATTAACCACATATTCTGAGATAATTAACATTTCGTTCATTTCTGAAAGAAAATGTATCACTTCCATCCTAGAAATACAGAAATGTAATGGTCGTGATTAAAAAAATGTTTGGTTATGAATTCTTACTATAATACACTGGAACGTTCATTATATAGAAAATAACATTCGAAAAATCACAAAATGCCGTAGGATTGAAAATTCAACGTTATATAGTTCCTGCCAACAATCTTTTATAGTAAAATCTTGCACTCCATTTACCTATAAAGTTGTTGAAATATTTATATATTTGTTGAGAATGGCCTATACGCAAGATTTGAATCATCATAGATTTTTCCGTCATCATGAAATGTTTCAATTGTAAGTCAAAATTATGTGGATCTGAATTTCATAAATAATACTTGTCTGATATGTCCTATAGGTAAGTTGCTAAATAACTGAATGGTGGATTTGAATTGACATTACTTTGCCTGATGTATAGTCAATTATTTTTTTATTAAATTTATCGCATATATTCGCCTAATTGAAAACATGTTGTTGTAGCTAGGACAGGTTATATTTGGAAGCATTATTAAGTGTTATCGTACCAATCGAGGGAATCAAAATTTGTATGATAAAAATAGGATAATTCAGGAATTCGTTTTATTAACATTATTATAATAGTAGACGTTAATGATTTAGGAAAATATAGAAAATAATAACGCACTGAATCTGAAGTTATTCAATATCTTCTCATTGATGTGTTGAGTGAAATTATAAAACAATATTATTCCACTGTAAAATGGTATATACAGAGTGTCCCTCCAGGAATTGCGTCAATCTATATAGGTTTGGTAGTACAATGAAGCATTGTCTTTCAGATAGGTAAAGACAAAAAGATACGCCTTAGTTCACAATAAAGTAATCAGTCATTTATTTTCCATCTACAATCACATAATCATATATTCGCATATCATTACGTATATGCGAAATTATTTATCTTTCTCAAATATTTTCATGAATCTAGCATTTCTGATTATAAAGGAGGTTTCAATCATTTTCTATAGGGTCCAAGAATATCATCGTGTTTCATAATTTTACGCAATAGTCTGGACACATTTTATGTATAATTCCCTGCATACTACTACTAGGAAACAGGGTTTTTCGAAATACATATCAGAAAAAAAACTTGTACTTTTTCTATTTGAATTGGATGGAACACGCAAGGAAACTTATTATTCAAAGTTTAAATTAATTTCATGAAAAAATCGATCGCATAGGTAGGTATATTTGAATTCAAAATTCTATACGAAAATTCATAGTTGAACGTTGAAGCAAAAGAAACAACAACAACAATAAAATTATTTTTGCATCAAATTTTCTCGATTTTTCATCAAGTAGGTTGTCCTTCAACATTTCACCAAACAATTATGACTATTCTGAAATGTTTGCTTTTGTATCGATTCCATCAAATTGATTCTAAATTAAACATTTTCTCATACTAATATAAAAAACTTTTTTATAAGAACCTTGAAATAATTGGGTACAACGATACTCTTAGGTATTTTTTGTCACAGTTCATACCTTTAGTTTTATATCTATCATATTTTATGAAAAAAACAAGCTACTGAATTCATCAAAGAACAAACAAAACAAAGAAACATAATTGACATTTTCAATTTCAATGTCTATGACAACGCCAAATTAGTTAAAAGCGCGGAAAAAATAACATATTGTTCACGTAGGTGACAAAATTCGGGAAACAAAATTGAAAAAAAAACTACCCACATTTTTGGCACTCCCTATGTTCCATTGATACAATAAAGAACGTATTGAAAGTATTGATTATTTGTCTGAGTACAATTTACATTTTATTGTTTCCTGAGTTTTTCTAAAATTCACATGGTTGCAGTAACAAAATTATAAAGAACGTACATCCATATGTAACTGCTATATAGATAGATACATCTTTCATCTTCCATTTTGTAGGTAAAAAAAAATAAAACGAATTCCCGAGTCCTAGAACAAAATTGAAATTTCTAATCCTAGTTATTAGGTAGGAATAGTTATGGCCTCTGGGCTTCTCACAAATAGTGTTTTGTATGAAACTAATTAGAGTATTCTTAATGAAGAAGTATGAATCTAGAACCTAATCATATTATCTCCAACATTGTTATGTGGATGTTATGGTCGGTAGATGTCATTATTGTTATTACTATACAGTTAGTGTTCATTGTCATGTCATGAACGTCGAGGTGTTTATAATCTAGGGTGATATTATTCGTGCAGGTTTTGCAGACATTTAAGCTAGGCGTTTGGCAAATTGCGAATATACTATTGATGCAAGAAGCTTCTTTCAATTGGCTTCCGCATCTTGTGATTCCAAAGAAAATTGTTTATTGAAACCCAGGAAGCGAAAAAACTAATGTCGCCTGCTAGCACCATAATTATAATCATAGAATTTGATCCCCTCTACGGATGTGAAATTTTGTCAAATATACATATTTATTTCCGTTTCTTGTAGTTTTGTTTTCATTGAATTGATTACTGCAGTTACCATATCTATACCATCGTCCATTGGACGATGTCTATACCTTTTTCAAACTGTATGACAAATTCAAAACGAAAAAGTTGATTTTTCAGATAATCTCCAATAATCAAGTGTATGAAAGAGGGGGATTATCCGTTTTTTAAGCTCCATACCATGGAGCATTTTCATGGTGAACAAGCATCTGAAGAAAAAATTGATGGTTTTTAAGTTGTTTGAAAAAAGGAATATTCGTAATTTTTGTTTTTAATTTTTCAAGCTAAAACCAGAAGAACGTTTCAAACGTTTTAAACGAGGACGTTCTCAAGGCTCTTTTTTACCAAGAATTCAAATCTGTTATTGCAATTTCAAAGGCGTTTTCAATGTCAAAGATATATAACATTCAACTCCGGCTTTTCTTATGGGCTTCATATTAGATTTTTGAAAAGTCTGTTATTTTCTGAATACGACTATATATCACACGATATGTTTGAACCTCACATGCTGTTCAGAATTAAGAAAAAATGTTCTTCTATTTTGGTTGTATAATGAAGTCATTGTGCAACGCAAATGCGTGTCGAAATAGCCTCTATTTCGATACGCATTTTTTATTATTCGGAGATTGGTACAATCGAACTGTCAAATGAAAGTCAGAAGAGTTAGGCCCAGTTTACTTCTGAGCGATTTGGATTTTGTGATATTAGCAGTGAAAAACTCAATGTTTTAATTGGTAAATTTCAATTCAGAGTGTAATTTCATTTAAATTGACCAATGAAAACAATAACAACATTAAATTTTTCACCGCTGGTATTGCAATAATCAAAATCGCTCAACTGTAAACTGGGCTTTACGCTTGTGCGTCAGATTTTAATTATTTCAATGTCATCATTGTTACCAATCGAAGATGTTTCTGTTATTTATCAATGTTAGATCAGTTTTTTTCTTCAAATCAATTCAAAATAGAAAAAATTGCATATGACACACGTTTTATAAGACACTTTGTCGCACTTGTTCACTTGTAGCATTCCTCGCTTCGCTCGTCGTACTCCAAACAACGCATGCGACAAAATAGCGTCATATAAAACTTGTATCATAATATACTATTTTGCGAAAAGTGCTTTGAAAACAACACTAACAATTTTGTATAGCAAACTAAATGTCGACAGTTTAATTGAGGATAGTTCACAATACTGTCAAGCTTACTCACTTGAAAACTAATAAGGTTTCAAACAGGGAACGACATGATAGGTAAGCTTGATTTTTTTCCGCAAAACAACAAATTTATTGGATACAAAGCGAAGTTATAAAACATGCTCGAATATGATCCAGATACAATTTTACCCGTTCTTCTTTTTAGAAGAAATAATATTATAATTTTCAATCGGCAACCTCCAGTAAGATAGGTATATTAAAAAAGTTCGATTTTGATGATTCTTCGAGTTTTATGTAGGCATCAACCTACTACTACCTACATACTTGAAAAAAACCTATTCTGCATCAAGGTAAATTCGTTCTCATACCGGGTGTTTCTCAAAAGTGGCTCACCCCTATAACTTTTTCGTATCTGCAGATAAACTATAAGTGAAATTCGGTGTGTGAGTATATATACAGTGTGTACCAGCCAAATGGAATAAATTCGTTAATAAATAAACGGTGGCGTTTTAGGAAAAACGCTCGGACACGTCGATTTGTATCTTTAGTTGCGCTTTTTTTTTAACTTTTTATACAGGGTGTGTCATGCCACAGTGGCCAATATCAACTTTCTTATTTTAAATGCAACACCCTGTATTTTATTTCATTTTTAGATTCTTCATGAAGAGCTGATTTCGTTGATCTATCATACTTGGGGTATAGCGCGAAATATTACAGAGATATAGGGTGTGAAAAATCGAGATTTTTCAACTTTAGGAATTTTTTGTGTCAAAACTAATCATTTCTGCTCGAAACGGCTTACATGTCCCTGTCTTAACTTTTCATGTACTATCTACTGACATTTAATAGAAACAAATAGAAGGTGATGCAAATTTCAAAATTTTGAACCACCCGTATTTGTTTCAATTAAATATCAATCGATAGTAAATAGAGAGTAAAGATAGGGACATGTAAGCCGTTTTGAGCAGAAATGAATAATTTCGGCACAAAAAATTCCTGTATGATAGATCGACGAAATCAGCTCTCAAGGAAGAATCTGAAAATGAAATAAAATACAGGGTGTTGCATTTAAAATAAGAAAGTTGATATTGGCCACTGTGGCATGACACACCCTGTATAAAAAGTTTTTTTTTTTTTGGAAAAAAAAGCGCAACTAAAGATACAAATCGACGTGTCCGAGCGTTTTTCCTAAAACACCACCGTTTATTTATTAACGAATTTATTCCATTTGGCTGGTACACACTGATACAAAAATACATTGTTTGACGTAGCTATTCAATTGCCTTATCGCCAAAGGTTTCACCAGAATTGAACTTACTTTTTTATTTTAAATGGTATATTTTTACTTATTGAGTTCGTAAATTTAGTGAACATCATATATAACAATTTTTCAAACTTAAATGAACCTGTGAAACAAAAGAAAAGTGAAACTCAATCGAAACTATTTTTCTCTGGCGACTTGATTCAAAATTAACCGTTTCAACTCAATTATGCCACTTTGAATTGAAAATTTATGGATCGATATTTGCCGAAAACTGACAAGGGTATACTTGTGATCACAGCGTAAACTGGGTAGCTTCGCTTTTTTTCATATCGAATCAAGATAGCTGCTTCGGCAATGGATCTGACAATAGTTAATGAATACACTTATAGAAAGGCAAGATAAGGAATTTTTCAAAATTAAAAAGTAGGCAGGTATTTCTTCAGAAAAAAATGTTTTATACTTCCAATTTTTATGTGTTGAAATGGATGTATATTGTTACTGATATAGAGAAATCTAATTTTCGAAGGATACAATTATTGTATATTCGATGCCAGTCTGCCTTGTTACGTCACTGTATCATAATATACTATTATTCCTATTATTCCTATAGTTTCAAGAGAATCACTAACAAAAGTTTTTACCATCCCCTTCAAACCATCGAGTATGGTAATCAGAATGGAACAAAGAGAAATTAGATGGTCGTGTCGATTTTCGATTGTGAACATTATTTTGAAGTCATGCGAAGTTCCTCCCCATTCTAGTAGGGGAGCACAAGCGGGGATTTCGGGATTTACTCGAGCTGGCAGATTAACATATGGGGGATACCAAACACCCTGTTGAGCACATCCACCAAATCTCAGCCTTCTACATAGAGCTGTATATGTATAGGGCAGAAAATCAGAATAGTAAAAAAATTAATTGGATATACTCGAGCTCGTCAGATTAAAGCAAGGTACGTTAATTACATGCAGAAAAGTGAATTTAAAAAATCTGAAGATTTACACAATCTATGTTCTATCAGATAGCCAAGCAGCACCAAAAGCTCTGAAGTCATATACTTGTGAGTCTAAGCTGTCTTGGGACTGTAAAAAGTCCCTGAGACAACTGGCAGCGAACAACCAGGTCACTTTGATGTGGGTGCCAGGTCATAAGGGAATTCAAAGCAATGAGGAAGCAGACTGTATTGTCAAAGAAGGGGCAAATACACAATTTCTCGGCCCAGAACCTTCCTGTGGACTTTCCAAAGCCCACTTGAGAGAAGAGTTCCTACGTACGTTAATTACATGCAAAAAAATGTGTGGATTTCAAAAATCTGACGATATACACAATCTATATGTTCTATCAGATAGTCAAGCAGCACTAAAAGCTTTGAAGTCATACACTTGTGAGTCTAAGCTGACTTGGGACTGTGAACAATCTCTGAGACAACTGGCAGCGAACAACCAGGTCACTTTGATGTGGGTGCCAAGTCATAAGGGAGTTGAAGGCAACGAGGAAGCAGACTGTCTTATTGTCAAAGAAGGGACAAATACACAATTTCCCGACCCAGAACCCTTCTGTGAATTCTGTGGACATTCCAAAGACCACTCGAGAGAAGATAGTTTCGACGCTGGGAAGCAGATGAAATGAAATCTCACTGGAATAAAGTGCCAGGACAAAGACAAGCGAAAAGGCTAGTGAGCCTATCGCCAAGGAAAGCTAATCAGCTTCTCGAGTTGGACAAGAAATACTTGAAACTGGTCACGAGACTCCTATCACTGTCACTGGACACTGCCCTCTGAGGTATCACCTCAAAGAGTTGGTGAAACAGTGAGTGATAGTTGTCGCTACTGCGAGAACTTCGCTGAAACTGCAGAATACATTGCGAATACCCAGCACCTTCTTAGAGCCCTCCGATGTCAGGAACCTAGCTCCCAGGAAACTAATAAACTTCGCAAGAAGCCTCGGAAATCCGGACCTCGAATAGATTAAGGGTTATGCACAAAAGATCTAATAGGTCGAGATGCTTGAGAGGCTGCATTGCCTAAACGATCTTCCCTTCAATCAACAACCTACTCAAGCCGAATTGTCCCACTCTGCGCCTATCTTCCCTTCTCACACTTTCTCTCTTTCTCACTCTCTCGCACTGTCCCCATACTTTCTGTTGCCATGATACACATAATGATGTGTACTGTACAACGCTTTGGTTCGTTTCAAGGTGGATATAGGATGGTGAAACAGCTTCCTATTAACAAGCACTAGAATAAACTGTAGGCCTTTGCCTACTTGATTTCATACCGTAGTAATATTTCCTGAAGTTATCAGAGATGGCGACATACCTTGTGTCGGTAAAACAGAAACTGTGCTTATGTCTTCTTTTTATCAGTTTAATCTGTTCTAGATGAAAAATAATTGAGAAGAGTCAAAATATCAATATTCATTCAAGATTTATCGAAAATTTATTGTTTCAATGTCGTTTCAAGTCACGTCTGTCAGATGTGAACCACAGAAATACGGCAGCAGCAGAAATCTTCTCGATAATCGATCTTACCTCCATCTTCAAACAAGTCGTGGAAATATTACTACCTTCTCAAACGGTCTACATGTTTTTCGTAGAAACAATTGAAGAGCTGTTTCACCATCCTATATCCACCTTGGTTCGTTTATTGCACTCTAAAAATACCGAAAGATTACAAACATAAAATTTCAAACGTTCAGATTGAGGAAACTCCTCCACATAATTGCCAGACTATATGTGTCAGCACAACATGGACATTAAGCTTAACCGCCTGTATAATAATCTCACACGCTAGAGTATTTCAATATCACTTTTTTTTCATTTTCAAAAGTCGGCCATGAGTTTCGGTCGCGTTCAAATCTTCAGTGTTTTGTTCCTTTATGATAATAACGAACACGTAATTGTCTTACTCACTGTTTGATCACTTCTTATACTGGTACATTATTATAATATAGTCCTAATATGTGAAAGACGCAAACTGTTCACAATTCGACATTTAAGCCATGAGCGTGCCATACAAAAAGAGAACAGAGAGAGACGTTCGTCTCTAAGAACCAGGAAGTGACGTGCCGCATGTCACAACAGGATTTGAACATACATCACAGTCAGTCTGTTGATTAGTAGCTTCTTTATAGGGTTCACTCAACATCCCTTCTGAATATCTGACGCCCTCATACGCCACCCCCACCACGCAAACCGGCAGATTAATATTTCTCCGTTACATGAAAGTGTTTGAAAAGTGATTTTAACCGCCATATTAGTTGCAACGCAACCCTCGAAGTCTCATTGTGTTGTAAAAGTGTCATCCGAAGCACTACTCGGCTGGCTATCGTTGAGAGTCCGAAGGATTGAAATATAGGTAGCAAGAATGTTCGGTTGGTCACCTATCTCCTCCTGCTAAACGATACTGTAGAAATAAATAAATATTTCCAGTAGTCGCGCCAGGATTCGAACACGGACCCAAAAGGCCAGCGCCTCAACGTACTCGATCACCAGCCCAGTTTATAGTATATGAAGCGCATATACTATCAATATCTGACGCGATCGAATATTTCTTTGTGACTATTTTTCTTTTACATCTTCGAGGAACTGTACACCCTTCCCCAACCAGTGGAAGAGCCGCTCGAGTAAATCCCCATTCTGCATCTCGGACTCCCTTACTATTTGTGGTGTTCAAATCGCGTGAACCTCGAGACGTGTAATTACGTTACGTCCACGCAACCAAATTAGATTTCTTGAATATCATTCATTTTTCCGTTGATTATCAGACGAAGTATTTCGGCACAATCATTGGGTATAGATCAAATCAAACCAAGGTGGATATAGGATGGTGAAACAACAAGCACTAGAATAAACGGTATACTTTTGCCTACTCGATTTCATACCGTATTAATATTTCCTGAAATTACCAGAGATGGCGCCATACCTTTTGTGTCGGTTAAACAGAAACTGTCAATCTGTCAGATAAGAGTATAAATATATATAGTGTTTTAATGTCGTTTCAATTCACGTCTGTCAGATGCGAATCACAGAAATAAGCTACAGAAATCTTCCTTGAACATCGATCTTACCGCCATCTTCATTGAATTCGTGGAAATATTATTACTACCTCAACGGTCAACAAGCTTTTCGCAGAAACAATTGAAGAGCTGTTTCACCATCATATATCCACCTTGGATCAAAATAGTCGTTGAATTTACAAACGGGCGTATATAAAAAAATGGCGTAGTTTTTTTCTCGGGTAACAACTTGAGCAGAAGCTGATTCATTTGCACTCAAGGTGGAATAAATACATCAATTCCTGATCTTTCAGAAAATTGATCCATTTTTCTTCCGATAGTAACAACATTGTACCTAAGCATTTGTAAGGCTATTTTTTCGATAAAGAGCCCTACAAAGGGCCTCAGGGCTTATTTCTCTATTTAAGTTAGAGCGGGTGCCACGAGCGCCAGTTTTTTATAAAGTGGTATGCTCCACTTTCTTCCTAAATAACTGAAGGTTCGTTGGAAGGCCCTTTGGGTAGCTAACGGTGGAGAAGGGATACAGAGTAAGTCCATGCAATGTACCCCCTTTTGTAAACCAGGGGTCAGATGGATAGACTGGTATAGAAAGTTATTAAGGGAGAATAGTCTTTAATTACACCCCCATTACAAGCTACTTCAAATACTGATGGTATTTAGAATAAAAAAAATCTAGGAAATATCAGGAAATAAGATCTA
This sequence comes from Chrysomela aeneicollis, assembly GCA_029955515.1. Taxonomy (NCBI): domain Eukaryota; kingdom Metazoa; phylum Arthropoda; class Insecta; order Coleoptera; family Chrysomelidae; genus Chrysomela; species Chrysomela aeneicollis. The sequence goes on along the minus strand of JARUHQ010000016.1, from coordinate 7,119,223 downwards.
CACAGGCCTACAACAGGTAAAATCTAATCACAAAATACACCTAATATAAATCGGCGATGGTTTCACACTATTTATTTCATCAACTAAAACTTTCCACACTGATATGAATTTTCAGGATACTTAATATAAAAATAATCAAACACAGCTAAAGAAAAGTAATCAAATATATATGATAAAAAAATCATACGGCAATGGCAATGACAATAAATTGCGACAAAATAACTCAGCGTTTTCGCTTACGTTATTCTGGCAGGTAATCAGCTAATCCTCGAGTCAGGAACACTATACAGGGGGTTTTACAGGTAAAACTGCGGTTCACAAACTATATAATCGGCGAAAATCGGGAAGACACTAAAATACGGCTATTACGGTTACGAACTCGATGAAAAACCGATAGCAGAGTGCTGAAAATAATATCGACAAGAAATACCAGGAATAACATTTCTTTTGAAAAGGGTACATTCGAATATTTGCAACAAGAAACGTACCAATATCCACGATTTTCTGGATGGTTATATATCGGTTAATTGCCAATGCTAACATACAATTTTAACATACAAAACTATGGAACAGGAACGATATATTTCAATATGGACGATTGAACAATCAACAGGTAAAATTAGTTGACAAGTTTCAAATTTTAAATTTTCAAAATTTTAACGGGTTTTTCTCAATGTTGAGAAAACCAAACATATTTTATTAATGTGAAAAGTTTGTATGCCAGATGTATGTGTTTTTTTTATTTATGGAAAACTTATTTTAATACCTGATAACGAGTATGCACTGATGATGACCTAACAGTCGAAAGCGCTTTGCTACAAATTTTGAAATATAATTTGCATGGAATACAAATCTGGTTTTTTTGAAGTTCTTATAGTTGTTTACCCTTTATAGGGTGGCTGGAATTCGATCCTCATCATTGGGATCTCGTAAACCGTAAAATATACAGGGTCGGTTAAATTGTGGCAAAGTTGCGCAATTTGATGCCTAACAAAATGCCAAACTGAAACATGGAAAATTCCGAATACATTCGGATACATCCGAAAAAAATTCAAATTCCATAAAATCGTTTTAATTTTTTCTGACGTTATTTGAAGAAATTAATCGATATGAATAACACATCATCATAGCCACTTTTTTTCATACAAGATAGGCATAGCGTTTTCGAATTTGAAATCCGACGTTTCGTCTTTCTTATTTTATTTTTTCAAATACGGACCTGGATTTAGAAGATACAGAAGTTTTCATCAGATACCTTTTGAAAGTTGCAATATCCTTATACTGACGCTGGCCTATATTCTGTTCATATTCTGAAAATTCTGCATATATATTTTATATATATATATATATCAAAATTGATTTTAGGTTATTTTTTTGACATTATTTTCACATATAATTATTTTTCAATATTGTGTGCCTTCTATACCTCCTAACTACAAGTATTGTGACTATCGGTCATTATTTCACCCTACTGAGTTTATAATGAGGACAAATTATATTCTGATGATTAGTGTGTTAGTCTATATAAATTTCGCCCATAAAGTCTGGCATAAAATTTCAATCATGTTTGGCACCCACACTTTTACACAAATACTACGATGTCGCCAATTTATTGTATTTTTCTTTGAATTTCTCAATAAAAATTTCATAATAAAAAATCATAATATTGAGAATACGGAAAAAAATTCTCATTCATAATCAAAAATTAAAACGACCAATCAATGGCTTATTAGTACTTTCAACCCCCCCGGATCTACAAAACAAGTAACCTGGATACCGGATCTAGCGTAGGTGAGCAATAAAAGATCTATATTTATGATTCACTTAGTATTATATTGAAATGCAATCCAATAATTTATACATGTAACATGTTATAAAAAAAACGGAATGAATAATAATATTGTACGTTACACTATATTAATGTTATAATGTTTTATGTAAAATTATATTGTTGTACTCCAGTTATTATTGTTATTCTTATATTATATGTAAAATGTTATGTTGTCTTATGCAAAAAAAATACTACTACACTGAGATTATAATATTCCACCACCAGCATATTGCTGATTAGGGACAAAAGTTTTTTGATTTTGAAAAAAAAACATAAGAGAAGAGAAAATGACTCATAAGATTGAAAAATAATAATTGCCCTGCCTATAGGGATCGAACCAGGCTGGCAGCTTGTGAAGTAGCGCTTTGAACCCGTTGGCTATTAGAATATTCAAATATAATCTCCAAGGATATTCTATGAACATCGTTTGAATAACATGGTTAAGTGAAGATGTCAACTAAGTTGCCGAAATGGTAATTGGTTTAATCAAATATTTTGGGTTATATCATAAATTGCTGCATAAATCATTTCTCTCAAAAATTCACCGCAAATATCTATGGACCGTCACTGATAGGTTATTTTGTTTGGTTCGAAAATCTCATAAAATATATATAGTATAGTACCTACCTCTATTAGAGTTGTGGCAGACTGTAGCCGATCTAGGGAGCTCAGGAAGGTTCGCTGCTTGCCCTTGCGGCCCTGGCCGAGGAGACAATCTAGGAAGTTGCCCCTGTTTGCCTATTCACATTACAACAACCAAGGATGAAATTAATGGTCATACCCACTTTTGAACCCTAGATTGCACCTGCCGCAGGTGTGTGGGTGGCTGCTTTTAAGATTATGATGAACAAATCACAAGGTATAGAAGGTAGCGCGGAAAGCGTTAAAAACTACTAAATAATTAAAATTGAGTGGGTTCTTCTGAATCTACCAGGAGATGAAAAAATATTTCATAATCAATGAAAAGAGCATTTAAATAATCAATTAGCATCCAGTGAATGCAAGCCTTTTGGAATATTGGAGAATAGAGTTTTCTTTCCATGATAAGTTTTCCGATGTGTTTTACTGAATTCTATTTCGATACCCCTATCATTCACGACTTTTCATGAGATGCTGACATAAAAAATATGGCCTGGCCGGTATTAAAACAATATCAATTAACAGATATCAAACCCTTGAAAATTTGTATGATATAATTGAATAAAATCGGAACATATTTTCAACATTGGCAATCCCAAAAAATATTCAGAAACATCCATGCCATCTCCACAACAATTACTAGAATAACCTAATTACAAAAGATAGAAAACGAGCAGAAAACAAGTCTTATAAGTCTTATAAGACTACGAGTGGATATAATTCAATATTCTGCGTGGTATTTGCCAGGAATGTAGTTGTTTTCTGCTCGTTTTCTACCTTTTGTAATTAGATTATTCTAATTATTGTTGTGGAGATGACATGGATTTATTTTTTCTCTTTTTAGATGAAATAATGCTCATGTGAAAAATATTTCACAATTTTTGTTTGAATGTATATAAAATCTTACAAAATTCATGACTTCTTCAGAAACAAATATGATCCTCTATTACAAAGTTTAAAATATAGATTTTGTTTCTATTTGCTTATCAGCTATGTCTAAATATCATTGTCTAAATAATACATACATAATATATATATATGGGTACATCACTTTTATTTCTATATGAAGGAAATATATACATTATGATTGATACATTATTGTTTCATTTTCAATCATTGTGTCAGAAAAATATAATAGAGAAATTATGTCAAATAATGAGGAATTGAAATAGGTCAGACAGTGGAATATCTTTTCATATTAAAAAACAAAAAATGTCAGTCTTCAAAGAACTCACATTCAAAACTCTACTTTCCTACTGAGGAATCTCTGAGCGAAAAACTCATGCCTAGTTTTTTTGGCAGGCTCATCAGGCTTATTAGTCATTTTGAAAAATGAAGTTATGGATGCTTTTGAAGATGCAGCAGATTTTTTATCTGAGTCATCCACCTTTTCCCATTCCACATGGTAGGCAGTTTTTTGCAGAGCATTAGCAGCTGTGGACCAGCTGAATCTCACCAGCTGAGGAAAACCAAAGACTGGATCACTGTAATCAACCAAAAATTTCTTGGTAACTGGATCTGAAAGCAAACATGATGAAACAAGAAGTGGAATCATTGAAACTACAAACCTCCTGGATATCCACTGCCAAATTGTGTGTAGTCAACATCCAATCCTTCAGGAAATTTCCAAACATGCAATGCATGATCTCTGGCAACTTTGGCACAAATACTAGCAGCAGATACTATGGGATAAGTGGAATCAGCTTTCTTGGCAACAGTTATATTGTATTTGGGAAAAAGGTTCTTCAAATAATCTTGGTACTTCTCTGGTCTACCCACAGTATCTACAAATATATGTTCAATCTTCACACCACTTTCAGCTGCTAATCTTATGAGCGCTATTGCAGAATCCATGGAAACTTGATTCAGAGAGTATTTGGACCTGCTAAGCATGTTGTTGCAGATTGTATTTGGTGATATCACCTCTATTGCCCAGCCAACAGCCTTGTTTGATTTACAGATGTTTGAGAATATAATGTCTCGTTTTTCTTCATTCAAAGCTTTTGAATCAGCACACTCTAATTTCTGCAATATCATCTGCTCATTTATTGGACAAAATGCACAGCCATATACCATGGGGCCTAAAAAAGTGATGATTTATACCCCTGTGGGGTACAATAATGCGACCTATTAATGCTAACCTAACACAGGACCTCTTCCTGCTTCATCGATTCCCAAAATGCATGGATATTCTTTGCAAACTTCTGGTATACTGGATACATACTTGAAGGCTTTAGTATTATCTTGCTCCTCAATGTACGAATCTAATGATTCCAAAGAAGAAATGTTGCTTGTTTCTTCTGAGTTATCTTCCATTGTTGTATTTATTACTGCCAGCTACTAGTGCTGACTGCTGCCCACGACAAAGTCGAGATTCTTCAAGTTTGGTCTTGGTTATTCCTTGGATCCTTGGTCACCCTTGTTGTCTGTTTGTAAATAAACAGTTCGAGTTAATTTGGCGCCATTCGAGCTCATTGACATTGACATCAGTGTTGTTCCTGGGCCAAAATTTTTCGTAATAGATTTCGTCAGAAAAAGGTAACAGATTTCAACAATAGGTAATGGATGAGAGTGTCAACTGTCATTTGTCAAGGTCAGACGTGATGACGTGAATGCTCCTCACGGTCACGGATATGAAGCAATATTCAGGCACGAATAAAAAAAGCTTGTAAATTTCGATAACGGTAAGAGATCGAGGGTTTGTTGAATGGACGCAAAGTAGCGTATTTCAGAGATTAATTATATGGATGAAAAAAATCTGACCTAGCTTTTTCAGTTCTGGAGTTATACAGGAAAATTTTCAAAAAATATTGAAATTTTACTGGCAATAGTTCAATATATTTCCAAAACACTCTGTAATTCATCAGATGAAAATACTACGTCAATATGAATCATGACTATTGGCATTCAAAAAAATACAATAAAAAATACAGGTCCTTATTTGAAAATTAAAAGTTGAGGGTGGCCCAATTTATACGATACCCTGTATATAATATTTATTCAGATATTTGGAAAGGCTACAAAAAATTGCTATGGCAGTGGCAATATTAAAAAAAAAACATCGTTAAATAAAAAGATATAGGCAAAAGAAGAATTTCGAAATTTTCGATTTTTCCAGTATAACTCCAGAACTGAAGAAGCTATAGGTCAGATTTTTTTCATCCATATAATTAATCTCTGAAATACGCTTTAACCAACCCTCTTACCCTCTTACCGTTATCAAATCCTCATGCATATACTCGAATTTGAATAGCCCTGTATATGACAGATACAAATCAATAGTGATTCAGACATCACAAATCACAGTATTCATCGTCTTATCAGCGATTCATATTCCTTGTCTTTTGCTTGAAGAACAAATTCTGAATTTAACAGCAAATAGTAATAGATTTGTAGCAAAACGTAAAAACGTAACAACCTTCGTGAAATAGTAACAGATCTGTTACGAACGTAACAGCAAGAACAAGAACAACGCTGATTGACATTAGTGAGATGAATGATGATGCGAAAGGAGAGTGGTGGGAAATTAAGTTGGCTAAACTGTTATAAGAGAGTGGGTTTGTAGCACTGAAAATTGTAGGTCCGGGGGGGAACCCTCTAGCCCAAAAAATTACTACTGGGTGCCGGATCTAGCGTAAGCAATAAGATCTATGGCCGAACAGTAAGATCTAAGATCTAATAATTAGTATGTCAATATCCCTTGTCGGATCTGGAGTAAGCAATATGATCTAAGGGTTAAAACAAGGAATTTTGTGTCAACTGTCAAAGTGACAGATCAGGTTCGGTTTGAGGTTAGAATTGGTCGTTAAGGTTTTGTTGACAATTATTTTGAATAAACTTTAATTTTCTAGAAACTGGTACATGATGTGATAATTCGAAAAATGAGTTGATTGAACAATAGTAAAAATTTATGGATCATAAATGCCAATTAGTAGCAGCGCTGCTACTTTGGTGAGTACAAAGAAATTAGTTTTATTGGAAACATGTACTTACATTTGAAATTTTCAATTTGAAGGAAAAGAAAAAGCTTTTCAAACTCCGCTCCCGTGCGAAGAGCATAGATTTGAATGACCGGCAGTCGGGAAAGAACCTACTGAAAATAGCCTCAGCCCTGCCGGCCAAAGACAAGCGTTGTTTGTTTATCAGGTCGCACAGTACTCTGAATGCCTCAGCAATAACAAATTCCTCAGCAATAACAAAAGTACAACAAAATGTGCCTACTTTTAGCGATTCAATCACTCTACAAACACATTCTGATGGATCTCTACATGTATCAAGGATACAAGATGAGAAAGAAACACAACCAGATAGGATAAGTTTAGATAGAAGAGGACTAGCGTCAGTTCCAGTAATTGGTGGAGAACACAGACTCAGATTGTTATCATTGCAACATAATTCAATTAGTAATCTGGAAACACTAGGGAAACAGTATTTTCCCTTTCTGGTATTTTTAGATTTGTATGATAATCAATTAGAAAAAATACACTGTTTAGGTAAATTGGAGAATTTGAGGGTGTTACTTCTAGGAAAAAACAGGTGAGATCAGTCACAAAATATATATGGTTTATCCAACTTTGTTTTCTAGAATAGCAAAAATTGAGGGTTTAGAGACACTATTGAAACTAGAGGTTCTTGATCTGCATGGAAATCAAATATCCCAAGTTGATGGACTCAATAATTCCACTGAGTTGAAAGTCCTTAATTTAGCTGGAAACCAGTTGAAAGTAATTGGCATTCAGAATTTCCAAGGTCTTCAGTCCCTGCAGGAATTGAATTTACGCAGGAATAAGTTGAAAAAATTACTAGGATTTGCAGAAGTTCCAAATTTGCTGAAGCTGTTCATCAGCAATAATGATCTCCACTGGTGATTTAAAAATTTATTTAGCAAAGTGCATCTTCAGTTCATTGTCAAATGTTGATTACCCAAAACTATTGTCAAATGTTGATTACCCAAAACTATTGTAAATTCAGAATACTTTATAACAACAAATTTGTATCTTGAAATTTATCAACATGGTTATTTTTTAGTATTGAAGATATAAGCAGTTTGGCAAAATCTCCAAATATCAAAGAAATCACCATAGACAATAATCCAATATCACTAGAGGCTGAATGTGTTTCTTTCCTGGTATCCTATTTACCATTGCTGACAAAACTCAATACATTGCAGATCACAGAACAGGTGAGAATAAGGCTTAATTTGACAGAAATTTGATTTTTTATTGAATATGTCCAATATAGTATTGGCCATAATGTTTGTAACATATGGGAAAAAAAAATATCAGTAACAAAAACATTTTTTCTGGGATCAATCAGGAAACCTGAAATACATTTCAGAATCAGAAAAAATAGGTTAACAGTCTGGTGCACATTTTCCATGACTTTTGATTCAGAATCAAAGTGCAGGATTGTATTTTTATGAAATATAGTAATTTTATTTAACATTATAAATAAACTACGCAACACTAATTACGTCGCACCCAGAAATGTTGCCCCTGTTAAATTTTCCTTGGGCTGATTATGTTTCGTAAACATGGCGTTTCAATTTGATTTTCTTACACAGGATTTTTTACTACTGAAAGCAAGAGAGATCTGGACGTGTCCAGAATGTAAGATCCTTCCTAAAACAAGCTGATTTTCATTTAAAGGAGATTTTGAAAATCGGTTGAAGAGGAAAAAAGTTATGACTACAAAACCAAAAAGTTAATTTTTTGAGATCACTGTAACGAAGTTACTCGAATTTTTATGAACATACTGTATATAGTAGTAATCGGGTAGTATCCTGGGTAAATGTCGTGCTAGGAATTCCGTTCTTTTTCGTAACGATTTGTTTTCACACACCGGAAGTGTATTATTAAATATCAAGTTAGCGCGAAGTCACGATTTGATAGTTATAATTACTGATAATTAATTAGCGAGATAGGCTGGCGTTCGACGATATCAAGTCAAGTTTGCAGCGATGCGCACTTCGAGCGATCCCCACTGAATCAAACCGAGAGTAAAGTGGGGCGAACGGAGATATAACCGCGATCGCGACGCGAAAACGCCAGTCCTGCTTGAGACCGCAAGCTGGACACTAGACTCTCTAGGGAGTACCGCAAAGCTGAAGCCGCAGCTAAGTGGTCTGGAAGAGAGAGAAGTTCGAAACCGCGAACTAATAACCGAAGATAGCCGACTTCTTGAGACCGCAAGGAGTAGGTGATTCATAATCCGTGTTGAGTTGAGAGGGCCGTACTTGCATTCTTGTACAGGGTGACTGCTATCCCACTTTCTGCGAATTATATTCGGTCTGGGGGATAGTAGGTATATGCCGGAAAGCTGCTTCAGGTTCTGCGAATTCTATTCGGTACCTGAAGTTGTCTCTGGTTGTTTTACTCCCTGCTTGAATCAATGTACAGGGTGTTTTGGCATACCATCAGCGAATTATATTCGGGTGGTAGGACAAAATACCAGGGAATCCCTACCGTCTCCCTTAAGATAGACTCAGGAAACCGCCGTATCCGCCGTATGCCTGATTAGAGTCTTGCTGAATCAGCTCCGCATAGCGATTCATTTCCTTGCTTATCATTTTGCTTCTCCGCGAGAGTTATAAATAATTAGTTGCATAGTTCACCCGGGAATATTTTAGCACCGCGAACGCGTAGTTTCATTTTTTTAAGAGCTTACCTGTGGGAGGGGAAATGGTAGGATTTAGGATAATATAGTTGCACATATTCTTTTTCGAGTCCTTTGTATATAGTTGTTTAAAGAATATAATAATAGATTTATTATTATTGGTAGTTTTATTTTCTTAATCGAATTTGAGTTTTGATTTTCTTATTAACAGAGCATCCAGATTCAGGGCATTGATACTTTTGCAAATGTCACTTTGACAGTTAACATCTAAAGACCCCTGGATTAAACTTTCTTCACTGATAGTTACCCGGTGCAAGTGGACCTACCACCATAATATAGGTGGCGCCCGAGATCTGTATATATAGCACCCGAGCTAAAGCGCCAAATAACGCTTCTCCGAGCAGAAAGCGTTACATCACTCTGTAAATAAAAAAGATAAAGCAATTTCGGAAATTGCCCAAGGTAATGAGATCATCTTCATGCCTATGTTGTTAAAGTTGAAAAAAAAAGTTTTTCTTTCAGTTTCAAGTAACATCCTGTAGCAATTTTATTGAAAAAACCTCATGTATAGAAGAAGTATGAGATTATAGCTGAAGGACTGAGCTAGCAAACAGTGTAAACAGAATTCGAATTGTTCAAAGCAGGAATATTTTATTCAGATTTTAACAGGGGCAAAATTTCGGGGTCCATACCATTTTAGTTACAATCTAGTGGTGTAAAAAAACGGTCTTTTTTTCTAAAGGTGAAAAAAACAAGTTAAAAAACCGTTTCTTATATTTGAAAAAAAAACAAAATACGTTTTTTTTTTCACACGGAACATTTTCACAGCTCACACGCAGTGATCGTGTGCGCAGATTGCGTAAAATTTTTCGCCAGAGAGCTTTTCGGGCCATGACACCGACACTGAAACTGAAATCTGCTCTATATTATTCATCTTACACAAGAGTTTATTAGTTTTTTGTTATGTACCTATATGTATTTTTTAGCGGAAATATATTTTTTCATTTGAGATAATTTTTGTGTTTCTCATTGTGAAAAAAACAACTTTTTGTAGAAAAACGAGTGTACTTTGTACTTTTTCAAAAAAAAACAAAATTTCAGAAAAAAAACGCTTGTTTTTTTTCATTACAATATTCCCTGTCGTTCAACGTGAATAACCCTGTATATCAGGATAAGTACAAGAATTTTTCTTTTGGTCACCTTTGAATCTGCAATATTCTCAATGAATTTTTGGTAACTTGAAACCTGAATACTTATCATTATGGTTATTGTATTGATAATATGAATGATAAATCGATGAAAATTGAATGTACCACCCTGTGTAGGTACGGAAATCAGCGATGGCTTGGCGCAGAAACAAGGAAACCACAGATTCCGCTTTCATGAACCTCACCAGCGACGTATCGCACAACTGTCGCAGAGAGGAAGTCATCTCGAATGCGAGGGTTAACTGGGAACTACTGAGGTATACTTTTTTTTTTTTCGTTCATAATGGTATAGAACCAGTCTATACAAAGTGACTATACAGTGTGTACCAGCCAAATGGAATAAATTCGTTAATAAATAAACGGTGGCGTTTTAGGAAAAACGCTCGGACACGTCGATTTGTATCTTTAGTTGCGCTTTAAAAAAAAAACTTTTTATACAGGGTGTGTCATGCCACAGTGGCCAATATCAACTTTCTTATTTTAAATGCAACACCCTGTATTTCATTTCATTTTCAGATTCTTCCTGAAGAGCTGATTTCGTCGATCGATCATACTTGGGGTATAGCGAGAAAGATTACAAATATATTAGGTGTGAAAAATCGAGATTTTCCAAATTTAGGAATTTTTTGTGTCGAAACTATCCAGTCTTGCTCAAAACGGCTCACATGTCCCTATCTCAACTTTCCATTTCCTATCGATTGATATTTAATTGAAACAAATATAGGTGGTTCAAAATTTTGAGATTTGCATCACCTTCTATTTGTTTATATTAAATGTCAGTAGATAGTAAATGAAAAGTTAAGACAGGGACATGTAAGCCGTTTTGAGCAGAAATGATTGGTTTCGACACAAAAAATTCCTAAAGTTGAAAAATCTCGATTTTTCACACCCTATATCTCTGTAATCTTACGCGCTATACCCCAAGTATGATAGATCGACGAAATCAGCTCTTCATGAAGAATCTAAAAATGAAATAAAATACAGGGTGTTGCATTTAAAAAAATTAACTTCCAAGTCACCGTGCTTTTTGAGACACTCTGTATGAATGAAACTTAAACCATTAAAGAGATCGAATGAAAGTTGATATTGGCCACTGTGACATGACACACCCTGTATAAAAAATTTTTTTTGAAAAAAAAATGCAACTAAAGATACAAATCGACGTGTCCGAGCGTTTTTCCTAAAACGCCACCGTTTATTTATTAACGAATTTATTCCATTTGGCTGGTACACACTGTATATATTATGTAAATCAGTTGAAAAGTCAACGAAGAGTTCCTATACTCCATTTTAGTTGAGAATACAGCGTTAAAGCGAAAGGGCAAGTTTACACAATTTGAAATATTGCACTATCGCAACAATGGAAGTGGTTAGTTCACCGACCGCTGTGTAAAAACAGTGAAATAAAATCCAAAGTGGACGAGATTGAATGTTAAAAGACTCATTATATTTACCGTGAGAATTGTTAATCGAGGAGTATGATTCAATAATCGCCGGACATAAATTTGATTCACATCAACACCCAAGGAGAGTATACTAACAAGGAGATCTCAATCCCCATAAGGCAATGGTTCCGCGATAGAAAGAGATGAGAATACGCCTCGTGACGTCACAGAGCATGTCATGGCCGCCAGCTGCCACCAGCCACATTCTTCAGTGGCGGAGTCGAATGTGGTCCAACTATTCTATAAAGCAAGAATTTGTTTCGTGTTTTGTGTTGTGTCATCAATTTTCTATTTGATTTCACAATCAGAGTTTTGGCGGTTTGATTCTAAAACTTAAAACTTTGGATTCTTGCTGGCTTTGCTGTGTTTTTGTGTGTTATCACTCTGGAATTTGTAGCATTCGCAGTGTTGGTGTTGAACCAAAGAATATCAACGCTCACAGGAACGTTGAACAATATATTATAGACATATAGACAATTGTGAATTACTTCTCAAAGTTTGATAGTTTTGGAGTGATCCTCGTGAGTATTCGAATTCTTATCAATAATTACTAGATTTCACCAATCTCCATGTATAGAAGATGATGGGGATGCACCTCCATGAATTCTAGTTTCAACTTATACTTTTTTCAGGAAATGCCGACTTGGTGTTGTGTTTCCTTCTGTGGAAACAGGAGTGATAAAACTTCTGATGTGTCCTACCATAAGTTTCCTAAAAATGAAGGGGAGAAAAAAAATTTGGATATCATTTTGTGAGAGAGGATTGGGATGGGTTCCTTCATCAACTTCAAGGATTTGCTCATCTCATTTCCGAAAAATTGATTTTGAGAGGAATCTTCAGAGTGATCTCATTGGTATGTGAATTCCTTTTATTGAGCATATATACCACATACCTAACTTCCTTCCTGGAAGTAAACATTTTGTAGACACCCCTCTTTTGTTAAACTGGAAGAATAAAGTAAGGTTTTCTATATTTCTTGCAAATAATTGGTTTGGATTTGTCTTTTCTCAAAAAATAACATAGAAATCAGGATATATAGTTTGGTGAATAGTAACTTATTGGCACAAATTAGTAAATTAGCAACCCTACACTTACATATCTTCTTAATCAATTCCAGGGTTTTGTTTCTCAAGATGAACAAACAGAACCCTCAAAAAATAATACTCTGTAATAGCTGTTCTATGTAACTATTGTAAATGAATATATGAAATCTACTTGATAATTGATCATAGATTTTGTGGTTTTTTAATGAATCCTATTATATATTGTTGAATGTTATATATGACATCTTAGAATTTCATTGAAATTGTTATATGGAGAAAAAATTTGAAAGTTTTCAATGATAGGTAGGTATATATTAATTGCCTTTTTGACCCCAATTATATTTGAGTTTAATCAGCCTTCATTGTATTATTCAGTGGTTGAAATCAAGATAAAATATATAAAATAAAAAGATATTATACATGTGGGTCTTCAAACTAAACTCTAATTTTCAGGAGGTGTTTCAAGGAGAGTTCTTGAAAGAGGAGCTGTACCAAGTATCATCAATGATTTTGGAGAAGAACCATCAGGAGTTGATGAAAACAAAGAGAACCAGGAATTCATTAAAACTGTAATCAGGAACATTGACAAAGAGGAGAAAGAAAGAAAATATCTGATCTCAAGAGTAATGGAGGAAGCTAGAGAAGAAGAACAAGTACCTAGTACATCTTTTGGTAATCAAGATAGTGTATTGATCACGCAGTCCCCAGAAGAACCAAATTTAGATTACAAAACCCTCTATTCTATTCTTCTTCAACAAAATAATGATTTACAAATTCAGAATTCCGAATTATCAGAGAAAAACCAACAAATCCAACAGAAATTGTTAGTTTCAGAAAAACGCATACATTCTTACCGAAAAAAATTGTTGATAGGTCAGATGAGGAAAAAAAAAATAAAAGACATATTGGGGAAAGTTTTGAGTGATAATCAAATCAATTTATTGCTCAAGAAAAAGAAGAGGGTGAATTGGAAGCCTGCAGAAATAGCCAGTGCTTTCACTTTGAGGTATTATAGCAAGAAAAGTTATTTGTATATCAAAAATCACCTTCATTATCCTCTGCCAAGTTTGTCATCTTTAGGAAGATGGGCTATGCAAATTCAAATGAAACATGGTATATTGCCTGACATACTAAATTTCATGAAACTGGCTGGCCAAGACCTCACTGAAATGGAGAGATGTGTTGTTATACAATATGATGAAGTCAAAGTGAAAAGCATTCTTGAGTATGATGTTGGTGAAGATGAAATAGTTGGCCCACATAGCTATATGCAGGTTGTCATAGTTCGTGGCTTATTCTCAAAGTGGAAACAACCTATATTCCTAGATTTTGACAGAAAAATGACAAAAGACATACTACCTATAACTATAACTATAACTATAAATATCAGTTATAAATCTATATTGTAATTGCATTTTTGAAATTGAAATTTCTTAATGTACCTACTAGAAAGTGTATTGTACATACTTAGATATAAGAATTATTTTTGTCAAATCATAATGATTTATAGTGGTTTCATGAGTTTTTATGGGTTTTCCTCATGAATCATATGGATAATTTTAAAATAACTATTGTTTTATTATTCCCAATATGAGCAAATGCGCCGCTATTTATTTTCCCACTAAATAAAGGCATTTATATTTCTTGATCATTTCTGAAACATTTCCACCTACCATGTTCATATTTTGTCCAAGTTGAAGCATAATCAGTCCAGAAATAATATTAATCATGACTTTATTACATATCCTATCCTTCACAATGTAACATATTCTCATATCATTCCACTATAACAGTTTACTCAATTTGCTTTTTGTTATTCACCATAACCTCAATTCAATATTTTTTATTATAAACATTTAATTTCAATGTTTCTTAGAATTGTGGTTCAAGTTCCATTATTATTTATCATATATATTAATGATCTATGTAAACTGAATCCAAGACTTGACCTAAACATTACGGTTTTTGCTGATGACACAAATTTATTAATAGGGGGAGAAACATACCCAGAGGTAATAAGAAGTAGCATTGAAGTATTTCATGAAACAAAAGAATGGTTCACAAGAAATAGATTAATATTGAATGAAAATAAAACTAATTTAATTTTATTTAGAACACCCCAAGTTCAATGCGAACCGAGACAAAATATAAACTTAGAAAGCACCAAAGTGACAATAGCGGAAGATACCAAATTTCTGGGTATCTACATCGATGAATTCCTGAAATGGAATAAACACATTGATTACACAGCAAACAAACTCAGCAGGATATCATATGGAATAAGAGTGGTCAATAAACACCTAGAGAAAGAATCTGTGAAAATGATTTACTATGCCAACTTTGAATCAGTTGCTAGATACGGTATTATTTTCTGGGGAAGCAACAGTAACATTGAAAGGATTTTTGTTATCCAGAAAAGAACCCTCAGAATAATCAATAATATGAAACACAACGAAACATGTAGATCTGTATTTAAAAACAACAATATAATGACAATTTATGCTCTGTATATCTATGAATGCCTGATGTTTTTATTCAAAAATAAACATCTATTTAGTAGTAGTATCGGTCAACACACATACCATACTCGCAGAAATGACCTCACATATCCTGTACATAGGTTGACCCGATCGGAAAAAACACCTTACTATATGGCAATAAAATGCTACAACCATTTACCTAACAATTTTAGGAATATTAATGTCCTGAGTAAATTCAAAAAAGAAATAAAAAAAAATGCTGATTGAATTAGAACCCTACAACATGAATGATTATCTGAAATAAAAAATATAAAGTGTACAATTTTCCTCCTGTGACGCCATTTCATTCTGTGCCGCCTGTTACAAAAATTGTAATTGTCAGCTCAATTTTGAAATAAAGATGTTTATTATTATTATTATTATTAAGTAATCACTGGAAAAAATACTTTGTCGAACAGACTACTGATTAGTAGTAGATGTGACAGATATAAAAAATACATCATTTTTATTCGAAGTTTTACATTTGCTTCATTAGAATTGGAATTTGTGGTAAGTACCCTACAATCTACATCACCCTCCATATACGATTACAAATAATAGTGTAGTTGGGCCACTGTATATGTGATTTTGTTTGGGACACCTACCGCATGCTCTGTTACGTCACTATGACGCGTTTTAGCTGAATGATTCTGATTGGCTGAAGCTGATTGGGATCTCCTTGTTAGTATACTCTCCTTGATCAACACCTGGCAGTTTTCTTAGTCAGCCGCTATACGGTTCACAAGCCACCAAATCCGTCATGACCATTGGATCATATATATAATAACAACTATATGGATAACACCTATTCTTCTCTTCACTCGAAAGTGAAGCCAGTTTTGGAAAAACAAAAGACTGTCTGGCTTGCTAAAGATGAATTGTGGGATTGACGAGATGAAGTCCACTGACGTTTTCGGAATTTCAAAGGTTAGGTATATTTGTTAACCCAAATTATGTAAAAGATCGTTGATATAGTTACTAAGGTACTTACTGATTGTTTACAGAAGTGATTAGTGAGTGATAACAGTGATTGATCAAAAATTAGCCCACGAATCTTGTTCCGATGACTTCGTCACAGGTTTCTCTGCAAATCGCAAGTATCGCTTTGTAGAACACATCCATTTCTGCATCTATCATCAACTATTATCCAAATTCGTCCAACAATCCATCGATAAATGAATATTTGAAAAATATATGTTATGATGAAATAAAAACATCGAATTGAAGGTTAACTGACAAATTTGATTGATGTTTAATAATTATCGTACGTTTGTCGCTCACTACAAAGCTAGTCTCCTCCATGATGAAAACGAATGTCGAATCTTAATTCAAACTTGCGCATGCGCATATTCGCGATTTGTCCCGCAGACTGTCATTTCTTTTATTTCTCGGCTTCAGCTCTGGTATCCATGTCACCTATATAGTTATTATTAGATATATGCATTGGATAGTAGTAGAAGGTTTAAGCCGATTCCAGGTCTCCCCCCAAGGTCGACCCCCCCAAGGCCACCCCCCAAGGTCGCATCACATATTATGCTTGCAGTACGCCACTGGTGACCTTGGGGGGAGTGGTCTTGGAGGGTGTCCTTGGAGGGTAACCTTCGATTGGGAGTGATTTTGCGTTTGGATGACCTTGGGAGAATACAGTGATCTCGGGGTGGAGTGGCCTTGGGAGTATACGTGCACTCTTTTGAGAGACGACCTTGGCGATTGATGATATATGCGCTCTTTTCGCGACCTTGGGAAGATGTGGAAGAGTTCCTCTGACTCAGAGAGTATGTGACCTTGATGGCTCGCTCGACATCCTACACTCGAGGTCACTCAGTTAGGAGGGGATAACCTTGCCGAGTTCTACGTCATCACTCCTCTCCCCTATAAATTGAAAGGTGTGTTCGTTAGACTTCAGTTCTCCCATTGCTCTCGATTGTCACACACTCCTTTTTCATTCTCGAAAGTGTACTTTGCATTCGCTTAATCGAAATGTTGTTCTGCAATGCTTGTGCCCAATCCTTTACACGAAGTGATAACCTGCGGCGCCATCAGAAATTGTCTTGTATAGGGAGTGTTGGTCCATCTGCGGCAAAGAAGTCACGATTAGATGATGCATCATCAACATCAGCGATTGGAAATGTGCAAACATGCACTGTATGTGATAAAACAGTTCCTGCAGACAGAATGGCGGCACATAAGAGGTCATTGGAGCATCGTACGAATGCTTGTATTAATCAAGGAAATGGCATATCCGTGATTGAGAGCGCATTCAGATGCCGCATCATCAGTTACAGAGTGGAATGTAGAACTGGAGTATTAGATTATAATACATTTTTTGATGAGAATAGAGCGACTATCATATCATTATTAAACAATATGGTCTCGATTCACCACACCATCAAAGTGAACATGGAAATGTTTGGGAGATATGTGATTGAATCTAAGGATATTCGTGATAATAAATCTTTCATCACACCCAATCATATCATCGATTCTTCCCTCGATCTAGGAGCTTGCATAGATACATTCAAGGAGATGATTGTGAATCTTTCAACGGAATTCGAAGAACGTGATTCTGGTGAGTTCAATTGTGACATTTTAGCTATTTATGCGAACCCATTGAAGAATATTGTCACCTCAATATTTTCTATTGTTACAGGGTGGGCTCTCGAGAAGATATTATTTCTCGAGATAAACATCAATAAATATAGCCCGCTGCGAGGATGTTCCTACTTGAAACTCCCCAGATTCATCGAGAACAAGACGGCGGTGGTGAATGTGATTAATCAGGACGAATGCTGTTTCGCATGGGCTGTGACATCTGCACTATATCCAGCATACAGCAAGCCGTGTGAAATGTCTTCGTACCCGCATTTTTCAACAGTCCTGAATCTGGTGGGTATAGAGTTTCCTGTCAAGGTATCAAGTATACCTAAATTTGAGGTCCTAAACGACTGTTCCATAAATGTTTATGGTTTAGAAAGCGTTTTTGAAAATCAGCAAGTTAAGTATCAAGTGGTTGGCCCACTTCATTATGCTAGAAAGAGAATGAGTAAACATGTTAACTTACTATTGATGACAGATGATTCTGGTAATAGTCACTATTGCTGGATAAAGAACTTGTCTAGATTGGTTTCAAGTCAAATATCTTCGAGAGGTCATAAGAAATATTTCTGTGATGGATGTTTGTTATATTTCTCTGACGAGTCTAAGTTGTTGCGCCATCAACAGACTGATTGTAATCATACTTTTACAACAACACCGTCTACAAAACTAAAAATTGATAAATTTGGTAATGATACACAAGAAAATCTTTTGAAATTTGAGAATTTCGAGAAACAGATGAAGGTACCCTTCGTTATATATGCAGATTTTGAGTCAGTATTGAAGCCGATACATACTTGTGAACCAGATTCGAAGAAATCGTTTACTAATCGAACATTCATTCATGAACCACATTCATTTGCATATGTGATAAAATGCTCATACGATGATTCCATCACGAAATTTGTTTCTTTTCGTGGCAAAGGTGTATCGAAGAAATTTGTTTCAAGTTTAGTGAATGATTCAAAAAATATATACAATACATATTTGAAGCATATAGTTCCGATGGAGAAATTGACTCGAGCAGAAGAGCTTGATTTTAACAGAGCAACCGAGTGCGGTATTTGTGATAAACCCTTCGAATATGGTGATGTTAAAGTGAGAGATCACTGTCATTTAACTGGTAGGAAGAGATTTGGAGCAGCACACTCAATTTGCAATTTGAATTATAAAATTCCAAATTTCATTCCCATATTCTTTCATAATATGAGCGGTTATGATAGCCATCTTTTTATCAAAGAATTATTTGATCAGAATGAACAAGTAGATTGCGTGGCTCAAACAAAGGAGAAATATATTTCATTCACCAAGCACATCTTGGTTGACAAATATCTGGGAAAAGATGGCCACAATCATGACATATTTCTCAAACTCCGCTTTTTAGATAGCTACAAGTTTCTTCCACAATCCCTTGAAACGTTAGCTGGAAATTTGAAATCGAATCAATTAATTGAAACTATGAAGCATTTCCGAGACCCAATACAATTTGAAGTCATGACTAAAAAAGGTATTTTCCCATATAGCTTCATTACTTCAATGGATAAATTGGACGTTCAAGTTTTACCATCAAAAAATGATTTTTATGATAACCTTTCCAACCAACACATTTCGGATGGAGATTATCGGAGAGCTGAGCTTGTCTGGAACCTATTCAAGTGTAAATCTCTCGGAGATTACTCAGACATTTACTTGAAATCAGATGTTCTATTACTATGTGATGTTTTCGAAAACTTTCGAAAGGTTTGTTTGAGAACATATAAGTTAGATCCTAGCCAATACTTCACAGCACCCGGTTTATCATGGGATGCTATGTTGAGATATACCAAAGTTGAATTGGAATTACTAACCGACATAGACATGATACATTTCTTCAAGAAAGGAATAAGGGGTGGCATTAGCCAGTGCAGCCTCAGATCCCATGTAGCAAATAATAGTTTTCTTCCGAATTTCAATCCAAATGAACCAACATCATTTATTATGTATCTTGATGCAACTAATTTATATGGGCATAGCATGTCGCAACCGCTACCTACTTCTGGTTTCGAGTGGTTATCTTCTGAAGACATTGAAGAATTGGATGTAATGAATTTGGCGGACGATGGTCCATGCGGGTATATCTTTGAAGTGGATGTACACTATCCCGAAGGATTACATGACGCTCATTCGGATCTTCCATTTCTCGTAGAGTCAATGTCGCCTCCTGGTTCGATATCGAAATTACTGAAATTGATTCCAAATTTGTTCAACAAATCTAAATATATCGTGCATCAAAGAAACCTCAAACAAGCTTTGATGAATGGGCTGGTATTGGTGAAAACTCATAGAGTTCTTAAATTCAATCAATCCCCGTGGCTGAAGAAGTATGTAGACCTCAATACTGAAATGCGTAACAAGAGTACCAATAAGGCGGATAAAGATCTGTTTAAAAATATGGTTAACTCAGTTTATGGCAAGACAATGGAGAATGTAGATAAAAGAACTGATATCAAACTGGTTACTCATTGGGATAGTGTCAAAAGAAGGATGGGTGCCAATGCATTGATCGCGCAACCGAATTATAAAACCTGTAAAATATTTCATGAGAATTTTGTAGCGATCCACATGGGTAAAGTAAGGGTGCACTATGACAAACCACTTTATTTGGGTTTTTGTATATTAGATGTGTCGAAAGTCGTCATATATAATTTTCTTTATGAATGTATCAAGAAACAGTTTGCTAGCAAATCACAATTATTATATACTGATACAGACTCCTTGATCCTGAAAATAGAGACAGAAAACTTTTACAATTTCATGAAGGAAAACATAGCGTATTTCGACACATCCAATTACCCCGTGAACAATAAAATGGGTATGCCGATTACGAAATCAGTCGTGGGAAATATGAAGGATGAATTTCCAGATGATCCTATTGTGAGTTTCTATGGAACTGGGGCCAAAGCATATTGTGTTCGATCTTTAGGTAGTGAATTGAAGAAAGCAAAAGGCATTTCAAGATCTGTGGTTAGAACCCAATTAACACTGGATGATTACAAAAATATTGTACAGAAAGGCGGCTTTATCTTCAGAAAAATGAATTGTTTCCGTAGTGATCATCATGATATTTATACGGAAATGAAAAACAAAGTTGCCCTTTCATATCATGACGATAAACGTTTCATTATACCTAACACACCAAAAACTCTACCGTGGGGGCATAATGACATCGAATTCTATAAAGTGAGTCCCGAACAAAATGTGCTTTGGCTACAGCAAGCAATTACTCATGCGGAATCGGACCGAAACAAAAATTCAAACGATAGCGGGTTAGATGGGCTGATAAGACTATTGGAAATGGAACAAACAGGACTTCAATAGATAACTCTATACCCACGAAATATTGATTAATTTATTTTATGTTTTCCCGGAATGATATTTCATATATCTATGTGTACATATAATTTTTATTTCATGATATTCTATATATGACGTAGATCTCGAATTTCGAATATTTTGAATCATCCTATACAAAGAAGAAGAAAGTGATGTATTATTTATCATATTATATCCGTTTCGAATTGTATCTTGTGAATTTGAAATGTATAATTATTCAATGTATTCTATGATTACTCTATTCCTTTCAACATATGAAGATGGAGATGAATATGTGTATGCAAATCTATTCTAGAATAAAACATTTTCGAGCAACAATGCCTATTATTTCTGTGGAACAAAAATATTCAATAACTTGATAGAGATGGAGTTGAATGGGGTATATGTATAAATATATTTCTTGGAAGTGGAGGTGGGGTGGGAAGGAGAGATGCATTCGTACACAGTTCGATATTCAAGTAATATATAGTTAGTTCACGTCGAGCTGTTGTGGTTGAAGGATGTATAACACTATCGATAAATTTGGTCGAAAGAAGAAAAAATCGATAAGTTTTTCACAAGGGCGCCCAGGAATCGGATTCAAATTCGACAACAGTGGAAATTATGATATGCAGGGTAAACGGCTAGTGAATATTGGCTATCCAATAAATGATGGGGATGGTATACCACTGAAATTCCACAACCTACAAATGTCTGAGATGCAAGAAGCAGTAAACGGGTTGAAGAAGTTCGTCAAAGATTATCCACAATTCTGCCAGAAGGTTCTCACGATGTCACCCGAATTGAATGATTCAATTGTAGCGGTGAATCTCACATCTAAAAGAATAGATGAAACGATATCGAGCTACGACATCAAATTGAAGGAATGTGTTGATAGAATATCTCAATTAGAACGCATGATGAGATTTGTTACTTCCCAACTAAATTAGTAGGTCTCTATCTTAACGTGATTTTATTGTACATTGTAGCAAATAAAAATTATAAATCTTATAATTTGATTTTCATTGAATAAAACAATTCCCTATGATCGAAGTTCTTCCCATACCGCGCTGGTTAGGTATTTTTTAAGTTTTTCGGCCCGTGGGGGTGGGGGGGCCGAAAAACTTCGCTCCGCAGGAGCCGCCGGAGGCAAAAATTTTTCGCCCCGGGTGCGGCGAAACCGCCTCCAAAAAAATTTTAAACACATGTGTGGTGCCCCACACCTGCGTCAAAAAGTTTTTTTTCCGGCGGTTTCTATGCCGCACCCGGGTCGAAAAATTTTTTTTTTTTGTTTTTTTTTCCGATTTTTTTTTTGAATTTTTCATTTTTTTTTCTCACTTTTTTTTTCGAATTTTTTTTTCGAATTTTTCGGATTTTTTTTTGATTTTTTCTGTTTTTTTTTTTGCATATTTTTCCAATTCTGCAATTTTTTTTACTAAATCATCTCAATTTTTCGGAACCACTCATATACATTCTATTGCGACCTTGGGCCACTCTGCAACAAGGTCGATTTGCATCAAGTCAAGGTGAATGCTGGAGTAGGGGGTTGTGAATAGGAGGGGGAAGGGTTGAGAGTGGGGAGTGAGTTGACAAAACCGGTGACGCGCACACCAAATCTTCATTCTGTTAGCAGACGCCGTCTACCACCAGAATATTCCTCCTCTTTCGTCAATCGTTATTCCACACTACAGCAGCAAACATGATGAGTGAGTACCTATTTTCATGATTGGCTATTGCCTCATTTGACTTCTTTTTATGTATAAAAAATTGGTATCGAATGTGATTTTTATTGTTTCAGATATGTCCGATGATAGTATATTCAACGATGCCTTCTTCGGGGAAGATGCAGAACAAGCTCTACCCATCTTAAGTGAGTTTATTGTCCTAAAACTGTTCGCTTCAACAATTTTTCATTTTATACTTTGACTATTGCAGATATGGAGAAGAGCTTCAGCGATCTACCAATGGATCCAAAGGACCAGACCGAGTCCCAGCGAGAGTGGCTCAGTGGACAAATACGAGAGTATTTGGAAGGGGATGAAGCATTCACTGACCCATCAGAACAACCTCTCACACTTCCTTCATTGGTTGTTGAGGATATACCCCTTCTCTGCCCTAAAGGACCATCTGAAGCCGGCAATAGCGACTCCGGGAGTGGAATGAAGAGATCTTCCAAAGGTTTCAAGAGACCTCCGCCATCGCCGATGCCATCAACATCTAAGGGAGTTGGTGGTGATTATGCTCATGATGACGATGGTGATTTCCAATCACCTAAGAAGGGTAGGAAACTACACCTTTCTAAAAAAAGGAAATCAGCATCATCACCGCTGATGCCACTATCGTCGTCGTCGTCGCCATCTGCGAAGGATAAAGCGGGATCTTCATCAGTCCTTCAAAAATTCCTCAAACACACGAGCAAGGCAAACCCATACCGAGGAGGCGAGATTTCAAAATGGTATAGGCCCCATAAGAAAGTTGCTGCTCCCTCAACGGCTATAGAACGCACGAATCCATCGAGGCCTGAAATAAATGTGATTCGTGTTGATGTTGTACGCCCGGCCAATGAGAATGTACAGCCTGTTGATGATAGCGTGGCAGATACAGCCGACCATAATGCTCGCATTCCCACATCTATTCCACTGCCGCCAAAACAGCTGATCGACTACGTAAAACGGTATGATGCTGATTTGAAGCAATGGAATTCTGGTGTGGATGCTAAGATTGCTGCGAGTAGAAAGAAATGTGAATCTATCTTGCAGCAAAGAGACGCACTGCTTCGACAGTTGGAAGCTGAAGAAAAATTTCAGCGAGACTGTGAAGAAGGCAGAACCCTCTTTGAGCGTTATGCTCGGCTGAATACGGAATTTTTGAAGGATATGTAGTTGTATTTATATTTGAGGCCCATGTATTTAGTTAGGTTTAAGTGATGTATAATAATATTAGGTGTATATGATATGATTTTTTTTGTTTATATACTATACTAAGATATTTTGTAGATATTCTTGAATAAATAATATGTGCTAGACAAATTCAGTATCTTCTTCCGCCCGTCTCATGTTCCTCTCGACTTATCTATCCCCACCACTGTTTCCGCATAGCCACTCCTCTTTTTATCGTATATAAATGCACCCGCTCCTCTGAAATCATTCAGTTGAATTTCAACATGAGTTCTCCAAGTGTCATCATTGTACAAGAAGCTGACACCACCACCACTAGGGACGGGAATGAGATGTCATTCACCCGTCGCTTAGCACCACCAGGACCGTGCGATTCGACGACAGCGACGACTGACTTCTCCCTCAACGGACTCATCGAAGAGGTACAGAATAGACGGGGCGCAGAGGGCGTCATCGGAGAGCACCGAGCAGTAGCCGATATGTTCGATGATATGGAGGAAGACATCGATAACTTCTTCAGGGATTTGGAAGTTGGCGTGGCTGAACTAGACGAGGCGTCAAGAGAACGACGTCGACGGCAGGAACAAAGGGCTGTACTTCAGAGAGAAGAAGATCGGCGACAAGAACTGAGAGCAGAAATGCAGAGGCAAGAAGATCGACAACAGAGGCGTCGCCTCCGCCACCAGCGGAGGAATGTATATTATGGAAGAGACGACTTCATGCGGCAAGATATGGAGCTTGACAGCGATGACGAAAGAGGGCTGCATGAATTCGTCGAAGATTTCATAAGAGATTGAATATGTATTCAAGTTTCAATAAAATTATTATTCAGTTGAAATGGTGTATGATTTTTCATAATCTGAACTAGTCTTTACATGATGTTTTCGTAATAAACCCAATCCAACTTTGAATTAACACACAATTTTTTTCTCCAGACATTTTCATATGTCAGGCGCACAAAATGTTTAGGAGGGGAGGATTCAAGCATTTAAAAGCGGAGGATGTCAGTATTTTCGATCATAGTGTTTCTACCTTCCACAAAATAGTCTTCAAGAGGAAGTTAAGTTTTATTCACTCTGAAAATATGTCCTACCCCAAATCCTGGGATTCGAAACCAGTGGTAGCTGTGAACCCGGTGAGAGTTAATGATTTCATCATATGCCACAATTGCGACGTTGGTTGGAGAGCCATTGAAATAAACCCCTGCACCGGGGTGTGCCAACACTGCACGTTGGAGAATAGAAGACTACGAGGCCCTCAAGACCCTTCTAGAAATGTGCATCATGAAAATGGGATCGGACCAAAATGCATTAAGTGTTCGAAGTTGCTGCGGAACACGAATATGGGGATATGCAGGAATACTTGCAGAGAATGCAGCATGGTGGATCGGCTGTACTTTCGTCGATGTTTCAGCTGTAGCACATACCGCAACGATTGTTGGAATGGGGTGTGTGCTGGATGTTCAAGTGTCAGCTACTTCTGCGAGAATGTTGGCTACATATATAGATCTGCTGGCCACCATTTCAGCACATGTTGGTGTTTGCCTTATGAGAGGCGCATGTTTCGGCGAAGTCTGAATCAACCTCCACCAGAATCATACTTTGTGCCGGAAGCAGAAACCTCCGACGAAGATTAGTTCCGAAATGTATTTGTTCCCATTTTATACATAATAAAAATATCATTCAATAAGCAAATATGACTTTTTTTGTCGGGTTAGGAGTGATGTATATATAAATATTCGAACAATTGATCTGAAAATATTTATTGAATTAAAGTAGGTAATATTAAATATTAACACTTCAAATAATTGCGGACTTATCAATCCAAGAGTTGTGTTTGTTGGAAAATCCGAGCCATTTGACATATATTCTCCCGTTTTTCTTCCTCAAGACTTTCTCTACCAAATATGCATCAGGATTGTCAGTCTTTAATAATTCCATTTCATAAAAAGATCCTTCGATTGGTTCACCTTCCATACCCTCAAGTTTGTACGTTCTAGGGTTCGTCATATTTACCTTGACTATTTTGAATAGTTCTGTGGAGAAATTGGCAGTATATCCTTTTTCAAATATGCCTTTATATTTACTTATACGAACGACATCACCAGTACAATATTTTGCCTTTGGTGCTATTTTAATGTGGCTATAAGCATGTAGTATTGTAGTAGGTGTCACGTCAGAGGGTTTCATACCAATTGTTCTATGTACTCTGTCATTATACATTTCGGTTAGGTGTGAAAGAAAGTCGCACCACTTATATTCACCTCTGACAGAAAATTCTTTATAAATCCAATTTTTCAATGTTCTTATGACCCTTTCAACGATTGCAGCCTTCATAGTACTATACGTTGAATAATGATTGATTCCATATTTTGCCATCAGAGAAGTGAAGGATTTATTATAGAACTCTTTTCCAAGATCGCTTTGGATATTCTTCGGTGAATATTCAGACTTTTCCAATACCCTTTCCATGGCACGTGTCACTTCTGGACCAGTTTTGTTTTTTATTGGCTCAGTCCATAGATATTTGGAATAACAATCGATGATAAATAATATGTATCGATAACCGCTATTTTCTTTCGAATATGTTTGCATTTCAGCTAAATCTATTTGCCACAGGTCTGCGAAACCTTTTATTATAGTTCTTCTTCTCTCGAAGTTGCGTCTTGCAGGTTTATGCAATTCATTGGCGATTTGCCTCTTTGTCGCACTCATCCTCACGCCAGTAATATGCCAATGCAAAATGCATGTGACCTCTTTGAATAACGTTTATATACTAGTATGATAGCTCCTACGATATGGATATTATATATTTGAAAAATTGTGTATGTGAGATTCAGCACAACTCAATACACGATACCTTCTTCACGCATTTCCTCAATTATAGACATTATCTCATTATCATGTCCAGTGTGGCCAGCCATTTTCGAACTCCACAGTAGTCGAAGCCGGTCAACTAATTCTGTAGCCACATTCCAATATACATAATCCTTAGGGCACTTACTTACAAGCTTTTCAAAAGGTATCGGTTGCATTATTCTCCCCCCACCTATACCCTTACGTTGCTTACTCCTCATGTCATGGGGCGAACCAATTAATGGTTTGATGATCTGCTGAAACTTTTTTCTCGATTTTGTGCTTGTATTCAATCCTTTCCGTATATTGTATTCCTTATATGGTGCTCTGGTAATTTCCAATATCAATGCATACACCTGCCCATCTCTATCACTCACCGATGTCGGAACATGTTTAATGAATATCAGATTATATAGCTCGGGAGTAGCTGGAAAAAACTTGCTCCTCTTATTATTGCGCCATAATTCGATTTGTCCTGGGGGAAAACGAATCTCCATATTTCCCATCATCATACCCCCTGTGGAAGAATCGATACGGACACCGTATGTGGTATCATAATTGGGGTCGCCAGAATTCAGATTTTCTAAATGTTTTTCCAACTGTTGACTCAATTCGCTCGTGATTGTGCTATTAATTGGTGAAATGGCATCGGTGGAGATGTGCGAGTTTGATGATATTGGCGGTGTATTCAACATTTTCAGATAATTGGGGGCTACTTCGTCTTCATCACCATCCAATGATGCAAAATCGTCGGCAGAACTGTCCGTTTTCATGAGTTTCCTAGATGATTTCATAACACTCGACTCTTTTCCCGACATCGGTGTGGAATAATGCATAGGTTGTGTAATCATAGACTTGACTGGTTTCTCATCGATATTCTTCACCATAGATGATGTAGTTGCAATATTATCACCCACAGAAGTTGCAGCTGAAATAGCATTCAATGGTTTTGTTATAGGTTCATACATCTTCTCGAGTACCATTTGAGTATCCATACGATCACTCTTGAGGCTTCTGAACTTTTTCCTCACTGCATCGGTTGCTTCTATGAGTTCACGTTTTAGGATGATTTCAGATTCCGTCCCGAAACTGTTTTCATTAGATGTAGCCATTGTCGCATCTGAAGATTGAATGGATCAAATTCTACTGACATGTCATGGATATATGAAATTATCGAATCCTTTTCTATAGCGTCCCTCATGAATCTCACTATCTTTATCGATAACGAGAAACCCATATTTACTTGTCCAACTTTGTGCGCACATATCCTGGAATTGTTTGAAAGTCACATCTGGAGACACGTGATCGGAAAAAATGTGATGTAGATTCATGTCATCTTGTTTGAACATCACTATGAAGTTTGAATTATCACGGATCAGCTGCTTGGGAACTCTGGAATATGTTTGTGCCAGATAGAAGCAATCCACATTCTTATGTCGCCCCATAGAGAAATAAGATCTGATAACATCCTGTTTTTCACAAATAACATCATCAAATATAAAAATGCTATCAGATTTTGCATCGGTCGGTTCTACTATGTCTACATTATTATCGAAAGTGTGGAATCCCAACCCCCTGATCGGCTCCAACACCTTCCGCAGATACTCATACTTTGGTTGATATAGTGATTTTGAGTAGAGGTAAACATTGGCAAATCGTAAACCATTCACGTTGGTGAGAAGTGATATCATAACATTCGTTTTGCCGCAATTAGATGGACCAATTATGAGGCTGCGCATCGTGTTTGGAAATAATGCACCATGCCGCCGTTGCGTAATTGCACCATTTCCCAATCCCACCTTCCCATCAAAATTGTCCACATTGAACACTTCTGACTGCTGGACAATCCGCATCGTATGACGGTCGAATGATATATAAGGAAGCGCAACACATATTCACACCATTTATATTATGAGTGTGGCACACTGCACATCGATTGCGAAAAAAATAAATCAAAGAAAAAATAAAAGTGGAGCCGGGCTTGTCAACAATCTGATTAATAAACTGCCATTCGAATTACATATTCCCGGTGGTTATCAATATTGTGGGCCTGGAACAAAACTACAGAAAAGATTAGCTCGAGGTGATCTGGGGATAAATCAACTTGATAGAGCCTGCAAGGAACACGATATAGCGTATCTCAAGCATCCAAACGATTTAACTGCTAGGCATTCAGCTGATAAAAGATTGGAGGAAGCTGCCTGGGAAAGAGTTAAATCGAAGGACGCCAACGTGGGTGAAAAGACAGCATCCTGGTTAGTAACCAACCTAATGAAAGGAAAGAGGCATTTTGGTATGGGGTGTAAAGATAAGAACGGTGGGTTGAATAGACACCGAGTAACGAGAAAGATGAGTAAATCGAAGCGTATCAGGAAAATTGCTTTTGGTTCTGGTGTAGTCAACAAGGTTCGCAACGTAATACGTCAAATGGGTAAAAAAGGCGATATCGTACGAAATTTGAATAAAACGTCACTTATGGCGATTGGAGCTGCTCGAAAATTCGTGAAGATGGCTGGTGGAAAAAAAAATATCCGGATACCCAGAATAATACCAATCCCAAAAGTTGGTGGAATCCTTCCACTCATACCAATTTTTGCAGGCTTATCAGCGTTAGGTAGTTTGGCTGCAGGAAGCGCTAGTATAGCACGCGCAATTCATTCGACCAAAGAGAGTAAGGAGCAACTTGCCGAATCAAATCGTCACAATAGACATATGGAGGCGATTGCTCTCGGAAAAGTTGGTAGCGGTGTTTATCTGAAACCGTATAGAAAGGGATTAGGTATCTATTTGAAGCCCCAAAATTCAAAAAACTAGATAAATTACCTCGGAGGCCTTTAACAGACATTGATCTATTGAATTACATAGATGAAATGAAAGTTCCACACTTCCGAGGTATATTCATGAGAGATAGCCTACCAAGGTCCGCCCCACACACCATCGAATCAGCTATTATAAATCTAGATAGTGCTCAAGGTAGAGGTACACACTGGGTTGCATACAAGAAACGCAACAGAGCAATAAACTATTACGATAGCTATGGTGATTTACCCCCAACACAGGAGTTGCTGGAATATTGGGAGAGGGGTTTGAAACCTCCGAATACCATCAAAATCACATATAACTACGAGCGCCATCAAGATTACAACACAGTCTGGTGTGGTCATTTGTGCTTGAGATTTCTCTCGACGAACAAAAAAATCAAAAACAGTCGCAGTGAAAATGGATAGAGAAAGCATCAAACAAATGGGTCACTCATTATTGGCTTACTCAAGAATGCGTTCCTTGCTGAAGATGAGTAGAAAACAGCTTGCAGACATGCCAAAAGAAGTTCTCATCGGGTGTGCTTCACATGAAATTGCTCTAGTGTGGGATATGCTGCCTGAAAAGTTACAGAGTGATCCAGATATTTCAAAATATCGATTTTGTGAGGAACATCACGGTGAAGAGGGTGGCAGACCACACAATGGTGACGTCAATGATGGGCCAGCGCCAAGAAGAATATTTTGCTGTTATTGTCAAATCAATGATGTGAATGTGGCAACTGATAATAAATTTGATATTAATACTTCATCTTCCGGAAATAGCGGCATTCTTCATTGTTGCAAGCAACAATAAGGTTGTTGTTGCATATATTGACGTTTGCCACCGTTTGCCGCCGTCGTTTTTTTTCTTCGTGATACCATGTCACAAACGTTCACCATATCTGGAGATCGCAGTGTTCTCAGTGTCGACTTTTACCCGCCCATTGAACTTGATACAAAAAAAACCTACGGTTTGGGGTTGCATGGTTTCTATTCATACAACTCTATACTCAATATAGATGAGAAGAATAATCGTTTGGATATTTGGGTGAAATCAGGAGCTACGGTTACCCATCGAGTACTCTTTATACCACCCGGTGTCTATGAAATAGATGAAATCAATAAAGCTCTACAGAAAGGTTTCGCAAGATTAGAAACGCTAGATGATCGAAACATTGACGAAATATTTTATCTCCATGCTAATAATAATACTCTCAAATGTGAAATGAAATGCATGCATGAGGTGGATTTGACATTCGAGAATTCTATTGCAAGTGTGTTGGGATTTGAGGCGAAAAAATACTCACCGAACGTGTTGCATGAATCCACAGAGCCTGTAAATATAATAAAAGTGCGCCTCATAAGAGTGGATTGTAATATTACCACAGGAGCATTCCTGAATGGTGAGGAGGTGCATACACTATATGAGTTCGATGTTGATGTGGAGCCTGGATATAAACTGTCAAAGGAGCCACAAAATATTATATATCTACCCATCAGCCCCGCTGGACGTCAGTTCATCGACAACATTACACTGCGGATATTGGACGATAATAGCTTTCCAGTTGATTTTCGAGGAGAAAAAATCATCGTGAAGCTTGAATTGAAACATATTGCTTAGAAATCGGATATTTTGAAAGGAACATGGGATTTTGTTTCGGGAACCAATCAAAACGTACTTTGCTAACTAATACCAACACTCACCGTCAGAAAACCAATAAGAAGGGTGGAACAACTGGTAAAGGATTCATTCGAGCTGAGCTACCCGGACGAGTTAGACATATATTGTCTGCAAACGATAAACATTTCTTGAAGTCAATTGGTCTCAAGCTGCGGCGATAAACAGCGAGAAAATGGTTGCTACAAACTCAATCAATCCGCAATTGGAAGTATTCGATGAACCAATTTTGGATCATTCGCTCATAAGCCTACATGAGCACACATACAAACCATATGGTTCACCATCATTCAAGAATTCAGATGAAGTAAGGATTGCAATCAATTTCCAAGATCTAATTCTCGACGTTTCTGAGAGTTATATCTACATCGAGGGGAAATTCACACCCAATGATCTCACTAAAACCTGCTATTTGTCG
This sequence comes from Chrysomela aeneicollis, assembly GCA_029955515.1. Lineage (NCBI taxonomy): Eukaryota > Metazoa > Arthropoda > Insecta > Coleoptera > Chrysomelidae > Chrysomela > Chrysomela aeneicollis. The sequence goes on along the minus strand of JARUHQ010000016.1, from coordinate 7,087,328 downwards.
AATAATGCTTTGGCATTTCTATTCGACGAGATACGATATGAAATGGGTGGTGAACAAGTATGTATGGTTCGAAAACCAGGTATAACCACTACTATGAAAAGTATGGTGTCATATGGTGAGGCGAATGCGAAATTCCTAGAAACAGTCGGATGGGGCCTCGATAATAAAAAACAGGGAATTCTGGATGAAACTAGTCACGTTTTCAGCGGTAAATTACCGCTCAAGTATCTGATGGGGTTTGCTGAAGATTATGATAAGAGTATTCTGAATATTAAGCAGGAGCTCATACTCATCATAGCTCGTTCATTCAAGAACTCCTATATGGGAGAGGTTGATGCGAAAGTGGAGATAAACAAAATTGAGTGGAAGATAAGGCATGTTATTCCATCAGATAAGCAGAGATTGAAGCTGCTGAATCGTTTGAATAAAAGTGCTACGGCGAAAGTGAAAGTTGCATACAGAATGTGGGATTTGTACGAATTACCAATAATTCGGGAAACGGCTTCCGACATTTGGTCTGTCAAAACGACTAATAGTCTTGAACGACCTCGATACATCATCATAGGCTTCCAAAACTCTAATAATACAGACGATAGATCTAAGGATGTAACAGAATTCATCCATGCAGGAGTGAACAATATTCGCCTGTATCTAAATTCGGAAGTTTATCCGTACGAGCGATGGAATTTGGATTTTGATAAGAAATTGGATGCAGTAGCCTATTATGCATATGAAAATTTTCAACGCAGTTACTATGGCAAAGATATGAGTGAACCAATGATGAGTATCGGGGAATTCCGTAAAAATCCCCTATTCATCATTGACTGCAACCATCAGCCAGATGCTATGAAATCCTCAACTGTCGACATCAAGTTGGAGTTTGAAACACGTAAATCAAAGTTTCCATCCCATACCAAGGTCTACGCACTGATTCTTCATGACGCATATTTGACGTATAGTGCATTGGATGGTTCCATACAGATGGGTGCCGTATGAATATCAAATTCCTACAACTATTGTTATCATAACTAGAATAACATATATGATTGATTATTGTAGACGTGGTTCGAATATTATACTGAATAAAACGAAAAAATATATATATAGCATTGTTTTATTTTTACAACAATATTTTTTATTTAGATATATATACAGATTCACGCATCATATAAGGATCTGATACAGGATCATAGACAATTTTCTTCAGCATCAGATGAAGTTGGAGTTATACCAATGTTGTATTTTCGAACAAGGTAATTGGGTAGGAAATCGGAAATTTCATAAAGGTATTGTACCAAGTCACCTTCGAACATTGCTTCAACGAATTGCTCCAGATTGATGTTACTATATTCGAATCGGGAACAAAGTAGGAAGCCATTTTTGTATTGTTCAGCCTGTTTGTAGAGACGTTGAACATGGTCTTGATCAAAGCACAAGCTCACGTCATAATTAACTGCATGTAGAATATCACGCTCCAAATCAGCGAATTGGCATTTCATCCTCCTCACACCTGACATGATATCTTCCACTATCGGCCATGACTGACTAGAATAATGCATCCACATTTTATATATCTATAGAGGCTGATCGGTGTATTCTGCAAAAAATAAAAAATAATTAGATTCGAAAAAAATTGGTGAATCATGATTTCAATCAATTATTGTATGTACTACCTCTGTTGCACTTACCAAATAATTTCACCGTCATTATTGGTGCACAATAATAATGATAATGTTATATGTGGGGATAATTATTATTATAACAAATTCGAACCCCTTTTCACTATATAAATCAGCTTAACATATCTATGAACTCTGATTATATTAATATTTTTTCATATTCTTTTGGTGTCGAATCTGATAAGCGTTCTTGTCTTCGCACCAATAAAGGTAGGCTCACTCTGACCCAAATACGTTAAAGTATAATGACCGTTAGAAGAATTCATCTCATCAATATCACTTTCCATCAATCGATCGACAACTCTTTTTGGCAACCAACATCTCAAACTTATTTCAGTCTCTTCATCATAGAGTATTACCGTCCCACATCTACCATATCTAGTCCCACACAATGAAATTTTCTTGATTGTGTGGCTTTTATTGAGAGGTAGTGATGATATCAAGGTTTGTTTGATTATTTCATTATCCTCATTGATTTTTTCATTGATCGCAACTAAATTAATTTTTGAATCAGCCATTATTATTTCCTGAGTGAAAGGGAAACGAAAAAATATAATAATAAGTGTACTTACATAAAACACATCAGAACTATAAGCGCACAATAACTTTTCAACTTGCGTCGGTGGATTATAAGCTCAATGTTATGGAAAGAGAGAACTATAATCCTGTGCGTGGCGGACCCCGTATTTATATGTGATTACAACCCCTACTACCGTGAACGATATATGGTGATGGTATGCCATCAAGGTCACATACTCTCTGAGTCAGAGGAACTCTTCCACATCTTCCCAAGGTCGCGAAAAGAGCGCATATATCATCAATCGCCAAGGTCGTCTCTCAAAAGAGTGCACGTATACTCCCAAGGCCACTCCACCCGAGATCACTGTATTCTCCCAAGGTCATCCAAACGCAAAATCACTCCCAATCGAAGGTTACCCCCCAAGGACACCCTCCAAGACCACTTCCCCCAAGGTCACCAGTGGCGTACTGCAAGCATAATATGTGATGCGACCTTGGGGGGTGGCCTTGGGGGGTGGCCTTGGGGGGGTCGACCTTGGGGGGAGACCTGGAATCGGCTTAAACCTTCTACTGATAGTTATGGCAGAAAACCATAGATCTTATCCTTCTAGTAAATAAGGTTGGTATTGAGTTCGTGACAACATGAACATCGTTGGAAATGTCAAATCTGTCAAAAAGGATGATTTTTGTTATTTTACGAATGAATTATTTGTGAAAATGTGTTGAAATCGTTCAAATAGAGTGTGTACAGGGTGCAATTTTGATCGGAAATTGGTGGAGAACAAGCATGCAGAACATATTTATGCCTGAAACCCGTCTTTGGGGGGCCGTATCTCCGAAACTAGTTGAGAGCGCCAAAAATTTCATTTGAATTTATTGATCAGGAGGCCAAACTACGTAGTTTCCCAAAAACCGCAAGTCTGTACAAGGTGGAGTCCGTGAACTATATATTTACCGAATATTTTATTGTCATGGATAATGCTAAATACCATTTATTGAAAGAAACCAACCAAGCATATCAAACTCAACCTGGAAGAAATTAGATCATGGAATGGGATATCAAATTTTAATTTTGTATAGTGGTTTCATCATTTTTTGTGTGTAATATTGGAATTACTATTGATTTATTATTTTGAGGAAAACATTTCCACCTACCATTTTCATATGTTGTCCTTTGAAGCATAATCAGTCAAGTAAAATGAATAATGACTTGACTTTGTATTTAAAATCCCATACTCAACATTACATCAGATTGAATATCCTTGGAATACGTCAACGAATTATTGTTCTCTTATGTGCTTCTTGAAATTCCATAATAAAATTATTGTTGTACTTGATTTGTTAATTCACTTAGAAATTAATGATTTAAGGCATCTTATATCCTGCAAAATATACCCTTGCTGTACAAATATTCAATTATTGCTTCATCACAAAACATTTCCATAATTGTTAAATATTTTAATTTGGCGTGTTTGCTAGTGTAAACCAGGCTACACCCACCAGTCCCACCACTGTATTCTTAACTGAAATGGACTAGCAGTATTTTCGTATGTGACAACCGATGCAAGACTCGCCAAGCCTCATAAGTTGCTCTGAGCCAGTTGTCAATCCATACACGAATCTTTTCAGAATATCTACACAAATATCGGAATGTCCAGTGGTAGGATAATGTTTTAAATGATCTATATCTTTCAATTTAAGGACACAGACGAAGTATCTGACCAACGTGGGGAGCAGTGGCACAGTGGAAAAGGCTCTGAAGAATTTGAAGCCTGATTCTGATTTCTTCTTGACGGCTCTACCAAAGTCAACCAGCCTCAATGGCGGCAAGGCGGTGGTCAAATCGAAAAAATCGGGGATCAGCAAGGTATCTGGCATAAAAACTCGATTTTTATTGTACAATTTATATTTAAACTATGCAACACTTATTACGTCGCACCCCGAAATTTTGCCCCTTTTAAAATTTGAATAACTTTTTTCTGCTTTGAATAATTTGAATTCTGTTCACACTGTTTGCTAGCTCAGTCCTCCAGCATTAATCTCGTACTTCTTTGATACATAACGTTATTTCCATAAAATTGCTACAGGATGTTTTTTGAAACTGTGCAAAATTTCGGAAATTTCAAAACGATCCCAAATGAAGAAAATCTGTTTTTTCAACTTTAACAGCAGAGGCATGAAGATTATCTCATTACCTTTGGCCATCTCTGAAATTGTCTTCTTAACTCTTTTATTTACAGAGTGATGTCAAAAAATCAATTTTTTAGTTTTGCATCTTTCATTCTGGATAAGTCCAGATCTTTTTTTCTTTCAGTAGTCAAAAATTGTGCGTGAGGAAACCAAATTGAAACGTCATGTTCTCGAAAAAAAATCAGCCCAAAAAAATGCATGGTCCGTAACCAACGTAACAAGAATCATAATGAGTGACTGACAAGACAGGTTGAAAATTACGTTTTCGTGAAAATAAAGATCAGGACAGATATAAGACTTCAAAAAAAATTCAAAATAAAAAAAAACTGAATACAACAAAATTTCAGAGTAACCTTCTCACCCCCTATACAAAGTCTTCCATCATTTTCTGGATTTTTTTCAAAGAATTTTATTTTTTAGACCCTCAAAAAAAAATTATACGTACGCCTATGAAAAAAAATTGTTTATCTCTTTGATCAACTTTTTCCGCTGAACACGGCTGAACACAGCTATGGGTACCGCTTGACTCGATTCTGAAAAAGAACTTTTTTCGCCCTGTACATCAAACTATGATAATAATTGGAGTACCCGAGTTTGGGCGATTCTTAGTAGTTTTGTACGAAACTCTCGAGAATGATATGTAAAAAAATCACAAAAATCTCCTTCCCCTTCATCCGTACCCAAAGTACCACGAGGGGGGAAGGGGGGGGGGAAGAATTTTTTTTTCAAATCTCCGATCCCGATGTGGGGGTCAGGTGAAATATGTTTACCGATATATCTAACCGTTTGACCAGCAAAAATTTTACCCCCAAAAAAATTTCGGGGGGGAACAAAAATGTTTTCAAAGTATTTTTGGTGGTGATATTTTCGTTTCCATCAAACAACGTTTTGGATATTTTTCTTTTTTAATCGTGATTTCGAGGGGGATTTAGATTTGGGTCACCTTTGCAGAAACCCTTGATCTTTAATGTTTATTTTTAGTCATTTCTAATATTCGTATCTGTTAATCTAACGTTTCAGCTACAAAATGATCCTGAGATTCCAAAAATCAGTTGAAGAGGAAAAAAGTTATGACTGCAAAACCAAAAAATTGATTTTTTGAGAGGTCACTCTGTAAATAAAAGAGATAAGAAGACAATTCTGGAGATGGCTCAAGTTAATGAGATCACCTTTATGCGTCTGCTGTTAAAGTTAAAAAAACTGTTTTTCTTCATTTGGGATCCTTTCGAAAATTCCAAAATTTTGCACAGTTTCAAAAAACATCCTGTAGCAATTTTATGGAAAAAAACCTCATGTATCGAAAAAGTACGAGATTATAGCTGAAGGACTGAGCTAGCGAACAGCACAAACAGAATTCGAATTGTTCAAATCAGAAAAAAAATATTGAAATTTCAACAGGGGCAAAATTTCGGGGTGCGACTTAATTAGTGTTGCGTAGTTTAGTTGCACAAGTTGAGCCAACAAAATGGGATGTTTTATACGAAGTAATATACACATATCAAACAACGACTTTTTGCACTCCGATACAGTTTCCGTGAATGTTCACAAGAAGTTCATCTTTTTAGATTCACTGGGACATTCGTGTTATCCTACTTTTTTATTAATTTTCAAAATATTCGTGTTCTCGAAAAAATTTTCAGCAATAAATGAAGCTCTTGTGATATTATGTGTGAAAATTTCACACCTATTATTTTCGACCAATCAAAAGTATATATTTTGTATCGTTACCATAGCAACTAGAACGATTTCCAGAATCTTTTCTCTCTTTGGGGAAGAAACATGGTATCACACTGGATTTTTTTTTATCATTTATATGTAAAATGACATTCCCATTTACCTAACTTCCAATACTAATAGCGTTTTCCATTGGTGAAACTGGTGCGCATTCGGTGTAAATATATTTCTAACAACATTACCTCAGTGGTTCAGAGTTTTCTGTCATGATTATTCAATGTATCCAGACGGTATCGGTAAATAATGATGAACTGAATTGTTGATTCACAATTTACGATAATATTTCAAAATAGCCGATATGGATTTGGTGGCTAGTGGACCGGTAGCGGCTGACTATGAAAACTGTCAAGTGTTGATGAGAATCAAATTCGTGTCCTACGATTATTGAAATTGTACATCTTGATTAACGGAACTCTTGGTAAATATTATAGAAATAATACTTAAAAAGTCAGTCTCATCAAAGTTGTATTTTATTTTATTGTTTATACATAGCCGTACGGTCAACTAACCACCTCCATTGACAGACCAATGAGAAGCGAGATCGAAACTTCAACGCTGTATTCCACAGAACTTTTGTATCCTTAACTGGACCACACTTGAATAATATTTCGGCGTGTAATTTTCTTACCGAATACCACTCTAGCTTCAATTAAAAACAGTAAATTATTTCTCCAACACGAATATTTTGTAGAAAATTCCACCTGTAATTTTGAACCAATCAAAATATGTTATTTTGACAGATCACCATGGCAACGGAGGTATTTTAGTGGACATTTTTTTCTCGTTGGATACCCAACAGCGAATTATACTGAAAATTTTTTTGACGTTTAAAATTATTTTCTATATTCTTCGGACACCTGCTCTCTTTTTAATGGCGAAAATGCAGGACTTTGAATGTTTTCAATTAAATGTCTATGTAATAAAATATACAGGGCTATTCAAATTCGAGTCTATGCATGGGGATTTTGATAACGGTAAGAGATAGAGGGTTGGTTAAATGGTGGCAAAGTAGCGTATTTCGGAGGTTAAACAGGAAAAATTAAGAATTTCGAAATTCTTCTTTTTTCTATCTTTTTATTTTACAGAGATTTTTTCAAAATTTTGCCACTGCCATAGCATAGCATTTCGAATATTATCAAAAAATGTCACAGGAGTTTTTTATTCCACAGTAAATTATCCTCAATTTGACGTAATCAGATTTCGTATCCAACGTTTCGTACGCTCTGGGCCACCCTCAACCTCATTTTTTTCAATACGGACCTGCATATTTTATGACACTTTTAAAAATAACTTTTAACGCTGAATTCAACGACATATTATACAATGTCATTCAAAGTGGATTTTCTGGTGATTTTGACCCTTATCCAAATTATCATAATCACAGGCCAAGTCAAATTAATATCTGGAAATTTTTTCTCGCTCATGAATATTTTCAGAAAATTTCTATCGTCTAATTTGACCTATAGTGGTATTACTAGTGAAAATTTTCAAAATACTTGTGTTGTCGATAATATCTCCAGCAATTATTGAAGCCCTAGTGGTATTACAATTGAAAATTCTTCCGTTAGGTGGCGATGTCTTTTTTTTTCAAAATTTTTGGCTTTACTTACGTATTTTGGCCTCCTGAACTCTAATCTGAAAACCAAATCGTGCGGAAACCAATACATTTCGAGATATCCGCAAAATAAAGTCATCAATTCCCTATTATTTAGCACCACTTATTGGGTGTTTTAACCTTTATCATCCTTCTTTCATTGTTGTTTGACGAACTATATATCTTCCTTATTCACTAATAGTAATATTTCATGAGAAACAGCATTCTATCAATTAATTTAACCATTGATTTCAAAATTATATAGTAATTATAATTTCAATTATAATATATTAACATCATTCATGATCATGACAAAAGGTGACATTGTTGACAAACTTCAGCAAAAATTTTTTCACGGAGCATTTAGTGTTTCTATCTATCTCTACTTCATGAAGAAAAGAAGGATAGATATATATTGAATGAGAATTCCCTTGTATGAACAGACGACCACTGGTAACATTGCCATCGTCTTTATCTGACAGCTATCATGGTTTTTATTCAACCCAGATACACCCACCGTTCTTTTAAAAAACATATTGAATATTTTTTTTTTTATTTGACTACGTTACATGATATAAAATGAATGAATTAAAATTAACAAGTAAACAGCGTTACAACACAACATTACAAATACACGAGCTTTGTAATTATATTTCTTCTTAAATCAAAGAGAAGCAGTGACATGTGTATTACCACAAAAATGTGTTCTAAATTCATCGACATATGACATATTTCATTAAAACACATTATTACTTTATCTTATAGATAATACCATATATTCTCAATATATACATGTGTGAACAAATCGAACATTATAACTTTGAAATCTCATAATAGGTAATTAAGAAAAATTACGATTTTTACTGAGAATTTTTGTGTGACTCAACATGGCTAATTGGGGTTGAATAAATTTGATGTAATTATTGAATTTTTTGCCACACTAATATGATGTTTACACATAATTGAGGTTATATAAATGAATCTGAAAAAAAAATACACGGAGAAAACTATTGTGTTCTTTTGAATGATCAGTGGGAAAGTCCGTCATCATTTTCCTATATTTCAATGTTTTGCAGAGTGTCGTAACTTTTCATGGATATACCTCCGTAATCTCCGTAAATATCGAGGTAGAATTACGTGTCTCAATAAAAAGTTTATCGGTACTGAATTGGTGGTACTGATCACGATTGAGGAGGAATTCTGAAACTACTTCGCCTTCGGATATGATTTACCGTAAAATATTTCTATCGCGACTGGCGGGCAGTGTATACACTGTGTCCAAGATAAGAATGAACAGCATGGGGATATCGGAAACGGTGGGTGATACAATTAAATTAGAGAAAAGTAGCGCATTTATGTGCCTAATAATATGCCATTTAGAAAGTTTCGATATTCCGAGTAGTTTCGGAGATATCCGGGAAAAACCGAAATTCGAGAATTTCGTTTTTATTTTCTCCTAGCTTTATTTTCAAAGGAAATGTAAAACAAATAGCACTTCGTCATGGCCACTTTTCGAGGACTACACGATAACATAAGCAGAATTTTCGTGCGACGTTTCGTCTTTTAGAAAACATCATCAACTTTGTATTTTTATATGGGCCGAAACTAAAGTATACCCTGTATACGACTCCATTTTTCATTGTGAATACAGCAACGTATCACACAATATGGTTTCGGAACCTTTTCTCGCGCAAAATGTAATTTAGTAATTACTTAATCTGTTTTTCTTCAATTCTAGATAGTAGGCGCTGGAAAAAATGACAACATAATGTTCTGTTGTCATAATAATAGTGTAGTTTGGTAGAATATTTGACATATTACTGTTCCTACTTTTACATCTCTTTACCTACCTAATTTGTGTCAAAAATGGAAAACGGCAGCTTTTCGAATACTGAAAAATTTTATATGTTGTCATGTTACATTTTGTGCCATAGAAATTGTATTGATGCTGAACGTGCGTACTTTAATAAGTATCCAGAGAGGCGACAACCTGGTGAATCAATATTTAGACGGCTAGTTTTCAATTTTAAAGAATACGGATCATTTAAAAAACCTGTGGTTTCCCGACAAAAGCAATCTAATGAAGAAAGTCAGCGTGATGTGTTACAGGCCGTTGTTGAAAATCCTGAGATATCCACTCGCACCATTGAAGATAATACCGGAGTAGCCAGATCCACCGCTCACTTCATTTTAAGAAAAAATAAATATCATCCATATAAATTTAGGATTTGTCATGGACTCATGTAGTCCTCGAAAAGTGGCCATGACGAAGTGCTATTTGTTTTACATTTCCTTTGAAAATAAAGCTAGGAGAAAATAAAAACGAAATTCTCAAATTTCGGTTTTTCCCGGATATCTCCGAAACTACTCGGAATATTGAAACTTTCTAAATGGCATATTATTAGGCACATAAATGCGCTACTTTTCTCTAATTTAATCGACCCTGTATCAGTTACCGTTTCCGATATCCCCATGCTGTTCATTCTTATCTTGGACACAGTGTATAACTAAGGTCAACACAATGAAGCCAGAGGGTGCATTCCCAGCATTTCCATCAGTCCTATGGGTTATATCATTCTACCTCGATAATTACAGAATTTACGGTGGTGCTTTTCATGAAAAGTACTACACACTGTAAAGGCAAGGCAGTGGAACAAAAGATAACATTTCTTTTATAAGACCTCTCACATTTTCTTCATTATGAACTTTCAAAAAACAACTTCGAGAAACAATTTGCGAATCTACACGAACATTCAAAATATGATAGGCTTGATCACTGAGCCGTTTAACATGAAAAGCAGACATGATGAGGTGTAGGCATGTCATAAAAATTCAAATTTTATTTTTCTAGGAATAATGTCTTGCCTGATACCTTGAAGTATGTTTCCTGAGCTATCACACTGTTCAAATTCTATATTCGTTTATATTATGTTCTGAATACCTATACGTTTTCAATTTTCAACTACGAGTATGTTATTATCCCACCGTTCTTTTGAGAGAACACCGTTTTTCGAAGTAACTACGATTTTTTTTTGAAAAGAATGTGATAATGTAATTGTATTGTTACAGAACGTATGGAAAATGTTGAAAAATCATCGTTTTCACAAAAAAATTTGGGTTTATATGGGTTAAAAAAACAACATAAATACTCATACAACATAATATAAAATTATGGAAAAATCGTTTTGTTTTTCTGATAACGGAATAAAACTGAATATATTTTCCGCGAGCACCAGCATCGATTTTAATGTACAACAGACAAGCCAGTGATGAAAGGTCAAACAATAGTAAAGAGAAGGGTGATGAAAGTTTATTTTTGAGAATATCTCGAAAACTATTGGTTTCCGCACGATTTGGTTTTCAGATTCGAGTTCAGGAGCTCAAAATACGTAAGTACAACCAAAAATTTCGAAAAAATTCGACATCGCAACCTAACGGAACAATGGGGAATTCTCCTTCGAACGATATTGAAGTAATTCTTATTAAATATTTCCACAACGTCGCATTTCAAACTTACCATTTCAACCTTTTCCCGAAAAAATACATTTCAAGTGCTTAAAAAAAGAGACTTGATATGGGGATTTAAAATTTAAAGCACCTCGTTTCTATTTCACAATTTGGCAACATCGACTGCATATTTCATAAATAATGAAGGAAAACGAATCCGTTACGTTGATTGGGTGAATAAAGATAGCCATATTTTTAGAACACAAAACTTTTACTACCGATAAGTTATGTTAGTTAGGTGCCATCTGCTTATTTCTGTTCCATGCTCCTCAAAAGATATGCTACTCAGTTTTGGAGGTTATGTTTATATTTTACTTTTGGATGGATTGGTGTTTTTGTTGGACTGATATTCTCTAAAAAAAATAAAAAATTGTCTGATTTTTCAAATGGTGCCATCTAGCGGTCACCACGGGATTTAAATCGACTCGATTCGTGATTTATCTGGAAGAACTGAAAAAACTCTTCAAAATGAGTTCAAGTTCGTTGAATTCCGTTACGCCAAACTGTAGTTATAAGAGTTTTTTCATAGTGCTATTCATCCTCCCTTCCCTCTTTTATTCAAAGAGCTAGCGCAATTTTTTTTAGATTGAAATGATTGGATATCAATACGATATTATTAAAAAAGTGTTTTTGATTCGTCTTGATATACCAAATTGTCATAAAAACCCGTTTTTTGAAGTGACCAATGCAATTACGCCCTCTAGCGGTCGTCCTGGAAACTTGAAAATAATTTCCAGAGATTTCTCCTGGCCACTTTCATCATAAATATTTTTTTCGGAAACCTATGCGGCAAATAGTTTCCGAGATACAGCCGGCGTCCTCTCTTAGTGGTACACCCGGTACATATATATACACACATACACATAATATATGTCACTTATACATTGTAGATGAACGGTTAGTCGAACATTAACATAAAGTAAATCAATAAAATGTATAAATGAGTGAAATAACCATACATTGTCTTCAAAATTCAACATAAATAATGGTTGAAACAGGGAACATTTCACATCAAAATTCCATCCATATCTTTATCAAAATACTCTTGAACACCATAAAATGCCTGATCAATGAGAATCCTTCTTACCAATTTCCTGAACTGATCAGGTGGTTGTATATCTGTTGCCAATTTGTGAACTAAAAACAAAGCAATTCAAAACCCCATATTTGAAAAATCAATTTAGATAGTTTCCCGTAACGAATTCGAAAAATTCATGAATGAAACTCACAATCAATAAGTTCATACTTGCATTTGCCCGAGGGGTTGACCACTAGGAGAAAATGTGTACACTGGAATTCCTATAAGCCGAAATTCCCCTGGAATTCCCCGGAATTTCTCCGGAAGAAATATGTCAATTTGAACAAGTAAAGATGAAATTTTGAAACTAAATGTAGATAATACTCGGAATCCCGGGGAAATCCGGTGAAATATGAAGTATTTAGGAACATCACACACAAATTCATTCGGGATTCCCGAGGGGATTTCTGAGTTCAAGATAAACTTCAGACCCAGCTCCAGAGTGATGTCACTAAATATTACAGAATCTGAATAATACCGAAAAATCATCTGATGGTATCAATATTATCATCGGAAAATACCGAGGAACGGATGGACTGATTCGGTCTGATTTCACCTCGGATTTCACGTTTTTCTGTTTTATTCCCTCTTTTTTCCAAGAAGGAAAGAAGGAAAATCCCAGAAAAACATGTTTATCCAGCAAATCTAGGGTGTAAACTGTAAATCATCATATCTATCGAACACATGATTCAATTAACATAAGAACATACAGGGTGGTTCACTACTAGCGCGACAGAGATTTAAAGCGAAACTGCAAAACTTTCAAAGTTTTTCTCATTTCAGTAGTTCGTACGTGGATAAAGGGTAAAGTATATTTTGAAAGTATTTCGAAATATACAGGATTTCCCAAAAATTGTGGAATATAAAAGTTACCTTTATTGTTTCTTATGGATTTATATCACACTTGGGGTCTAGGGAGAAGATATATGGTTTTGAAAATCAAGATTCTTCAGCTTTATAAATTTTTTTGTGCCAGAACAATTCATTAATAGTCAAAACCTCGGTCAAAACGGCTCACATGTCCCTATCCTAACTCTTGACCTACTATCTAATGACATTTAAATGATTCATATATCGGGGGCTTCAGAATTTTGAACAACCCTGTATTTTTTCATTCGAATATAAATAATTGATGGCGAATAAAAAGTCAAGATAGGGACATGTTAGCCGTGATTAATAATGAATAGGTCCGACACAAAATATTCCTCAAGTTGAAAAAACTCAATTTTTCACACCCTATATTTCTGTAATCGTTCCAGCTAGACCCCAAGTATGATAATAAAATGAGATTTCCAGACAGAATCTGAAAAAGCAATAAAATATAGGGTGTTCCAAAAAAATCAAGATAACATTGATATGCCACCATTTTTTGGAACATCTTGTACATTTCAAAATAATTTTAAAATATAGCCTTCATATAAAAACTACTAAAGTTACAAAATCACAGAGTCAGCAGAAATTGTTTTTTCTAAAAAAAAAGACGCGAATGAACTTATCGATGATCATGAGTGGTTCAAATAATTTATTTAACGTTTTATGTGAAAATTCATCAGATTTTCTTGGTGTTTTCAGCAATATAACACACAAATTTCGTATTTTCTCTGGCGTAAAAAAGAAAAGAATTTCCCGGAATTCCTATCAATTGTACACCGGAATTCCCATGTGGTCAACCCCTCGCATTTGCCGTAATAAACCGAATTAAGGGATATTCCCCACTACCGAAAATCGGTCAACGAACGAGCGAAACCCCCCCGCAGGTCCCCGTGCTGCCCGACAAGCGGCCCCACGTGGCGCGCACTTCATCGCAGGACACCGACTCGTCTTCGCAGGGGCGCGGCGACGCGCTCAGGCTGCCGCCCATCCTGTTGCCGATCGTCGCCGCCGGACGGCTGTCGGCCGGCAGCGCTTCGAGCGTCGGCATGAACGTCGACAGCTCGGTGAGCTCGGTCTCGGTCGCGAGCTGCGGCAGCGAACTCGATTCGGACGGCTCCGGCAGCTCTCGGGAGTCGGCGGCTGCTGAGGACGGGGAGGGGAGCGAGTCCGACGGGGGGCCGTTAGGGGAGGCGGCGATTGCTCAAAGGTGGGTGTTGTGCTGTTGTGAGTCGAACTTTCGAAATTAATCCAAGAGAAGAATGCGCTCGATCGTTAAGGTGGGAGTCGCAACGGACAATTTTGAACCGTAATCAGCGGATCGCTTTGTCATGTTCAGTGAACGAATGGTTGGAGTAAATGAAATGATTTTTGCTACAGAGATGCCGTTTGACCCATGGCAACTCCCAAAAATGGATAAATATTCAAATATTATATTCTAGCAATATATTTGATGATTATGAATTAGATAATGGCATCACTCAGAGTATAAAGAATGCATCAAAACAGACAGATCTATTTTTCAGGATGAACATGACAAAGTTGATACGTGATTTAATGCGTTCCGGTCCATTTTATGACGTACTTCAGTTCAGCTACTGACAGCAAGATGGCAATTCCTCTGAAATCATACAGAGTCATTGTAAATCATACCAGGCATTGCCAGATCTTCAACTCCATGGATATTTTCGTAACATTTTCATTTTCGGGTAATGTGTGTACGATTCAATTTCGTACGTATCAACACGTTATTACAATAAAATCTACCGATTATTATATGATGAAAATGCAAGATCGCGGACAGGTTTTTTCGATTTTTATAATATTTTGTTTCGAAATTTGTATATAGGTTTTTTTGGATCGTAAGTTATGATTTTCTTTGTCAAAAATCAATATGACGGAAAAGTTCTCGGATTCTAATTTGGAGATTTTGTTAGTCTCTCGCAAGTGAATTTCGACCTACTTCTAGTTGTCCGATTGACTTGGAATTTGGTGGGTGTCAATAATTCTGGTGACAATAATGTCTAGAACATGTGTTACAGAAAAAAATGGCGGCTCGAAGATATCGACGAGTTTTGTGATTGTGGTCCGATTGGATAGAAAATTGGTATGTGGAGGTTTTTGAGTAGAAGAATATGAATTTTTTGTCAAAATTCGTAAATTCAAGATGGCGGCTCCAAGTTGGTGGACGAGATTTGTGTCATGGTTCAATTCGATTGAAAATCGGTATAAGGGGGTTTTAAGGATTGAAGATTATAAATTAATTTCCAAAATTCCTCAATTCAATATGGCGGCTCCAAGATAGCGACGAGTTTTGAGATTATGGTCCGATTGGATTGAGGATTGGTATATTGAGGTTTTTGTAGTCAGAGATTATGACTCATTCATTATAATCTATGAATTCAAGATGGCGGCTGTAATCACAAATCTCGACCACCATCTTGAATTTACAAATTTCAACGAATAATTCATGATCTCTGACCCCAAAAACCCCTACATTCAAATTTTATATCGAGTATAAGCACAAAACTCATCCGCCATCTTGAATTTACAAATTTTGATGAATAATTCATAATCTTCGACCCCGTGAATCCCTACATATCAATTTTGAATCTGAACATAAGCACAAAACTCGTCTGCCATAACTTATTGGAGCCGTTATCTCGAATTCATAAATTTTGATAAAAAAATTATAATCTCTGACCCCCAGAACCCATATATACCAATTTTGAATCGAATTGGACCATAATCACGAATTTCGACCGCCATCTTGAATTCACAAATTTTGACAAATAATTCATATTATCTCCGACCCCGAAAATCCATATACACCAATTTCAAATCGAATCGGCCCTTATTCACAAAATTCGTCAGCCATCTTGAAATTTTGATTTACAACGAGAAAATTAAAATCTCTGACCCCAAAAATCCCCAAATACCAATTTCGATTCAAATCGGACCATATTCACAAAGCTCCGCCATCTTCAAATTCTGAATTTTGATCCCGAAAACACGATTTTGAATCCAATCGGATCAAAATCACCAAACTCATTCTCCATCATGGAGCCACCATTTTGTTTTGTTTTTTCTCTGCAAAAAAAAATTGTGATGTATTGTCACTAGAATTATGAATATGTACCTACAAAATATCAGCTCAATCGGATGTCGACTTGAAAAATTTATTACAAATTTTGAAACGATATCACTCAATACAATTATTATAGTTTTTCTACCAATTCAATAGAATACCCGGACTCAACCACTAAATTACAGCAACCGACAACGTCGCATTCCCAATTAGATGAGGTCAGTTGGGTTGGTTGCATAAAACTTCATTTTCATAGCGCACTGGAACATCGCCATCTTGCGTTGTAGGTTGTCAAGGATGTTGGGACTCCCACCTTAACAGACTAAATGAAGTAGGCTGGAACTATAATTGCGAGTATATTGTCTGTTCACTCAAGTCCCAAATGTCTGTCAAGATGAGGTCGCTACTTTTTAGAAGTCGCTCGATGCTTGTTACCGTGTTTGGTTACTGATTATTTGTAGGTACCTGCAGGCGGTCGTCACAATCAAACATAAGACCAACTTAGAGGTTAGAAAAATTTTAACTAATAAAACTCGGCTGCCACCTATGTTATAGTGGTAGGTCCGCAACGGGCAACTATAAAGGAGAAAGTGTTCTCCAGGGGTCTGTTACTCTAAGTCAAAATGACACAAGTTACTTTACTATTCTGGGATACTAATAGTGTTGAAATAAAACCAATATATACAATATTTAACTTATTCACACTAACGATATATACGAGTCGTCTGACTCGACCAGAATTCTGATATACAATGTGTTCCGTAAAATTCATGAACAATCTTTTCACAAACATACGAACCTTGCCCTCTCATTCAAATGTTCATGGTTAATACCATAAATGAATTAAGAAACGGAATCGATTACCTAGCATATATCCAGATTGGATTAACTACACCGTATGTCTCATAAATCATAACAAAATATTAGTAACTTCGTTACATGCTCATTTGTTTTAGTTTTTTCTCTATTAGCGACCCAATTTTAGGTCAACCTATTTTAGCTTCAGCACATATGCTAATCTAACATATCTTCACTTTACATATTTTTACTCAAATAGGTCCAATAATATCGCATTCCAACAAGAAGAAACAAATTTTGGAGGTACTCACGTATTTTGGCATCCTGAGCCGAATTCGAAACACTGGTTTCGTAAATACACCATTTGAAATCCCAAATTTCTGCTTATAAACACGAAATTCGTCCTTCTTTCGACTAAAATACACACACATACACCCACGCACACACACCCACACATACACTACATTTTTTTCTTTATTTATTGTTACAAATCTCGCTATCAACAATTTTTAGCAGAAAAAACTAGTATATTTGGAAAAATTCGCCCTTCAAAAACCCAGTCAACTGGTGAATTTGTGAAACAAAATGAGAGAATATCTCCGAAAGTACTTGAGAGTGCCGCGTTTTAATTCCAAATTCGTGTACAGGAGACCAAAATAACTTTCCAACTCGTTGTAGTGCAATCAACGAAGGTTTACCCAAATTTCTTTAGTGGATATAAAATATGCGTGGAACAAATATACAACTCAACGAAAGTGATTAAAGGTGTATCAAGTATCGTACATTCAATATGCCAATACTTTCACATATGCTTTGTATTTTAGTTTCTCAATTTTGAACACGTTCCTTCTTTTGTGACATTACACATTTCTCAAAGCCACATCATTGACACTGACTGAATATGTTTTTTTGCTGTTTCCTGAAAACTGAAATTTTCTTTGACATAATTGTTCAGCATCGAAATGCGCAACTTTGCATAACTATAGTCCATTTCAGTTAAGAATACAGTGGTGGGACTGGTGGGCGTAGCCCGATTTACACTATCAAACCCGCCAAATTCAAATATTTCAGAACTATGAAAATGTTAAATGATGAATCAATAATTGAATATTTATGTAGCAAAGGTATATTCTGCAGGATATAAGATGCCTTAAATCATTCATTTCTAAGTGAATTATGCTTC
The DNA here is from genome assembly GCA_029955515.1 of Chrysomela aeneicollis. NCBI lineage: Eukaryota > Metazoa > Arthropoda > Insecta > Coleoptera > Chrysomelidae > Chrysomela > Chrysomela aeneicollis. Next base: position 7,069,088 of record JARUHQ010000016.1, on the reverse strand, counting down.
GAAGGACAAAATATGAAAATAGTAAATCAATAGTAATTTCAATATTACACACAAAAAATGATGAAACCACTATACAAAATTATAATTTGATATCCCATTCCATGATCTTATTTCTTCCAGGTTGAGTTTGATATGCTTGGTTGGTTTCTTCTAATAAATGGCATTGAGCATTATCCATGAAATTAAATATTCAGTTGAATTCATGTATTTCTTGTATTATATATAATAACAATAATCACAATGTTGGTATTTTATTTCTATGGACAAAAGCGTGAACTGTTGCAAGAATAGCTATTGTTCTCAGCTTCATCCAATGCTTGCAGAAGTATCTCTGTGGATTCGCTTCTTCCTTGGGATGCAACAGTGTCTTCAGCCTGCATCTCAGCGATAACTTTCCACATGATTGATTCCGAAAAGCTACCTCAGCTGCTACAAACTTAACACTGAGTTTTCCTGTTCTTGAGAAACACACTTCGTACATGTTTACCACAATGACTCTTTCTGGCGCTGGCACTATATGTACTCATGCAGATTGCATCAGGACCTGGTTCTGGGTCCTTTGCTATAATTATTCAAATTTCGATGTATCCAGAAGTTAAATAACTGCAAGGTGTTAATGAGAATCAAATTTATGTCCGGCGATTATTGAAATCATACTCTCCTCGATTAACAAAACTCACGGTAAATATAATAGAAATAAGACTTTAACATTCAATCTCGTCAACTTTGGATTTTATTTCACTGTTTTTACACGGCCGTCGGTCAACTAACCACTTCCATTGTTGCGATGTCGCAATATTTTACATTGTGTATCTAGACCAATGAGAAGCGAGGAAAATCCTTCCCTATCTCTTCAACGCTGTATTCACAACTGAAATGGACTATAGAGTTATAGTTAATGTTTTTTTTTTCTTTAATTTTATAGCTGCTTACGTTCTTTGATATAAATTAGACTTTTTTTCTCTCTTATTTATTTCTATCTTATATTATAATATTTACTTCACTGAATAGCCGAATTTCTTGTTTATAAAACTGTATGTTTTGCTTAAACAATAAATGAATTGATTGATTGATTTGGTCAATTTTTCATCAATCATAGAAAAACAGATTCACAAAATCGCCGCCCCCTCCAATTTCCAGCACCTGCCCGCTGAAGACCGTCGACCTCGATGCGGCAGCAGGCATCGGCGCGGACGCGTCCAGCGCTCTCTCCGGCTCGACTACGAGCGCCTCGACGGCCTCGAGCGGCGGCGCGGCGCCGAGGACGCGCAGCGCCGTGGGCGGCAGGGCGGCGCCCCAGCGTCGCGGCGTCCCAGCCGCCGCCCGGGCGGCCACCGCCAGGGCGCGCAAGCAGGCGTCGCCGGCCGCGCCCAAGGACAGGGAGCAAGGTGGGTGTGGCGCACGGTTTATAGAGAGAGACGGTTGTCTGGTAACACCTGGCCAATGAGCGCTGAGCAGCTGATTACGTCACAAGAATGCTGGCATTTATGAGACTTTTGTCCATGCTACTAACAAGGATGAATGCATCGTTCATAGCGTTATTAAGAAAGAGCGCGACATACTAAATTAGCGCGCTTTTCCAATTATTAATATTTTTTCGGTCTTAGATTTGTTTTTAGATGAAAATCATCATGTCCAGTGACAAAGAATCGTCTGCAAGCGTATTTGCATTAAATTATACAAGATCGATTCCCATCTGATACATTCAGTTATCTGTTAAAAAGGCTTCAAGTGTGCTAACTCTTCAATAAGGGCATGTGATGTGTTATAAACAAATTGTTTATACAAGAGAGGTATCATCAAGTATGATGAATATAATCAAAAAATTGTAGGTATGCTCTTCATTTGGGCAGATGGAATGGAACATTATGGAAAATTGATATTTGAACAGTGGAATGAAAAGAATCAATGATCAATTCAATTTACTTACCTATCGGATTGTGGCATCATTTTCTACATCAATTATAAAGGAATATAAGTATTTCTCATCTTCACAATATTTATTTAATAGTTGTGCTCATAATAAAGTATATGGTACATCAGAATTTAATAGGTACTTGGGTATATGAACATAAGAATATATGTAACAAAATATTTCATATAATAATACCAAAAAAGTTGAAAAGGGGCCTCTGTCTGTGCCCTGGTGATCCTTGAAGTATGTTATAGCTGCTCATAAATCTTCCTTGAGTGATAAAATATCAACTTTGTTGATCCTTCCATTTTTGTTCTTCAAACTTCTTCCAGTTGTTGTTTTGTCAGGTTCCATAGGTGAAAATCGAGGTGAATATAATATAAGAACAGCTAAAAACAAAAAAAGTAGAAATATTCTTATTATAAAGAGAACTCATCTTTTGTTTTGGAAACCTAACCTAATATTCTGTTATTTTATCATTTTTGGGAAAATCATTTCTGTCCTACTTTGGTTTATCCGATTCCTTCTGCAAGTAACAACCCTTATTCTCTTTGTAACAACATTTTGAATAGTTCCAGTCATCTAGAATAGAATAGCAAAACTAAAGCAATGATTCTGACAACATCCTTCAGATATTCTAACATCAATATCAACAACTGTACTCTTACCATAGACAATGAGACCATAGAATTTGTGAAAGAATTCAAGTATCTCGGATTTATGATTGACAACATTCTGTCATTTGACTCTCATTTCTCATACATTTATAAAAAAATATGTAAAAAATTATTCTTCTTCAGTAGAATTTCGCAAAATATCTCAAGTTTTTCTAAAATTACTGTATTTAATACAATCATACAACCATATTTCGACTACTGTGTGAGCTTATTGTATACCTTTGCTGTAAACAAAATAAATGCACTTCAAAAGCTTCAAAACAGGAAAATGAGAATAATATTAAAATGTAACAGATACACTAACATCTCCCTTATGCTTGACACAATACAGTGGCTACCAGTTTCTGACAGATTTTACTTAAATGCTATGATTTATATCTTTAAAATAACTCACAACATGGTACCTACTTATCTAAATGAATTTCTCAAATACAGTAGTCAAATCCATGGTTATTATACGAGAAATAAAGACAATTTTTATATATCACGTGTCAATATGTGTAATACAATGAAGTCCCTATTTTATAAGGGCTTGAAAGAATATAATGAACTACCTGAAATCATTAAAGATTCTAAAACTGTTGTTGAGTTCAAAAGAAATCTAGTTGTTCATATTAGAAGATAAACCTCCAATTTTGTTCAGACGGTATTTATATAAAGTTTTATTCATAGTAAGTTGTATATATATAAATTATTAATGATCCTCACCTAATGATTGGTCGTTTTTATGTATATTCTGCATCGTAATTGTATACTTAGTTTATAAAAGGGCCCATGGGGGCCTACTTGCCTGGCACCAGCCCTCCTACTACTACTACTAGTTAATATGTTTTTGTTCTGAATATTTTGTACCTACAAATTTTTTTCGTGTATTAGGATTTCCTATTTCAATAAATTTCATTCATTCAATAAATTTCATTCTTTAATTCAAACAATACGAAAGCCCATTATTGTTTACATAATACTCCATCCTACTTGTTTACTACTTGTCACAATGACTCGAATAATATCCATGCCATAATAGTATAACAATACAAAATCAGCCCTCAAAGCAGTCAAAATCATATAAAATATTGCAAAAGTAAACAAAAACACTATGGTAGAAATGATAAAATGCCATTTACAGCATTCTTGTGACGTAGCTGATGACGTATTTCTCCCTACCCTGCAGCAGTTACCAGACAACCGTCTCTCTATAAACCGTGGGTGTGGCGCGCGCTAGTGTGGGAGAATCAAATGATAAAAATACTAATAGCGAATCCCATTGGTATAACCCTTCGATCATATAACAGACTAGATGAATAACGCACAATCCTTGCCACAGTAGTTGTTTGAAGCCTTCGATCATATAACAGACTAGATGAATAACTCTCAACCCTTACCACAGTAGTTGTTTGAAGCCAACATCTAAATCAGTTACTGGGGTTACCTCATTCGAAAACAAAGATAGCAAAAACAGATTCCCCCAGCGGCCAGCAGCAGTGTCTTGCTATCTTGGAAGGGTCTGAATTTGAATAAATTGACCTAAAAAAATTATCGTATCCATTCTTCCTAAGACTGAATGAAAACAATGTAATATCAAAGTTTTCTGACAATACAAATCTTTGATTTATTACCCGAATGATAATAGATTTAATTCACTGTCACACTTATATTGTTATTTTCTGACAATATTAAGTTTCTAGTGTCGAACTCGAGAAATACAACATTAAACATGTTGTTATTACTTTTCAATTCCACTAAATATAGGCTTATCTACTTCTCTGAGCATTTTCTTACCACTTTGGCCAACCGTTTTATCACTTGTAGTAAAATGATGCGAGCAAACTCTAGCGACTCTTGAAATATTCTCTTTCCCGATCATATATGTTCTAGTCACCATTTTTAAATCGTCTCTTACACATTTCACAGCGTTTCACCATCCTTTAAATTCGATTTGAACAGAATAAACAAGGTTTTTGAAGTAAAATCCCATTCAAATTTCAACACAAAACTGGAAATATGCCGTTTAATGAAGCATCAAACAAAATTTGATTTGAAAACGAGACGTTTCGCGCTGTCACTGTCAGCGTTCGGTCGATTATCGGTTGAACGAAATTAGCGGCGTTAGCGCATTCACCAAAAATTTCACAATATCCAGAAATACCGTGCTATCTATAAACCACTTGTTTATAATAACGAACATTGAATACATAGCTTTTGATACACTTATATGACTCATATAAGTACCAACAGAAGGATATATATATTTGGAACCTTGAACAAATTTGGTCTTGGGATGATTATCACTTTCAAATGTTACGATGTGGCAACCTCTGTGGGGGAAAAACATCTGAATATGAATTTCATGTTAGCTTCAGACAATTTGGGGTGTTACTATTCTAGTGGGTTTGTTGTTCGGTGGTTAAACCCAGTGTTGCTCTAATTTTGAACTAGTTTTGAACTGACACTACTTTCGTTTTCAACTGGTGCAATCTCAATGGGACGACGACCTCGGACCATGGGACCAGTTAGAATTTCAGGTCAGACTAGTAAGGTTAGATATTCGAATTTTGATTCTTCAATTTATCAATTATGTTTTCTTCAATTTATCAATTATGTTTTCTTCAATTTAATAAAAATTGATCATTTGATCCATTATAGATGTTTATCTACTTCGATCTATGATATCGTCTCCTCAATTCTGTAGAGTAAAATTTTGAATTTCTGAAATCATCAATTAACTTATAGGCCTTGCCTTTCGCATTCTGAAATTTCTTCTGTACTGCAATATACCGATTAGCAAAATTTGTTTATTCTCTAGTTAAATGTCTATCCTACCTCCTCGATCATCATCTCCAATAACATCGTTAATCTTTGGACTGAGTCTCTTCTCCATTAATTGAATTCACTCTTAATGATCAGAACTGGACGACGACGATGATAGAAAATTATAATAAATTGAGTTTTTCGAAATCATTGAAATCCGCAATTTTTTCAGTAGGTAAACTGAATCGCGCACGACCTCCTCGAGCTCTACAACTAATTATACCAATGGGACGCACGATTTGCACTCACTGCGCACTAGTTTTACCAGTGGGATTCGCTATATTCCACCCTCATTGCCTCTAGATAAGTACGTAATTCTTTTCGAAACACTCACCACCATACAATTTACATATGATAATCATATTCTCATTACCGGAGACTTCAATATTCCATCATATGCCTCATTTATACAGGGTGATGGCCCACATAATGAAATCAATATTCTTCTCAGTTAATTCTCAGAAAGTAATAGCCTAAAACAATACAACTGTATTCATAATGACTACGGTAGGATACTTGACCTTATTCTTTTCTGCAGCAGCAATGAATGCCTTATTGAGAGATCGCCTGATCCTCTAGTCCCCGAAGACAAACACCACCCTGCTCTGAATATATTTATGAAACCAAATATTACCAATAATTTGAAGAGAAATTTTGCTACTTCATATGATAATGAGTACAACTTTAGAAAAGCCAATTTTCCATCTATGTATTATCTCATATCTAACATTGACTGGACATTTTTTGAAGTTTTTGATAAAGCGAATGATGCCTGCACTTATTTCTACGGGAAAATTTATAATGTTTTAGATCAATGTGTACCCCGTCAAAGTCGTAATCTCAAAAGGAAATATCCACCATGGTTTGGAAACGATATTATTATGCAAATTCGTATGAAAGCAAAGTATCATCAATTATTCAAAGAGGGTGGCGATATTCTTGCTAGAGATGAATTTATTCGTTTTAGAGCAAAGATTAAGTCTGACATAGAGAATTCATACAAAAAATATGTGAAGTCAACTGAAGAGGCAATCAAAGACAATCCTAGCAAATTTTGGGCATACGTTGATAGCAAGAGAGGATCCACGAGCATTGCGAACAGGATGTCTTATGATGGAAAGTCATTTGATAACCCCTTCGATATCCTGAACAGTTTTGCAGATATATTTGACATCAGTAACTTCAGACCCATATCAATAATCTGCAACTTTGCTAAAGTTTTCGAAATCCTACTGTACAACAGATTATACTCACATTTGAGCAGTCAAATAACACCGCTTCAACACGGTTTCATGAAAGGTCGATCAACAGTCACCAACCTCTTCGATATCACTCAATTTATTTCTGAGAGTATTGACAGGAAATCGCAAGCTGATGTCGTTTATACAGACTTTTCAAATGCGTTCGACAGACTGGACCATGGCCTGTTATTATCTAAATTATATAAAAATGGCCTTTCTTCCGACCTCATTCAACTCTCCATATCATATTTCACTAATAGGCGGCAATATGTTTTATTCAATGGTTTCAAGTCTGCGGAATATGTAGCTACTTCGGGTGTCCCCCAGGGTAGCAACCTAGGTCCACTTCTTTTCAATACTTTTATTAATGATATAACTGAGGTCATTGATGTCAGCTGCTTGATGTATGCGGACGATTTGAAAATTTTTTGTGAAATCAAAGAAATTGAAGATTGTGAACGACATGGTGTCTCCACAATAATCTACCGTTGAATGCTAAAAAATGTAATGTGATGACTTATTCACTTAAACATCAATGCATTTTATTTCAGTATGAAATAAATGATACACCATTAGAACGACCTGTCCTATTCACTGACCCAGGTGTTACGTTTGATACAAAACTCTCATTTGCACCACATATTGAAGCTACTCTGTCTGCTGCTAACAAAATGTATGGATTCATAACACGAATTTTAAAAGATTTTACTGACACAGCCACATCGAAAACTTTGTACTATGCCTACGTCAGATCGAAATTGGAATATGCATCTATGATCTGGAATCCTTCTCATCAATTATATGTAGAGAAAATTGAATCAGTTCAACGACGTTTCCTCAAACTTCTCTCCTACAGGGCTGTTAAGGTCTATCCACCAATAGGTATACCCAACGCTACATTACTAGTTAGACATGCTATGAACAGCTTGTGCTCACGTCGTGATTGTCACTTCATGATTGTTCTTTTCAAGCTGATTAACAATGCCATAAAAGATTCATACATTCTGCAAAAGCTCAATTTCACTGTGCCTAGACCATCATCTAGAATAGAGAGTACATTTTACCTTCCGACACCACGAACAAATATTCTGAAATATTCGCCTCTTTATAACATGTGTCTTATATGTAACTCAGCAAGTCATCAGCTAGACATATTTCATTGTTCTATCACTGCGATTAGATCCTTTCACTTCAATTGATTTTATACAGCTGTTATATTGTAAATACTTTGTTGTTTTTTTTTGTGCTTATAACCCTGTTCTGTAGTTGGGTGTAACCTGTAGAACAGTGTAATAAATAAATAAATAAGTTTCATTTCATTTCGATGAATATATTTGTTTAAAATCAAACTCTAAAACAATCCCACGAATTGAACTTGTTGTGGGATGTGTAGTGATAATTTTATATAAAATTATAATACTACGTACTTTGAATTTTTTTGCAGTAATTTCACCAGATGATACTGAAAAACAATTTATACTTTCAGTATTTCATGAAAAATTCTTGTTGGACATTCTAGTATCCAAATTATCAGATTTTTTAAAAGGAAAATTGATGTGATAGCTCTAATTTTGTCTGGTACTAAATCATTAACATAAGGAGAAATGATTATATATATGTTTTGTTGTCAAATTGTTTTATTCACTCTGATTTTTGTTTTTTCATTTTTGAATCTGGTATTATGAATGTGAGTTGTGTACATTATTATATTTATGTTTTGAAAATGGTAGAGGTCAGTATATTATTACAGTATAACTGTCTGATGTCCATCTTCTGGCTTTCTTAAATAATAGATCAGATCAATATCTTATATCTTTTTTTTAAATGCAATAGCTATTTTTCTACAACCGTTTAAGGTTCATATAAACCCATGAGAAAATAAACGTCAAGTTCAATGGTTCCTAAAAAATAAAAGTTATCCGACCATTCAAATGAAATAATTTTTCAATATTGGAAAGTATCTGTCGAATAGTTTTCGAGAAAAAAATACAGATAATTTAAGGAGATTTTTCGGAACTTGTTCAATCACCTATTCGACAGATTCCATTTGGAATATTATGGTATATCAATGTCGTCATGATTTCGTTCGATATTTTTGGACTCCTAGTTTGATTGCAATTGTGAAATGATTAGAAAAACTCGTTATAAAATCGATCAAAGCGAATATCGAAGTGATTTTCAATTAAGTGTATTACGAGTAGTTAGTGGAATGAATTAGACAGTTTTTGTACTGAGTATTCAAATCAGGGTAGAAATAACGTATAACAATATTCATGACGAAAATTTGTGGATTTTCAGGTGGCGACTACCTGATCGAGATTTGCGGCAGACACTTGAACGTGTACGGCCAAGGCGCCCTGAGATTCATCGACAAGCCTTGGAACCCGAGCAAAGCGCACGACGTGAACACCGTCCGATTCAACTACGTCAACTTCAACAGCGTTGCCGGTGTGCTAGGCAGAATCAGGCACCGGTTCCCCAATGTCGACAATTTTGCGTTCAAGGTATGACCAGCGTTTAACTTTGTTTTTAATCAGTGTTGGGTGTCGTAGTCTTGGATCACATATTATAGTAGGGGAGCCCAAGCGGGGATCTCGGTAACATATGAGGGATATCTTACATCCTGTTGCACACCTCCACCAAATCTCAGCCCTATATATAAAGCCGCGCATGTAGGGTAGACGATCAGTATAGTAAAAAAATCGATCATTGGACATACTCAAGCGCGTCGGATTAAGACAAGGTAAGTTAATTACATGCAGAAAAGTGTGCATTTAAAAAATCTGACGACTTACAGCGCGTTCACATGCCAGCTTTCGCCTATCGCGATAAACTTGAATAAAAAATACCTACGCAATAATTTATAATGTTGATGGTGGTTCTAACCTGAAAAGTGAGACCCTGAAAATCTGTGCTTCTTTTAGGCGAAATTTGGAACGTAATCGACTTCCTGACAAATCATATTGAAAATGAGAAATATTTATTAAAGGAATATAAAATACTTTGAATACCCTAGAAACTGATTTTTATGAGAATATGTATAGTATCTGCACATCTGAGATCAACTCTTAATCACTGAAATATAACCAATAACTGGAACGCTAATATAGGTAAATGCGCGGGAAACTTATGATCCCAACTATGCGAACTGAGATTTCAGATTATGCGCCGACGCAGTAAAAGTAAAGGTACGAAAATCATGTCTTTGATCAATACAACTGTATACATATGATGACGTACGTCTGTGATGAGATGAACTAAATCAGACGCGGCTTGGCACTTTTTGTTTCGTGTTAATTCTCACTGGTCGGTAAATGGTCATTCGCCAAATCCAAATCAAACAGAAGTTGTTCCATATCGTCAATTTGCACTGTTTGATAGTTTGATAACATTTCCATAAACAAAAAAGGTTGAAGGTGCATTTCTGCAATGCAAACAGTGCAGTACTAATTCTAGTTAAACCTTTTTTGGTGAGTTGAGATTGATACTTATAATTTTATCTTAAAATCATCCATTTTCAGTTTAACTAAGAATAGACATTGCTCATGAATGAAAGCTAGATATTGGTAGATATCCAAATATCGAGACTTTGAGCTATGGAAATGTGATTTGTGAAGAACATAACATCATTGATGACATCATATAACTTCTGGTGATAAAAAACGACTGAAACGTGATTCAGTTCCCAGGCTGAATCTTGGTCCTCAAAAGCCTCTTCAACTATCCAGTGAACAGTGTAAACAGAATTAAAATTGTTCAAAGCAGATAAAAGTTATTCAGATTTCAACAGGGGCAAAATTTCGAGGTGCGACGTGATTAGTGCTGTGTAGTTTAGAATAAATACATATATTATAATATAGTGTGCTTTATTCTATATGGAAATTGTTTTTTTTTGACTGTTTACTTACCATCATCTTACCATATTGTGTCACAGGAACTAAAATTATTATTACAAAGATTGGTTGATCACAAACTTATTTACTGTAGGACAAGGATTATAGAATAGAATTTATTCGTCGCTGAAGAATTTTACATACACATGAAACGATACATACATAGAAACTTGGAATAGTTAAAAAACGTTAAGAAACATACAATCAAGACAATGAATCCAAAAAATATTTGATTGATTAAAAATATGAAAAAATTCTACCACCAGTTTCGATTTAATTCGGTTGTATAATGATTTCCATAATTCGCTCCAAAAACTTTGGTTTCACCCTGGAACTGCTAATTTAGATAATCCTTTATGTAATGTTTCTTCAGAGATGTTAATGTTGATAATTGGTCCCAAAGCACATACCAGGTGGTCTGTGTACCAAAGGCTAGACCGGACCTAGTTACAGTAATAGTGCGCATGCTCCCGGCCTGATTTATTTTCAGTCTGCGCGAGATTCAAAAGGGTCTATGCTTGAGAAGTTCCTTTGGCATTCCAGTTATTGGTTATATTTCAGTGCTCTTAATAGGTATAAATTACAGTTTGGAGTAAATATTTGAAACAGCAGTGTGAGGAAATTGCAAGAAGAAAATTTGTTTTTCATTGTAATTAATGTAGTAGCAATCATATATATTTAGGTAAAATGTTGTCAAAAATATATCTATGTAAACATAATCAAGGCTATAATATCTTATTTTCAAGGGTATAATCAACATCAGTTTATCACCAGTCCAAGATTCCTCACCGCAGGGGTTTCAAAAAGCAAAAATAATACTTTATATATTTATTATAATATCATCTATATCATACAAGGATGAAAAAAATAGGAGAGAAAACACTCGAGAAATCAGTTCACTACCCAATACAGTATACAAGACTTCTCTCGAAAGTTGTAGGCATACAGCTCTTTTTAAGGTATATATGTTTTCCCATTTCCAGTATCAAAATGGTTAGCACAAGTGCCACAATATTCAGCAGTGATCTCTGTGTAGATATTCTGATGCTAAAATGAATCATGTTACCACACAAAGTCGTGGATGCATTTTCGCGGGAATAAAAAAGTAAGAAAGAAACAAGAAGTATTTTGAAGGAAAAAAATACAGATGCGACTTTTACATGACTGATGACTGATACGCCACTGACGATGATGAGAAGCTTCGAACATACATTGTTGCCAAAGCGCCGCGTTCGTGTATTTGTCTCTCTTGCACTCGTTGCAAACATCCAAACAATGACTGATCGGCTTTGAAAGCGATTTATCAATAGAACGTTTAGTCTCCTGTATTTGAATGTCTTTGATTATAACAAATGTTCGAGAACTTGCTTGAGATGATTGAGGAAAAATTTGGTGTACTATAATAGCCTTTTTCCCATTGATATCCTTTTTAAACATCTACAAAGTAATAATAATATGCTGTTATTTCAAGGAGACTAACATCGCTTTTTTGGGCCAACTGAATGCAATCGCGGAAGTGCAGGGTCTGACGTCATTGGTCATAGAGGCGGAAGGGAACCCGATCTGCGAAAAGAAGTGGGAGAGCTACGCCATCTTCAGGTTGGCGCATTGGGGAATGAAATTCATCAACAATAAAGAGGTGAGGATCCTCCTTATTTTTCTCCGCTCTCGTTGAGACATTGTCGTTCTAAATGGAAACCTAGTAGGCTGGAACTATAATATTTAGTCTGTTCACTCAAGTCCCAAACGTCTGCCAAGATGTGGTCGCTACTTTATATTATGCACATTTGTTTTAGTTGTTTCTCTATCAGGGGCCCAATTCAGACGTATTATATAAGTGTGATATTGATCATAATATGACATATTTTTACTTTTTGTATATTTTTACTCAATTAAGGGCAATATCAGTTTGTAGGAACAATAATATCGCATTCCAAGAAAATATTTTGGAAGTACTGATGTATTTTGACCTCCAGAACAAGAATCCAAAGTCGAAACTCTAGTTTTGTAAATACACCATTTGAAATCTTTGATAGTTTAATGTCTGCTACTAAAAACACAAAATTTGTCATTCTTTCAACTAAAACGCTTATATTTACTTGTGTTTCAACACTTTTTCTGTGTATTATTCTTCGAAAATACGAGACTTTGATCTGTCAACTTGACACTGTCACAAAGTTCAGCTTCTGTCATGCTCGATTCTCGATGGGTTTTTTTCTTTAAATGTTATGACGGGCGAATTATTTCATATATACTAGTTTTTTCTGCAAAAAATTGTTGAAAAAAATTGAATTTAAGTGTGTGTGATGTTTTAGTCAACAGAAGGACTAATTTTTGGGAAAACCTGCAGCAAAGGGAACTCGCACCGATTTTGATTAAATTTTCACGAATATAAAAAGCTACAAATTTCACTTACATCGTCAGTTAGGAATATGTTAGTTGGACCAAAACAATAAATTTCATGACGAACAACTGCAGGAAAAGTTATTTTCACATTTTTAAATTCGATATTTCAAGCATAAGATGCAATGATCGCAATTCGCAATATCAATTTTCACGTCAAAAGCAATGTTGCCACATTATGAAATTCTTATGCGCTCATTTTCTGACGAGAGTCTCGCTCCAGGAACTTGAGTTACGACATGGATGATCGGCTGATGTCTGCCGAGCAGGAAATTTCAACGCGTTGTATTTATTTGATGAGACTACTGACCTGAATGTACTAACCTACCAGTGAGGATCCAGATTACTATTTTCAATAAAAAATTTTGAGAAGGAATATTTATTTAAAGAGACTATCAATGAGGGCATCTTTGAGGAAGGAACATAATATACAGAGGTGTGTACAAAAATCGGCCAGAGTTGTAACTTCTGAATCATTCGAGATCGAAATTTGAAATTTGATGGGTAGCAACTATATGATATTGTTCATTTTTTGAAGAGAAAAATGGTATTCCGGTCTAACCGGAAGTGACCCCAACTTTTGATTTTCAAATGGAACCCCCTGTGTATTTTTCCATTTTTAGATCCAGGGTATCATTTTACATGCACCAGTAGTTTTTCCGTATCAGAATGTCAAAAAAATGTTTGAACAGTGTGCCCATTAATTAGTAATAGTAGTAATTAGTAATAGTAATCAAGATCGAGGTAGCCTTGTAAGTCAATTTCAATGTGACAGTAACATCCAATAAGGTGTCAGCAATGCATTGCACAAAATGGAGGTCAATTTGAGTATTTGTTGTAATTAATTTTTTATCGCCCCTCTTTCTATGCTACTGAAAATAATAAAGATTGATGTGGAGTTCATTTTGTTGTTCTTTCTGTTTCACAAAAAATGATCCGGTAAAACTACTGGTGTATGAAAAATATACAGGGCGTTCCATTTGAAAATCAAAAGTTGGGGTCACTTCCGGTTAGACCGGAAGTGATGGAATACAATTATTCTCGTCGAAAAATGAACAATATCATATAGTTGCTACCCACCAAATTTCAAATTTCGATCTCGAATGATTCAGAAGTTACAGCTCTGACCGTTTTTTGTGCACACCTCTGTATATAAAAAATTGAAAATAATATTGAAAGAATGGTAGAATCTGTAAAATTTTCAAAACTTGGCAGCGTTGCTCCCATTTGCTCCCTTTCATGTCATTACCGTGACATTTGACATTGCACATCATTTGATTATCCAAATATGGAATATAATGAATGAAAATTAGAGAATATCTCTATTTAGAGATTTTCCTGAAAAATCTCATGAAATTGAATGTTGGAACTCAATCTTTTTTTTTTTTGTCAGACTAACATATTCCTCAATGACAATGTAAGTGAAATTTCAATCACATTCATATGAATAGAGATCATCGAATTTGACAAACTTTTCCGCGAAATTTTTTTTATCATGGGGAGTTTATATTATGTTATAAAGCCCTTGTGGAAATTTCATCAAAATCGGTGCGAGTTCCCTTTGCTGCAGGTTTACCAATATATCACAGCCACATCACTGATACTGGCTGACGATGTTTGTTTCTGTTTCCTGATTCTGATCATTGAATCAATAGGTGCGTTTTATTGGCAAGATTCCCCTACTGGAATGTTGATTCTGGTCGTTTTTTTTGAACATAATTCTGAAGCTGGTTGCAACTTTTCATTCCGTTTGCTCAGATGGAATGACAGGAAGAATATTGGGGAAGGGTTGACGTCTTGTAATGTCGTTTTATTCGTCATTCCTACCACCGCCACCAGTAGAAAACCAATAAAAACGCACCTAATGATATCGAACATTTATGTGCTTGTAACAGAAGCATTCCTGTGCTAAAATGAGCGCGTAGTTCGAAATGTAAAAAAAAACGTTAGGTTATGCCCAGTTTGACACTTCAAGTTCTAAATAGTTGACGGTTATCATCATAAGATGTCTCTGCCTTACAGAAAAACTTACGTCATTTTTTCCACTGAACAGACAATTTTATATCGTCTGCTAGGTGTTCATTTGGATCGAAATTTGGTTGAGCCATCAGAATATTTTCTCCAGATAACAGACATCGAAGTGAAATTGGCCGACGAAGAGTATCAGGGACTGAGCGAGCTGGTGCTCTGGTCCTTGCCCGATATTCTGTTGCAACCTCTGCTAGTTCGGCTCAGGCTCGACATAAGTCACGGTGTTTCCGAAGACAGCGCCAAAAAATGGCTGCTTTCCGCCGACCCCGAACTCAGGAAAGTAGTCAGCAAAGAAACGCTGCAGTGGAAAAAATCGTCACTATCACAAGTATGTTATTATGCAAACCTAAAAAAAAAATCTTCTCCCAATGGGAGGAACCAAAAATTAATATGCTAACATTCAATTGGAAAAAATTAAATGTTTATTATTTTTTATAGGCAGACGTACAGGCTGTTCATTTTCGATGACCTTACGGGTTATCTCGCTTATTTTCAAAGATAGAGACTTGCGCTGTCGCGAACGTTGTCTAATTTTTTGTGAAACTCACGATACTGCAAACAAAATTTTGATTGCACGCTTCGTTTCTGAGATAGAGGGCGAAATTGAAAATATTGCGTTTTGGGACCCCTCTGTATCTCAGCTATCTTTCAACTTATGGCAGTAGTGAAAACTGTCATTATTCAGATATAACCCAAAGTTATGTTTTTTTCAACTGGAATCACCCTGTATATTTTTCAATATTTGAAACATTAATGCTTAGCTCTTTTATAAAATATATATTTTCCTCAATTCAAGCTTTTTTAAAGATTTCTCATTATTTTATTTCATTCTCAGTATTACTACTCATCTTTTCTTCTAATTCTTCGCTTAGCTTGATCGCATTGTTTGTGTGTGAACGCGTTTGTTCACTTGCTGTTTTTACTTTTTTTTACTGAAGTCAAAGATTGCACACAGAAAAACAAAAATTTTAGTATTGAAAAGTTCCTCATTGTTTGCTCATTTAACTCTTTTCTATATGCTATGGTTTCCGAAATCCCTGCACTTAAAATAAAAGAATACCTCATTCTTTGTTTCATTTCATTAAATTTTTAATGAATCAGTTACATTCGGACAGACATTTTCAGAAAAACTTTCAAATAACTTCCAAACGTGGTCATGAGGTATAGTTATTGACTATTTACTTTCAATTTTTTACGTAGTTCAGTAGAGGCAAATGGATTATCATTTATAATCATAGATCTTATAATCACCCTATATCAAAGACGTGGGAAATTTTCTATCAACAAAAACATGAGTGAAACCGAGAAAAAAATTATCGGGAATTAATTCTGCTACGTGGGGGATTGGGTATGAAAATTGAGGTTGCTTTTAATATGATGAGAAGATGAACCCTACGACCTCTTCTACGTAGATAGTAACTAAGGTTCATTACTGAAATTTCAGGAACATTGAAAACAGTAATCAATTTTAAATAATAACATCTGATATGACTACCCAGATTTTATTCCGCGCTACATTTTTAACAAAAAATTATAACTTATTAATTCAACAAAATTATCGCTAGAAAATGTTTTCTAGGTGCGACTTTTTTGGCGCAGCCAAGGGAAATTTTCTTAAAAAATTCACAATAAAAATTTTACGGAGAATTGATTCAAGCTCGCGGGGAATTCGGTAAGAAAATTTTGTACCAAAATTGTTTATATATTCTTTTCGTATCCTTTTACTCACTAACCTATCAGTGAGGGTCCGGATCCATATTTTCGGAGAATCTTCGATAAAGGAGTAATAATTTATTGATAATTGAAGAAATAAAAAAGATCATAGCGTCCGCTTGCGTGAGATGCCAATGCGCAACTCACTATACCGGGTGTAACAGGATCATGGTACACCTCCCGTATCTCCGTTAGTTTCAGAGGTAAATCATTGAAATTTAGGACATGCTATGAACATAATAAGCGTCACTTTTTGACCTACAAATGATTTGTTTTTCACTTCCGATTTCGCCGGAAGTGATGCCAACTTTCGATTTTTGAATGGAACACTCTGTATATTATTGCATTTCTGAAATCAGCAAAATTTTCTGAATCCGATGATATCAAATAAGTTACATTTTAAACGTAAAAATTTTCAATAATTTTATTTTCTTATCTTCTTTTAGTTGTAATTTCCATTGTATTTATCGCACATTTCATTACCAGCTATGAATAAATTCCTTATTGGTAGTACTAATAAATGGTACCACGGTACCAATATGGTTCCATTTAAAAAAAATTAGTTTCACCACAAAATCGACTACGATGAACTTTATTTGCTCATAAAAAACTTAATTTAGTATTTTCGACGGGATTCAGATTTTTCTAGCATTAGACGGATCAATTGGAATAAATCGGAACCATCATGGCACACCTAAATGCAAAACCTAAAATTGAAATTTAAAAAATTTTGACGTTTGAAATGTCACTTATGTAGTATCATTGGATCCAGAAAATTATGCAGATTTCAAAAATGTAATAACATACAGGTTGTTCCATTTAAAAATCGAGAGTTGGTATCACTTCCGGCAAAACCAGAAGTGGAAAAAAATCATTTGTAGGTCAAAAAGTGACGCTTATTATGTTCATATCATGTCCCAAATTTCAATGATTCACCTTTGAAACTAACGGAGATACGGGGGGTGTACCATGATCCTGTTACACCCGGTATACTGTACAAATCGTAATCTTGTCCCACCATGCTAATGTGAGATTTGACAGCTCCTCGAACGGCTATATTCAGTAGAATAAGGTTTCAATCCTTCAACCAAGTTGATATTCTATCAATATCACACAATATTATGTTGATAGAGGATAGGGGAAACATGTATGTGTATGTTATATTGGACGATAGGTACAGCTGTCAAACACTGTCAAGCCAGGGAAACTATCACTTATTAATTTTGCAGCTAAGTCACGTGACCGCAAAAATTTCCGGATAATTTTGGTTGTCGACATTGCAACTTGTCAAAATAAACGAATCTGATTGGCTTAAAACAGCTACAAGCAACGTATACAAAAAGAAGCCGTCTAATTGGTTGAAAATAAATTCATGAAAATTTCCAGTAGTAATACCACAAGCGATTGGATTTTCGCGATTATTTAATTCATGCTAAAATACACGTTTTTGATTGGTTGAAATGATTGTGTTGATAAGCAATAACACCATGTTTTCGATTTTGTATTTCGGCTCCTGATTGGCTATTGGATACCTACATGCTGTGTTTTCGTTTCTGTATTTCGCTTTCTGATTCGTAGGCAGTAGGGTAGTTTAATTAAACAACGACTTACTAGTTGCAATCTGTCATAGTATTTTCGATTCCCTGGTAAATAAATGAATGCCACTACACCAAATTTGCGTCTGAACCATGATAAACACACACTATTAATATGTATCCACTTCATTTTCCACAAATGTTAGACAATTTCAGCATTAATAGAATTAGAATTAATCTAAGGTAACCTAACCACACAAATTGTGACAACAATCAAAATGAATTTAGCTCAGTAGTACCTAGTGCTTAGGTAATCTTGCCTACATCATACAATGGCATAAATGTATTTTAGTTGCATAACGAATCTTGTTGTGTCGAACTATATAATGCATAATCAAAATAACTAATTCCATAAACTGATTTTATTCATGAAATAATCTGAACAAATACAACTTGTGTTATTGATGATTATCGAGAAGTCCTTCTCTTTTTCGAAACAAATCATGTTGCTTTGGGAAACCATGGGCAACATGATTTGTTTCGAAAAAGAGAAGGAGTTTTTGTTTCGATAATCATCAATACACTTGTCTGTTGATTTATTCCATACGAAACTTGAGTTGCTTGGAAACATCACGAGTCCACATGATGAGTGGTCTTTCCTTCAAGCAACTCAGTTGAGTTATGAAATAAAAAACAGACTTATGAGATGAATCCAATCACGAGTGGAATTTTATTAAACTATTTCACAAACAAACTGAGAAATGGTTGAAATTGATCAATTCGATGAGAATCTGCTCATTTTGGAATGTGTGCACAACGTGATTATTTTTATTTGACGTTTAACTGTCACATACGACATACACAAAGCTGAAAATACCAAACTTGAGTCAGAGTCTAGAGTCAAGTTTGTGTTATCGATAATCCGAACTTGACTAGAGCTCCTGATTGGTTCATTTGGCAAGTGCGTGAAATAGTCATATAAATACCTATATGAGATACTCTGGTTATTGACATGTGTTGAACTGACAACTGCTACAAAAGGTTATGACTTGCAGGAAGATGCGGCGATGCGTCAAAAGGCCAAACAGAACATCGCCGCTTTGCTGGATGAGATGGCAAACTCCATGAATAAGTTGGCCCTATTAGAACGAGACTGGCCAAGGATTTTCCACGAATTTACCCAAAATACTCTGCTCGATTACTCACACTTAGACATTTACATGAAGCAAAAGATGCAAGAGTTGTAGGCCGATTGTTATGTTTATCATTGAACCATGGAATCGGTCCCAATTGGATCTCTGAACAAGTGCCAATTTATGAAGGGTCAATCACCATTCAACATTTTCTTCATTCCCAAATTGAAACCTTTGAAATTGTGACCAAAACACAAGAAAACCAGGGGCATAATAATATATAGTTATGGAGTAATTATATGGGGAAGAATGGATGTGATTCCAGTGTACTCCGAAACAATTTCGGTTCGCCACATAATAATATGATTCTGAATTCGAAAATATTGACCTGGAGAAGATTAATTTCTGAGTTCGTCATGAGTTTATTGGGCAAATAAGACACTGCCATGAAATTAGAGAAATGTTACACTGTAGGCACTGTTATTTTGATAAAACCATTTTTCTGTTGAAAGTTGCATATACAATATTGATAATAAACTGTTTTCCAAAATAGAGTATAATTTTGAAATCCCTTCCAGTTTCTATACAGGGTGCTTCAAGTGTTAAGGCACAAAATGAAATAAAACTCATTTTAATCAAAAAACTTCATATGAACATACGGCCGATCTCGATCAGTATATAGCGGAGCTACAGGAGGTCAAAGTTTAATAATTTTTTTCTATTAATCAAAATATCTCGCTTACTTTTGAAGATACCAATCTGAAATTTGGTGTGGTTGATAATTCTTAGAAAATCATCATTTTGAGCAGTTCATTGATATTCAAAATCTACAAGGTGATCCATTTCTAGGGGTAGAGGCTTCTTTATCCCTCCCAAACTTTTTCGTATCCAGTCACCAAATTGGGTGGATCGTTCAATTTAGAGGCTTTTTTGCTTCTGAATTTTTTTCGAGACATGAACCATTTTCGAGATTAATAAGCATATCCGTTTTAAAACATAATAATTTTACCATCCCTATAATTTTATTCTTGGGCAAAATTCAATTAAAACGAAATTTAATGTACTAAAATTGCTTTTTTTCAGTTTTTGAAGTTGGTTGGATGGTTCATGCATACATCCTAACATTTCGAAACTTTTTAAAGTTTTGTCCAAGGATAAAATTTAAACGAAACAGGCAAAATTAAAATGTTTTATAAGAGATATGCTTCTTTACCTCGACAAAGGTTCGTTTCTCGAAGAACATTGTTTAGCAAAAAAGCCTCTAAATTGAACCATCCACCCAATTTGGTGACTGAAAGACTTCACAAGCGTACTACGAAAAAGTTTGGGGGGATAAAGAAGCCTCCATCCCTAAAAATGTATCGCCCTGTAGATTTTGAGAAATTTTCAAACTGTTCAACATGATGGTATTCCAGGAAGTATTACCCATGTCAAATTGATATCTTCAAAAGTCGGCGAGATATTCTGAATAATAGAAAAAAATTATTAAACTTTAACCCCTTGTATCTCCGCTACTGATCGAGATCGGACTTATGCTTATATGAACTTTTTTGATTAAAATGATGAGATCTATAACCCATTTCATTTTGTGCCTTAAAACCTGAATCACCCTGTATACAGGTTTTCCACTAAGGGGTAGCAGTTAACAAAAGCAAATTATTTGTCAGTTTAATGTTCATTATTACTCAACATCAACAAAAATGTAATCAAACATTTGTTCATTGGCCTTTTGTGAGGGCCGGTTGCATAAAAGCCAATTAAATATTTAACATGACTCTAAATATTTAACGTAACGTTAAATATGGAATCGGGTTGCATAAAGACCCATTAACTATTTGATGACATGCTAACTTAATCATATCACGTTAACTCGAGATAATAGCTATCGTAAGTCAAAATGCGGTTGCATAAAAGCCAATTAACTTTAAATGCCACATCAAATCATTTTAATCGTGGAATTAACTTAATCAGTGCTCCACCACCGATTAAACCGACTATCAGCGAGTGACAGTTCCTTCAAAATTTTTACATTTTTTCGCAGAAGTACCCTCCTGAATAAAAAAGCTTTTTTTTTGGTTGGTTTGAATTGATCGTGGAAAGGTAAGTGCATAAGTTATTGACACAATAATCAAAATACATAATATATTGATTTCATTACAGAAAATGTCGACCACATCATTATCATCACTTTCTGAAGAAGAACAATATATTCCAAGGCCAAGAACCTTCCGGAAGAGAAACAATCCCTTCGAAATGTACGACGACATTGATTTTTATACACGGTTCAGGTTTTCTAAACAAATAGTGATGGAACTACTACATATATTTGGGAACGATATTGAGCCTGTGACTAAAAGGAACATGGTAATAAATTCCATGAACCAGTTATTATTAACCCTAAGATATTATGCTACTGGAGCATATCAACAAATTTTGGGAGACCATATTAATATCCATAAATCCACGGTATGTCGTATTGTTCATAGGGTAACACAGGTAATAGCAAGACTGAAAAATCAGTACATTAACATGCCCAATGACGATGAAATAAATCAGGTTGCTCTCGATTTTTATGGAATTCGTGGGTTTCCTAGAGTAATTGGTGCCTTAGATTGCACACACATCAAAATTATATCTCCAGGAGGTGTGAATGGAGAATCCTATAGGAATGGAAAAGGTTATTTTTCGATAAATGTACAAGTTATTTGTGATGCGAACTTGAAAATCCGCCATATTATTGCTCGCTGGCCCGGGTCAGTACATGATAGTACCATATTAAATGACAGCCCATTACCAGCATTATTCGAAAATGGCACATTTGGAAACAAATATATTTATTGGGTGATAGTGGGTACCCACGTAAACAATTTTTATTAACACCACTTCTGAATCCCGTGACTGATAGTGAAATAGAATACAATAGAGCTCACGTTTCAACTCGAGATACAGTCGAAAGATGTTTTGGACTATTGAAACGTCGCTTTCCTTGCCTATATTTGGGCATGGCTTTGAAATTGGTCAACGTTCTACCAGTAATCGTGGCATGCAGTGTACTTCATAATATAGGAATCAACCTTCATAACAATGAGCCTCCCGAAGAATTTCCTTATGATGACTTTATCGAAGATGAAGAACTTCAAGTGAAAATTCAGTATGAACGTTATTGCCGATTAAAAGATTATGCATTTCATAAATCTTCAGTTCATTCAGGTATTGAAGTGACGACATAGTCAATGATGGTCAATGACAATAAGAAAGAATAAACATATAAAAAATATTTTTCTAAAAAATTGTATATTCACAGTGAAAATTATCTTGAATAACAAACTTTATAAACACACAATCGTTTATAAATGAAAACATCAAGAGAACATTAATATACGAATCCTTATCTAACAACCTAACTAGTCAAACTACAGATACAAAATGAAATTAACATAATTTAGTTTACTGCTGATCCTTTTTTCAACTGTAATGTAAATATTTCCATTTGAATAGGATGCTCTTTTATCATGTGTTTAGTTTGGAGATTTGCGTTAAAAGGAGGGTCACGGGCCGAACTTTCGACCATTCCGAAAGAGGTCTCTGGGATGACCACATCGTAAATAAATAATCATACGCCAGAAAAGCCAGTAGAAACCTTCACGTCCATCTACTCTTTCCAATTCGCGTTAGTCAGAAAGCGTTCTCAACAGGTGTCACCCCAAAACCTCATTTACATTGAAAATTACTGGGTAATATTGTTTTCGTCAGGACCGCATTGAGGAATATTATTCTTTATACTGCATATATACTGCAATCATTTTTTCAAATCCATTTATATCGAGAACTCGTAAGATATAAATATTGGATAGTATAATTATTTCAAAAGAAATCTTATTATTATTGGAAGACAATAACTCGAGAATTACCAACTTCATATTTTCGAGAAGGTTTTCCAAATAATATGGTCACAGCATGGAAATACACCAATGAATCCTCGTAGCTCTCATTTCGAAATCACAATGAAATACAAGGCCAAGCGATTTTGGTTTTGGCGATACTACCGGTGAAAAATCTAATGTTATTAATGGTCAATTTCAATTTAGATTGTGATTCGATCAAAATTTAACCAATAACAAAATGGCAAGCCAAAATCACTTGGCAATAAACTGTGCTTGATGAATACAAAATTTGGTAATTGAAACGAGATGTATGGTTTTTATAGGAAATTATGTATGGAACTTGGTGTATTTAGGGCCAGAGATTGAGGTTTGCACAATTGATCCATCAAAAACTATTGTTTGAAAAGCCAAAGGTAGGTATATGTAATCAAAATCTAACCTAAGGAGCGAAAATGTCAGTTCTTGATTTTGATTTAACTTGATTGAGATGATTCATCTGTGTAGTTTTATTGGACGCCTCAATCCTAAAAATCCACCTATGATGAAAAAAGTACATTCATGTCAAATAATATCCACCCGTTAGAATACTCAATCTGCTTAAACTGTGATCTCAAACATGACGTCAGAGCGTTTTCTTAGGCACCTGCCTGGTTCTGTGAGAGACAGAGATACATTACAGAATTACCCTAGTTCATCTTATGCAAAAACCCTAAGAAGGCAACGCAGTGACGTATTTGATAGGATCACTTCGTAGCATGGGAAAAGAAACCTTGCAAAGTATAGCAGCACATCTTCCTTACTCCTTACTCATACAAATTCTACGAGGGTTGCTTTGCAACTAAGTTGGTGGTTAAAAACACTTTTCAAACACTTTTTCAAACATCAACTTATCTATGTTTTTTCCACTGTGCTCAAAATATCCAAGAATGTTCAAAATATTTTAGGATCTGAAAATTATCCGCTGTTCGAAAACAAACTAGAAAATCATTGAGATTGTATCTGAGTACAGACCTGCAACGAATCTCCGACAATTCCTACCAGCATCTCCATTGATGCCAGTATTGCCAGTTAGCGGATAATTATTTGATTCCCGGATCTTCTGGGACTGTAGCGTAGCGGCCTTTATAATATACATACACTAACATTATGATATTATGATTATTATTTATCCCTCAGCTAAATTCGAGTCATGAATTCCATTTGAAATATTGCATGAATATTATCCAACGTTAATCCATAATTTATAAAACAATTTGAAACTATTAATTACAATGTAGACTTTTTCGTTTCCAAGAAAGATATTCTTCGAACTCATATATTTATTTTGATATGTGACAATTTTAACAATTCCGTTTCCGACACTGAAATTAGCCTCCTCACAAAGAATCTGATAGTAGGAATAAGTGGTGATGGTCCAACTCTCCTTGGTGCTGATCCATACATTTGAAATATTTTCAGCGCTATCACCTATCGGGTTGTCAGAAAATATCTCAATACCTTTATGCCTATCATTGCATTTTTGGATTGCTATATTTTCAATTGTTATTGAAATCAGGAGCTTTTTATCGCAAACAAAAGCGTTTGAGAGTAGAAAAAAAATAAGAAATAATTGGATTCATAGATTCATGGCAAAATGCATATTTTGTTTGATTTAATGATTTTTCGATTGCGAATTCATTTTAAATCAAGGCTACTTCTCTCGTATTCACAATAATTCGATATATGTATATGCAAAAATAAATTCTAATTGATTTATTTGGTGTGATATTTCTGTACCTGAATACGCGATATTCAGGTATTGAATTTTCAAATCTATTTCATAAGATTCAATATGATAGGTATACCTTCCTAATGATTTTTCCATTGAATATCTCGGCCATATCTCAAGATCATGAAATTGCTATCGGAAATAACATGTCTACTGATCTCATATCTCACCAAGTTTACGAAGTCCCTTATTAGGTTAACAAAATAGTTGAAAAAGTAGAATCCCCAATAAATTTATTGTGAGATCAGCTACCTATCCTTCCGAAGATTGAATTTTTAAATTTGTAATTCTTTTCTTCATCGAGATTTTTGTGTATATTTAAAACTGAGTCTGAACACGAAAATCATCGTTTGGAAATTCCTATTTTGCAATTTTTCTTCAGTTGGTGCTCATTTTTTCAGTTGTTTCTCACAATTCATAAATTGCACGAGAAGAGTGAAGGGCAATACAAAATAATATGTGGTGATTTATGGTAATTTATGCAACAAGCGCTCAGAGCATCTATTGATTGGTTTCTGCGCGCCGAACGGTTTCATTGAATCTGGTCTACTCCATACCGTATACGAGGAACGAATGAACAATAGGGTTCGTTTTCATCCATGATTCCTCGTTACATAACATATGAGTTTTTGAACTATCCCTATATATTCAATATACCTATTCCACTGAGATTGGAAATAATATAAAAATATAAATCAAAACAGTGTTCCGCAAATTTTCATTCGATCTTGAATTTTGTATGCAGAGTCGATTGATTTTCATACTTACTTATACTATATTCAACACATTCAATTTTTAGATTTTAAATAATATACGAATCATTATTTCTTGAATAAATTCTGTATGTGGGGTCGATTGTGAATCGAGAATTTACCTATATACACAGGGTATAATATGTGAATTCACAAGCAACCACGATATTCGCATTTCAAAAGTCGAAGAATAGAACCTAGATTTATAACTCGGAAAAGAAAGGCAATATAGCGAATACTTGTTCTCGCCACTGAATTCATCTGAAAAAAATAGATGACTTGTAAATTTTTTCATATCTTCTATAGTTATAAACTTTGAGATCTGCTAACGCTGTCTTTTCTGAGTTGAGTGGAATCAAAATAATATCCTATTGTTCATTACTCACTGTCACACGATAGTATTTGTGATGCAATTTCTACTTGGGTTCGCTAATTCAAACACTCAGTACAGGGCAAACAACTCCTCAAAAGAGCGTACACCATATTTAAAATACTTGTAATTAAGGTATTTAAAAGCTATTTGTGATTACTTAAAATAATTAGCAAGTATTTAGAAGTATTGAATATACTTGAAAGAATTGAAAATATTTAGAAGTCATGAGTAGATTTTCGAAACATTTAAGGGTAATATTGGTAATACAGCAGTATTTGATAATAAATAGAGGAATTAACAAGTATTCAAATCTATTTCAACAACTTAAGAACTATTTAATGATATTTATCAAGGAATCAAAAGACCTGGAATATAAATCAATATTGATTTTTCTTTATTATGAATAATAAAATTGAAAATTAATTTATGTCGATAACAGAGATAGATATACTATAGCCGAGGCAAATATATTCAGTATATCTTTTATACTCCGAAAATCCAATATTATAATGTAATAATATGGTGTTTGTTTTGAAATTTCAAAGTTGGTTTAGTAACACTAGATCTGGCAACAGGATAGCAGTAAAAATATTTTCAGAGGCTTTCCTATGCCTTTCAAAATTTAAAATGACAGAAAGTATTAACAATCAGCAATACTACTGGTGTAATAATATAATAATGATTTTTATGATTATTCTTCAGAAGTAAACAACTAAAGTTCAAAAAATACGTTTTTTCTCGCCTGAACTGAGAAGTGAAAAAAAAATATCAGTCATGGAAGAATGATCACAAGCCGTCGGGACGCGAACGGGTAAAAATCCTAACCGACATCGGAGCCGATATCTGATATTTCAACGTGCATCTGATATATTTAAAGGATTTAAAAATGTATTTAATGTACTGGAGATGTAATTAAAGCACTTAAAAAATATTTAAAATAAAGAAAAAGGATTTAAAAAGTATTTGAAAGGTAATTGAGAAATTGAAGACGTAATCAAGAGACTGAAAAAATAATTAACAGGTATTTGAAATAATTAAAAGTATTTAAGTACTTAAAAATTCAAGGTGTACACCATATTTAAGAGTTGTTTGCCCCTCGACAAAAACTAAACAATTTATTCCACTAACTATACCTAATATATAAATATACATAGTTCGATAAACAATAAGTCACTACCCACACTATTCAAGTATTCACTTTGAACGCTATTCGCTTTCTCGTATTTTAGATAAGACTAGGATCTCCAATTGTCGCAACGGGCCACGGCAATAAATCATCCGCTAATTATTATGTCGGCATCTTTTTGATAATTAGCCACCGCGCTGCCGAGATGAAATGATTCCGATTTCACGGAAAAAATCCGTAACTATTCTCTTATAGATTCATCATGTATTTTCGAAATAAACAACGAAAGATGTACAAATTAAATTAGCACTTATCTTATTGGAAAAACAATCACCAAACATTTCTTTTATTTCCTAAAGAATTCGATCTTTGCATTTTACCTTACTCGTAAATTACTAAAATAATGAATATCGAATGCAAATAGTAGTCCCAAGAAGATCCGGCAACCCTGCAATTCATCTACGCATTAAAATAAAACACTCAATTATAGTTTTTTGCTGACTGGAATTCTGCAGCGCCATCTCATATTCATGAAACGCTAATAGAAAATGCGATGGACATTACCGCCATCTGTGAGGCAAGGTCTGAACTACTAATTTCAAGATCCCTTCTCGCTTTATTGAGTCCCTGCTACCCATCCTTGATATTTATGTGGTCAATGGCGGTTTTGCTGTCAAAATTATTCGCTATATTCAATTATAGCCAAACGACTACATTTCAGAAGCTAATATTCCGGTCATGTATTACTATATATCTAACCTCGGAAGTGATCATAAATTTTTGTGAATCCAAAGCAAAAAAGTTCACAATGTTTACATATTTTTATCATCTACAGCTTTCTTTCACGAATGAGTTTCAACTTAGGAATGCTTCATCGACACCTCCCAACTTTGGTCTTTTCACTGGTCCAATCCATTTCGCAATTGGACTTACAGAAACTTAGAAATCGACTATTTACGATGGGTCTGCATGAGTCGCATTGTGAATCCCCCCTCTTAAATAACTTTCTTTTAAAGTATTTCGTTTTCAACCCTTCTGCAGTCAGTCTTTTTTTTTCTTGATCAATCTCTTTTTTCTTTCTTGGGCAACAATCTTCCTTTTATTTATTTTTTCGACTGCAAGTTCAGGTGGTTGAGGCACTTGGGAAAGAGGGATCGGTAGAGGGATTTCTTCGGGGATTTCTACTGGCAACTCAGGCTGGAATTCAGGATATTATATCAGATTGCTTGCATTCGATTATATGTCCATATCTGGAAAATATCATAAAATAGTTTGAACAACTATAATCTACATAGCTGTATTGTATTATATGGAAAACTATATGTACTTATTAACAATCTTCAGCAACGTAGTTTTTTCTACCTCAGTATAGTTGGGCCCCCTTTTTTTCTTTGAAATGTCCATATTTCGCCAGAGACCAGCAACTAACTTGACCGAATTATAAATCCCAAAGTGTCATCAAAGGTGACAGCACCAAAAACAAGGGTAACACTGGGAACCCAAATATTAGCACTGTTGCAATGTATTTTCCGTCATTAGTTGATGGGATGTTAATCATAAGGTCTGTTCGCTGTTTCTCCATTAACTACACTATTGTACAGAATAGTAGATTGTGTAACACTGATACCGTTCGGTGATTTCCCGTGTACACTTACACTATGTTCGTTGTTAAATTGTTGTAGCACGAAAAAACCAGTTGTTACAATCGATTTGGAGGAGGTGTGATAAGTGTAGTGCAAATGGATATTGGATAATATGAGGTTAGATGTATATAATGATATATTTTGAAAACTTCTTCAACAAAGTACGTAATGGTTATATTTGTACCCGGGAATCTTTCAACCCCATTTACGAAAGCATCGAAAAAATTGACATCAATGCCATTGATTGATCCTCGTCAGATTAACTGGTCAACAATTCATCGTCCGAATTCGCGATGATATTCTCTATCATTTCATCATCACTGTGCATTTTTGATACATTCAAAAGAGATTCACAAGCAACGAATAAATACAAAATAATTAAAAGCATAACCTCCAAATCAAAATCCTAGGAAAAGCATAAAGCAGAATAAAAGCACCGAACAGATGTTGAACTAATTACACTCCACTTCACTACACTCATCTACAACGACCAGTGGGTGTAAGAAAATGTAGTGTACAATATAAATTTCATGCATACACAGCGAACAGACCTATAAGATCAGCAAGTTTTATGCAACACAACAGATTTTTAAGGTGACATCAAAATTGATGTGGCATTAGATAATCATAGGATCAAATTTTCTTTATGCCAGGTTCATTACAAATTACAACACAGTTGTCTTTTCATTCTGTCAAAATGTAATTGGCTCTAATGTTTCATGAATACACCTAAACTGAGAACAGAATGCCAAATAGATTTCTTCAGGCCAAGTAAAAACTAAAATGAATCAAATCAAACCAAAACATTATTTAATTTAATATTAAATAAGAAAATTCTAGAATGTTATCATCTAATGAATGTTTCTTCTGGTAACACAGTCACTTTGTTCATTCAAAATTGTTTAAGCTGGGCGATTTTATTATTTCTCCTCATAGCCATTTTTCTTATCCTTCTCCAATATTCCTTGGAATTAGGGTCTAATTCTTCTAAAGGTGGTGGTGAACCTAGTCTTATTGTCCACAACCAATCTGGATACTCTTCTTTGGGTTTGAGGGCAACTTCTTCCCCAGTTTTGTAGATATTGGCGCCACAAACAAAAGTAGCTAATTTCACAGGATCAGTTTCTACAGGTAGAACTTTCTTTTCCATTGTGGGACCCAATTTGCCAAGTTTCTTCTTTTTGAGGGCTCCTCCGACCATTCCCATACCTGAAACAATCAGTTACAAATGCTGAAAACTAATGCAAATTTTTTGGTAATCCACCTACTTCCAGGTTTAGCATAATTGTGTCTCGGAAATGATAAGTGAAATGATAGCAGTGTTTTTCTAATGTTTAGTATGCAATATGCGCTAGAACTAGCCATCGTATTGTTTCCTGTGCCAACTAAACTGATAATAATTATGATGAATTGGTAAATCTTTAATGTGAATCTGATAAATAATTATAAATAATTAAATATCTATGAAAACATTTTGTTTCGATATTTTTTCTAGGTTAGGTTCATCCACATCCAGTGCCCTTCTCTTCTTTTTTTTGAGGAGCGCACTGGTGGTACTCGGTACATATGCGAAAAAATTCACCGAATGTTCGGCCAATCTATTCTTTGGTTCGGCGCTTTGTCACAGAAGAATTCAACAACGAAAACGAAAAAGAGGCAACAAGTTTGGGTACAAATTCGCGAAATAAGTCATTTACACCCATACATCTAGATCAGTATCCAGGTTATTTGTTTTGTACTTTGTAGGTCCGGGGGGGTTGAAAGTACTAAGCCATTGATTGGTCGTTTTACTCGTTTTAGTTGTTGACCATACAAATGTGTTGTCCCTTGTCCCACGTGACCATAGTACCTACTTTCTTGCAGACCCCTCTAGACCAAATAATTACTACATGATGCCGGATTTAGCGTAAGCAATAAGATCTATGTTTATACCCCATTTAGCAACGCACCATCCTTCTTGAACATCGAGTTTCGTGTACTGTACAACAGACAAGCCAGTGATGAGCAGTCGAGCAAAAGTAACAAGGGTGATGAAGGTTTTATTTTGTGAATATTCCGAAAAGTACTGGTTTCCGCACAATTTGGTTTTCAGATTTGTGATCAGGAGGCCAAATTATGTAAGTACAGCCAAAAATTCGACATCGCCACCTAACCGAACGTGACCGAACATTTACCTAAGTTTGAATATATGATCAAAGAGAAGGATATGATCTCCTCAAAATAATCTTCAACATGATATTGAAACGCCACTGGTAATTTGACGATCTTCGGAAATTTTAGCTGTCATCAGTGTCATCTTGTTCAGCTATTTTCACACCGGTGATTAGGTTATGTTGTAATCTATGGTTACGAAATGGTGTGAGTAGAGTGAGTTTTTGTTTTTGATTGTATTGATGCAATTATAAAATATAAAATGAGGAATTTGAAGCAAGAAACATTAGCCGACAAAATCGCCGGTGTTTTATCAACAGCTCCGACGAATTTCGATTTGGACGATGAATCTGATGAAGACACTCGTGCGAAAGTTATTCCGGAAAACGATTTTTATGAACATGAGGACCTTACTAGTCAGTTCAGAAAACAAAACGTAGACCTATTGGCTGATGTAGATGAACGATATGCTGGTAAAAAGGGCAACAGGAGAAACCTGAGTAGCCCTGTCATTACAAGTGAAGATGGATTTCATTCTGAAACAGAAGGGATTTCAGGAGAAGATGACGCTAATTCTGATTCAGCAGGAACATCTGAAGGCGAATCTGAAGTTGCTGAAACTGAATCTGACGATGGAAGTGATGATGGTGATGAGAGTGATAGTTATGATATATCTGAATCTCCCATTTCTAACAATTTCAAGCATATAGAGCATGACAATGTTGTTTCTCAAATGAAAAAAGGAACTTGTGTGAGAAATCAGATGAATATTTGGGAAAATCTGCTTGAGATGAGAATTCAAATGCAGAAGTGTTTAGTGGCTGCTAATAAGCTGCCATTAGAAAATAAGCGTGAAGAAATAAGGAAGGATTCTGGTAATGATTTCACAGATAGAGTTGGCCAAACAAAAGATAGTTTAACAAATTTGTTGGGAAAGTTATTGGATTTGCAGAAATTATGTTGGAGCAAATATCCTGAGACTAAAAGCTTAGAGAGAAACAGAGATTCTTCAAAAGAAAATGGGGATCCTGATGATGAGGAGATACCTAGTGATACAGATGAAGAAAGTATAGCTGAAGAAGATAATTCAGATGAAGAAGAAGTTCCTAGTAAGAAGAAGAAAATGACTGAATTTGAAAGTGAACTTGGCAACAAGCATGAAGTATACAAAAAGTATAGGACTAGTGTTATCCAGAAATGGCATGACAAAACCAATATTTCAGTGATGAAGAAGAATTCAAGTTCTTATTCAGTTATAAATAGTATAGAACATGCCCTGGTGGATAAAACAAAGTTGGTGAAAAGAACACAACTGAAAAAGAGTGATTTTGAAATACTTGGGGAAGACAATACTGAGCAAAATGTTGAGCAAGCCACAGACAATACAGCACCTGAGTACTATCCTGAAATTTTTGATGACACTGATTTTTATCATCAACTTCTGCGTGAACTTATAGAAGTAAAATCTGCAGATATTACTGATCCAGTTCATCTTGGGCGACAATGGATACAACTTCAAAGTTTGAGGAGTAAGATGAAGAGGAAAATTGATACAAAGGCAACCAAGGGCAGAAAAATTCGGTATGCAGTGCATACAAAGTTGGTGAATTTTATGGCTCCCATTGATGAAAATTCCTGGACAGATGAAAGCAAAAATGAATTGTTCAGTTCAATTTTTGGAAAGAACTCTCATGTTGATGTATCATGAAATTTATTGAGCCTGTTTAGTCTTAAATTGTATAATATAATTTCAATTTATAACAGTCTATTTAATTTTTTCATTGTTTAAGTACCTATTCCAATAAATGTTACATATATCATTAGGTAATATTTTTCTTTAATGTAGATAGAAATAAGGTCACAGATTATGCGGGTCTTACTACTCCACTAAGGGTCGGTTCATCAATGGAGGGTTATCCCTAGAGGTTAGCTGACTCGGGATTAACTTTATTCTAGAGCAAATTTCCGTATTATTTTGAAAGCATTTAACACCACCACAAAATGAATAAACATTTTATCCCAGTAGGGCCCACAGACCACCTACCCTCGTAGGGCCGGTTTATCAATGCAGGGTTAGGTGATTATAACCCAAGGTTAACAATGGTTAGGGTTGCCATATTTCGCTTGACTCTCGTTGGGATGTTCTAAGAAAAATCTTCATTTTATATTACATTTGTTATTTTCAAGGTCACAATAGAAATATTTTTAATTTGCTGCAGAAGCACTAGAGTTGGTGCAAGTCATGTCATAATTGAGTTGGCACTGTGAAATCGACTCCACAGTTTCTGGGAGCAGGCGATTTAGCAGGGATTGCAAACAAAATACTCGCATAATTTCAACAGTTGGCACGTTCTTTCATGATTTTTAGTTTCTTCTGAAAAGTTAATGCATTTCTTTACCAACGAATTGATCAATTTCCATTTTTCCGAGGCAAATTCAGCTTCTAAAGATACATATGTTGCTCGAAGAGATTGTCGCTGCTAGTCTGAAAGGTATAAAATTGTATTTTTTTTCATTTTGTGATTTCAGACATCCGATCGAACACTTTTCATATTTATCAAATGAATCAGACGACATTAGGAGTGTTAGTATTATAATTATTACAATCATATATTATTAAGTGGCTGACCGCTGCATTGACTAGTTTCAATCGGGATATTTTAGTCTTTTGTCGGGACAGAGAGCTCAATAATGGTGACAGTCCCGATATATCGGGACGAATGGCAACCCTAACAATGGTTAACAGCTAACTCTGGGATAAAACGTTATTCACTTTGAGGTGAGGATGAACGCTTTCATAATCAAACGGGAAATTAGCTCTAGGATAAAGTTAACCCAGGGTCAGCTAACCCTCGGGATAACCCTCCATTGATAAACCGGGCCCCGGATATTACTAATCCAGTTCATCTTGGGCGACAATGGATAAAAACTTCAAAGTTTGAGGAGTAAGATAAAGAGGAAAATTGATACAACAAAATTTTCATAGTCCGCTTCGTTTTAGAGATACAGAGCGAAATTGAAAATATTGCATATTGGGACCCCTATATCTCTGCTATATTTCAACTTATAGAAAAAGTGAAAATTTTATCCAACAAAGTGCAAAGCATTTATTTCATATTGAACTTAGGTATTCCGAAATACTGACTACGCCACTGGATTCTACGTAAAAAGATGTGTTGGATACAATTTTTACTTTTTCTATAAGTTGAAAGATATTTTTTATATAGGAGGGGTCCCAAAATGCAATATTTTCAATTTCGCCCTGTATCTCGAAAACGAAGCGAATGTTTAGGCCTTTTCGGAAACTTACCCGGATCACAATAAAGTCGGGTTACGAAAAACGACCCTGGGTTAGAAATTCAGTGGTTAGAAATCGAGGCAATGCAAGTCAGGTGAACACAGGTAAGCGAAGCGAACGTGCGGGTTAGGGATCGTCGTGTCAATCCGAGTAGGTTCCGAAAAAAAAGTTGGACAGTGATGTGAAAACCGCAACCCTCTATCCCCAAAGACAACTGAGATATTGGGATGAATAATTACCGATGGTGGCGCTGCATTCGTTGATCAGCTGTTCTCGAAACGCGTAATATTTTCACAGGAGCATTGATTGAATTTTTGAAAAGTGGCTTGTAGTTATTAGTGTTTGTTGTGATTTTGTTTTTTCTTTCAGTTTTTGATTTGAAATATCTGTTATTACTTCCTCAGTTTAAATGTAAGTATGAAATAATTTTTAGATTTTATTTATTATGATATTCTAAAATTGAGGTTAGGTCACTTCAATCTTACTTCTTTAATTTGTTCCAGAATCCATCAGTATGTTTCTGAAGTTATCCGAAATTTTCAAATATTTGGATGCAACACCTGATAGTCGTTGTATCGTGGAGGGCGAGCAAGTGTTGCATGCAAATCATGTGATTTTATGTGGAAAAAAGTCCGGCAGTACGAAGAACTTGATGAACATTGCAGGTCTTTGCCTTCAGACATCTGCATTACAAGGAGAACCTCATCAAATTGAAGGAACATTTTCAATTGCTGATGATGTGAAGATTAAGGAGATGAAATGCTCATGTAAAGCAGGATTGTCTGGAACATGCAAACATATTTCTGCAATACTACTCAACTGCACTAGGTTGTATTTACTACAAAACTGAAGAGGCCCTATCATGCCCTTAGTAATTTAACTGACACTGAAGTCAAAATTTATTGTTTAGTTGTGTTTCTGGCCATTTTTTTTCTGTTTCAGGATGGATATAAGCACTCTTGAGGTGTTATCCTCAACTGATGTTGAGTGTTATTGGAAAAGAGCCAAATCAGATGCAAAGGAAATGTACAAACCTGTTCCAATCAGTGATTATCCATGTTTGGTTAAAACTAAAAGTAAGGTGAAAGTTGTAAGTGATCTAACTGAAGATCAAATGAGAAATTGCTTACAACTTGTTATGAAAGCACAACCTGACTGCAATATTAGTAAACACTGGTAGGTCATAATTTTATTACAATAATCGAGCTGTGTATGATCTCCCTGTGACCTATCTATTTGTTTCAGTTCAAGAAAATGAAAACAATCTGATGAAGTTCTTCCAATTCACTCAAAGGAAGATAGTATTCCTACATATATCAATGATATATATAAACACTGCAGTTCCTCTGATTTTTTGATCAATCTTGCAAAAGAAGTACTTTTGGAAAACTTTGAACTCAGAGATTGTTGCAAAAAAAAAAAGTGACGAAAACTGTACATGTAAAACATACGACGGCGTGTTAGTGCCACATGAAAACATTTTATTTTAAAAATTCTCAGGATTTTGAGATTTTATTGTCGAAATTTTGAGAAATTAATCTCAAAATTTTGTGAATATAATCTCAAAATTTTGAGAATTAAATTCTCGAAATTTCAAGTCCTATATATATTGAATTCACGTTTGAAGAATATAACCTCTGAGATGAGTTATAACAGAATAAATAATAATAATAAACTTATTATCAATTTATCAATGAGATCTTATGATTCTTATGAAGAAAATAGTTATTTGTTTTACTAGGCATAAAGCACAAGATTTAATGCCGCGGCTGGTGTTTCATAGCCGAGCGTAGGTCTATATGTAATTCTGTGTGAAAAATTCACAAAAATAACCACCAGCCACTAGATGCAATTTTTTGTCACAAAACGATAACTCAAACCACTACCAGTTTTGGTGTAAAATCCACTAAGATGGCAACACTGTATGAAACCAGCCAAGGCATTAAATCTGCTTTTCTGCCGTGTGAAACATATAATTTTTTTTTCAAATTTGTTCCAATTCCACGCAAAATCGACTTTTTCATATTTGAATTGCGTTTCATTATCAATATCCAAATAACTAAATTATTTTATCAAAGGTAATGGGCCCTGCGTTACTATGTTTACCGCTGATGACGTTTGTTGAATATGTTTGTTTACTGTTTACTTTGTCATTGTAAATTTTGAAAAGTTGTCATGTTAGAAATGGATTTACTGCAAAGTGAGGATGAATTGATGCAATTAACACTACTTGAGATAAGAGACCAGGCGCGAGATGTGGAATTTAACCTTTTACCGGAAAAATCAAGAACTGTATATATGAACTCACATACAGCAGATTCATGGAATATATAGACATAAGAAAAATATAGGATCTTTCTCTGAAGATGTGCTGATTGTCTTTTTTGAAACGCCAGTCATACGGTTTCCATGCAAAAAATCCCGAGTTTTTCAAAGAGAAGAAATCGAGAAATTTTTATCAGATGCCCCAGATGAACTGTATTTGTGTACGAAGGTAGGAATATATTGAAAATGATCTATTATGGATTAAAGAACTAATTTTCAATTTATATTTTAAGTTGTACTTATTGTTGCAGTCGCTGGGGCTTGTAGATGTGATGAGCTTTTGCAAATGAAAACAGATGAATAAATGATATGGGCGACAAATTGCTAATTATGCTACCAAATACTAAGACCAAAAGATCAAGGTCTTTTGTAGTAACGGAATATTTAAGCGTTTACAGAAAATATGCAGCCTCCATCAGACCCTCGAATTTAAATAATCGGCGTATCTTCTATAAGTATGCGAACGGTAAAGCACATCATCAATTCATTGGCATTCACAAATTCGGTAAAATGCCAGAAGAAATTGCTACTTTTCTGGGACTATCCCATGCGAAAGAGTATACCGGGCACTGCTTTCGCAGAACTTCGGCCACGTTGCTGGTGCATTCTGGGGACATAACAATGTTGAAGCTGAAATTGAGTTGTTTCGAATAGTTTTCGGACTTGTTTCGTGCTTATCAGCTAGTTACTAATATTATTGAAACATGCAGCAAGTTCAAAAGGTCGTAAAGACGAAATCGACAAAGATTTGTTCAGTATTTCAGCGTTCCTCCTACCCAAGGTGG
This sequence comes from Chrysomela aeneicollis, assembly GCA_029955515.1. NCBI lineage: Eukaryota > Metazoa > Arthropoda > Insecta > Coleoptera > Chrysomelidae > Chrysomela > Chrysomela aeneicollis. Next base: position 7,031,634 of record JARUHQ010000016.1, on the reverse strand, counting down.
ATATAGGATGGTGAAACAGCTTCCTATTAAGAGGGGAGATTCACAAAATCCCGTAAACATACCTTTGTTGCTGATCGGGTTTCTGCCGAACGGTAAGTCCGATAGCAAAAACAATGATATTTTCGTAAATAAGAAAGTTGAATCAAGGTACTAACACCTTTTTGGACTTGAAATTCGTTTTTTTAAGAACGCTATTGACGATCAAAAAATGTAAACAATGAAATTTTTTTTGTCACAGATTGTGATAATATTTCAAAATGTCCTACCTACTATATTGAATTATACCCTGACTAAATATCAACTTTCAAAATGTAACTATTCAAAAGAAACCCAAGAAAATGTAAAAAAATGCATGAATTCACTAATTCTTGTCAGCGTCAACGATGAAGTGAGTAGAAAACATCAAAATCTAGTATGATAATAGTTCAGCCTTTGGCTCGAAGATGGCGGCTTAGTAGGTAGTAATTGAATAGTGGCTAGAAGATGGCACTGATGACAGTCACAATGACGAATATGTCTTAGACCAAGCGAATATCTTATTATAATCTTTCCATTCAAGGTCGTGTGCTTTTGTGTACTGTTTCTCGCGAACAGGGATACGCCGTCCAACCTATATCGATGTTGCCAGATATACTCCTCTCAGTAATTATATGTTCATGAAACGTTTCCCTGAATGAAAATATTTGAAACATTCTGAATGAACGTTTCGGAAATTCACCTGTCTAATATTTCATATCACAAAATGCGAGAAAATAAAAACATTTCAAGTGAAAACATTGAGACCTACCTACTGATAGAACGTTTCAAAAATATACAGGGTGGCTCACGACTAACGCGACGAAGATTTATAGCAAAACGGCAAAACTTCTGAAATTTGTGTCACTTCAATATAGTTTGTATTTTGATAAAGGTCACATGTTAAAATTATTTTGAAATATACAGTATGTCCCAAAAAGTTTTTTTTTCGTATGGATTTCATAGATCTATCAAATTTGGGAACTGGCAGAAAGATGAAGGGTTTTAAAAACCGAGATTTTTCAACTGGTCAAAACATCTTTACTTTTGATTGACTCTGTTGATATTCATTTAAATCACATACAGGGTGGTTTAGAATTCAAATTCTCATCCACCCTATATTTAAATGGATTAAATATCAGTTGATAGTATAAATGAAAAGTTGAGATAAGGACATGTACTTAAGCCCTTTCAACCAATAATGAATAGTTGAAAAATCCCGATTTTTCACACCCTATATATCTGTAGTCGTTCCATATAGACCCCAAGTGTGACAGATCGATGAAATAAGCTTTCCAGGAAGAACCTAATGAATTCACCAATTCTTGTCAATAAAATACAGGGTGTTCCATGGGAAACACTATAACTTATTTGATATGCCACAACTTTCTGGAACATCCAGTATATTTCAAATTTTTTAACAAATATTTATAGAAACTTATTTTCAGGATTAAACCTGAAGAGAAATCACCCCACGGATTTCTTACTAGAAAACACTCTTTATAAGTAATAGTGACATAGCATGGTACATTGCAGTCCTTATGCATTATAGGTTAAATTTTATTCAAAAAGTAAATTCATAAGTTCAACCAATTAAATATACCTACACTATATTCGTAATTTCATAGATGCGAACAGCAGGTTTGGCAACATTGCACAAATGCTGATGGTAAGTGACATGGACGTATAAAGAGGTTTCGCACATGTTTCGGTGTTTTCGACATTTATCAGAGCCGGACCACAACAATTTGGCCATGAGTGTAAATTTTCTTGATTTTCAAATGGAACACCCTCAATAATATTGCATTTTCAGAATGTTGAGAGACTCGATTTTTTTCTGAGTTGAGTATTGTTTTCAATTTAGCGTCCTGAAAAGAATCATTGTAGATGAGATCAGAGATATTGTAAATGGAAAAAAATCCGCGCCAGCTCATTTAGTCTTCAAAACATTCTTGCTTTATAACTGGAGATAGAAAACAACTGAAAGCTACATTCTGCGATCTTCAAAATGGCATTCTTAGATTTCGAGTTCGACGATTCGTCTTCTTGCGGCCATCATCAACTTTTATTTTTCATTACGAAGGTTCATATTCCCCCATTTTTTTCAACATGGACTGACTTCTGAAATACATGGACACTCAAAGAATTGATTTATTTCATTTATTTATTATTGACGAATTTCAATCGCGAAAGGGTTGTTGATCAAGTAACTATAAATGATGTTGTATTTCAAGTGTCAGTTCATGGTGGAAAATATGGAAAAGATTCATCTTCGTATTGAAAAAAAAGTTGATGATGGCCGCGAGAAGACGAAAGGTCGAACTCACGATCTAATAATGTTATTTTGTAGATAGCAAAATGTGGCGATGAAGAAGTTCTTTCAGTTGTTTTTGTATCTCCAGTAATAAAGCAAGAATAAAATGGAATAGAAAATTCAATAATTCAGTTTTTTATCGCGAATTTTTTTTCACCATAGTAATGACCATAAAATCCCGCAACTCTGACCCAATTTGAAGTTCTTTGTATCGCTTACGGTTCTCGAGATCCCAATAATGAGCGTCGAATTTGAATAACCCTGTATATGAATTTGTTTGTTTTTGAAGCTTCGTTTCATTCATGTGACGAAAACCCTGTGGTTGACTTTCTTTCAGGTTCGATTTTGATGATAAAGGTTTCTTCCAACGTAATTAGATTTATAGTTACAATTTCAGTGGAGCCCCAGTAGTGGGCAACTTTGTTCGTGAAAACAAGGGAAAAAATGCTAACCTTTCAATAAGTTTGAGATTTATATAAATCAAACATTTCAACATAAAACTTTCTTTCTGCTGAAAAATCATACCTTTATAATTGAATGAAGAATAAAAATGCTCTCTCTATAAATCAATATCTTGATAACCACAACAATCAAAACAATGTTACATGTTGCACATTTTAAAATAAATATCAAATAATATTGGTCAAAAAACGAACTTTTCTGTTGACAAAATTCAATATACTGAGCTCCAAAACATCATCTTTACAAGTTCTATCGCCTATCAAATATTCTGGATGCACGCATTACTGGGCAAAATCCACACCTACGCCGACCCTGTACTTCTAAAATGCAAATCTCACGATTTGTTCGAGCGACACCTGTTGAACTCTGCTAAAACTAGCGAGTACTATGAGCTAGGAAGACATCTCCTGCTTCGCCTATGACTTTTCGATTTATGAATTTTTATTACGATATGTTCACAGTATGGACATCTATCGGAAATTTCAGCAGCACTGCTGAATCCCTGCTCTTAACAAGCACTAGAATAAACTGTAGACCTTTGCCTACTTGATTTCATACCGTAGTAATATTTCCTGAAGTTATCAGAGATGGCGACATAGTGTCGGTAAAACAGAAACTGACAGAAGAGTCAAAAATTGTATTTTAATGTCATTTCAACTCATGTCTGTCAGATGCGAACCACAGAAATACATGAGAAACAGAAATCTTCGATAATCGATCTCACCGCCATCTTCATTCAAGTCGTGGAAATATTAGTACCTTCTCAAACGGTCTACAAGTTTTTCGCAGAAACAATTGAAGAGCTGTTTCACGATCCTATATCCACCTTGCTCCTACCAGAGGTGGAGAGATAGACTGGTGAAATCACTTCCTATCCTGTGACTGGTCCCAAATCTCTTGATTTCGCCTACTTCGATAAAACGTGTATAACGTGACATGGCGTGGGTGAATCTCGCTAAAGTGAAGCCGTGATTTCAACCAAATTTACAGGTTACTGCAGGTGTCAACACGAAAGTATGAATATTTGATTCTGAATGACTTCTAATCGTTTCTAACAATTCCATGGAGCCATTTTCCAATGAGTTTGATGCGAATATGTATCGAACATGATTGAAATAAAATTCTTCAAAAATCATTCGACAGTATCGCCATCTATTGTTGTACATGAGAACCCCACGTAATGAGCTGAAATTCAATTGTTCCAAATCAAGGATTTGTCTGCTGAAACAATTGGAGAGTAGCGCCACCAGGTCTTATTTCCATCATTCTCCTACCCCTACCGTACAGACATCCTTTGGCACAAAATCCTGAATTTCCTTTCAGGATTGTGTGAAAAATGGATGATCACGTTGAAAAAAGGAGAACTTATCACCACAAACATTTACGTTTGTATCTCAAGTGAATGCGAAGGTATGTCTTTGAGGTTGAGTTGTGTCTCTTGTTGTTTGTAATGAAAACCTTGATTTTACTTCAGGACCATCAAGGAGAATTAAACCAAGAGATATGCTCAAAAAAAATGCAATTCCTTCAGTAAACTTCTGGAAGTCATCACATGCAAACTTCAAGAGTGTGGGCAATGTGGGCTGAATGAAATCAAATCTCTATTCAAAATGAATAAGCTGTGAATTGAATGAAGTATCAATATTGAAATAAATGAATTTGAATGACTGGTAGACCACAAGGTCTCAAACTTTTTAAGTTATTCTTGTAACATACCTACTCATCTGTTATTATATAATTATTTTTATTATATGAATTATCATTTTATTGTTAACATGAAAATAATAACTTGTGTTGCCTATCTATTTATCTAAGATATGTAGGTATCTCAATATAAGCACCCCTATACTCTCAGAGAATAAAGTTAATTGACTACAATTCTTTGTTTTTATTTTGCTAATTATCTATTTTTGGGTTAGGATAAAATTATTACAGGTTTACAGATAAATTCACACTTCCTCTGCTAATTTTTCAATGGAACTATTTTAATTTCATATTAGAGCTACCCTAGAGCTGAAGTTTGTGAACAGGAGTTTATTTATATGTGTTCGAGTATGTGTTTGACATCTATCCCACAAAGTATTACACCAGCTTTGAATAATGCTTTTCGCTATTTTAAGGGTTTCTTCTTATCTCCAATATACTCTAGATACTTATTTCAATCTTGGCCAATCTTGAAATAAAGAGAAATCATTGAAATACAAATACCTTAGTGGCCCCATTGATTTTGCAGAGGTGGTTTGGAAAGCCTATAAAAACATAATAAATCCACGAAACTCACAAAAATACCTGTTTTGAATTCTATAAACGATAATAATCTATCAATAGCGCCCGTTTTGGATACTCAGGATTATTTATTTCTTCCCTAAAATTCGAATTGAAAATTGACATATTACCATTGAAAACATATCCTTGATGTTTGTTGATCACCCTCATCTCATGTCAAATTTTTGACATTTCTCGAGCGCCATGCCATCTGTTGTTTCGTGATTTTCGCGTTGGGTTTTGTTTTGGACATGGGTGTTGGGACTGTTGGGAGTGTTGGGACTGTTCTGTTCAAGGATGGTAAACTGTAAAGGACTGTTGGGAGTTGGTTGGGAGTGTTGGGTCCATATGATTTCTATGGTTGGGTCACAGAAATCTTATATATCTACGACGATTTCCACAGACCACCTACCCTCCTCTAGGTCAAGGATGGTAAACTAGAGAAGGATGGTTCATTGCCATAAGACGCAATGTTGGCACATCGAACGACGCGATCGTGACGTCACTGGTGGCCCTCAAGCTTTGTTTACGTTTATGTTTCGATCAAGGTGGATATAGGATGGTGAAACAGCTCTTCAATTGTTTCTGCGAAAAACTTGTAGACCGTTTGAGAAGGTACTAATATTTCCACGACTTGAATGAAGATGGCGGTGAGATCGATTATCGAAGAAGATTTCTGTTGCTCATGTATTTCTGTGGTTCGCATCTGACAGACATGAGTTGAAATGACATCAAAACACAATATTTTCAGTGAATCTGGAATAATTATCGATATCTTGACTCTTCTCAGTCATTTTTCATCTAGAACAGATGAAACTGATAAAAAGATGACAGAAGCACAGTTTCTATTTTACCGACACAATGTATGTCGCCATCTCTGTTAATTTCAGGAAATATTACTACGGTATGAAATCAAGTAGGCAAAGGTCTACAGTTTATTCTAGTGCTTGTTAATAGGAAGCTGTTTCACCATCCTATATCCACCTTGGTTTCGATATTCATACTGTGGATTGTGGCTACAAATAGTTTTTTTTAAATAGAGTTCTTCAATAATTGTGGGTATAATCAAATTACTCAGTAAGAAGATTTAGTGGTGTGGATAAATATTAATAAATTATTACATCACCTCCATTGAAAAGTGTGTAGTGTTTATGAAATCATTTCAATTTCATATACCATCTGATAACCAGTATGCCAGGTAGCAGATTTGCTATTTTTGGATTCCAGTATTATTTACCACACATTTCCAAAAGGCATCAGAGCTGTGATTTGTCCAACCAAATTTAAGAAAGAGATCTACAAAATGGGTGGATGAAAATGTGTTATGAAAAAGGAGTACCTATTCTCATTATTTTATGATGTTCCATGTAATCAGATTCAGGAATTTTGTATACTTATTCGAGCTATAATGAGAATATAAAAACCTGCAAATAAAGAAACAACCTGGATTGCATCTATAGTAGAGTCCAATGTATAAATGAAGAGAATAGTCAGCTAATGAGAAAATTGAAATTGATGTCAATATATTTATATACCTGTTATGTATAATGTAAGGTACCCATAATTCAAATTAAAGAATGTATTTTATTTTCACCATTCACTGATAATTGTTAAACTTGATAAAATAGGTATGTATTTCAATTTCAATTCAAAATATGAACTTTCAATAACCTGTGCATTAAATAATATATATGCACACATACATTACATGCATCATTCATCAGTACCTATGAATTCTTCATTGAAATTTCTCTATTTTCAATATGAAATTGTTTTCAAGGTCGGTATTAGGTACTTACCTATTTATGGAATAGGTATATTCCCTGTTTTGTAAACGTTAAATTATCTCATGTATTATTTTCTGGGTGGACATACAGGAATTTTTGTGAATCAAGGAGTTTTTGTTCACAAATATTACTAATATTTGAAGCCATATGATACCAATAACCATCAATAATCAATATGTATCGATTATAGAAAGGTGCATCACAGTAAAATTACTTTTAATGCCCATTTAGTGATATTCAGCAATAATAATTTTGAATTCAGGGCCGTTGACTACGTCATCGCGCGCCTTCGGAAGCCACGCCTTTTGGCCGAAAAAATCGCTTGAATGAACCATCCTTCTCTAGTTTACCATCCTTGCCTCTAGGTGGTCTGTGACGATTTCTGTGGGTTGGGTCTGGTTTTGTTTTTGTCTGTTCTGGTGAATTTATAAACTCAACTAAACTAAGAATTCTATTAACAATTAATAATTAACAACTACATCTAAGAAGGTGTTTATAAACATCATTCAAGAATTAGGTTTTTTTATTGTTCCGTGCCTGAAATTCAGAGCGAAGAAATGGTTCTGTGTTCAAATATGCCTTATGCGCATGCGTTGAATTCATAATTGTTAATTCTTAGTTGAAAAGATGAAAGATGACCATCTTCTTAGTTGTTAATTATTAATTTAAATGACAGATGAATGTTTATAAAACCTCTATGGAATTTTCTTGTATTCATCTTTCTTAATTCTTGGTTGTTAATTTAATTCTTAGTTTAGTTGAGTTTATAAATCCACCATTCAGGAAATAATTTAAGAATCTGATCTGTGATCTGCTAGATCTACTGATCTCTGAATATTCTTCAAATAGGTAAGGTAATGGAATTGAAGAAATCCAGCTTTTTTTAGATATTGAATTATTTCTGAAGACAATCCTAAGAGGCTAGGTGTTTAGTGTATATGTACCAAATTAGCATTCAACTCTTGATTCAATGAAAATTCTGTTGGTATATTTGAATCTCATTCAAAAGAAAATAACCCAATTCATATTTTCTTCTTCAGTGAACTATATGAAAGCCTAGCATAATCTATTTGATGTTTCAATTACCTGAATTATTCAACAATCATGTTGATTACCGAAATTTGATTTATGAAGACAAATTTGAAAATCAAACATTTGTATTCACAGCCATTTCAACTACATGAACTACACCATCTCTTCTGTATTGTTTATTTATTATTCATTATGAGTATTGTATTGTTAATTTTTAGATAGTTCCTGAGATGTACCCAACTAAAAACAACAAATAATATAGATTTCCAGTTCTCTAGTGCCACACAATCATACAATACCATGGATGAAACACCAATATGTAGGTTTTGTTTGAACAGGGTGAATGGTCAATTTGTCTCTATTGATAGTGTTATGATAGAGAAACTCCAAACCTTATGCCCAGATATGGTAAATAAGTAGTTATCATTAACATATTCATTTTATTCCTTGAATATTTACCACATTTTCAGAAAACCACCCTGCTTGAAGACTCTTCAATTTGTCCTTCTTGTACAGATCTTTTAAAAAAATTTGACCACCTGAGAAATAAGTATAACAAAACTAAGGAAAGTTGCAAAGTTTGTGGAGTAAAAGTGGTTGATCAATACCATAATGTTACTTCTAGTGACACTTTGCAGATGTGTGATGATTTGGTAATTTTGCACTGAGTAATTTCTTATGAATGGGAGAGTTTCAATATTTGTGTTTTTAGGGATTTTCAGTTCCTATAGACTCTAAAGTGTGTGATGAATGCACAAATACAATGTATAGACTGATCACATTGAAAGTGGCCCTAAATGATACTAAAAATGGGATTATTGTTCATTGTGACAAGACAACAATCAAAGAGGAGGTGGACTTGGGCCCTGTTGAATTACTTGAATCCCATTCAATGCTCTTCAATGAACTGAATGCATGTTTGGAAACTAATACAATCAAAACAGAAACAGATAGTAGCTGTGAAAAAAACGATTATTGTTCCAAGTAGGTTTATCTCAAAGTTGACTTGTTCTCAAAAATTAAGGCCCATTATTCACAGGAATGATGAACATCAAGAACTTGGAAGTAGTGATAATTCTTCTGAAGATGATATAGAAGAATACGCAGGTCCTAGCAATGATTCTTTTGAAGATGACACAGAAGAACAGGATGATGAGTTGCAGAGAAAAATGAAGATAAATGAACATTTTGATGATCCTAATGAGTTGAAATCACTAGAAAGTCAAGAGTCTCTTAGCCGAATTGATGAAGAATTTCATTCTGATGATCAATCTCCTGTCAAATCCAGAAACAATGGTGAGTTTCTCATTTTGCTACTTGCACTAATTTTTTTTTGCTGCCAACCAAGCAGCTAACATATTTTGATCTGCTCAGATTTTCTAGTATTCTGAACAGATTGGCTTATTATATCTGACAGTATGATTTCTTTTCAAATCTCTATCAAATTTTTGAAGCAACTGAAAATCTGTTCAGTTTTGATATATATTGAATGTGGATGAAAATTAATAATGACCCATAAAATGGTCACATCATTGTATAAGGACTATATAGTAGTATAACCCATGTGTATCAAGTGTTGGAAACAATTTTTAGTGCCATCTGCCTGAAACCTAAGGAAATATGCGGACGCAGTCTTCATTTGAACTTGCCTAATTGTTGTGAATTGTAATCGAGACAGACATGGATCATGGGGTTCTGTTTATATTCGAATGCATATAAAACAGATATATCATTTATATTCAACAAATACAAACAGGAAATACTTAACACAAACTACTAATCCACCATGATATAATCTGTCACCATACTTCGAAGCATAAGAAAGAAGCTATCTAATTTCCAACAAATTCGGACCTGGCATCTGCAAAATAATTGATAATTCATATCAAGGTTAGTGGATCAGGCGAATTGAGCCAAGTGATTCTCGACCTTAAATCGGCCAATGAAATCGCTGGACTCCCTGGTCCTGCCATCTACATTCAGCCTCTTTTTGATACTACTATCTCGTCGTTATACAATGGTCACATCGTTGAATCAATAATTTGTGATGATGAGGCTCCATTCCTTCTATTATTATTGTGAGAAAGGTAAGTTGAGAATTACATATTATATCAATATTTGCACATCACATTTGTTACATTTTACAGAAAATGATTTCTTGATTTACTCAATGGTGATGAAGAATTTATCAGAAAAATATCAGTATGATATTGTACCCAGTGATTCGATAAGGGTAACAAGGTACTGTATCTCATGAACTAATAGTCTAACTAACTTTGGGGAAAAATCCTGTGTATATAAATTTTACAATTATGCGAAGAAGACAGCTCAAAATTTATACAATGATTGAACCTGAGGTTTTTAAATTTTTCAGTATAGCAACATTTACAATCACAATTAGTTGATGTCATAATTGACGAAGAACAATAATTATTATATTATTCCAAGTAGGAGCAGATGCATTTTTTTTCCACTAAGTTTTTCTTAACTATTTCACAATTATTCGAATTTTATATTCAAAATCGTTGCTAGAATAAACCTATTGTGTACTCTTCTTAGAAATTTGATAGGATTTCTGAATTTAAAATACTAAGGTAATTTATCTCATTTCAACATAATTTATTTTAGCAATTTCAATATTTTTGATTACCAATAATTTATACCAATCAATTATTAATACAAATTTTTCTTGTAATTTTGTTTCAAAAAATTGCAGAAGATCAAGGCACTTTTGGCATATTTTGATAATCAAACGTATCAAATTCCTTGATTTCCTTAATTTGCTGACAATAGGGAAACCCTATATTTTTATAAACAAGTTAATGGATAATAATTATCTGATTTGTTGTCTTATTGGAAACTTGAGCCACTATTCTACTGTAGATGGCATTTGATAGATATATCTGCTAGGGGCAGGGGGCAGTTGGTAGATGTCTAAAATTTCTGATTTATTGTAATAATCAGTAATGTGTGGATGGTGTGATTGTTTGTGAAGTGTACTATGCACTGCTCTGAGGTGATGATATAATTGCCTCTCAGTTAAAAGTGAATCTAGTATAATATTGAAACATTATAAGAGGCAAGAACCACTTGAATTGAAATATGTTCCAGGAGCCGTCAAGACCCATTATTTAGATCACAAAAAACGCGGAATACATCGGATGTTCGAATGCCACATTTAAGGAAATAAATTGAAACGAAATAGACACCTTCTGATTCCCAAAATGTTCGAAGATGTCGAGATGTTCGAGTGCCATATTTTCAAATATAAAGCAAAACAATAGAACCACCTCAAGTTATATCTTCTGATTCACAAGAAGCCTCAAGATGTCGAAATGTTCGAGTGCAATCAACCTCAACGGACACATTTTGATTCACAAAAATCCATAGGATATTGAGATGTTCAAGTGGCAAATTTGAGATAACAACGAAAAGGCAACCTCATGCTACACCTTCTGATCTACACTAAGTCCTGAGTGCTATTTTCGCAAATATATAGCAGAAAATATCAAGAAACACATCTTTCATATACAGGGTACAACAGAAACTATACGAGATACGAAGATGGTTAAATTGGGGTAAAGCTAAATATATCGTTGAGAAAATTTCGAAATTCCGTGTACTTTCGGAGATATGTACGAAAAATGAAGAATTTCAAAATCAAGAGCACATTCACCTTGCCACTTTTTTCCTGCTATAATGGTATTTTTTCATCATCATTGTCTTTTGGCCACAATAATCAACTTCATTTCTTCACGCATTATAAAACTAAAACATTTTTTTCTATATTTGACAAAGGCAAATTTGCTCATCATTTAATCGAAGTCAATTTTGCGCGCCTTTTGGTTTTCAATGGACAGCAGTGCTAAATGAGCTATGCAAGTAGTTTTTGATCAACTTTAATTTGGAGAACGCCCTTTCAGCTTTCGCAGTAGTGACAGGGTCTGTGGACACATCCGGATAACTGGATGACATTGACAGAAAGCAACTGGTAGAAGAAAGAAGGTGACACGTCATTTGAGAATGTTTTGGAAAACTCATCAGCTTTTTGCTTCATCTTGCTTTCCGATTAATGCCAGAAGGAATACCTATCGATGAGGTATGACATAATCAAATAAATATACTTTATGGGCTGGTTGTCGATTGCGTTGAATCGCTGGCTCATAGCCTAGAGGGCCCGAGTTCAAATCCCGCGGCGGCTATTGGAAAATATACATTTATTTCTGTAGCATCAGTTAGCGGGAGGAGATAGGTGACCAACCAAACATTCGTGGTACCTAGATTTCAATCCTTCGGACTCTCAACGATAACCATCCGAGTAGTGCTTCGGATGACACTTAAAAAGCTAAGGCCCCCGTCTTCCTTACTTACACAAGTCGCAATGAGACTTCGAGTGTTGCTTTGCAACTAAGTTGGTGGTAAAAAAAAACATTACAGGGTATCCTTTTTCGTGAGAACCAGAACATAAAAAAAATTCTTTATATGACCACGCTTTAAGAATGGTTTACATTTGGTAGAATCGACATGAACCACGACTTGGAGTAATTACAATATAATAATTTTATTTCTGACAGTGACATTATAAGCTTATATCGTCATAGTTACGATATCTATAATGAGGGTCATAACTCCCTTGGGATATTAAGGTTCAAAAACTCCCTCTTACCTTTTACAGGTGAAAATTATACAAGAAATGCTTATAAACGTTTATATGTAATGAAAACTAAGACATATTTTCCTTATTCACGTCATTACAAATAATAAATGTACAATTTTCAAATGTTCCCTGAAAATTATTTCCGCCGCTGGAAACAATTTCTTCTTTTTTATGGGTGGTGCTGTTGCTTATAAACATGTAACATAGCGACAACCTAGCAACAACCAACAATGCTACAATCAACGCTACCTAATTCAAATATACCAGAAAGGTTATGAATTCAAACATTTATTGCGTTCTAAATATGGACATATTGTTATGAAAATCGGTCAAAAATAAAATTATCTATGTACCACGGGAATTATAGAGCCTTAATAACCTCTGGTAATTGCTGTCCCTCGGGCCAGAGGCCCTCGGGACGCAAACTTTGCCATCGGTAATTGAGGCCCTCAAAATTCCCTTAATACATAAATAACTATAATGATCCATTTCGACATTTTACAATGCATAGGAAAAGTCGGTTTGTATAGAACAGACAAGAAAAAGTAACAACTGAAGTGGACAAACTAGACGTAAAGAACATATAAATTATAAAAAACAGATTGATCAGATTAGCGGCTTTGAGAGGTTCCAACAATTTTCTCACGAAAAGTTCCTATAAATCCTCCAAAACTAGAATCAGATTCGAGATTCGACAGTTCAGCTCTCGACCCAGACAAAGTTCCTCAGTTCGTAATCTCACTGGACAGCAAAGTGTGATACAAGTGAACGTAAATTGGCAGAACAGTGAAAGATGGATTACCATGAGACAGTTCGGTCACAGATTAGAAAACTAATCTGTGGTTCGGTATTCAGTTCAATACTCGTAATTTTTATACTTCAGGAAATCTTATAGAAAAGCTACTAAGATTGTAATCAATCAACAAACATGTAAGACATCCTTTTTATATTTGTCAATTCTGCCTGTCTGATTGATTCAAATGATAAATAGATATTTGTACTCCGTGGTAATTGTCATTTATGTAGATAGTTTTCTCATGGTTTTCTCCAGCTGCTTGATAAAGCTTTGGACGCTTTCGAATCCCAACAAAGTTGTTGCTGCATTCGGCTCGTGGGTGGAAATATTGAAAAAAAAGCTCGCATATTTACCATAGCGGTATACTATTGAAAACGAATTACTCATTATTATCTTGCTTGATTTAAAATTGTGACAATGAATAAGTTAGCACACCTCCTGATATAACAGAAAATGCGAGCATTTTAACTTTGAACTTCCCTCCTACCAGAGAAATCGAGGAAGAATATGAATATGATAGATTTATGACATGGTGCCAATCGAAAAATGTAATTAAGTATTAAGATAACGTATTATTTTGGAGAAAATTGGAAGTCTTTAAAGTTCTCTTTGGTTCATATGTAAGTATATTCGATAATACCGACATGCTAAAAATGATATATAAATCAATTAGTATCTCTCAAGAGTCTCAAGCAATAGTCCATTGGGAACAAAGCGAAAATAATTTAGTGCAATAGATAAATTTCGATTATTCTACTTCATACTCCTAGTCTGAGAAGCAGTATATTTTTCTTGGTACAATAACAGATATGTGTGTACCTAGGCAGAACAGACGGACACATGCTGGCCTCTCTTTCATTGTCAAGCTCGAGACCTGCCGAACATCATTCTATCTCACTCATTTCCTAGTGAGATTTTTCCGGATGCCTATCGTGCAATCGAAAGGGGAAAAAACAAAATGAAAAATAAACCAAATACTCAAAAATTTCTTCACCCTTCCAAATGCATGCAAAACATACCGAGAATCTTACCCGACGGGAACCGAGTTGGCTCAGTCTCGTATTTTGTTAACTTTTTTGAAAAACAGTAGCTTTTTTGCTGTAAATTGTTGATAACAGGTAAATGTGAGAGTGGCGTTCTATGTGATTTTAATAAAAAAAGGACGACAAATGGTGTATTTTCAAAACCTATTATCAGAGGCCAAAACCACTTCAGAGAAATTATGTTTCAGGAGCTGTCAAGACCCATTCTTTGCTGCACAAAAAATTCGCAGAAGTATCCATGCTTCAGTGCCACTCTTGCACATATAAAGCAAAAAACAAGGACTGCCTCAAGAAACACCTTCTAACTCATAAAAAACCAGATGATGTCGAGATGTTCGAGTGCTATATTTGCAAATATAAATCAAAATGGAAGTATCAACTCAAGAAACATCTTCTGATTCATAAGAAGCCCGAAGATGTCGAGATATTCGAGTGCCATATTTGCGAACATAAAACAATACATAAGAACAATCTTTTGAAACACCTTCTGATTCACAAGAAACCCGAAGATGTCAATATGTTCGAGTGTAATATTTGTAAATATAAAACGATGCGAAAGTACCACCTCAACAGACACCTTCTGAAACACAAGAATGCGATGTTTGATTGCCACATTTGTGGATATAAAGCGAAACGAAAGGGTGTCCTCAAGATACACCTGCTGAAACACAGAGAAGAGCAAGAGAATGTCGACATATTGGAGTGTCATATTTGCAAATATAAAACAATACGAAAAAACAACCTCAACAGGCACCTTCTGATTCACAAGAAGCATGAAGATGACTAGATGTTCGAGAAAGAGCAACCTCAAGAAACACCTTTCAACAACAAGTTGAAAAATCTTTTGATTCACAGCTAGTCTGAAGACGTGAAACGTTTTATGTTCATAACAAATAAATTGAGACAATAAAATCACACTGTGTTTACGATTATTAATCAGTAGATTAGCCTCTGGAAGTCGTGGGACCTTTTGTTTGTCTGCTTGGGATCTGATTGAAATTGAATTAAATCTTAGATCACGTAATCCAATTGACCCTCCTAAAAATAGAAAGTTATGGCGGATTTTGACATTTGACAGATTTAGGGAAAATTAGGGAAATATTTGACAGTTGAGAAACTAAGTGTTCCATGTCAAAATTGAATGAAAATGTGAACAAATCCAAATTCCAGAATCATATCGTCTTTCTTATTGCCTATTAATTCTAAGAAATATCTATATCGATATTCTGGAATTTGGATTTATTTCCTTTTCAATTCAATTTTGACATGGAACACTTATTTTGTCACGTGACGAGTTTTTCCCAATATTTTTCCTTAAATCTGTCAAATGGGAAGGGCCAATTCGAGAAAATCACGGAGTAAGCGGCCTCTGCTGTCAAAGTTTCGAAGCCTGTCGAGGGGTGGTCAACAAATAGGGTAATAAACCTCTAAAGCTTTAGCAGAATTGATTGTTGCTTTACGATATCTCACTACACTACTACCGATATGGCATCAAAATCAAATCGGAATATTCTTTTATGCTCGAGAAAATCGAAATCAAAAATAATTATTTGACACCACCATATTTCTGCTGACGTCACCTGGTAGATTGGGATGGTAACGCAAAAATTTTGAAAATAATAGAGGTGAAAAATTTTGTGACATAAGAAATGGCGATGAGTCAGATATGACAATTTGACAATTTTTAATCATTATTTTAGGATACCATTGTGGGCCGTTTTGTTCGGTTAGGTTAGGCTACCTCGTTCGGTTGCTATAGAATATCCAATCAAATTACTAGTTCTATAGCAACTAAACCTAGTTCTGCTTGAACGGAGCTCATTATTAGACGTTTATAAAAACGGCCCTAAACCATTTCAAAATATTTAAAAGGGCGCTAATTATATTGATTGTTTATCATTTATAGAACGCACGCCAGGTAGGTATTTTACATGACTTAATAACTTTTTATAGGATTCCTAATACCACTTCTACCGCGAAGTCAATCAGACGATCGAACTCAAAAATACTATAATAGTAATTTACGTAACAAGTCCGGAAAATACTGTTTTTTTGGATGAGTGGACAAAATTCTAGGACGAGCGTAGCGAGTCCTGGAAGTCTGCGAGTCCAAAAAAACTGTTTTCGGGCGTGTTGCGTACACAATTTTTTCGGCAACCGTGTAGAATAACAAATCAAAGAAACACATTTCTTTCAAAAATTCAAATGTTAGCTAATTTTATGTCAGATAGCTGTCGGTCGTTATCTTGCTGCTATGGTAATGATCAACTGCATTTATCAAAACCATACTACCAAGATTTTCATATTTACAATGACAACAACGATGTGATTCTTCCCGGCCTAGTCCGGGAAGTACGTACTTCCCGGACTAGGCCGAAAAAATGCCACTTTCTCAAAAAAAAGTCGTCTGGAAAGTACGTACTTTCCGAACGGTTGCCGAAAAAATAGAGTAATGAAGACAAAAAAAGTAGGTGAGTGTAGTGGTGCATCTGCTTATATTGGTATAATACATAAATAGGCAACACAAGTTGATATTATAAGATTTTCATATTTACAATGACAACAACGATGTGATTCTTCTCGGCCTAGTCCGGGAAGTACGTACTTCCCGGACTAGGCCGAAAAAATGCCACTTTCTCAAAAAAAAAGTCGTCTGGAAAGTACGTACTTTCCGAACGGTTGCCGAAAAAATAGAGTAATGAAGACAAAAAAAGAAGGTGAGTGTAGTGGTGCATCTGCTTATATTGGTATAATACATAAATAGGCAACACAAGTTGATATTATATTTTTATATATTCATATAGGGTACATACTGAGAATAACTGAGGAAGTTGAGAATTATCTTGGTTCATATTGTGAAATTTGCTGTGAGACCTCATCATTTTCATAATCATTATGAAGTACTCTCAGAACTACTTGATCCATGTCCGTTTTCATCAACCTAGAAATGTAGGTATATACATATATTCATTTTGAAAAATACTTTTATGATTTACAAAAATGATCTAAGAATTCACATATTCATGACAAAAAAGATTTAAGTTAGATGAGGTTCTCATTTGATGTTCGTCAATGGAATTGCAACAAAAAATATTCCATACATTTTACCAAAGTACTACTATTAGACCAGTGCTGAAGCCTTTGAAAATGTGTAAAAGAAAAAAATATAGTAGGACGAAACCCATTGAAAACGAAAGAGAATATAACAAAAATCAATTGAAACATAATTTACGGGTGATCTGAGGTCGGGAAGTGGGAGAGGGGGGGGTTTAAGAGTAAAATACGGTGTATCTCGATTTCCGGCAAAACTACAAGTCCTTTGGAGAAAAGTTGAATTACAAAGTCGTATTAGGTAATAAAAAGATCTACAACTCTTGTTCCTATACTTTTTTCACATAACCTCAAAATTTATGTTAAACATTCAAATAACCAAGTTTTTCGATTTTTATTTTCATCTTTTACAAAAAAACATATTTTTTTCACGAAATTTTGTGAAAACTTACCTTTTCATGTCCCAAACACACTGAATTTTTTTTGGTTTAAAATATTTATTTTTTCACCATATTTTGACTTAATATAGAAAAACCACCCTAATTTTCAATCGAAAATTCTCACGTCAAAATATCTGCTTTGTTGAAAAAGTCTGTGGGATTTTTGTTCGTTGAAATCTCTACTTTCTTTTCACCCGTGGGGTTTGTTCTCTATATCCTTTTTTGATTTTGTTCATCGCCTACTGGGGGCTGTCCCAGAGAAATTCCTGGCCGTTAACGAACGCAATGGTCGCCATTATTTTCGAAAGTGAAAACAAGTCTATTTTTTCCTATGTGATTCAAAATTTTTGGCTTTACTTACGTATTTTGGCCTCCTGAACACGAATCTGAAAACCAAATTGTGCGGAAACCAATACTTTTCGAGATATTCCCAAAATAAAACCTTCATCATCCTTCTTTTGCTATTGTTCAACTGCTCATCACTGGCTTGTCAGTTGTACAGGGTGAACAACTAAGAACGGCACTCGGCCATATCTCAGCTACGGATAAAGATACAACTTTGAAAAAAAAATTATCTTGAGAAAAGTGACCCTAAAAAATAACTGGAAAATATTTTTAAGTTTCTAAGATAACCGCTAGGTGGCGTAACGGCTATGAGTGAAGAGAAAATTGAATTTTTTTCCGTATCTAGTATCAACAAGGTGTTTCGAAAATATATGCAGATTGATCCTTGATAAATTCCTAGTTTTTTTTGTTTCACACTTTTTGTCCCATCTCAAAAAATAAAGTGGTGGAGGAACGTCAAATTATGTTTTTTCTAAACGTCTGTATCTCTGGTTATCTTCAACAGAATTCAATAATCTTGAGTTCGTTGAAAAGGCCTCTTCCTGGTCTATCGACTGTGATTTGAATTGGTTTTATATTCATACCACCGTTGCCGCTAGAGGGCGTGATCTAGAGTATCAATGGATATCGTGATTTTAAACAGAAAAATTAAATGTACTGGTATGCTTAGTATTACTTGATAAAATAGAGAAACTAGATCTCAACAGACCAACGAAAACCGCAACATGATAGCTTTCTGCTAACGGAAGATATTAACGATCAAAGTTGGAAAAATGATTTATTGCATGAAGACAAAAATAGCAATCCATGGAATTATAATAATATGTCTCCTATATGTCAAAAAGTATTCATATTGTTGCAATTGTGTTGATTATTCATCTACTTTACTTATCTCTTTCGATCTTTGAATCAGAAAATTATGATTCTCACAAATGAAGAACGATTTGATATGTTGGCAATTTATTTCGAATGCATGAAAAATGCAACTGTTGCTAGTAGAGTGTACGCGGCGGAGTACCCAAATAGACGACATCCCGGAAGAAGAGTGTTTGTCCGAATCGCACAGCGTCTTCGGACCACAGGAAATGTGCATCTTCTTGTATATCGAAGACGTCGTAGAGTTCGAACGGAGGAACAAATAATAAATGTCGTAGCTAATGTTAATTTCAACCCTCATATTAGCACACGAGCCATAGCAAGAGACTTGGGATTATGTCAAACCACCGTTCTGAATATTCTAAGAGAACACAGGTAACTACTCATGTTAAGTAATAGTTTATTGGTAACGAAAACCTAAGTTTTATATGTCCAAAAGCAAAGCATTACGAGAGTTAAATCTCTTGAAGTAATTGTCTTATTGCCCTTAATTATTCAAATACTATTTTAGATTGCACCCATATCACATAGTCCTACACCAAGAGTTGAAGGCTCGAGATTTCGATACCAGGCTAAACTATTGTAACTGGCTCTTGAATATGATAGAAGATGATCCTGAATTACTTATGCATATTATGTGGTCAGATGAGGCTACATTTTGCAGTGATGGTAGTGTCAATCGCCATAATATACACTACTGGTCCGAAGTGAATCCCCACTGGATGCGGGAGGTCCAACCAGGGTCATTGGACAGTGAATGGGTGGGTTGGAATTATAGGTGGACAAATAATTGGGCCATTTTTTTTAATAACACTCCCAATGGGGAGAGATATTTAGATTTTTTAATGCATGAATTGCCTCTTCTTTTAGAAGATGTACCACTGGCAATTCGTCGTGACATGTTTTTTCAACATGATGGGTGCCCGGCACATTACCATAGAGAAGTTCGAAATTTCTTAGACCTTACATATCCTGACATGTGGATAGGACGAGAAAGTTTATTCAATTGGCCAGCCAGATCCCCAGACCTGACGTGTTCAGACTTTTATTTGTGGGGAAGATTGAAAGATCTTGTGTATGCCAACAGACCCACGACAAGGGATGACATGATGGAGCGAATTCGGCAAGCAATAATGAGTATTTCGGCAGCAGAAATTGAAACTTCTGTTCTATCCACTCGTCAGAGACTCATTTCTTGTATTGAAAATGACGGTGGACACTTTGAACATCTGAGGGGCCACTAATGACGTTCTTAGTAGTTCTTTGTTGTGATTTGTGTAATTTTTTATTGTTGATTTTGTTACATCGTTTACTGTTACATTGTTTATTTTGAATGCTTAGAGCAATAAATCATTTTTCCAACTTTGATCGTTAATATCTTCCGTTAGCAGAAAGCTATCATGTTGCGGTTTTCGTTGGTCTGTTGAGATCCAGTTTCTCTATTTTATCAAGTGATACTAAGCATACCATTACATTTAATTTTTCTGTTTAAAATCACGATATCCATTGATACTCTAGATCACGCCCTCTAGCGGCAACGGTGATATGAATATAAAACCAATTCAAATCACAGTCGATAGACCAGGAAGAGGCCTTTTCAACGAGCTCAAGATTATTGAATTCTGTTGAAGATAACCAGAGATACAGACGTTTAGAAAACACATAATTTGACGTTCCTCCACCACTTTATTTTTTGAGATGGGACAAAAAGTGTGAAACAAAAAAAACTAGGAATTTATCAAGGATCAATCTGCATATATTTTCGAAACACCTTGTTGATACTAGATACGGAGAAAAATTCAATTTTCTCTTCACTCATAGCCGTTACGCCACCTAGCGGTTATCTTAGAAACTTAAAAATATTTTTCAGTTATTTTTTAGGGTCACTTTTCTCAAGATAATTTTTTTTTCAAAGTTGTATCTTTATCCGTAGCTGAGATATGGCCGAGAGCCGTTCTTAGTTGTTCACCCTGTACACGAACACGAAACTCGGTGTAAGTGCTCGCGGAAAATATATACCATATTCATTATAATTCAGTTATCAGAAAAACAAAATGAGATTGCTAAAATTTGATATTACGTTGAATATTTATCTAGTTTTTTTAAATAACGACCATGATAGCTGTCAACAGAGGCAACATACAATAATATGGCAATGTTGCCAGTCGTCGTCCGTTCACGCGAGGGAATTCTCATTCAATAATCTGTCCTTCTTTTCGACACGAAGTAGAAATAGATAGAAATACCGAATGCTCCACGAGAAAATTTGTGCTGAAGTTTGTCACCAATGTCACCTTTTGTCATGGAAGACGTTAATATGAGCATTGATAATAATTTTGAAATAATTGGTTAAATTAATAAATAGAATGCCGTTTCTCATGAAATATTACTTTATAGTTAATAAGGAAGGTATATAGTTCATCAAATAACAATTAAAGAAAGATGATAAAGGTTGAATCACTGAATAAGTGTTGCTAAATAATAGGGTATTAATGACTGTATATTGCGAATATCTAGAGAAGTATTGGTTTCCGCAAAATTTGGTTTTCAGATTCGTGTTCAGGAGGCCATAATACGTAAGTAAAGTCAAATTTTTTTAAAAAATAAGATCGCCACCTAATGGAAGAAATACCCAGGATTTTATAGTCCAGTCAGGAGAGTGGCTGAAAATTGCAATTTCCTTGATCCTCTCTTATGGTTTCGCCTAGATGATGGCATGTTTAGATGTGGCACCCCGTCATCTTGTTATTGAGGTCTTCAGCAGATCTTTTGGATATGGATCGCGATATAAGGAATCCAGGTCAGGCATGAAGCCTACCTCAGCTTGAAAAGGCTGAATCTACTCTGCAGGATTCGTCAGGAAACGGGTTTTTCATGAATAAAACAATATTGACTCTTATTATTCCCCAAATATTAACTTGATCATTTATTTTTGCATATATCATTATTCATTACATTTTTTTTGAAACTGCATATACCACTTATGACAGTAAAACTCTTGAGTTTTTTCTGCAAATGTATAACAGTTATATTTTAATCAGGTATTGATTGAGAATGGATTGAAATCATTTTACATATCACTGAATTATTACTTTGCGGTATCGCGCTATATTATTCAATATATGGGACTGCCTGAACCAAACAAACTATCCTATCAGTGGGGGTCCGGATCACTATTTTCGATGTATTTTTGAGGAAGGAACAACAATTGATTGATAATTGAAAGAAATAAAAGTCTACTTTGAAATCTTGGCTCAATCAACGCGCTATATTATTCAATGAAACTGCCTGAACCAAACAAACTACCCAGCCAGCATTGTTACGTATCTGAGATGTTCATGATACGTAACCATGTGTACTGCGACATCCCGACATCGAATTGCGGCATCACATAGATATACATGAGACCTACAAATGTCACACTGAGATGGATATCATAGAAATATCATTGAGCGGCATCACAGAGATATCACACCATGATGTCACTGGGTTATCATCAGAAAATGTTGATGAAATATAGGCTAGCAATATCCACAATGTTATGTACCAACAATGTGATATCTCAGCGATTTCTATTTAGGTTGCATTATAAAAGCTGATTATGAGGCAAAATAAACTATAATCTTCTAAAACAGTTATAAAATATAACTCCAGTGATGAAATAAACAATAATAGAAATATTGATTTCAATTATTTTTTCTGATCTGGTATACCGCTCTTGGCATGCCGGAACCATTAAGACATTATTGTTTCATTGTATTTCAATGTGGATCCATGCTGCTCATTCACCATGTCTGAAAGATATAATAAATCGATATCAATTTATAACTGTTCTGGAGGCTGGTTCTATGGGTTCTTCAAGGGTAAAATTACCATCTTTTATAAACGATTCCTTGATTACTTCATGATTTTCACTAATTTGATCGGAAACTTCTGCAACTTCTGCATTATTGCAGTCAGGATCAAGAACGACCAACTGTATTGCATCATTCATATCTTGTTCCCCATCATAACCACAGTCAATACTTTCATGACAATAACCCTGATTTGGAACCTTCTCAATATCAAATGCAATCCGTCGTATTTTGTGACGATAAGAAACATAATGCAATGATCGTCTGGACATAATGAAAACAAACTGGTGCAAAAAGCACTAATATGAGAACAATAGAAATGGAAGTCTCCAGTTATGTAGAATACATATGTACTTATGTAATGTATACTCACCCCCTTTTAAGAAAATAAAAGTAATAGAATGGAAATATAATCAATCACCCTCGCAAACAGCACAGCAATAGCAATTTCCCAGCACACTTTTCAGTTATTTCCCTCAAGAGATTTTCCTCCATCTCCATAAGAATACAATCCTTGGGATAACATAACCTAAAATTGCTAAAATCACAGGAAACAAACCACCACACCAAGAGTGATCTCTGATCGAGGCAGTAATATCACCCTGTTAAACGCACTTCGTGATGATGTTGCTACTTGATCTCTGATCGACATCTTTATTTGTATGAAACATCACGGATATGTTCACGGCACAACATGTTGTACAGTTAACCTGTAAAACCAACATCTCAGTGATATTGCCAAATGATATCTGGTCGATATCTATATATCAATGTGATATCAAAGAGATAATGATAAAATTAAATGC
The DNA here is from genome assembly GCA_029955515.1 of Chrysomela aeneicollis. Lineage (NCBI taxonomy): Eukaryota > Metazoa > Arthropoda > Insecta > Coleoptera > Chrysomelidae > Chrysomela > Chrysomela aeneicollis. Next base: position 7,007,891 of record JARUHQ010000016.1, on the reverse strand, counting down.
TGGGTAACCTATCATTGAGTGTCCGGATCACTATTCTCGTGAATTTTTCAGAAAAGAGCAATTATTGTAAAAAAAAGAATATATTTCCCAGGCAACACGAAGAGGTCCCAAAGATAGCTCGGCGAATTTTCTCTAGGAACTTGTGACGCCTTATGTGATCTCTCTGAGAGGTTGTCGAGAGCTCTATATCGCCTCCAAATGTCCGCCACACGGTTACTCTCAGGGAGATCTAAGCGATAATAATTAAATTATTACTTGGAAGGTTGCCTAGCAACGAACTTTTTCTGCCTAGGCAGTAAAAGTGGACTTTTTCTGTCTAGGCATTAAAAGTGGACTTTTTCTGCCTAGGCCTTAATAGTACAACTTCTAAACCTGCCAAGTGTCATTAAAAGGCCGCTTTTAATGTAATTTGGAGAAAAATTATCGCCTAATAACTGAAGTTTTATCAATTCTTATCAACTGTATAGGTGAAGTACTTCATCTACTATCGGAACAATGCAATTACTTTATTTCACTAGTAGAATAATGAAATTACCCTATTCCACTAGTGAGTAGTGATATGACGAAAAATCAAATACAATTTCGAATAATTCACATTAACATCTATATTGATAGATATTTCATTATTTGTTTCATCATGTTTCACTTCGTTAACATTAATAAAAGAATTGTGACAATGAATTATCCACCACACCTCCTGATATAGCAGAAATTGCGAACATTTCAACTTTGGACCTGCTACCAAAGAAAGACAGTGAAAATATGACTACGATAGATTCATAACATGGTGTCAATCGGATGAATCGGAGCAAATTTATTGCAGATTTTTCACTTATTAGTGCTCATCGGAAATCATATATCTATCAAAATTATTTTTTGTCGAAAGGCGAGGTTGAAGAACTCACTTCCTCACTTCTGATACCTGTAACCTCAACTTTCAAGAAAAATATTTTTTCTCCCAATATCCTTCTATCCTACTTGAACGATGTTCCATTACGTGTAGTCGAAAGTTTAAAAAAACATTAATCACCACAAGTTTACATTCACATGTTCAAAAATTTTTAGCTGAAAGATCTCCACCTTCCCAAATGTGAAAAAAATCTGATGAAAATCGTACCCGTCAGGAGACGAGTTGGCAACAGGGTTTTAGGTTGAAAGATCGATATTGCATGTTTTGTTTCCGTTTAGGAGAAGAGTGAATTTTTTGGAAAACGTTAGTTTTCGCTGGATATTGTTGAGAACAATTGAATGTGAGAATGATATTTCAGTTGAAACAAAGATTTTGTGTGAGCGCCGCGTTTTAACTGTATCTTGAAGAATATTGACATATCATGAGAGGGAAAAACCACTTGAAAGAAATTATGTTTCAGGAGCTGTCAAGGAACATTCATTGATGCACAAAAAATCCGCAGATAAAGGAGAAAGAAAGGATCTACACCTCCTGATTCACGAAAAGTCCGATGATGTTAGGATGTTCGAGTGCCACATTTGCGGATATAAATCAAAACGAAAGGGTGACCTCAAGAAACACCTCCTTATACACAGGAAACCCGAAGATGTCATGATGTTCGAGTGCCATATTTGCGGGAAAAAATTTAAACGAAAGGGAGACCTCAGGATACACCTTCTTATACACAGGAAACCCGAAGATGTCAAGATGTTTGAGTGTCATATTTGCACATATAAATCGAAAAATAAGGGCACTCTCAAGGCACACCTCCTTATTCACAAAGAGCCTGAAGATGTCAGGAAATTCGAGTGCCACATTTGCGGAAATAAATCAAAACGAAAAGGCGATCTCAAGATACACCTCCTTACACACAGAAAACCCGAAGATGTCAGGAAATTCGAGTGCCACATTTGCGGAAATAAATCAAAACGAAAGGGTGACCTCAAGACACACCTACTGTTACACAAGAAGCCCGAAGATGTCGATATATTTGAGTGCCATATTTGCCAATATAAAACAATACAAAAGAACCACCTCAACCGACATCTTATAATTCACAAGAAGCCCGAAGATGTCAAGATGTTCGACTGCCACATTTGCGGACATAAATCAAAACAAAAAAACTGCCTCAAGATGCACCTTCTAATTCACAAGAAACCTGAAGATGTCAAGATGTTCGATTGCCATATTTGCACGTATAAAGCGAAAAAGAAGGGCACCCTTAAGGCACACCTCCTGATTCACAAAGAGCCCGAGGATGTCGAAATGTTCGAGTGCCACATTTGCGGAACTAAATCTAAACGAAAGGGTGACCTCAAGAAACATCTTTTGATCCACAGGGATCCCGAAGACGTGTAACGTTTTATATAATATAACATCACAATGTGATGTTTACGATTATTAATTTTTGGATTAGCCTCTGGAAATCGTGTGACCTGCTGTTTGTTTGCTTGGGATTGTTGTTATTCATGTATTAAGTTGGTAGTGGTAACCTGCGAAGTATTCCATGTATTACATGACAGTGACAACCGCTGTTCTATGTCATATGTCTTAACCACCATTGTCTATATACGTTCTATGTCCTGTGAATCCTGTGTCTTCTAGTCTGAAATAAACATAGCTACCATGTTGTGCCTATTTTAACTCCAACAAATATTCGTATACTTCGAGGCTATAGTTCAGCTTTTCTAACACTTCAATCCAATAATAGCAATGAATTGAGATCTCCTTCATTCTTGGGATTATGGCAAATCATAATTCCATAGAAAAATATCACAAAATTTTAATATTACCAGAATTCGTCGTGATATGATGAAAATTAAATTATGAAAAATTATTTATCAACTCTGATGAAAATAACATTTACTACGTTGCCAAATCCACATGTTGTTCCACTTGATAAATAATCAAACAAAATAATTAAATATGCAATTATTATCACTTCGAACTGTTACTATGTTAAGCTTGGGGGTTAAATTTCGAATAAAATTAATCGAGTTCTGTTCGATCCCTCATTCCAAACATCAAGCAATAGTTTTTGGTTTGATCTCACCCATGACTGTTCTATTTCTGGTTTCTATAGTTGGGGTCTTGAAAAACACACTCACACGATAGTTAATTTCGGCTCAAAAATGTCCCAGCAAATAAAGAGAAATGACAAAAAATAATTAAAATTTCGAAAGATCGTTCCTAATTACACTACGCGACTGCCCCGTTCAGAGTCTACCGGCATTCTCTCACTTTTCAACTTCGTTTTTGTTTCTCAACCCTATAAGACGTTTGGACTTCAACGTTGATTTTGCAATTTCTCGTCTTATCTTCACGCCAATGAGACCATTCAGGCTGTTTGCTATAGTTGATATTATTCATGCATTGAACGATATACAGGGTGGTCTTTACATATTTACCTAATAATATGGATATTATATTGAAAATGTATTTTCCACTGTTGACAATCGAATAATGACAATTGCGTTTATGTACCTTTTACCGATTCTAATGGTACCATTTTTGATTTGCGGAAATCCGCTGTTGCCAAGTTAGTCACTTCGGATTACTGGAAGTCTGATATGGGAATGGTTCGAAGTGGACGATATACTATCTGATTAGGCAAATCTTGTGATTGCGGTGGTACAGAAATCTCAGGGTTAATTTTCGGGGTTGCTGGCCTTGTTGGAGTCCAGAGGCCGTAATGAATAACACCAGTTTACAACAAACCACCATATAATTTATTTCTCGCCAGTAGATCATATACAGGATGATCTTTCTTCAGACGTAAAACTGAAAGATGAATGGAATACCCTGATGATGTGAACCAAAAATGATTGTGCAAAAGGCACGTGGAAAACCCATTATACTTGGAAAGAAAATACATTATTCGCCTACCTGAAAGATGACCAGGCCACAAATCCGAAGAGTATTCGAACTTTGTAATACCCAAAGGTTCAACTAACAATATTACATCGACTTGGAAAAAGAGGTGTGATCACCTACAGATTTTGTTCTCGAAAGCTCTCATTAGAACAATTTATCGCACAAACACGTTTTTTATTCCCTTCAAACCTGTGGTGAAATTGCGCAAAAAACACAAACACGAAAAATATCATTCCTACCTGTAGGGTATGCAACCCAGCCAACATCTCAATGATCTTTGGAGTTTGATCTAAGCGTTTCCCGACAGATGGTGTTGGGAGGTTTTAACTAAACTATTACAACAGCTGTTAGATAATTGAATAATTAAATGAATGATCAATTAATTATATTATTATACCTAACATGGTGGTAACGCGATCGTCCTGCTACATGATAATATTCGAATTTTGCGGAAATGTGCTGTTGCCAATAAGTTTTGGGGGGAGGAAATAATTTGGAGAAGATTATTATTGAAGATTTCGGTTGAAGAATATTATTGTTTTGATTCTGCTTCATCCACATCTATGATTTGAATTTTTTGAAAATGCTTTGTTGCCAAGTTGGTCACTTTGGATTATTGGAAATCTTATATAGAAATGGTTCGGAGTGGATAATATACTATTCAATCAGGCTAATCTCGCAATGATATTCGAACTTTGCGGAAATGCGCTGTTGTAGTACTGGAAATGATTCGGAGAAGATTGAATGGAAATTTCGTTCTCTCGCTATTATATTACCGCACCTTGTCCATCGTTTTGTCACATGAAAAAAAAATATTGGATATTATAGGTGATATATTCACTCCGAAACATTCACATATCAGACTTTCAGTAATTCCAAATGACCAACATGGCAACAGCGCGTTTCAAAACCATATAAGTTGATCAAGAAGTAGATTCGAATCAATTTTCAAGTTCGAATTCCATTGTGAGATTCTCCTGATCAGATAGTATATTATCCATCAAACCATCATTCTCATATCAGATTTTCAGTAATCCGAAGTGAACAAATTGGCAACAGCGCATTTCCGCAGAACAAAAATGGTGTCATTAGAATAGGTTGAGAACCCACAACCAAGACGCACATTTTTTCCATAACTGATTTCCAGTAAACCAAAGTTCAGCCCGCACAGCTTATAAATTAACCCTCGAGAATGGATAAATCAACAATTCTGGATTCGATCTGAATTCACTCGGAATTGATTTAGAAAAATTATTGCCTTGAAATGAACTGCTACTCGAAAATGGTTTTGATTGCAAGATTGAAATATTCAATGGATTTCTATTTCAAATATTTGACTATCATACACCCAAGGTGGATATAGGATGGTGAAACAGCTTCCTATTAACAAGCACTAGAATAAACTAGACCTTTGCCTACTTGATTTCATACTGTAGTAATATTTCCTGAAATTAACAGAGATGGCGACATACCTTGTGTCGGTAAAACAGAAACTGTGCTTCTGTCATCTTTTTATCAGTTTGATCTGTTCTAGAAGAGAAATGACTGAGAAGAATCAAAATATCAATATTCATTCCAGATTTATAGAAAATATATTGTTTAATGCCGTTTCAAGTTACGTCTGTCAGATGCAAACCACAGAAACACGTAAGCAACCGAAATCTTCTTCGATTATTTCATTCATGCTAAAATACACGTTTTTGATTGGTTGAAATGATTGTGTTGATAAGCAATAACACCATGTTTTCGATTTTGTATTTCGGCTCCTGATTGGCTATTTCGCTTTCTGATTCGTAGGCAGTAGGGTAGTTTAATTAAACAACGACTTACCAGTTGCAATCTGTCATATTATTTTCCGATTCCTTGGTGAATAAATGAATGCCACTACACCAAATTTTCGTTTGAACCATGATAAACACTTCATTTTCCACAAATTTTAGACAATTTCAGCATTAATAGAATCAGAATATTAATCTAATGTATCCTAACCACACAAATTGTGACATTTGTGACAACAATCATAATGAATTTAGCTCAGTAGTACCTAGTGCATAGGTAATATTGCCTACATCATACAATGGCATAAATGTATTGTTGGTTGCAAAACGAATCTTGTTGTGTTGGACTGCAATGCATAATCGAAATAACTAATTCCATAAACTGTACGTTTAAAATAGGAAATCATCAAAATGGCTTTGATTTTATTCATGAAATAATCTGAACAAATACAACTTGTATTATTGATGATTATCGAAAATTCCTTCTCTTTTTCGAAACAAATCATGTTGCTTTGGGAAACCACACTCGCGCTGTGCGCTCGTGTAGTTTCCAAGCAACATGATTTGTTTCTCAAAATCGAAGGAATTTGTGTTTCGATAATCATCAATACACTTGTTGTATTACATGCGATAATCGATCTCATGAAGATGGCGTCATTCGAGTAGCTGAAATATTACTACCATCTCAAACGGTCTACAAGTTTTTTGCAGAAACAATTGAAGAGCTGTTTCACCATCCTATATCCACCTTGCATACACCTAAGAGAAGAGTGCAATAAAACCAGAAGCACCATGGGTCGCATAAATTTGAAGATTTCTATGTCAGAACGGGAGCGGGCTCTGATAAAATATAAAAAACTAAATCATGTAGTGATTGGTCGGCGTATAAACAGCTATTTAATTCAACTATGACGACAAATGATGAAATGCATGACTTTCTTTTTGACATTAGGTGAATCTAAGAGCTCTTTCACACGAGTATAACTGTGTATCCAAGATACAGAATAATCGCAATCAAAAAAATTATTGAGGATGATTCACCTAATTCTTCAATACGTCGTCGATTATTGTTCACTACTTTAGTTATTTTCCATTGTATATTTTAATGATAAAAATTGGCACCGCATATGTTCAAAGTAATCCTCAATAATAATTTGATTCTTCCCAAAAATACAATACTACATATTTTTGATGAAATATATTGAAAAAAATATCGGACATCCTGTTTTATGATGATGGAAATCGGTTTCTGCAGGTATTTTTCAAGTGAACCTGATTCAAAATCCATCATAACTTTTCGTGAAAATAATCCCTAATAGTACATTTTGAAAATTGGATCAATAAAAGTGGTCGCAGTTGGCCACGATAACAGCAAAAGAATATTATCACTCTATTGTTGAATAGACAATTCAAATAACTATCCAACAAAAAAAAGTTTTTCAAAATAGATTAAATAATATAATGATTTTACAGGGGTGGTAAATCCTTAAGGTGGACACACTTGTATTTATAAAGATATATTTAATGGTCGATGCTCATCGGAAATCATGTATATGCTGTTTCAGCACATCGAGACTTGCCGAACTACACTCTATCAAAATTATCTTTTGTGGAACAACGAAGTTAAAGAACTCACTTCCTAGAGAGGTTCTACTGATACTTATAACCTCAACTTTTCGGAAAAATATTTTCTCTTCCAATATCTATTTGCTGGCTTGAACGAATTTTATAAGATATCCTCTCGTGCATCAGTCGAAGGTTTCAAAGAAACAAATCACCACACAACTTTACACATGCTCAAAAAATGTTTGCTGATATATCACGCATCTTTCCAGATGTGAACAAAACCCGCCGACAATCAGAGTGTTGGTTTGAAAGATCAATGTTGCGTGTTTTATTTACGTTTAGGAGAAGAGTGAATTTTTTGAAAAACGTTAGTTTTCGCTGGAGATAGTTGAGAACAATTGAATGCGAGAGTGGTGTTTTAGTTGAAACTAAGATTTTGTGTGAGCGCCGCGTTTTCACTGTATCTTATTGTAGAATATTGACATATAAATATAAAGAAATTATGTTTCAGGAGCTGTCAAGGAATATTCTTTGGTGCACGGAAAATCCGCAGATGAAGCAAAAAAAAATAACCACCTCAAGAAACACCTTCTGATTCACAAAAAGTCCGAAGATGTCGAGATGTTCGAGTGCCGTATTTGCACATATAAAGCGAAAAATAAGGCCAACCTAAAGGCACACCAACTGATTCACAAAGATCCGGATGATGTCAGGAAATTCGAGTGCCACATTTGCGGACATAAATCAAAACGAAAGAGTCACCTCAAGATACACCTCCTCAAACACATGAAACCCGAAGATGTCAAGATGTTCGAGTGCCATATTTGCGGAAATAAATTGAAACGAAAGGGTGACCTCAAGATACACCTCCTGACACACAGGAAGCCCGAAGATGTCGACATGTTTGAGTGCCATATTTGCGAATATAAAACAATACGAAGGAACCATCTCAACACACACCTTCTGATTCATAAGAAGACCGAAAATGTCGAAATGCTCAAGTGCCATATTTGCGAATATAAAACAATACGAAGGAACCATCTCAACAGACACCTACTGATTCATAAGAAGACCGAAAATGTCGAAATGTTCGAGTGCGATATTTGCGGAACTAAATTAAAACGAGAGGGTGACTTCAAGATACACCTCATGATACACAGGAAGCCCGAAGATGTTGAGATATTCGAGTGCAATATTTGTGAATTTACAACAAAACGAAAGACCAATCTTCGGAGACACCTTCTGGTACACAAGAGGTCCGAAGGTGTGTAGATGCTCGAGTGCCATATTTGCGGGAATAAATCAGAACGTAAGGATCACCTCAGCAACTCTGATATAAGAATTACATTCACAACGTAGCAATCTCACATGTTATTTTCACTAAATAGTATATATATGTATATATTCAAATACTGCATTTTTCATTTTTGCGATATCATTAATTGATGCCATAAAATAACATTTTCCTACGACCACGTATGAAAACGTCAAGAATCACACTGTTTTGTTATTCAGAAAGTATCTCATATCATCATGATATTGTTTATTTGAAAGCAAAAAAGCACTAGCGTTGATATGAAAAATATCACAACGGTCGCCTGAATTGATAGAAATGATTAGGTATATTGTGAAGGTACTCACTGTCTATATAAGCGTTCTCAAATCAAATTCATATTATTTATTGAAATTTCTGTCTCGTTTTGAATTATACCGAGAATTCTTTATCTATTAATTTCAAAGTGTCTGATACATAACCTCTGAATTCACTTTACTGAAACCTATACTATTTCGATGTTGATGACAGCGGGTTAGATCATTCAAAAGAGTGCGGCTACAGTTTTATGCGCGGCTTGCTGCTTGCATCAGTTTGATATCACAGTATCACCAACGAGAATATTCTTTGGTATCACAGATGTTTGCAAGGAGTCAAGGACGCACTAACTCGAGTAACTCGTACGCGCTTGGGCACTACGTACTTCTATGGATCTGTATTCCTGGTTGCGTGATAACTGGCGCTAGCAAGCGTATGGTGTCAAGGTTGCTTATGTACGCTGGTGTCAATATCAATAAAATTTGTCCAAACTAAACTAACTCAATCAATCAGTAATTCACATAATGAGGAATTGTCGGAGAAGTATTCAAATATCATCTTGAATATGGAAATAAACAGTACTTGATATCGAATCAAAACCACCTGAAATTATAGAGACCGCTCAAGTTAAATTTTTGAAAAGACCTCCCGCGAAATGGAAATATTCGGAGTCGTAGGAAAAATAGTGTACAAAACTCGTTGGAAAGTGCATTTCCTTCACTCGTTACGTTTCCGCACTCACCGCTACGCGGCTCGTGTTAAACGACTACTCGTGTGAAATATGTCACTTTCCACACTTGTTGTGTAATATACTATTTTGTATCTCAAACAAATCGAACCCTATTGATTATGTTCGAATATTGAATCAAATTTCAAGCTACTTACCTATTCCATTTATAATTGGAGTAATATATTGGTCACCTCAAAATAAGTATATTCTGGATTGCGTTAATGATATATGGATTGTTACCCAATAAATGAAACCTACTTAGACTTCTCTATTTTTTTTCACAAGAACTGTTGTTGAATTGGCTTCGATATGAATGAAAGCAGAGTAACAAGTCGTGAGGGTATCCTACCAATCACAACACCGACAGGTATAGCTGGCGTGAGTGGCGTGGACTCTCTGTATTGGCCTTGTATTCGCGATAGGTGCTAAGCGATACGCTACCTAGCGGTGACTCGTTTGGCCTCCTGATCACGAATCTGAAAACCAAATTGTGCGGAAACCAATATTTTTCGAGATATTCGCAAAATAAAGTCATTAATACCCTACTATTGAGCAACACTTATTCAGTGATTCAACGTTTATCATCCTTCTTTAATTTTTGTTTGATAAACTATATACTTTATTCCTTATTAACTATAAAAGTAATATTTTATGAGAAACGGTATTCTATTCATTAATTTAACCATTTATTTCAAAATTATTATCAATGCTCATAATAACATCTTCCTTGACAAAAGGTTACATTGGTGACAAACCTCAGCACAAATTTTCTCGTGGAGCATTCAGTATTTCTGTCTCTACTTCGTGTCGAAAAGAAGGACAGATATATATTGAATGAGAATTCCCTCGCGTGAATAACGGACGACGACTGGCAACATTGACATAGTATTGTATCTTGCCTCTGTTGACAGCTATCATGGCCGTTATTTAAAAAAAAACTAAATAAATATTCAACTTAATATCAAATTTTAGCAATCTCATTTTTTTCTGATAACTGAATTATAATGAACATGGTATCTATTTTCCGCGAGCACTTTACACCGAGTTTCATGTGCAATAGACAAGCCAGTGATGAGCAGTTGAACAATAGCAAAAGTCGTGGTTGAAGAATAATTAGCAGAATAGTTTTCTCTTGTTTAATTAGTCAATGTGACAATAAAATTAACATCCAGTTTTTCACAAGTAGCAAATCGTCCAGCTTTACACACAGAATGAACATGATCATGAAACAGTGTCGCATACATCAAGAGAGAGCACAGGAAGAAAATAGTACCACCTTAAGGAAATTTGCAAATGGTGCCTACCCCACTATAACTATATAATATTCTTGCAGACCCCTCTTGACCTAAAAATTACTACAGGATGCCGGATCTAGCGTAAGCAGTAAGATCTATGGCTACCGCCGTCTATCGGAGTTGAGGTTAGGAGAGGAGACTCGGAGGACAACATCCCTTTTTTCCATGCTTGTCGAACTGGATGGATGATTAATGAGGTTCCTGAGCAAGCACAAAACTATTTCAGCAACGTTAACGTGATATAACTCGTGATAGTTGTATGTACTGCGCGATGGTGCTCAATATAAGTATAAGTATATGTGTTACTATTTAAATGATCAATCAGAACCTACTACCTTATTGATGTAAGACACACGTTATAGGGTTGAGTGGAAGAACATTTTCCTGATGGAGTAAGCGATTGCTTCATTAGAGAAAATGAACTCCGCCTTTTATTTTCCAACTTAATAAAAATCATTGTTAATTTATATATATAGGTATGTACTGTATGAGGAAAATAATAAAGACGTATTATTATTATTATTATATGTACCTACTGTGCTGGGCATTAGTTGAGCGCCATACATGTACCGCCAAATGTCCGCAACACGCGAGTTTAGCAGCAGGACATCTCTGGTATATAGGCACGATAAGAACATTGAGATGATGTTCGAATGTTGCGTGAGAAGAATGATATGGGGGAATTTTTCTGTTAAAATACATATTCGAGATGATTTTTGGGAACATTCGTTAGATGTTCAATTTAATATTATATAACGATGTATTAATATATATATTTACAGATCATTAAAGAGTTACTGTATAATCCATAAATGCTAATGCAGCTAATTTCATTACACATTTGATCAATTTTTTTCTGGGTCTTCACTCTCCATCTGCAGTCTTTGCTTTCCATATCAAAATCATTCTGCTACATGTTCCGATTTTCAGCATCGTAAGTACCTCACACTACTCTCGATGATAACTCCTGAAAAATAATAAGAATATTCAACCTGTATGTATATCTCGACAATTGTTGAAGAAAGAACAGATTGTTTATCTGTCCCATAATATTCATAACCCATATAACGTATGGAATTCCTTCGAAATCAATTCTACTACAGTGCCAATACTTACTTATCGTTTGACACTTTGTATATGATAATAAATGGATATAAAGAACTTACCAGTCTATGAAACGAACTTTTATTTGTAGAAATAAAACACATGAAGATTGGAGCACAATAAATCAAAAAATAAATAACGCCTTGAACGACTCAGTTTGTTCGATTTCTTTTCTCTGTGAACATCATAGCATAGGTTATTTAAGTGTGTTTATGTGTTCAAATGAGAAATGTTCTTGAATGCTGTAATACGCCACATATACAATTTAAGTTCTGATGAATGCATCAGATGGGAATTGATCTTGTATATTTTAGTAAAAATAAGCTTGCCATGATGATTTTCATCTAAAAACAAACCTAAGGCTATTTTAGAATGTTGCGCTCTTTATTCCTAATAACGCTATGAATGATGCATTCATCCTTGTCAGTACACCATGCCCCCCGAAAGGTTGAATGCCCAGGATCAAGAGATTCGATGCGTCCTAAGACTCATAAAACCTCCCCATCCTCATATCCATCCACCCCCACTCACTAACGAGTGGACTTCAACCTGTGTACGTTTGGCAATACGTCACTTTATATCTTTAAGAGATTTCTTTGGTTTCAGTCTCTTGACTATTAAACCTTTATATCGTGTATGTTGGGGTTTTTTGCGCGAACTTTAGCGTGCATGGTGCTCCCCTGACAGTAACAGGAGATTGTGTTTCCTGAAAAGAATTTTTAGTGTGTGTGTGTGTGTGTGTTCGTGTGTAAGTGTATCGAAAACAACTTGGAGCGTTAAGAAGCGTTAAGTTATATAGTAAGAATTACAAGGGATTATACTTATCTTTTACCTTTCTTCATTCTTTCAATCGTTGCCCACGTCAGCGTTCAAAATTTGATGGATCGGTCTTTTGTGTTTTATTCTGGCAAATCTTGGGTCTAAGTTTAACTGTGCAATTTCATGCATTAGAGGATTTTCGTGGATTTCTGTTTTTCCAAACATAGTCTCCGCGTGTTTCCTCATTAATGCTTGCACATGATCTGGCTCAAAGTTCAGGTCCCTGCAAATATATCTATTTGGTATATACCATGGTGCTTTCGTGGCCATCCTTAGTGACACATTGAAGAACTGTTGTATATGATTTCTGTATGTTTTGGCGCAATGTCCCCATGCGCTTGATGCATACAGTATAATCGGGAGTAGAACTGTTTTTATTAGGAGAAGTTTCAACTCTAGGGACATGTTGCTTCTTCTTCCTAATAGAGGATTCAGGTTTGCTCTGGCCGCTTTGGCCAGTTGAAGTCTCTGACTTATGTGTTTCCTGAAGGTTAGACTGGTGTCCAGTGTTACCCCAAGATATTTTGCCTCCTCTGTCCAAGGAATATTGGTTCCGTTCATTATGACGTTTCCTACGGGTTTTCCCCTTCTTCTGCAGTATAGGACTGCTTGGCTCTTTTCGGGATTGATGTCGATTTTCCATTTGTTGAACCAGGATTCCAACTTGTCAACCTGTTCTTGCAGGTATCTCGTTATCATAATAGGGTTCGCAGATCTGGCTACAACCGCCGTGTCGTCTGCGTACATCGCTAACTTGTTGAAATTGTTCTCTGGTTTAGGGATGTCAGCCGTATAAATGGAGAATAAGTGAGGAGATAACACCGCTCCCTGCGGTACTCCTGCTGCTAGTCTCCTACTGTCCGACATGGCGCTACCGGTTTTACACCGACAGCGTCTTCCGGTCAGGAAAGAGGCTATCATCTTCAACATGGGTGTTGAATAATGGAAATCGTGCATCTTGGTGATGAGTCCTCGATGCCACACCCTATCAAAAGCTTTCGAGACGTCTAAAAAGACGGCTCCAGTGTAGTAACCTTTGCCAAGGTTGAATCCTGAAGTGATGTAATCAACTATTCGTAGGACTTGCATTTCTGTGCAATGGTTCTGTCTGAACCCGAATTGCTCGTCCGGTATCACGTTTAGTTCAGCTGACATTGCTTCTAGTCGTTTTTGTATAACTCGCTCAGCCACTTTACTCATGGTAGGTAAAAGGCTGATGGGCCTGTGGTTTTGCGGGAACGTGTGGTTCTTGTTTGGCTTGGGTATCATTATCACTGTTGCTTCCTTCCATGCATCTGGAAAGTAGTGCAGCCTGAGCATGGAATTAATGATATTGGTGAGTGCAGCTATTCCTTTTTTGGGAAGTGTTTTGAGTGCTCTGTTTGGGACACCATCTATCCCTGGTGCCTTCCTTGTGACGAGGTTTTTTATTAAATGCTTGATCTCAGTTGGAGAGGTAGGGTTCAAATAATCTTGATTTCCCTCTTCTTCTGCGTAGCTGATGTGTCTAATTGTTCTTTGTACATGTTCTTCTGTATCTCTGACTTCATCATTAATAGGTGGGATATTTTCTACGCATTGCCTCTCGAATGAGTCTGCGAATGCTTCCGCTTTTTCTTCATCGGTATATACTATACCATGTAGACCGTGTAACGGTGGGCATGGTTTTTTCCTGCCGAGTCGCAGTCTTTTTTGCATCTGCCAGGCCGAGTTGTCCTCTGTATTCAGCTCTTCAAGCTTCCTAGCCCATTGGCGATTCCTGAGTTCGTTCAGTTCGAATCTGAGTGCATTTCCTGCTGTAGTCAGGTTCCTACGATCGGCAGGAGCAAGTGTCCTCTGAAATCTTCTTTTTAAGCGTCTTTTTTCTCGGATCATCTCTTTGATGTTCTCTGGAATTTCTGCCTGCATGTTATAGTTGTGCAGTGGGATGGTTTTGGAGCTTCTGTCCATTGCCGTCAGTATAGCTGTTGTTAGACTATTTACTGCCACATCTAAATCTGCTTCGGTTTCTATCCTTGGGATGTCTCCTATAGTGTGGTATACAGTTCTCTGATATTTGGACCAGTCCACGATAGTTTTGGTTCTAGGGGCGTCTTCCACATCTCCTTCTCCTACTGTCAGTAGGATGGGGTTGTGGTCCGAGGTTCCCTCTTCCAATACTCTTATGTCCACTGTAGTGGCTATATCTTGGACTAGTGCAATGTCCAATATATCTGGTCTCTGGTCCCGGGCAGGGTAATCGCCAGGGTAATCGCCAGGTGTCTACCTCGGGTGTTGGTGGTTTGGCAGTTCCATTCTTGTGATTTAGCATTAAAATCACCTATGAGTATCGTAGGGAGATGATCTGGAAAGCATTCGCTCAAGTCTTCTTGTGTAATCTTGCTGTTTCCTGGTGGAATATATGCGGAAACGATCCTGATGGTTCCATCTAGTGTCCTGATTTTTATTGCGGTAATTTCACCATGGCTAATTTCAGGTTTTCTATCTACGTATTGTAGAATATCCATTTTAACGAGAATGGCTGTTCCTCCCGCTCGACCGTTTTAACGGTCTCCTCTATAGCAGTTATAGCCAGGTATATTGAAATCTTTACCGTTTTTTAATAAGGTTTCCTGGATGCAGCAGACATCAAGTTCGTATCTAGATAATATTTCCATCATTTCTTGTTTTCTTCTTACAGCTCCTTGTAGGTTCCAGGAACCTATCTTCGTTGTTTTCGGTGTCCTGTGTCCCATCAATTCATTCCATTCAGTTGTTGGAATAAGGCCATAAATGCCTTCATTTTTTCTATGTCGGCCATTGTTATGCTGGCCATCATCCCCAAAATTGGGTTGGTTTGTTGCTGTTGTTGTTGTACTGGATGTTGTTGCGGCTGCGCTGCTTGGGTTCGGGGAACTTTCTGCTGCGGCTTATTTTCCGGTTTCTTCGGAGGTTTCGGGAATTTGGAGCATCCCCTATAACTGGCGGTGTGGTTTTCACCACAGTTCGCACATTTAATTTCCTCCTTAGGGATTGTTGGCTGGCATTCTTTGGTGTCGTGGTCTTTGCCACACTTCACACATCTCGCTTGAGAGTGACAGCATTTTTGCGAGTGGCCGAACCACTGGCATTTGTGGCATTGCGAGACTCTGCCTTTCGATTTGCGTTGTGTTTCAACTTTGACTACGAGGTGACAGCACCTGTTCACCTCATAGATTTTTTGGTTCACTCGCGGTGTTTTAACCAAAAATAATGGAAGAACTTTCTTATCCCCTCTTCTAGATGTCATCTGGTGACATTCAAGGATTTCATGTCCTTGCGCCTCTAAATCGGCCTTGACTTCTTCGGGGCTTATTTGGGCAGTTAGCCCTCTAATTACAACGTGCAGAGGAAGCTCTGCTTTTATGTTGTAAGTGTAGAAGTTGTATGAATTTGACTCCATAAACTTCGCTGCTTTGCGCCATGATTCGGCGTCTTGAGTGTGAATGGCGATGCCATCCGGCACAGTTTTTGCTTTCAGGAAGCTGATTTTAGCAGTCCTGAATTCCCTGTCCAATTTCATCCATTTGGATGAATCCCTTAGAATAATAGGAGGTGGGGATTTCTCCTTTTTCTCCTCGGTTGCTTCGAATTCCATTTCAGAGTCCTCTGCTTGGGGTTTTGCCGGTGCGGGGGTTTTTACGGCCTGAGCCATGGTTTTTTGGGGGTCTGGGGTCGAGACCGGGGTCTGTTCGACTGGTATTTCCGGGCTTGCAGGCCTGGGCCGTTTGGTAGCAGTGGGCTTTACGGACATTTCTATGTCCGTGTCAGCCAATGCCGCGGTTTGTTTGGTCTTATTAACCGTAAAAGTCTTATATATGCCAGCATTCTTGTGACGTAATCAGCTGCTCAACGCTCATTGGCCAGGAGTTGCCAGACAACCATCTCTCTATAAACCGTGGGATAACCGCTCCGCCATTGCCCCGGAGCGAGAAGACTTTCTTGCCCCTATGTTCTGCAATCTGTCTTACTAACCCCCTAAAACCACACACTTTGATTAGCAATATAGTAAGAAATAGGGGTATGAGAACATCTCAGACCACCTAAAAGTGACCCCAAGAATAAAGAATATAATGAGCTGGTCAAATTTCTGAAAGGAAGAGGCCATAAATCTGGAAGAAGAAGATTAACACTTATCAAAATTCAATTTCATATAATTAAGTAACAAGAAGGAGGTGTTGGTAAAGACAGAGAGGACAAACAAAAATAAATAGTGGATTGATAGTGATAGTTGTAGTGAAAAGTGAAAGTACCATTTGTCGTTTTTTTTAGTTTTTTTTTTGTTGATTGGAGATAACTCTGCCTTCATCAATTGTTATATGAGAACAAGGGTATGAGCATTTAGACTCAGACTCACTGAGCTGGCCAATTTCCACATAGGAACAGGCCAAAACCAACAACAAGAGGAATATGTTCGCTTCGCAATCGTACGCGGAGGATGTGTATCGCGTACACACCATGTACACACGTGTCTCTTATTTCTCATGACGCTGGAGGTGGACTCGTGTCAAATTTCATTATATTTCAAATAATCAGGTAACGATAAATGGCAGTTATTTATTACAGAGAGCACAAACAAAGATTAATAGTGAATTGAAATTGAGGTAATTTTGCACTTATCATGCGATCTATATTTTGATGGAAATTTTTGTTGGAACTTACGTATTTTGACCTGAAAAACACGAATTTCATAATATTATCGTGAACATATCTCTAGTTTTCGAGATAATCGATGCCAAAGTTCGAAATTTCACCTTCTTTAACTGATAACCATCTTTCTTTTTGACATGTATTGAAGAGAGAGAACACTTATCACTGACTGGTGTTGCTATAAGGCAGCTATGAATCCACCTTTAGTCGCTGAAGATTCGCACTGAGGTTTTCAAAATGGCCGTTGTTTATGTAGCCTAGTTTAAGAAATAATAGAAAAAATATGGAAAAATTACATATTTGTGATGTTTTTCTTACACAAAAATAATAATTAACCATGGTAAATGCATGTAATATGTCCTGGGATCTAAGAAGATACAATACTTGCCCAAAAGTTGCCATACAAAGAAGGTGAAATTTCGAACTTTCGCATCGATTATCTCGAAAACTAGAGATATGTTCACGATAATATTATGAAATTCGTGTTTTTCAGGTCAAAATACGTAAGTACCAACAAAAATTTCCATCAAAATATAGATCGCATGCTAAGTGCAAAATTACCGAAATTGATATAGTTGTAGTGAATTGTGGAAGTACCATTTGTGTTGGTTTTTTGTCGTTTTTTTATAAGTTTTTTTTTATTGGCGATAACTCTTCCTTTATCAATTGCTATATGAGAACAAGGTTGATATACGTGAACAAGGGAATGAGGAAGGCTCAGACTCACTTAATTGTGATCCTTGGAAATTACCAAAATAATGAGCTGTTTCCACATATAGGAACAGGCCAAAACCAATAAGAAGATGAAGAAGAAGTATGTTCGCTTCTGATGTGAAAGGTGTACTTCCAGCACAGCTTCCAGCAAGGAGATTAATCTCCTTGTACTTCCAGCAGTTTTTCTGTGTTTTTCTCGTTTCAGAATTTTTTTGGTGGCAAATACACAAATGTCAGTAATGTCACAAATATTAAAAATACGAAAACAAAACAAGAACGATACCACTTCGAGAGGTTCTAAAATTGTTACCATGAGATGCTGCGTGTTATTTTCTATCGCGAATATCTTGTAGAATATCAACATATTATAAGAGTCAAAATCCACTTAAAAGAAATTTTGTTTCAGCAGCTGTCAATAAGGAACATTTTTTGGTGCCCCAAAAATCCTTAAAAGTAGCCATGCTTGAGTGCCATTTCTGCACATATAAAGCAAAAAGAAAGGACCACTTAAAGAAACACCTTCTGTTTCACAGGAAGCCCGAAGATGTCGAGATATTCGAGTGCCATATTTGCAAATTTAAAACTAAACACAAGAGCAGCCTCAAGATACATTCACAGATTCACAAAAAGCCCGAAGAAGTCGAAATGTTCGAATGCCAAATTTGTACATATAAAACAAACCAAAAGGGCAACCTTAAGACACACCTCCTGATTCACAAAAAGCCCGAAGATCTCGAGATGTTCGAGTGTTATATTTGCAAATATAAAGTAATACATAAGGGTAGCCTCAAGAAACATCTCCTGATTCACAAGAAGCCCGAAGATGTCGAAATGTTCGAGTGCCACATTTGCGGATATAAATGTAAACGAAAGGAAGACCTCAGGAGACACCTTCTGAGGCATAAGAAGCCCAATGATGTCGAGATGTTCGAGTGCCATATTTGCGAATATAGGGTGAGAGAAAAGTACAATCTCAAGAAACACGTTCTGATTCACATGGAGCCCGAAGATGTCAAGATGTTCGAATGCGCCATTTGCGGAAATAAATTTAAACTAAAGGGACACCTCAAAAAACACCTTCAGCTTCACAAGAAGCCCGAAGAAGTCGAGATTTTCGAGTGCCATATTTGCAAATATAAAGCAATACATAAGGGCCAGCTCAAGGCACACCTTCTAATTCACAAAAATCCCGGAGATTTCAAGATGTTCGAGTGCCACATTTGCGGAAATAAATTGAAACGAAAGGGTGACCTCAAGATACACCTCCTGACACACAGGAAGCCCGAAGATGTCGACATGTTTGAGTGTGTTATTTGCAAATATAAAACCATGCAAAAAAAACACCTCAACAGACACCTTATGATTCATAAGAAGCCCGAGGATGTCGAGATGTTCGAGTGCCATATTTGCGGAACTAAATTGAAACAAAAGAACCACCTCATCAGACACCTTTTGATTCATAAGAAGCCCGTAGATATCGAGATGTTCGAGTGCCATCTTTGCAAATATAAAGCAAGACAAAAGGACAGCCTCAAGAAACACCTTATAATTCACATGAAGCCCGAAGATGTCGAGATGTTCAAGTGCCATATTTGCACACATCAAACAAAACATAAGGGCAGCCTCAAGAGACATTTTTCGATCCACAAGTAGCTCGAATATGTGTAACGTTCACTTTGATAGCTATATTTTATGGTGGCATAAAATAGTATCCAGTTTTCTATTAGGTACCTAATTGAGACAAATACCATCACAATGTGTTGAACAATATCAGCAGTAGATTAGCCTCTGGAAATCGTTGGATTCAATGTTCTGGTGGACCTGCTGTTCGTCTGCTAATTGAGATCAAAACGAAATATAGAATCATATCATATAGATCCGTATAGTCATGTCGTAGGTCATCCAATACGAGAAAATTGTAGTTGGGCGGCCTATGCTCTCAAATTTTCGGAGCCTGTCGATGATGGTCAACAAATAAATTCAGCACTGTATAAAGCATGTAGGGTTTTTTGTGATCTAAGATCTAACTATATACATCAGTGAGTATACCAAAAATCCGTTGCCCCCCCCCCTCCCGTTACTTCTTTATGTTACATTTCACAAAGAACATTTGAGTACAAAAGTTGTTGGGTTATTTGTAGGTATTTATACAGTGTATCTCAAAAAAAGCGGAGTGGCTCGGTAATTATTTTTTTTAATGGGAGACCCTGATGGAATCTACGTTGAATTCAGTGAACAAGTATGATATTACAAAAGTTGATCGTTTTGGGATTATTAACACTATCGATTGATTATCTACTATACTTTTGCACCAGTTCAGAGAGAAAACCGGAACAAATGGAACACAATGTATATTTTACGAGTATCCTATCCCATCAACTTCTTGAAATTAATCTTATATCGATAACTGCATATTGGCACAGTTTTCTCACTGAACTGTTGCAAAAATAGCTCGAAAAATTGTCAAAATAAGAATTTACATGGGTTTGTAATTTAAAAACTATTACATATTATTATTTACAAAAACAAAGTTCATATTTTTATGTACATAGTATTTATTTTATAACTGCTTTATTTGATATTGTAGCAAGTTTTTATCTTTCAACCATGTCATATTCATGTCAACTACTTACATAAAGATGAAGTTCATATTTTTACATGGTAGTTACTAAATAAATGTACTTATAATATTGACAGAAAGTTTTAACGAAGTGAACGTCGTATCTAGAAATGAGATATATGTAATGTTTACATAACTATTTTACATAAACATTTTATTTTATACCAGTTGTGTTTTCTGGGTACCTCATTCATGCCGTTATTTTCTTTAATGCCTCCCCCCTCTCATTTTTTGAACGGGTCAAAACTCAAGAAATTTATTGATGCATGAATACTTATATCTTATATTTTGGCGTAATATTGGTTGCACTGAACTCATGTTTGAGTTCAGTGATTGGTGGACGAAACTTCCATGAAGGCGACTGGGTGCTATGTCTGGAAAAAAAAATCAAATTGAAGGGGGTTGTCTTTTGTCTTGTGATACATTATTTTGAAGCTCCTGACGAATACTTCACAACCCTAGAATACAATGTCGATACATTCAGGAATTGCAAATTCAAATGGTAGCTGATCAAATGGTGTATATATGTTAGTGTTAAAATTGTAAGATTATAATAAAAGACAAAAGTAATATGTGCTATATTTCGGCCTCACCAGTCCGGTTCTTCACTTCGATTTTCGAATGACGATGGCTGCTTGGGGTAGGTAAGGTATAGTCGTCGCCCTTGTAACTTTTTTGTGGGATTTGCAGATGATATATAGCTTGTTATCATTGAAAGCAATATTTTGTGCTATGTTTATTCATGATGCCATCATCGCGATATGCTATCGCTAACACTACGTAAATAATAACATCAGGGACGCGCCAAGTATTTTCGGCGCCGTCGTGCGAAATAATGATAAGCGCCTCTAATAACCAATGTTATAATATTGAGGTAAAATTACCACCCCTCTCTTCTAGTTGTTTGTTGAATTTTTTCAATAATACTATACTTTTCTGTCAAATCTCTTTATTTGTGACAAAAAAATACACGAGAAATATCAATAGAATATGAAACAACAGTATTTGAGAAAACAAAAATATAATAGCAATTTTGTTTTGGAACAGATAATGATGGAGAGATTTTTCAGTAATTGGACTTTTCTAGCTCTACTTTTTGCAAATTCATCAATAATACTTTCCATTTCGAGTTGCTTTAAAAAGTCAGACTCCATAGAAATAATTGCAAGATTTTATAATCTAACCGCTCTTTGACCATTCTAGATCTTAAATAATTTTGTATCAACTTCAATTTAGAGAATGACTTCCCGGCTGTAGCTACAGAAACTGGAATGGTTAATAATATGCGCAATACAATCGTAATGTTTGGAAATGAGTGCGGGTTAGGTTATTTGTTACAGACATCGCGTCCTTGTCGCCATTTTGCATAAATTGTAATTCGTGTAAAATATCTGTTCCATCTATATCTTTCTCGTTTCGATCTTTGTCGGTTAAGGTCTCCTCCAGTTTCTTACAAAAATCAAATTGATTTTGATCGGAATATTTGCCAAATAAATCCTCAACATTCCACGAAAAATTAAAAACATCAGAATGACACGATAATAGTTGAAAATTTTAATTTACGGATGAAAGAGTGATGTCTCTAGCATTCCGAAAAAGCAATTTACTTTGAATTTCATTTCTTGATTTTCAATCGGCTGGTCGTCACCTTCGTTTGCTTTAACACTTTTGTAGATCTAAATTTTGCATCAACTTCTAAGCAAGAAGCTATTTTTGGCATCTACTAATAAGTCAATAAAGCCTTTGTCAGATCGATATTGTTTGAGAAATTCATTAAGGCTATTCAAACTTTCGGAAGCCTGGGAAATATTTAATTTTTTTGATTGCAGAATCTTAGTAACAACATCCACTTAATTCATAATCTTGTACCACAAGACTACCATACACACAAACTCATAGTTTTTAATTTTTTTACCTAAGGAAGTAGCTATATGTTTTGTAGCATTGTCGAAATCATTTCCGGAAAAAATTTCATAAAGAACATCGTAAATTTCGCCCTACTGAAATCTTACTTGCTCAATTATTTTTCAAAATTGCCTCAGATACATAATAGCAAATAAGGCACTCTATACGACTTAGGCGCTTATTGCGACAATAATGAAGAATCAACCGGTTGCCGATCGGCGAACTGTGTTGGTGGATAGTACATTTTCACCACTGGTTTGATAATGTTGATTTGTGTAGAAAATTCAAAACGACCGTAGGCGCCTTTTTGGTCTTGGCGCCGTCGTGCGCCGCACGACTTTGCACTTATGGACGGCGCGTCCCTGAATAACATATGTGAGTATAATTATTAAATGAGATTCAACGAAAATATTTGAAATCATGCAAAAAAAAATGAACGCCACTGGTATTTCGGCAACCTTCAAATAATTTGGCTGCTATCTTGCTTCAATCTATGGAAACTTCAGCTGTCATTTTCCTCAGCTGCCTTCACTCCGGTAACCTAACCTTACAAAAGTGTGTTGTTTTGTTTTAACCATCCATGGTTTTAACTCGATTTTAATACTTGCTTACAGATTTTTCATTCCTCATTGAAAATTATACCATGATATTAGCTTTCTGAAAGATCATCATCATGGATTTGAATAAGTTTAATATATTCGTTGGCACCGTGAGAGGGATTATAATCTGTGAGTAATGATTCCGCTTTGAACTATTTGTTTCTATAAATTTATACTCGTTCTTCTAGCAACTTCAGATAAACCGGATTCTTTGAAAAGCGCCAAACCCAAGGAAGCCGCAGAAATATCAGCCCTAGCCTTTGGTAGAACATGTGATGAAATATTCGTGGGTTATAAGAATGGTCTTGTTGATATATTCGATAGTGCAGACAACAAATATATCAATAGCATACCTCAGTTAGGAGGTGAAGGAAGTGTCATAGGATTAGACTGTACTGACCAGTCTGCATTAGTGGCAAAAATTGATGGCACTGTTAGTTTGTGGGACAGCAAGAAATGCAGTAATTTCAAAATTGGTGTGGACGAGAGAGGAAGCTTAGAAGCTGTAACTCTGAATAAATGCAGAGGAAATATTATTGGAGCTGGTGGAGAGTACAATGATTTAAAGTTATGGGACATTGAAACACGAAAATGCATATTCAAAGCTAAATCTGTGAGTAAAATGAGATTCTTAGTTCATTCTGAATTTGGAGAAGAATTATCATATTTTGCCATTTCCAAACAATCCATATTTTTTCTCCTTCCTTCTACAGATGAGTATGATAAAGAGGAATAAATATTTATGCATCAGATTACATCATGAAATTACTATCTCAGCTTCAGCTGATTAATGTGTCAAATCTCTTGTCAATGAAAATCTATTTTCCATATTTTTCAGTTAGGACATGATAAGCTCAACCTACCAATACCAACATCCATTAGAGGAATAACCTTTTTTCCAGAGGAACCATTTCTAAATGTCTGTTGTACAAAAGAGGGACATGTGCTGCTTTATGATGACAGAGCCCAAAGGAGGCCCATCATCAAATATGTTGAGTCAAAAGCAAGTTATACTACTATTTCTTGTTCATACAGAGAAAGGTGAGAGTTGATATAATGATGCCTTCATTCACTCAGCTTCTTAATCAATAATTTGACCCAAATTCATTTTTCATATTTCAAGATTCATATTATGTGTGATCAGCTAATGTCTGTGAATCAATTTTTGCTGATACTTTTGACATCTTTTTAGTACATATTTTCTATAGTGGAGGTGAATGATGAAGAAATTTTAAATAACATTTAAAATGGTTTATTGATATTGAAATGTGAACTTGTACATTCTTCTTATGTAGTTCATTGGACATATTCTCATATGAGGAGTTTGTTGATTATGAATAAAAAAAAACAGTTGTTTTAATTGAAACTTGTGAGGCGAGAAATTCGAATAAAAAATATACCTACATCCATAAATATGGAAACTTGGTAAATGAAATTTTCTGGAGGTGAGATTTTTGGTAAATCTCATCACACTCCTAGGAGTTCAGAAAAAAATATTGGTGGAACTCATGTATTTTGACCTCCTGATCAGGAATCTGAAGTCAAAATGCGGCGGACTCAAGTATTTATCATTTGACATCTCAAGTTTATCCTATTAAAACACACCAAATTCACCCTTCCTTGAACCAAAACCAAGATCAAAACATCAAAAACGCTAACATTTACTTGTTTCCAACACTTTTTTGCAGAAAAAACTTTTTTATCAAAAATTCACCCTTCTTTCAAACGTAAACAAAATATATTTTCACTGATTTTCTGGTAATTTTTATTTTGATGTTGGCAACGTCTTACCATGAGCCAAACAATCAAGTTGCCAACATCATAAATACAAATTACCAGAAAATCTGAAGGGTAAATTAAAAAACTTTGTTTTTTCTGCTTTGGATACAAGTAAATATATGCGTTTATATATAGTGTTTTGGTTCAAAGAATAAGGGTGAATTTTTTGTGTTTCTGATAGCAGAACATTTTGATACAAAATGGGACCGCCGCGTTTTGACTTCAGATTAGTGATCAGTCAAGATAGGTAAGTTCCTCCAATTTTTTTTTCAAATCCATAGGAGTGCGATAAACGAAGATTTACCAAAAAATTTTTAAATTTTCTCGATGCGCCAGCCTGGCAAGACTATTTTTCCGCTCAAATTTTTGTCCAATTCATGAATTTTTCATTCTTTCAGACAGTGCCTGGTAGGCACGACCAGGGGCTACATGCAGCTATTGGACATGAAAGCTGGCAAATGTTTGAAGACCTTCACAACATTCACCGGCAGCGTGACCAACATTGTTTGCGATCCGGTGGAACCGTATGTGGCCACCGTCAGTTTGGATAGGTTCTTGAGGATACACAACTTGGAAACGAAAGAATTATTACATAAGGTAATATTGAAATGTTGCAACGAGATTGAATGCAAATTCAACCGCAAACCTTCCCCAAGATGATGACACTATTTGTTATGAAATGTTAATGCCTGTTCTCAATTTTTGAATTAAAAGTCGACATCCCCTGAAAACGGCAGATATTGATGACGTGTTAACACGGCAAACAACAAAATGTCTGTCAGCTTAGGGAGTTAAGAGATAACCATTCATAGGTGCCAAATGTACCGGGTGTCCCAATAAGGTCGACTAGCGGCTATATCTCGAGAACCATTCGACCTATTAATCTCGGAAAAAATAATCCTAACAAAAGAGACGTCAAGAAATTCATGGAAATTGTTTTCCACTCTCAAATCCCACCGCTAAGTGACGTTACTTGAATAAAAACGGTTATTTCTCTAAAAAGTCTTGCATGAAGGTGGGTAATGTGAAAGCGTTTTGGACTCTTCTAATGATACTCTAAAAATTTGCCTATTTGACATTTTGACCTATCTCTCGAAATGAGAGGTGGGGAAAAGGTGGAACCTTATTGCAGATGAAGGTGCGTTTTCCTAAACCTTCGCCAGTCGCCGACGACTGCGACCAAGTAGCTGCGACTGGTAGTAGTCGCGAATATTTCTGCGAACCCGTTTTCCTAACCTGCGCCATTTTCAGTGTTCGTCGCTCTTCTTGGTCAGTTTCAGCCCATAGAAAAATGAATATTTCTAAGAAGTCATTACTAAAAATGTTATTAAGTTATCAAGAGCAAGAGGAAAATCTACTTCTCCTTTTAACATTGGAATCTGAGAAAGGTAGGAACAAAGAATTAGCCATGTTCAAAAATAGACGGTTGGAAGGAGTTTAGGAAATTTTGATAAAGAACCACCTAACAGACAATGAAACGAAATTCAAAGAATTTTTTCGACTTTCACGGCATCAATATAACTACATACTGCGACTCATAGAAGATGAACTTGTTAAGCCATCCTGTAATCGTGTGAAACTTCCAATAACACCCACAGAAAAATTGGCAGTTACATTGAGGTGAGTAAATGTTTCAAATACACGAATTATTGTGTGTAGTAAAAAAATGAAGTACAATTATTAATATATAACTTCCTTTAATAGAAATGAAAACGCAAAAAATCTGTATTCATAAAAAAAAAAGGTTATGCATATGCCTCATCAGTAAGTTAAATTTATTTATATATCTCGAAAGTTTTTCAAGTAGTGCGCTACATTATCAGATGTATCCTGCTGATCACAATGTTCTAACATTGTGCCATGTTGTTTCCAGTGAGAAGTAGATGGTGCCTCCGTAGTATTGGAGCTCTCATAAGAGTAATTTGACGAGTAATTGGGAGAGTAATGGGAATATGGTTCTGGACGTAGTAATTGTAATTCCGCATCGGATATATAGCTGGCTGCCTAGATATTTGTAGTACAAGCTGTTCATCGTCTATGGTATCACCTGCCATTATTGCTGAAAATCATAATATCACTAGCTGGTGGCGCTGGTGCTCAATTTTTGAAATTCATTGATTAAATTTGAACACTTTGTATATCCAAAACGTTCGACTACCTAGTTTGTATGTTTATAGTTACAAGTTAAAACTATTTCAAAGACATACCAGCCAAATATCACAAGTCGAACGAAAACAATGTCGATCAAAACTGAAAGAATAATGCAGTTTCGTCGACGCAATAGTCGCAGCATCCCTCTCGGAGATGATCGGCGAATCGCTACCGGACGAACGACGAATGTTCGCTGGTAGTTGCGACTGCGTAGCAGATTGGAAACCAAGCAGGTTTAAAAGGTCATAGAGATGTCTTGACGAATTGGTCGCGGCTACTCGGTCGCAGTCGTCGGCGACTGGCGAAGGTTTAGGAAAACGCACCTTAAGGTTCGGTAAGTGGAACCTTATTGCAGATAAGGTTCGGTAACTTCCGTCTACGTCAACCGATTTCAATGATCTTGATCTTGTTTTGGAGCTATTCGCGATAGGTGCTAAGCGATACGCTACCTAACGGTGACTCGTGAACCACTCGTAGTGGGATAACCACTGAACTCTCTGAGGGATAACCCACAGAAAAACTTAACCTCTGTTCTGTTTGTGTTCGCTTCTGATGTGAAAGGTGTATTTTCAGCAGTTTTTCGAGAGATGTTCTGGTGAAATACATGTGAAATCTTATCGTTTTTTTCGTTGTTCTCGTTTCAATTATTGTTTGGTGGCAAGACACCTATGTCACAATGACACAAACATCAAAAATATGAAAACAAAACAAAAACGATACCACTTCGAGAAGTTCGAGTTGTTACCATTAGATAGTGCTACGTGTTATTTTCTATCGCGAATTGAATGGAGGAATCATAATACATAATATGCAATGGTACCCGAGTTTATATTCGAGACTCAACCGCCAGATGGCGTTCTTTTGCCGCTCAAGCTGTTCACACAAATATCTACGGAAAATTAAATGGGATGCTATATTTATTATTACACTATCGTATTACTCATAAAATAACCTAAAAAAATATCATTAACCAGACGTCGCTACAATTTCTCAAACATGAGTTATCAATGAAAATTTTGTTTAAGGAATTTATTTTTAATATTCATCAATAAGCAAGTATGCCATGGGTTATAAAATATGGTCCTTTTTTGACATTTTTCAAATTGGTATACTCAGGGTGAATTAAAAATGTTCTGTAAGTTCCAAGTTTCTATCTTGAATTCAACCTGCAATTCAAGTTTCCTTCTGAATATGAATAACATGGGATTTTCAGCATTGAATAATTCATTTTTTATTCTGGCTAAAGAACCTGTGAGCAAATTTTGAACTTTGCAACCTTATAACTATGAAAATAATCATTTTTCCATAAACCTATATGTAAATTAGATCTGGCCTTTATAGAGATTTATAATATTGACATAATAATCTCACGATCAGCCTGATTTCAAGACAAAACTATCAAACTATGATAGCTGTAATACTTTTTTTACACAAAACAGTATAGCAAATATAGTTTCATCCAAGAAAAAGTCGAATCATGCGCCTTGATAATTTTTTTATCATTATTCCCTAGGTATATATGAAACAGAGTTTGACTCGTCTGTTGATGAAACCCATTGTGAAGGAAGAACCCAAAGAAGAAGGACTTGCCGAAGAAAACGTCGACGAGGAATACGAAAACATATTCCAGAACATGGAGGTTGTTTCTGATGATGTGGCGGAAAACAAGAGAAAGAAAAATAAATCGAAAATAATCGAAGAAGAGGTGAAAACGGACAGAAAACACAAGCATAAGCTGACAGCAGTTGAGAATTCTGTTGTAAAAGAAAAGAATAAAAAGAAAAGAGTTGTTGCATAGAAACGTTTTTCATTTGATCTGTTCATCATGATGGATTTGACATACAAATATATATTTCTAAAACCTTATTATTATGAAAAAACAAGAGGCAAAAATGATTGTACGGTTCTAGGAAAGGATAAAAAAAATTTATTAATGAGTAACGCAAAAATAAAATAAGATGAAATCTCGAAAGTCAACAATTCTCTAACAAAAAACATTTGAGGCGTTTAAAATGGTATACTACGAACAGGAAACAACTACGGAGCTTATCATTTCAAATAGATTCTGAAGGAAGGGAATTTTTTTATTGTAAGAGCTAGAGCACTCTGTGCGTCTAGTTCATTCGAAGTTGATTATTGGGTCTGGGAATAAACTTGCCGAACTGTATAACCTGGGATTGAAAAGAAAATAGCATAGTTTAGCATATGTATATTCTTTATTTCAAAATGATGTAGATACACTTATAAAAATCTTTTTACAATATACAAAATTAATAACCCTAACAATTATATTATCTTCATAAATAGTTCGTATTTTACAAATAAGTACAGTCGGCAATACATATAATATATCATAACCAAAATAGGATTTATTTCGTACAAAGTCAACCGGGGCATTTCCGAGAATTTCACTTCCGTTTTTCAGCCTTCCAAAAAATTCAATATCAAAAATCAAATGCATTTTGGGAATATGGGGAGTGGAAACTGGAACACACTGTATGATAGAAAAAATAGTGAGGCGCCCGGAAATACACATGATACTTGTACCTAAACCACACGATGAAAATTGCAAAGCATACACAATAATAGAGGGGGATTCTAGCCAGGACATATACATATTTTTTCGGTCGAGTCTAGGAAGTCAATAAACATTTTTATAGTCCCCACTTGTAAAAAAATCACAGTAACTCAACATCGACTTGAACATACTAGTATATTGGTAAGACATAGGAAGGAATATTTTATACGATACGAATTTCCACCTAGCACTGTCTTTCGAATTTTTCATAGGAAGACCAGAGCAGACCGGTTCCATTTTACAAATCCCGATCTGGCCTGATGACGAACGAGGTAACTAGCGTGGCAGCATCTCCAAAACCCCGAACATTGTCGTTCTAAATGAACACCTAG
Source organism: Chrysomela aeneicollis (assembly GCA_029955515.1). Taxonomy (NCBI): domain Eukaryota; kingdom Metazoa; phylum Arthropoda; class Insecta; order Coleoptera; family Chrysomelidae; genus Chrysomela; species Chrysomela aeneicollis. Next base: position 6,977,839 of record JARUHQ010000016.1, on the reverse strand, counting down.
TAGGCGGAAGAAAATTGTCTGTTCACTCAGTGTTCACTGAAAAAATTACATTTTCGGTAACCTAGATACGTCTTTTGAACTAACCGTGAACTATTTTGAGCTTGCAGCGTCATAACCTAACTTTTTCTTTTTCATTGACATTTCGAATTAAGCTCTATGATTTTATCAAAGCGAAGATCGTGTTCGAAGCATAAAATTGATCGATACATTGATAAAACAATAATTATCGGATATTCAGGAAAGGTGCAATAAGTCAGTGAGTGTCAGTAATGGCTGTGAAAAATATACAATGTCTCAAAGTAAAAAGAAGGTGTTCAAAATTGAAGAATTAAAATGCTAAAATACGAGTCGAAAGTATTGGAAAATCTAAATTAAAAGTTCAATCATTTATTTGGATTTTGTAGGTACCAAATTCTATAAATTTCAGTGAAATTATATATGAGATCAACCAAGCAATTATACACAGATGAATCTAATAGAATGAAAAAGGTTGAATATGTATAATATTTGCATTGCAAGACAAATTTTATTCTGCTCAAATGAGTTTTGTGAATTCAAAAAGGTGATTATAACAATAAATCTTTGAATAGAGGTTAGTACGTATTTCAAGATATATTTTGCTTTCAACAATATTATTGTTTCTAGAAATTGGTATTAGAGTAAATATGAAAATATGTCAGATTCGAACATATATTCTATTGGCTACGAAAATTGATAATAAGGACAGCCAAAGGTGGATCCTATCTGAAGCCGAAACAGAAGAGTGTCATTGGCAAGTCTAAATTTCTGGGCATGCGCCAAAATAAAAGTACAAGATGATGACAGTCAAGAGCGACTTTCTTATAGTGTTGTTGGTACCACTTTTGCGCTATTTTTCAAACAAGCAGATATATATATTATATATAAACCTGTGTTTTAATCGTCTCTCGTTATTGTTCATTACCTATAATGATTTTACGATTGCGTATTGAGTGTTCGTGTTTCTTTAGTTCATAGTTGTTCAGATGGTGCTATTCTCATTCCAGAATGCCGTAAAAATGTTCAGCAGGATGTCTAGGTCATAGATATCCAGGTTATCTTCCACGATTTTAGAAATAAAAGATACAATGGAAGAGCCATCAATGTCAAACAAAAGAAGTCAAAAAAAAGTACAGGATAATTTATTATATGCCAGCACTACTATTGTTTTAATCTTGATTGTTTCATTATTTCTATTATGAAAGGAGTACTCAGTTCTGCATCAGAAGATGTATCTGATGACTCTGTCATATACTTTTTCAGATAATTTCAAAATATATCACACATAGGGGTGTATGCAATTTCTCTGTCAAATGCAGTGCTCTCGTAAAGTATAGTGAATAAATTCGTAAAAAAGGAAGGAATAAGTTTTGGAAAGAACGCTCGAAGCCGTCGAATTTTATTTTGATTTGGGTATTCTTCCAAATGTCTCTTATATCCAGAATGATTCGTGTAGATTGTAGAAGGAATTTTGTCATTGGCATTTATTAGATATAATTTACCAACGTGGCAATCAAAATTAATTTTTTTGTATATTATGAAAATATTGTATTTAGTTTGAGTTGTCATCAGATTTTGAATAGGTATTTCGTCAAATAGGTATATTATTGTACTGAATTTTATCAGAGAGTTCTTCTTTGCTTCTAAATAACCAACAGTATTTTTGTGAACACTGAAATTGACGGACGCACTGTTTTTGAATTCATTGAGATTCGAATACTTGTATAACATATATGTAGATAGGGTATTCCATATCTGAAAAAAATTGTAGCAAGAGGTCATTACAGTCAAACTAGGAATTATATCAGTTTTTCCCTCAATGAATGAGGCTTATTGAGATCAAAAAATTCCTCAGCATAATGTGCGCAATATAAGAACCCAGGTGAACAGCCAATCATCACACTTCACGCCTACCAGCTCTCCATTCAGAAGGACGCTGCCCCGAATGACACATTACAGGGCGATGAGGTGGCGGCCACACACTCCTACTTTTTGGCAAATCGTTTACACTTCATGGGCAGACAGCAGGCGGCCATGTTCGGCCCGAGCGACGACAATCAGGAAAGGACGCAGTTCTTGTCCTTGTCGTCGACGCCATTGGCGGCGCCCTTCTTGGCGCCGGTGGGCGACCTCTGGACCGACGCCTGCCGGCGACGCGCCATCGCCAGCGCGTCGTTGGGCACGTAGGAGATGCGGACGCCGCCGTAGGCGCGTCGCGGCGGCAGCTGGTAGTCGAGATCGTCGCTCGAAGAGCTGGAGGAACATGTCGAGCAGTAGCTGTCGGCGTCGTCGTCGTCGTTGGTTCTGCTTCTGGAACAGAAGAGCAGGTGGTGATGAAGTGAACTGCGGTAATCTGCTGTTGTGGTACTTTCAATAAGAAAAGAAACGGTCCAATACTTCATATCTTTAGTCTGTTTCAAGCGTTGAAGAGATAGGGAAGGTCTCAGCAAAAACATCTAATCAAATCAAAATATGCTTTGATATCAAAGAATAATATCTTATTGACAAAGCGTGTATATACAGTGTGTACCAGCCAAATGGAATAAATTCGTTAATAAATAAATGGTGGCGTTTTAGGAAAAACGCTCGGACACGTCGATTTGTATCTTTCGTTGAGCTTTATTTCAAACAATAACTTTTTATACAGGGTGTGTCATGCCACAGTGGCCAATATCAACTTTCTTATTTCGAATGCAACACCATATATTTTATTTCATTTTCAGATTCTTCCTGAAGAGCGCTGATTTCGTCGATCTATCATACTTGGGGTATAGCGCGAAATATTACAGAGATATAGGGTGTGAAAAATCGAGATTTTTCAACTTTTTTGTGTCGAAACTAATCATTTCTGCTCCAAACGGCTTACATGTCCCTATCTTAACTTTTCATTTACTATCTACTGACATTTAATAGAAACAAATAGAAGGTGATGCAAATCTCAAAATTTTGAACCACCCGTATTTATTTCAATTAAATATCAATCGATAGTAAATGGAAAGTTGAGATAAGGACATGTCAGCCGTTTTGAGCAAGAATGGATAGTTTCGGCACAAAAAATTCCTAAATTTGAAAAATCTCGATTTTTCACACCCTATATCTCTGTAATCTTATGCGCTATACCCCAAGTATGATAGATCGACGAAATCAGCTCTTCAGGAAGAATCTGAAAATGAAATAAAATACAGGGTGTTGCATTTAAAATAAGAAAGTTGATATTGGCCACTGTGGCATGACACACCCTGTTTAAAAAGTTGAAAAAAAGCGCAACTGAAGATACAAATCGACGTGTCCGAGCGTTTTTCCTAAAAAGCCACCGTTTATTTATTAACGAATTTATTCCATTTGGCTGGTACACACTGTATAAATGTAAATTAAATTTGAAGAATGTATAAAAATAGTCACTATACTATACAGAGGTGTGCACAAAAATCGGCCAGAGCTGTAACTTCTGAATCATTCGAGATCGAAATTTGAAATTTGGTGGGTAGCAACTATATGATTTCATTCATTTTTTGAAGAGAAAAATTGTATTCCATCACTTCCTAATACCAAACAAATACTACATGATGCCGGATCTATAGCGTAGCCTTTATGATCTAAGGTTTGGTCGAACAAGCAGTCACGTGTTCTAAAATGCTCTATTGGTAATAGTAATCAAGATCGAGGTAGCCTTGTAAATCAATTCCAATGTGACAGTAACATCCAATAAGGTGTCAGCAATGCATTGCACAAAATGGGGGTCAATTTGAGTATTTGTTGTAATTCATTTTTTATCGCCCCTCTTTCTATGCTACTGAAAATAATAAAGATTGATGCGGAGTTCATTTTGTTGTTCTTTCTGTTTCACAAAAAATGATCCGGTAAAACTACTGGTGTATGAAAAATATACAGGGGGTTCCATTTGAAAATCAAAAGGTGGGGTCACTTCCGGTTAGACCGGAAGTGATGGAATACAATTATTCTCGTCAAAAAATGAACAATATCATACCGGGTGTTTCACAGTGGATGGAACATTAGAAGTATCTGGAGAACAGAAAGACAGATCATTTCGAAAATCTGTGGAGGTAGATAATCAAACTTGCTCTATCCGTCCAAAATATTTTCATCAATACAGTGATGCCGCTTCTATCGAAAAGTAGCAACAACTTTGTTATTTCAAATGAAACAACCTGTATTTTATTTCATTTTTAGATTCTTCCTGAAGAGATGATTCCGGCGGTGTACCATACTTGGGATATAGCGAGAAAGATTACAGATATATATGGTGTGAAAAATCGAGATTTTTCAAGTTTAGGAATTTTTTTTGTCGAAACTATTCATTTCTGCTCAAAACGGCTTACATGTCCCTATCCTAACTTTTCATTTACTATCTACTGACATTTAATAGAAACAAATAGAGGGTGATGCAAAACTCAAAATTTTGAACCACCCGTATTTGTTTCAATTAAATGTCAGTAGATAGTAAATGAAAAGTTAAGATAGGGACATGTTAGCCGTTTTGAGCAGAAATGATTAGTTTCGACACAAAAAATTCCTAAAGTTGTAAAATCTCGATTTTTCACACCCTATATCTCTGTAATCTTTCTCGCTATAGCCCAAGTATGATGTATCGACGAAATCAGCTCTTTAGGAAGAATCTAAAAATGAAATAAAATACAGGAAGTTTAATTTGAAATAACAAAGTTGTTTCATAATAATCCTAAGTCCTGTTCTCTAGAAACGTTTAACCTACCATCGACCGTGAGTCACCCTGTATGGTTGCTACCCACCAAATTTCAAATTTCGATCTCGAATGATTCAGAAGTTACAGCTCTGGTCCTTTTTTGTGCACACCTCTGTATAAAATTGAATTGTATCAAAACAATCAGTCACTTAAACTTTAGGAATTCAAAATTTTCAAAATTCTTTCCAAGTCGTAAGAAAGTTGGCTAACTTTTATCTCTTAAAACTCAACTGGTCACATCTGCGCATTGAGTTCGAAGTTTTGAATTCTTCGATGGTTTTATATTGTCTGTGATTGTGTTGTTTATTCGAACCATAGTCGTTCTAAATGGAAACTTAGTAGGCTGGAACTATAATATTGTCTGTTCACTCAAGTCCCAAACGTCTGCCAGTTCGATGATCTTTTGTTTCAGTTGTTTCTCTGTCAGCGACCCAATTTTAGGTTGAAGTTATGTTCTTCTTTTTTTTCTAACTTCAGCACGTATCATATATATCTATCATAATCTGACATATTTTTACTTTTATAAATATTTTTACTCGAATTGGTCCCATACCAGTTTTTAGGAACAATAAAAAGGCATTCCAAGGAAAATTTTTGGAGGTACTCACGTATTTTGGACCCCAGAACAAGAATCCTAAGTCAAAACGCTATAGTCTCGTAAACACCATTTGACATCTTGAATTTCTTCTACTAATAAAACAAAATTCATCCTTCTTTCAACTGAAACACCATCACACACGCTTACTTTTACTTATTTTCAACACTTTAAGCGAAAAAAATTATTATTTTTAAAACATGTATCGTTCTTCGAAATCATGAGACTTTGATCTGTCAACTTGACACTGTCACAAAGTTAAGCTTCCGTCATGCTCGGTTCTCGATGGGTTTGATAAAAATTTTTTAATTTATAATATACTAGTGTATTCTGCTGAAAATTGTTGAATACGTATGTGTGTGGTGTGTGAGTTTAAAAAAGGACTAAGTTTTGTGTGCTTCCTTCAGTGGGTATGATCTATGCGTGGAGCAAATATACAACTCAACGTAAGTTATTAAAATTCCATTAACTAGCGGACAACCGATATGCCTCGCATTTTTAGTTTCTCAATTTTGAACACATTAAACACTATCTACTTTGTGACATTACACATTTTTCACAGTCACATCACTGCAACTGACTGATGACGATGCTTTTTTCTATTTCCTGACTTTCTGATCAATGAATTAATGATATCGAACAATTCTGTGCTTGAAACAGTAGCTTTGCTGGGTAATTCTTCCATTAGGTGGCGATGTCTTATTTTTTAAAAAATTTTGGCTTTACTTACGTATTTTGACCTCCTGATCACGAATCTGAAAACCAAATTGTGCGGAAACCAATACTTTTCGAGATATTCCCAAACTAAAACATTAATCATCCTTCTTTTGCTATTGTTCAACGGCTCATCACTGGCTTGTCTGTCGTACACGAAACTCGGTGTAAGTGCTCGCGGAAAATAGATGCCATATTTATTATAATTCAGTTATAAGAAAAACAAAACGAGATTGCTAAAATTTGATATTACCTTAAATATTTATGTAGTTTTTTAAATAACGGCCATGATAGCTGTCAACAGAGACAACACTGGCAATGTTGCCAGTTGTCGCCCGTTCACGCGAGGGAATTCTCATTCAATATATATCTATCCTTCTTTTCGTCACGAAGTAGAGATAGAAAGAAATACGAGAAAATTTGTGCTGAGGTTTGTCACCAACGTAACCTTTTGTCATGGAAGATGTTAATATGAGCATTGATAATAATTTTGAAATTAATTGTTGAATTAATAAATAGAATGCCGTTTCTCATGAAATATTACTTTATAGTTAATAAGGAAGGAATATAGCTCTTCAAACAACAATTAAAGAAGGATGATAAAGATTGGATCACTGAATAAGTGTTGCTAAATAATAGGGTTATAATGACATAATTTTGCGAATATCTCGAAAAGTATTGGTTTCCGCACAATTTGATTTTCAGATTCGTGATCAGCAGGTCAAAATACGTAAGTAAAGCCAAAAATTTTAAAAAAATAAGACATCGCCACCTAACGGAAGAATTACCGCTTTACTGTGCTAAAAGAAGCGGGTTAATCAAAATTCAAACAAAAACGTTAGGTTATGCCCAGTATGACATTTCAAGTTCAAAATAATAGTTCACGGTTATTATGAGAAGATGTCTCTGCCTTACGGAGAAAGTGACGTAATTTTTTTTCCAGTGAACAGACAATATTATACCGTCTACTAGGTGTTCATTTAGATCGACAATGATTCGAACTTATATCATAATTATATTAGGTTATAAAAAAATGTATATTGATGACAGCCAGCTCATAGAAACTGTGAGGGACCACTGACACTGATCACAGAAATTGACCAATGACATGACATGACAGTCCTTGATAATTCCTGCATAAATGTTCTTTCTTCCTTTATGTCTTAAATCTTAATAAAAAAAACTCAAGACTCATAAATTATGACTTGAAACTGCTGCATAATTCCACCATTTGATTGACTGCGCAGTATACTGATCAGGAATATCGTAACATGAAAACAGACAGTCGATCGATGCTCACCTGTGCCGGCCCGCCCCATGCGCCGCCCTCCTCGGCCTTCCTCCCCTCCTCTCCAACGTGTCGACGTGCCGCCCCGACCTTCCACCGCCACCCGAGTAGCTCCTGCTCCTCGGCACCCTCCCCTCCGCCCCCGCCCCCACCACCTGCCCCGCCCCCGCCCCACCCTCGTCCGCCTCGAACGCCTCGTTGTCGTCGCCCTCGAAGCGCACCCGCCTGCCCGGCGAGCCGGGGGCGGCCAGCTCGGGCATCGAGGCGGCGTGCGGCGGCAGGGGCGGCGGCCCCACCTCCCCCTCCTCGGGGGCGGCCTCGGGCGGCCAATCGTCGAGGCTGAGGTCGGCCAGGTGGAGGGGCTCGCGGCTGCGGTCGCGCGCCTGCAGCAGCCGCTCCAGGTCGCCCGCGGGGGGCGGGTTGTGGCCGCCCCCGCGTTCGCAGAGCAGCCGCTCGAGGTTGCGCTCCAGTAGGGCGCGGTCGAGGCCGCGGCAGCTCGGGGAGGCCGCTGGGGGTGGCCTGGAAACAAAGTAAGGTTGAGGGTGAGTGATATGGTGTCTCGCTTGTCGCGAGGAGTTGGAATTTCACTTGTAATACCACTAGAGTTACAATTATATTACTGTCATTTTTTCGACAAAACGAATAATTTTCTGCAAAATATTTCTGTTGGAGAAAACATTTCCAGTCTTTAATTGAAGCTATAGAGTGGTATTCGGTAAGAAAATTTTGTAACGAAATATAATTGAAGAGGTAGGGAAGGTGCGACCTCGTTACTCATTGATATAGACGCCAGGCAAGCAATCTAGTGGTTAGTTGACCGTACGGCTGTGTATAAACAGTAAAATAAAATACGAATTTGACGAGATTGAGTCTTATTTCTATTATATTAACCGTGAGTCCCGTTAAACAACATGTACAGGGTGGCCAGATAAGAATACAAAGTATCTCGGAAACTATTCGTCTAAGAGACTTGCGGTGAAAAATGTTACCAAAAGAAAATCCTGGAAATTATTTTCATGTTTCCAAGATGGCCGCCAGGAGGCGTAACGGCCATCTAAAACTTTTGCAATGAATTTTTGACGAAATACGCCTAGTGAACGTACCAATAAATTATATACCTTTTGAAGTTGAGCTTCATTCGAGTAATTTTTGCTCGACACTTTTTGACGTATCTATCAAAATGAAGTGGTGGGGGGTGGTTTAATGTTTTTTCAAATAAACAGCTGTAACTCCTGAACGACTGAACGAATTTCAACAAACTTGGTATCGTTGAAAAAAGCATTCATTGGTCTATCAAATTCATCTTATTTGTAATGTGTCTGATTTTAAGTGATGCCACTAAAGCGCGTTTTTTGACATAACAAAAAATTGCAAAATTATCTGAAAAATCAAATGCAATTATATGACTTTTTTTTCATGAAAATGTAGTGGAATGATACCTCAATAGGCTAGTGAAAAATGTAACTTTAGTTATAAAATTTTTCACCGCAAGTATCTTAGACGAATAGTTTCCGAGAAACTGCACTTTGCATTCTTATCTGGCCACCCTGTACAATTTCAATAATCGTATGACACGAATTTGATTCCCATCAACACTTGACAGTTTTCATAGTCAGCCGTTACCAGTCCAGTAGCCACCAAATCCGTATCGGCTATTTTGAAATATTATCGTAAATTGTGAATCAACCATTTTGTTCATCATTATTTACCGATACCGTCTGGATACATTGAATAATCATGATAGGAAACCCTGAACCACTGAGGTAAAGTTGGTACAGAAATATATTTACACTAAGTTTCACCAATGGAAAACGCAATTAGTTTTTGTTTTGAAGTAAGGTAAATGTGATTCAACCTATGAACGTCAAAAAATTTCCAGTGTAATACCATGCTCCTTCCTCATAGAAAGAGAGAAACATTTCCAGAAATCGTTCTAGTTGCTAGTGACATTTATCCCCTCAATAACACTAATGGACTGTCCTATTTCGGCCAACCCGTTTGTACAGATGCACAGCGCCACCTTGATATTCGGTTCGTAAATAATTCCAAGTATCTTTTCCGATTTATTATGGTGAGTTATAGATTAGTGAGTTATCATAACTCACGTTGTTTGTTCAAAGATACTATCTATTGCCCTTGAATATTAAGACTCTATTGCTCAAAAGCAGTCGAACAATGAATATATAATTTAATAGGAGTAGATAATACTATATTATTCAACGAGCGCATAATGATGGCTATTGTGTTATTCTTATATTATTCCGCAAAGTTTATTCCTAGAAATAAAGGGTGCCAGCGCAATGAAACCATTCAGGTTTTCCCCCTATATTTTCAAAAACAGTTCGTAATATTTACGAATTGGAAGCATCATTTAATTGTTCATCGAAAAAGTCATCTTTTGTCTAATTTAACCAACTTTGTATCATCTACCGTTTTAGAGATGCCAATAGTAGTACGAAATGAAGAATACGGCCTCCTGCCTGTATAAGAAAGTATTTGAAAAAAGTTTGAAGTGTTTGACAAGTGTTTCCTGCAGAATCCAGGTTATACCGTCCCTAAAAAAAGTCATGGCTCCTATCGTGATATGCATCACCTGGATAGTAACCTGAATATTGAAAAAAAAATTACGGTATGTTCAGAAGTCATTATTTTCCTATAACCCATATATCAAAATATATTGGAATTGCCACCTACCACATTTTTTTGTAGATAATATCAAGCAATCTTTTGAGAGACCGCAGGTTCTTATCTGTGGTGTTGCGAAACATAATACTAAATTAGTAGCAGTCGACGAGTATGTATATTTGGTTAATGAAAAAAGAAACCAAAAATTATAAATGAAACTTTCTCATATGGAATTAAAAAATCAGCGGCCCAACGTGTTATCTTTATGCTCCGATTTTATGCAGAACATTCAACTTTATGAAACGCTAGTAGGATATGTCTTTTATTATAATGAAGTAAAACGGCTACTGTATTTTATGTCCATGAAATCCAGAAGAATGTGGCTACTATACAGGGTGATCAATTTATTCTCCGGAGTTTAATACCTCTGTTGTCTTGAGAGATGCGAAAAACAGTTTCATGTAATAGTTATATTACTGCTGAGTTGTTAACACTATTTACAGATGATACTTCATTTTTTGGCATTGATATTGAAGACTAGCATTTGCGATCGAATGATGAAATAAACACAATCAGAGATAAACTGAACAAATCCAGATTTGCAATCTCACGAATTAAGTCATCCATGCCAGTAGAGTATTGTTACGGACTGTGCTATATTCCGAGAATACCGGAAGTCATTATCTCGGCGGAGCGCGGCTGGCTGTGATTTATGGTCTAGCGATAACATCGATCGCCGACGTACCTAATTAGAGGACAATAGCGGGTGACTCACAGTCGTCGCAGGTTCTCGAAAATGAACGGTATTTCTTAGAACTTTATTGAATATTCAAGATTTTACGAGAATTGATGTTTTGTACCAATATAAAGGAGCGCAGTGGCGCGGTCAGTCAGTTTAGAAAAAAAGCTAGTATTGTGAATATTGAGATTTGTATAGCGAATATCGAAGTGATTTAACTAAGTGTTTATTGAATTGTATTTCGAGTGTTTTGTGAAAAAAATTGTTCAGTTTTGTACTGAGTATTTAAATTAACGAACCCAAGCAGAAATATCCTTACAGTATGTTATTAGTTTATTATAGCCTTGTTAACAGTCATATCTCATATAATGTCGTACAGTGGGGAAATTCTACCGATAGTGGGAGAATTTTCTCAGCGCAAAAAAATAATACGATCCATGCTCAGCTTATCTCCTAGAGATTCGTGCACACTATTTTGTTTTCTACGAAATATCAACATTTCCTTGTATATACATTTTCAAGTGCCTACTTTACATCAGAGAGAATATGAGCAAATGGAAAAAAATTGTTCCCTCGTCTTCGACTGCTGAGCTCATCTAGTTTCTCTTCACCAGCCTGCGTTATATCTCTCACAACAGATTAATCATTAGGCTAAACACAGCCGATATGTATTTGTTTTACCACCTGCGTTCATTGGGCACAGTGTTTTCACAAAATTGACATCGTTTGTTTGTGCAGGGGTTTAAAACTTTTTTGAGGTGCCGCTGCATGGCAGATTATTCTGTTAAGGTACTTATAAGTACTTATAAGTTCTTATAAGAACAAAGTGATCATTGCTCTCGTTCAATTTTGGCATGACTTCTAATTATTTTATAGCTTGTAGGGAATTCACTCTTCGTTCGTGAAATATGGACATTTATTGCCATATGGAGGCTCAAAAGTGGAATGTTCTGGTGCCGAAAATGTTTATTTTGTCATTAATTTTTCTGAATTCTGATTATATGTTTATATTATCGAAAATTGTATGTTTTCGTTTTTTGAACAGTTTTTAAGACGAAAATCAGTTATATAAGTATGTTAAGTACTCAATACTTTTTATGTCGACCCATATTCCAATCATTCTGCACTGATTGCGAAAACTGACAATATTCAGAAGAATAAAAAAGTGTCTATTTAATTTTTGACAAATTTGTTTTGGTGTAGGTACCATAGCGAGGTATATTGCAAATGATTTGGCAATGAGGAATTCTCCTTCGGAAGATAATGAAGTAATTCTCTTTAAATATCTTCAGAACGTTGCATTTCAAACTCCATTTCAACCTTTTTCCGAAAAAAAAAAATTGAAAGTGCTTAAAAACAACTTGATCTGGAGATTTGAAATTTAAAGCACCTTGTTCCTATTTCACCATTCGGCAAATCAACTGCAGATTTCATAAATTATTTATTTATTTATTTATTTTATATACACTGTTCTACAGGATAAATCCCATCTACAGAACAGGAATGTAGGCAGGAATCAATTTACATAAAATAAAATAATAACATAATTCTGCGGAATCATACATGTAGCCTATAGAATTATTTGAAAAATTCGGACTTGATAAGTCTCATTGAACAGTTAAATATATCTATTTGAGAGCATTTTGAGTTATAAATCAACAACATATTGGTTACTGGTGAGAACTTAAGGATATTTGTGTGTGCTGCCGGGAGATAAAAAGTGCTGTTTACTCGTGATGCAGTTCTTGGAACATGAAAATCAAGTTTTTCAACCAGAGCGGAACAATATATTCGATTATTGATTATTTTGTATAAAAAAATCACTGAATTGCATTCACGCCGACTATTTAACTCATTCACCCTGTGCCTCTCCAGAAGATCACTTTGAGCAATACCTCTCGGTGGATAGGAGCCATCTATTTTGAAGCTTAAAAATTTCAGGAAGCGTCGTTGAACTGATTCTATTTTGTCAATATGTAACTGATAGTGAGGGTTCCATATTAGTGAAGCATATTCAAGCTTAGATCTGACAAACGAGTAGTATAGCGTTTTGGATGTAGTCATATCAGAAAATTCTCGACTTGTACGAACTATAAATCCATACATTTTCAACGCAGCAGAAACTATGTTGTCAATATGTGGTACAAATGTGAACTGAGGATCGAAAGTTACTCCTAGGTCGACGAATGTTTTCGGCCTATCCAATGTTTTGCCATCGATATCGTAGTTATAAATTATTGGTTCTGATTTGAGTGTGAAAGACATAACATTGCATTTTGAAATATTCAGGAATAAATTATTAAGATGACACCAATTTTGAATTTTCTCCAGGTTATTAGAAAGACGCTCACAATCACTCAATTCATGAATGCTCCAGTATAATTTCATATCGTCAGCGTATAGCAGACAATTCACATCAATGACATCAACAATATCATTTATGAATATATTGAATAGCAGTGGACCTAGGTTAGACCCTTGGGGTACACCGGATGATGCAAAGTATTCGAAGGACTTGAAGCCATTGACAACGACATATTGTTTCCTGTCATGTAAAAAGAGAATCAGTAAGTCCAAAATGTACTAATTTTTTCAATAACATTCCGTGGTCAAGTCTATCGAATGCCTTTGAAAAATCTGTATATATAACATCAGTTTGACTGCGATTGTCGATTGCTTCAGCGACATACTGTGAAATATTGATGAGATTGGTGATGGTCGATCGACCCTTCATAAATCCATGTTGATAGGGAGTCAGTTTATTGCTTACAAAAGTGTACAAATTATGTTGTAGTAGAATCTCCAAGACTTTCGAAAAGTTGCAAATTATTGTTATAGGTCGGAAGTTAGTTACATCAGATTTGTTACCTTTTTTATATACGGGGCATACCTTTGAGGATTTATAACATAAATAAGACAACAAATCCATTACGTTGATTAGGTGAATAAAGATAGTTATATTTTTATCAGGTTAGAACACAAAACTTATACTATCAATAAGTTCTGTGGGTTAGGTGTTATTCTGCTTATTTCTGTTCCATGCTCCTCAAAAGATATGCTACTCAGTTTTTGAGGTTATATGTTTATATTTGACTTAAGGATGAATTGGTATTTTTTTTGTCCTGAAATTCATGTTTTGACTGATTATTTTTTCATATTAGCAGTTTGATCCCTGAATTATGCATTGACATCAAGTGTACATAATGGAAGTTTGGCCAAATGTGAGTTGTTATTCTTCTAGCCTACTAGGCGCTGTTGCCAATTTGTAAACTAGCGATTCGAAATTTTAAAGCCCATATTTGAAAAATTAATTTAGATAGTTTCCGCAACGAATTCGAAAAATTCATGAATGAAACTCATAATCAATAAGTTCATACTTGCATTTGCTGTAATAAGTCGAATTGAGGAATATTCCCAATTGTTTATTTTTGTAACACGAAAAACAAAAATTAGCACATATTCGGACCGTTTCCTCTACATATTCAATAAATAATTCGAGTTCAATTCACGAGAAACATCTTTCCACAGCCGCCCTCCCTACTACCCGCTACCCCCAAACTCAAATACCTACCCGACCGCAATACCCCACAAACAAAACAGATCACCCACCTGGAGTGCGAATCCACCCCCTCCTCCGTCCCCATCCCCACCTCGCCACCGCCGCCGTCAGAAAGGGCAGGCGTGCCGGGCGCCGAGCCCGCCTTGGGCGACCGCTGCAGCGCCCGCCTGCCCATCTTGGGGGAGCGCGTGCCGCCCCTGGTGGGCGACCGGCCGCCGTTGCCGTGGTGGTGGGGGGCGGCAGCGGTGGGCGGGGAGGTGGGCGGCGCGTGGCGCTTCGTCGACGGCGATTGGGGCGGCGTGCTGCTGCTGCCGTTGGGGGAGGGCGGCCGGGGCGGCCTGCTTCTGGCCTGCTGGCGAGGGATCCTGCGGGAATAAGGGAGGGGGGTCGTTAGGGTTGGGGGTTTTGTTGGAATGTAACAGGACACCTTCGTAAGACGTCCTTACTATTATTATATATGGATCATTATTGTATACAGGGTGCCCGTTTTTCGAGCTTAACCATGGGGATCTGAGTTATTATAAGAGATACGAGGTCGGTTATTAAATTGGGGCAAAGTTGAGCATTTTCATGCTGAACAATTATGTGGAAGGAAATTTGTAATTTTCGTTTTTATTTTTTCAAGCGAAAACCATAAGAACTAGACGTTTTTAAATAGGACGTTCTTGGGGCACTTTCTTACAAGGAATCTAATTCCGTCATCGTATTCTCCAAGGCGTTTTTGATGTCAGAGAAAAAATAGTCGACTTTGGATTTTCTTATGGGCGCCATATTGGATTTTTGCATTTTTGAAAAGTCTGTCACTTTCTGAATACAATGAAATGTCACACGATATTTTTGTTTTTACGAAGAGTGCTTTGAAAATAACGCCAGCAATTTTATTCAACAAAAACCAAATTTTGATTCTTCAATTGAGGATAACGACGAGTATGAGGAACGTTCACATTTCTGTTAAGCTTACTTTCCTCAAAACGAAGGTTTAAAGTTAGGATCGAACTTGACAAGAAAGCTAGAAGTTTTTTCTCCGCGAAACGAAACAAAATTATTAAATACATAACAAAGTTGTAAAAGATGCTCGACTCCACCATTTCTCAGCAATATCATCGTTTGGTACAATTTCAAGAAATCTTTCTTCATTCCCCATAAACAATAATCCAGTATTATTTCTGGAATTTTAGGTACCCATCTATTGAGCTATTCAGAACTCGGGATGAAGAATAAAATTGTGTTTAGAAGTGAATTGGAATATTCGAGCATCTTTTATGACTGTTTTGTTTTGCGAAGAAAAAACTTTTATAACTTCAAATGTCGTTCCTAATTCAAAATAAGCTTGTTTTTTTGCAAGTAAGCTTCCAAGTTCAATTGAAGTATCAGGAGTTAGTTTGTAAAACAAAATTTTGGCATTGTTTCCAAAGCACTCTTCGCAAAAACGATTTTTTGCCAATTTTGATCAGCAGGTAAGATTTGAACGTATCGGATGATATGTCATAGTAATCAGAAAAATACAGACTTTTCAAAAATGCGAAAGTCCAATATGGCGACCATAAGAAAAACTAAAGTTGAGTGTTTTATCTCTGAAATCAAGAACGCCTCGGAAAATACGATAACAGATTTAGATTCCTTGTAAAAAAGTCCCTGGAGAAATTAAAAACTTCTCTTCTGACTTTCATTTGACAGTTCGATTGTACTAATCTCCGAATAATAAAAAATGCGTATCGAAATAGAGGCTATTTCGACACACATTTGCGTTGCACAATGACTCCATTATACAACCAAAATAGAAAAAAGAGTTTAAACTCCGTTTAAGCTTAAACTCGTTCGGTTGCTATGAAATAGCTAATCAAATCACTGGTTCTCTAGCAACTAAACCAAGTTTAGCTTAAACGGAGCTCGTACCCTTAGCCACTTCCAAGTACAGTAACTTGGGAAATTTGTCTCTGGGGTGTTTCTTTCTTTTGTCGCATGATGTCGCCACTCCCAATTTTCTGTTGGAACGCGGCTCAGTGCGGTCAAATAGACGCGACGAAAATGCATATAAACTACTTTGAATATATGTCCATTGGACATCTCTATGTGGACATCGAATGGACAATGCAGGTGGATATTTTGAAGGTCATTAAATGCCTGGACGTCCACTGGATATATTCGTGTGGACATTAAATGGACAATGGCTATCGATATTTCGAGTGAGGTCATTAAATGGACACAAAATGGACTACCTTGCCTGAACGTCCATCGGATATCTTCATGTGTCCCAGTTAACACAAACATCTCTGGGATGTCGCATTCATGGAGGTGAATTTGTGAAGCTTTTGAACACAATAGATATTTCAATTTCTGAATCAAAAAGTTCAATCTTTTAGAATCTGAATTCAAGTATCCGAGTCGAAGAAAAGATTCACATCTAGCAGAATATAATAATTCACGAATATATTTCATTTGATACTGTTTCTGACATCTCATAGGAATTTATTTGCGAAAGAGAAATACTTAATTAATCAAATCATTCGATTGTAGGTACGTTTTCTCTGAATGCCTTTTATTTAAATATTAGATTTGAATTTTTGAATGAAATACCCTGTTTTTTATTGAAATTTCTCCTGAAGGGCTGATTTCGTCGATTTAGCATACTTTGGATGTACAGAGATTTATAATTATAGAGTGTGAAAATTGGGGATTTTTCAACTTTAGGTATTTTTTGTGTCGAATCTAGTCATTATTGCTAAAACTGGCTCACATATCCCTAGCTCGACTTTTTTTTTACTATCAATTTGTATTTAATTGAAACAAATACAAGGTGGATCAGAATTCTGAATTTATCAGAATTATTATTTCAAGTTAGGTTAGGTTCCGATCCTCGTGAAAGCGCGACCAATCATGTTTGCATGGGTCAAATATAATGTTTGTTTAATCGCCGACTAAGAGATGGCACAATTTACGACAGTAATCTGGCGTCTTGATATTTCATAATAAGTATTCGTTGGAAACGATTCAGATAAACACTCATACTTGAATGAAAAGGAGAACTCTTGTGAAATTAATCATTTAATCTATGTGAAATGAATGTGACTTCTTCCAGGATGCTCAATGCCTCATTATATCGACTCAAATGTGACTTCAACAGCAACTTCGAAAATGAAGTATATATGAAACATATTACTCTTCACATAAGAACTTCCTGACCAAAGAATGTGACGCAGTTGAAGAATCGAAAAGAACTTCACATTCATAAATAATTCCTCGTTTGGTCACTTCACATTGTGAGTATTCCTAATATGTCAACCCAGATAGCACTGGACGTCCCGGGGAAGTCCATTTTATGTCCTACGTCTAGGACCTACTTTGGACGTTTTGGGGACGTACATGCGTGGACGTTTCTAGGAAAAATTTGTTTTCTTCAGATACAAATGCGATATCAATAAAATAAATGGTAAATATCAGCTGTTGGTACGTTTTCCTCATCACTGCTCATACATAAAAAGTTACCAACTTCGAAGATGCGATATAAAAAAAATCGCTCAATCAAATTCCATATAAATTTGAGATACATGAATGAGTATGTCGAAATAAGAACTCAAAAAACCTCAATGTTGAAAAATATATAACATTCGAAATCCTGTTGGAAACCGCATGACTCCCCTAGAAGATGTTCGGATTCCAGCATGAGCTGATGTTGGTCTCGCTTCTTCCACCCGTAAGAATTTCACTTATGGGGAGTTCCAAAACTCGAAATTGCGATATATAAATACATATATTATAAATATTAGATAATGAAACATATATATGTCAAATTGACATATATAAATGATATAAGTAATATAAATAATTCAAAATTATTGTTGTTCAAATCTCATTGATTTATACGAATCGAGATACATAAATAATAAATCAATAAGAAGACAGCAGCTACCATACTAGGCAGATTCTCAATCGATAACTGGAGTCAAGCAACTTCAGGCGAGAAAAGAACTTGGATGGGTGACCGTATAGATCGATTGGCTCTTTTTATTTTACTTGGACCTATTATGGACGTCCCCAAGACATCCTGATTAGTAACATTGGACGTTCCCAAAACGTCCATAAGACGTCGGTCGTCCGGAAATGGACGTTTTTAAGACGTCTTGAATGTCCAGAGTGGACGTTTTTAAAACGTCCATAAGACGTACTTGTGCTGACTGGGAATGTGATTTCTATTTTGATGTTGATTGAGAAGTAGTATAATATAGATTTCGAGTTTCATTTGGCATCACATTTCTGAATCAAAAAATGACCAAAAGGGTCCGGAATAGCAGTCATTGTGATGTCAGTAAGAGTCCCAATTCGAGTCACGGGTGTGATTTGAAACATGAATGTGATTCCCAATCACACCTCAAATGAATTTGTGTTAACTGGGGTGTATATCCTATGGATGTCCAAAATATATCTAGTAGTACTAGTAATTTATTTCAAATAGGTACATCCTGATATTCACATATCCATTACAAAAATATAATATATATAACGAGTACATCTAAAATTTAAATGTTAAAAACAATCCAATACATAGCAAGCTTATTACCAACTATTTTACATTATCACAGCAAGTTTTTTTGTTTCAGGTACTCCTTAATCAATATTTTAAATTTTCTAGTAGTATCACAGTTTTTTATATTTTGGGGGAGCGAATTATATTCATTTAAGCCTTTGTAGAACATTGATTTCATACCCCTATTTGTATGCATTCTGTTAAGAAAAAAATTGTTGTGAGATCTTGTTTGATACCCATGTATTTCTCTACTGAAAACAACAAACTGGTTTAGATACTCTGGTAGCAGACCTTTCAATAATTTAAAAATAAAAATCAATGCAAAAGATATAGTCTTTCATTTACTGATTGCCATTGTAATGTTTCTAACATGTCACGAATGGGTGTGCGTCTGTTACATTTCAAAATTATCCTCATTCCTCTATTTTGTAGTTTCTGAAGTGCTGATCGAGCATTATTATCTAATAAGTATAAAACTGTAGCACAATAATCAAAATGCGGTCGCACAATAGTATTGTACACTGTTATTTTAGTTTGGATGGACAACACTGATGCTATTCTCGAAAAGAAAAATAGTTTTTTTGATATTTTATTTTTAATCATGTTGAAATGATCCTTTAATGATTAAGTTTCGTCCAGCATAACACCCAAATATTTAAAGTTTTGTACAATTTCAATTTCTTTGCCTTCAATAATTAAACCAATATCATCTACATTGATGTTTTTGTGTTTATATTGACTCGTTATGATCATAGCTTTTGTTTTTTGCACGTCAAGTTTTAACTTATTTACTTTGAAATATTTGTCTACTTTTAATAGCTCTATATTCATTTTGTTTACCATGTAATCTAGTGAATCACCACTGATAGCTAATAATGTATCAGCTGCATACAAATTTGCGAAATCACAGTTAATTTGGCAACATAAATCATTCAGATATAGAATAAATAGAAGTGGGCCTAGAATACTACCCTGGGGTACACCTATGTTTACTGGCTTTTCATTTGACAATTCTTTATTTATTTTTACAATTTGGCTTCTATCTGTTAAGTAATCGTTTAACCATTTCAAGACAACTCCCTCAAAACCATAATACCTCAAAAAAAAAATGGAAAAGCCATAAATTGGACAACAATTTTAGAAAGAAATTAGTCTATCCTACCAGACATTCATTTCAAACTATGTTTGATATTCTAATTGGATAGACTAATTTCTCTTCCATAATACCTCAGTTTAGCTCTTAATATCCCCCTATCTATCGTCTCAAAAGCTCTTTTCAGATCTATAAACACTGCCACAATATATTTACCTTTATCAATTAGGTTAGTCCAGTTCGTTATCGTTAATTGCAGTGCTGTCTCACAAGAGTGTTTGTTTCTAAAGCCATATCTAAAGCCATATCCATGGACACCTTGGACATATAATGGATAAAAAACGGATGTCCAATGGACATCTTGTGCTATCAGGGATAACTTAAAAAAAAACCACCATGACCACCCTCGTTGCAACAATCAGACCATAAAGACGAAAATCACCTGGTGTTGGGTCCGGAGCTGTCGCTGGGCGTGGGCGGCTCGCCCTTGCTGCACGCTATCGAGCAGTAGATGGCGCCGCGGCGCGGCAGGAATGGGCGGCCGAGCAGCGAGGAGCGGCACGTGCGGCAGCAGAAGCACGTGTCGGCGGCGTGCCAGTGCTGGCCCTCGTGCGACATCTGGCCCTGATGGGAAGAGCACGTGATAATAATAAAGATAATTTGTTGCACTTTTCACATTTTAAAATGTACAAGCCAGTGAAAAAAAATTATGTAGGTGATGTTCGTATATCACAATAATGTATGACGATTCAGGTAGTAATCAGTTGTATATGGTTCAATATCATAAAGTAATATTTAACGTTAAGTTTGGGTGGCGATAGATTTTCCTTTCGTGAAATTTCAATCCCGAGGCGAATAATTTGTTCAGTCAAAAATTCTATAAATTATTGTCAAATATCAAAATTACTGACACTACTTACTTTTTGAAAATGGTTCACCCTGTATATCATATAATATTAGAAAATACTTTTTTTTTTTGATCATGAACATATGCTACAATTGCCTATATTTTCTCTATAAACTTTTGAATTCGGAATATTATGCAAACATATTGTTGTCCATAATTATGCATTTTTCTACTTCCAATCTCCCATGGATTAAATTTACTTTTGATCTCCAAAGTGCATAAAAGTATATGAGTACTAAGTAGTAAGAATTTGGAGTACCCAAAGAAAAATCAATCAAACCTTGATTTTATTCTGTAATGAAACTAGGTTTGTTTTCAATGTTTGATTGATTTTTCTCATTATCAATAATATTATCAATCAATTATGATTTGATTTTTTCGATGAATAGTATTCATATAAAAGCAGAATAATTTTCTCACTTTACGAAAATGAAGCTATTTGATTTATATCTTATTTAAAATTCATAAAAATAGCACAATAATTAAAATAAATCCTATGCTCTTCTCGCGATGGAGTTACTTATTCTTATTTCGATTTTAATATTTTTTAAAATTCATAAAAATAAAACAATGATTGGTAGAAATTTCAATGCCTACTTTATGACAATCAAGCAATCCCGATTCCGATTTCAATATTTTCAATTCACAAAAAATAACACAATAATTAATAAGAATTCAATACCAACTTTACGGAAATGGAGCTATTCAGATTTCAAAATAGAATAACATTTATCTGGAAAGATCCCGTACGGAACTAGGACTCAATAATCCGTTATACAAATGTATAGAAACTTTCAACTCTTTACCCTCAAGATTAAGGTATATAGATACTTTAAATATATTTCAAAGACTTGAAAATATACTTGAAAATGTGAATCACAATCATGTATAGACATAACGATCACACCCAATTATATTATTTTGCCTTGTTATTATTATTACATAATTGAATTTTATTATCTGTTGTATGAGTTATATTGATCTGTTTAAATATTTAGCTGTTTAGGAATTTTGAAAATTATACTGTACTGAATATATTGTTGATTGATCTGTTCATAAAAATAACAAAATACTCAATAGGAAACATATGCCAACATAATGACAATGAACCTATTATGATTCAGAATTCAATATTTTTTTGAATTCATAAAAATAAAACAATGATGACAGGAAATTTCAATGCCTACTTTACGACAATCAAGCTATGCCAACATAATGACAATAAATCCATACTGATATACTGAATAGAAATCCTATACACTGTGTCCAAGATTAGAATGAACAGCATGGGGATATCGGAAACGGTAAGTGATACGGGGTCGATTAAATTAGAGAAAAGTAGCGCATTTATGTGCCTAATAATATGACATTTAGAAAGTTTCGATATTCCGAGTAGTTTCGGAGATATCCGGGAAAAACCGAAATTTGAGAATTTCGTTTTTATTTTCTCCTAGCTTTATTTTCGAAGGAAATATAAAACAAATAGCACTTCGCCATAGCCACTTTTTATGGACTACACGATAACATAAGCAGAATTTTTCTGTGACGTTTCGTCTTTTAGAAAACATCATCAACTTTGTATTTTTATATGGGCGAAACTAAAGTATACCCTGTATACGACTCCATTTCTCATTGTGAATACAGCAATGTATCACACAATATAATTTCGCAACCATTTCTCGCGCAAAATGTTATTTAGTGATTACATAATCTGTTTTTCTTCAATTTTAGATAGTAGGCGCTGGAAAAAATGACCACATTATGTTCTGTTGTCATAATAATACTGTAGTTTGGTAGAATTTTTGACATATTACCGTTCCTACTCTTACATCTCGTTACCCACCTAATTTGTGTTAAAAATGGAAAACGGCAGCTTTTCGAATACTGAAAAATTTGATATGTTGTCATGTTACATTTTGTGCCATAGAAATTGTATTGATGCTGAACGTGCGTACTTTAATAAGTATCCAGAGAGGCGACAACCTGGTGAATCAATATTTAGACGCCTACTGTCTAAAATTGAAGAAAAAATTAAGTAATCACTAAATTACATTTTGCGCGAGAAATGGTTCCGAAATCATATTGTGTGATACATTGCTGTATTAACAATGAAAAATTGAGTCGTATACTTTAGTTTCAGCCCATATAAAAATTCAAAGTTGATGATGTTTTATAAAAGACGAAAAGTCGCAGAAAGATTCTGCTTATGTTATCGTGTAGTCCTTGAAAAGTGCCCATGGCGAAGTGCTATTTGTGTTACATTTCCTTTGAAAATAAAGCTAGGAGAACATAAAAACAAAATTCTCAAATTTCGGTTTTTCTCGGATATCTCCGAAACTACTTGGAATATTAAAACTTTCTAAATGTCATATTAATAGGCACATAAATGCGCTACCTTTCTCTAATTTAATCGACCCCGTATCACTTACCGTTTCCGATATCCCCATGCTGTTCATTCTTATCTTGGACACACTGTATATGCATGCCCCCTTGATGACAATGAAGCTACTTATTCTGATTCCTGTACGAAGACGTAGAGCGGACATGCGATATTTTTTTTCTTAATTTCGAGTTGTAACTAAGTAAGTTGAAATTAAGATAATTTCGTGTTACAACTCGAAATTAGCACTAATTTCGAGTTACAATTTCGAGTTGTAACGTAACTCGAAATTAGCACTAATTTCGTGTTACAATTTCGAGTTATAACTCGAAATTAAGCTAATTTCGAGTTACAACTCGAAATTAAGAAAAAAAATATCGCATGTCCGCTCTACGCCTTCGTATTCCTGTTCGAAAATCTCTCGCAATAATCCAACAAAACAACCCGAAATAGAGCGACCCGCCCACCTGATCGACGCCGATGTGCTCGCCGCACGAGTCGCAGTACTCGGCGAATGAGGCGTCGAAGCAGGCGAGACAGTAGGGGCGGCCGTCGCGCATGATGTACCGCTGCCCGCCCAGTTGGCGCTCGCACTCCGAACAAGCGAAGTGCTTCATGTGCCACGCTCTGCCCTCGGCTTCGGTGCACTCGTCAGCCAGGATGATCTGCGGACGAAAAGGGCTATTAGGTGATGGGTGATGAATGGTGGTGTCAACGAATCTATTCGCGAAAATCACGGAGTGGGCGGCCTCTGGTGTCGAAATCTCGAAGCCTTCCGAGGGTGATCAACAAAGCAATTTAGCATTGTATAGCATAGGCTTTCGTATTATTTTTAATGAAATTGAATTGTTTTGAATAGTTTTCGGACTTGTTTCGTGCTTATCAGCTAGTAACTAATATTATTGAAACATGCAGCAAGTTCAAAAAGTCGTAAAGACGAAATCGACAAAGATTTGTTCAGTATTTCAGCGTTCCTCCTACCGTACAGACACGTTCCTTTGGCACAAAATCCTGAATTTCCTTTCAGGATTGTGTGAAAAATGGATTATCACGTTGAAAAAAGGAGAACTTATCACCACAAACATTTACGTTTGTAGTAAGCACTTCCTATAGAACTGGATTTCTCAAGTGAATGCGAAGGTATGTCTTTGAGGTTAAATCAAACAAATAAGATCTGGTTTAACTGTAGTTGTGTCCCTTGTTGTTTGTAATGAAAACCTTGATTTTACTTTAGGAAGAATTGAACCAAGATATAGGCTCAAAAAGAATGCAATTCCTTCAATAAACATCTGGAAGTCATCACATGCAAACTTCAAGAGTGAGGGCAATGTGGGCTGAATGAAATCAAATCTTTATTCAAAATGAATGAGCTGTGAATTGAATGAAGTATCAATTGAAATAAATGAATTTGGATGACTGGTAGACCACAAGGTCTCAAACTTTTTAAGTTATTCTTGGAACATACCTACTCATCTATATTATATAATTATTTTTATTATATTTAAGATAGGTAGGTATCTCAATATAAGCACCCCTATACTTACTTCTCTCAGAGAATAAAGTTAATTGACTACAATTCTTTGTGTTTATTTTGCTAATCATATATTTTTGGGTTAGGATGAAATTATTACAGGTTTACAGATAAATTCACACTTCCACTGCTAATTTTTCCATGGAACTATTTTAATTTTATATTAGAGCTACCCTAGAGCTGAAGTTTGTGAACAGGAGTTTATTTATATGTGTTCGAGTATGTGTTTGACATCTATCCCACAAAGTATGTGACCAGCTTTGAATAATGCTTTTCGCTATTTTAAGGGTTTCTTCTTATCTCCAATATACTCTAGATACTTATTTCAATCTTGGCCATTCTTTAAATAAAGAGAAATCATTCAAATACAAATACCTTAGTGGCCCCATTGATTTTGCAGAGGTGGTTTGAAAAGCCTATAAAAACATAATAAATCCACTGTTTTGAATTCTATAAACGATAATCTATCAATAGCGCCCCTTTTGGATACTCAGGATTATTTATTTCTTCCCTGAAATCACTTTGAAAATTAACATATTACCATTGTAAACATATACCAAATGTTTGTTGATCACCCTCATGTCAAATTTTTGACATTTCTCGAGCGCCATCTGATGGTTCGTGATTTTCGCGAATTATGAACAAGTCATTACTTCTGGAATATTAGGGGCCGTTATTATAAACGAGTATAAAATCCGTTTAAGCTGAAATTGGTTTAGTTGCTAGAGAACCAGTGATTTGATTGGCTATGCCATAGCAACAAAACGAGTTTCAGCTTAAACGGAGTTTATACTCGTTTATAAAAACGGCCCTAGGTGTATTAAAATGATATTTGGGATATGTGAATGGCATGTTAAGAGGAACACCCTGTATATCGTAGCATCATCAGAATGTGACATTACAAAAAGTTTTTAAGTCTACTTCATATTTTAGAGTCACTTTTAATATTGCATCTAGGTGGCCATGAATGCCATTATCGGACGTAAATTAATCTAAGGACCTCAGGTGATGTCAGAAAATTACAATGGGGAAGTTTTAGTGACTAGTATGATAGATAGGAAATAAGACAAGTTGGCAAAATTACATTTTCGTGTCTATTATTTTTCAAATGGCAACCACTTTTTGACAAGCACTTTCCGAAAAAAGGATTCTTCGACGAATCTAACGATACTAATTCATTTGCGATTGGATTAAAAATAAGCTCATAAATTAAATATTACTAAGGAAAATACTAGATAATAATTTATTTACTTTTGTTAAGTGTGCCATGAATCATAATTTATTCACTTTCATTGTAGTGAGAATTGTCTCAGAAATCAATAAATGTTACAATATACAGGGTGTTCCATTTGAAAATTCAAAACCGCAGTCATTTCCGATGAAATCGGAAGTGACCGAAAAGTGAAAAATATGCGAAAACTTTCTTCTTCACGTGCTATTCACCTATACCAAATCTCATTGTGATACACCTGATATTCTAGAAGTTATGACTTGTCTAATAGATTCGTTGACACCCGATATATGATAATATTTATTCAGCCACAAAAAATTTGCTACTACGAATAAATTCAATTTTACTGGTAGTCATACTAATGATAACAATAATAAGGCTAATGACCTCAGAAGTCGAAGCCTTGAACGAAAAAAAAAAAAAAAATAGAATAAATCAAACATTTCCAATTCTCATTTCTTTCATGCTTTCTTTTTCACATCATAATAAAAATCACCGTCAGTTCAGTTTGTTCGTTGCTTCATGTCTGTGTCAACGTCTTTAGTGAACCTGTGCATATGTATTCACATTTTATGTCAAAATTATTTATTTCACCCTTTTTCTTGATCTCGGATAGCCACCCTATATGTAAGTACTCATCAACGTTGTTTTCTGTAAGGTGTTCAGTTTTATTTTTTTTTTCTCCTTGTTTAATTTCTAACGATTGTTACTCTACAATTTTTTGTATCAAAACTACATTCTGGAGTTCCATTTTAACTTATATGTTCTTGTTCTTGTACTTCAGCGTCCTGAAGATGAAACAATAAAGTTTCGGAACGTTGACAATTTAAAAATTGGTTTTCTTCAACATTTCGACCGAATACCCGCCAACTTACGAATTGAAATAATAATTATAATATTGATATAAATATATGGAAATAAATATAAATATAAATGATTGTCCCCATGAATCAACGAATACACAACCTCTCTGAAAAGTTTGCACACAAAGAACATAACCTAGGAATTCTAAGCCGGTTCTGTATGAACAGGAATCAAGAAGGAAGACCGCACACCTTAGACTTCAAAGTATCTATATCTATTTTTTCTATTTTGGTTGTGCAGCTCTTCAGGAAGAATCTAAAAATAAAATAAAATACAGGGTGTTCCATTTGAAATAACAAAGTTGTTGCTACTTTTTGATAGAAGCGGCAACGCCGCAACGCTGAAAGTATTTTAGATCGATAGAACAAAACTGATTACCCAATAAACCAAATTTTCAGAATAATCCTACGTCCCGTTCTCCGTAAACGTCTAAGGTACCATCGACCGTGAGTGACCCGTTATACCTGAAGATATACTATAGTTATATTAGCTTAATCCACTGATCAAGAAATATTAATATTCGGAAAAAAAATATGGTCGGGAAATGAACTCTTTGTTTGTGCCTGAAAATGGTTAATCAATAATCATCAAATACCAGATGAATTTAATTCGGTTGTGCCAGAACGGCCGTGTCACTTTTATGGACGTGTCCTCGAGGAAAGTCCTTGTTACCTCATCGCAGGCGGAGCACCTCGGCTTGACGGTCTCGGCGTGGTGCCTGCCGCAGTAGAGGCGGCCGTCCTTGAAGAAGTAGATGAGGTCGACCAGCAGCTCTCTGCACACGGAGCACGCGAAGCACGCCGGGTGCCAGCAGGTGTTGGGGCCAGCGCGGCTCGCGAACACGCAGATGTCGCCCGTTGACAGCGACTCGTCGCACTGCAAAGCAAAAGGAAATGATGTGTCATTCCTCGGGGGATTGTGTACTTGAGAAATGCCGGAACATAAACCGTTCGGATGAGGGTGTCCGAATACGTCTTGGATAATATGTTTCGATAAGAGCGTTCGAACTTCGAATACGTCTTGGGTTCGCGAAAGTGTCCGAACGCGTCTTGGGGTAGCGAAAGTGTTCGAACACGTCTTGGTTATTGTTGGATAATGCTCAGTAACCAAAACACACTATTGTAATATTATAACATTTCACTACGTAGTTATATATAGAGAACAACACAGCGGTACAAGGCACGTATGTATTCATCTTACTGAATAGATACTTGGACATGATTCGCCGGTGTGAGTCGTTGGTGACTAATAAGTTCTGGATGTCAGTTACGAGGGGAAACCGGCTAAACGCTAACAGTTATAATTATTATGTTTCGATAAGAGCGTTCGAACACGTCTTGGAATAACGGAAGCGTCCGAACACGTCTTAGGGTAGCAAAAGTGTCCAAACACGTCTTGGCAATAATATAACGATCGAACACGTCTTGAGGTAGTGAAAGTGTCCGAACACGTCTTGGATATAATGTTTCTATAAGAGCGTTCGAATACGTCTTGGGTTCGCGAAAGTGTCCGAACGCGTCTTGGGGCAACGAAAGTGTTCGAACACGTCTTGGATATATGCGTTCGAATACGTCTTGGGATAGCGGGTAGCGAAGGTGTTCGAACACGTCTTAGATATAATTATCACGTTTCTATAAGAGCGTTTGGACACGTCTTGGATATATGTTTCAACACGTCTTGAGGTAGCGAATGTGTCCGAACACGTCTTGGATATATGTTTCGATAAGAGCGTTGGAATACGTTTCAGCAAAGGAAAAGTGTCCTATAGCATAGGAAAAGTGTCCGAACACGTCTTGGACACATTTTTCGATGACTACATCCTGAGTTTAAAACAGGGATGCACAATATTTGGAACGTCAAGCCGCAGTCTTCGAGCTAAATGCGGGCCGCTAGAATTGGGCAGTCATTGAAAAATTTGGAAAACGTACATGATATCTTCACCAATCTCCAGCCGTTGTGCATTTGATTTTCAATCTGAAGCAAGACATACAATAAGATACTAGCTCTTAATAAATTTTCTGGCGGGCCGCAAAAAAATCAACCGTGGTCTGTGCATCCATGGTTTAAAATATCGCACTTGTATCTTGAGATAATTATTATGTTAAAAAATTTTAAACATCAAAATATCAGGAAATATGTCTGCACAACTTAATCATTATTGATTCCTAAAATGATTATATGTATTTTATTTAAAATTTGTAAACTGAAATTGGTAGAACAATCAACTTCGTAACTTACGGAGTTACAATATACGGAGGAAACTAAGTTCCATCAAACTTATAATCTAAGAAAAACCTAAAGATATATAAAACCTAATGTTTTTATACTTAGTTCGATTCAATGATCCTTAAAAAAAATATTATCACTGAGAGAATTAAATTTTATGAAAATATAGAAACTAAACATACATTCAAATCCTATTGGTATAAGATATGAAGGATTGCAAGAAAGCATGAATAGCATACTGAACAGCTTAAAGCTTGCTTTATTCGATGTGAATTCATCTGAAGGAAAATTCTTGATTATAAAACTTGTGGGTGAGCATTAGAAAGAACATCGTAAAACGTGGAGTTCAACTCGAATCCTTGAGGAAATCAAGAATGCACATACTAATTACTCACTGAATCGTATACGAGGCGCACAACAGACATAATTATTATGCAAATGACCTCAGTCTGGATAAGAATTATTCGTCTCGCCTGCTCTGCCTACCTTAAAGGTCGTATTCCCATGTCGAACAATCATCATTAGAATTGAAACGACGGCATCCCATTTTTTCAGGAAGCTGACGTATACTTCTAGACCTCAAAGGCGTACTTAGTGGATACAAAGATCCTTGAAGTCAAAGGAGTTTCTAGCTAATAGGATGACCAATTTGTTTTGGTGATCTCGGATTATAATTTAGTTGATACAAGGTGCAAGGTGTCGTTGATATGGTGTTGAAAATTCTGGGGCGTAAGAATTACAACTTTTATGAGCACATATTTTTTCTAATGCATGAATATGTCGATCCGCATGCATACATCTTATCAACATTTTGACTGGCCACGATTATCGACTGTTTCACCTGTTGGTGAAGGTATGTATATTTCTCTGCAAACGACTAAAAATTCGTCAATTTTTGTTCTGAAATAAGCTCTTGAAGTTGACGTTCCTCATACTGACACAACAAAATGATTAATATTTATGTTGCTAGGCAACACTCTAAGTGCCTAGGAAATAAAGAAGATTTTTTGAACCTTAGGATTTGAAAATGGGGTACCTAGGCATCGTGATATGATTGTTATTATTATTTTTAAAAGAAATAGTTTATAAAGAACGAACAACATAGTATTAATTAGGTTCAACAAGAAACTTTCATCCAAATGTGTAGGTACATTATATATAACATTCGATTGATTTGTGATATCGATATTGAAACTACAAATGGAAATTCAATTCTTCAAAAGTTACAAATACAAAATATTCTGTTCTGTTATGTTCTTTATATATGGCCTCTGCTCCTGGGGACGATTGGCCACTTGGTCAACACATTCTTTTTGACTTCCTATAATGCCACATTTGAGGTGAATCTGAGATTAACTCATATACACTCAGTTGAGCTTGTATAAAATGATGAACTTTCAATACTTCCACTCCAATGGATTTTATTATCTCTAACATATATCAAATGAACATATGATATGAGAGGTAAGATTGGTTCTTCCTCTTCTTATTTTTTGTCTAATTGGCCTCTTCCTGCCAGAAGGTTAGAGATTCGTTAGCCACAATGGCGGTTATTTCACTTACATTTTATTAATTAGTTGCAGAAAAAATAGCATGTTTCATTTGGATCAAAAGTGTATCTTATTGTCTCGCAAATTTTGCGAGTTCGGCTTCGTTATCACTTCGCCTTGCAAACGCACTTCTAATCCTAATAAAACTATGTATTATTTTCAAAACCAGCTTTTACACAAATGCACTAGGAAGAAGAGAATGGTGAAATTTCATTGTTTGATCTACAAAGTTACCTATTCTGTGGGTAATAGATTCAAAATCTTGCTGTGCAAGATTATATCTATTTCATAGCTTTTGAATCTGTTGCTCAAACAATGAAAGAAATTATCATTTTCCGTTTTTGAAAATATCATCTAACTGAATATTATTTCATTTTGTACTTTGAATTATCCCATAATGAGAAAATTCACCATCTTTTGGAGCAACCATTTAGATTTCATGAGGTTGAACGCCTACATAATTATTTTCAATAGGTTCGTACCATAATTACAAAACTCGTCCGCCATTTTGGTCATCTTGAATAAAACCAACTACCTACCAATTTTCAATCAAATCCAAACATGATGAATGAATTTTCGTAATCTTTGACCCCAAAAAAAACAGATGCCAATTTTGAATCAAATCGGACCATAAACACAAAACTCGTCCACCATCTTGAAGCCGCCATTTTTTTCTCTGACAAAAACCGTAATGTCAAACACCTACCAAATTCCAGCTGAATCGGACATCGGCATGTGCTTTGATAATTTAATTATAAATTTTTAACATAAAATACAGATTTACACACGAACGAGGCAAGTTTTTAAATGAAAGCTTGATGTAAAAAGGGATACTGCGGATACGCTCATGGAATTTTGTATTTGTTTAATTACCTCTGCGAGATCAAACAACCGTACGAATGGAACTTTTTCATTTCTTTGATGAAGAAATATCAGTTGGTCTCCGGAGACTGCAGCGGAAACGGGTAAAACGAAAAAATTAAAAATATAACGAATAATTGGAGCACATCGTGCAGATGCTCAGTCCAATGACTCCTCTGGGGGTGAGAACAGAAAATACCCTTCTTGGAGCTATCAATAAAACACAAGAACATTCATTTTTCCTACGACCACGTATGATGAAAACGTCAATAATCACACTGTTTTGTTATTCAGAAAGTAGCTCTATCACCATGGTATTGTTTATTTGAAAGAAAAAAAGCACTAGTATTGATATGAAAAATATCACAACGGTCGCCTGAATTGATATAGAAATAATTAGGTATATTGTGAAGGTACTCACTGTAAATATAAGCGTTCTCAAATCAAATTCATATTTATTGAAATTTCTGTCTCGTTTTGAATTATACCGAGAATTCTTTATCTATTAATTTCAATGTTTCTGATACATAGCCTCTGAATTCACTTTAAAACTGAAACCTATACTGTTTGCTGGAACTATTTCGATGTTGATGACAGCGGGTTAGATCATTCAAAAGAGTATGGCTACAGTTTTATGCGCGGCTTGCTGCTTGCATCAGTTTGATATCACAGTATATCATCAACCAGAAGATTCTTTGGTATCACAGATGTTTGTAAGGAGTCAAGGACGCACTAACTCGAGAACTCGTACGCGCTTGCGCACTACGTACTTCTGTGGTTCTGTATTCCTGGTTGCGTGATTACTGGCGCTAGCAGGCGAATGGTGTCAAGGTTGTCTATGTCGCTTGTGTCAATATCAATAAAATTTGTCCAAACCAAAACTAACTCAATCAATCAGTAATTCACATAATGAGGAATTGTCGGAGAAGTATTCAAATATCATCTTGAATATGGAAATAAACAGTACACCTACTTGATATTGAATCAAAACCACCTGAAATTCTAGAGACCGCTCAAGTTACATTTTTGACAAGACTTCCCCAAGATTTCGTCATGCTGTCAATGATATTTCCGTGAAATGAAAGTATTCGGAGTCGTAGGAAAAATAGTGTACAAAACTCGTTGGAAAGTGCATTTCCTTCACTCGTTACGTTACCGCACTCACCGCTACGCGGCTCGTGCTAAACGATTACTCGTGTGAAATATGTCACTTTCCACACTTGTTGTGTAATATACTATTTTCATTCGCTGCTTTACTTGTATTCATTTGTGAGGAATATAATCCAACTATGATACATTGTAGGTATTTCGAAACTTCAAATTATTACTGTAATATTCTCTAAACTCACAATTATTGTAAATTTTTCGTTCGATTCTTTCCCATATTTCGTGGGTGGGTCTCGTTAAACCTAAATCCCCTTGGGCCATTATTTTGTTAGGACCTCAATCTCCAAATATACCCGAACAATGCGCTGTTGCCAGTTCATTCTAAGGTCCAAAAATGTACTTGAACGAAAAAATGATGACTTATTTCAAATTTATTGGTTTACTCAAAATGATGGAAGAATACTTGGAGGTTATCTATTCAATTGTTTCAGCGTAGTGTGCCTGTCGAAGTTTTTGATAAATCTCTAGAATCAATGAATGTCACCTCTCATGGTGGATTTTTGAAGCAATTTCAAGTCATAAGTTCAAAGTCGTAAGTTTTTACTTGAAAAGTTCTATCATTGGATTTCAATGTATCCATTTATTCACTTTGACATAAGTTACAGGTTGCAAGTCATAAGTTTTAAGTTTCAAGAAAGTTGGCCAACTTTTATGTCTCATGACAGGTGTCAATAAGAAAATATGAATATTTGATTCTGAATGACTTCTAATCGTTTATAACAATTTCATGGAGCCATTTTCCAATGAGTTTGATGCGAATATGTATCGAACATGATTGAAAGAAAATTCTTCAAAAATCTTTCGACAGTATCGCCATCTATTGTTGTACATGAGAACCCCACGTAATGAGCTGAAATTCAATTGTTTCAAATCAAGGATTTGTCTGCTGAAACAATTGAAGAGTAGCGTCACCGCAGGTCTTATTTCCATCATTACCTAAAACTTAAACTGATCATATTTGCGCATGCGTTTGTGTGATTTGTGAGAAGCCATATGTTTTATATAGCAAGTACAATACATGAATTAATTACTGGTTTCAACGACAACAAGAATATATCCAAAGAATGGAAAGATGAATAAATAATAACAGTTGGTAATGTTGAAACTCTAGCTGATCACTGAAACTGAACTGTCACGGGATATGCGAAATTAACCAATGGAAAAAGTTACCCCTGAAACATGACAGAGTCCCTAATAATTCCTGCATACATGTTCTATTTTCCTTTATGTCTCGAATCTTAATACTAAAAATTATAGGACTTGAAACTTGTGACTCGAAATCGCTGCATAAATCCAACATAATTCTAAATTAATGTGAATGTGATACAGTTTATTCGCTCGAGAAAATGCCATCTGAAACGCTTATTACTATTATTGTTTGATCTAGGTATTCTTGGTTATAATGTGAGTAGCAGAGAAACTAACCGCAGATACAAAATAGCTGGTAATCTTGCGCAAATCAAACAATGAAAGACATAATTTTTTCTTTTCAAATGCATTTGTATAAACGTTTATTTTCAAATCATGTTCATGTTTATTTCTTTGTTTTGTAATGATATAGGTACTCAATCGATTTGCGATACCTTTGGAGCCAAACGAGAGGTAAATTCTCACAATAATTTTTATAATACTAGGATATACTATTTTCTAAAAAAAACTATAAGTGCCAAATTCATTATTGGAGTAATAATTTACGGCTAATCACGGTATCATTTCGATTTTTATTCGATAATAGATGGGGGGAATTTCCAAAGAAGCTAATAGATTATCTATACAGAGTGATCAAGTTTATGGGGCATCAAACGTCTCGCACGAATTCCATCATCGCATCAGGCAAGCTGCCGTTACCCGCCCCGGAGCACTCCGGGAGGCGTCCTCCGGCCGTTCCGGGAGCGTCGCGGATCGGCGTCGCCGTCAATTAAACCCGACCAATTACGCGGTCTGCGGCCGAAGGGGTGCCGTAGAGAGGGATGACGAGCACGGGGATGATCAGTAGGGCGACTTCTCGGGGTTGTTTTCCCTAATGGGGGCCGTTAAGAGGAGCGTCGCTCGGATTTGATGGGTCTTCTGGAATTTTCGGGGAGAACGGTTCAATTTCGTTTGCAATTGACGTCACTACATTTCGGGAATTTTTATTTCAAATCAATACTTGTCATATTGTTAGAAAATACATCCGAACAACAAAACTACTCTTGTCCATTTCAGTTAAGAATACAGCGTTGAAGAGATAGGGAACGGAAGTTGACCGGACGGCTGTGTATAAACAGTTGAATAAAATCCAAAGTTGACGAGATTGAATGTTAAACTCTCATTTCTATTATATCTACCGTGATTTTGTTTTGTTGATCGGGAAGTATGATTTCAATAATCGCAGGACATGAATTTTATTCTCATATCAACACCTGTCAATTTTCATAGTCAGCCGCTACGGTTCACTAGCCACCAAATCCGCCATTTCTGATTCGAAAAATTTTGGAAATAAATTGTGATCAACAATTCAGTTCACCATCATTTGACTTCTGGATGCAATGAAAATTGGTTTAATTTCAATCAAATGGATTTCAGAGCAAACTCCGACGAATACAACAACTGAATATAAAATTTGTGTCCTTTTTATTATACATTCGATAATTGAGTGTTGGGTGGTGCTAATTCCGATCTTGGTAGTGAAAAATGACACCAATGTGATGAAGTAGTACGATTCCGAAGCATACAATCATAAGAAACACCAAATGGTTGAAATTTAATATTCTCAATGGTGCTATCATTGACGTCAACGCATAAAAAACACTTATTATTATATTTATTTTGAGTTAGGAAAGATATTGAAACAATATATTTTAATAATATTTCAATTCAATAATAACAAATCCTATCACAAACGAAAGTTTATTCTTGTTCATCATAGCCTTCTTCTTTCAAGAATTTCTAATTCAACATCATTATCTGTATCTTCGATGTTGGTATCCATGATTTGCAAAATTCACGAGTCGTATCTATGCACTTTCTTTATTGAAATCTTGATGAGATGATGTCATAATTCAACAGAAATCCGTATTTACATTGAATCATAAAAATAATGAAAATGAAAAAAAAACACATAGTGAATGTCGTGAATCCCTGATGAGGACATAGAGATATAACATTAAAGCTAATGAATGGCTACAATCCATCAATCCGGATACGTTACAGCTGCACTGAGAATGAGAAACTCTCTCCCATGTATCATTCCATAATAGTGACAGTATTGCCATACAGTGTGTGCCATATCGGAGAAGAATAAATTTCTATCTCGAATATAGATAATTATTGTGTTTTCAACTTGTGGTTCTATAGTTCTAGTTAAAAGCGATGGTTAAGCATTACCTCTAATGCTGCACGTAAATATTGAATTTTGCCCCACTTTGACCAATAGATCATTTTTGGTTTCAGACCTCGAAGACTCTGCGGCATGTCTAGTTTGCCGCGATAACTTTGGAAAGAAAGTGGTTGATTTTGCTCTTTTATGTAAGTTTTTTGTTGATTATTACACCCATAGATCTCTAATATTTTTTATTGGATTTCATTTAGAGTTGGGGTTTTAAGTTCGTATTTTGACCTCCTGGTGAATGGAACCAGCACTGTTTTCACCAGCTTCTGATTGTGTTCGGATAATGAATTTAACCTGTCAGATTTTCTAACCATTCCGCACCGGCATCGAACGAAAAATAAAATACCATTGTCCAACCGCTTTCGGAAGAATCAACAATAGCCAATACATTACCCATGCACACATTTGAAAGGTGACAGCTGGTGAGCTCGCGAAACCATCGAGAGCCATAAAGAACTTTCTCCACATGGCACAATCATCGGCAGTCGCCCTGATGCAATAATAAACCGTTTCTAACACAACGTGCAGTCCATTTTTCGAGAGGCCATAAATCTGCTCGACTGTCTTGCCCCATACGCGCCATTCCTGCAGGATGGGGCATCGAAAATATATTGGATTTCCGGTTTCCGGGTGGATCCTTTCCGGAGCGGAATGGGCAAGTTTTTTGGCGGGTTACGATCGGCCCGACACTTTTCTGCACTCGGCCTGCGAGTTATATGTAGGTGAATGGCGATTTACGAGATTGGGGATCATATCTGGATGCTGGACCCAAGCAAGTATATCAAACGAATATTATAAACATTATGTATAGACGGATGGTAGGATTCGCCGATTTCGTCATCCTGTCAATGATATTTCCAGAGTTAAAAGTGTTAAATTCATATTTGTTTGTATTGTTGTGAATTCATTTACCTACTTACTACAAAACGCTTATTATATGATATGTTGGTATATTACAGCGAGAAGAAAAGATTCTCCAAATGGAATTGAGGATTAATCCAAGAAAAAATATTGTTTTTCTATTTTGGTTGTATAATGAAGTCATTGTGCAACGCAAATGCGTGTCGAAATAGCCTCTATTTCGATACGCATTTTTTATTATTCGGATATTGGTACAATCGAACTGTCAAATGAAAGTCAGAACAGTTAGGCCCAGTTTATTTCTGAGCGATTTGGATTTGGTGATATTAGCAGTGAAAAACTCAATGTTTTAATTGTTAAATTTCAATTCAGAGTGTAATTTGATTTGAATTGACCAATAAAAACAATAACAACATTGAATTTTTCACCGCTGGTATTGCAATAATCAAAATCGCTCAACTGTGAACTGGGCTTTACGCTTGTGCGTCAGATTTTAATTATTTCGAATTATTCAATTAATCGAAGATGTTTCTGTTATTTATCGATATTGAATCCATTTTTTTCTTCAAATCAATTCAAAATAGAAAAAATTGCATATGACACACGTTTCATAAGACACGTTGTCGCACTTGTTCACTTGGAGCACTCCTCGCTTCGCTCGTCGTACTCCAAACAACGCGTGCGACAAAATAGCGTCTTATAAAACCTGTATCATAATATACTATTTCCTATTTTGGTTTTATAACGAAGTACCTAATTATGAAACTCAAATGCTTATCGTAATAACCTATGTTTTGATACCTTTTTTTTATTCTTCGGAGGTTGGTACAATTGAACTGTCAAATGAAAGTCAGAAGAGTTAGGCCCAGTTCACTTATAAGCGATTTTGAATTTGGTAATACTAGCAGAAAAAAAGCAATGTTGTTATTGGTCAATTCAGATTGTGATTCGATTCAAATTGACCAATTAAAACAATGAAACTGTGAAGTCACGTGTGTAAAGGGCGAAAAAACCAGTGCAGTTGAACGCTATTCAAACTTAAAAAAAAACAAGATTGCATTTTTCACCGCTGGTATCGCAAAAACCAAAATCTGCCAGAAGTAAACTGGGCTTTATGCTTGCGCGTCAAATTTTCAATATTTCACTTTCTTCATTTTTACCAGTCGAAGATGTTTCTGTGTTATTTATCGATATTGAAACAATGTCTTTCAATAAAAGAATCAATGCAAAATAGAAAAAGTTGTATATGACACACGTTTTATAAGACACGTTGTTGCATTTGTTCCCCTTGGAGGTTTCCTCGCTATCGCTAGAATTTGACGTTTCTCATACTGACAAAATAATAGCTATTAATGTAACTAGATTATTATGCGATTTATAATAGTCAAGGACATTGCTTGGTTACGAGGCGGCAGCCGAGTCAACCGCAATGTCCGATACGGTGTTAAATAGCTAATAATCGAGTTGCATTCAAAGCTTTATCGTATCATTGGCAACGGCGATGTGAAAATAAATATAATAAAAATATTATTTGGTATCCAACGTATTATGCTTGTATCTAACATATTATGCTTTCATAACTGATGCAAATTATGGAAACTAATGTATTGTAAGTAACTAAGGTTTTGGTACGTTTATGATGTTGATAATCATCAATAGAGATTTCATATAATGATGTCTTAATCTCAAATGATACGATAAAATGATTAATAGGCATGGACATAGAGATAAAGTTGATTTATAACCTACTCAATTCCTAATGTAGCATTCTGAGATGATAATTTTTTCAGAAAGAACTAAGTCATAGAGAATGAAAAACATGGTATACGTACATATAATATTCAATCAATTTGTGATATCGATATTGAAAATACAGTTGAAAATGGAATAAACAGGTACGAATACTAAATAGTCTGCTTCTTTATATGGCTTCTGCTCCTGAGGCAATTGGTTAGCACATTGCCCCTGAATTTTTCTATGACCACCTTTGAAGTGAGTCTCAGTATCTCATATCCATTCAGTTGAGCTTGTATGAAATGATGAACTTCCAGTCACTCCAATGACCAATGAATTATATTATTTCTATCAAAATCAAATTAAAAAGAGAACAAGAATACACTGATTGAAGATTGCATATAGTACTAATAGAGGTTAGGTTACTTCTTCTTCTTCTCTTTGCCTCATTGGCTTCTTCCTGCCAGAAAATTGATCAAGGTTAAATTGGCGTGAGGTCACAATGGTGGTTACTTCACTGAAATGTTATCAATTAGATATCCATTATTTTGGTTGCAGAAAAATAGCATATATTAGTTGATGGAGTGAAAATCTGATGGTGAAAATATTAGTTATCAAGATCAATAGCATTTTTCTATCCAAGCAATTTTAAGATGAATGACACTTTGAATGACATTTTTTTAAGGAAGGCTCTAAGGCTCAATAGAAAATTGATGCAGAAGTAACATCACATTCACTTTGATGTTTTATATGGTTTCTTCAGAAACACCAGAAAAATTATGTAAACATTTGGAGGATTCTTAAGATAGTACTTATAGTAGGGTGGTTATGAAATGTTATCAATTCTGGTAATCTTCATGTTTTTTCATAGGTAGAGGCGCTCTAAATTTGAAAATTTGATGATGCCCATACGATTATTAAAATTGTCATAGTTAGACAAGTAATCGAAAATAATATCCACATCGAAGTATCGACATGGACCACCTTCTGTATAAATCTTAGTTTTCATTTCCTCATGAAAAATGAGATGAACCACAATTCCTTCCGTTATCTTGAAACTCCACTGGCTGATCCCTTGATGGCACTAATATCTAAAATGCGTATCCATCCATTTTTTATAAGAAATCCCCCTCTCATTAAAATCTTCATAAAGACACTCCAGGGCTAATGCAGTAGTTGAAATGACTTCGGCCCTTAATTCGGCTCATTAGGTCCAAAAAGTTCGTTTTCTTTCCGGCTTCGAAAGTTTAAGTTTCCGGAAAATGGGGTGGAATCAGTCGCTGAATTGCAAACGATTAATTCTCCTGACGAAAAGAGTTTGGCGCTAGTTATATTTTCCGCCGTAATTTGAGGGTGGATTAAATTGAAGAAAGTACATGGTTCAATTCAAACTTTATTTTTCTGCAACTGACTCAAAAATCGTCCATTTTTGTTCGGAATTTAGGTCTAGTTGACTTTTCTCGTTTCTCGTACTGATATACAATAAAATTATTAAAATGTATGTTGCTAGGCAATATTTTCAGTCAGTACCAATTTTTTTCATTATCACAAGAAAATTATCAAACGTTTTCGCCGTGAGCAATGATGAGAAATTTTTATCACAAATTTCTTTACAAAAGACCAAACATAGACAAAACTAATACTTAACAAAGGACATGAAAAGGATTGTCCAAAAAAATGAATAATAAATCTCAATGAAATTGTAACTTAATTCACATCGTTATGGACATTTTTTCCTCAGAAAAACATGTGCGTTTTACATTCTGTTGAAAAATTTCAACCAAAATTGCAATGATTATTTCATTCATGCTAAAATACACGTTTTTGATTGGTTGAAATGATTGTGTTGATAGCAATAACACCATATTTTCGATTTTGTATCTTGGCTCCGGATTGGCTATTGGATACCTACATGATGTGTTTTCGTTTCTATATTTCGCTTTCTGATTTTTAGGCAA
This sequence comes from Chrysomela aeneicollis, assembly GCA_029955515.1. Lineage (NCBI taxonomy): Eukaryota > Metazoa > Arthropoda > Insecta > Coleoptera > Chrysomelidae > Chrysomela > Chrysomela aeneicollis. The sequence continues at coordinate 6,937,320 of JARUHQ010000016.1, read as the reverse complement.
TAGGGTAGTTGTATTAAACAACGACTTACCAGTTGCAATCTGTCATATTATTTTCCGACTCCCTGGTCAATAAATGAATGCCACTACACCAAATTTTCGACTGAACCATGATAAACACACACTATTAATATGTATCAACTTCATTCTCCACAAATTCTGGATAATTTCAGCATTAATAGAATTAATATAATATAACCTAACCACAAATTGTGACAACAACCAAAATGAATTTAGCTCAGTAGTACCTAGTGCTTAGGTAATCTTGCCTACATCATACAATGGCATCACGGTCGTGAGGCCTCACTCAATGTATTGTTGGTTGCATAACGAATCTTATTGTGTCGAACTAATTCCAGAAAACTGTACGTTTAATATTAATATTAACAATAAATAGGAAATCATCAAAATGGCTTTGATTTTATTCATGAAATAATCTGAACAAATACAACTCGTGTTATTGATGATTATCGAAAATTTCTTCTCTTTTTCTAAACAAATCATGTTGCTTTGGGAAACCACACTCGTGCTGTATGCGCTCGTGTAGTTTCCAAGCAACATGATTTGTTTCTTAAAATCGAAGGAATTTGTGTTTCGATAATCATCAATACACTTGTTGTATTACATGCGAAAAGCACCTGCTTTACGACTGAAGCACTCGTTTGCTAAAGGCTTAATTTAACGCCCTCAGATATGAATATATACAACTCTCTACATCTTGCTGAAAAAATGTTGTCCCAGAAATATTTTTGATGAACACTTTTTTTGAATTGTTTCATTCCAAAGATTTTATTCGTTTTATACTTCCAACTTATGAATCGCCTTTTTCGATACACGTTTGGGGCAGAAGCCTCTCCTGAATAAGAATGGAGAAAAAGATCCTGATGTATATGATGAAAGTCTCCAGGTCAGCGAAATACGATAAATCAGTCCTTATGTGAATTCATTTTGCTCATGTCCACAAAGCATCTTGCGAGCACGATTATTATATTAATAACTATCTAAATTAGTCAGGTAGAATTTTGAATAGTTGATATTCTTCGTCCTCTGAAAATTATGAAATGTGGTTTCATACCTGAAGTAAAGCATAGAGAAAGACATTGATGAATACATCGAATAGCTTAGTCTAAAATATCTGAAATTCAGTGATAAAAAAACTTATTTCTCTTTCTAATTTAAAACATTGATTTCTCAAATACTTAATTGCATTTATCGACATCAATAGCAGTTAATAAACAGTTTTATAGGAATCGAATTTGTATCTTATGGCCATAAATATAGTAATATAGGATACTTGAATTTCAATAAAACAGTGTTATTCGTTTTTTGAACATAAAACAACAGTATTATTCCTTTTTTGAAGATAAAACAAATTCCAACGTGCTTTACAGAAAATAAAAGCCAATTTTATTAGCATTTCACGTATAATTGGGGTGTTCATCAGACGATCCCGATACAAATTTCACAACTTGAATGTTTTTGATTCCAGAAGGCTTGTTAGAATGATGTCCCGTAATATCGACATTATATGATTTCTTGAAAGACTTTACACAGTGATCTAATATAATATAATAATTGAATCAATTTTGTGGCATTATTCTCATTTCGAGGTACTTTCCTATACAGGGTGCCCGTTTTTCGAGCTTAACCATGAGGATCTCAGTTATTATAAGAGTTACGAGGTCGGTAGAATTAGGGCAAAGTTGCGCATTTTTATGCTGAACAATTATGTGAAAGAAAATTTAATGTATCATTTTTAGTTTTTGAATTAATTGGAAAAAACTGAATTTTGTAATTTTAGATCTTATTTTTCAAGCGAAAACCATGAGAACTGGATGTTTCTAACTAGGACGTTCTTGAGGCACTTTTTCACAAGGAATCTAAATCTGTCATCGTATTTTCCAAGGAAAAATCAATGGTGAGAACCGCATATCGATATCTATTATCGTTTCTGAGTTACAGCATGTTTTACGAACATGTTCCTTTCAAAATTACCATTTCAAAAACGTAGCACACTTGATATTTTGCTAGAGTCACCTTCGAAATGCAGAGAGCTTTTGGTTTTTTTCATGTAGACTTTGAAAGGAAGCAAATGTTTACTGGTAGCTGTCAAATGTCAAAAAAGCTGCCAACAGCAGTAATCAAAACTCATATTTTCAATGAAACGAACAACAATTAATATTATATCAACGATTAAGAATTAGATTTTCAGATCCCATTGGCTTTCTGTTTTAACGCCTCTTCGATCAAAGCCTAATTGTTCAAAGTGTGCGTTTAAAAGTCTACATGTAGAAACCAAAAACCTGTGCATTTCAAAGGTGACTCTAGCAGAACATCAAGTGTGCAACATTTTTGGAATGGGAATTTCAAGTTCTATCGAAATATGCAGGAATATACAGGTTGTCCCATTATTTTTCATTAATAGTTATTGATATATGATTTGAAAAAATAAATGACTTGAACCATTGAAATCTACGTGAAAAAGTGCTTTGAAAATGTTTTCATAGAAATAAGAAATTTTCAACGGGAAAAAAGTTATAGCAACTTTTTGAAAATGCACATTTTCGTAAAACATGCTGTAACTCAGAAACGATGATCGAGTTTGTCATAAGAATTCTTCATCTATCTATTTAGAAACATGAGTTTCCCTTTAGAAGTGTCCAATTTGGCCCACCCTGTACATCAGTAGTTCCAGCGGTGACAACGACTATCCGGCAACTGCGATGCGCAAAATTTAAAGGTCCGAGGTCAATGAAAACGGATGTCGGTACATCAAACAAAATGGGCGGAGTGTCCCATCTGCAAGGTTCTCTAATCTGTGTCGCAGAGAAGTACACCGGCATGCACCCATCAGGAGAAAGCAAAAAAAAAACAAACTCACCGCATCGCAGTGCACGGGGGCGGGCAGCTGCCTGACCGCCCCCCTGCCGAGCGCTTCGCGCTTGCGCTGCGCAGAAAACAGGCGCAGCTCTTTCCTTTCTTCGTCGGTGAGCGCGTGGCAGTAGCGCACCTCGTTGTCGTGCGGCGGCAGCTGGTGCAGCAGTTGGCGCACCCTGTAGCGCTCGCCCGCAGAGTTGGCGTAGGGCACTTTGTCCTCGGGCAGGGCACTGAAGTAGAGGTGTACCTGGAAGGGAACGCAGGGGGGGATGTTGTCAGTCGAGCTGTGAAATAGCTAGATGATGCCATTGATGGTAGAAACAGAGGTGGATAGATAGACTGGTGAAATCACTTCCTATCCTGTGACTGGTCCCAAATCTCTTGATTTCGCCTACTTCGATAAAACGTGTATAACGTGACATGGCGTGAGTGAATCTCGCTAAAGTGATTTCAACCAAATTTACATCAGGTTACTGCAGGTGTCAACACGGAAGTATGAATATTTGATTCTGAATGACTTCTAATCGTTTCTAACAATTCCATGGAGCCATTTTCCAATGAGTTTGATGCGAATATGTATCGAACATGATTGAAAGAAAATTCTTCAAAAATCATTCGACAGTATCGCCATCTATTGTTGTACATGAGAACCCCACGTAATGAGCTGAAATTCAATTGTTCCAAATCAAGGATTTGTCTGCTGAAAGAATTGGAGAGTAGCGCCACCAGGTCTTATTTCCATCATTGTAGAAACTTTGCGCTCGAAATACACACAAGATTTTTTTCTAATGCAAATCTCATGGTCACTCTTGTCAAATCGGAAACGGAGACAGATAAGAACTAGGTTAGGTTAGGAAAAAGATGAGCAATTTCATGGCCATTTCGAATATCAAAAGGAATCGAGGATAATATACGTAGTTCCTGAAATATCCTGGATAAACTGAAAATTGTCGATTCTTATAGTCATCAATAACTTTTCAATTATTGCTGCTAGGATTTTGAAATTCGATATAGTTATTACTAAAGTAAGCATGCTGAATTCAATGGTGATAGGAAAAAAATCCAAGTACACACATAAAAACAAATTCTCAAATGAAAACGATATATTCGTTCAACGTACAATTCTTGTTTTGAGAAGGCGCATTCTTCTTCTAAAATGATTTATTTGAAATGAATTTATTGAATATGTCAATTGTAGAAAATTATTTCACTGGAATATTCATTTGGTATATCAAAATGTTCTCAATTCAAGAAATTCAAAGTATCCAGAAAAAATAATGAAGTTCTTGTAAAATATATCACGGAATGAAAATAACATATGTAGCATTTTCTTCAATAACGAGATTGACAAGACAATTAATCTCTGAATAAATAAATCTCTGAGAAAGTTTCTTTGGATTGACCTATCATTTTCTTGAATATAATTGCGATCCCTTCGAGCCGAGAATGTTGCCAAACGGTGTTGTTTCGGTGCTCTTGTCGTGCATCCATCATTGTTCAACCAGTTCAACATATTTTATAGGCATAGAAATATTGGCTTACCATGAAAGAAAAACTAAGGTCTTAGGAGATATCTGAGGATATAATTACCACTTTTAGAGGTAAGTTACATGCCTATATCTTATCAACGTTCATTCTTGGGTAGGTATTATTGTGTATCCAATCAATTAACGTAGCTATATCATCTCGAAAACTGATAATTCGTGAAAAACTTAAATAACCAGGATCGGCATAGTGAGTGAAAATTGGGGTTGGGTACCTATGTGTGGATGAACGTTTAAATTTGTCAAAACACTGATTGAACAGTGGAAAAGAGCTTCTTGAACTAGTTGACATCTTAGGTATTTTGATATTGCATATTATACCTGATATATTAATTCAGTAGTAAGAATGTGAACCCAGATTTGAAGAAATATAATAACCATGCATTGTGCTAAGTCAGATTATCTCTCACATTGTACCTATACATGGAGTTGTGCATGATATATTTTATATTTTTCAGTCGTTTCAAACCAGAAGAATACAACTTTATTGCGAGGTAAACTGGTGGACAAGTTCAGAAATAATCTCTACAAATAGGGGGAAAGGTTGTCAAGAAGAAGGTCTGCAAGTGATGATGTGATTGATGAGAGCCCCAATAGGAGAACGGGAGTTGAGGATGATTCTCATTTCAAGAAATCGATATAATTCCTATTTGATAAATTTTTTGATACAAAACAATCTACAGCTAAAACTGAAAATCTGATTCTTTTTGTTCAAGAAAAATGCGAGTCATTTATTATGATTGTCTTGATTTGAATATATTGTGTTCTCAATCTGAAATATTGTGTTATTCTCACGAAGAACTCCATTCATTTACGATTCAAGAAATCTATAACATTGGTATGAGTGTATTTAGTTGGAAACATAATAGTCTTGAATTGACATTTATTCCAGTATATATAAACAAGCCATACTCTTGAACCAAAGCATATCAAATCAAATTAAGTAATTCTTTTTATGTGTGTGGTGTAGGGTCAAGTGTCGAAAACAACATATTCATTTTACGACCTCGAAATCCCTGTGGAAATTCAAAAAAAATCGTCTTTTGTTGAAAAAATTGATTTTTTGCGAAATATTTCGGTTCTCGTGCGTTTATGAAAAAATATTCATCAATTCAAAACTGAAGGGGACGAAATTCTGCACAGTTTATGTCCCATTCGTTTTTCCTGTAAAGTTGATAGTTTTGATGCAGCAAGTCCTACCCACAATCATTTGTGCTATTTGTCACTCATTTCCACATCACCTTGCGGTAAAGTAAACGTCGTGGTTTTTTTCTGTGGTTCCCCCATTAGTTCTAATCCACGAAGCTAATTTAATTGAGTTCACTTCGCTTCGTCTTTCTTGATGGTCATGATTTTTCAAGATCTTCAGATTATTTTTCGTCAAATCTCTCCTCATTAGTCATATTCTTGGTCGACACCCAATTCTTCTATTATTTGGTCCATAATAGTAATCGGTACTGCGTCTTCTTCATCATCATTTTCAGATGTTACTGCATTTCAATCCAGTTTTCCTGCAGCCGCAGGCCGGTTCACAGCCCCAGTTTTTCTCCAGATGTTTCATTACCCCGCCAAAGTTGCACTTGGTGGTAAGTTCTCAATGAATGCTGACGCGCTGCTGCTTTGGTCGGTGGTGATAAGGCTAGATTGGTTTTGCTTTTAGTTATTGATTACAAAAAGCAACGGTAACGGTGACAGTTCAAGGATGTGTCCGAAGGTTTAGCGCCGTACAATGATAAAAGAAAACGCTGCCCTGCTCCAACGACAGCTTCAGGCTCAGCATTTTCGTCATTAAAAACTTGGAAGTGCTCATTCTCCTGAAATATAGTGATGGATTTTGCAATCCCTTGTTAAAGGATTGCGGAAGGTGTGTCGCAGCCGCTGATCGCATGAAGAACAAGTAAATGTTGTCGCACTTTTATGTCTTGTGGTCGTAGGCTTTGCAAACAGTACATTTTCTGCACAATTTTGACTTTTTCGGGTTTGAGAAAGTATATGTTGGGATGAGCCGCCCCTAATGTCGTCAGTATAACCAGCAAATCTATGTCTTCTCCAACTATGACAACAGAATCAAATGTGGATGAGTGGTTAATTGCTGTAGGGAGTCAGCATCTGCAATGGCTTCAAAAAAAGTAGGTACTTAGGTACATTTACAGAACCGCTGCATCGAAACTATCAACTTCACAGGAAGAATTGATGAAACATAAATTATGGAGAATTTTGTCTCCTTCATTTTTGATTAAGTGAATATTTTTCTGAAAACGCACGAGACCCGAGATATTTGTCAAAATATTGATTTTTTCAACAAAACACGATTTTTTTCAAATTTCCACAGGTATTTCGAGGTCGCAAAATGAATATGTTATTTGTGACACTTGACACCACACCATGCACCAGAAATCAAAACTCCTTGAATTATTTTTGGGTAAAAAGTACCTGACGGCTGGGCTATTCCGCTTCACGCTGAAGTAGAGGTAGACGTGGAAGGGTAGAGAGGGGTATGTTGTTAGGATGTCGATTTGGATTCATTCAAATGTTCATATATTATTGGCACGTCGAATGATACAGGGTTGTCACGAATATTTTGATCCCCCCCACAGCTTTTTTATCTATTGTTCAATTTTGTTTTCAATAGGTGGTCTTATGTAATTTTTATCGTAGATTTTCAATATGTAGACAGAAAAACAGACAAAGATCTAAAATGAATGTTATAGACCCTTTATATTTTGTTTCAAAGATATATACATATATCATGTTATCTCTGATAGATTTCAAGATATTTGACGTTTAAATTCGTATTTCATTCGGATTCTCTTTCGTTTTAGGAGAAATAAAGAAATATCAATAAAACTCAATGAAACTCATTGGTATTTCCACTGAAGATGACAACTTAGTTGTCGAAATACGTATTTGGTTTTTCTCGAATACCCTGTGGTAATTGTGTTATATTTTCATTTGTTGAATATTTTTAAGCCACAGTCTCCAAATCTCTACAAAGACTTAACTATACGAAATTGTATGCTTGTAAGTGAGCTTATGATTATGATAATAGTATACTGTATAAATCTAGTAAAAACCCTCTGGATAAAAATCTTTCAAATTCACTCCCATTATATGAAAATAATCTAAACACAGTTACAATTTCGAAAAACATTCGAAAATTTTTTTGGTTTCAAATGCCCTCTATTGTAGAGAAGAAAATATGGCTGTCCTGAAGTCTGGTCACTGGTGCATAATAGGTATATTATTTAAGATTCAGCTTGTAATTTGTGCAAGGTATATCTTTATGCACGACCGGGGGGAAAATGACACTTTATCGCCCGGTTGTGCGGGCGTAAAATAACACTTTACCGCCCTCGGACTACTTTACCGCCCGCCGGGCGTAAAATAACACTTTACCGCCCGCCGGACCATAAATAAATAATTATTCGCATCCTCAGCTGCTTTACTGATTTCTGGTGGAGTACAATTCACACTTTTTCGTCACTGGAATGCATTTCGTAATGACAATAATTGTCTGTATTGACAGCAAATATGGCTACTAGCCTATTTATTCATCCACCAGTCTGGAACATGAGCAAATTGTAAACCCTTAATAACTCCCTTATTATAGGAGAGGAACTTCATGGGCGTAGCAAACATTATTTCAAAGGGGTGAAGAGGTATTTACAATAAAATATATTGGTCGTGCTTGAAATGTTGTATGTATTTCGGGCGTAACTTGCTTTTATGGACCTAGGCGTGTTAATAGCTCTCGCTATATCGCTCAGGCTATTACTTACACGCTGCGGTCCATAAAAGCCTATTTTACGCCCTTGATACATAATTAACTATCTTTGTTTTTTGTTTTCGAAATGTGCTATATTCTGGCGAAACGTGGAATAATCTCAGTTTCCATTTACCCGTATTTGAATGAATGACCTTGACATGGCGCAGTCGTTAGGATTTGGCTAGCTATCTTTATGAATTTGACCACTGTTTTTCCACCACCCTCGTAGTGTGTCGGAAAGCAGAGGTAGCCTGAAAGCACTCAACAATGATGGACACACAGTATCTAATAACAGACTAATAAAAGTTGGAGCGGGCCGAAATGAAAGAGCAAATGAATTTTTTATATGGCCGTCATAGCTGCGCCCCTTTTGGTCGGGAAAAATATCTAGTCGTTTGGGTGCTAGTCATGTTGAGGCTGCTCGATGAAATTTGGACAATTAAATTACCGGCTCCCCAGACATCGCTATTTCATTGGATTCGGTCGGCTACGAAGGAAAACTAATCACCATCCTGTACCGTTATGGCTTTCCTAGAAATATGTTTTGTTGATCTTTATGGTGGGGGAGCAAGTTTAATTGCTTTAGTGGCGATAGCCACAGAGGGAGAATCATATTGAGAGAGGGTTTATTATTTGGGGTTTATCCATATACACAACTTTTTTCAGTCCACGAAATCCAAAGATATGCCGAATATTGTTATCTCTGAAATATCATAAATTTAATTCAGAGATTGTGAAGAGTGATTCAATATCACTTTGAGGTCTTTTTTCAACAAACACTAGCGAAAACCACAACCTTTTTCTGCAGGATCAACAGAATTAGCAATTTTTGGAGACTTCCATACGTGGACTACCAGTTTTGACAGTAGGAAACTATTTTCGGTTTGACATCTCAAATGTGAAATACAACGTGAAATACATCGTTAGAATTGCAATATTGATTGCAGGTCAGAAATTGAAAAAAAAGGGGTGCAATTTGAGATAAGAAAATAAGGGGAATTTCCGTTTGAATCGGAAGTTACTCCAGATATTTATTTTGCTCAAACCAAAGGCCCTCAGATCAGTAATAGATGGTAGATGTTTGAAATTCAAAAGTTATTCTATATATCTACGAAATGACGATGATATTCCAATGAAATTTTGTTACTTGCGAATCGTGACAAAAAAATTCAAATTTCGGATTGATAATTTCAACAGATTTACCAAACACATTATTTTAACATTAACTCCTGTATTCGATTTTCATTCAGCATTTTTTTAAACATTGCTTTTCTAGCTTTGGGCGATCTCTCCAAGAACATTTTTTGCCTCTAAAGAAAGTGACATTTTCTATCTGATTTCAGGCTAATTAATAACCCCAATTACATTTTCTTTGCTTCACACATTACAAAATTATAATTCTTTGACGATTCAACTCAGATTATGTTACCAGTACCAGTGTAGAAACTACAAATGGTAATTTTTCAAATAACCAATGTTAGCTTGATAAATTAGTTCACAGTATTAAGAGTATAAGTCAGCAAATACAAAATAAATATCTGACACTGATAATACTAATTTGGAATGTGAAGACTATTTAGGATTGCTAAAAAATAGAAACTTGAAGCTGTAGCACTAGAGAAACTAAATATTCCCATAAAATTCATGAATACGTCATGTTTCAATATTAATTTTATAGCTCACCCTGTATTCGAAGTAGTTTTGAAATCTCTGCATAGAAAATATCATTTTCGATTTCGGGAAAAAAAAAAGAAATTAGGGTTATACATTAGCCTGAAATCAGTTCTAAAATATCACTTTGAAGGCAAGGAAATTTTGTGTTTAAAAAATTGCTTCGCGGAGTTCGCATAAAATAGCTCTACAATTATTATGCTATATGAAATCAATAAATTTTTTGTATTCTAAAATGGTTCTACTGAGTTCGCCCGAAGTTAGCAAACCCACAGATTCTTCTATAAAGAGAGGGAGCAAAAAAGAAACCGGAATGGGGTAATAAATTGGCCTGAAAACAGCTCTACAATTAGGCTATATCGAATCAACAAATTCTTTGTTATTCAAAGATGGCTTTTCTGAGCCACAGGTTTTTCTATGGAGAGAGAAAGTTGAAAAACGGGAATGGGGTAATAAATTAGCCTAAAAAGAGCTCTACCATTAGACTATATCAAATCATCATTTTTTTATTGAAAAATGGCTTTGTTGAGTTCGCACGAAGCTAGCAAAGCCACAGATTTTTCTATAAAGAGAGGGAGCAAAAAAGAAACCGGGATGGGATAATAAATTGACCTGAAAACAGCTCTACAATTAGGCTATATCAAATCAACAAATTCTTTGTTATTCAAAGATGGCTTTGCTGAGCTACAGGTTTTCCTATGGAGAGAGAAAGTTGAAAAACGGGAATGGGGTAATTAATTAGCCTAAAAAGAGCTCGACCATTAGACTATATCAAATCATCATTTATTTATTGAAAAATGGCTTTGTTGAGTTCGCACGAAGCTAGCAAAGCCACAGATTTTTCTATAAAAAGAGGGAGCAAAAAAGAAACCGGAATGGGGTAATAAATTGGCCTGAAAACAGCTCTACAATTAGGCTATATCAAATCAACAAATTCTTTGTTATTCAAAGATGGCTTTGCTGAGCCACATGTTTTTCTATGGAGAGAGAAAGTTGAAAAACGGGAATGGGGTAATTAATTAGCGTAAAAAGAGCTCTACCATTAGACTATATCAAATCATCATTTTTTTATTGAAAAATGGCTTTGTTGAGTTCGCACGAAGCTAGCAAAGCCACAGATTTTTCTATAAAGAGAGGGAGCAAAAAAGAAACCGGAATGGGGTAATAAATTGGCCTGAAAACAGCTCTACAATTAGGCTATATCAAATCAACAAATTCTTTGTTATTCAAAGATGGCTTTGCTGAGCCACATGTTTTTCTATGGAGAGAGAAAGTTGAAAAACGGGAATGGGGTAATTAATTAGCCTAAAAAGAGCTCTACCATTAGACTATATCAAATCAACATTTTTTTTATTGAAAAATGGCTTTGCACGAAGCTAGCAAAGCCACAGATTTTTCTATAAAGAGAGGGAGCAAAAAAGAAACCGGAATGACCTGAAAACAGCTCTACAATTAGGCTATATCAAATCAACAAATTCTTTGTTATTCAAAGATGGCTTTGCTGAGCCACAGGTTTTTTTATGGAGAGAGAAAGTTGAAAAACGGGAATGGGGTAATTAATTAGCGTAAAAAGAGCTCTAAAATTAGGCTTTGCTGAGTTCTATGGAGAGAGCGAACAAAACCAACGGGAATGGAGTAATAAAATAGCCTAAAAAGAGATCTACAATTTTTCTATCAAAGAGAAGAGCAAGATATTTGTGAATAGGTTGATAAATTAGTCTGAAATGAGCGAAATTTGTGACCCATCTTGAGTAGAAACTCGTGTATGGCTTTGTCAGCTTCCTTAGAATAACTTCATTGCCATTTGGTCTAGCGAACTCGACCGTCCTGTACAAATACAATTACCCTCTTGGGTTCGTTAGAGCTATATAAAATGGCGGATACGTACTACAACTAAGTAACCGGCTAGCGGGACAGCGACACGGGGTGTGTGGTCCACGTTAACATGTACAGGGCGTACGGACGATGTTGGCGGACCCAATAACTTATACGGCGCAGGGACATTGATAGGCTCGAATCGTCGGATTAATTAGGATGATTAATTAGTGCACGATTTACAGCGACAAGTTGGACGGTGCGATTGCGAACAGCGCTTTTCCTAATAGGAAGAGGGATTTATCGGCCGCTGGCGGGAATTGATAGTGACGTTGCACAAGGTGGAGCCTACGTCCTGGAAAAAAAAAGAAATCGAAACACCGATTCGTGTTACCTTAATCCCATATTAGGCTTTCGAGACTTTATAATTCATAATATAATTTATAACTGCACAATTGAAAGAGCAGTCTCGCGAAACTAGACCAGACTTGAAAGATATACTGTGGAAAGTATACTCCAGAACTGAAGAAGCTAGGTCAGATTTTTTCCATCCATATAATTAACCTCTGAAATACGCTACTTTGCCCCCATTTAACCAACCCTCTATCTCTTACCGTTATCGAAATCCCCATGCTCTCGAATTTGAATAGCCCTGTATAAGGAATTTCCGACTTCAAACTCGGAATTATTTTTTTCCGACTTCGAACTCGGAATGATGGAATAACTATCAACGCCGGTTTTCCACAATGACCTGTTTTGGTACCAACTCCATTTATATTTCACATCAATAACCTGATAGAGGTGTCCTGTCTACAGCTTTGCGGATGAAAGTACACTCCATGTACACTTCTGCTCTAGAGCCGCTATATAATCCAAAGAAGCAAGAGGTGCAAGGCGAAGACAGGTTGACACTATGATGATACCAGCAGCCATGATTGTTCTTATAACATCCTCAATATTCATCATTTTTCGAGAAATATCTATATCTCGAAAAAAATTTCGATATTTATATATTTTTTCCAGGTCTGGTTAGATATAAACACCAGGAAAATACTGGACAATGTCACACAACTTCTCCGTTTGAGAAAAAATAGAATCCTGATAGAGGGAAGTTCTGCTGGGCTTGAGCCTGGCAATGAAAGGGTGGCCAATCTGAGTCTGTCTGGTCTGTCTGCTCGGAATCGCTCATAATGATATAAATGATTTTGATAAGCATCTACCACAACAATATATCTACAAAAAATGGGATATCGCCCACTTTTCTGCGGTCAACAAACTCGTAAATGCAAGGTCACCAACCAAACGATAGTTTTAATGGATATTGAATCCTGGAGCTGAACTCTCAACATGTGAACTAAACTCCATGATAGGTCAAATTTGTGCTTTGTTAATTTTTTGAGGTGTGAAGTAGTCCTTGGCGCGAAACAAAGAATCGAATTCTTATGAAGCAATTTCTGCACATAATCATTCCATGATAGGGTATTTTTGATGATATGGGAATACCAAGCATCGTCAGCATGGATATCAAGGATTCAACAGGAACAAAAACATGCCTGACATCATCATAAGTATAAGTCATTTAGAGGACCACCTTCTTGAAAAAAATACTAGCCTGAGTTTGGTAGCAATTGTAGCATCGAATTCTACTAGATCATTAAATCTCTATTCCATCGTCCATCGTAAAACAAAATTTCGACTTTGAACTCAGAAATTCCGAGTTTGAAGTTGGATAAAAGAATTCCGAGTTTAAAGTAGGAATTTCCGAGTTCAAAGTCGGAATTCCCGAGTTTGAAGTCGGAATAAAAAAATTCCGAGTTTGAAGTCGGAAATTCCGAGTTTAAAGTCGGAAATTCCGAGTTTAAAGTCGGAAATTCCGAGTTCAAAGTCGGAAATTCCGAGTTTGAAGTTGGAATAAAAGAATTCCGAGTTTAAAGTAGGAATTTCCGAGTTCAAAGTCGGAATTTCCGATTTCAAAGTCGGAATTTCCGAGTTTGAAGTCGGAATAAAAAAATTCGGAGTTTGAAGTCGGAAATTCCGAGTTTAAAGTCGGAAATTCCGAGTTCGAATTCGGAAATTCCGAGTTTAAAATAAAAAAAAATAAAATCTCGGTGGCCCTTATACGCTTTCGTAGGATCAAAAACATACTATAAAAGTAAAACTATGGCATAGGTTTCAAGGGCAAACATAAAAAACCCCTTTTGTGGCGTTACGTACTGTGAACGACTCACATAGCATATCATCACCACCGAATGTGTAGATAAATCTGTTGGGCAAAAGGAAACACCTCTCTCTAAACTTCCATCGAATCACTTTTTTTACGATTCCCCGAGTCCTCGTAACTTCCATCACCTTCCTTTGGGACGATGGCGTAATGGGATCTTTCGCACCTGTTGCACCTATCCCGATTTTTGCGCCCCGTCCGGTGTTTCTCCATATTCTGTGGCTGTTTTGCCTGCCTGACTGGCCGAACGACACACCTGTTGATGTTCCACAGCCAGCTAGTGGGTAGCACTCAGCGATTGCATTTTAATAGTACGGGTGGTGAGGTGGAATTTTCACAGGGAAATTGTGCCGTGTAAATGTCAGTTTAGTAGTGGACAAGAAGAAGCATATGATACTAAATACAGCACACTCGCTCTAGACATGCCATTCAAAAACCAATCAGTAGAGGAAGGTTGCTTTTCTCAAACTATTTAAAATTCGCGCACAACCACGCGTTTTTGTTATCACCAAGTCGGTAATTACTTCATCTGCATGATTCTATATTTCGAAAAACTTCGGCCAGATGGCCATTACAAATATACAGAGGTGTGCACAAAAATCGGCCAGAGCTGTAACTTCTGAATCATTCGAGATCGAAATTCGAAATTTGGTGGGTAGCAACTATATGATTTTGTTCATTTTTTGAATAGACAAATTGGACTCCATCACTTCCGGTCTATCCGGAAGTGACCCCAACTTTCGATTTTCAAATGGAACCCCCTGCATATTTTTCCATTTTTAGGTTCAGGGTATCATTTTACATACACCAGTAGTTTTTCCGGATCAGAATGTCAAAAAAATTTCCTCAATATGTTTTAATGTTTGAACAGTGTGCCCATTAATTGGTAATAGTAACCAAGATCGAGGTAGACTTGTAAATCAATTTCAATGTGACAGTACCATCCAATAAGGTGTCAGCAATGCATTGCACAAAATGAGGGTCAATTTGAGTATTTGTTGTAATTAATTTTTTATCGCCCCTCTTACTATGCTACTGAAAATAATAAAGATTGATGTGGAGTTCATTTTGTTGTTCTTTCTGTTTTACACAAAATGATCCGGTAAAACTACTGGTGTATGTAAAATGATACCCTGAATCTGAAAATGGAAAAATATACAGGGGGTTCCATTTGAAAATCAAAAGTTGGGGTCACTTCCGGTTAGACCGGAAGTGATGGAATACAATTATTCTCGTCAAAAAATGAACAAAATCATGTAGTTGCTACCCATCAAATTTCAAATTCGAATGATTCAGAAGTTACAGCTCTGGCCGTTTTTTGTGCACACCTCTGTATGTGTATGATGTGATTCAAATTAAATATTATTTCGTGTACTATTCGATTTCAGTTTCCGATGGTAAGTAAGTGGGATATTTTCTACCGAATTCACCATACGTATGTTCACTACCTATTGCCTTACATGTTGGATTAAGATATAAACACAAATCATGAAAGTTATTAGAAAAGTAACTCTACATGTGAAAATTCCCAATTTCGGATAAGGATGTCAAAGATTATGTGTAAGATAATTCATGCATTGATTGATCGCACATGGGTTGCCTAGATTTGAAAAAAAAATGAAAAAGTTTAAATAGCGCACAGGGACAAGCGTTGCGCATGCCACTACATGCGACAGATAAGGATGAAGAGAGACAGGTTTGCACCAGGCAGCTGCTGAGTGAAAGAAAAGAAGATATGCCCCTCATCGGCCTCATCTCACTATATATGTGTTATAGACGATGATGATTGGTGACCCGAGAAAGACCTTGTTTCATTGTATTTTTCTCTTCCAATCAAATTCTCCTACCTCAACATTTTTACAAAAACATACCGCGATCTCCTGAACGAGACGAATATAATAAGGTGTTCACATACAGAATGTCCTACCAAACTCACATTTTTTCTAATGTAACACCCTATATTTCTTTGCTTTTCCAAATTCTCCCTGGAAAGCTTATTTCTTCGATCTATCACAATCTTGGTCTACCTGACACGATCACAGAGATATAGGGTGTGAAAAATCAAGATTATTCAACTCTTGTAATTTCTAATGTTGCAACTATTCATTATTGGTTGAAACAGCTCACATGTCCCTATATCAACTTTTCATCAACTATCTGTGATTTAGTTGAATCACATTTCACGAAAATCTGAATTTTGAACCATCCTGTATTTCAAGAAAGAAAACCCACGAATTGCAAGACGTAGCAGGAGGAACAAAATAAGAGAATTAATCCCAACCGTCAATAATTCATCAATAAACATAATATGTTCGAAAGGGTAGACAACGAGTAGAAAACAACTGCTTTCAAACTTGAACTTTTCAAATGCAACTCCATCTCCCGTACTATTAGGACAATAAATGTAGATTGTTAATTATCTGTAGCATTTAGATCTCGATTCAGATATCGATAGTACAGAAACAGAACAGGTTATATCCATATAGAGTTAATCTTGGATATTATCTATTCGTATTTCGTCTAAAATTTGTTTAATTGTCAATGACCCGTGAAAGATTACCACGAATCATGTGTATATGATCTTTTCTTGCATGACATTTATAATCCCTGTTAATATTTTCCGAAATTTTCTCTTAGTGGTAGGCTTTCCGTTTCGAAAATAACACATCACAATAAATGTGCTCCAAGGGACAAGCCATTGCAGATTTCTACACGACAATCACAAAGTACGAAGAAAAATTGCTCAAAACTGAAGCAAAAAATTTACAGTTGACTGCAGAATGACTATAGAGAAAACCACCAAATAAAAGTTTAGTTTGGTGTGAAATAATTTAACTCGAAGCTAAGTAGTGAGAGTAGATTGTAGGAGGGGTCGTTAAGGCTGTGCAGCCTCTCAAGCACCTCGACCTATTGGATCTTTTGTGCATAACCCTTAATCTATTCGAGGCCCGGTATTCCGAGGCTTCTTGCGAAGTTTATCAGTTTCCTGGGAGCTAGGTTCCTGATGTCGGAGGGCTCTAAAAAGGCTCCTTCCAGGAACTTGAGCCTCTCAGCGAAGTTCTCGCAGTAGCGGCAACTATCACTCTCTGTTTTACCCATCTTTTTGAGGTGACACCTCCGAGGGCAGTGTCCAGTGAATAGTCCCGTTAATAGTTTCAAGTCTTTTTTGTCCAACTCGAGAAGCTGTTTAGCTTTCCTTGGCGAGAGGCTCACTAGCCTTTTCGCTTGTCTTTGTCTTTGCACTTTATTCCAGTGAGATTTCATTTCATCCGCTTCCCAGCGTCGGAACTCCTCTCTCAAGTGGGCTTTGGAAAGTCCACAGAAGGATTCTGGGCCGAGAAATTGTGTATTTGCCCCTTCTTTGGCAAGGCAGTCTGCTTCCTCGTTGCCTTTAACTCCCTTATGACCTGGCACCCACATCAAAGAAGTAGTGAGAGTGAATGGGACGAAGACCATCCTAAGACTCAAGAGAAGTGCTATTAAATGGTATACAGATTGATCTACAATATTACTATTATGGGCCTGGAACCAAATACAAGAAATCATCATCATGTCTGACAGCTAAGCATCCTTTCATGCTCTAAACTCCCAGTAATAAACTCCAACATAGAGTGCCTTGATGAACCAAATGAAAAGAACAACAGAGTAACCCTTCTATGGGTTCTGGAACACACTGAATCATCATTTTTGGGACCTGGACCTACAGAATAAGTACCATTTTGATACTTTATGAACTTGAGGAAGAAGTACACAAGAGAAGATCCCAATACTGGATTGATTCACAATAAGAAACGAGGCATGCTAAGATTCTACTGGGAATCTATAACCAGAATAGATCCTTTGACTGCACTAATAACAAACAGAATACTGACAAGAAATTCGACAGGGCACTGCCGGTTGAGAGGCCACCAAGAAACTCGGATTAGTGTAAGATCTCCCAACATGAAACCATCCGACATCCTAAACATATATGACTGGAGGAACTCAGATTTCAGATTTTCAGATTTATTCAGATTCAAATTGTTTTTGATACAATATCTACTATACAAAGAAAATACATCGTAAACGTACCCATTTGGGTATCTTAATTTAGTTTATATACAGTGCAAATTTTGTAGAATAATAATAATATAGCGTAGATGGATTCGAAATTTAACCTTAGAATAATTATTTTACATTAGTTGGGTTGTTAAGTAAAATATGGAAATGAGAAGATAAGAAAGGACAAGTATTAGAGGAGTGTGAATCAATTAAAAATATAATTCAGTGTAATGTTTTCAAGAATAAAACTTTTAATGTTCAGTTTAAAGTTCGCCATTTTTGTTGCATGCTTAACATTTATAGGTAGCATATTGTATAGTTTAGGTCCGAAATAAAATATATACCTTTGTGTATGACTTTTTCTGAAGTTGTTGAGATATCCTGAATGGCTGAAGTTTTAACAGCCACCACGGTAATTTAGAGGAACCCTGTATAACTAAGCCAATTCACAGCACAATCCATTCTCTGTCAAATATATTGTCACGAATATAACATTCAATACGTCCAAGATTGTTATTTTTATTTAATAAATAATCAAACTCAACATTGGATATTACGTGTTCAACAATAAACTCGTGCAGAAACGTGCAAGATAACAAGAACGATTGTATTTTCGATAATCGTAAATAACTAAATGCAAATTAACTCTAGTCATTTTTTATCTTTAGACTGTACGAAAGGAAAAGCCATAATGTTCGTGGTGGAATATTGTGAAAGCTAGTAGAAGGATATTAGACTGTACGAAAGGAAAAGCCATAATGTTCGTGGTGGAATATTGTGAAAGCTAGTAGAAGGATATTGGGATATCGGATCTGCTCTAGGATACTGAAGAAGCTAGCAAAGCTACACACGAATTTCAAAACACCAAAATTATTGTTTTTCAAAAATGGCTCTGCTGAGTTCGGCCGAAGCTAGCAAAGCCACAGATTTTTCTATCAAAGAGAAGAGCAAAAATTTTGGGAATAGGGAAATAAAATAGCCTAAAATGAGCCTAAAATTATGTTATCTATCCCGAGTCGAAATTCGTGTGTGGCTTTGCTAGCTTCTTTAGTATTGCTCTAGGGGGGATGATAGACATGATTTCCCATGAGCATCGACCATGAAAATATATATAGAAAAAGAAGAGATCGTCAATGAGTTCTTTAGTGTTGGATCACCAATCAGACAAACAGATTTCCTCTGGGTGGATTCCAGGAGCCTCAGCGTTTGTTTTGGGTGACGTAAGTAGATGTTTTCGCCGGTTCTGGACCTCCTCCCAAGGTCACACACCCCCACGTGGCCTTGGGGGTCAATGACCTTGGGAGGAATGACCTTGGGTGAATGACTTTGAGAGAAAAACATCTACTGACGTACCCCAAACATGTGAACAATATACTCCAGATCGAATTTGTACTTCGTAAATTATGAAGAAGAAGCTGTTTAGGTGTGAAATAGTTCTTGACACGAACAGGAAATATTCGGTTTCAGTTAAAGAAACAGTTTTTGCAAAGGACTTAACAAGATGGATACCGAACATGGGAATTGAGGACGTTATACGAACAGTCGTGCCTGACACATTAGATTAGGCATTCCAAGCTTCGTCTTCCTTAATGAAATACAAGCTTTAGTTCTGTACGCATCAAACTCTACTGATTTATTAGTACCTACCCTATTTCAAAATTTCATTCAGATCTTCATTTTTAGAGGAAAAGTGACATATCATTCGTAAATCTGTGGACCAGAAGGAAATCTTCAAGAGATGTTTGGTGTGTAGCAAGAAAAAAATTGGTGCCAAAATATATCCCAGTGGGAGACGACCACCATTTGCACCATTTGCAGATGGGGCGATCTATTCATGAAAAAGCCTGATAGCAAATGAGACAGATGTGGCGAAAGTGCCTCATGTTCTGGAAGTAGTTCTAGATCCTCCCAGATATCAGATGAGATCGATTATTTTAGGCATGACATATAGTAGTTCAATGATGGGTCTATAAGTTACCTAGAAGGGTCTTCTTCTATTTTTTTTGGAATTGGTTGACCTCCATAGTGGTAATTTTGCATTTATCATGCGATCTATATTTTGATGGAAATTTTTGTTGGTACTTACGTATTTTGACCTGAAAAACACGAATTTCATAATATTATCGTGAACATATATCTAGTTTTCGAGATAATCGATGCCAAAGTTCGAAATTTCATCTTCTTTAACTGATAACCATCTTTCTTTTTGACATGTATTGAAGAGAGAGAACACTTATCACTGACTGGTGTTGCTATAATCCACCTTTATTCGCTCAAGATTCGCATTGATGTTTTCAAAATGGCCGTTGTTTATGTAGCCTAGTTTAAGAAATAATAGGAAAAATACGGAAAAATTACATATTTGTGATGTTTTTCTCACTCTAAAATAATAATTAACCATGGTAAATGCATGTAATATGTCCTGGGATCTAAGAAGATACAATACTTGTCCAAAAGTTGCCATACAAAGAAGGTGAAATTTCGAAAATTTGGAAAATCGAGATTATATGACAGTGTGAGCAACCTGCAAAGAACTAGTGTGAATAATTCTGGGGCACATACTTGAGAACTATTGGAGGAATTCCATCTGGCACCACACCATTTTTTGTACCAAGACCTAGCAAATATGATAACTCTTGTATTTTGCATTGACGCACAAAACGGCAATATTCAATAAGGAGAAAATATTGGATAAAGTGCATGCCTCATTGAAACAATTTCCCTGTATAGTACCAGTGGAGTTATCGTTTACGTATACGAAAACAAAAAACAAGTGGTATCGGATTCCACTCGGAGATGTACGATAACGTCTTCCAGTATCGACCATCGGCATTTTGTTTCGACTCGTTCGAGTGTGAACTGTACGAAGAAAGTCTCGCATTTCAATTCACAGGGGCATAAAGGCATCACCGAACTCGATACTCCACTTTTAGAGCCTTTTGACACATGATATTGCGTTCGGCGTTTAGTGAAATCGTGCTCGAAGAAGCTGAGATACCGAGTCTGCATTGATATTTGATACAAGCTATTCTTGTTTGTACAGAATCTGAGAAATATTAGTAAGATTGTTGCATTCCTCTATGAAACAATAACCGCAGACATAGCCAACATAAAACCTGGTGCGACTCAAATCTATACTGTGTTTCAACGTCAAGAGGCAGATCAATACTGTTGATGAAGATTTGACTAGAATTTTTTAAATGACCAAGACTCAAACTTGTGTTTTCTCCAAGAAGGTAGACCTCAAAATGCCTACTATGATGATGTCTGGCACGACTGTTTCTATGAAGTCCTTAATATCCATGCTCAGTATTGCCATCAACAATGCCCTATCATGGGATGATCATGTGAGTCTATTGCTAAAACTGCTTCACAAAAACTCATTTGTATGTTCCGTGCCAAACGCTACTTCACACGTCAACGTTTCTCATGATCTACCTGTCATGGAATAGTGTTCACATGTTTGGAGTTCAGCACCAAAACCTGCAGAAAGTGCAGAGGCTAGCTTGTCTAGGAATTATAGAGGCTATATTTACGTGCTCTACTTAGAGGTAATGCTGAACCTTTCACCATTGGGTGTAATGAAAGAAGCAGCAATCAGTGCCTTCAGACTAAATTAGACAATGAATCTCAAGCCGATAGATTTCATGCCAGTTAGGTTAGTTAGGTACGACTTCTAAGTGCAGTTTGAAGTGGTCGTAAACAAAAAAAACCACCAAATTTGCACAGAGAACGGACCTCAACTGGAAAGGGATGCATCAGTATGGTATACTGATGGATCCAAGATGGATGAAAGGACTGGAGTGGGAGTTACAGGGCCAAATTTCAGGCTCTCAAAACCCTTTGAAAACACCCCAAACATCTTTCAAGCACTAGAAGCTCTGAAGTCATACACATGTGAGTCCAAGCTGACTTGGATGAGTCAACTGGCAGCAAAAAACAAGGTCACTTTGATGTGGGATCCAGGCGAGGTTCCATCTGGTTACAAGGCAGTCAAAGGCAGCGAGGAAGCCTTGCCAAGGAAGGAATTCTACGCAGCATTTTAGAGCAGCTACTGCATTTTTAATCGTTTTTTATCTTCATTTGTTTTTGAGATATTTGTTTTTTCAAAAAAATTTTATAGATGTAGTGACTTACTAAAATGTATGTATAACCAAAAATTGTGATGGTAAAATAGTATATGATACAAGTTTTATAAAACGCTATTTTGTCGCACGCGTTGTTTGGAGTACGACGAGCGAAGCGAGTGAACAAGTGCGACAACGTGTCTTATAAAACGTGTGTCATATGCAATTTTTTCTATTTTGAATTGATTTGAAGAAAAAAATGGATTTTATATCGATCAATAACAGAAACATCTTCGATTGGTAACAATGATGACATTAAAATAATCAAAATCTGACGCACAAGCGTAAAGCCCAGTTTACAGTCGAGCGATTTTGATTATTGCAATACCAGCGGTGAAAAATTCAATGTTATTATTGTTTTTATTGGTCAATTTTAATCAAATTACACTCTGAATTGAAATTCACCAATTGAAACATTGAGTTTTTCACTGCTAATATCACCAAATCCAAATCACTCAGAAGTAAACTGGGTCTTACTCTTCTGACTTTCATTTGACAGTTCAATTGTACCAATCTCCGAATAATAAAAAACGCGTATCGAAATAGAGGCTATTTCGACACGCTTTTGCGTTGCACAATGACTTCATTATACAACCAAAATAGAAAAAGTCCATTCTTGGTATACACGTTAACAAACGAGCATTCTTCCATCCGTTTACTTTTTTGCTATTTAAAATGCTAATAACTTTCTTATTTCAAACTGAACGACCATTCGATTTTCACACTACTCGACGCAAAATTTTATTCTCTATAGATATCTTGGAGCATATCGTATAGCTAAAAAATATAACGTTCATGTTGTGTTGTAAAATTGAGTTGAAGTTGACAATCACGTAATAATCACGTACGTCAACCTTCGCACGTCCACTCCAATTTGATAATTTCAATTTTCTAATATTTTCACACAATATTCATGCTGTATAATGATAAGATCATTCATCAAGATTGAAAAAATCCTATAGTCATTCGAACCATTCGTGATTCATCGTCCCTCTTTCGGAATATTCCGGTTACGTAGGTTTACGTACGCCCGCTATCCCATATTCCACGTAAATGTAAATACTCGAGAAATGCGCATGCGTAGATGTCAATTCGTATGTTAACGTTGATGGCACCACTCCAACTCTCTATTATTTCCGCGCACAAGCTGCAATGCTGTCACTTAATGACATTCCTCGCAAAACGCGTGAACTTTGTGTTGAGATTTGAAAGCGCCAAAGGCCACTCTGTCGACCGTTTGTAAAAAAAAAAATTCTAAACCGTCGTTGAGCCCCCACCACGGGGTACCCTCTCATCCTTACAGTGACTCTATACAAGACAGTGGCGACAATAGGCCTATAAGCTCCGCCCACCCGCCATTAAGAGGCAAATTTTCTGTTTGTTTACATTGGTTTATATGGTGTTTACTGACTAAATCTTTTTGTGCAGTTATATTTCCCAAAAATTTCGCAGTTTGACCTCTACAATACACGTATGATATCAATAGGCAGTGATTTATCCAAAAATTTGACTGGTATGTACCTTTATATCCATTAATTCCTCTATTGAAATAACCAAAACATTCTGTTTGTGCATATTACTACTATGTTTAATTCTGCATATTTTGTTTCAGTTTCAATACAAAATGCCTGGGTGTGCAGCTGTAGGCTGTTTCAATTCGGCAAAGAAAGGTTTTTTGAAGAAAAAATTCCTAAATGACCCAAAACGCAGGAAAGAATGGCAATCAAAACACAACATGACAAGTGGATCCCTACATATTCATCAAGATTTGCAGTGGAAGCAATGGATCTCATTAGGATTCGATATTGTGAAAAAAAATATGTGATGGAGACATCTTATGAAACATAGATTTATAATAGGAGTTTTCAGTGAAGTTTGAAAATGATGTACCTTAAAATTATAATAATGTAATATAATCAGAGATTAGAAAGACATCTGAGGTAGAACATGAATTATTGTCAGTGTTTTTCTAATTAGTTGGTTTTTAGAAAGAATACCTATACATAATCTGTCATGCATCAGAAAAATAATAAACAAAGGAATACTATAAAAGTATTTTAACAAAAAAGCATGTTGAAGTAACAACAGAAAATGAACAGAATAAAATAATCACTTACTTCCTTTTTGCTAGATAAGTATTTAATTATCTTATCCTTCAAATCATGACAATTAATTGATTGTAAATAATTTCAATGTTTTGAGAAGACAATATCATAATAATATTGCCTGAAATACTCTCCATATTGATAAAAAAATACATTACATGTTATTGACATTTTAACCTACAATATTAATATAATTTCAATATAATTCAAATGAAACAGGGTTAATATATAGTTTCTGGAAACTTGCAGGTTCATGAAAAAGTAGTAGTGGTTCTTTTTGCTCTTTATTCAATATGGGGTTTGCAAACGAAAATAAAGTTATTGGTACAACATCAGCTCTCAGTCTGCAGCTTTCATTTTCTCTAGTTCTCTCCCATATTTCAGGTTCAAAATTTGCCTAAAAAAACAATGATCTATGTATTTCAGTATATATATCAAAGTATGTGAGTCTGGATGATTTCAACAGAATGACTAGTAACTTTACCTCGCAGAGATTTGATGAATATGTAGGAATCCACTTGTCATGTTTTGTTTTGATTGCCCATTACTTCCTGCGTTTTGGGTATTTTAGGAATTTTTTCATCAGAAAACGTTTGTTTGCCGAATTGAAACAGCCCACAGCTGCACACCCAGGCATTTTGTATTGAAACTGAAACGAAATATGCAAAATTGAACATAGTAATATGCACAAACAGAATGTTGGGTTATTTCAATATAGGAATATACGGATATATAGGTACATACCAGTCAAATTTTTTGCTAAATCACTGCCTATTGATATTATACGTGTATTGTAGTGATCAAACTGCGAAATTTTTGAGAAATATAACTGCACAAGAAGAATTAGTCACTAAACGCCATATAAACCAATGTAAACAAACAGAAAATTTGCCTCTTAATGGCGTCACCAATCAAAACGCTGACGCCTATTGTCGCCACTGTCTTGTATAGAGTCACTGTACTCATCCTCACCTGATCGGGCCTCAGCCCGGGCGGCACCCACGTGTACTCCTCCAGTGCGCAGCCGCTGTCGTCGTCGCTCTGCGAGTGCCGCTGGTGTGCATCGCCGCCGGCAGGTGGCGCGAAGGGCGAGCCTTTGCCGCCCAGCAGGCGGTCGAGCACCGCCGGCTCGCCCGCCGCCACCGGCAGCTTGCCGCCCGGCGAGGGGAGGGGGGCGGGGGAGGCGGCCCCGCCCACGCCCACGCCGCCCTCGGTCGACATGCTCGATTGGTCGGGGTAGGCGTAGTTGCGGCACACGGTCCTGCAACGGGAAGAGGAAAAAATGGTGATGTGGTGATCCGAAAAGGGGTGATGGGACCCCAATAAACCTAGCAGTACCATTTTCGA
The DNA here is from genome assembly GCA_029955515.1 of Chrysomela aeneicollis. Lineage (NCBI taxonomy): Eukaryota > Metazoa > Arthropoda > Insecta > Coleoptera > Chrysomelidae > Chrysomela > Chrysomela aeneicollis. Next base: position 6,911,809 of record JARUHQ010000016.1, on the reverse strand, counting down.
ATTTCAAAATCGTAATAGTGCTGTAGTAATTTAATACTAATTTATTACCACATTCCCGAATTTATTACCCTTCATTAAGGCAAAAAAACCAACGGTTCTGGTAGCTTTATATAAACCTAGCAGAACCATACCTTCAAAAATATTTTTTTCCATAGTTGACATAGGGCATAATTTGTTACTCTTTTATTACTAATTTATTACCATGTTCCCGAATTTTTTACTTTCCATTTCGAGGAAAAAATCATCAATTCCAATATTTCGATCTAAACCCAGCAGAACCAAAACTCCAAGTATCCGTGTAAAGAATTTTCATTCAGTCCATAGTTTGTTGCTAATTTATTACTAATTTATTATCACATTGGCGAATTTATTACTCTTTTATATAAACCCGAGTATAAACCAAACAGAACCACACCTTCAAAAATATTTGTTACTCTTATTACTAATTTATAACCACATTTTCGATTTTTTATTCTTCGTTTCAAGAAAAAAGTCATCAATTCTTTCGATATCAACCTATAGCAGAACCCGAGAGGCAGAAACTAAACCCCTTGTATCCGTGAATGGAAATTTCATTCAGTCCATAGCTTATTACTGACTTGTTACTACATTGAAGAATTTATCACCCTTCATCAAGACAAAAAAAAATACGGCTCTGCTAGCTTTATACAGGGTGGGTCACGGTCGATGGTATCTTAAGACGTTTACAGAGAACAGGAGATAGGATCATTCTTTAAATTCGGGGTTTCTTGGGTCCTTGGGTAATCAGTTTTTTTTCTTTTGCCAAATCCCTCGCAAAAAAAAATCTAACACATTTTCAGCGCTGCGGCGTTGCCGCTTCTATCGAAAAGAAGCAACAACTTTGTTATTTCAAATAGCACTAACATTTTCAGGTTATCCCGAAAGGGCGAATTTCTTCCAAGAAAACCCGAATTTGAAGAATGACACTTTCTTACAAGGAATCTAAACCTGTCATCGTATTCTGCAAGGCGTTCTTGATGTCAGAGATAAAACAGTCGACCTTGGATATTCTTATGGGCGCCATATTGGATTTTTGCATTTTTGAAAAGTCTGTTACTGTCTGAATTCAATGAAGTGACACACGATATGTTTGAATCTTACATGCTAATCAAAATTGAGAAAAAACAGTTTTTACGAAAAGTGCTTTGAAAATAACGCCAGCAACTTTTTTCAACAAAAAGGAAATTTTGATACTTCAATAGAGGATAAAGAATGTTCACATTTTTGACAAGCTTACCTTCTTAAAAACGAAGCTTTAAAATTAGGAACAAACTTGACAAGAAAGCTAGAAGTTTTTCACCGCGAAACGAACCTATATATAATAAACTTCCAATAAATTACCTCAAGGAACTTAACATAAGTCAATTCATTCGGAATGTTTTTATTCTATAAATGAATACCTGGAATACTATAAACTCTATAAGAATGCTCACCCCAACATATTTTCATTTGGGGTGAAGAATAAAATTGTGTTTAGAAGCGAATGGTGGAATATTCGAGCATTTTTTATGACTGTTTCTGTTTTGTGAAGAAAAAACTTTCATAACTTTAAATGTCGTTCCTAATTCAGAATAACCTTGGTTTTTATGTAAGTAAGCTTTCAAGTTCAATTGATCTATCAGAATTTCGTTTGTTAAACAAAATTTTTGAAATTTTTTCCAAAGCACTCTTCGCAAAAACGATCCTTTGCCAATTTTCACCAGCATGTAACATTCGAACATATCGAGTGATAGTTCATAGTAATCAGAAAAAAAATACTTTTTGAAAATGCAAGAATCCAATATCGCGACCATAAGAAAAACCAAAGTTGAGTGTTGTATCTCTGACATCAAGAAAGCAATGAAAAATACGATGACAGATTTAGATTTCTTGTGAAGAAGTGCACTTATAACGTCCTAGTTAAGAAAAAACCGTTTTTTTCCAATATTTCAAAAACGAAAAATGATACATGAAATTTTCATAGTTGTTCAGCTTAAAAATGAGCAACTATGCCCCAATTTAACCGACATCGAATCACTTATAATAACTGAGATTCCCATGGTTAAGCTCGAAAAACGGGCACCATGTATACGATTTTGACATTTCAAATATTCAATATTTCAAAATGTCACGATTTGGTTGATTCATGAGAATATTAATGAATTTATCGGGAGTAATTACACAAGTGCTTCAAAATTACCGATAATTTTCCATGAAAGCATGTTGTCTAAAAACTGCATGAGTTTATATTCATATTTTGTCGAAAGAGCCCGACTCCGAAAGAGGAGGGCTCTTTTAGCAAAATATGAAAATAACCGAATGCAGTTTTCTTACTGACAACATGCTTGAATGGAAAATTATCAGGTTTATTTTGATGCACGAGTGTAATTCGGTAGAATATTTCCGGAGTTAAAACAATCGATAAACTGTTTCCATAAATATTGATGGTTCAACATTGTATTTTTTGGTTTGCTCTTGGTGATTTTTTCTTGAATTACAGTTATCGAATCATTCCCGAAACGTGACATTTCAACGACGTTTGAAATTCAGTATTTATGCCTGTCAAGATGACAAATGTACATTTTAACAATCGTTACTATACAGGGTCACTCACGGTCGATGGTACCTTAGACGTTCACGGAGAACGGGACGTAGGATTATTCTAAAAATTTGGTTTATTGGGTAATCAGTTTTGTTCTATCGATCTAAAATACTTTCAGCGTTGCGGCGTTGCCGCTTCTATCAAAAAGTAGCAACAACTTTGTTATTTCAAATGGAACACCCTGTATTTTATTTCATTTTTAGATTCTTCCTGAAGAGCTGATTTCGTCTATCTATCATACTTGGGGTATAGCGCGAAATATTACAGAGATATAGGGTGTGAAAAATCGAGATTTTTCAACTTTAGGAATTTTTTCTGTCGAAACTAATCATTTCTGCTCAAAACGGCTCACATGTCCCTATCTTAACTTTTCATTTACTATCTACTGACATTCAATAGAAACAAGTAGAGTAATAGTAGAGTAGTAGTACAACAGTTCACTGTTTTGTTCTGGTAGGGGTTTGAGGAGTCCGTGCTAATTTGTACGTGTGTTTTGTTTCTCTTTTTGTTTATGTCAGAGCGCCCCGATGAAAAGACAGACATTTAAAAAAGGCTTCAGGAAAAATAATACTGCATTTCTGAACCATAATAAAGTGATCTAATTTGGATAATGAAACATTTCTGAAAAAAAAATCTAGTTTTATGTCTCGATCCCCAGGAATTAAAACATATCGTATACTTATTAATAGTTCAATAATAAGTGAAGGATGGTAGGTAGGTATAGGTATATATTCGCGTATAAGTATTAATCTCTAGAATATACCTAAGTATAAGATACAAGTACTAATAGAGACGTACATATCAAAGATATACCAGCATAACTTGTTATTCTAGAAAACGGTTAAATTTTTCTTGAAATGCAGTTAATGGTTCTCATCCGTTCCGACGTTATAATGACTGTAGTTTATTAATTGATTTCCTTGGTAGAGTCGCATCACTCAGATCAAGAAACTGTGAGTATACTAAAGAGGAAACATTCTTATCTTTCGAGTATTTCTGTGAAATATCCGCGCATAAAAATGTATAAATTTAAAGTAGTCAAAATTATACAACATCTCGAGATGTTCGTTTCTTCCTATATAATTTGATAATCGAACTACCCAATGTTGATTTTCTTTAATTCAATCGATCATCAATCTATATTTCGATTGATTAATTTCAATCCTCATATCATGATATTGAATTGATAATGAATAATACCACCAATAGGAGGACCATTTTAGGAAGAAATTAAAAATTCTTGCATATTTTTGAATATTATCGATAGGAGAATAATTCTGGTTATAATATCCGTGTCAATTCGTTATAATAATTTATTTATGTTCATTTGAATCATAAAGCTATTAATATAAATTGGATAAGAGAAATTAATGAATAAATAATCTATCGGCATTTCAACAAACTACAATGTTGATACTCTAAATATTTTTTTCTGTCAACTCATTTCCATGAATAATCCAGTTAATGATGCTGGAATTACAGCCAACAGTTTAATTTACAACCGAAGTTGGACATAAATGCATTTTGTTATATATGTGTTCTCCATAATCTTCATAGAATAGGCCTCAATGAGTACCTACAGCAACATAAAGTATAAAAAAATATCATAATGTTGACATGTGTAATAACTTGTAAATAGAATGTGGAAGAATGTTGAAACATATAGTGATGGGAATTAATAGTACAAGTACAATGATGTTGCAAGAAATTAAGTCAGTGGGGTTCCATACAAGTATAATTTGCGAATAGTTAATTCCAAAGTAACCGACAAGTTTTATGCCTACCTTTATTTAGTACTATAAAATTGACAATACACATTCATTAATAGACGAAGTAGTATACCTAATAATTTAGATGAAAATACATTTATCGAGACATTGCATTTACCCACTAGATATAGCTAGACGTTTAGTGTTAAAAATCATGCGAAAAAAACAGAAACAAAATATCATTTATATTCAGAGGTTACTGATGGTTAATTTACCTCAATATCAATTAATTTAATATTTGAAATTTCATAACACAAACTATCTCATGAACTGCGCAGAAACGCGTTTAATTTTGTGACGTTAGTACGTAGAATTATGAGTGAATTTCCCCAAACTATAGCCGAGCATCTACTTGAAGACGTATCTTTGTACATTTTTTGAGATGTCCTATCTAATGACACGTTACGACAACCCAACGATCAACTTCATGCGCACATTTTATGTTAATTAATGATTCATCTGAATATGCATTTATCAATTACCGGTATCTATCTATATGTTTTGCTAGGTACTAAACTATAGTATTGATCATTGAAAACATTTATTCGATGGGTAATGATCAAATGATATCTAATTAGTGAATATACATATCTCGATAATTGAGCATATTCATGAAAAATCCTGATTTTTTATTTTGAATTAACATATCTCTTGCAATCCATAAATTTCATACCTAAATTCAACCTCCTTTCGAATGGCACTTGCAACTTTTTAATTTCTGAGTGTAGGTGAAGTAGTGGCTGATTTGGTATTATTGAATATTTGTTAGATATTCGAAATTCACCTACCCGGTGAATGAATATATCAATTAAGGACGGAATATTGATTAAAAATGTTATGATACTGTCGAATCTGTTGTATTCAGTTGAATTTTCAATAAAAGTTTTTTACTTTTTTAGTAATATCAAAAAATGACATCAAACATCAAAAAACAATTTCTTTTATACAAAGTGAAAAATATAATATTCAATAATCAGCAACATTCTGGAACAATATTCGAATACACGCATATGACATGGGATAACTCGCAAATGAAGAGATATATTTATCAAAGCTCAAATTTACGCTGTTTTATATTCTGGTGCCCAATCAAATGCCTGGATCATGAACTATCGCGGGACATCAACGTATTCAGGACTTCAGGAGACCGAAAGACAGAAATGCAATAGGAAGGCACTATTGTATCCATGGATGTCCATTGTTCTGCCATAAAGAGTAGTCGCATATTTTCAGTATATACCGGGTGTCCCATTAAGCCTATCGACCGGATTTATCCCAGAAACTATTGGTCCCACAGTTTTAGGAAAAAAACTATCCAATGTAAAGCAGTCAAGAAAAATTCAACCAAAATATTTTTAAGTTCCTAAAATGACCACTAGGTGGCGTAATACAGATTGAAAATTTAAAAACTCCTTTTTCTCAAAAAAGTCAAATACAAACGTAGGTATTTTTTAATGTATTTTGCATCTCCTAGTCAATACCTAAAACTTTTGTAGAACACTTTTTCTTCTAACTCTTCAAACAACGACAACAAAAACAAAAGAAAAACTGTATACAAAAATCACCATAACTTCGGTTTGTCTTATCTGATTTGAATAAACTTTTGATCGTTTGATAGGTAATTCAAGGTAGAATAAGAATACTATTCTAAATATTTTGGCAAATTCCTCAACAAACCGCCAGATGTCGCTTTTCGTAATTTTCATCAACTATTGATGATTTCTTAGAAATTTTCAATGTAATGACATATTTTTTAATAAAGTGTCATATTCTGCAAAAGATTTAGAAAAGAATGCCGCAAACCGGAAGTCTCTATTATTTTTTAAACAAGAGTTATGAATGAAAATGTGTTTATAAGATTACGAGCGTTATAATTGCATATTTTTAAAATATCAAGAAGGCTATGAATACAAAATCATTGGCAAAACTGTCAAGGAGATGATGAAATCTGTCAAAATTACTAAGAAAGTTTTGAAATGTTGTTTTTTTATACAATCTTATAAATAAAAAGGAAAAACAAATAACTTAGGTACCTACCTACTGCTTGAGGCTATAAGTTTTTATTTGAGATGTTCAAAATGACCGCCATTATTTTCAATACACATATCAAATCTTTGTCGGGTCGATGATACATCAGTTTCTATCCCTGCTACAGAAATTGACTGTATTGCATTTTGTATGCGCAAAATCATGTCTTCCCGCGTTGTTGGTCTAGTCGTATAAACTGCATCTTTTACTCTTCCTATGAGTTAAAGTCTAAGACAGTTAAATCGGGAGACCTAGGAGGCCAAGCAAATGGACCACCCCTTCCAATCCATCTAGCAGGAAACTGGTTATCCAAATACTCCCTTACATTGCGAGCATAATGCGCCGGACAACCGTCATGTTGAAACCACATGTTCCTGAGGGTTTCCAAAGAAACATCTTTTAATAAAACTGGTAAGTGGTTGATTAAAAAGTCCAAATATCTTGCCCCATTTAAATTTTCTTCGAAAATGTACGTAATAATTTTGCCCTCGATAATACCGCACCAAACATTAACAGAGAATGTATGTTGTTGATCAATTTCAATCATCCAGTGTGGGTTATTTTCCGCCCAGTAATGGCTGTTGTGCAAATTTACCTTACCGGTACTGGTAAACGTTGCCTCATCGGTCCATAAGATTCTGGACAAAAAATTTGGATTTTCTGTTAACATATTACGCATCCATTCGCAGAATTCCAGCCTTCTGTCAAAATCTAAAGCTGTCAGTGCTTGATGCAGTTGAACATGATACGGATGCAATTTGTGATCTTTGTGGAGTGAGGATGTGCTTCAACGTAAACAAGAACGTTAATTATGTTTTCTTCGTTTCTTGCTCTTCGACAGGCGAAGGAATACCATTCGGGAATGTTGCCTTCTTTCTGGATATACCAAACTGTATTCTCGCGAGGCAATCACTGGATTTTCAGAAGTTCGAAAAAATATTGCAAGCATATCATATGCCTCTGCAATAGTGTAAGACATTATTTTCCAAAAAAAGGTTTTTTGATAATTGAACACTAAAAGCTTAGCATAAGAATGGCTCAACGCCAAAGTGTTGACAGATTTCATCATCTCCTTGACAGTTTTGCCAATTATTTTGTATTCATAGCCTTCTTGATATTTTAAAAATATGCAAACGCTCGTAATCTTATAAACATATTTTCATTCATAACTTTTGTTTAAAAACACTAAAGACTTCCGGTTTGCGGCATTCTTTTCTAAATCTATTGCAGAATATGACCCTTTATTAAAAAATATGTCATTACATTTAAAATTTCTAAGAAATCATCAATAGTCGGTAAAAATTACGAAAAGTGACATCTGGCGGTTCGTTGAGGAAATTTGCCAAAATATTTAGAATAGTATTCTTATTCTACCATGAATTACCTATCAAACGATCAAAAGTTTATTCAAATCGGATAAGACAAACCGAAGTTATGGTGATTTTTGTATACCGTTTTTCTTTTGTTTTTGTTGTCGTTGTTTGAAGAGTTAGAAGAAAAAGTGTTCTACAAAAGTTTTAGGTATTGACTAGGAGATGCAGAATACATTAAAAAATACCTACGTTTGTATTTGACTTTTTTGAGAAAAAGGAGTTTTTAAATTTTCAATCTGTATTACGCCATCTAGCGATCATTTTAGGAACTTAAAAATATTTTGGTTGAATTTTTCTTGACTGCTTTACATTGTATAGTTTTTTTCCTAAAACTGTGGGACCAATAGTTTCTGGGATAAATCCGGTCGATAGGCTTAATGGGACACCCGGTATATGGTAACTAAAATAGATATTCATTGCGATATTCTGGCAACTTATTATGTGAGGTTGTGGACATTAAGCACTCGCCAATAAGTACTATTGCGTCTTTTTTATATCAACATTGCGAAGTCGCATCACCACGATAGTAATTCCCTGCAACTTCCCTGCCACCGAAACTGGTTAACTGGGTATAGCCTACAGCCAAGTGTGTATCCATTCAGATCAACTATATCACAACATTTCCCAGTTATGTGTGAATTAGGAATCACTCTGTATAGCTAGCACGTGATGCGTTAATATCAGAACAAGAATCAGCGTGACATCTTTCTCGAGGGAAATAATCCGGGTACTAGTCATAAATATCATTGGTATCTGTCATGTGTCTCATTCTCAGCTAGGATACGAGCTAACGAGTGAATGATTAGTTTTAATTAGCTCAATTATTTCTATCGTCCGCGTAATTATATACAATTCTTGACAGAGGCTGATATGCGGAGATGAGTCTTACGCTTACGGTAATTGAGTCCATTTAAAAAAATTGTTAGGAACCGTTTATTCGGACCACACCGTTCTTTCGAAAGTGCCAAGACTGATGAGTGTCGCGATATGGGCTGGAAAGAGGGTTTCGTGAAATACACAGCTTTAGAAAAAGTACTGGTTTTTTGTGTGGCTGTTCTGTGCATTTTGGTACTGGTACTCTTCATCAGTTTCTTGTCTAGTCATGGTGAGTGAGACACCCAGAGAAATCGTATTAGGTCGAAGTGAATGATTTTCCCAGTAATTATAACTGGGTCCATATACAGGGTGAGTCATGAGTTACAGGACGGACTATGACGAGAAGGAGGAAACAAATAATTAAATGTCATTACTCCAGTGGGCTCTGGATATTAGTTTTGAAAATATTTATCAATATACTGAACGATACAGGGTGTATGAATTCAACATAAGAAATGGTATGGAGTTTCTTCAAGATTCCCTATGCCTAACAATTACTATTTTCGATCAAATTCTATTGCTATCAAAATTATGTTTAAAAAAATCAATAACGGCGAAGTTGATCGATTTGAAAACAATATTTTTCAACTGGTAATACTTTTAATACCATTTTTATAAAACTTCATAATTCCATTTCAATGAAGTAAATTTCTATACAGGGTCACTCACGGTCGATGGTACCTTAGACGTTTACGGAGAACGGGATTATTCTGAAAATTTGGTTTATTGGGTAATCAGTTTTGTTCTATCGATCTAAAATACTTTCAGCGTTGCGGCGTTGCCGCTTCTATCAAAAAGTAGCAACAACTTTGTTATTTCAAATAGACTACCCTGTATTTTATTTCATTTTTAGATTCTTCCTGGAGAGCTGATTTCGTCGATACATCATACTTGGGGTATAGCGAGAAAGATTACAGAGATAAAGGGTGAGAAAAATCGAGATTTTTCAACTTTAGGAATTTTTTTTGTCGAAACTAATCATTTCTGCTCAAAACGGCTAACATGTCCCTATCTTAACTTTTCATTTACTATCTACTGACATTTAATAGAAACAAATGGAGGGTGATGCAAAACTCAAAATTTTGAACCACCCGTATTTGTTTCAATTAAATATCAATCGATAGTGAATGGAAAGTTGAGATAGGGACATGTAAGCCGTTTTGAGCAAGAATGGATAGTTTCGGCACAAAAAATTCCTAAATTTGAAAAATCTCGATTTTTTACACCTTATATTTCTGTAATCTTTCTCGCTATACCCCAAGTATAGATCGACGAAATCAGCTCTTCAGGAAGAATCTAAAAATGAAATAAAATACAGGGTGACCCATTTGAAATAACAAAGATGCTGCTACTTTCTGGTATAAGCGGCAATGCTGCATTGCTGAAAATATTTTAGATCGATAGACCAAGAGCAACTACTTGAGAAACCAAATTTTCAGAATGATCCTATGTCCCGTTCTTCGTAAACGTCTAAGGTACCATCGACCGTGAGTGACCCTGTATATTATGATCTATATTATAACAGTGTTTACAGATAGTTTTTATGAAATACCATCACGATAAAATATTCTTCATCTCATACTCAGGCTATTGCTTCAAATGATCATAATTTGTTGATATTCAAATTATATTTCTTTACTACCATGTGGTTAGAATGATAATTTTGTTGATATTTGATTCAGGAATAAGCAAATCTATCACCCTGTAGTTTGGCTACTACAGTTTCTCAATGAATATACTCGTTTCTTATGAACACCTATATTGATAATAATTGATATCGAATGCTTGAAAAATTTCAGGATTGACCTTGATTTGTCAAATGGTTTATTTTTACTGAATGTTACCTTGATTCACATGTTGAGGTCAATGAAAAGATCAATGTGGATAATAAATATTATCGCATTGCAATGATTCGTGAAAATATTATATAGTTGATAATTTTCCACCCTTGGTTTGATAATGTTAGAAGAAATTTTTACTTATGAATAGGAGGCTGCCATAACGTTCGAGGATCTCAATTTGAATATTTTGTAGTACTTAGAACATTCTTTTAGTTCGCCGTACCGATTTAGGCTCGGGCATGAAGTGATTTTCATACTGTCAATTTTTGTAATGGAAACTTGAACCATAGCATCTTTGGAAATGATGAAGTGGATATATACATATATGCGTTGCAGAATGCCATTGCGAAATCTGAAATCGACATTTCTAGATTTTTTTATATGCTCAAAATAGTTGGGATACTGAATGTATTCGGTTTGGCACTTTAACAGTGTATTGACACAGTTCAAGAAAGAAACGCATTTGAAATTTCGAAAAAGTGTATCGAAATTTATTTTAATTAATTTTTCCTCAAAAAATATGATCTTATCTCTACTTGACCAAAAGAAGTGAATCAGAATTACTTATAATAATAATAATTTATTAAAGCATAATAATAAATTTACAGTTTTACATAAACTTTGGGTGCACAATGAATTAGATAAATCTGTGTGTGCAACCCATAGAACATAATAATATCTATTAGGTTAACATATTTGCATATCATAGTATATGTGATATGATGTTATGAGGTGTCTTGTAGATTTCTTAGTGTTATTCGAGTTTCCAATATCCAATTATTAATTTTATATTTAATTTGTTTGTAGGTCTTATTTCTTAGGTGGAGTGACAAAATATTATAGACTTTTGGGCCAATATAAACTATGTGTCCTTGGGTCACTGATAATGTCACACTAGGAACCAGAACATTCTGCCGCGTTGCATATCGAGTGTTGAATTGGTGTTGCAGTTCATTTTCATAGTATTTTTTTGCAACCATAAATCTTATTATTGATTTTATGTAGAGTTGTTCAATATTCATCAATCTACTTTCCTCGAATAATATCTCAGTAGGAAAAGTTCTGGTTTTGAATAACATGATTTTTATTATATATTTTTGTGCAACATATAGAGATGTTATAGTATTCTTGCGGGCATTTCCCCATACTACCAAACCATAATTAATTATTGACTCTACCAGCGCAAAATAGACCATTTTTAAGGTTTTAAAATTCAATACATGTCTCAGCTCATAAAACTTGTAGATTAATTTTCTAATTTCACTTGTTATATGGTTCACATGAAATTTCCATGTAAGGTTTTCATCAACTAATATGCCTAGATATTTCATATATTCCTTTCTCTTGCAGTTACGATCCATTTTGCAGTTACGATCATGAATTTTCAGGGAACGAAATTCCGGCAAGTTTTTTTGAGTCACACCAAAGGCTATGAATTTGGTTTTTTCCACATTCAATGTGAGTAAGCTGCAATCTAGCCACCTTTTTATTTTAGTGATTGCCACTTCAGCCTTGTGCGTTGCAGTTTCCCATGTATGGCCTGTTATTATTATCACAGTATCATCAGCGAAACAATATACCTTTCCATCTTCTATGACCGACGTTATATCATTAATATAAATATTGAAGAGCAATGGTCCCAGTACGGTACCCTGTGGCACACCACATGTCATCTCCAAAGGCCCGCTTATTACATCTGATATTTTCACTTGTTGTGTTCTTCTACCCAAGTAAGACTCAAATAGTTTATTTGCAATTCCTCTTATGCCTTTATTATCAAAGGCTTTGGCCAAGTCCAGAAAAATTTCAATAGTTTTGTTTTTTTCATCTAGGCTCAATGATATTTGCAGGGTTACTTGACTCAAGGCATCCTCTCTAAAGGCATACTGATGATTAGATAATAATTTATATTTTTCAAGAAAAGCAGTAATTTTGAGTTTAATACATTTCTCCAATAATTTGCTGATAGTACTTGTCAAAGCAATTGGTCTGTAATTTGTTGTTAGTTTGTTGTCTCCCTACACACATAAAAAGAATTACTTGATTTGATTTGATATGCTTTGATTCAAGAGTATGGCTTGTTTATATATACTGGAATAAATGTCTGCTCAATTCAAGACTATTATGTTTCCAACTAAATACACTCATACCAATGTTATAGATTTCTTGAATCGTAAATGAATGGACTTCTTCGTGAGAATAATACAATATTTCAGATTGAGAACACAATATGTATATTCAAATCAAGACAATCACAATCTCTCAATGACTCGCATTTTTCTTGAACTAAAAGAATCAGATTTTCAGTTTTAGCTGTAGATTGTTTTGTATCAAGAATTTTATCAAATTAGAGGAATTATATCGATTTCTTGAAATGAGAATCATCCTCAACTTCCGTTCTCTTATTGGGGATCTCATCAATCACATCATCACTTGCAAACCTTCTTCTTGACAACCTTTCCCCCTATTCGTAGAGATTATTTCTGAACTTGTCCACCAGTTTACCTCGCAATAAAGTTGTATTCCTCTGGTTTCAAACTACTGAAAAATATAAAATATATCATTCACAACTCCATGTAGGTACAATGTGAGAGATAATCTGACTCAACACAATGTATGGTTATTATATTTCTTCAAATCTGGGTTCACATTCTTACTACTGAATTCATTTTCCTTGGATCGAAATTAGGTAAAAAAATACCTAAGATGTCTAATACAAGTTCAAGAAGCTCTTTTCCACTGTTCAATCAGTGTTTGGACAAATTTAAACGTTCATCCGCACATAGGTACCTAACCCCAATTTTCACTCACTATGACGATCCTGGTTATTCAAGTTTTTCACGAATTATCAGTTTTCGAGATGATATAGCTACGTTAATTGATTGGATACACAATAATACCTACCCAAGAATGAACGTCGATAAGATATAGGCATGTAACTTACCCCTAAAAGTGGTAATTATATCCTCAGATATCTCCTAAGACCTTAGTTTTTCTTTCATGGCAAGCCAATATTTCTATGCCAATAAAATAGGTTGAACTGGTTGAACAATGATGGATGCACGACAAGAGCACCGAAACAACACACTCACACCGTTTGGCAACATTCTCGGCTCGAAGGGATCGCAATTATATTCAAGAAAATATTATGGTCAATCCAAAGAAACTTTCTCAGAGATTTACTCATTCAGAGATTAAATGTTGAATGTTATTTTGAAAGAAGACATTCCGTGATATATTTTTCAAGAACTTAATTATTTTTTCTGGATACTTTGAATTTCTTGAATTGAGTACATTTTGTTATACCAAATGAATATTCCAGTGAAATAATTTTCTACAATTGACATATTCAATAAATTCATTTCAAATAAATTATTTCAGAAGAAGAATGCGCTTTTTCAAAACAAGAATTGGACGTTGAACAAATATATCGTTTTCATTTGAGAATTTGTTTTTATGTGTGTATTTGTATATTGGTATGATAAGTGCATTTTTCAAAATAGTTGGGTAGACCCCAGTATTATATTGATTAGTGAATTTGTCATTTCATGAAATATTTTCAAATCAATTGATAGAGAGCAAATTGAATATATTGGAGAATGGAGAAGGGATGTGAACCCAATAAGAAATATTTGATAAGTCTATATACAGGGTGCCAACAATTTCACAATTTCATAGGAACAGTATTGCTATATATCAACGGTAAGAGATAGAAAGACGAATGATTTAGAAATAAGTTGCGTAATCTGAACTACTTCAATATGCCGTTTTGAAAGCAGAAAAAAATAGTTACTTCCTGAGATATTTTGAAAATTCGTCGATTTTATTTACATTCATTTCCTCAGTTATTAAACGTGTTTTTTTCGAGCTTTTTCGAGTGACAATAACAACGTGTAATATAAGAATGTGAGGGGCATTTTTGGCTTCATTTAATGGTATAAAAAATAAATCTGGCATCCATAAGAAAAAAGAAAGTTGTATGAGCTTATCTCTGAAACTAATTTCAGCCATTTCCTCTGAATAATTTCTGAGAAAACAAACAAAAATAAAATGTGAATTTCAAATTTTTTCAGAATATCTCAGGAATCACTATTTTTTCCAGTTTCCAAAACGGCATAGTGGAGTGGATTTTTTATAATTTAATCGTATTTCTATCACTTACCGTCGTTTAGTTGAAAGCAAAACTGTCTCTATAAAATTGTTGGCACCCTGTATACCTTCGTGCTTTTTGAGATCTTCCTCAATTTGATCAATCCTCACCAACAGAACACAATCAGTTTATGTTTTGTTGTGCTGTTAGGTAAAACCGTTGACAAAATCACTTTTATTAGTTCCTTGATCAATATTTTATTACATATATTTCTCATTTATTCTGTTTATTCTCCAGATGAAGGCGCATGTAGTCATCCTGAATGTGTACGTGCGGCAATCCATATCCTGGACACGGTCGATCCTTCGGTTGATCCTTGCGAGGACTTTTACAGGTTTGTACCCAAGCGCAGTATTCATTCCAAGTTTTTTTAAATATGTTTAACATTTGAAAGACCTGGAACCAGATTTTTTTAGGTAATAACTATATATAACATCTGAAATAGTATATCATGATACAAGTTTTATAAGACGCTATTTTGTCGCATGCGTTGTTTGTGAACAAGTGCGACATCGTGTCTTATAAAACGTGTATCATATGTAATTTTTTCCATTTTGAAGATAAAAATGGATTTAAAATAAAAAGTCAGAAGAGTTAGGCCCAGTTTACTTCTGAGCGATTTAGATTTAGTGATATTAGCAGTGAAAAACTCAATGTTTCAATTGGTAAATTCCAATTCAGAGTATAATTTTATTTAAATTAACCAATAAAAACAATAACAATATTGAATTTTCACCGCTTGTATTGCAATAATCAAAATCGCTCAACTGTAAACTGGGCTTTACGCTTGTGCGTCAGATTCAAATTATTTCAATGTCATCATTGTTACCAATCAAAGATGTTTCTGTTATATATCGATATTGAATAAATTTTTTCTTCAAATCAATTCAAAATAGAAAAAATTGTATATGACACACGTTTTATAAGACACGTTGTCGCACTTGTTCACTTGGAGCACTCCTCGCTTCGCTCGTCGTACTCCAAACAACGCGTGCGACAAAATAGCGTCTTATAAAACTTGTATCATAATATACTATTATATCAATAAATAAAACATCTTCGATTGGTAATAATGATGACAGTGAAATATTTAAAATCTGACGCATAAGCGTAAAGCCCAGTTTACTGTTGAGCGATCTTGATTTTTGCGATACCAGCGGTGAATGTTATTGTTTTTATTGGTCAATTTGAAACAAATCACCAATAAAAACAATGAGTTTTTCGCTGTTAGTATCACCAAATCCAGAAGTGAGCTGGGCCTAACTCTTCTGACTTTCATTTGACAGTTCGATTGTACCAATCTCCGAAAAATAAAAAATGCGCATCGAAACAGAGGCTATTTCAATTCGCATTTGCATTTCATAATGACTTAATTATAGAACCAATCTAGAAAAAAACATATTGGGTAACCTGGAACCATTATGTATCCCCCTGTGTTTTCGTTTTCGTCATTTTGTTTAGTTATTCATATGAGAAGTATGCAGGCTGTCCATTTTTCGAGTGCTACTATGATGGGAATCCCGTTTATCTTAAGGACCGATATCATAATAAATCACTGACTGTTTCTTTTGTAAAATATCCCTTTTAACTGAAGTGTACTTCGAATACACTTTGAAGTACCTAGAATTGCATGATAAAAATGACAATGAGAATAGTGAAGTCAGCTAGTAAGTATATGTATAGTGCACGGAAGACTAGATTTTTTTCCATTTAGCTGACTTTGATCAGGATAGCAATATTGGTAATCCTGGATCACGTAAAATTGAATCAGTCGATGAGTCTCTAGACAGAATATTGTTGAATTATTCTGAGCCCTCCATCATTCAATTATTGTTATAAAATCAATCAGAAACATAAATTATCCTTCAAAATTCAGAAGAGTCTTTAATTTCATTATGAAATCGGCCCTGAGATACTCAATTGTTTAAATCAGGACAAAGTTGTGTATTTTCTAAATGAAAAATAAACTGAAAAGAAATTCGAAATATAGATACAGAATTCTGCGAATTGAAGCCTAGATTCCAGAAAACTTCGGAGTGGTCGAGATGAATCAAATAGTTATTTATGTATCAAGGGCGTAAAATAGGCTTTTATGGACCGCAGCGTGTAAGTAATAGCCTGAGCGATAGCACGCCTAGGTCCATAAAAGCAAGTTACGCCCGAAATACATACAACATTTTATGCACGACCAGTATATTTTATTGTATAAATACCTCTTCACCTCTCAAGCATGATAGGAATAAAACGGTTGTTAAATACCCATTGAAAATATTTTTTGCTACGCCCATGATGTTCGTCTCAAAAAATCATTACATGAGAGTGTTTTTACTTGTTCTCTATCTCTTATAATAAGGGAGTTATTAAGGGTTTACAATTTGCAAATGTTCCAGACTGGTGATTGGTGAATAAATAGGCTAGTTAGTAGCCATATTTGCTGTCAATACAGACAATAGTCATAACGAAATGCATTCCAGTGACGAAGAAAGTGTGAATTGTACTCCACCAGAAATCAGTATAGCAGCTGAGGATGTCAATAATTAATAATTTATTGTCCGGCGGGCGGTAAAGTGCAATTTTACGCCCGGCGAGCGGTAAAGTAGTCCGAGGGCGATAAAGTGCTATTTTAAGCCCGCATAACCGGGCGATAAAGTGCCATTTTACGCCTGGTCGTGCATAAACACAATTATGGCCATGCTCGCTGTTCCACAGGTTCGCATGCGGTAATTACATGCGAAAAGCCTCGGTTTTGGGTCGCCCCTCTCTGCTGGAGGAGCTGTCACAGCTGACGAAGCACCAGCTGAAGGAGATCGTGGTGGAGGAGAGGGACAACGAATCAGAGCTGCCCAAGACGCTGCGCGCGCAAAGGAGATTCTACAGGGCGTGCGCCAATGAGTCGACCATCGAGGAAGAGGAGAATCAGACGATATTGAGATTGATGGACGAGGTACATGATGAGTTCCCCTACCATTCATTCCTAAATTCCCCAGATTTTCCAGATTCCTTCTCAGATTCCCTCTCAGATTACTTTTCAGATTCCATCTCAGATTCCATCTCAGATTCCATCTCAGATTCCATCTCAGATTCCATTTCAGATTCCATTTCAGATTCCATTTCAGATTCCATTTCAGATTCCTTTTCAGATTCCATCTCAGATTCCTTTTCAGAGTCCATCTCAGATTCCATCTCAGATTCCATCTCAGATTCCATCTCAGATTCCATCTCAGATTCCATCTCAGATTCCATCTCAGATTCCATCTCAGATTCCATCTCAGATTCCATCTCAGATTCCATCTCAGATTCCATCTCAGATTCCATCTCAGATTCCATCTCAGATTCCATCTCAGATTCCATCTCAGATTCCATCTCAGATTCCATCTCAGATTCCATCTCAGATTCCATCTCAGATTCCATCTCAGATTCCTTTTCAGATTCCTTTTCAGATTCCTTTTCAGATTCCTTTTCAGATTCCATTTCAGATTCCATTTCAGATTCCATTTCAGATTCCTTTTCAGATTCCATCTCAGATTCCTTTTCAGAGTCCATCTCAGATTCCTTTTCAGAGTCCATCTCAGAGTCCATCTCAGATTCCATCTCAGATTCCATCTCAGATTCCATCTCAGATTCCATCTCAGATTCCATCTCAGATTCCATCTCAGATTCCATCTCAGATTCCTCTTCAGATTCCTCTTCAGATTCCTCTTCAGATTCCTTTTCAGATTCCTTTTCAGATTCCTTTTCAGATTCCTTTTCAGATTCCTTTTCAGATTCCTTTTCAGATTCCTTTTCAGATTCCTTTTCAGATTCCTTTTCAGATTCCTTTTCAGATTCCTTTTCAGATTCCTTTTCAGATTCCTTTTCAGATTCCTTTTCAGATTCCTTTTCAGATTCCTTTTCAGATTCCTTTTCAGATTCCTTTTCAGATTCCTTTTCAGATTCCTTTTCAGATTCCTTTTCAGATTCCTTTTCAGATTCCTTTTCAGATTCCTTTTCAGATTCCTTTTCAGATTCCTTTTCAGATTCCTTTTCAGATTCCTTTTCAGATTCCTTTTCAGATTCCTTTTCAGATTCCTTTTCAGATTCCTTTTCAGATTCCTTTTCAGATTCCTTTTCAGATTCCTTTTCAGATTCCTTTTCAGATTCCTTTTCAGATTCCTTTTCAGATTCCTTTTCAGATTCCTTTTCAGATTCCTTTTCAGATTCCTTTTCAGATTCCTTTTCAGATTCCTTTTCAGATTCCTTTTCAGATTCCTTTTCAGATTCCTTTTCAGATTCCTTTTCAGATTCCTTTTCAGATTCCTTTTCAGATTCCTTTTCAGATTCCTTTTCAGATTCCTTTTCAGATTCCTTTTCAGATTCCTTTTCAGATTCCTTTTCAGATTCCTTTTCAGATTCCTTTTCAGATTCCTTTTCAGATTCCTTTTCAGATTCCTTTTCAGATTCCTTTTCAGATTCCTTTTCAGATTCCTTTTCAGATTCCTTTTCAGATTCCTTTTCAGATTCCTTTTCAGATTCCTTTTCAGATTCCTTTTCAGATTCCTTTTCAGATTCCTTTTCAGATTCCTTTTCAGATTCCTTTTCAGATTCCTTTTCAGATTCCTTTTCAGATTCCTTTTCAGATTCCTTTTCAGATTCCTTTTCAGATTCCTTTTCAGATTCCTTTTCAGATTCCTTTTCAGATTCCTTTTCAGATTCCTTTTCAGATTCCTTTTCAGATTCCTTTTCAGATTCCTTCATTCCTTCATTCCTTCATTCCTTCATTCCTTCATTCCTTCATTCCTTCATTCCTTCATTCCTTCATTCCTTCATTCCTTCATTCCTTCATTCCTTCATTCCTTCATTCCTTCATTCCTTCATTCCTTCATTCCTTCATTCCTTCATTCCTTCATTCCTTCATTCCTTCATTCCTTCATTCCTTCATTCCTTCATTCCTTCATTCCTTCATTCCTTCATTCCTTCATTCCTTCATTCCTTCATTCCTTCATTCCTTCATTCCTTCATTCCTTCATTCCTTCATTCCTTCATTCCTTCATTCCTTCATTCCTTCATTCCTTCATTCCTTCATTCCTTCATTCCTTCATTCCTTCATTCCTTCATTCCTTCATTCCTTCATTCCTTCATTCCTTCATTCCTTCATTCCTTCATTCCTTCATTCCTTCATTCCTTCATTCCTTCATTCCTTCATTCCTTCATTCCTTCATTCCTTCATTCCTTCATTCCTTCATTCCTTCATTCCTTCATTCCTTCATTCCTTCATTCCTTCATTCCTTCATTCCTTCATTCCTTCATTCCTTCATTCCTTCATTCCTTCATTCCTTCATTCCTTCATTCCTTCATTCCTTCATTCCTTCATTCCTTCATTCCTTCATTCCTTCATTCCTTCATTCCTTCATTCCTTCATTCCTTCATTCCTTCATTCCTTCATTCCTTCATTCCTTCATTCCTTCATTCCTTCATTCCTTCATTCCTTCATTCCTTCATTCCTTCATTCCTTCATTCCTTCATTCCTTCATTCCTTCATTCCTTCATTCCTTCATTCCTTCATTCCTTCATTCCTTCATTCCTTCATTCCTTCATTCCTTCATTCCTTCATTCCTTCATTCCTTCATTCCTTCATTCCTTCATTCCTTCATTCCTTCATTCCTTCATTCCTTCATTCCTTCATTCCTTCATTCCTTCATTCCTTCATTCCTTCATTCCTTCATTCCTTCATTCCTTCATTCCTTCATTCCTTCATTCCTTCATTCCTTCATTCCTTCATTCCTTCATTCCTTCATTCCTTCATTCCTTCATTCCTTCATTCCTTCATTCCTTCATTCCTTCATTCCTTCATTCCTTCATTCCTTCATTCCTTCATTCCTTCATTCCTTCATTCCTTCATTCCTTCATTCCTTCATTCCTTCATTCCTTCATTCCTTCATTCCTTCATTCCTTCATTCCTTCATTCCTTCATTCCTTCATTCCTTCATTCCTTCATTCCTTCATTCCTTCATTCCTTCATTCCTTCATTCCTTCATTCCTTCATTCCTTCATTCCTTCATTCCTTCATTCCTTCATTCCTTCATTCCTTCATTCCTTCATTCCTTCATTCCTTCATTCCTTCATTCCTTCATTCCTTCATTCCTTCATTCCTTCATTCCTTCATTCCTTCATTCCTTCATTCCTTCATTCCTTCATTCCTTCATTCCTTCATTCCTTCATTCCTTCATTCCTTCATTCCTTCATTCCTTCATTCCTTCATTCCTTCATTCCTTCATTCCTTCATTCCTTCATTCCTAGAATATTGGTTTCATCACAAATCTTGAAGATTGGCATAATATACTCATATTTCCACCTAGAGGGAAATGAACCAGCTTGTAGAGATCTTTGGAATAATTCCAAATAATGGAACTGCTACGGAGAACCTGCATTATTTCAGTGTGGATTGAGGAACATCGTCTGAGCTAAGGCTATTTCTAATGTCCAAAGAGTCAACTCTTTTCAGTCCTATATCTGTCATCGAGTATATATATAAAAATGGTCAATATTCAAATCGTTTCTTATGTAAACAGCTAGGAAATGGTCCGCAAATATAGATCAATTATTTCATCCCCCGTGTTCACGTGGTTGATGTCATCTAAAAACATATTTTGAGGTACAGAGTGATCATTTATTTCACTGATCATGAATGTCCAGAAGTTTTGTCTCGATGAGAAAAAAAGTTATTTTCTCCAGGTTCTTGGTGGCTGGCCCCTACTGAAACGACACACCTGGCAAGACAGGGCTTTCGATTGGGTACAGGCCACCATCAAATCCAGGAAACTCGGCCTGTATTATCAGTTTTTCTTCAGCGTTGATGTCTACCACAATCTCACGAATGACAAGTATATGCTATGGGTAAGAATTTCCATCCAATTAATTGGAAAAGTTTACCAACAAACGATCTACGAAGGTAATGTATTTCAGAGAAAGATTCTGTATTTACACATAACAAATTGATATGCTATCAGAACACAAATTATCTGTAGATCTGGTTCACATCTCAACCAGTGACTTTTAGATGAGCAAATACATGTCTTCCGTATATTTTTTTAGATTCGACCGCCTGCTCCAATAGAAGTTTCATCATTTTCTTGGAAAGAGCAAACTGTAGACTTGATGGCAGAAATTGCGACACTTTTGGGTTCCGAAACTACTATCCATGCTGAAATCCAAATGACAATGTATTTCGCCAAACAAATACAAGAAGTAAGATAGATCGAAAGATATGATGAGGAAATTTCTAAATCAAATTTATTTTGACTAGTCACCAAATATGACTCTTCACTTGCCTAAGAAATATACCTACCTAAGGACACTTTGAATCATTCAATAGTTATTAATTGATATAAGAGGTAATTGAAATCTTGGGACGTTACGATAATTCTATTTTATATGCAGCTAGCTGAAATCTACCACAATAAATCATTGCCGTATGCGAGCATCAAGAGACAAAATATGACGATAAGCAGCATCAATCACACTTACGTCAAGATCGATTGGCTGAATTTTCTTAAGAACATCACAAACTTGCCGCTTCGAGATGATGATCAAGTAATGTTCGACTTATCCGATTATTTAACGGATTTTTACTACCTTCTTCACAGGACTCCCAATAGGTAAGAACACCGTGTGATGGCTTTCATTATGGTTAATGATTATTTATTTAGGGCTACCAAATTTTTATGCCCGTTTTAAATTGCATTTTCCAGAATTCGAGCCAATTTTATGGCGTGGGCCATAATATCAAGCAACATAAATTACATGACAAAAAAAGTGAGAGACAAGTACGACCAGCTGTCGAAATTTTCGAACGACACTGATAAGGTTGCCGCTAGCAGGAGCGATATTTGTTTCAAACTGAGTACTGGACTGTGAGTAGATTAACGTTTTTCTATAGTTCTAATTCAGGTAAAAGTTCAATCTATCCTCGATTTTTCAGAAGACGTAGAACTTGTCATTGTACAGTTCTTGATGTCATTATCATTTCATTTTGGGACACCTTCTTTTTTCTAAAATCGAAAGATTGCTGCTGCTGCTGCTGATGTCGGTATCTACGCCCAATGAGGTAACAACTATCTGGCCAGAGAAGGTGCGAGTAGCTGTAGCAGTTTTCAAATCATGAGAATAGAAACTGTACCTACTTCGAAGGCTCCTCTAGTAAAGAGACCAAGACTCTGCTAACACAGCAGATAGGAAATCAAAATAGTGGTAGGTCTCCTCACGGGACACCCCATTAAGCTGAAACCACTTTGGATTTTCAAAATTTTTCATCCATTTTATTTTTCAGCTTATTTTTCAGCTTATTTTTTGCCCTTTTGTCGCATTCTTTGCTCGTCGTTTCATACGGAGAATCGTGGGTCCTGCTAGCTCAACTTTAAACTGGCAAAACTATTCCTAGTAGGTGCACAAAGTTTTCTCTTATCCTAGCCCAATGCTGATTTTCTTGCTCTTTAGTATTTTAAGTCGATTGAAAAAAAAACGAAAAGCAAATAAATGGGGACAATATTCGAAACATTTAGCACATACATCCGCTAACATGAAACTGGATGCATAACAAAGTCTATTTTTTCCTGAAAACAAAGAGCAAAAAATGATGAACATCAAATGCCTCAAATCATGGTATATTTTTCCATAAATATTCCCTTTTATGTTTGGTTCCGCGAATTTTATAACAAAAAGAATAGCAAGAAAATCGACATCAGGCTAGGAAAAGAACTCAAATGAGCCTTTAATTATGGTGTAATCAGATCCTTCCTTCTAGAAGTGGTTTTACTAGCTTAACGTTTAGCTAACATGATTTTTGGTATGAAACGAAGAGCAACAAATTCAACAATAGGATAAATTATGGCTTAGGAATAACTTCAAATAAAATCCAAAGTGGTTCTGCTAGCTTAATGGAGGTCCTCACGGGACACTGTCACCTAAACAAGCTCCACCACATTGTTGGTATCACTGATGATACTGAATGTAGGTGGTGCTTCGGTGGATGAAAAGTCAACCACCCAAATCCTTACCCAGCAGTGGCAGCAATACGGAAAGAGCACCTTGGGAGCATCATCCTGGACCCGAAGAGTTTTTTTTATGTTCTGGTTCTCACGAAAAGGGATATCCTGTAATGTTCAGAGAACATCGTGAGAAACAAGAGAAAGAAGGTAGGAGTTGGTATTCTTCTTAAATTTCTGGACATCGTATGCCTCGAGGAACACCTCCCTAGGCAATGAGTTTAAGTGACCACGAAGTGGTGTGAAGACTGAACATGACGGGTTAATCTCGAAGAGACTGCTAATGGAGGAATGATTGTTGATATTTCAGAAGAGCATCGCCCATGAAAATATCTATGAAATAGAGATGAATCACCAACTTTTCTACGGTGTTCCAGAGAAGTGAGCGAGTTTGTAAGCGAGGCATCACCGACGAGACGAATTGCCCTTTTTTGGACAGAATCCAATAGTTTCAGGATATGTTTATCTGCCGCACTCCAAATATGGGAACAGTATTCCAGGACAGGTCGGATCTGTGCCTTATAGATCATAAGCAGCTGACTGGGAGTGAAATAGCTCTTGACTCAAAACAGAAATCCAAGTCTTTGGGATGCACTTTTGGCAATGGTCCTCACGTGATTTTCCCAAAAAAGGTTTTTGCTGATAGTAACACCAAGCATCAAAATGGATTACTTCAATGGTATGGTTACTCCTGACTGAATAATTGTGTTGGGCACAGTGAGATCGGCTTTTCTAGAGAAAATACATGCTTGTGTTTTTTTGCATTGAATTCTACCAGGTTAATAGATCCTCACTCGAGAATTGTTGCTATTGTTTAGGTTAAGTTAGCCACATATTCTCTTGATATAGTTTACATTCGAGTGGCCTTTTTGTTGATGGTTTCTTGGTCTCGCAATCTTTTAGTACCTATATCTGAAGATATTTGTTATATTTCATAGGTTCAGGTCGATAGCAGAATCCGAGTACATGCGCCGATATACCCCACTCGAGAAGAAAACTTACATTTCGGGCATGATAGAGGCCATCAAGAGAGAAATGGATATCTCACTGACAGTTACACCTTGGCTAGACAAACCTTCCAGGGCCAACGCCTTGGAAAGGCTGCGAAACATCACTGGAGCGATAGGTTGGCTGGCTCTGGCGTTTGACGTAGAAAAAATCGACCAACTCAATGGCTATGACAAGGTCCGCAAATTTCTATTGAAAATAATTTCGTCCTAGTTCCTCATTGTACCTCAGTTAACTGATGCGTTCATTATCCTTAATTTGGTTCAGCCTGATTGATCTTGTGACAGTTGAATGGGGAGACATTTAAGGATCATGATGATTCTTATCAGGTTCTTCTACTCATCCACAAACAACTAATCTTTCCATCTGTCACTACAGTCATTGATAATTTATTTGAATTATTAGCTCTGAAGAATCTCCAACTGATGTTTTCTAGATGATGTTTAATGGTGAAAATGTCTTGGACATGGCTCGCACTGTGACTAGGATCAACTATGAGACCTATTACAGACAACTCAGACGGAATATCACGGACCTAGATAGAATGAGCAGTCCAAAGATAGAAGTAAACGCCTATTTCGTCAGATACTATAACATACTAGGTGAGTTTCATCCTATTGAATAATTCATAACGAGTTCTTATATGGCGTAATCCAGTTTGCATTATCGTGACAAGTGCAAGAATAGGTTGATGACAATTATGTACAGGGTGTTCCAATATGACCTTCCCATACCCGGGTATTTTTATTTTCAAAAATATGATATCCGATTGAGATATGCCCGATGGTATCTACCATCGATCTTATAACGCTAGAACCGGCATCATGTAGTATGTTTTTGGTATCAGAGGGGGCTGCAAGAAAGTAGGTACTATGATCACGTGGTACAACGTATATGTATTGTCAAAAATTAAAACGACCAATCAATGGCTTAGTACTTTCAATCCCCCCGGACCTAAAAAACAAATAACCTGGATACCGGATCTAGCGTTATAAGATCAATGGGATCTACTACTGTTCCTGAAATATTTGTTTATAGATTAAGTTTAATTGATTTATTTTTGGAGATGGTATTTGAAGCTGGGATTGAAGAAGTTGATTAATCATTTTAGGTATCATTATCAGGAGTTTATCTTTGTAATAAGACTTTTTCTATACCAAGTTCTTCCAAATTGCGTGTTACAAAAAAAACATCGAATCAATAAGAAATATATTGATTATTTACCTGTATTTGCAACGTTACTGCTAAGGTATACAAAAAAGTTTCATCATATTTGATACCTATTTCACACTTTCTTTGACACCTTGTGAAGTATTGCATTTTTGAATTTGCAATAACTTTCTGAATTTTGTCGCCTAATACTCTCCTGTGATACCCATCTCTAACATTTTTCGAGTAGATAATTATTTTCCATGATTCTTGTTCAAAACAGCATACCAAAATTCTGTGTAATAATTTTGTATGGAGAAGCTTCTTATGCAATTTACAGGGTTGTTATATGTTTCTATAAATTCCGGAGATATGACTCAGTTTCTGTAAAAATATGGCATAATAACTTGAATGTCATGATCAAATAAGTCACTACGAAATTTTTACAATAAGATTATTTATTTCTTTCTTCAGCAAAGTTGCTCGAAAATATAAGCAGCAACGTTGCATAGATACGACTGTTCTGAATAGTTACATCAACTTTCCACAACATTCTGTTTTCCGTATAAACGTCTTAGGTATACCATGGACCGTGAAAAATAATTTGGAAATTTAGAAATAACAAATTTCATGTTTTCTAACTGCAACTCAGAAAATGTATTTTTCTATTTTGGTTGCATAATGAAGTCCTTGTGCAACGCAAATGCGTGTCAAAATAGCCTCCATTTCGATACGCATTTTTTATTATTCGGAGATTGGTACAATCGAACTGTCAAATGAAAGTCAGAAGAGTTAGGCCCACAGTTTACTTCTGAGCGATTTGGATTGGGTGATATTAGCAGTGAAAAACTCAATGTTTCAATTGGTACATTTCAATTCAGAGTGTAATTTGATTTGAATTGATCAATAAAAACAATAACAACATTGAATTTTTCACCGCTGGTATTGCAATAATCAAAATCGCTCAACTGTTAACTGGGCTTTACGCTTGTGCGCCAGATTTTAATTATTTCAATGTCATCATTATTACCAATCGAAGATATTTCTGTTATTTATCGATATTGAATTCATTTTTTTCTTCAAATCAATTCAAAATAGAAAAAATTGCATATGACACACGTTTTATAAGACACGTTGTCGCACTTGTTCACTTGGAGCACTCCTCGCTTCGCTCGTCGTACTCCAAACAACGCGTGCGACAAAATTGCGTCTTATAAAACTTTATCATAATGTACTATTTTATCATTCTACTTATAAAATTTCGTATAGAGGCGCCTCTTGATATGGAAGCCTTCTTTACTCTTTTGTTTTTGAAAATATGAAAAAATGTTTGGGAGAGAAGTTTAATGAAATAAAATAAATTTCGATTCAGATATTTTCGGGTGTCTTTCGTTTTTCCGAAATGTATACCAACTTTGTTTTTTTGAATAGAACACTATGAATATTTTTTCAGCATTCGATAGAACTTCTTTCTGATTCCATTGATATTAACAATTTGCATATTTGGAGGAGAAATGACTGACCAAAGTTCATAGATCTCATTGCATATCATTTTGTGGATATAAATAGATTGCGAGCAGACATAATTCAATATTGTGCATGGCATTAGCCAGTGAAGTGGTTGTTTTCTGCTCCTTGATCTTAGATGTTTATTCGTGAATTGTTATGTTGGTTTAGTTTTCTCATTTCAAAGTAGGAAAAAAGCTCCAAGTCATCTCCACATCATTTAATTAGAACAAAGGTTAAAGGAAACATGTTTCGAGTACATATGTACTCATCATCAGCGCAAATAAGAGATGATTGCTACAAGAGAAAATGGGTCTTGACAAGAAGTATAACTAGTACTTACTTGAAGATGAAAAAATTACATCACAAAATAGAAAATAATTGCCAGGAATATTATATACGGGGCCCTGTACCCACAAATAAGGGATATCAGGACGGTAACATATTGAAAATAGTTTTATTTCTGACAGTGACATTATAAGCTTATATCGTCATAGTTACGATATCTATAATGAGGGTCATAACTCCCTTGGGATATTAAGGTTCAAAAACTCCCTCTTACCTTTTACAGGTGAAAATGATACAAGAAATGCTTATAAACGTTTATATGTAATGAAAACTAAGACATATTTTCCTTATTCACGTCATTACAAATAATAAATGTACAATTTTCAAATGTTCCCTGAAAATTACTTCCGCCGCTGGAAACAATTTCTTCTTTTTTATGGGTGGTGCTGTTGCTGTTCACTACAGTCGAGGTGCCTGCCTCTTCTGATGGCAAAGTAGACAGCATACGCGCCGTTTTATTTCTCAATTCAATACTGTCCTCCAGATACCCCTCTGCCACCGTGGAACTTCTCCAACCTCCGTGTCTTTTTAAGTTTGTCATAGTTGCTCCTGCATTGGTTAGGGCAGTAGCAGAAGTGCGACGAAGGCAATGTCCCGTATAGGTTAGTGGGTTTGGCAATCCTAAATACATTGCGATTTTGCTGGTAATTTTGCCAAACATACAAACATTTCCAATTGGCTGAGTTGTACATTTATTTTGTCGGAAGCTCAAAAAAAATCGTTTTGTACCTTCAGGACGCAAGGACATATAAAGTCTCAATAAAGGCAAAGCAGAGAACTCTTTTTCATCCACAACTGTAAATTTCTTCGATACACCAGTTTTACTTTCCGGTACGTTCACTACCATAACAGTATCCCGGTCCTCTATATCTGCTATACTCATATTTAGAAGTTCCTGAGTTCTGCATCCTCCAAAATAACCCATAATTAGAACAACCTATAACAAATAAAACGAAATAAACAAACGAAAAAGAAAATTATGAGAAAAAAATTACGTTATGCAATAAATGAATTTCATTAGGGGCGTCCTTTAGAAATTTGATGACATCTTTAGGAGATAAGACAGCAGACCTTTTCGGCTTATACCCCTTACTTTTCCGTTTAAAAAAAGCCTCTAGTTCGTTGAACTTGGTGATATCTCTTTTCTCATATATGGTCACCATCGATTTGAGCATTGACCATTTAGTCCATAACGAATTTGGGCTAAACGTTTCTGACTGCAACGAATAAATACAATTATTACCAAATCTACCAGAAAATACTGAAAATACTTTACCAGTTCATGAAAATATGCCAGAAAGACAGTTTCGTTGGCATCTTTTGACATAACATTTCTCTGTGTCAGCCACTTCAGATATAAGTTGTATTCTTTTTGATATAGGGCTTCACTTTTCGATGGAAGTAATGATTGTCTTGCTTTTTCTGCTTTTTTTATAATATCCTCCATTATATCAGAAAAAGATCGTCGATTTGTGGTAAAAAATAAACACGTTTTTAACGGAAAAACATTGATTGATAAAGAAAGTTTGCTTATAAACATGTAACATAGCGACAACCTAGCAACAACCAACAATGCTACAATCAACGCTACCCAATTCAAATATACCAGAAAGGTTATGAATTTAAACATTTATTGCGTTCTAAATATGGACATATTGTTATGAAAATCGGTCAAAAATAAAATTATCTATGTACCACGGGAATTATATAGCCTTAATAACCTCTGGCAATTGCTGTCCCTCGGGCCAGAGGCCCTCGGGACGCAAACTTTGCCATCGGTAATTAAGGCCCTCATAATTCCCTTAATACATAAATAACTATTATGCAACATTATAAAGTGTAGTTTCAATAATATCGACCACGACATTTTACACTACAAAATGGCTGTAATGGAACCGGAAATATGGTTATTGAATGTGACAATGACATTACAATGACTTATGTGACAAGAGATCGACATAATACATAAAACAACTTTGAGATGCCATGGACTTCTTCCTGAGTTTTCTCATTTCTCTCACTTTCACTATGGATGTTTTTTTTTTCCAGTTCTGCCCGCCTCGATCATTCAAGGCCACATTTTCGACAGCCACAGGCCGCGATACTTGAACTACGGCGCTCTGGGAACCGTCATCGGCCACGAGTTGAGCCACGGGTTCGGGGGATCCCCGGAATTCGGCGATTCGAGCTTGGACGTCCTGTGGACGAACGCGACTATGGAGAGGTTCGCGAACGTCTCCAGGTGTCTGGCCGATGAGTATGGAGAATTCAGGAAGCAAATCGGCAAACTGCAGGTCAGTATTATACAGGATGTCCAAAAATAAGCCTGCCAAACTTCACCAACGACATCTACCCATATATAAAAGATAAATAAAAGACTGTCTGGCTTGCTAATGATGAATTGTGCGCATGCGCGGGTTTTGACGAGTTGAAATCCACTGACGTTTTTATAATTTCATAGGTTAGGTATATTTGTTAACCCAAATTATGTAAAAGAGCGTTAATATAGTTATTATTGTACTTACTGATTGTTTACAGAAGTGATTAGTGAGTGATAACAGTGATTGATCAAAAATTAGCCCACGAATCTTGTTCCGATGACTTTATCGTCACAGGTTTCTCTGCAAATCGCAAGTATCGCTTTGTAGAACACATCCATTTCTGCATTTATCATCAATTATTATCCAAAATCGTCCAACAATCCATCGATAAATGAATATTTGAAAAATATATGTCATGATAAAATAAAAGCATCGAATTGAAGGTTACGTGACAAATTTGATTGGTTTTTAATAATTATCATACGTTTGTCGTTAACTACAAAGCTACTCTACTCCATCATGAAAACGAATGTCGATTCTTAATTCAAACTTGCGCATGCGCATATTCGCGATTTGTCCCGCAGACCTATATAGTTATTATTAGATATATGCTTCTACCCCGGACGAAAATACACAGAAAAAACGGATCTCATAAATCAAACATATATACAGGGTAACCCATTTTTAATGGAAATACCCCCCTAAAATTTGAAGTTGTACACAGATTTTTATATATATTTTTTTGAAATGTCAAGTACTAAAAGGTCTACCTTGGGACAAAATTTGAAATGTTTATTCCAATTTTCAGGGCATACTACGATATTTTTTCTTAGTCGAAAATCGAGATTTTTTATTAGCGATTTTTTTATTGAAAAAATCACTACGCCACTGGATTCAGAGTGCCTCTAAACAGGTGTGACCAAAATTTCATGAAGAAATTAGTTACGTTTAATTTTTTTCCTTCATTATTAGTTGAATTGTGTGAATGTAATTCCGTTATTTTCATTAAAAAAATTTACGCTTTTTATTTTTTTTTCATCTGGCGGCACTTTTTTGTTGAAATTATAAAAAAATATTCTCATGGCTATATCTGTTGATATAGGGTGTTTTTTGTGACTGTTAGCTGTGTGAGTTTTCGAATTTTTAAGTTGACATAACTTTGTTATTAACGAATATTTTTTCATGCAATTTTGGTCACACCTGTTTAGAGGCACTCTGAATCCAGTGGCGTAGTGATTTTTTCAATAAAAAAATCGCTAATAAAAAATCTCCATATTTGACCAAGAAAAAATATAGTATGCCCTGAAAATTGGAATAAACATTTCAAATTTTGTTCCAAGGTAGACCTTTTAGTACTTGACATTTCAAAAAAAAAAGTTATTAGAATCTGTTTACAACTTCAAATTTTAGGGGGGTGTTTCCATTGAAAATGGGTCACACTGTATATTCTTGAATTGAATAATCTTTCGATAAGAATAATAATCTCAGATTGACCAAAAAAGTTTTTTTCCAACTAATCACGTTGTTTGCCTGTTTACATGAATTTTCTTGAAATGAATTTGGTTGAACTGAATCATCCGCACTCTTCACCTTAGAAAACATTGTGAGTAATGTCAGTCAAGATTATTTCTCTCAGCTCAAGAATATCGTTTCTTATGAAAATGTGTTTTGATGACAGAAGCAGAGATAAGTAACCCACTAACAAGATGTGCACGTCAATGCTATAATTTGGCAATATATTTTTCATGGTTTTGGAATCAGCCACAAGATGGAACTAGTGCCGTTGATTCCAAAGAGTGAACAAAGCTTTTTCAGCTGCCATATCTGGCTGCCATATTCAAGGTCAGATTTTTCTGTCTTTTTCGGCATCGGTTTGTCTTTGTCTTTTGTATTCAACTGTCTTCCACTTTGTTTATTTTCATTGATTTTTATCGACTTTTCGTACGGTGTATTTGTTCCCAGCAGTTCTCGTGAATATTATGGTTTTACATCAGAATTTCATCCATATCTTTATCAAAGTACTATTGAACAATATGAAATACCCCAGTTGCATACCTAATCAATTTATTATCGAGAAATACAGTGACAGTGGCAATAATGTCATGATCAGGAAATAAAAATGCGAGTATACCTACCTGAACTGTGAAAGAACACGTCGCCGAAATGAGGATTTTGTTTCCCAATCAAAGATTTGCTTCGAACAAAAAAATGGATCGTTAATTATTCAGGTACGTCAAAGACTACCTATTTTACACTATTTACTATGTTCTGAGTGATATACTTGATTATTCTTTTTCTGTTACAAGAGATGTTGAGCTAATAGTTTCGAGTTGGGTAGAACTGCACAAAGGGCTAGTTTGTGAATATCATTTCACTGAGGATGATTATTATAGAAATCCATTGCTCAGGAATAGATTGAATATATGAAGCACCTATATATGAGAACATTTTGTAGACCATCAGTATGATAAGAAAACGTTAATCAATTGTTGAGGAGAGGGAATAAAGCAATGCATCAGCCAATGTATCTTCAACTAGTCATTATTATTAAATAATTACCACTTCCAATGTGTTATTAAAGATTGTATAAAAGTAATCACTGATAATTCAATATTTATTCATATTACAAAACAGTTAAAGGTATTTTTCATAATCACTTATATGGTCATGTTTTTTTTTCAAATTTATCTTTGATGTAGGTATTCTATATTATTTTTATACTAAAGTGGCAACTGGAATTATGATCATATGGCACCACACCAAAAAATTCCTGAAGTTGATGTCAGCAATTTTCAGTAGTTATTTCATTTGAATCTGCTTCAATGGCGAATCTTCAATGCAATCTTCAAGTTATTATCTACATTTGTCTTACGTGTTAATTTTGTATAGACCAGGATGAATAGGTATCAATGAAAATTGAAAACTCTGTTAAGGCCGATTCAGATTCATGCATTTCCATGCAGGGTTTTTGAAGCACGTGCGATTTACAGGCACATGCATTTCTGACGCTTGTGCCTGAAAAAGGCATGACATGTCACATATGTGCATTTCCATCGCATTTCTTACTCAAGGTCATATTTTAATTGGTTTTTTCAGTATTGTCAGTTCAAGTAAATCTAAAATTTCATCTCATTCATTTTCTCGAGATTAAAATCACAACAGAGAAAGGCGGGAATGTATTACAAACTTTACAAAATGATCATCAAATTCAAAATATATCAAATGCCAAACTCAAATATAAGATTGTCAAATATTCACAGGCTTCAAGGGATGTTTCGGAAAAAACGCATGCAATACAGTGGAAAATAAGAACTTGTCCTTATTCCATGCATGCCCACCACGCATTTTAGAAGCACGCCGACAGGCATAGATGTGAACGACGACAGGCATGCATTTTTCATGCAGGGTCAAAAATGCAGGGTGGGCACGCATGAATCTGAATCGGCCTTTATCAAACAAAAATGCAATCTAAGTTCGTGAAAGTTCGTAATTCGAATTAGCTGCGAAACGCTAACTTCACATCAACAAAAATAGAGTTTCATGCATTAAACGCCATCTGTGATAATACATTGAAACGAAAATCAATCACGTGACTATATTTCCAAATCTTCCATAAGACGTGCACATCTTGTTAGGGTTACTTATCTCTGACAGAAGCATGTACCACGTGACCAGCTTGACCAATAAGCATAATTGAGAATTAGCGCCCGAGGCGAAGATGCGCAGTCCGCGCACTGTCCGCAGAACCAGCTAGACAACGCCAACAATAACGCCGTTGGCCGCCATTTAAGACTATCAAGAGATACATTGTGACAGGTTACTGTGAAGTTTTCTTTGATGGTACTTGTGTTCCTATAGTGCAGAGTGCAGGATCGCGAATTCTTTATAACTCGAGTACTCATCAATCTAGAACATATTATGTGGACATGGCGTCGTATCACTGACACTGTTAGGTGTTAAGAATGCTTTGTTTTGTGTTGTCAGGTCATGTTAATGTGCTTGAAGTGATAATTTATTGCTGTATCAATACTGCAGTCCCAGTTTGCGAAAAACCTACAGTATTTTCCATTTCCAATTATCGGCATGCAGAGTTGCAATCCTTCAATGGTCAATAAGAATGGATCAAAAGTGATTCCTCTTGAATCAAGAGGATCATTATTCAGATGTGCTGAGAAATCAGCTTCATCCAAGAAAATTGTTTCACAACAACATTGAAATATTCTTGCCTCAAACAAACCACATTTTTCAATAAGAAAGTGCACATTTGACACAAAACTTTTTGATCCTAAGTAGTCAAGACGATTGTGTCGAAAAATCAAACTAATATTTGGTTGGACCTATTCAAGATTACCAATCTCTTGAGTTAATGCGGTTACAACTCGATTTAAGAGATCCTTTTGTTCTGTGTATGGGAAAAATTAACGTGGGTCGAAAATTGACTCCTAAGGAAGCTACGACTTTCCTGAAGGTTGGCTACTGAGGATGGTATTTTCTGAATATTTCCGAAACGCTATGTCATAAAATGATGCCAGTCAGTTATGCTCATCGCAATCTTGAATCATAGCAGCTATGGGAAAAAAATTGCGCTATAGTTTCTTTGATAGGTAGTAACGAAAACGTTACATGTCGTTTAGGAAATACCATGCTCAAGAGTCTCATGCAGGAAGGCCGTAGCTCATTTTTCGACCTATGTCCATTCGAAATTTTTACTCTATATTTGGTCGTAGAAGCCGCTGTTAGAATTTGACAGGCTAATTATTGGGCACCCGTAAACTTAAAGGGTGAAGTAGAGACCAACGAATCATAAAACTATTTTAGAAATCAGTTAAGGTGGGAGTCCCCAAGGATGGTAAACTAGAGAAGGATGGTTCATTGCCATAAGACGCAATGTTGGCACATCGAACGACGCGATCGTGACGTCACTGGCGGCCCTCAAGCTTTGTTTACATTTATGTTTCGATACTCATACTGTGGATTGTGGCTGTACAAATTGTTTTTTTTTTAAACAGAGTTCTTCAATAATTGTAGGTATAATCAAATTACTCAGAAGATTTAGTAGTGTGGATAAATATTAATAAATTATTACATCACCTCCATTGAAAAGTGTGTAGTGTTTATGAAATCATTTCAATTTCATATACCATCTGATAACCAGTATGCCAGGTAGCAGATTTGCTATTTTTGGGCAAAAACCAAGAGGATTCCAGTATTATTTACCAAATGTTTCCAAAAGGCTCTGATTTTGTTTGAGATACTTATTTGAAAAGGTGGATGAGTTGTAAACATGGGTAGATGAAAATGTGTTATGAAAAAGGAGTACCTATTCTCATTATTTTATGATGTTCCATGTAATCAGATTCAGGAATTTTGTATACTTCGAGCTATAATGAGGATATAAAAACCTGCAAATAAAGAAACAACCTAGATTGCATCTATAGTAGAGTCCAATGTATAAATGAAGAGAATAGTCAGCTAATGAGAAAATCGAAATTGATGTCAATATATTTATATACCTATTATGTATAATGAAAGGTACCCATAATTCAAATTAAAGAATGTATTTTATTTTCACCATTCACTGATAATTGTTAAACTTGATAAAATAGGTAGGTATATCAATTTCAATTCAAACTATGAACTTTCAATAACCTGTGCATTAAATAATATATATATGCACAAATACATTACATGCACCATTCATCAGTACCTATGAATTCCTCATTGAAATTTCTCTATTTTCAATATGAAATTGTTTTCAAGGAAGGTATTAGGTACTTACCTATTTATGGAATAGGTATATTCCCTGTTTTGTAAACGTTAAATTATCTCAAGTATTATTTTCTGGGTGGACATTCAGGAATTTTTGTGAATCAAGGAGTTTTTGCTCACAAAAATTACTAATATTTGAAGCCATATGATACCAATAACCATCAATAATCAATATGTATCGATTATAAAAAGGTACATCACAGTAAAATTACTTTTAATGCCCATTTAGTGATATTCAGCATTAATAATTTTGAATGCAGGGCCGTTGACTACGTCATCGCGCGCCTTCGGAAGCCACGCCTTTTGGCCGAAAAAATCGCTTGAATGAACCATCCTTCTCTAGTTTACCATCCTTGGGAGTCCCAACATCCTTGACAACCTACAACGCAAGATGGCGATGTTCCAGTGCGCCATGAAAATGAAGTTTTATGCAACCAACCCAACAGACTCCGTCTAATTGGGAATGCGACGTTGTCGGTTGCTGTAATTTAGTGGTTGAGTCCGGGTATTTTATTGAATATGTAGAAAAACTATAATAATTGTATTGAGTGATATCGTTTCAAAATTTGTAATGAATTTTTCAAGTCGACATCCGATTGAGCTGATATTTTGTACATATAACAGACTAGATGAATAACGCTCAATCCTTACCGCAGTAGTTGTTTGAAGCCAACATCTACATCAGTTACTAGGGTTACCTCATTCTAAAACAAGGATAGAAACAACAGATTCCCCCAGCACCAGTGTCTTGTCTTGGAAGGGTCTGAATTTGAATAAATTGACCTAACAAAATTATCTTATCCATTCTTTCTAAGACTGAATGAAAACAATGTAATATCAGAGTTTTCTGAAAATTTACATATTTGATTTATTAGCCGAATGATAATAGATTTGATTCACTGTCACAACTATATTGTTTATTTTCTGGCAATATAAAGTATGAAAGTGTCGAACTTGAGAAATATAACATCTAACATGTTGTTATTACTTTTCAATTCCACTAAATATATGCTTATCTACTACTCTGAGCATTTTCTTACCACTTTGGCCAACCATTTTATCACTTGTAGAAAAATGATACGAGCAAACTCTAGCGACTCTTGAAATATTCCCTTTCCCGATCATATCTTCACATATCCAATAACTTTTCATCTCGGGGAAACCCGAGAATGTTTTCAAATTACCAATCGTTTTGTATATGAGGATGGGTGAAAATTGTTTATTCAACGAATGATACGACACTGAGTAATTCACCAGTGGAATCTTGTGTTCTGGTCACCACTTTCAAATCGCCTCTTACACCTTCAACAGCGTTTCACCATCCTTTAAATTCGATTTGAACTCACTTATATATAAATGAGGCACTGTACTATATGACGAACATTGAATACATAGCTTTTAATACACTCATATGACTCATATAAGTACCAACAGAAGGATATATATATTTGGGAACCTTGAAAAAATGTGATCTTGGGATGATTATCACTTTCAGATGTTACGATGTGGCAACCTCTGTGAGGGAAAAACATATGCATATGAATTTAATGTTGGCTTCAGACAATTTGGGGTGTTACTATTCTAGTGGGTTTGTTGTTCGGAGATAAAAACTACAGAGCTGAACAATTTAAGGGAAGATCGGCCACTAGCATTAGCATTAATCATTCAGCCGTATAACTCTTATCATACAGAACGACACAAAATATACAGGGTAGCTGATATGTATGGAAACGGTCGATTATCAAGTAAGATAGCTAGCGAAAAATGTTGGGATACAATTTAAAAGTTCTGGGGATTTTCAAAATCTGTCAGACTAGGCTGTGCAGCTTCACAAGCACTTCGACCTATCAGATCTTTTGTGCATAACCCTTTATCTATTCCTCCGAGATTCCGAGACTTCGTACGAAGTTTCTCATATCCCTGAAAGGTAAGTTCTTGACATTCGGAGGGCGTTAAAAATGATACCTCCAGGAGCTCAGACTCTTGAAGAAAATGCTAAGCAATCGCAAAGCAAATATTCTGCAGTTCTATAGAAGTTCTCACAGTAGCGGCAACTGTCACTCTCTGATTTGCCCCTGGCCCTTTTCTTTGAGGTGATACCTCAACAAGAGTCCTGTTACAAGTGTTTTATAGTCTTACTGGAGAAGCTGTTCAGCTTTCTTAGGCGAATGGCTCACTAGCCCTTTCGTTTGTCTTTGTTCTGGCATTTTATTCCAATGAGATTTCATTTCATCCGCTTTCAGCGTCGAACCTCTTCTTCAAAGTGGGCCTTATTGGAGAGTCCACAGAAGGGTTTTAGGCTGAGAAATTGTGTATTTTCCTCTTCTTTGGCAAGGCAGCCTGCTTTCTCGCTGTTTTCAACTCCCTTATGACCTGGCACCCACATCAAAGTAACCTGATTATTTGCCGCCAGTTGTCTCAGGAACTGTTTACAATCCCAAGTCAGCTTACACTCACAAGGGTAGACTTCAGAAATTTTGATGTTGCTTGCCTATCTGCTCCTGGGCACATATCTTTTATAGCATGTTGTTTTGCTTGAGAGATGGTTGGGGTGTTACCAAGAGGGTTTGAGAGCTTGGAATCTGGCCCTGTAACGCACACTCCAATTCTTTCATCCAACTCACGTCAGTCTAAGTGTGTTTTTCATGAAGATGACAGAATACGGAAGACGAACGAATTCTATAAGAAGGCGTCTTGTCCTTTCCATGGTTTGCAGAAAATGGGCTCGTCCCGCATGGTTTAATTTTCACTTGAAATACTCAAACTAAAAAAAAATGATGATCGAGCAATATTTTTTGATCTTCAAGTAGCGTGGAGGGTAGAGTGTTACAATTGGCATAAAAAGGCCGATCTTTCAGGCTCCGCTGCGGAATGGCTTCGAATTTATTTTAGAGAAAACAAAAGAGTATATCTGGCAACATCGCAAGTGGAGCACCCTATAACCACTATAACATGTCGACAACTGACTCTGTAGTCTGTTGGTTGGGTATTATCGGATGATAGCTAGGATTACTCTATATTTACATGATACGTCATATTTTGCCGCAAGGTTTGCCGCCTCATAAAATATAAATGGGTGTATTTCGAAAAAACTCAATGGCTCTTTGGAAGATAAAAATTGCCAATCTAGGAAGTATTTATAACATATACTGTGCAGCTGAGAATTTATTTGATATGATAATTCATCTGGAGGAACATAACGTATATTAATTTCTTGTGAAACTACTTTCTTTAGGTACCTATACAATGAAATGCAGCAATAAATCTTTACATTTTATATACAACTGAAGATCGTATCTAAACGAAGCAAATTGCACTGGGATCAAGTCAAATTGGAGGAGGGTTATAAGAATTAGTAAAAACCTGAACCTCACACGGTAACGAATTCCACAACTTCACCATTTAATATATATTTGACAGACTCACTCGATTTCTAATAATATCTAGGTACCGCTCGTTTCGAATTCATATTAAAAATAGTATATTATGATACAAGTTTTATAAGACGCTATTTTGTCGCACGCGTTGTTTGGAGTACGACAAGCGAAGCAAGGAGTGCTCCAAGTGAACAAGTGCGACAACGTGTCTTATTAAACGTGTGTCATATGCAATTTTTCTATTTGGAATTGATTTGAAGAAAAAAATATATTCAATATCGATAAATAATAGAAACATCTTCGATTGGTAACAACGATGACATTGAAATAATTAAAATCTGACGCACAAGCGTGAAGCCCAGTTTACAGTTGAGCGATTTTGATTATTTCAATACCAGCGGTGAAAAATTCAATGTAGTTATTGTTTTTATTGGTGAATTTAAATCAAATTACACTCTGAATTGGAATTTATCAATTAAAACATTGAGTTTTTCACTGCTAATATCACTAAATCCAAGTCGCTCAGAAGTAAACTGGGCCTAACTCTTCTGACTTTCATTTGACAGTTCGATTGTACCAATCTCCGAATAATAAAAAATGCGTATCGAAATAGAGGCCATTTCGACACGCATTTGCGTTGCACAATGACTTCATTATACAACCAAAATAGAAAAACTTATTTACGCATACAGCAAGCATATCACCTAGTTATTAATTTTTTCAGGGTTTCGGGACGTATCAGAAACTCCCCTTACTTTGCCGATGATTTTGGTTGTCCTCCAGATTCCAAGATGAATGTCAGAGAAAAGTGCCGGATATATTGGTGAAGTTTTGCTAAATACCCCAAGCAAGCATTCTTTTGAAGCAAGCGGAGCAGTTTTGTCAGCATGGATGCTGTTTCAGCTCATGGTAACAACGAGAAGTCAATGTTTGTTAGAGTATAAAAATAAAAAGATCTTCCTCTTCAATATACTGTGCATTTATCTCAGAATCAAATTTCACGAAAGGATCAATGCCTTGTCCCGAAAATATTTTATGATAAAACATAAATAGTATACCAATGGGGAGATATTTTCATAATTATAGAGTTACAAAATTTTTTTCTCAGGGATCGTTTCTGCATATCGGAAAACCTCAAAACCTATTTTGATCACGTGACCACCAATATGGTGACAATTATGAAAAATTCATAACTAATGGGTAGAAAGATAGCGAAAATAGTTATTTAAAAAAGTTTAGACAAGTACGATTTTAGATACTTATCTGAAATAATTAAAAATTAAATCAGGTTTGTTCCCGGATTGTAGTGCATAAATTAAATAAAATTGTTTGTAACTATGACTCTTGCTGTTGCAATGGTTCATATCTAGTGCACATTTTACGTGACTTTTTGAATTCAAAGAGTCACAAAGAGACACGATACACCGATTTTCTCGAACGCAATGAAAATATTTTGTTTTTGTTTTCGAATCTTGATCTCAAATGACAAAGAATATAAACAACACGCCTAGGTCCACAAAAGCAAGTTACGACCGAAATACATACAACATTTTATGCACGACCAGTATATTTTATTGTAAATACCTCTTCACCTCTCAAGCATGATATAGGAATAAAACGGTTCCTAAATACCTTTTAAACCCCTTATAATTTTTTCGACGCCCATGATGTTCCTCTCGGAAAAGCATTACTTGAGAGTATATTTACTTTTTCTCTATCTCTTATAATAAGGGAAATATTAAGGGTGTTTACAATTTGCTCATGTTCCAGACTGGTGGGTGAATAAATGAATAAATGGCAAGTAGCCATATTTGCTGTCAATACAGACAATAGTCATTACGAAATGCATTGCAGTGACGAAGAAAGTGTGAATTGTACTCCACCAAAAATCAGTAAAGCAGCTATTGTTCGGTGGGCGGTGAAGTGCCATTTTACGCCCGGCGGACGGTAAAGTAGTCCGAGGGCGGTAAAGTGCTATTTTACGCCCGCACTACCGGGTGATAAAGTGCCATTTTACGACCGGTCGTGCATAATCCATTTTATGCTACTGTTGTATGAATTAATGAATGTTTCATCTGATGGGCAATCAAAGATCAGTTTATATTAGCTATATCTAAATGCGGAAAGAATACCCACTTGAAATGACAAAAATAATGTTAATAGCAAAACCGAAACGAACAAAACCATACGAATATTCAAAATGACCGTTTAATTCAATATCACTTTTGTTCAGTTCCAGAATTCTCCTCGTATATTTTAACCATTTCAACCTTCAAATTATCAATCAAATTTTGTAACTGCGATAAAATGAATGTCTCAATCAAAGCAATAGCTACCAGCAATGTGTTGCTCAATCCAAATTGAGTAATTATTCATATTCTGTGTGGGTTAATTAATGTAACAAGATAAATCCAATAAAAATAATACATAATTCATCACATCTCATTATACAACTACTAGTAAGGTAGGAGTTTGTAATCACGTCAGATATCAAGTTTCTGATAACGAACAGGACATTTATTTTCTCCAACTTCATTTGTACGAAAGCCATTACTTTCGACGATAACGTAGTAGGTACCTATATGCAATCTAGACGCAAACACTGAACGAAAAAAATATGTCCAACACGTCTCTGTTAATGTAGCTCCTTAAAAAGTTCAAAATAATTAATTTATTATGTCCATACAAGGACACCATTGCGCTAGCAAGAGTGGCGAGTGTGAAAAGACAATAAAAGCGGCTCTTAGAGAGGCTGCAAAGCAGTAGTTTCGAGAAATGACAAAAGAAATGTCATTGGAATTCCGTTGAGATAGCCGGATGAAATCCAAAAAGAACTGTAAAATCAATATCTTAGAGGTTGCAGGGAACATTACAGGTATAGTAAAAACAAATACGCACGTGACAATGTTGTGTTTGTTTCCTCAGATATTTTAGTACGGGAGGCAGTGTTGCATTCGACACTGAAAATCATAACAGTCCAGAAGAAGAAAAAATTTCACTGTCAGCTCAATCTCTTCCTTAACGAGAGAAAATGGCACATTGGCTACAACATCTAACATCACAAGTGAAAGCCAACTTCTTTGTTAAAATGTGCGTTTCCACAAATTGAAAGACAGCAAGAGTTCAACTAATTCTCTAGTGATGGAGTGATGGAACAAATTAACATGGACAAATTAGGTAGGTAACTACAGTATTATTATGACAACAGAACATAATGTGATCATTTGTTCCAGTGCCTACTATCTAAAATTGAAAAAAAAAAATTAAGTAGTCACTAAATTACATTTTGCGCGAGAAATGGTTCCGAAATCATATTGTGTGATAAATTGCTGTATTCACAATGAAAAATGGAGTCGTGTACCTACTTTAGTTTCGTCCCATATTAAAATTCAAAGTTGATGATGTTTTCTAAAAGACGAAACGTCGCAGAAAAATTCTGCTTATGTTATCGTGTAGTCTTTAAAAAGTGGCCATGTCGAAGTGCTATTTGTTTTACATTTCCTTTGAAAATAAAGCTAGGAGAAAATAAACACGAAATTCTCAAATTTCGGTTTTTCTAGGATATCTCCGAAACTTCTTGGAATCGATATCCCCATGCTGTTCATTCTTATCTTGGACACAGTGTATAGTCGTACTCTCATACACTCCTTGTGATAAAAATGATGATTTTACTTTCAGGAAGAGGAGGTCGCGTTTTCAGGTCGATCCACGACATTCATTTGTGCAGCACAATAAGGAACCGTTAGAAGTCTGTTTCGTTTCGCATTGTTCGCAGATGCTGATTTGTTATTGTGCGATAAACTAACATTGCGCCTCGTATGTCACTCTGTGGGATACTATATCGGCCTGTCGTGCCATCTGCGACTCATTTCCTGATGGTTATACAGGGTTTCTTAAACTCAGTGTCCTATTGGTGTCTCAAAACTAGATGAGATATGGTTACCTTTGAACGTAGTCGCTATATATAACATTATTGAGTTTAGGCGGGAATTTTAAATTATATACGATCAAATCGTGGAACCTGTGGTGGTCGAGAGCAGCCGACAACTACACAAAGAACTACCGCCACCTCGGGACAACCGCAGGAAGCAAGTCCTCATCCCGAGGCGCGAAACGACCAGAACTCGTCTCCACCCGTACCACAGAACCTGTGACAGAACCACCAGCCGTGACAGCAGCGCCCTGACATCCGAGCTGTCACTGTCAGTCGAGCGACGGCATATAGGGTGGAGCGAGCATCGATTCTCTCTCTTTCTGCACTTTCTTCTTACATTTCTCTTCCACCCGTCCAGGACGCTATACGGGCGTCCGTGGACGGGTCAGCCATTTTCCATTCTCTGTTCTTTGTTGTTAATAAAATACCGTTCTGTTTCTGTTATTAAAAGTGTTTCCTTGACTCATCCTTATGTTAATATGGAGTACAAATCCTCCAAAAACCTATACGTGAATCTCTCACATCTTTTTTGTAAATAATGCTTTGGCAAAGATTTTGGATAAAAACTCAATGTTATTAACGATGTTATGAACCTACATGATAT
This sequence comes from Chrysomela aeneicollis, assembly GCA_029955515.1. Taxonomy (NCBI): domain Eukaryota; kingdom Metazoa; phylum Arthropoda; class Insecta; order Coleoptera; family Chrysomelidae; genus Chrysomela; species Chrysomela aeneicollis. The sequence goes on along the minus strand of JARUHQ010000016.1, from coordinate 6,868,134 downwards.
CACATCATAAATAAAATGTACCTAAACTACGCAACACTAATTACGTCGCACCCCGAAATTTTGTCCCTGTTTAAATTTGAATAACTTTTTTCTTCTTCGAACAATTTGAATTCTGTTTGCAGTGTTCGCTAGCTCAGTCCTTCAGCTATAATCTCGTACTTCTTCGATACATAAGGTTATTTCCATAAAATTGCTACAGGATGTTTTTTGGACCTGTGCAAAATTTCGAAATTTTCAAAAGGATCCCAAATGAAGAAAAACAGTTTTTTTCCAACTTCAACAGCAGAGGCATGAAGATTATTTCATTACCTTTGGCCATTTCCAAAATTGTCTTCTTATCACTTTTCTTTACAGAGTGATCTCAAAAAATCAATTTTTTGGTTTTGCAGTCATTACTTTTTTCCTCTTCAACCGATTTTCAAAATCTCAGGCTCATTTTGAACCTGAAACCTCATATGAGAAGATTTAAAGATCATAATTAACTCAAGATAAACATTTAAGATCAAGGGTTTCCTCAGAGGTGACCCAAATCTGAAACACTCTGTAAATCCCGACTGGGAGGAGAATTAAATGAAAATCAACTTATTTTCGGAATGATCTTTCATTCTGGACACATCCAGATCTTTTTTCTTTCAGTAGTTGAAAATTGTGCGTGAGAAAACCGAATTGAAACGCCATGTTCTAGAAAAAAATCAGCCCAAAAAAAATTCATGGTCCGTAACCAACGTAACAAAAATCATAATGAGTAACTGACAAGACAGATTGAAAATTATGTTCTCGTGGAAATAAAGACCAGGACAGAAAAAACTATTCGTAGGTATTTCTTTTCTGAAGATATGAGACTTCGTAAAAAAATTAAAAATAAAAAAAAATTTCTGAATACAACAAAAATTTCAGGGTAACCTTCTCACCCCCTATAAAAAGTCTTCCATCATGTTTTGGATTTTTTCAAAGAATTTAATTTTTTAGACCCCAAAAAAAAGTTTATACGTACGCCTATGAAAAATTTTTTCATCTCTTTGATCAACTTTTTCCGCTGAACACAGCTATGGGTACCGCTTGTCTTGATTCTGAAAAATAACTTTTTTTCGCCCTGTACATCAAACTATGATACTTGGAGAACTCGAGTTCGGGCGATTCTTAGTAGTTTTGTACGAAACTCACGAAAATTATATGTAAAAAAATCACAAAAATCTCCTTTCCCTTCATCCGTACCCAAAGTACCCCAAGGGGGCAAGGGAGGCGAAAGAATATGTATATTTTTTAATATCCGATCCCGATGTGGGGGTCAGGTGAAATATGTTTCCGATATATCTAACCGTTTGACCACCAAAAACTTCACCCGCAAAAAAATTTTTGGGGGGGAGGGGGTAAAAAATTTTTTTCCAGTATTTTTGGTGGTGATATTTTCGTTTCGACCAAACAACGTTTTGGATATTTTTCTGTTTTAACCGGGATTTCGAGGGGGATTTAGATTTGGGTCACCTTTGCAGAAACCCTTGATCTTTAATATTTATTTTCAGTCAATTCTAATCTTCATGTCTGTTCATCTAACGTTTCAGCTTCAAAATGATCCTGAGATTTTGAAAATCGGTTGAAGAGGAAAAAAGTAATGACTGCAAAACCAAAAAATTGATTTTTTGAGATCACTCTGTAAAGAAAAGTGATAAGAAGACAATTTTGGAAATGGCCAAAGGTAATGAAATAATCTTCATGCCTCTGCTGTTGAAGTTGGAAAAAAACTGTTTTTCTTCATTTGGGATCCTTTTGAAAATTTCGAATTTTTGCACAGGTCCAAAAAACATCCTGTAGCAATTTTATGGAAATAACCTTATGTATCGAAGAAGTACGAGATTATAGCTGAAGGACTGAGCTAGCGAACAGTGCAAACAGAATTCAAATTGTTCGAAGAAGAAAAAAGTTATTCAAATTTAAACAGGGGCAAAATTTCGGGGTGCGACGTAATTAGTGTTGCGTAGTTTATATTGATTTGAACATTTGATGTTGAAGAAACATAATTAACACTATTACTTTTATTCTTCATGCAGGCCTTCACTTTTACCTCGATAATTCATAATCCCTCAGGATCAAAATTACGCATTTATAAATGTCCAGATGTCCAGTGTGAAGTTTCACTGTTTTTCACCTCGTTGAATGTATTATTTATCATCCTGAAAGTATCCATGTATATCTGATTGCTGTACAAGCAATGATTAATGATTGACGCTTATAATAAATCATCTACGACATACTGAAATCTTTCGAATAACACTCTGATGTTCAATTAGTTCAATTCAAGGATGTAATGCGAAATGAATATCTTTTGGTAGTAAAAGTACCTGCTGAAGTATTGTACGCTAGCTAATATCGAGACACCTTGTATATTGGATTTGAATCATGATCTCAAGGTTCTAGTGTGTGAGTTGAAAAAAATTAAAAATTCATAGACAATGAATCTTCATCAGAGATTCCATCCATTTATTTTACTTGGACATTCATATACAGGGTTAGGAAAAAGTATGGACATTCCTGGATATTTCCTAAAAGACATATAATATGTGATTCAAATGGAATCAACAATAAAACTTCCATTTCTACTAACTAGCATCGTTGATTGAGCTAGCATGATCCAATGAAAAATAGGTTGCTTTGATGTGTAGGTATTGAATCAATATCGGAACAGAATTGTAATTAGTTTAGAGTAGAATTAACAATTGACTGAAATTTTATTTTCATTCAACATTTTCAACAAATATCCAATGTAGTTGCATACCTGCACCCAATGATAATAAACCTCAAAATTGTACTAAAAATTAATAAACTGGTTACTGGTGAATTATAAGGTGACAAATTGAAGCGAGACTCGAGGTGATTATATGAAAGAGAAGTATTTACATGTTGAATACATCAACAATGTTCAGTTTAAATAACGCAGGTGTAATTAGCATTCAACATCGTACTCGAATTATACAAGGCTACAAAATGAATCGACTGAATACTAACTTGAAAAGTCGTCATTAATAATTCAGGAGAAAGGTTATACGCATGTAATTCCAAGTAAATCTCACACAGTTAACGAGTCAAATAAATCGAGGCAGTAAATGCGAATTCTTCGAATATGTCATCGCTTTTGTGATGAAATGAACATTACGTACATCCCAAAAACAACTAATATTTCTTCTGAATAATTTTCGATTCACGGTGACATTAGATTGGCCTGTTGTGAAAATTTTATTTCGATTTGATCAGTACCTACTATTTTCATCCCGAGATGTTGCATTAGTCTTGTATTGTTTAAAATCACGAAATTTCATATCATTGCTAGTACAAATCGCTAAAACGAAAGTATTTTGAATAGTTATGAAACTGTAGGTCATTGTTTAGTTTACAGAAAAGTATGATATTTCGGGTTTGTTTGTAACTGAATTATTGGTCAGAAAAATTATCAAACTGGATAAAAATCTATTAAAAAAAGAAATACGAGTGTATATAATAAGAATAAAGAGAAATTTGTTTTTTGGATTACTGACATATTAACGTCCATACATTGAAAATCCACATCAGTTTAACAATGAAATGAAAAAACTAGATGAACTTTGCAACAACAAAGACGAATTTCTGGAGATGCATTTTTTTTATTTTCGGGTAACAGGCCAATGTGGGTATTTCCTGGGCAAGATATGATGTAGAAGTCTCATATTCATCAAAATTATGAAATTTGAATCATGTTTCGTTCGAATCGATATAGTGAAAGATTTAAAAAAAGTGTATATAATCTTTGATGCCATCTGTTAGCCAAATTATGTACTTTGGTCAGCTTGCCAGCTGCCATGTTGCCATATGCTCGATCCTGTACAAGCGCATCAGTTATTGTTATCGGATTTGACAGGTTTATATATTTGTATCACAGAAATGTAAATACATTAGGTTTACTCGAAGATAAATAAATATATGGACTGGAAATAATATATATTTGACCCGAACGGCGCTTCATACAAAATGGTGGACGAATTTTGTGATAATGGTCCGAATCTTTTCAACATTGGTATGTAGAGAGTTTTGGGTTTGGGGATCATATTTTTTTGTCAAAATTGAAGATGGCGGCTCCAAAATTGGAATGTGGGGGTTTTCGGAGTCGCAGAAGAAAGTTTAGTCAATATAAGTCAAGACAGATCATTGTATGAGTTCAATGCCAAAAAAGTGCAGATAAAATAAACGTAAGAATATTCATAAATACAAGCTTCTATTCATATTTTCCACGTTTATTTTTTCCTCCAAACATCAGAGCACGCGCAGTGGCTGATGAGCGCTCGCTGAAACATTTGTCAAATAAGTGGCCAATTAGTCGATTCCAGTCGGAGATGATTGCCACCTCCGGCATCGCTAATAACGTCGATAAAGACGACCCCACCGGCTCATTAACGATGCATGTATGCGTATGCCTTCAGACAATGAATTAACATAACGACTACCAGCGTCAATTATTTTCCCAGAGACGAATCTAACCTTGGCCACAAAATTATTGGAATTCGTTGATTCATCGCATCGAATACCACTCGTTCTCGTTCCTGGAGCTCCGCTCTCAACATGAATTCAGTTCCATGGCCATGGGGCCATCGTACATGAATATTTTAACGCATTTTTCTCTCATAGGGACGTCGGTGATGATGGAGCTTCAATATTGATTCATATGAATACAAACACTCGACTTTTCTACAAGAAGAAACCGGACTTATATTTACTTTGTTCGGTGCATTTTCTTTTGTTGTTAGTTTGCTAGGCAGGAAGCAGTGGTTCACGCATGAAAAAATTCTAAAGACAGGTGGTTGCAGACAGGGACTAACAAATCCTTCAAATGGAACCAAGGTGGATATAGGACGGTGAAACAGCTTCCTATTAACAAGCACCAAAATAAACTGTAGACTTTTGCCTACTTGATTTCATACCGTAGTAATATTTCCTGAAAATACCAGAGATGGCACCATACCTTGTGTCGGTAAAACAGAAACTGTGATTTTGTCAGTGTCATCTGTTCTAGGAGAAATAATATTGATAAGAGTAAAAACATCGATAATTATTCCAGATTTACTGATAAAATAGTGTTTCAATGTCGTTTCAATTGACGCCTGTCAGATTGGTATTACATAAATACATAAGAAACAGAAATCTTCCTTGAAAATCGATCTTACCGCCATCTTCATTCAAGTCGTGGAAATGTTATTACCTTCTCAAACGGTCCACAAGTTTTTCGCAGAAACAATTTGAAGAGCTGTTTCACTATCCTATATATATCCACCTTGAATGGAACTATATAATTTGTGAAAGACAAAGCACTTGATGCAGTAAATACAAATTCGTACAGTTTCTTTTCATCATATTCGGAGTTGTAGTATTCATCTAAATTCTCTCAAACATCGGTGTTCCACAAGGATTTGTTTTGGCACCAACTTTGTTTTTACTGCACCGGCGATCTATTTTCCCGTCCACAGCTTTGAGAATGACCATACACTTCATACCGCCTTGACCCTAAATTATCATCAAATGAAGCCAGAGGTGCATGTTGGGGACAGCTTGATACTGTTGTTGAAGATCTTGCTGAACTTTTGAAATGGGGATCTAACAATCTAGTAGAGTTTATCGCTGATATTATGATGACAATCACGAACGTTTCTATCAAATCCTCAATATCCATGGTCGCTATTACCATCAACGATACCCTGTCATGGAATGATGGCAATTAGTTCATCTATTTCCGTTTACAGTCGGAATTTTCTCTGGGATGTCCAGTGTTTTTTGGAAAACTGAAAATGGTCAACCCCCCTTTCCTTTCCCACGTAGAAGCCACTGGTTGAAGTGGATGTAGTTGTCCAATAACCCGTCTGTAAAAACAAGCATTTGCCAAAGTAAATACAAGCTGAGGAGTGAGGAATTTATAGGTGATAAGAATGTTGTTTCGTTGACTGCTTTGTCAATATCTTCGTGTTCCACTACTGTTTGTGCATGATGATATGTTACGATGGAAAACACGTTGGACAGTTCCGTTCGGGCATTGTTGAATTCTCACATAGAATATTCATTGATTACTCTTCAGTTGATCCTCAATGGTTCTGGAAGTAACTGACCTATAATTACATGAATTTTCTCGAAATATTGAACAATTTACAGAAAATTACGATTGAAAACTTTATAATATTGAGGATGTTGAAAATACACCTTGATATTGCATTTTTTATGGTGAATCTTTTTACTTGATAGATGTTATACTTGCTCGGGTTATAAGAGTTTTTCAGTTTCTGGTTTTAACGAGATTCAAGTGGAGTTTATCAGAGGGAGATATATCTAATCGGTTCTGATATGAATCCTTGTGGGACACCCATAGGAAAGATATCAACCAGTTGATAGGGCTTTTCGTCGTGAACTTCTAAATAATACCTTATTATGTTCGATCAACACATAAGTCAAACGACTTGCTAAGGTAATTGCCTGCAGATCTGCTATCAGTTGGAAGTTGAACTTTTTTCAATGGTCTTTCATTTGAAATAAAGCATAAGAATGGTAAATTTATATTTTCAATTATCGACAAACAATCTTAGTTTTCGAAATATAATCAATATCAAATATTCAATATATTCAATCATTTCTGGGTTAACCTACCAACTTTGAGTTCTCAAAGTTGTAGCCATTCATTTATTCAACTTATTGACATAAAATACATAACATTGAACGGCAACCTTGATCAGAAGTTCATTTCACTAAAAAGCTTCAAAAAGAGTTGATTGATTCATTATCAGATAGATGTATTAGTAGATATGTGATACCAGTCGAAAATGAAAGTAAAAATTACTAACGATAGCAATACTCGCATTTTGATTTCCTACATTTCCTATCTCAGATACAATCCACATAATGCCTCAGAGTTATTTTTAGCCCAATTTATTATTGTTTCAAAAAAAGTGTTCGAAAAAGTATTATTAACCGCCAACTTAGTTGCAAAGCATAACCCTCGAAGTCTCATTGAGACTTGTATAAGTAAAGAAGACGGGGACCTTAGCTTCTTACGTGTTATCCGAAGCACTACTCGGCTGGTTATCGTTCTTATAGTATTTTATTTTGCTATCATTGATTAATTTCACAGCATGATCTTTTTTTTATTGTAATTATCAAAAAAAAGTCAACATTTTTCAATAAAGCACTAGATTAAATTATTTATCGTTCTTATATCAATACTTTCGCGTTGGAAAACATAAATCAAAATTATCACGGAAGATATTAATGTCAGATGATTATTTAAAACATTTTTCAGAAATTGTTCATATTTGTTTCCGAAAATTATCTTTCAACTTCGATGTTCGGCTGCTTTTTCATTAATGTCAGTTTTAGTTAGAGGTCGACAAGACAAAATTATTCTTGTCTTGATAACAACTTCTTGTCTTGTCTTAAGACGAAGTCAAGAAATTTAAAAAAATCTTATCTTGACGTTCTCTCGACGTATTATATCTTGAAATTTCTTGAAATTTCTTGATTAACTGATGACACCTTATAGAACTGTAGGTACAGGGTGTCCCACTTGAATGTGTTACCCCCCTTTATCCTCGTAAATTTCAACATATTTTGGTCATTCGAAAACTTTTCTGGAATAATTTTTTACGAATTTTTTCAACCTGAGCTAACTTTTTTCTTATATCAATAAAATACAAGGTGGCTCAGATTTTTTTTCAAATGGGATGATCTATATTTTTTCCATAATTCGATGAAGCTCGTCAATCTGATTTCAAAAATATATATCATTAATATATTATTGTCGAATAAACGATAGAAAACAACCGCAGAACATAAAAAAAATCTTGAGTGCCCCTGTAATTGGTTGATATTGAGAAACAGTGAGCACCAATTCCAAAAATTCGTAATTCGTTTTTGAATGACGAAAATATGTTGAGAATTATGAGAAATAAGGAGGCACCCTACATGGTGATTCCCCGGCACGAAAATGTCTTTCCGTTGTTATCGCAAATGGCCAAGAATTTTTTCGGAACGCTTTCAACATCTGTATTGCGGAAAGGCTATTTAAGCAGCAGCTTTAACAATCAAAAATCTAAGAAATCGGCTAGACGTTGATGGCTTATGAATTCCGATTTTAAAAACTAGTTTGCAATTTTAGTTTCATTATTGTTTCATCATGTTATGTTGAAATGTGCTATATTTTTCACGAATAAATACGTTTTATTGTTAGTTTGATTGTTAGTCGAGATATTTCAAGATTTCTTGTTTTCTTGACAATAAATCTTGGTATTGACATAAAATATCTTATCTTGTCTTGAAATCTGAAATGAGTTCTTGTCTCGACCTTGTCTTGAAATCAAGACAAGATCAAGACGAGATCTTGAAATTTTCGAGAACATGGCGATCTCTAGTTGCAGTCTTCATCTGGTTCAAGACTGTACAGGGTGACCCACGAGGTGACCCATTTCCGATGAATGAAACTGTGACGATTCATAAAGCACCCAACAGATTCACCCTGCAGATCCCATGACAGATGTTCGAATTCGGATGAAGTGAAGTAAACGTTCTTCTTCTCCATCAGCAAAAGCAAAATAGCGGTTGGTTGAGCGATGACGATGATGGGGCCACCGGTCAGCGAGTTGGAGTGAAATGAATTCATAATGATGGCTTCGAGCGATCCACCGAAATGGAAATACCTACGAGTCGCTGGGACGTGATACACAATAATAAAAACCTCGATTATAATATTATGACTGCCGCATGAATTGGGTTTCCGAAGAAAAAAAGGTTCGATGGCATGTTTACAAAGAGAATGGTGTTTCTACATGGTTGTACTGTCATGGGCGCCCCTCTGAATTTTAGCCTTTATAGTCGAGATCGATCGCCTTCGCCTTGTCACCATCTTCAAGTTTTAGAGATGAATAACGAATGAAATTACCTATACAGGGTAATGCAAATTTCATGGTACACTATTGTCAAATCAGAAACGGAGAGAGATACGAACTAGGTTGAATTACGAAAAAGATGCGCAATTTCATGGCCATCTCGAATATCAAGAGAAATCGAGGATATCTTACGTAGTTCCTGAAATATCATGAAAAACTGAAAATCGTCAATTCTTATAGTAATCGATAACTTTTCAACTATTGCTGCTAGGATTTTAAAATTTGGTATGGTTACTAAAGTTCGTATGCTGAATTGTTAGAAATACATACTTCGAAACAATAATTATATACACACTTTTATTCTCTCATCCTTCTAATACTACGTCTAAACGGTAACTGACTCTCAGCCTAACTTCTTCACGTAACATCCCTTGAGTCACTATAAGTGATACTGTCAGCGTATACGGGGTGGATGCATATCCTACCATATCCTACATATCCTACAGAATTCAACAGTGATATGAAACAAAATCTATGGGCACACTAGATTCGAAGATATCGAAGCCAACTCTTATATTTCTAATGGAAGCCATTTTGGATTTTCACATCATCAGATGAATCATGAAATTGCTAATTCATCGATGTATCACATTTGTGTGTTTATTCATAGAAAAGTCGAAATAATAGGCATAATAGAAAATATCAAGTTAATGCGAGATCTGCCAGGCCCTCAATTCCAGATAATTTTACTAAAAGTGACATTATTATTGTTTATCAGATTAATATTGATTATTAGATTGAATATAAAAAATATCGGATGTAAACTCGTTACAGATTTCTTGAATGGTAAGTAAATGATAATGATCTGTGGATGTTGTTGAGAGAAGGAAAGAAAAGGAAATATATGACAGAGAAGACAATATTTTATTTCTTGGCAGCACACGTGATACGAAACCAATGAATCCTGGGAGAGGCCTTATAAACAACGTCCGCAGAGCTATGAGATGCTCTTCTACGGCCTGTTTCAAAATAAAAACTGGCTCAAATTATTCCCAGAGGCGTAATTATTAGAAAAGGCAATAATTGTCTGTTTTATCTCGAGAATGTATCGCCGCTGCTCTCTTTCTATTCATTATATTCAAATGCATAATTCATAAAAGGAAACTTGAACTTACTCATCAGACAATGTCGCGAAAATGGGCGAATGCTGTTGACGAATATTGAATACTTACCTTTTTTTTTTTTGCTTTAGTGATATTCATGTACTCATGTTCAATATTTCCAAAACATTCAATAAAATTCAATGCAATAAAAAATATAGGTCAATAGTTGAAAATAAAAAGTTCCAATTCGTTTATTTTTTTTCGTTGTACCTTATTGGAGCCGATGTATTGAAAATGGGATACTAAGTAGAATTCATCGAGTAGTACTCAGAAGATCCTCCCAGAACTGATTTATTTTTTTATTCGATAGACTATATCGAAAATGAGTTTCGAAAATTGTGCTTTGAAATTGATGATAAATCAACAAGTTTTGCTGCATTTTTGAAATCAACCAAGAACACCATAATTCTCCCAAATAAGTACATAACAAAAAATAATAAGAATGAATTTTTTGGAAAAAAACGGCGTTACGCAGCACCCTAATTTCATTAACATCATTTTAATCTAGAACCATTCGAAATTTAAGTTAGAAATCTACTTAAAACCCTAAGAAAATTATTTTGAAAAAGCCGGAGCTAGCAAGTCCTTGACTTACGAAAGTGGGTTCGCAACTAAGTTGGCGTTTAAAATAGTTATTTATGTATCAAGGGCGCAAAATAGGCTATTAACACGCCTAGGTCCATAAAAGCAAGTTACGCCCGAAATACATACAACATTTTATGCACGACCAGTATATTTTATTGTAAATACCTCTTCACCTCTCAAACATGATAAGAATAAAACGGTTCTTAAATACCTTTTAAACCTCTTTAAAATAATGTTTGCTACGTCCATGATGTTCCTCCCGAAAAATCATTACATGAGAGTGTTTTTACTTTTACTCGATCTCTTATAATCAGGGAGTAATTAAGGTTTAACAATTTGCTCATATGTTCCAGACTGGTGGGTGAATAAATAGGCTAGTAGCCATATTTGCTATCAATACAACGAATAGTCATTACGAAATGCATTTCAGTGACGAAGAAAGTGTGAATTGTACTCCACCAGAAATCAGTAAAGCAGCTGAAGATGCGAATAATTAATAATTCATTGTCCGGCGGGCGGTGAAGTGCCATTTTACGCCCAGCGGGCGGTAAAGTATTCCGAGGGCGGTAAAGTATTATTTTACGCCCGCACAACCGGGCGATAAAGTGCCATTTTACGCCCGGTCGTGCATAATAGACACTTCATAACATACACCGAGTTGATTCTTGTTGGTCTCCTTCGGACGATGATGAAGTAATTCTTATTGAATATCATTACAATCTTTTTCCGAAAAACAAAATTTCAAGTGCTTGACTTGATATGGGGATTTAAAATTTGAAGCACCTTGTTCCTATTTCATCATTTGGCAACATCGACTGCAGATTTCATAAATAATAAAGGACCATAAATCCATTACGTTGAGTAGGTGAATAAAGATATTTATATTTTGATCAGGTCAGAACACAAAACTTATACTACCAATAAGTTCTGTGGGTTAGGTGCGAGGTTAGGTGCCATTCTGCTTATTTCTGTTCCATGCTCCTCAAAAGATATGCTACTCAGTTTTGGAGGTTATGTTTATATTTGACTTGTGGATGGATTGGTGTTCTTGTTGGACTGAAATTCATGTATTGACTGATTATTTTTTTATATTAGCAGTTTGATTCCTGAATTATACATTGAGCCTATTAGGCGCTGTTGCCAATTTGTGAACTAGAAACGAAGCGATTTAAAATTCAAAACACCATATTTGAAAAATTAATTTAGATACTTTCCGCAACGAATTCGGAAAATTCATGAATGAAACTCATAATCAATGAGTTCATGCTTGCATTTGCTGTAATAAACCAAATTGAGGAATATTCCCCATCGATACTTTTTCGATCCAACATCAATTTCATTGAATGGAAGATGACTTGTGCAATTGAAGGACTAAGAAAATGGTTGCGAAAAATCCGGGACATGATTTTCTTCCCTGAATCGGAATTCGGAATCCCCATTTTAATTTTTTTCTGTCAATTATGAAGGTAGGTATCCTCAAAGCAAAGAAGCCTATAGCATTGAGAATTTTCGAAATATTATCGAAAAATGCATCTTGGTAAATAACTTAATAAAGTAGTTGGTTACGACACTGTTTGTATATGCCTGCATTTTATAATCGGGAAAAGATTAACAATAGCTAGGCAACTACATATGTCTCTATATATTGGGTCACAAACATCATCAGCAAAAAGCAGCAAATCGAAAATATACTAAGATGTATTTTATGGGAACTCTGTATCTTCCATGAATCACTCTATGAGAAGTGGGTACTGGTAGTATTTCTACTACTTCTGATTTACATAAATAATATTCCTCTATAGTTTCCGTGAGCATAACATAACCATAACTATAATAACGATGCGCTGACATGCGTTATAAGGAAAACGTTAACGACTAATCATTATATTTGTTGATTACAGTCGGAGAACATTGATTGTAGCAATTTCTCTTAGTCGATCGAACGATTCCCATCTATCGATATAACAAGAAATTGATTTCTATTCATCAACGTTGAATACTTTTCTTTCATTCGTGGCGTGATGAAAAATTCCAAGTTGAATACCAATCGCAGATACTCTGCTTCCAGAAAAATGCCGTTTTTGTGTCATCAAAACTACAGGTCACCGCAGATGTTTCATGTGTAACAACATCAGTAAAAAGTCTCACGAACAAAATCAGCTTAAATATGTTCAATCAAATCAATCATTGATAAAAAGGCAATTATGTTCTACCGTTATCGCGAAAATGGATTACTCTTTTATTTTTAATATACAGGGATGCTATTCAAATTCTAGTCTATGTATATATACTCAAAAAAACGAATGAGAGTGAAATAATATATTATAGGTTAAATGGGGGAAAAGTAGCGTATTCCAGAGGTTAATTATATGGATGGAAAAAATCTTGCCTAGCTTCTTCAGTTCTGGAGTTATACAGGAAATTTTTTAAAAAATGTTGAAATTTTACTGGTAATAGTTCAATATTTCCAAAACACTCTGTAATTCAGATGAAAATACTACGTCAATATGAAACATGACTCTTGGCATTCAAAAAAATGCAATGCAGGATTTTGTTACGCCTCAACTACAAAGAATCATGCTGTAGAGTTGAATTCAAAAAATTGAATGTAATGACCATGACAGGAACCTATATATATATGAGTGCATAATGTTTCTTTTTAAAAATCGCAATAAAATTGAGTCACACAAAATACAACATAGTTTAAACACAAGAAACCATAACACCGACTATAATATCCCAATTCACAGACTGTCATCAACAATAAAAACACCAGAGTATGCATGTATTAGATTTTTCAATAAATTGCCAGCAACAGTAAAACAACAAGTTGACATAAGAGGCTCATAATATTATATTATGATACAAGTTTTATAAGACGCTATTTTGTCGCACGCGTTGTTTGGAGTACGAAGAGCGAAGCGAGGAATGCTCCAAGTGAACAAGTGTCTTATAAAACTTGTGTCATATGCAATTTTTTCTATTTTGAATTGATTTGAAGAAAAAAAATGGATTTAATATCGATAAATAATAGAAACATCTTCGATTGGTAACAATGATGACATTGAAATAATTAAAATCTGACGCACAAGCGTAAAGCCCAGTTTACAGTTGAGCGATTTTGATTATTACAATACCAGCGGTGAAAAATTCAATATAGTTATTGTTTTTATTGGTCAATTTAAATCAAATTACACTCTGAATTAAAATTTACCAATTAAAACATTGAGTTTTTTACTGCTAATATCACCAAATCCAGCTCTCAGAAATAAACAAGGCCTAACTCTTCTGACTTTTATTTGACAGTTCGATTGTACCAATCTCCGAATAATAAAAAATGCGTATCGAAATAGAGGCTATTTCGACACGCATTTGCGTTGCACAATGACTTCATTATACAACCAAAATAGAAAAACAATATTATAGTGGATCTAGAACCATACTCTATTATAACATAAATATATTTTCATTTTTAAATTCACTATCAATTTCAATGTTCACTTTATTCATTTCAATATTTACTTTATTCATTTTTATATCTACTTTATTTATTTTAATGTTTTTATTCATTACTTTGTATTGAAGTTCTTAATATATTGTGCCTACCTATATTGGCACTATTTTCTTTAATGTTGGTTATTGTGATAATGTATATTTTAGATGTGATGTCACTGTGATTGTCATTCTTGAAAATAAAGTCGTGTTCTATTCTATTCTAGTGATTATTTCATTCATGCTAAAATACACGTTTTTGATTGGTTGAAATGATTGTGTTGATAAGCAATAACACCATGTTTTCGATTTTGTATTTCGGCTCCTGATTGGCTATTGGATACCTACATGCTGTGTTTTCGTTTCTGTATTACGCTTTCTGATTCGTAGGCAGTAGGGTAGTTTAATTAAACAACGACTTACCAGTTGCAATCTGTCATATTATTTTCCGATTCCCTGGTTAATGAATGAATGCCACACACCAAATTTTCGTCTGGACCATGATAAACACACACTATTAATATGTATCCACTTCATTTTCCACAAATTATGGATAGTTTCAGCAATAATTAATCTAATGTAACCTAACCACACAAATTGTGACAACAATCAAAATGAATTCAGCTCATTAGTACCTAGTGCATAGGTAATCTTGCCTACATCATACAATGGCATTGTTGTATTGTTGGTTGCATAACGAATCTTCTACAATGCATAATCAAAATAACTAATTCCATAAACTGTACGGTATGTACGTTTAATATTGATTTAAACAATAAATAGAAAATCATCAGAATGGCTTGATTTTATTCATGAAATAATCTGAACAAATACAACTCGTGTTATTGATGATTATCGAAAATTCCTTCTCTGTTTCGAAACAAATCATGTTGCTTTGGGAAACCACACTCGCGCTGTGCGCTCGTGTAGTTTCCAAGCAACATGATTTGTTTCTCAAAATCGAAGGAATTTGTGTTTCGATAATCATCAATACACTTGTTGTATTACACGCGAAAACGGTATAGTGATTGAAAAATGACAGATTAATGAAAAAGCGGTGTGCATAAATCCGCATTACTACCTTGGTGTATACATAATTGTCACCTTGTAAATCACCACTTTCTCACTTTTCGCGAGTTTTCCACGATTCCAACATCATTCATCTGCACTACTACAACACCCCCGTATATCTTTCGAAGGACAAGGAAAAGGCCGACGCAACTGCGAGGTTAATTGACTTTTAAAAAGGGCAATTCGGAAGACGGGCGCCCTTTCAGAACTAAAACCCACCACCCAAAGGCCCTGTAACAGACCTTTCAGACAGCAATTTCTCTTAGGAAGTTGCGGTCTCTGAAAGAAAACGAGAACGAGGAGTCAATAAGTCGGTTGCTCTAATAGCAGAACAGTGGAGTAGAGAAGGGGAGGGGGGCTACAGGTTTTTTGAATCCTATAACGAAATAATTACCCAACACCTTCTCCAACTCTAGTTGATGTTCACTGATTCATGAAGGCTATTAAGAATTTAAATACCGAAATATATCGAACATATACTAAATGCTGAAAGAATGTCAGAAAATGTGAGGAAGAGATAAGATCTTTATTATACGGGGTGTTTCACCTTAGAAGTTGATGTAAGAATATTGAAATCCATATAGGATTCCTGATAACTTTTCCTGATGATTCCCGGTACCTATCAGTGACAGCTTTCGTAATAAAATGCGGGAAAATCCTGAATCAAAATCAATTAAGGTTATAGCTGCATGATATCATTTCAACATACTGGAAGGCTGAAAAGTTAGTTCGTTTAGGAGACTCATGAAAATAACAGAAACTTAGTTCTTTTAAGGGACACTTATTTGCATTAAAATAATAAAGTTTTGTTTTTTGCATAAACTCAGAGAAAATAAATTGTCTCCCTCTCCGCTCCATTTCTTATGTTATAATCATTTGAGAAGAAAAAGTTCTCCATTTGAAAATAACTTTTCAAATCAGGCATTGGCATTATTTATTATTTATTTTCTAATTTTCTAGGAAACGACAAACATATTTGGTGTATTGTATATTTCCAGCGGTGTCAATGAGTAGATATCAATGGACGTTGATTTTTTCAAATTAAAGAATAAAAGAAACGTTCTTCATTGAACCGATAATCTTCCTTTTTTTCTTATTGGAACCTTTTCATTATTTATTTTGTACCAAAATAGTTTGAATTATTTCGACTTTGCAAAATAAATATATTACTAGACTGCACCGAACATATTGTGTAACTTGAAATAATATCTTTGTAAAATGAATCATATTGAATCTGTCATAATATAAAAGGAAATGATTTTGAAAAAACAGGGTGATTTTTGCATACTAAATAAGTATATAGCTTTAAAATCAAATAAAAACTCTGAAAATCAGATAATTTTTCAAATATTCGGTGATAATTCACAAAATCATCTATTAGGTATATTACAGATATGAGAATTTGAAAAATTTTATTTTTATGAGTTGAGAATTTGAATAACTTTCCATGAATGTTCAATACTTCTTGTGGAATCTTGTCTTTGAATGGGTGAGAACATCTCTGTTTTGATTGTATTAGTTATGCGAAGATAAAAAATATAGAGATATGCAAATTTCTTTTTTCCTGTATTCATAAAGCTAAAGCTCTTTATTGTTGGAACGAATCTTCAAATTCATTCGAGAGTCGAATAGGTAAATGATTTTTATACAACTGTGCTGAACTTTTCTTGTGTGTAAATGTGGGTTATTGACAACTAAATGTGCCTATCCAAAATATATTCTACACACGTTTCTTGTTGCAAAGTATATTCTGATGTGAACTTTGGTTTCAATTAAAAACTGTAAATTTTTTCTTCAAAATTCTCCTCCCAAGTCGAAGAATTTTCGCATGTAATACAACAAATGTATTGATGATTATCGAAAAACAATTAATTCCTTCGATTTGTTTAGAAAAAGAGAAGGAGTTTTCGATAATCATAAATAACACGGGTAGTATTTCATGAAAAAAATCAAAGCCATTTTGATGATTTCCTATTTATTTTTAATATTATTATCAAACGTACAGTTTGTGGAATTAGTTATTTTGATATTATTTATTGTAATTCGACACAAGAAGATTCGTTATGCAACCAACAATACATTGAGTGAGGCCTCACGACCGTAATGCCATTGTATGATGTAGGCAAGATTGCCTATATGCACTAGGTACTACTACTCATTTTAATTCGACACAAGAAGATTCGTTATGCAACCAACAATACATTGAGTGAGGCCTCACGACCGTAATGCCATTGTATGATGTAGGCAAGATTGCCTATATGCACTAGGTACTACTACTCATTTTAATTGTTGTCACAATTTGTAGTTAGGTTAGTTAGTTAGATTAATTCTATTAATGCTGAAGTTATCCAGAATTTGTGGAAAATGAAGTTGATACATATTAATAGTGTGTGTTTATCATGGTTCAGATGAGAATTTGGTGTAGAGGCATTCATTTATTTACCAGGGAATCGGAAAATACTATGAAAGATTGCAAGTAGTAACTCGTTTTTTAATTGAACTACCCTACTGCCAACGAATCAGAAAGCGAAATACAGAAACGAAAACACAGCATGTAGGTATCCAATAGCCAATCAGGAGCCGAAATACAAAATCGAAAACATGGCGTTATTGCTCATCAATACAATCATTTCAACTAATCAAAAACGTGTATTTAAGCATGAATGAAATAATCTGCGAAATAATCGTGTTATCGAAAAAAATTCCAGTAATTATTGAAGCTCTAGTGATATTATAAGTGAAAATTTCCTACACCACTGAAAAGTCATGTTTGCCTGGTTGAACTGATTAACTCCCATGCATCAGTTACAAAAGCGAAATACTTGAGAAATTTCGATCTCGGAATCGTTCAGATGCCGATTGATGTCTTCACCGAAACACCGTGTGAGAACCAAAATGGGCATAGAAGGCTGTGGACGGGACGAACTGTCTTAGATAACTACGCCCGATATTTATGCCAATGGAAGCAGTTCAATGAATGGGGCACTCTAAATTGTTTCGAGAGCTTTGAAATATTATCTTACCGAGCCGATCGATCGGGCTTTTGTGCTTCCCAGATAAGATGCCATCGGTACTTACCTGTAACAAGAAGAAATAATGAGGATAATGAAGGGGCACACAGAAATTGGAGTTCAATTAAAATTTATATTGCACGAATTAGTGAGCAGGGCTTGAGAGTGCGCACAAACAACATCGAAAGATGTCTAGGTAGGTAGGTATGCTGTACAATTTCATTGTTTCATTTAATGATATAAGTACGATACTATTTTTTCTATTTTGGTTCTATAATGAAGTCATTATGAAACGCAAATGAGTATCGAAAAAGCCTGTTTCGATACGCATTTTTTATCATTCGGTTGGTAGGTACAATCGAACTGTCAAATGAAAGTCAGAAGAGTTATTAGGCGCAGCTTACTTCTGAGCGATTTTGGATTTGGTGATACTATTATTAAATTTCAATTCATAGTATGATTTGATTCAAATTGACTGATGAAAACAATGAAAACAATGCATTTTTCACCGCTGGTATAGCAAAAATCAAAATCGCTCAACAGTAAATTGGGCTTTACGCATGTGCGTCAGATATCAAATATTTCAATGTCATCATTGTTATCAATCGAAGATGTTATTTATCGATATTAAAACAATGTCTTTCAATAAAAGAATTAATGCGAAATGGAAAAAGTTGTTTATGACACAAGTTTAATAAGACTTGTTTTCTTGGAGCACTCCAAACAACGCGTGCGACAAAATAGCGTCTTATAAAACTTGTATCATAATATATAATATTGTTAGTTTGAATTGGATATAAACGATGGATATACAGGAAAACTCCACTGAAGAGTTAGCTTCTATTTTATGTGACTGGGCATTCAACATGAAGAAGAATAATGGATAAGATATTAAAGAGAGTGCAGTCAAGACGATTTGGAACACTTCAGTAAAAATGTTAAAAGAGAAGTACATGATTATAAAAAAATGTTCAACCCGTTCGCGAACTTACAGTTTAAGAAAGCGAAAAATGCACGCGACACAAAACCCAAAATTTTACAAGCAATCCCAGAAAAAAGGAAGGTGAGATCTAGTGCTCCCAAAAACAAAACATTTTTGAAATGGCACTGTCCTGGAGTGAAGAAGAACCTGTAGGCCTCCAAAGAAAATTTTATCACATTGCTGCCTATGAATTGGCTTGGAGAGGTGGAGAAGCAGAAAATTGTTGGGTATTCTATTTTAAAATCGAGACAGACAACCCTGGAAGAGAGACCCGAAGAGTTGAATATAACCAAGAATTTTCGAAGACAGCACAAGGGAGAAATCAGAAGTTGGCCGATAGTAAATGGTTCATAGCAAACACTGAAGAAGATTGTGTATGTCCAGTAAGATTGTTTAAACAAATTATGGGAAGACGGAGAAAACATATCACATGTGAAAAGTTTTTTCTCAACTCCAAATCCTTTCTGGCAACAACAGATTCGAAAGGATGGTATAAGAATTCTACTTTGGGATAAATGAAATATCTAAATGGACCAAATCATCGGCGAAGAATATTGGACTTGATGTCACGAACCATTCTAATCGAGCTGCCGCCGTAAATGAATTGTCCAGGAGTGGTATACCGGGTGTAACAAGATCATGGTACACCCCCCTTAACTCCGTTAGTTTTGGAGGTAATTGATTGAAATTTGGGATATGCCATGAATATAATAAGCGGCACTTTTTGACCTACAAATGATTTGTTTCTCACTTCCGGTAGTGATACCAACTTTTGATTTTTTAATGGAACACCCTGTATATCATTACATTTCTGAAATCTGCATAATTTTCTGAATTCAATGGTACCACACAAGTGACATTTCAAACGTCAAAATTTTTTATAATTCAATTTTTAGTTTTCCATTTAAGTGTGCCATGATGGTTCCGATTTATTCCAATTGACCCGTCTAATGCTAGAAAAATCGAAATCCGGTCGATAATACTAAATTGCGTTTTTTATGAGCAAATGAAGTTCATCGTAATCGTTTTTAAGGTGAAACTCAATTTTTTCAAATGGAACCATATTGGTACCGTTGTACCATTTATTAGTACTATTAATGAGGAATTTATTCATACCAGGTGATAAACTGTTCGATGTATACAATCAAAATTACAGCTAAAAGAAAATGAGAAAATACGATAATTTTGTTAAATGATAAGAAATGAATAAGGTATTGATTGTATTAATCGAACATTTTATCACCTGGTATGAATAAATTCCTCATTGATAGTACTCATGAATTGTACAACGGTACCAAAATGGTTCAATTTGAAAAAATTGAGTTTTACCTCAAAAACGATTACGATGAACTTCATTTGCTCATAAAAAACGCAATTTAGTATTTTCGACCAGATTTCAATTTTTCTAGCATTAGACGGGTCAATTGGAATAAATCGGAATCATCATGGCACACTTAAATGGAAAACTAAAAATTAAATTATATAAAAATTTGACCTTTGAAATGTCACTTGTGTGGTACCATTAAATTCAGAAAATTATGCAGATTTCAGAAATGTAATGATATACAGGGTGTTCCATTTAAAAATCATTTGTAGGTCAAAAAGTGCCGCTTATTATATTCATGGCATATCCCAAATTTCAATCAATTACCTCCAAAACTAACGGACTAACTAACCATGATCCTGTTACACCCGGTAAATTTATTGATTTACATATTCATTGAATTGTCTTACCGAATTACACTGTAGCTTTAATTTTTAATCGAAGTAAACTTTACATTTATAATTAGAATTTTGTTTCCATTAGGCAATTCAACTCAAAAACTGCCAGAGGCAGTTGTTTTCGTTAAATTGCCAGGCAACAGAATTATTCGACGAAAAAAAGCTCTCGTGTAATTACAAGTGATAAAACTACAAAAATTCCGACGATGAGCCTTTTTGGAGAGATTTGGATAAACTTCATTATTATAAGTATAGTGTTGTTCATTATATCATTGATTTACCTTGCCAAAAAAACACTCGAACTTTCTGCCTTCGAATACATTCATTTAATGACTCAAAAATCTTCCATCTGTAATTCTACTAAACGCAATATCTTCATGTCAGTTTTTTTCGCACGATTAGATTCAAAATTGTTCGTTCAGTAAGAGGTCTGTATCCGATGAAAGAAGTTCTGGTGTGTATATAAGCTGTTTAGTATAAACCGCACATTAGCAGTAATTGACACTGATCTGAAAATTCGTATACAGGGGGTTATCAATTGGGTCCTATTCGATGAGAATATAGCGACACTTCGTTATTTCAAATGACCCCTTGTATTTCACTACATTTTCAGATTCCAATGATAACAGAGATATAAGGTGTGAAAAAACAATTTTTCAATTTCAGTAATTTTAATTTTTCCAATTGAACATCAAGCATGACAAAAATGCAGGGTGGTTCAGTATTCTGAACCACCATGTATTTGTTTCAATTAAATATACTGACCTCTTATGAAGCAGCTGATGGATACATGACAAATTCCCAGATTTAAAATTTTCTCCGAATAAAATAGAAAAAGCTTGCTTATCAATACAAAATATCATTCAAAATATCACTGTTGGCTTTACTCATGAGTTTCTGTGTTGAAAATGTGATTTTTTCAATTTTTTTTTATAGCAAAAAATTGGTTTTTATTTTTTCTATCTCAGATTTCTTTCAACTTGTACATAGCTATAAAATGTTGTCCTTTACAACTTTTCCAAATAACATTTTTCGATATTTCTCCAAATAAGGGGTGTTTTGGGATGTGATTTTTGAATTTTTCAAATTTTCCGTTAAACACGAAATGACGAACGGCACTGTACAACGTCTTTTGAGGTTCCTCTTGATGCAGTAGCGAATGCCCGTATCGATATTTGTCAGAATTCATTAATAAAAAAAATTCCTATATGATGCGTACTTTCTGGCGCTCACTGTATAATAATGAACATTCAAAGTTGACATGACAAAAATTAAAATAGAACGCGTCACTATAGATGAAGTATGATTTTGAGAAACAAGTATTGCTATAAAAAATAATGCACCTTTTTAACGCTGTCAACTTCAGATAGTCTACTGTCTACAGGTGTTGATTTATCAGTATAAAGACGATCCATTTCTTCTGAAATGTTTACGCAAAGCGATGAGAACATAATAGTTATTTATGTATTAAGGGAATTATGAGGGCCTTAATTACCGATGGCAAAGTTTGTGTCCCGAGGGCCTCTGGCCCGAGGGACAGCAATTGCCAGAGGTTATTAAGGCTCTATAATTCCCGTGGTACATAGATAATTTTATTTTTGACCGATTTTCATAACAATATGTCCATATTTAGAACGCAATAAATGTTTAAATTCATAACCTTACTGGTATATTTGAATTAGGTAGCGTTGATTGTAGCATTGTTGGTTGTTGCTAGGTTGTCGCTATGTTACATGTTTATAAGCAAACTTTCTTTATCAATCAATGTTTTTCCGTTAAAAACGTGTTTATTTTTTACCACAAATCGACGATCTTTTTCTGATATAATGGAGGATATTATAAAAAAAGCGGAAAAAGCAAGACAATCATTACTTCCATCGAAAAGTGAAGCCCTATATCAAAAAGAATACAACTTATATCTGAAGTGGCTGACATAGAGAAATGTTATGTCAAAAGATGCCAACGAAACTGTCTTTCTGGCATATTTTCAAGAACTGGTAAAGTATTTTCAGTATTTTCTGGTAGATTTGGTAATAATTGTATTTATTCGTTGCAGTCAGAAACGTTTAGCCCAAATTCGTTATGGACTAAATGGTCAATGCTCAAATCGATGGTGACCATATATGAGAAAAGAGATATCACCAAGTTCAACGAACTAGAGGCTTTTTTGAAACGGAAAAGTAAGGGGTATAAGCCGAAAAAGTCTGCTGTCTTATCTCCTAAAGATGTCATCAAATTTCTAAAGGACGCCCCTAATGAAATTCATTTATTGCATAAGGTAATTTTTTTCTCATAATTTTCTTTTTCGTTTGTTTATTTCGTTTTATTTGTTATAGGTTGTTCTAATTATGGGTTATGGTTTTGGAGGATGCAGAACTCAGGAACTTCTAAATATGAGTATAGCAGATATAGAGGACCGGGATACTGTTATGGTAGTGAACGTACCGGAAAGTAAAACTGGTGTATCGAAGAAATTTAATTTGCTTTGCCTTTATTGAGACTTTATATGTCCTTGCGTCCTGAAGGTACAAAACGATTTTTTTTGAGCTTCCGACAAAATAAATGTACAACTCAGCCAATTGGAAAGAATATGTTTGGCAAAATTCCCAGCAAAATCGCAATGTATTTAGGATTGCCAAACCCACTAACCTATACGGGACATTGCCTTCGTCGCACTTCTGCTACTGCCCTAGCCAATGCAGGAGCAACTATGACAAACTTAAAAAGACACGGAGGTTGGAGAAGTTTCACGGTGGCAGAGGGGTATCTGGAGGACAGTATTGAATTGAGAAATAAAACGGCGCGTATGCTGTCTACTTTGCCATCAGAAGAGGCAGGCACCTCGACTGTAGTGAACAGCAACAGCACCACCCATAAAAAAGAAGAAATTGTTTCCAGCGGCGGAAGTAATTTTCAGGGAACATTTGAAAATTGTACATTTATTATTTGTAATGACGTGAATAAGGAAAATATGTCTTAGTTTTCATTACATATAAACGTTTATAAGCATTTCTTGTATCATTTTCACCTGTAAAATGTAAGAGGGAGTTTTTGAACCTTAATATCCCAAGGGAGTTATGACCCTCATTATAGATATCGTAACTATGACGATATAAGCTCATAATGTCACTGTCAGAAATAAAAGTGTTTTAGTTACTTTAACTTCGAATGTGGATTTTCATCAAGTATCGGCCGCGTCCATTCAAAATTCAAAACCAAATGATTGTCTAGGATCACGCATTGCTATCGGTTATTGTTATACCAGAACAAGAAAATAACCACTATGAATTTTCCAATAACTCTGCAATTGTCCATTTCCCCATCGCGTTTCAGCGCCTGAAAGGCAACAGTTAGATAACAGACTTCGAAATTGCCGCTCTCAAAGTCCTTCCTGTGTTCATCTTCTCATTTTCAAACCGCGACAGGGAATGCCAATCCGGTAAGTGCCGATTGCGGTAACGGTCGTGGAGGCGAGAATCCACCGAGCAAAACGAAAAAAAGTCCGGGTACACCGGAATCAATCACGCCAGCGCGATCTGAGCCGCACCATTTTCCTCCGGAGCGGCTACCGCATCATTTACTCGGATCGCTCATAATTTTTCAGGCATTGCAGGAGGTGCACGCCCCTTGATTAGAAACTTATTCTATTCCGTTCTATGTACACACATAAAAATAATTACTTGATTTGATTTTATATGCTTTGATTCAAGAGTATGGCTTGTTTATAATATATAATGGAATAAATGTCTGCTCAATTCAGATTATGTTTCTACTGAATACACTCATACCAATGTTATAGATTTCTTGAATCGTAAATGAATGGAGTTTTTCGTGAGAATAATACAAAATTTCAGATTGAGAACACAATATATTCAAATCAAGACAATCATTATCTGTCTATCTATCTTCTTGACAACTTTTCCCCCTATTCGTAGAGATTATTTCTGAACTTGTCCACCAGTTTACCTCGCAATAAAGTTGTCTTCCTCTGGTTTCAAACGACTGAAAAATATAAAATATATCATTCACAACTCCATGTAGGTACAATGTAAGAGATAATCTGACTTAGCACAATGCATGGTTATTATATTTCTTCAAATCTGGGTTCACATTCTTACTACTGAATTCATTTTCCTTGAATCGAAATTTGGTGAAAAAATGTAAAAATATGTTAGGTTTAATATGCAATATCAAAATACCTAAGTTCAAGAAGCTCTTTTCCACTGTTCAAACAGTGTTTGGACAAATTTAAACGTTCATCCGCACATAGGTACCTAACCCCAATTTTCACTCACTATGCCGATCCTGGTTATTCAAGTTTTTCACGAATTATCAGTTTTCGAGATGATATAGCTACGTTAATTGATTGGATACATAATAATACCTACCCAAGAATGAACGTCGATAAGATATAGACATGTAACTTACCTCTAAAAGTGGTAATTATATCCTCAGATATCCCCTAAGACCTTAGTTTTTCTTTCATGGTAAATCAATATTTCTATGCCAATAAAATAGGTTGAACTGGTTGAACAATGATGGATGCACGACAAGAGCACCGAAACAACACACTCACACCGTTTGGCAACATTCTCGGCTCGAAGGGATCGCAATTATATTCAAGAAAATGTTATGGTCAATCCAAAGAAACTGTCTCAGAGATTTACTTGTTCAGAGATTAATTGTCTTGTAAATCTCGTTATTGAAGAAAACGCTACATATGTTATTTTGAAAGAAAACATTCCGTGATATATTTTTCAAGAACTTCATTATTTTATCTGAATACTTGTTATACCAAATGAATATTCCAGTGAAATAATTTTCTACAATTGACATATTCAATAAATTTATTTCAAATAAATTATTTCAGAAGAAGAATGCGCTTTTTCAAAACAAGAATTGGACGTTGAACGAATATATCGTTTTCATTTGAGAATTTGTTTTTATGTGTGTACGGGCAATTTGGCTTTTTTGGATCTATGCGTAGGCACATAACTATAATTACCGTCAGCCCGATAGCGATGCTAAATTGTTGTAATCGAGCTGACATTGGAATGCTGTTTTCTCTCCAACGTCAGGAGATGTTGACATCTCGGTATCTTATTTCACGATGCCAATGTTTGACTTTTGTGCCAGCGGCGGCAAAGTAATGTCATGTTTCATTTACGTTTCAAATGTCTGTGTAGCATCGTGCAAGCCAATAGGCATTGGGTTATTTTTCGAAAGTTTTGAGGTTATAAACATCAGAAAACGTATCAGAGGTGATGTAATGCGATTGTAATACGGAATCTGATAATGGGAGCTGAACCCCAATTTTGCGAACAATATTTTATAGCAGGTCGAGTTTATGCTTTGTAAATGAGTTGGAAAAATGCGAATGTGAGTTGCCTATACCTGAACAAATGAACACCTTACCTGCTAACAAACGAATCGAACGTAAAATCAAAGGATACGACATAAGTACCTACTAAATCATAGTGAACGGAAGGTGGAGTTAATCAGAAAACTAATAGTTCAATTGAATTATCATCGGTGATTAGCCGTTTTGTTCACCTTATTTTTCGTTTACTTTGGTTTTCATCGTGGATTTTTGATGTATTTTCTCGAGTAACAAGTCGATACTAGTAAATAAGTCAGAGTTCCGAGATACAATTCGTAATTCCGAGTTACAACTTGAAGTTCCGAGGAACAAGTCAGAACTCGAGTCAGAATTACAGGTTTCCTCTAGGATTTGAAAGAATTCCGAGATGTTAGTCAGAATTCCGAGTTACAAATCGGAATTCCGAGATACAAGTCGGAATTCCGAGTAACAAGTCGGAATTCCCAGTTACAAGTCAGAAATACGCGAGTTTCATGTAGAGATTCCGAGATACGATTCGGAAATCCTAGTTAAAAGTCGGAATTCCGATGAATAAGTCGTAATTTAAAGATACAAGTCGGAATTCCCAGGTACAAGTCAGAACTACGAGTTTAATGTAATTATTTCGAGATACTTGTTAGAATTACGAGTTATGAGTCGGAATTTTGAGATACAAGTCGGAATTACGAGTTTCAAGTCGAAATCTCGAAATACACGTTAGAATTGTGAGTGTCAAGTCGGAATTACGAGTTTCATTTAAAAAATCCGAGATACGATTTGGAATTCCTAGTAACAAGTCGGAAATCTGAGTAATGAGTCGGAATTTCGAGATATAACTCGGATTTCCAAGTTACAAGTAGGAATTCCCAGTTACAAGTCAGAATTACGAGTTTCATGTGAGTATTTCGAGATACAATTCGGAATTCCGAGATACAAATTGGAATTCCGAGATACAAATTAGAATTCCGAGTATCAAGTCGAAATCTCGAAATACAAGTTAGAATTGTGAGTTTCAAGTCGGAATTACGAGTTTCATTTAGAAATTCCGAGATACGATTCGAAATTCTTAGTTACAAGTCGGAATTCTGAGTAATGAGTCGGAATTTCGAGATACAAGTCGGTATTTCAAGTTACAAGTAGGAATTCCCAGTTAATAGTTAGAATTACAGTTACAAGTAGGAATTACAAGTTGAATTCCAAGTTACAAGTCGGAATTCCCAGTTACAAGTTAGAATTACGAGTTTCAAATGAGTATTTCGAGATACAAATTGGAATTCCGAGTTACAAATCGGAATTCCGAGTATCAAGTCGTAATCTCGAAATACAAGTTAGAATTTTGAGTGTCAAGTCGGAATTACGAGTTTCATGTAGAAATTTCGAGATACGATTCGGATTTCTTAGTTACAAGTCAGAATTCCGAGATAAGATCCGGAATTTCGATATAAAAGTCGAAACTTCGAGATACAAAGTCGAGATATAAGTGAGAATTCAGAGATACAAGTCAGAATTTCGAGATACAAGTCGGAATTCCGAGATATAAGTGAGAATTCAGAGATACAAGTCAGAATTTCGAGGTACAAGTCGCAATTCCGAGATACAAGTCGCAATTCCGAGATACAAGTCGAAATTTCGAGATACAAGTTGGAATCTCGGGATACAAGTCGAAATTCCGAGATTGAAGTCAGAATCATAAAATAAAAAAAATATGCGGAACTTCTACGCGTTCGTAACGCGGCCCTTTCACTAGCCGATGAATCAGCAGGGGAAAAGTTGTCGGTCTATTGTATTCAGATTGTCGCCACACCATTCGCAGTAGATATTTACCGACCAGCAATCGAAATAACTTCGTGAGTCGTCCCGGTACGGAAATATTCGAGAACAAGACTTGTACCTTTCTCCTGCGGGCGTGCTCCGTTGCCAACATTTCTTGTCGTTTCGAATGGTAACCACGGTCTCAGAATACCTGGCTGACGTACGACGTGGAGCGCTCTGAATTAATTATTGCTTGCGAACGGTAATGTTCAAGATGAATTGCAGTCTTTGAAATACCGACTAGAGATGTGCCACAAATATCCGGCTGACGAACGGTAATCGGCTGGATTTTTTAATATTCGGAGTTCTGTCGAATAATGCGTTATAATCAGCCGGATACCAATTACCTAATCGTGAGAAAAACGAACAGGCTGTCCCATTTTCGATGTCCTTACAGGATATCTCGCTTACTTTCAAAGATAGAAATTTGCGGTCTTCGCGAACGTTGGCTACTTTTTTGTGAAATTCACGTTACCGCAAACAAAATTTTCATTGCCCGCTTCGTTTTCGAGATACGAGACGAAATTGAAAATATTTTATTTTGGAACCTCCCTGTATATCAGCTATCTTTCAACTTTAGAGAAACAAAAAATTATCTAATACATTGTTTTACCTTTATTCCAGTGGATTGAATGGAGCTGTCATTATTCAGATTACCCAAAGTACCTAATGTTTTTAAAAATATAATAAATACCCTGTATATTTTTTAATATTTCAAAATGCTCTACAATCTCAGAAGTAATATTTGTCTTTACTAGCCATAAATCTAAAAATTATCCAAATACGGGTCTAATATACTCAAAATATCATAAAAGTGCAAATGCGTGTCGAAATAGCCTATATTTCGATACACATTTTTTATTATTCGGTGATTGGTACAATCGAACTGTCAAATGAAAGTCAGAAGACCAGTTAGGCCCAGTTTACTTCTGAGCGATTTGGATTTGGTGATATTAGCAGTGAAAAACTCAATGTTTTAATTGGTAATATTTAATTCAGAATGTAATTTGATTTAAATTGACCAATAAAAACAATAACAACATTGAATTTTTCACCGCTGGTATTGCAAAAATCAAAATCGCTCAACTGTAAACTGATGGGCTTTACGCTTGTGCGTCAGATTTTAATTATTTCAATGTCATCATTGTTACCAATCGAAGATGTTTCTGTTATTTATCGATATTGAATCCATATTTTTCTTCAAATAAATTCAAAATAGAAAAAATTGCATATGACATACGTTTTAAAAGACACGTTGTCGCACTTGTTCACTTGAAGCACTGCTCGCTTCGCTCGTCGTACTCCAAACAACGCGTGCGACAAAATAGCGTCTTATAAAACTTGTATCACAATATACTATTATAAAACATATAGTCACGTATAATGGGGAAGTTTCCGAAATTCAGATTTTTATGAAAATTCATGGAATACGTAATTTTTTACCTCGTGCTATCAAATTTGACGTTGAAAAACATTCCCAAAAATATACAGTGTCCTTCATAAAGTACGCATCATATGGGAAAAACTTTTATTAATGATTTATTTCGAAATTCGACTTGGGCGTTAAGTTGTGCTTTGAAAAATATGAAAAATGACCTACTCGGATGTGGTCACGTGACTTTCGCGACTTGTCAAAAGTAATATTTTTTCAAAGTAATCGCTGAAAATAGGCTTATTTATTGGAATTTCAAAAAATTTTAAAGGAGAAAGTTGTTTCTTTTTCGATTTTACACCTACATCTCAAATTTGAACGTTCTATTGCAACTTTCACTTTTTGCCATTTTTTTGATAATTACAAAATTCGTAACTTCAACAAAACTGTTTTATACCAGTAGCTCTAATATGCGACTAACTTTCAATCCCGAATCATCCAAAAAAATATGTTTTTCTCAAGAAAATGAGAATTACTGGTTAACATTTCTGTTATTTTTGATGCAAAGTTGACGTATCTTCAAGCATGTAGGATAAGAATTCATCTAAGTGGATTTTTTCAGTATTAAAATGATACCAACGTCATAATTCAAAACATCATAAAACTTCTTTACTTTTATCTAACCAAAGTTTACGACTTTTCACGGTACAAATCTCAAATTAAATTCTTACTACTCCGGTTATGAAACTTTCATCAATTTTGTGAAGTAGGCTATGGAGACAATTGAAAAGGGTAAAATCGAAAAAGAAACAACTTTTCCCCTTGAAATTTTTTGAAATTCGAATAAATAAGCCTATTTTCAGCGTTTACTTTGATAAAATATTACTTTTGACAGGTCGCGAAAGTCACGTGACCACATCCGAGTAGGTCATTTTTCATATTTTTCAAAGCACAACTCAACGCCCGAGTCGAATTTCAAAATAAATCATTAATAAAAGTTTTTTCCATATGATGCGGACTTTATGAAGGACACTGTAGTTACAGCTCCTCCACCATTCCGACGTACTAATTAAAAGAGCCTTGACAGAGATGGATAGATATTTTCATCATTGTCTTGACGCATGCTAGAACTTTTGCGCCTACACACAGTTGCAGGAAGTATCGATATGTCTAAATGGTTGGATATTCTGCATTAACATATTGATATTACTGTGATATCCAATGTATCATTTGTTCAATAACTCAAGTTGAAACTGAATTATATTTTGAAATTTCATCCCGGTGCCCAAGGACTTGATTATAGACAAGATAAATATTAAAATAGAGTATTTTTCCATTTTGAAATTATGGCCAGATAAAAAATATTTTTTATATTGGCAATTTTTCTTTGAAGTTGATTATGCTAGTCAAATATTCTATGTTTTGATGAATATTTCGATTCATCTAAGAAATTAGTGACTTCAATCTGGCAACAGTGCAAGCAACAGCTTTCTACTTCATCATTTTTCGTCCGTAGGCTCAACCGAATTAAGTTCAGAAACTTATAACCAACAAATATCCCCAAATGTCACTAAATCTAATTAGTACGTCATAGTGTTCCGCCATAAAAATTTTATATCGCTGTAATTTGAAAATTAAAATCATTAGGACGATTCTAACAGTAATTTGAGACAGCAGAAACATAATACTTGTTATTCAAACAATAATTTCATGAAAATCAGTTCCAAGGAAACTTCCCCATTCACTTTGAAAAAACATAACTTTGGGTTAGGTTTAGGTATATCCGGGTATATCTGAATAATGACAACCAATTCTAAAAATTTGACTACGCCACAGGACAGTTCCTGCTATTCCAATAAGTTGAAATATAGCTGAGGTCTCAAAATGCAATACATTCAATTTCACTCTGTATAACGATAACGAAGCTGGCCATGCAAATTTTTTTTGCGGTAACATGAGTTTCACAAAAAAGTAGCAAACATTCGCGAAGACCGCAAAACTCTATCTCTGAAAATAAGCGAGATATCCCGTAGGGACATCGAAAATGGGAGAAGCTGTACATAAACAAGGTTGTCATTTGAAAATATATGACGTCATATCTCTGATTAGGGAAATACTGTATCAATATTGAACACTAACACTAATGCACTGCAGTAAGGATTTACAAAAAAGGGCGCGAGTTTCGCTATACAAATAGCTTCATTAACTATACAGGGTACGCCAAACTCGATAGTCTATTAGACGTTTCTGATGGTTGGTCAAAAACGGCTTACATGGCCCCTATCACAACTTTTTATTTATACTATCTACTGACATTTTGGTTTAAAAAAACACCAACAGCGATTTCACCATCTTCATTCCAACAAAGTTGGTAGCAAACAATAATTACGCTTTTCCTCATGCATAGATAATATATATTTATGTCTGAAAATAGTTAAGCATATCTGCTTTTGAGATGGTTCTTCAAGAAAGTTGTAGCTAACAGGGAAAATAAAGAAAACAATAATTGAACTAACTCCGCTCACATACCTTTATTATTATATACCTATACGATATGATAAAAACTTTAATAATGTTAATTGCTCAGATGGTTGAAACTTGATTTACAATCTAGAAGGCCTAGGTTAGATCCCGCAAGTCCGTACTTATTAACGAGTTAATTAACGTCGGCTAAGATAGGTAATGATAAAACCATGTGAATAATCTGGAATCAAAAAGGGGTATTCTCGAATAATTAAACTTATTATGATGGCTTCACCAAAACATCTGAATATAATAAAAGGTACATTCGAATGTGGAAGTTTATAGCCCATTACAGTCACCTACACGCAGGGCCGGATTAACCCTATCTGGTCCCTAGGCAATACAATTTTCGGGGCCCCTTTCCTTTACCGTTTTTTTACTTTTCATTATTATATGTTTTCTATCACAAAAGTCGAGTCGATCAGATCGACTCCTACTGTTTGCTATCATTGAATGGACAGGCTCTGAAAGAGCCTAAATGGTTTAAATTCTGATGTATTGCAAATTATTTTGTAAATTATTTATGTGCTTGATGATGTAAAGTTTTTCTTTTTGCAATAAATTATTATTATTATTATAATGATCTTGATCACAAAAATATTTTCACAACCAAAGAAAATATTTTTGTGAAGTAGGTACAATATAAGTTCAAATAGCAATTCTTGTAACTTTTTAGATGAAAGTTGTCCTTTTTGGCGTTTGATATCATCAGACTTCTATATATTTGCAATGCTATCATTACATTCAGAAAAGTTGATTGTACCATATTATCAAAAAATCAATACAAACGAGGTTATCTGTCCCCACATCCATCATTCTTTCTATGGTGATATTACCGAATGAAACGTCTTTTTCTTGGTGCGTTCAACATCGACTATGCCCATGTGAGCCCCTAGTCGGAGCGGGGCCCCTACATCCGCCTTATGGATAATCCGGCCATGCCTACACGAAATGAAAATACTATACTGACTGTAGAATTTGATTTTTTTCTAATTTCCATCACTTCCATATTTGGGTGTTATTTTATATAGCATATAAAAATCATGATGGATGTTTTCCTAGAAAATGAGGATTGATTCCAACCCAATCAGTAACGAGTAAACTCCCCTTGTGCCACCATTTCTATTTTCTCACCCTCTCCATCTATGTATAATATTCTCCGATAGAACATAAAAGGTCACAAAAAATACCGCTCTCTGTCACTTTTGCCTGTGGTAATGCGATCCTGCTCCTATCATTATGGATGGAGGATTTTATCCACAATCAAACAAGTTTTATCCAGACTTATAAACCGTCTAAAGTATATCACTTTATCCACTATTGGAATAATGAAAAAAAAATACAAACTTGAATCAATCACATTTTACATATTTATAATATTAACATATACAGGCTGTCCATATTTCGAGTGCCACTATGGGGATCTCGCTTATCTTAACAGATACGATTTTGGTTAAATTGGGGCAAAGTTGCGCATTTCAGTGCTGAATAATTATCTGAAGAGAAATTTGAAATAGTTTTGAAAATATCGCGAAAAAACGAAAATTTCTGATTTTCATTTTTAATTTTTTGATAGTAAACCAATGATGCTAGACATTTCTAACTAAAACATTGTTCAGACACTTTTTCATGGAGAATTCGAATATGGCATCGTATTCTTGATAATTTTCAAGATAGCGGAGAAACACCTGTCAACTTCATTTTTTCTTATAGACGCCATTTTGGATTTTAACAATTTTGAATTCCTTTTTTTTTCTCTTTATAGCTATGTATCACACATGGTGTTCCAATATCACATTTTTGCCAAAAATCAAATTTTTCACTTTTTGTGATGAGTGCTTTGGAAAAAACAAACTATTCTTCTGTCGCGAACAATATTTTGACAGTTTGATCTATCTCGAGTCGAGTAGTTTCATCGCAAAAATGCATTTCTCAAGTGAAGAACAAAGAGAAATGATTAAAATTTACTATACACACATCGAAATGCCCAAATGGCTGCGGCAGCGTATTTTCAGCGTTATCCAGAGCGGCAACAACCTAGCTTGAGGTATTTTTCTTTGCTGCACAGAAACTTGGGCCAATATGGTTCATTTCGAAAACCTAGACGAGGATATGGTGATATGCCCAATGAATATGAGCAGGGAATTTTGCAAGCGGTAAAAATTTTACATGATTACAAATACCAAAATATTAATGATTAAATATTGAATCATTAGGTGCAGGACAATCCATCGGTCTCCACAAGAGAAGTTGCATCCCAGCTCAATTTGCCATCACGTCAAGTTGTTTGGAGAACTCTTAAAAAACACAAATATCGGCCTTGGGCAGTTCATATTTCTCAAACGCTTCATCCCGGAGATCATGAACGACGGGTAGCTTTCTGCATGTTTGTGAATAATCAGATCCAGGAAAATCCAAATTTCCTAAATACTGTCATATGGTCTGATTCAACTGGCAACTCGCCACCAAACAGACAAATCAAACTGTCAAAATATTGTTCGCGACAGAAGAATAGTCTGTTTTTTCCAAAGCACTCTTCACAAAAAGTGAAAAATTTGATTTGTGGCAAAAATGTGATATTGGAATACCATGTGTGAGACATCGCTATAAAGAGAAACAAAAAAGGAATTCAAAAATGTTAAAATCCAAAATCCATAATAAAAAATGTTGACAGGTGTTTCTCCGCCATCTTGAAAATTATCAAGAATACGATGCCATATTCGAATTCTCCATGAAAAAGTGTCTGAACAATGTTTTAGTTAGAAATGTCTAGCATCACTGGTTTACTATCAAAAAATTAAAAATGAAAATCAGAAATTTTCGTTTTTTGGCGATATTTGCAAAACTATCATAGATATTTCAAATTTCTCTTCAGATAATTATTCAGCACTGAAATGCGCAACTTTGTCCCAATTTAACCAAAATCGTATCTGTTAAGATAAGCGAGATCCCCATAGTGGCACTCGAAATATGGACAGCCTGTATATTAATAGACATTTCTTTTCTTTCTTTGTTTTATCATGTTCCACTTCGTTTTTATTCATAAAAAGCTTTTTTCAATTTTAGTTCTATAACGAAGTCATTATGAAACGCAAATGCGTATCGAAGTAACTCTGTTTCGATACGCATTTCATTACTCGGATGTTGGTACAACCAACTGTCAAATGAAAGTTAGAAGAGTTAGGTTATTGGTGATACTAGCAGTGAAAAATTCAATGTGTTAATTGGTAAATTTTAATTCAGGATGTGATTTGATTCAAATTGACCTATAAACTTGGGTGTGATTTCCATCAAATGGATTTCAAAGCAAACTCCGACGAATAAAACACCTGAATATCAAAATTGTGTCATTTTTATTATGCATTTCACAATTGAGTTGTGTTAATTCCGATCTTAGTAGTGAAAAATAATACGAACGTGGTGAAGTAGAACGATTCTG
Organism: Chrysomela aeneicollis; assembly: GCA_029955515.1. Classification (NCBI taxonomy): domain Eukaryota; kingdom Metazoa; phylum Arthropoda; class Insecta; order Coleoptera; family Chrysomelidae; genus Chrysomela; species Chrysomela aeneicollis. Next base: position 6,832,718 of record JARUHQ010000016.1, on the reverse strand, counting down.
AAACATAGAATCATAGGAAACACCAAATGGTTGAAATTTAATATTCTCAATGATGCTGTTATTGACGTTAACGCATAAAAAACACCTATCACATAAAATTAACACCAAGTTACATCGTGTCATATCACGGTGGAATCGAGGCGGTGTATGAATCATCTAATTTGGTGGCAATAATCATTCGTTAAGTATTGCATCCTGAAAACACCAGAGTTGATATAAATTAATAAAAATATTGCATCTGTTCGATCTTAGAACTTTTGCCAATAAACTGACGTCCTTCCTACCGTACCTGATTTCAATAGTGGGCTAGATATATTAGATGATTTTGTTATAGATCAGTATCAATTAGCCTAGTCCCTAGTAACACTGATCAGGATAAATAAGCCGAAACAGTTCGTTATCATCCGAATTGTTCCTAGATTCTTCTGAGTCTAGTTTATCATTATATTAATTATATTTCAATTGGTGATCCAACTTAATGAAAAACACGAGAGGTGGTGAAAAAAAGCACTGATTCGCATGAACACACTCATGATATGGTGTTCCTTCACACCAGAAAAGTATTCGCATGTACCAGCTCAGTATTTGAACGTACCGAAGAGAATTTCGTGGAGGTAGGATTAAGCATCAAGAAAATCACATAATGTGCATCACACCACTTCGGTGTCAAATCGCACATTTGAAAATGCATAAAGAACACCATCAAAGTGTTCATTCTGCTGAACACTAGTGTTACTGACAACTGGGTTTGATTATTAAAAACACCCATGGGAATTGTCACATAACACCTACAGTGGTGAATAATATGCCGGTGCTTACTGACACTAAAACAATCAGGACATCAGGGGACACCAGACGGTGTTAGCTGGTGTAAGCTGGAGTAATGTTTTTTACCTGCGTGGTATCGCAAAAACCAAAATCGCTCAACAGTAAACTTGGCTTTACGCTTGTGCGTCAGATTTTGATTATTTCGAGGAATATTTCAATTACATCTTTGTTACCAATCGAATATGTTTTTATTATGCATTGATATAATATCGATTTTTTCAAACAAATACTTCAAATTAATGCAACATAGAAAAAAATTGTACATAACACACGTTTTATTAGACATGTTATCATACTTGTTCCCTCCAAACAACGTGTGCGATAAAATAGCGTCTTATAAAACTTGTATCATAATATACTATCATAGTTGTTATCGGTTTCAGAACGCAAAGAGCCGGTAAAAGGTTTTGAAAATCTTTAGAATCAATATGTGTCTCCTCTTGAAGAGGTGACAGCCTCTGTCAGAGCAAAATGTCCAACCATATTTTGATGAAAAATGTCTGCGATTCTGATTCTAAATGAATATGATTGTGGATAAAACTTGGTGGAGACAGAACACGCGCGTATATCTACAACAGAATTCCTTCTATACATTCACACGACCTCAGGTTATCAGATTATCAAAAATTTCTTTAAAAAAAAACATAATAAGAATGATGGTGTCGATAATGGAAGTTGATTGTTTCTAAAAAGAAATTGATTTCATGTGAACATACAATGTAACAGCCAATCAAAAATACATATATCGATGCTTCAACTCTTATTTTCGCTTCAGGAATGCCGAAATGATTAATGGATTAGAGCATCTCTGAACCATCTTTCATATAATGGTTGCTGACGTTTGACGTTTGCGAGAATGAGCATGATTTATAATTATTAATTGACGCGATCTGCACGCACAGTAGAATTAACAAGAAACATATATTAATCAAAAGTTCCATTACATAAATCTGAGCCCATAATATTTAGTTGTTTGATGCAATGGCTCTGTCATTCAATTCAATATGGACGAAAAGTTGACAACAACTGCATAATCTGAGGCATAATCTGTTATGACATCAACATCATGTTGATCATGAAATTAGGATTTCACACATGCCATTCTTCAACAGAATTCTTCAACAGAATTCATCAACAGCTTTTCATTACTTACTGCTAGTAAACAAATGATATCATATTGGGATACAAGTTTTATAAGACGCTATTTTGTCGCACGCGTTGTTGAACAAGTGAACAAGTGCGACAACGTGTCTTATAAAACGTGTGTCATATGCAATTTTTTCTATTTTGAATTGATTTGAAGAAAAAAATGGATTTAATATCGATAAATAACAGAAACATCTTCGATTGGTAACAATGATGACATTGAAATAATTAAAATCTGACGTACAAGCGTAAAGCCCAGTTTACAGTTGAGCGATTTTGATTATTGCAATACCAGCGGTGAAAAATTCAATGTTGTTATTGTTTTTATTGATCAATTTGAATCAAATAACACTCTGAATTGGAATTCACCAATTGAAGCATTGAGTTTTTCACTGCTAATATCACCAAATACAAATCGCTCAGAAATTAATTGGGCCTAACCCTTTCTGACTTTCATTTGACAGTTCGATTGTACCAATCTCCGAATAATAAAAAATGCGTATCGAAATAGAGGCTAAATATTTGAAGCCTGACGCATAAGCGTAAAGCCCAGTTTACTGTTGAGAGATCTTGATTTTTGCGATACCAGTGAAGAAAGATGCGATTTTGTTGTTGTTCTTATTAAAATTTTGTATATTTTTTGAAAAAGTACCTCGTTTTTTTTTCAAAAAGTCGTTTTTTTTTCACAATGAAATACACAAAAATTATATCAAATAAAAATATATATCTTCGCTGAAAAAATACATACAGGTACATAACAAAAAACGTATAGTAGTATAGGATGAATAATAGAGATCAGCATTCAGTTAGATTTTTCCGAGGATTCTTCTGATTCTGAACAATCGGATGTGTCGGTGTCATGGCCCGAAAAGCTCCCTGACGAAAAATTTTACATATAGGCGCAATCTGCGCACGCAATCACTGCGTGTTTACAGTCGTACAGTTGCCACATAAGTAATGCGCTGTGAAAATGTGCCGTGTGAAAAAAAAAACGTATTTTGTTTTTTTTTTAAATATAAAAAAAATCTTTTTAACTTGTTTTTTCACCTTTGGAAAAAAAAAACGTTTTTTTACATCAGTAGTTTTCATTGATGAATTTAAATCAAATTACACCCAGTATTAAAATTTACCAATAAAAACATTGATTATTTCGCAGCTATAGTATCACCAAATACAAAATCGTTCAGAAGTAAGCTGTGCCTAACTCTTCTGACTTTCATTTGACATTTCGATTGTACCAACCTCCGAATAATGAAAAACAGAGGCTATTTCGATACGAATTTGCGTTTCATAATGACTTCATTAAATAACCAAAATAGAAAATCAATTTGAAACACTTCAAAAAACCTGTGAATTAGAATTAGTTTTCAATATCTATTTGTGAAACATTCGTAATGAAGAGCACTCATAATTTTTATTTTTTATTTTTATTGTTAGGCAGTAGTTTTGCAGGTCTGATGTGTATTTAAACGGGTCATCACTGTTCAGTTGATGATGCCAGAAAGGCGCGCCTAATGGTTGAGCGATTTATCACAATAATTCTATGTAACCTCGAGATTAGTGACGGACTTCATCGACCGTCGATGGGACGAAGAACAAGTGCCCAGCGATGAGTCAGTTGTTTTTCTATTCTTTCTTTATCATCTCGTCCATCCGAACCGGAACGCATAGATTAGATAGAAGATACCACGAGATGAAAGGTCCTGCTTGAATGAACAGCAGATCGAGAGATTCCTATAGCACATTTTCGAACGTTTTTGTTGCGAACACATTTGACATATGTTGCAAGTTGACAGATCACAGTTGAAATATGACAGTTGACATTTGACAGTTGGCAGTTAAAATATGACAGTTGACATTTGACAGTTGGCAGTTAAAATATGACAGTTGACATATGACAGTTGACATATGACAGTTGACATATGACAGTTGACATATGACAGTTGACATATGACAGTTGACAGTTGACATATGACAGTTGACATATGACAGTTGACATTTGACATATGACAGTTGACATATGACAGTTGATATATGACAGTTGACATATGACAGTTGACATATGACAGTTGACATATGACAGTTGACATATGACAGTTGACATATGACAGTTGACATGACAGTTGACATATGACAGTTGACAGTTGACATATGACAGTTGACGTTGAAAATGTCTTGAAAAAAGCGTGACATAAACGCCATGCATGCGTCACGCTTCTTTCACGTTTTTTCGACGTTTTCAAAAGTATTTTGTCGCACGTTGCGTTTTTGTCAGTCTTTTTTCACCTTAGGTCATCCTCTGTCGAATGTCATCAGTAACTGGTCTAGTACGTACATACTGCACTAGTAAGATTAAGTATATGCAATAGTCAGTAACAGTATTCGAAGAATATTCCAGATATACAGTGCTTTCATTATAATGATTTTTCTACTTTTGAAAACTTGTAAAATATTTATATTTTGAGCTCTGAAAGGTCGAATAAAAAAAGAAATTTTAGTGTTATTCGCTAATTTTTCGTACGGTCAGAAATCTTATAAATTATCAAAATATCAAAATTATAGACACAATTTTTTTTCAGTGGTACCTATATATTTTCGTAATCATAAAAAAAGTATTCGTAAATATTCAATATCATTTGAAAAAAGTAACTTGTGACAATAATTTCGTTATCTGACAACATATAACATTTTTGACTGGATTTTTTATTCGACCTTTCAGCTCTATATTTTCTTGCTTATAGGTGTCTCTTCTACATTGAAATATTAATGAAATTATTTCAGTGAACGAATAAAGAAATACAAATATCCAGTTTTGCATGACTGATTTCAAAATTTGATTGTAAAAAAATCATAACAGGGTGGTGAAAAATAATTAGTTGACTTTTCAAATCCTATATAAAGTAACTTATATTTTTCTCGAGATTTTTCTTATTTTCAAATAGAAAACTGAAGCTTGCAATTTTGGATCGCTCCTTCTGTCCTTAAAGTTTGATATACTTATATATGGCTCCTTTCCATACTCCATATCATTTACATATCTGTATAGAATGTAGGTTAATCACTTTTACGTCACAAATGTACCATTGCTAATTATATAATTATTACTTTACTAGTTATTCCTATAATGTTTTTTTCGTTGCTCTTAGTTCTATTTCATCGCATATTTCCAGGTTAAGTGGAAGAGCGCGAACTTTGCCTTTGCAATGCAGCCATTTTATTTTTATTTTTTATTCTCTGTCTTCCTCATTATTTACGTATATGTGTACCTACACATGCATGCATACTGTACTTATATGTTACCTTAAGGTTGCAGCAATAAAAGCGATATTATTATTATTATCCCCTGTATATTCGAGGTATAATTAATAAACACACATTTTTCAGCACTCATTCTATCGCAATTTTTAACAGATCCAAATATATTTACAGTTGAACCGTTTTCCAAACTATTCGATTTTGTTGAAAATATCTACTGAATCAACTACCTTTTGCCAATTAACTACTAGAAATCGATTTTATCATGTTATTACCATCAACAATATTATGCAAAAAATATATTCCAATGATGTGTTTCTTTATCTGTCCACATCAGATAATTTAAGATGGTAAATGAAAAATTATTATATCATCGTAATCGGTCATTAAATAGCACCTGCGTTCGAAACAATCTTCAACTGTTATCTTTATTCCTCATAGACACCAAAAGTGTGGGTTTGGGTTTGGTCTCGGGTTTGGTGTGATGACAAGATTGAATTTATGATAATGTTTTCATGTATACTCACACACTGCTAATATAGGGTCGACCGCTGTTCACATGATTTCTTCTCATTATGTAGCCATAAAAATCTTTCTCTTTTATTATATTCAAATTTAGAATAAGTATGTAGCTATCACCAAGCCACTATCTACATTCTTTCTTCATTATATTCTTATTTTCTTCAATATATGCAGTATACATTATTGTAACAGGAAGCAATGATAATATATGATCATCATTACATTCTAGTTTCCTCAGAATGTTAATGACTAGACGATATTCAAACGAAATTAGTTATAAGCTTTTCAAAACTGGGATATAATAACAAAAACTGAGTGGAAATCACTTGAACCATATTTAAAATGCCTTGAATATGTCTTGAACCTTGAAATTATGAGAATTCATTTTTGCAATACAAAAGAGAACAGAAGAGAGAGCATAGAAGAGAATGGAAGAAAATAATAGAAAATAAAGGAAGACTACTGAACATAATAAGATAATACGAAAATAGTATATTAGTTTTATAAGACGCTATTTGCTATTTTGTCGAACGCCTTGTTTGGAGTACGACGAGCGAAGCGAGGAATGCTCCAAGTGAACAAGTGCGACAACGTGTCTTATAAAACGTGTGTCATATACAATTTTCTCTATTTTGCATTCATTTGAAGACTTTTATTGAAATAGATTGAATAAATATCGATAAATAATAGATTCATCTTCGATTGGTAACAGTGATGAAATTGAAATATTTAAAATCTCACGCACAAGCGATAAAGCCCGGTTTACTATTGGAGATTTTGGTTTTTTTCGATACACAAAAAAACTTGGGTGTAACTCCGACGAATACAACACCTGAAAATCAAAATTGTGTCCTTTTTATTATACATTTCACAATTGAGTGTTGAGTGGTGCTAATTCCGATCTTGGTAGTGAAAAATGACAAGAATGTGGTGAAGTAAAACTATTTTGGAACATAAAATCATAAGAAACACCAAATGGTTGAAATTTAAGGCATAAAAAACACCTCTGATATAAAATTTACACCAAGTCATTCGTTAAGTATTGCATTCTGAAGACACCTGATTTGATATAAATAAATAAAAATATTGTATGTAGGCAACTGATTGGTGTGAATTTCATGAGCTCATCTGTTCGATCTAAGAACCTTAGAACTTTTGCCAATAGGTGGCACTGACGTCCTTCCTACCGTACCTGATTTTAATATTGGGCTGAGTCTAGATTATCATCTTATGAATTATATTTCAAACACCGGAGGTGGTGAAGAAAAGCACTGATTCGCATAAACACACTCATGATATGGTGTTCCTTCACACCAGAAAAGTCTTCGCATGCATGTACCTGTTCAGTGTTTAAACGTACCGAAGAAAATTTCGTGGACGTAGGATTCAGCATTAAGAAAATCACATAATGTGGTAATGTGGAAATGCATAAAGAACACCACCAAAGTGTTCGTTCTGCTGAATTCAGCACTAACACTAGTGTAACTGACAACTGGGTTTGATTATCAAAAACACCTATGGAAAAGGTCACATAACACCTACAGGGGTGAATAATATGCCGGTGTTTACTGACACTAAAACAATCAGGACCTCACGGAACACCAGACGGTGTTAGCTGGTGTAATTTTTTTTTACTGTGTATCAGTGGCAGTGGTGAGAAATTCAATGTTGTTATTGTTTTCATTGGTCAATTCAAATCAAATCACATTCTGAATTGAAATTTACCAATGAAAACCTTGAGTTTTTCACTGCTAGTATTACCAAATCCAAAATCGCCCAGGAAGTAAGCTGGACCAAACTCTTCTGACTTTTATTCGACATTTCGATTGTATACCAACCTCCAAATAATAAAAAAATCGTATAGAAACAGAGGCTATTTCTCGGGCTATTTCGATACGCATTTGCATTTCATAATGACTTCATTATAGAACTAAAATAGAGAAAAACACAAATTTTGTTTGTTCGAACTGCTGAGAGAATAAACTGAAGAGAAGGAACAAAAAATATTTCGATGAGTTCCAGTTAGTGAAATATTATGAGCTGTTCATTTAGGTACTTTGAACACCATGTTCATTGCGAAGGCAACATCAGAAGATAACAGAATAAATAGAAGTAAACCAGCAGAGGAGAACGAACAAAAGTAACAAACATAAGTAAATGCATTCTCCAATCAGTGAAAAACAACCCGTTTACGTTGAACACTCTGTACATTGCGTACACGAGCGATAAATTTCGCTGCCGAATCGAATCTCTAGTTGGCCTTAATCGAAGTGGTCTCGTAGTTATTAATATTCACTACTATCTGGGAACGAAGAGTGCATCCAACGCAGGATTTATTGCATTCGCGGCCGGGAGGTTTTAATGGTTCAATTCCTCTCGAGCAAGTAATGTCGAGAAAACGAAAGAACGAAATGGACTTGCAGAAGTTGCTTCGACTACAGGATGACTCACCATAAAGGAAGATCGTCGTTCCTTTACAATGTTTCGAAATGTAACAAAATAATTTGGGTAGCAACCACATAATAATTCTTATACACACCTAGAAGGCCAATAGATGCGCGAGATTGTCAAATCTGAAGTAAAAATCTCGTCCAAAGATGAAATTAGGAGGGTTCAGGAAGATGAGATTGGAAGAAAATTAAATTTGATCAATCATTCAGGAAGACCTACCTATGTATTCAAAGAACGATTTATTTCATTATTTTTCTCTGAGCATGTTGATGAGACCATACAGAACTGCTTTGAACATTATCGAATATTACTCTACACCGACGACTTGAAAATATTCTTTTTGGTGAAGGACCTTGAGGACTGATTGAAAATTCGAAGTGATCTTGATAAATTTGTCGAATATTGCGAACCCAACCAAATGTTTTGCTATAACTTAATAATTTCAACCTAACATACATCAGTGAAAGGAAAGATCTGAGGGTCACACTAGACTCGTAATGGACTTCTAATAATCACATCGACAAAACTGAGAAATGAGACCAACAGGATGATTGGGTTTATAAAAAGAAACAGAACATATTTTCATTATTCAGAAAATATCATCTCTCTTTACTATGCATTCGTCAGCTTTTTTGCGTCTGTTATTTGCCGTACATGCAAAAAGAATAGAGACTGTTCAAAATAAATCACTAAGATACCTAGCCTTCCAGAACAAAATTCTCGTTCAGGACCAAAATTACTAGACAACACGAAAACATTTTAACATCATGCCACTTATTGAAAGACGAACTATGTCAAATCTAGTAATTATCTTCGAAATTGTTAGACACGAAATTGACTGTCCACATTTACTTGGTATAAAATAAATTTCAATGTCCCTGGAAGAGATAATCTTCGATATTGTACTCCATTCATGATAGGTTTGTTCTAGCAACGATTTCGAATAGTTTGCAATCGTCCGGAGCATGAAGATTTAAGACCCATTAATTTACTTCCAGTCGTTGAGAAAATTATGGAAATTTTAGTACATGAACACTTAACTGAGCATTTGAATAAACAAAATATATTGTATGTGAATCAATCGGGATTTAGATGTAATCATTCGACAGAGTCTGCATGTCAGTTAGTCTGCAACATGTGGAAGAAAGATATTGATGATGGTAAAATAGTTATAAGTGTCTTCATAGATCTGAAAAGGGCGTTTGAGACAATAGATAGGCAGAAATTATTATATAAATGTAAAAATTACGGAATAACAGGAGGTGTATTGAACTGGTTGGAAAACTATCTCGATGGTAGATGTCAAAAAACGAAAATCAATGGTAATTGTTCACTTGAAATGGGTTCTTTGCATGGTGTCCCCCAAGGAAGCGTCCTTGGGCCCTTGCTATTTATTTTATATATTAATGATATAAATCTGTATTTACAACAGTAATTCGTTAACCTCTTTGCTGACGACACATTGATTTCTGTATCTGGGAAAAACTTCAAAGAAATAGTACAAGTGATGAATAAGGAACTGGGCATTCTAAATAAATGGCTAATGGCAAATAAGCTCAAATTGAATAGTCTTAAAACAAAATGTATGATTCTAGGTAGTAAGAGTAATGTTGCTAAATTTAATCAATGTAATTTTGTCATTGAAATAGATAACACTATAATTAATTATGTGAATGAAATAAAATATCTGGGTATATAGTTTGACCCCCAACTAAATTTTTCTAAACATATTGAATTTCTATGCAAATAAATTGGCAAAAAAGTTGGGTATTTTTATAGAGTTTGTAGAAATCTTTCATTATGGTGCAGAAAAATTGTGTACAATACAATTATATTTCCGCATTTCAATTATTGTATGTCAATATTCATTTCCTGTTCACATTTATCGGCTGCAATTACTTCAAAATAAAGCAATGAGAGTTATTCTTAAATGCAACAGTTATACTCCAATAATCTCCATGTTAAAAACTCTAAATTTCTTGAATGTCCGTCAACTTATTACCGAGTCATACTTAGTTTTAATATATAAGATTGTTAATAAACAAGCTCCTGTATATTTAAGAGATTACCTTGTTAAAAGATCAGAGTTGGTAAATTATAATTTGAGATCAACAGAGCATTTCCATATACAGAGGTTCAACACTAGGGCTATGGAGAAAACACTCTTCATCGAAGGTTTGAAAGGGTATAATAACTTACCATTAATAGTGAAAACATCACCAAATGTTGTAGTTTTCAAATCTAGATTAAGGCAAACGTACTTGAATATTCATTAACACTGTTTATGTTTCTGGATATAATATCAATCGTTAAGGTTATGAAATGTAATGTAATAGCTATTGAGCTAAATAAACATATATTCTATTCTATTCTATGCGCATACTGATTCATGCGTCTATTTAATCAATATGCGATTGCAAACTATTCGAAATCGCTGCTAGAACAAACCTAAAATTTCCTATTGTTGGATCAATCTGGGAAAAAACTCCCCACCTGTCCGTATGCAAAAGCATTCAATAGTCACTTTATCGATACCAATTTTCTTTTCGACATTTTTTCAGCAATGTCGTTGTCAAGTTTCAAAACTTTGTTGAAAAAAATGTTTCTCAATTCAGATGAGCAGGTCATAATGTTCTGCTCTATTAGTTAAAACTGGATCATGGGTACAAAAACATGTCATGCCAGATTATTGAATCACAATTATTTTATACTGATGATGCTGTAGAAATAACTACGTTTACACTGCAACACTTGCAAATTACTTCAAAGTGGATGCTAGTTTTGGAACTTTGTTCTGTTAGCAACCTGCAATTGCAAATAAAAATAAATAAATAGATAACATCAAGGATAGCTATCACTTTTCATTCCACTTGGCAATAGACCTGCCCAGAACACGTGATCAAAAATGGATATCTTGGAGCAAGCACGAATTGTTCAGTCTATTTGATTACCTGTGTTTGGGGTTTGGATTTCCTTTTATATGTGTCTGTAAGGTTCATAAAGTGAAATGAATGTCTCATGTCAATACAAGTGTTAATATCGCTAGAGAGTGAGGATGGATCCTTTTCTCTGATGGATAATCCCGTAACTGAGTACCAAGATCTAGAAGTGAATTATTTTGCGTCAGTAACTGCCTTATTCATTTCATTTCCTATTCAGTGCTCACACTGAGTTCTTGAACCAATGAACAAATGGAAGCCTACGAGTTTCTATCAGCCCATACATATTTTGAAGTTGATAAGTGATACTTGCCAATCTCAAAAGATTGAAGAACATATACGAATCATTGTATTGGAAAGGTAATAATCAATGTATATAGTGTCTTTTAATTATGTTATTCATCTTCATTGATATCTTTTTTTATTCGGTGAAGTACTCTCAGAGAATGAATCATCTACCATTGAAAGTATGGATTATTTGTCAGTCTCAATCAGTAAGGAGTTTATCACCGACTGATAAAAGCAAAATGGACTGCGCACTATCTTTGTCAAAATATATCAATTATTGCCCAAAGGAGCTTCTTCATCCAGTAGGTATAATTACTGCTCTTGAAGAAATATAGGATAAGGAAAATGATGCTTCAACTGTGAGGATAGTAGAACCATTTGCATCACAAATAATTCATGATCATGAATATTCTAATCTACCAAGTTTGATTACAACCTCCTATCAGATTTGTGCAAACAACAAAAATTTCATCATGTTTTAGTTTGGTTTCCAAACCAAGTTATTGAAAAAGTAATATTTCCAGAAAGTTTATATGAAGATTTTTTCATGAAGGCAAGTAGTACACCATATTGGTGCGGATTCGAATCCCAATTGTACTGGCTTTTTTTAAATGAAATATGACGTCATATCTTCGGTTCAGGGAGCGTTGAGGGGGGTAAAGCATGAGGGGTTCAAGGGAGTGTATGGAGTCCGAGTGGGACCGAGGAGGTCCGAGGAGACCCGAAGGGGTGTAGCGCAGTCCGAGGGGGCCAATCTACATCTAATCATCAGATGCATGGAACACTTGACAGTTGACACAGCGGCATGAAACACTAAACAGTAAACTCATGACAGTTGACATATGACAGTTGACATATGACAGTTGACATATGACAGTTGACATATGACAGTTGACATATGACAGTTGACATATGACAGTTGACATATGACAGTTGACATATGACAGTTGACATATGACAGTTGACATATGACAGTTGACATATGCCAGTTGACATATGACAGTTGACATATGACAGTTGACATATGACAGTTGACATATGACAGTTGACATATGACAGTTGACATATGACAGTTGACATATGACAGTTGACATATGACAGTTGACATATGACAGTTGACATATGACAGTTGACATATGACAGTTGACATATGACAGTTGACATATGACAGTTGACATATGACAGTTGACATATGACAGTTGACATATGACAGTTGACATATGACAGTTGACATATGACAGTTGACATATGACAGTTGACATATGTCATAGGTGCCCCATGGCGGCCATATTGGATGACGTCATTGCCCCATGGCGGCCATCTTGAGATGATAGCCCCCTAGGTGCACTACTAAGGCATCTAGAACAAAACTAGTTCTAATGTGATTCCCTCTAGATGATGAAAGGCCTATGATCGATGTTCTGATGAGGATTATAAAACTCAATGGCTCAATTTAAATTTTGTAGCATTGGCTTATCCATCATGAAACATAGGAAGGCCACCACTGTCCTTCATGAGTATTCTTGAAGTAATATTCTTTACTGAAACTAATTTATACCTATAACACTTTTCACTAATTTGTATTTGATTTTGTAGGTACGCTCATTTAAAATGAAAACATTTTTCGATACAATTCAGTTATCTATTCAAAGAAATTGTGTATATGCAAATTAATGTGATGGTTTGATTGTGGGATGAATATTCATTAATACACAAAACACAATTTTGTCCAAAACAAAATACGGTCATCTCCAAAAGGCAATTAATCCAATATTCCTTCCAACATGAATCCGAGCAATTGATCTTGATTTTTCTACTGGATGTAATTGTTTCTTGCCCCTGGTGAAAGCTGGTATTTTGCAATTCTGCATGAAGAAGTCTCGTGTGGTCACTTATTAAAAACCCATGTTCTTTTCTCGCTCCATTTCACCAGAAAATTCACATAAGAAATAGACTACACACTAAATATGCACAAATATGAATGTTTATGTTCGTTATTTTAACTTATTATAAATTGATATTACAAGAGTCAGAAAGCTATTGATCAATTATTCAAAACAACGCAATTCAATCGTTTTGTATGCTCCAAGGCACCGATTTAGCCTTTTATTTGACAGCGTCACATTTCCAATTGCGTTGATCAAGTCGCCCCGTTTCACGTTACCAAAATGATTGAACAATCATAATATTTTGTCATTGTATTCCACCATAGGTACTCATTCGGTTTATTTATTATGCTATAAATGTTCACGAACATCTATATAAAAATGTTGAGTCTCATGGGTCACGAACAATAATTATCACAACGTCGTAAATACATGTGTTATGTCGCTAAGCTAGTATTGTAAACAATAGAATACAACTTCGGCTGTTATAGTTCATTCTATTGTTATGCCTCGCAATCAATTTTCATAACGTAGTGCATGTATACAGAGAGTTGGCATTTGGTGGGCTCACCCACTACCAAGCCCGAGAAAGAAAAAAGTGGGGAATGGAATGCCATTTTATATTCATTAACGAGAATCATTCTCAGTCAATCGATTAACCGTGGATCAGCTTCACTTTTATTTTTCATCTTCAGATTGCGCAAGAGGAAATGTTCGTAGGTTAAAGGTATCAGAAAAACCTATCGAGGAAGTGAGTTCCACGATTTCGCCCTTCAATGAAGGACCAATAAATTGATATCGTTTGACAGGTCTCTAAGGGTATCCAGCATGCGTCCGTCTAGTCTGCCTGCTCGGAATCGCAAGTAGTGGAATGATAGACCATTGACCATGGAGAATTGACCATGACAATATCTAAAAAAAAGGGAGAGATCGCCCACCTTTCTGCTATGTTTTAGAAAGGTCAACGAGTACGTTAGTGCAGGATCACCATCCAGACCCTCGATCATATAAAAGACTAGATGAATAACGCACCATCCTTGCCACAGTAGTTGTTTGAAGCCAACATCTGAATCAGTTACTAGGGTTACCTCATTCTAAGACAAGGATAGCAACAACTGGGTTGGTCGCCGAGTGCGCTGAGGCGCTGGTATATGGCCCAGAGGGTCCGCCGTTCGATTCCTGGCGGCTATTGGAAATATTTATTTATTTTTATGGTATCGTTAGGGTCTGAATCTGAATAAATTGACTTACTAACAGAATTATCATATCCATTCTTCCTAAAAGTTAATGGAAACAATCTAAAATCAATGTTTTATGAGAATATACATCTTAGATTTATTACTCGAATGATAATAGATTCAATTCACTGTCATACTATATTTTTTATTTTCTAATATAAAGTTTCCAAGTTTCGAACTTGAGAAATATAACATGAAACATGTTGTTATTACCTTTCCATTTTACTTAATATAAACTCATCTACTACTCTGAGCATTTAATTACTACTTGGGCCAACCATTTCATCACTTGTAGTAAAATGATGCGAGCAAACTCTAGCGTCTCTAGAAATATTCCCTTTCCTTATCATATTTTTCCATATATCCACTAACTTTTCATATCGGGGAAATCCGATAATGTTTTCAGATGACCAAAAATTGTTGCATATTAGGGTAGGTGAATAATGTTTATACAACGAATGATACGACACTGATTACCTAACCAGTGGAATGTTGTGTTCTGGTCACCACTTCTTTTACCACGTCTTTTACACATTTAACAGCGTTTACCATCCTTTTAATTCGATTTGAACAGAATGAACAAAGTTTCGAAATAGAATCTTATTCAAATGTTCACACAAAACTAGAAATATACCGTTTAATGAACCATCAAACGAAATTTGATATGAAAACGGTCGAACGAAATAAGCGGCGTTGGCGCATTCGCCAAAAATGTGGCATCTCCAGAAAGACGGGCTATCTATAAACCACTTTTATATTTAAATCACCTATACAACAAAGATTGGATAAATAGCTTTCAATACACTTATCTGACTCATATAAGTATCTACTGAAGGATATATATATATATTTGAAAACCTTAAGAAATGTGGTCATGGGATGATTATCACTTTCAAATGTTATGATGTGGCAACCTCTGTAGGGGAAAACATACAAATACGAATTTCATGTTGGCCTTAGACAATTTGCATCATTACTATTCTAGTGGGTTTGTTGTTTGGAGATCTAGACGAACAGATCTTCTTTGAATAGAATTCAGGAGCCTCAGCGTACGTTTGGGTGATGAATTCCATGACAGATCGAATCACTTAGTAGATCATGAGAAGATTTTGAGATGTAAGATCTTGGCACGGAAGAAAAAACCGAGTTTTCGTGTAGCGATTTCAGCAATAGACCTGACATGATCATCCCATGACAGGGTATTGTTGATAGTAATACCGAGCATGGATATTATGGAGGATTTCATAGGAAATAATCGTGCCAAACATATTCATATTGGGTATTTTGTGGTCCGTCTATTTGGAGAAAATACATGCTCGAGTTTTGGTTGCATTGAAATCCACAAGACTATCAAATTCCCATTTCGAATTTTCTATCGAATCTTCATAAACAGTATCGACCAATCTCAGCCTCTCACCCCTGGCTTTCCTAGATGGGACAGGGGCTCTAGATGAGAAAGCCATGAAGTTTTCTGTCACAAAACATATCCTTGTGGAACACCAGCGTTGATAGTCATTCTATCACAGATGATACGCCATAGGGAGGTGTTCGCCGAGGCATACGATCTCTTTTGGTTCTCACGATGATCTTCGAAAATTACAGGATATCCCTTTTCGTGAGAACCAGAACATAAAAAAAAAATTAAAAAAAAGCTTTCAACGACACTGTTGTGACAACAAACCATGTGAAGTTTTTCAAGGAGGCTTTTGTGCTGAACTCGGTCAGAATGCTTTAGATTTTACGTCGTTGAGCAAATCTCCAGTTGATCTCTTGTGACGAAAGCTATATTGTCGGTCGTTTCCAGATATTTTATTAGCTCAATGACAGATAGTATCGCAATCTCTTCCTAGTAACCAAAATGCGTTTTCAACGAATTGGTTGAATGCTACAAATCTTCCATTTCGAGGGAAACACACCGAGCTTAAATGAAAGGATGACCAACCTGCAAAGAAATTGGAAAATTTCAGTCTGGCCCCATAACCTTCTTGTTATTAAAACTAACACCCTAATGTGCCTTATGAATACTACTTCGGTGTGGTAATGTAGCCAATGTGCCATCATCCCTGATCAATGGAGGGAATCACCTACAAGTGAAATTCTTTCCAACTGCTTTGGTGAAAGTCCAAAATGTACAGGAACCTTTTTGACATTCGATTGGCTTTGATCTTATCTTGACGTCATATTTGATGCGTTCATCCATTGTTCTATTGCAGATGTTTCTAGCTTCGACATCTTCTGTTCTGGTCTCGAGTCATGTGTTATCTCGCCATTGGGAAATGCTGTTTGTTTTGAAGCGAAAGCCCTTGAACAGGTTTATTTGAAGCCTAGTTTTAATTGATGTTTTTTTTGGTATGAGGTACCTTCGTAAGTTTACTAGCATATAATGACGGTTGACATCAGGGGGTTCAATACCCTAGGTGATGGCGAAGGTAGCAGCTTGTCGTCCTGCTTCATCAGTCTTGTTGGATAACTTCAGCCAAGCAGATATATCTTGAATTTCCCATGATAATTATTTCAGCTGTTGGATGGTTTTAGAGAAAGGAGTTTGAAGAGGTCTCCAAAAGCTTGTCCGCTAGGTGATAAGTAGATACTGCAGAGAAACTTCATATGTTTGCGGTTATCAAACTTGAACCACATTGCACTATACAGGTTGATTCATAAAACGTGGAACGCATTTCAAGGGGTGACAGGACGCCTCAAAAAATCAAAAAAGTTCCTATAAATATATATCCTAAGCTCTTTTATTCTCGAGGTAATATGCCGATTTTGACAGATAACAATAGTAATTTACGTAACAAGTCCGGAAAATACTGTTTTTTTGGATGAGTGGACAAAATTCTAGGACGAGCGTAGTGTAGTCCTTAAGTGCCTTTTGTTGAAGTCAGAACAAGAAGGTAAAGTTTCCGTTTCACATTGATTGTTTTCATCTGATAATTTTTGAATGTTAGCTAATTTTATGTCAGATAGCTGTCAGTCGTTATTTTGCTGCTATGGTAATGATCAACTGCATTTATCAAAACCATACTACCAAGATTTTCATATTTACAATGACAACAACGATGTGATTCTTCCCGGCCTAGTCCGGGAAGTACGCACTTCCCGGGCTAGGCCGGAAAAATGCCACTTTCTCAAAAAAAAATCGTCTGGAAAGTACGTACTTTCCGGACGGTTGCCGAAAAAAGATGTTAATATGATTATTTTGAAACACCCTAACTATCAACTTAATTTTCGGAATCATATTTCACTTAATCCATTTTCGCTCTGCAGCTATCAGGCTCATTTATATCGCATTGGTAATTCCATTTTATGCATAGTGGTGCAGAACTGAACATTAATGTGTGCGTATTTGTTTGCTAGGATTATGCTAACAATTATCGTGTTCGTAATGTTTTGTAATGGTTATCGTTATATGCGACGTGTTAATTTTTCATTAGCACCGTAGCGCATAGGATTATTCGTTGAAATTGTTCTGATATTCCATCTGTCTGAAAGAAATTCGAGAATGTGTGCATTGGAGTGACATCATGAATATCACGTCAGAAATTTCATATGGCAAAGTTTTATTTTTCTAGTGAAATATTTTGAAAAATAACAAGTGTCTCACTTAAAATAAGACAATAAGGGTAATTTCAGGTCAAACCTAAGGTGATAAAAAACATTTGAATACTTTAAAAAATGCATATTCATGTACTATACCTATGAATTTGCAAATGATTAAACCTAATCAATTCAGAAGAGCCGTAGTATTCAACAAAAGAGAAGACAATATGATTTCATTGGAAGAATAGAATACCTCAACTACATAATGTTCAATAAGTGATTTAGAATTAGGTTCTAATTTTTTTATGTTTCTACGAAAAGCTCGGGGCTAGAGATAAAAAGAGATAAAATCAAGGTTGGTTGGTCTCGTTGAAGAATGAATTGGGCTGTAAAATTATTATATGGAAAATCGTTTCGGGACAAAAGTTATAACATATCGTACAAATTTCATCATTTTGTATAAGTACACTGTTGGAAATTAGTTGTTACTTTCAACAACTTCTCATATCGTTAAAAAATTGTAGTCAAATTCAACAACAATTGTGTCTCAATTTCACTTTCACAATTTTCGATGTAGTTGTTAAATCAGTCAGTTATCGAATTCACTACTGATAATGTCAATACAACAGCAACAAGTTTGCATCAAATGAACAGATGAAATTCCTGTCCAAACAACTTGATATAATCTGTAACAACAAATAATTGTAACTAGAACTTCAATAATGGTTATTGAAACATAGACAGTAGAACATCATCTAGTTGCTAATACAATGATTTTTTAGTTCCGGTCTCTTCGGATATATTCGCTACTTTTCGTTTGTCTTCTCACGAATACCGATTCCTTACAAGTCCCAACCCAAGTTTACTCAGTTATCTGCAGTCTGTTGCCGTTGTAGAGCATTAGAACGAATACATTAGGTTTTCCTCTCGTGTAGTCAAGATATAAAAAAGGTAAGTACCTACATGGAGTAGATTGATGTGGACTCGTACATAAATTTTATTTACTCATGCCAATATTAATATTATTTTTGTTTTGTTTCAGTTGAAAATATTTTTCCTGATCTAGAGCAACAAATAACAATGTTTCGTCGGAATCTGCAAGCGCAGTTTTATATTCACTTTTTGAAATTATTATTATGGAAGTTTTACTACTTCTCATGCATATTTCATATATTTTTTACTATACTAATGAAGATAACTGCAACATCTAGGTTAAAACTGTTGAAGTTGTGATGTGATTATTTGTACAACTCTTCATTTCAGGTATTTGTTCGATGGATCGATTTTCACTTTCTTCGGATTTTTTCAAGCTACTACTGGGTAACAAAAAATATAACAAAAACTGAGTTAAGTTGAAGAGAAATTAATGTACTGGTAAGATTCGTTCTGAATTATATTTTGAATGATAATGTACTATTCAGTTAATAAATCCGAGTGATTTCAACAGTTAATTGTATTGAAAAATTCATGACCAAATGAATCCAAAATGAATTATTAATATAATTTTTGTTTCAGCAATTGAACGAGAGATACTCAACACTCCAGGAGGATAGGAATAAGTTGTCTCGGATGACAAACACAGACAGAGGTTGACCAGCATTGTAGTGAATCACGTGCCGCGGTGTTCTTTCGATTTACTGACAGTTTTTGATGTGCTTTTGTGCCAATAGTGGATTTCTTTCGTATTGTTGCTATGCAGAAAATAAAATGTCTTTCATGATATATGGTTATTTCAGTATTTTGAACTTTGAATTCTAGCAGTAGAATATTGTTGAAAATACACTGAGTTGTAGTACAATCGACAACTTTTTGTAGCTAGAACTACATTATGACGTAGGACTCATAACAACAAATTGAAGTGAAAATGACAATTTGTAATTGCTCAATTAACTTCAGAGAATACTGCGAACAGCTATTAGGTGAAGTAGAATTATTAACTTACTGTAGTTAATTCACCAATAAGACGTAGTAGCCATACAAAGAGGCGGTTGTTAAGACGAGCAATACCCATTATGGTGACAATTCACTTCAAATACTCTTGATATTTCAACAATAAAATGTTGTAGACCTACTGGGACTATATTTTTTTGCTGATTTAGCAACTAATTTCCAACAGTGTAGCCTTGATTTTAATGATGTGATTATCTATCAAACGAAGCTGTGGGCTAGTATGCGGGTTATGTGAACAGGTAAATCAAGATTCAGGTAATGCTGACTCGCATCAGCTGCTATGGTTAAACGCTTATAAAACTTATATAAGTAGATCATACATGTTGCGATATCATTAGAAATAGAATAAAGACGTCAGTGGTGATGGTAAGAAATTCAATCAAATTCATCTTGGATATCGGGGAGAAGAATTCTAAAACAGAAGTGGAAAACTAGAAAGCAACATTTTTTTCATCTTGCACACAAATAATGCATGTTACAATAATTCAGCGAAATAGATTATCGATGAGTTCATTTCCAAATTAGGCAGAAAAAATTTGGTTCCAAAATCTATTTGCATAAAAGACGCTCAAATTTCATCACATCATCACATGTGGTTAACATGTGGTTAACATGTGGTTAACATGTGGTTAACATGTGGTTAACCATTTCTTACAAGGGTGAAAATACGTCCTTCAGTTCCTTCAAAAGCTCTTCAATCAACTGATTTACATTTTTAAATGTTCGCTCATTCATACTTAAAAAGACAAAATCGTCGAGTATGTAATGGAAACAATGTAAACCAAATGAAATTATGACCATTGACAGAAATAACTTGAATACATTGCATAATCTAGAGACTCCATAAGCTGTATATGCAATTAAATTTTGAGGTATTTTGTGACATTCGTCGATTCCATTCCTAGAATTTTCGTATGAACTTCTCTTACGAGTGTGCTAGGAATATTTCTATTGCAAATACCGTCATAGCAATTTTTCCGAGATGGAGGATAATGAAAGGAAACATAGGTATTGTGATTCTTTGAAAGTTTAGAGATTATTAACATACCGAATGTCCTCAATAGGTAATTAGTTCATCTGACCAAATTATCTGAATTCGTTCCAGTATGTCTATGTAGCGCAAACCACATAATGGAAGACAATTTGTTTCTAAATTTGATGTAAATAAGTGATCAAATAATTATATAACTCATTTTCGTTCTGGTCATGTTGGATTGACTTGTTTGGTTTTTTCTCACGTAGTTGTGGCCATTTCGCGGTACATTGAGGAGGATGAGAGAGATACAACCAATTACGTGAAATGACTCATTACTTCAACTTTTTTTATTATAAATGAGAAAGTTATATTCCGAGTTATATCAACTTTTTTGTGAATTTCTGTTTTATTTGTGTTCACCGTGAGTTGATTTTTGGTGCCATAATCTTCTGAGTAAGTTGAGATTACTTTCCATCTCTCTCTCTCTAAATATATCCTGTGTGATGCAGTGAATATGAATAGCATAATGGAGGAAAGTTATCAATGCATGCCTTTGCAAAGCGGTAAACTCGTATAGAGATTGCAAAAAGCAGACACTGAGGTTTAAAATAACCAGTACCTACCTAATAAAATAGCTTTTACTTGCAGAAAGAGAAGAAGAAGAAGAAGATTTATAAACCATGTACACAGTGAAAAATTCCTAAAGTTGAAAAATCTCGATTTATATCACTGTAATCATTCACCCTAGACCTCAAGTATGACGCATTGACTAAATCAGCTCATCAGGGAGAATTCGAAAATGTAACAAAATACAGGGTGTTCCATTTGAAATAACAAAGTTGTTGCTACTTTTCGATGGAAGCGGCAATGCCGCAACGCTGAAAATATTTAGAACAAAACTGATTACCCAATAAACCAAATTTTCAGAATAATCCTACGTCCTGTTCTCCAGAAACGTCTAACGTCTAACCTACCATCGACCGTGAGTGACCCTTTATATCATGCCAAATATTGAAATCAGGTACGGTAGGATAGACGTCAGTGCCACCTATTGGCAAAAGTGCTAAGATCGAACAGATGAGGGCATGAATTCACACAATTCAGATGCTCACATGCAATATTTTCATCAATTTATATTAATTCTGGTGTTTTCAGGATGCAATACTTATCGAATGATTATTGCCACCATATTAGATGATTCATACACCGCCTCGATTCAATCGTGATATGACACGGTGTTAATTTTATATAATAGGTGTTTTTTATGAGTTAACGTCAATGATAGCACCATCGAGAATATTAAATTTCAACCTTTTGGTGTTTCTTATGATTTAATGTTTCAAAATCGTTTTACTTCACCACATTCGTGTCATTTTTCACTACTAAAATCGAAATTAGCACCACTCAACACTCAATTGTGAAATGTATAATAAAAAAGAAACAACTTCGATGTTCAGGTGTTGTATTCTCCGGAGTTTGCTCTGAAATCCATTTGATTGAAATTGCACCAGTTTTTTTTACTGTGTAGAAACCACATTGAGTATTACTTATCTCAAAATCATGTGGATTTGAAGTGAATGACGCATGAAGTTCTTATTTAGTTCAAAGAACTTGACCCAAACTTTCATCCAATACGAGCTCAATCAATATGAGTAACTCACCAGCGAAATGTTGTGTTCTGGTCACCATTTCTGGATTATCTTTTACACATTTGACAACGTTTCACCATCCTTTGAATTCGAATTGAACAGAATAAACAGAGTTTTCAAGAAGAATCTTTTTCAAATTTTCACACAAAACTGGAAATATTCCGTTCAATAAACCATCAAACAAATTCTGATTTGAAAACGAGACGTTTCGCGCTGTCACTGTCAGCGTTCGGTCGATTATCGTTTGAACGAAATTAGCAGCGTTGATTGCGCATTCACCAAAAATGTCACAGTTCCCAGAAATACGTGCTATCTATAAACCAATTATATTCAAATGAGGCACTGTCTTATATGACGAAGATTCGATTAATAGCTTTGAAATACCTTGAAAAATGTGAAGTGTTAATCTCTGTGGGGAAAAAACATAATAATATGAATTTCATGTTGGCTTCAGACAATTTGGGGCGTTACTATTCTAGTGGGTTTATTTTTCAGAGGTTTGAAGGTATGAATCCTGAGAAAAGATAAGTTATGCTGAAACGGAATAGCGATATTTTTTTAATGTTCTGGTTCTCACGAAACAGGATATCCTGTAATGTTCAGTTAACATCGTGAAAACCAAGGGAAAATGAGGTAGGAGTTGGTGTTCTTCTTGAATTTCTGGAGATCGTATGCCTCGGGGAACACCTCCCTATAGGCAATGAGTTCCAGAGTTTCGATGTTCGTTCGAGTGTTTGGAAAAGGACTTTCGCCAGGTCTCTAAACTGCGACCACGAAGGGGTGTGAAGACTAAACTTGACGGGTTAATCTCGAAGAGACTGCTAATTTAGGAACGATTGTTAATATTTCAGAAGAGCATCGCTCATGAAAATATCTATGAAATAGAGATAAATCGCCAACTTTTCTACGGTGTTCCAGAGAAGTGAGCGAGTTTGTAAGCGAGGCATCACCGACGAGACGAATTGTCCTTTTTTGGACAGAATCCAATAGTTTCAGGATATGTTTAGGTGCCGCACTCCAAATATGGGAACAGTTTCCAGGACAGGTCGGATCTGTGCGTTATAGATCATAAGCAGCTGACTGGGAGTGAAATAGCTCTTGGCTCGAAACAGAAAACCAAGTTTTTGGGATGCACTTTTGGCAATGGACCTCACGTGACTTTCCCAAGAAAGGTTATTGCTGATATAACGCCAAGCGTCGAAATCGATGACTTTAATGGTATGGTTACTCCTGATTGATATGAAACCGCGATATACGAGTTGTTGGGATCAGAAATATTAAGGAAGGAGGTTAAAATGAGAACTAGATTATTGAAATGAAATTTCAAATGTCAATAACCTGGAAACTTCAAATCTCCATACCCTTAGCCTACAAACAATGGAAGTCATCACAACTCTTAGACATTTCAGCCAACGAAACGATTATTATTATTATATTTGAGTCCGTGCGATTGAATTTCATGGTACGACGTTTATGAATATCGCTCGCAGCCAACGTTCAATAGAAATAAATCGGCTGTCGCCTACTTTCACGGCAGAGCGGTCGAGTAGAACATAGATATTTATCAATCGGCCATCGAACATCGAAATGATTCTTCGATGAATAGCTGGCAAATTGTATTGTTCGACGGACAATCAATCACGCAGTTTTTGTTTTATCCGTTATCATTGGAGTCTCGGTAACTCGAAAAAATTCTTTTGGCTCGGTTGCCTTTCGATATGGTCTGGTTAATCGACCTATTCTTGCTGGAAAACGGAATATCAACTAAAGTGGAACTGAAATAGTAATTTTCGTAACATGTTGTTACGTTAGGAGCAGGCTAGGTCTACACTTTTTCCAATTTTAATACAAAAATGGTCAATTGTATTTCCAAATATTCATTTGTATTTCAAAATGCGTCAATTGTATTTCAATTAGTCATTAGTCCTAGACACTAAATGTGTTGCTAAGCAACATAGACAGTGTGTTCACCTCAAGGATTTACCACCACTGTGAAATCGTTATTATTTGATCGATTTTGAAATATGTTTTTGTTGAATAGATATTTGAAATGTTTATCCGACAAAATAGTGATTATATATTCGGTCTATTACCATGGCCAACTGCTACCAATTTTATTGGCCCTTTTTTCAAAAAGTACTGATAGGGATTCTCTTTCACAAAAAATGATGTTGGATTCTGAATCAGGATCACTTGAAACATACCTGTACCGATTTCCATCATTTTAAAACCTTAAAACACAGGATTTCCGAATTTTTTTTCAATATTTCATCAAAAAAATTTACTATTATGGTACTTTTGGGAATAATTAATGATAAATTATCATTGAGGATGATCCACCAATTATTCTCCAATACACTTGTCAATATGGTCGACGATTTTTGTTCACTATTTCTTTTCCGCAGACAAATTGTATATTTTAATGATACAAATTGGTACAGATATGTTTGAAGTATTCCTCAATGATAATTTGTCATTGATTCTTCACAAAAATACAGCAATAGTAAATTTTTATGATGAAATATTGAAAAAAAAAAATGTTGATGATAAAAATTGGTACAGGTATATTTTTCAAGTGATCCTGATTCAAAATCTCTAATAGTAGATACTTTTTGAAAAACGGATCAATAAAATTAGTCGCAGTTGGCCACGATAACAGCAAAAAAATATCACCTAATCAACAAAAAAAAAAGTTTTTCGAAATCGATCAAATAATAACGATTTTACAGAGGTGGTAAATCCCTAAGGTGGACACGTGGATAACGAACGCCTTGGAAAATACGACAGATTTAGAATCCTTGTAGAAAAGTGTCTCACGACCTCTCAGTTCAAAATGTCTAGTTCTCTTTGTTTCCACTTGAAAAAATAAGAACGATGGTTACAAATCTCCATTGTTTTCCAATAATTCAAAAACTAAAAATGATACATGAAATTTGATGACGCTCGAAAAACGGGCACCCTGTATACCTATCCCACATTACGAACAGTATGAACATTTCACTGGTCATAATATATGAGAAAAATTCTCTCGGGATTGGAATTCTGATGGAGACGCCGAAAGTCCGGCGTCGCGACGGCGACGTACAGACCAGACGCCAGACCGTCACGGCGCCGTTGTTCAACGTACCACGAAGATATAGCCCGTATATAACTGAATCTAGCGAAATTAATCTCGGAGTGCTCAGATGCGAGCATCAGGATAAAACTGAAACTCGATCTGATTCCAGGAATGCCAGTACGTCGGCGGGCTTTCTGAAAAATTATGGGGGAAATCCAGATAGTCAGCGACGACTGAGGAAAGACTCCTTGTTTTTCTGCCAGAATCGGATTCTCTGTGCAGGGTGTTCGGAAATATTTTAACTGTAGAAACCTGGTTTTTTCCTGATAGCTTTATAACATCCAAACTTTCAGGAAAAATTCACAATATCCTTTTACTGGCTTGCACGATGTTCCTCCGCGAACATTATAGGTTTTCCTATATTGAAAAAAAAATCAACATCCAACCCCAACCACTTAAATAAAATGTGGCTTCTGACTGAGATAAATCGTGTTTTTCTCTAAAGATTTTTCCCATTACTTTGAAACTATTTCATATGAACTATCCATATCATACAGGGTGTTTCATTGGGAAATGTGCATACATCATTAAGGGTATAAATGAAGGATACCGAGGTGCTTCTGAATAACCATATTTTACGGGTCTATCGTTCTTTATAATCAAGATACTGGTTGATTTATTAATCTCACGCTTTATTTCAATTAATCATAACTTATGAACCACCCTATACATATTCATGATATCTGGTTCTATGTCCACAATGGTGTTGATTAATGATGAAACAATTCTTTTTCCAGTTCCGGTCTCACAAAAAACCATCAGTTGGTTTCGATTCGAAACAACACCCCGTATATCAATAATTCAAAATTTCAATCACAAATTCGAAAAAATCAAAAAATAATTAAGATCAAATATATTTGGTGTTTTCGCATAAAACTTTCTTACTTTATTAGCTTGAGTCAAATTTACATGTTTCGAAGATGAGATGGCACAAAATTTTAAACCATAATATCATCGACTATTTCTATTCTCCTTATTGAAAAACGAGAGGAAGTCCGTATTTGGGATGATTTATTATTATCAACAATGACTAACTTCCAAACACCTTGTATGTGTACAATATACGAACCAAATATTACAAAAATGTATTAGATAATTCATAAGTTAATGATTAATTGAAAAAATGGGAAAAAATATCACCTATGGATAATAGAATCAAAACAAAGACATCCAAAAAAAAGGGGAGTGGCAAAAACACCTTTATGGCACCTCTCATATTGATAGACAAGATAAGAGGCCCAGCCTTATAAAAAAAACGAAGACTACTTCAAGGTTATTGTAATTTGTGATGTTCTTAAATAATGAACGAGATATCAAATGAAATATTAAAATGATACATTGGGATCAAAAATTACACTTTGTTTGAAAAGCGAATTTTGCGGCAGAATTTGGGAATTTGATTTCCATGCGAGGGAAGATAATTCTGAGATGATAGTAGAAGGAATAAGCCGATGGAGACAGCGGTGCAGGTGCAGGTGGATTTGGATGTGGATGTGGATGTGGATGTGGATGTGGATGTGGATGTGGATTTGGATGTGAATTTGGATATGGATGTGGATTTGGATGTGAATTTGGATGTGAATTTGGATGCGGATGTGGATGTGGCGGTATTTTGGAATACACCGCTGTCTCTACACCCACATCCACATCCACCGATGTCTCCACCGCTATATTCCAAAATCCGCCACATCCACATGTAAAATCATTTCGATGCATTGAAGAAATTAACTCATCTTATTTTTTTCAAAATCTATGCGTTGGCAAAAAATTGAGGCAAAATTTTTCAACACACTTTCAAATAGTTAAATTTGAATTTTGAAAACCATATAAAATTTCAAATTTGCCGCCACTCCCAAATTAGTTCGGCTCCCAAAACGCTGTTTTTTGTACCAGTCCACGTACCTGCCGTCACTATGAGATATTACATTCTATCAGTAGAGTATTGTCTATCACTCTGATAAATAGGCGACCACATGGTGGTAATAAACAACCCATCAAGAACTCCTTGAATACTCACTCATCCAGTCCCCGCGACGTCTCCAGAGAAAAATACCCGGGCGAGTCGTTCCGCCTTGGTCCAGGCGACGGTGTCCGGATCTCCTCCAGGCTAGTACTCTCCCCCCCATTCGGTCCCACGCACCCCCCTGGGGGAGGCCCCAGGTCCGGGGGCAGGCGGAAACCGCCCCCGGGGTTCTTGCCGTACAGCTGGCGGTAGTACTTCTCCTGGTCGCCGTACATCCAGCACACCCTCCACCACTGCTTGCACATGAGGACGTTGGCTGACGCAGGAGCGTTGTCGCGCTTCAACATGGCGGCGCTTTTCATTTTGTGGAGGTTTTTTTTTTTTTGGTTGGGATGATGGTTTGGTCGGCACCTGTGGAACGGGGTTCGTTAGGGGTTGCGGACCACTTTGAGAGTGGTTCCCCAGGTGCTTCGGTACCGCGGATCAGCTGTAAGGGGTTGGTCGGTTTTGAGAGATGAACATTCGGTGTGAGTTATGCACTATGATTTTTCTATGGATATTACGTGAATAGCAGAATTGTTTAATCATGAAGTTTTTGTGAAATTACGATAGAATCATGCTAGGACCTCTATAAAGTTAGCAAAACCACCTGCAAGGAAGTCAATGAAACATTAATTGTCGTATAATTGTTGCGAAGTTTTCCTGTAAAGTTAGCAATACCACTAGCGAGGAAGTCAATGAAACATATTTCAATAATTGTCAAATAATTGTTGAGAATTTGTCGTGAAGAAAAAAAATTGCCGCGCCCTTAGTATCGGTGAAACTACGAGAGACTCATGCTAGTAACTCTATAAAGTTAGCAAAACCACTTGCAAGTAAATCAATGAAACATATTTCAATAATTGTCAAATAATTGTTGAGAATTTGTCGTGAAGAAAAAAAATTGCCGCGCCCTTAGTATCGGTGAAACTACGAGAGACTCATGCTAGTAACTCTATAAAGTTAGCAAAACCACTTGCAAGTAAATCAATGAAACATATTTCGAAAATTATCGAATAATTGTTGAGAATTTGTGGTGAATAACGGAAAATTGTTGCGCCCTTAATTTTTTTGTATGGGGTGGCTGTGCTAACTTAATACTCAGTTAGCACAGCCACCGAAATGAAAAAACAAGTTAAAAAAGTATATCTTGTTTCTGGTCATCAACAAAATATATGCACATTTTTTCAAAGATTTCATTGAATCCGTGGAAATTTTTAGTTGAAGACAACATCGCGTTCATATTTCGACCTTTTACGAGTGTTTTAGTGATATTTTTAATGACTATCAATATTATTCTTGTGAAGAAATGGAAAAAAATGTAAATGATGTATGATATAAAAAAAATTAGTTTCTATGAGTGCAGACCTCGGTGCCATCTAATTTTATTGAATATTGTTTCAAGTCGGTGGTATTTCACGAAGTATTCATTGAATATGCAAAACATTTTTGTCGTGAAACCCCTGATTTCTCAAAAGCAAAAATTCACCAATACTCGAGGAATCTCATATTTTTACTTATACAGTACTACTAGAGCTTCAATTATTACTGTACATTTTTTCGATAAGAAGAATATTTCAAGAATTTACTAAAAAATATTTGTGTTCGAGAAAAAATCTTCTGTTTTTGATTGAAGCAGTGTAATAACTTGCTCCTTTCACCAAGGAGACAAACATTTTCAGAAATGTGTTCAGTTGCTATAATAATAATAATAATAAAGCATTTATTGCCCAACAGAAACCATTTACAACTTACAAGGCAATTTTAAAGGATAACTGATGAAATATAATTAGAAGTAGTAACAGTGTACCAACATAAAAAAAAATGGCATGGATACAATATAAAAATAAAAAGATTTCATCAATGATTGATTTCCAAATTGCTTATAGATGTGCACGAGATTTATTTTTTAATTCACTCTTACTGCAGTTGAAAATATTACATATATTTGATATTTTGTTATCATTGGAACACATCAGATTAATTGGTGCTTTTGACATACTATTTGTTTGCTTTACTTCGAAATTGATCAAATATTTGCCAAACGTCTGCGTCATATTTGTCGTGAAACCTCGAATTTTTCAACACCAAAAAAAACTGTATTTGAGTGATGAATTATCAAAGGTCTAAATTTTCATCAATGTCAAAGAAATGGGTGTGTTCAATCAGAGGATTCTGGTTGTTCGAATATAATCTGTAACACGGTTGATTTGATAATTTCAAAAATCGATACATAGTTGAATGCAAGTTTCGAATCAGATATTTTCAATTAATTGTCAAGCAGATTCAATATAAAACAATCTGAAACATTCCAACAAGGCGTAAACAAAAATATTTATAATCCGCTATCAAGACCTTATAAAAAAAGCAGAAGAAATTTGAATCACGAATCACCATGGAATGTAAGAGATATTCAAGATAAAAATGTTAAGAGGGGGTTAACCTTATTTGGGATTGATGGTAAAACTTTGTGAAACAAGGAATGGCAAAAATCATATTACTCGGACCTCGCTGAAAAAAATCGAATTTTTTTTTCACTTTCTGCTTGAGGAAGGTTGGATCTAGGCATCTCTCGTAGTACTTTTTTGATTTTTTGAAAAAAAACTAGTAAAAAAGTTGCGAAATTTCTCCCATATTTACTATTTTTTATCTCACAAGATATATCGTATTTCGAAAAAGTACTCCGAGAGATGCCTCAATCATACAATTGTCTCTATTGAAAAAAAAAATTATCGCGATCCATCAATAATTACTAGCTCAAAAATGATTTTTGCTGAACCCCTGCAGACTCAATTACGGAGCATTTTTCATGACTGATTCGAGCGCCCTCGCACCAAATAAGCAGTTTTACATGGATACTATGAATTTATGAATGAATCGTATTTGCATTCATAAAAACCAAAAATAGCACTGAAGCTATTCCAATAATTTTAGCACATGTGATGATATCAATGGAAGTTGCGAAAAGGATTCATTGCATTCTCGAATAAGACTAATTAGGTGAAAGAAAACGTAAACATTTTTTGCGAACGGCGGCGGCAGGCGCTATGTGCACATCAAAGGGCCGTCCAGATATGCATGTATCATAATATGCGATTGCATTCAGATGGTGACACTATTGTTAGTTTGTGAACTAGTATTATTATTGTGATCAAGCATGTCGAGTTCAAATTATCGAACTGGCGATAAACATCGTAAAAGACTTTCTGTGAGGAAATTGTCAGTCGAAAAAAAGATATTGAGATTGATAAGGTACGTAAATATTTTCGAATGTTTTTATAAGAAATAATTGGAATCGATGTCCCATATTCGAAGCCCTACATTGGGAATTCGATAACGGTTAGAGATACAGGATCGGTTGAATCAAGAAAAAGTTGTGTATTCATGTGCGCAACAATGAGCCGCAAAGAAATACAAATTTTAGATTTTAGATTTTAATTTTTTATTGGCTTTATTGTAATAGATACGAAAAGAGCAGAAATTTTCTTGAAACTGTATTTCATGCTCTATAACTTAGCAGTATAGAATTTTTAATACGACGTTTCGTCATTCGAGGGTCGCCATCGACTTTTTTTTTCGAAATTTCATGCAGGTTATTTCGCGGTATGGACAAATAAAGGAATAAAAATTAAAAAAATTCATCGTAATGATAGATTTTGGCAAGATAAGATGGAATCAAAATTAGTAGATTTTTACATGAAATATTTGCTGCCTGAAATAGTTGACCAGTAGATACGAGAGTAATATGGAAATAAGAGATATTTCTGTACTACCTTCGGGCTGTTTCATCAGTACTATCTTTTGGCACATCCAAAACAAACAAATGCGAATCGCAAAATTGAAAAAAATACAGTTTTTTTTCAACCATAATGAAATACTTTTTTTTTTCTCAAGCCGCTTTCCACTTATTTCAATTCCAATATTGAATGAAAATTTCCAATGAAATTTTGATTTGATCCTTTCCTTGCATATGGATACAATATACCATGGAAACCAGAAGATAAAACAAACAAGTGGACTTCTGACTATAAACCTATGACCGGGGGTGATCCATTTGAAAAAAAATTTGCGATTCGCATTTGTTCGTTTTGGAAGTGATAAAATATAGGACCGATGAAACCCTACAACTTTTATATTCAATGTTTTTTCCACCTCGTATACTTGATGCTGTAGGTAAGGGTCAAAATATAAGAGACAAATAGGATGTTATTTGTAAATTTTGTTTTCAAATATATCATGTGAGTTTTCGAGTTTTCAAGTTCAGTAAAGATATATACTGAATACCTTGAAAAATGTCATTCATTCATACCTATCGAAGAAGAACATTCCGATATATTTTCATTCATTCAATTTCATCGTGATTCAAATTGATAAGGAGCCCTGTCTGAATTCTCGAGTTGCAAATTGATTCTACATTTAGCCACCGAACAGAGGGTATCAATCCTGAACCTACATGCCCCCGATTTATTTTTGGAATGAGAAATCAAACCCGTTTTAGCTCACCAATTTTTGCTTGAAATTTTCTCTTTTGTCCAATCGAAAGTCCCATTTCTCCCACGACCGAGAGACATTTTCTAATTTGTGTATTTATAAGTTTCAATTTAGCTCGTGTAGACGTTTTTGTGTTACTGTTTTTGATATTCGAAAGGGTTTCATCTGTTTCGACAAGTTTTTTTATATTTCCCATATCATATCAAATTATCCTCATAGACACAGTAAGTTCAAAATATACTGATGAGTGATGAAAAGCCGGAGGCCTATTATTCTGAGAATTGTAACGGCCGGCCGACGGCCGCAGACCCGAGCCATCCCGACTATTTACTACGAATTTACGCGACACTGAGTTGGAGTGAGACGCCAACAGCGCTTAGCGTTTTTTGTTCGACATTGGTCTCCGCCCCTTTCGCTCGGGATTTTTACTTCCCCCTTTACACCGCAAATATACTCTGACATGTTTGTAAAGGTTAACCCCTTCTTAACGAGAATAAAAAAAATAACTTATTAGTAATACATCGATTCATATATGACTCGAATAAAATCTGTACATATTTAGGGTAAGTCAAGGCTTGCCATGCCCCCTATATATGGGTGCCAATTAGGTGGCTTAACATTCGAACAATTTAATGACAGAAAAGCTCAAATGGTACAATTGATTATTTATCGAACAAGAAAATAAATTATTACAATTATTGTGTACCTACCGTTATATACTCCAGCAAAGTCAATTTTAATTGGACATACATCAATAATATTTCAATAAATTCGTAACATTTCAGTCGATCTTGTATATAGGTTTTCAGAATTTACAATATTTCACATTGATTTGACGACATTCTTATTATACTTACTCATTCATCGGTATTGACTATGCACATTTTATTTACCAGTTCATCAATTATGACTTTTTGTGTTTGCATTGACGCATACCTTTTCTAAATAGTGAAGACTAACATTTATTTATTGCAATCTGCGCGGAAAGCTCTCAGAAAATAAATAATTCTACAAAAAAAAATCGAATCAATACCTTCAAATTACACATCTCAAATAATAGCCATCTCGAATTCATTAATTTTGACAATAAAACAATTCACAATCTCCGGCCTCATAAACCCTCAAACACCATAATCACAAATCTCGTCCGCCATCTTGGAGTTGCCATTTTTTCTTCTCCAACAAATATTCCATAAAACTTCTCACCGGAATAATGAACATTTCAAATTAGAAATTCATTATTGTGGATAGGGGAAATGGTCCGAATATGAACACCCTTTTTGTTTTTTGTGATAATAAATAAACAATTAGTTTCAAGGCATTCACAGCAATGTTATCGTCTGTCAATTTACCTCAGCTATGGATCACCAAAAAAAATCTTCAAATATTGAAAGGACGCTTTTTTATGAATTTATTGATTTCGAAAACGTCTTATAGCTCTGCACATACAAACGATGTCATTTTTGAAAGAACACAATTGATAGGACACTCAGTAGATGGTCGCTTCTCATGACTGGGATAATTGATTCACATTTTCACAGGATTAGAGTACCTAGTTACGTTATTATTTTTCTCTGCTCATGTCCATAAAGAGAATGAGTTAGTAGTCAGTCGAGTGGAGATATTGGAACTGTTCGGATGTTAGTAAATATTGTGAATATATCTCAGATATGGATCACCAAAAAAATTTCAAATAATAAATAGACGCTTTTTTATCAATCTGTTGATTAAGAAAATGTTTTATAACTAACGATATCATTTTTGAAACAACAGAATTATTAGGACACTCGGTAGATGGTCGCTTCTCATGACTTGGATGGTTGATTCACACTTTAATAGGATTAGAGTTATTTTTGTTCTCTATTCATGTCAATAAAGATAATTAATTAGTAGTCAGTCAAGTGGTGATATTGGAACTGTTCGGATGTTAATAAATATTGTCAGTATTATCATTGCCTTTGACATATCGGCTGTAACTAGCCACTGATCAAACAGTTTTAAAAGCTGGTGTAAGGAAACAAACACAAACAAACAAACAAACCTTGATGGGTGCCCATATTTACACCATTCCCACTAACATTTGAGGATTTGAGTCGGTTGCAGAAAAAAGTAGTTATAGCCTATAATAAAACATCGATACTGCCGTGTCGTACGTCTGTTTATTTGAATTATTGGACTCTATGAATACCAGCGAGTAAACAAATCATGGTGGACTTGTTGTACTTGTTTACGCACCCAAGACAGTGTTCCTGGTTGAGTTGAGTTAGTGTGTGGGCACGTATCGCATAAGTCGCATCTGATGCCATTTTTCCGATTGTTCGGGTTTCTATGAATGCATTAAAACGGCTCATGCTGTCGCAAATCATAAAGGTATAAGCACCCATTTATACCTCAGCGCGACGTTGAGCTTCAGTTACTTTTCTCTGCGAAACTCGTTTTCGTATTCGAAATCAATACGAACAGAATTTAAGGTTATTGCCTGGATGCGGTCTGTTCATGTTTCGCAGATGTGTCATATACAATATTTACTGTATATTTTATTACGTTTTATGGTGCTCGGACGATAGCAATATCCCCGGCGATATCGTTGTTCAAGTGAATCTGGAACAGTTAGCTCTAAAACATGTAGGTATGATATCGATGTGAAACTATTTGAACCATTCAGGATGTTCCTCGATAGATTTTTGTTGCTCAGAGTCAAGGCTCGTAAGTCCCATTGGGCCAGAGATGATTTTTTTCTGGATATACTGTTTCATTGTTTTGTCCGATATTTTTTAGGATGTGTGTTATTTTTTTGTGATACTTACTTGGTTTTTCTATTTCATGAGACCAATCAAATGATTTTCAGAATATTGTTTCATTTAATAAATAAATGCATGTTAATAATAAAACATATTTACTTCATGCACAATCTCATTCATTAACATTATAATTATCATGTTCATCACAGATTAGAGAACCTAGATTACAGTATAACATGAGGTATAATATAACAAGTGCGCGAATAAGATATTGCATGAGAGAGCTTAGTAATAATTACCCTAGAGCCGGCCCTGAATGTTACTCGTAAATTCGCATGTGAATAATGGAAAGTCGAGTGGAAAGTATTGAAATTACGAATAAAAATGTTTCAAAATTATATAGTTTAGTTACCGAGTTCGATCCTCTAAAGAAAATTACATTCACAGAACGTATAATTTAGCAACCTATAGGTAGATCTCGCAACCTGCCCAGTTGTTTTTTCTATCTTTTGACTACACAAGAGAAAAACCTATAATGCTTGTGGAGAAACATCGTGCAATATAAGATATTGGGAGAGGAAAGAGGTATGGAAATTTTTTTTGAAAGTTTGGAGATTATAGGTATCCGGGGGTACATAACTTCAAAAATAACAGAACGATAAGTGTCCACTTTTCAGGAAAGTCGTTCAAAGTTTTCGTATGTTTTCACATGGGTCGTATCTTCCACATTTCAAACATTATTTCAATTCTGAATGAAGCAATCGATTAGTTTTTATGTTTACTCTTGTAACTTTTATATAAAAAAGTGGATATGGAGTGTTTCGAGTAAATATACTATAATTCTTATTGTATCTGACTGATTTGGTGAATTGGATTTCAAAAAAGAACATATCTTGAGATATGATTGGTTTGTTTCGAAAAAGTCTAGTCTTTTGACATACTGGCCAATTGTGCTCAGTGAAATCTTCAGAAAAATTCACCATAATGCAATGAGTAATTGTAACGTATGTCTTCAGATATGTCGTTTTTTTCATCCAGATATTCAAATTTCCTCTCCATACCTATGCTTATAGCCTTATTCTGAATTGTTCAAAATCCATTTTGTCGACGAAAATATAAGGGTTATTTTTCCTCATAGACATATGTCGTTTTGTTAAGTTATAGAAAACAAAATTATCTGTCGATTGGTATGAATAAATCATTTTGGCAAAAAACGAGATATGACCTCTTGCCTTTAGCCACAAAAATGGCAAATATTTATTTGGAGATTCCACTACACCGGCCACTCCTCAGTTGAAAGAAAAAATCATCAATATATAGTTTTTTTCCTTATCAAAATAGGAGTTCAACACACGTAGATACCACCAACATAAGTTTTTCTGCAACCAAAAGTCTATAAAATTAACACTTGAAGTCAACTTCTCTCTTACTATGACAAAATAAAGACTTTTGATGTCTATATAGGAGCTGAAGTTAAATTTCAACTTCTAGATACTAAAAAAGAGGCACAATGATATTGTGGTGGAAAGAACTAGGTCATACAACATATTATTTATCATGTCAAAAAAGAAACTGTGATGAAAATGAATGTTGGTATTACTATACCTATACATACAATATTCAATCAATTTGTGCTATTGATACTGAAACTACAATTTGAACATCCTGCAGAATTGAATAGAACTGATTTTTCAACAGTTTCTAATAGAAATAGGTATACTACAAATACCTATATAGTGATATTAAAGAGTATAGTTCTTCTAGGTTCTTCTTCTTATTTGTATTATTTGCCAAGGTTATATTGACATGAGCCACAATGGTGGTTACTTCAATTATATTTCATCAAGTAGACGTCACTTCTTTTGGTTGCAGAAAAAATAGCACGTTTCATTAGGATCCGCAAAATTTGAAGGCTCTGCTTTGCTCGTATGATAAACAAAGTGTCACTTCCGATCCTAATAAATATTGTATACTCTTTTCGAGGCTCTTTTCCTGATAGATCTGAACAAATTGTGTCACAACTTTTTTGAAATGAACAAGGCATGAGCAATTTTCACTTAAACCACCATCACCTCTAGACCACTAAGAGGAAATAAAAATGATATTTATGACAGAACACGCAAATCAAAAGAAATGTGGTGAAAAATATAAGGAAGAATGGGAGAATGTTTGGCAAAATTTTCGAAGGGCTATCTATCATTTTTCTTATTATTTCTTGAAAATGACAAAAAGGGCCGAGGACAAGAAGTGGCCTAGCTCAGTCACCCTATATCGTGGGAGCAGCACAGGTTTTTCTTCTCATTTGTTCAATGCCTGTCGCTAACGCGCTTCACACGCAATAAACAATCAAATAATTACCTCATTAAAATCACAAGTTCTCAGGCGTTTTTATAAACGATTAATAGGAGCTTGACGAATACGTAGAAAAAAATTCCTCTGTGACGTCATCAGGATTTTTACCAAATAATCCGATCTACTCGGGCGGCCATGATACGGGCCCTCGAGATGAATAAGTGTAGCTGTCACTCGCCCACAGCCTGCTGACGAAATTTCAGCCGGATCATGGCGGGTCGTCGAAAAGATAACATTCGAGAAATAATCGCTCCACATTACCGCCAGACATTACGACTTATTAAAGCTTCAATTAGGAAAAAGAGATCTTATCGAGTCAGGCAGCGTCAAAACCGCCTTTTCATCGAATCGTGATTGTTGGAAGTGGCTACGAGCACGACCGCACTGCTTCGTGAAAATTGTGCTTACACGTATATTTTGATGGCGAATTCCTGACAAGGCTTGCCAGGGGCCAAGGTTAGGTTAGGTTAGGAATTGAAGGTTGCCTCGTAACTTTGAGCCAATCAGCGACTAGCGCGGTACCGCGTCATCCGGAATGCCCGATTCAAATCAACAATGTTAAAAAATCGGTTATTGTGCTTTCTCATGACTTTAAATGCCCAACAATCGATGAAGATGCATTGTGAGGTTTAATAACCACCAATAAACATCATACAAAATATTATTATTTGAACTTACGTCATCGTTGATGATTACCCAGAAAATATAGCTCAGATCCAACTACATTATAGCCAGACTTAAGTACTTATATTCATTTAGTTATTGGTGGGGAAGCAATTGATATTTTGAACATTTAAAAACGAAAATTCCAATCCATTCATCCTGGAAAATAGAAGAATGACAACATTTTTGGTGATTTATATCAATATACAAAAACATTAAACCAAAATTGTATTGTGGAGTATGATATTTCTTCTGCAGTTTTCCATATTTGTCTTCGCGGAATTGTTTTCACATGCTGCTACCAAAGAATAGACCGCTTCTATTTGCAGCTACCACCAGCTACACAGCAAACAGGTATTTATTCAACAAAAATACCAATTATATTCAACAACAATTGTGTCTCAATTTCACTTCCACAATTTTCGATGTAGTTGTTAAATCAGTCAGTTTATCGAATTCACTACTGATAATGTCAATACAACAGCAACAAGTTTGCATCAAATGAACAGATGAAATTCCTGTCCAAACAACTTGATATAATCTGTAACACAACAACAAATAATTGTAACTAGAACTTCAATAATGGTTATTGAAACATAGACAGTAGAACATCATCTAGTTGCTAATACATTAATATTAAATAGCGGTTTTGTCGCACTCTGTTGACAAATTAACATCACCTAGTTTTATAATTTGCAACAGTTTGTGCTCGGTTACAAAGATTTTTTAGTTCCGATCTCTTCGGATATATTCGCTACTTTTCGTTTGTCTTCTCACGA
The DNA here is from genome assembly GCA_029955515.1 of Chrysomela aeneicollis. Taxonomy (NCBI): domain Eukaryota; kingdom Metazoa; phylum Arthropoda; class Insecta; order Coleoptera; family Chrysomelidae; genus Chrysomela; species Chrysomela aeneicollis. The sequence goes on along the minus strand of JARUHQ010000016.1, from coordinate 6,793,904 downwards.
ATACCGATTCCCTACAAGTCCCAACCCAAGTTTACTCAGTTATCTGCAGTCTGTTGCCGTTGTAGAGCATTAGAACGAATACATTAGGTTTTCCTCTCGTGTAGTCAAGATATAAAAAAGGTAAGTACCTACATGGAGTAGATTGTTTTGTTTCAGTTGAGAATATTTTTCCTGATCTAGAGCAACAAATAACAATGTTTCGTCGGAATCTGCAAGCGCAATAATTTCACATGATTTGTTGAGAATTTTTCTTGGATTCTCTCTGTGATTATTGAAGTTTCGCTGCAAAAAAGTTAGTATAATCATATCAGTTTTATATTCACATTTTGAAATTATTATTATGGAAGTTTCACTACATATTTCATATATTTTTTACTATACTCATGAAGATAACTGCAACATCTAGGTTAAAACTGTTGAAGTTGTGATGTGATTATTTGTACAACTCTTCATTTCAGGTATTTGTTCGATGGATCGATTTTCACTTTATTCGGATTTTTTCAAGCTACTACTGGGTAACAAAAAAGATAACAAAAACTGAGTTAACTCGAAGAGAAATTAATGTACTGGTAAGATTCGTTCTGAATTATATTTTGAATGATAATGTACTATTCAGTTAATTGGATTGAAAAATTCATGACCAAATGAATCCAAAATGAATTATTAATATAATTTTTGTTTCAGCAATTGAACGAGAGATACTCAACACTCCAGGAGGATAGGAATAAGTTGTCTCAGATGATAAACACAGACAGAGGTTGACCAGCATTGTAGTGAATCACGTGCCGCCATGTTCTTTCGGTTTACTGACAGCTTTTGATGTGTTTTTGTGCCAATAGTGGATTTTTTTCGTATTGTTGCTATGCAGAAAATGAAATGTCTGTCATGATATATGGTTATTTCAATATTTTGAACTTTGAATTCTAGCAGTAGAATATTGTTGAAAATACACTGAGTTGTAGTACAATCGACAACTTTTTGTAGCTAGAACTACATTATGACGTAGGACTCATAACAACAAATTAAAGTGAAAATGACAATTTGTAATTGCTCAATTAACTTCAGAGAATACTGCGAACAGCTATAAGGTGAAGTAGAATTATTAACTTACTGTAGTTAATTCACCAATAAGACGTAGTAGCCATACAAAGAGGCGGTTGTTGAGACGAGCAATAACCATTATGGTGAAAATTAACTTCAAATACTCTTGATATTTCAACTAAAAAATGTTGTAGACCTACTGGGACTATATTTTTTTGCTGATTTAGCAACTAATTTCCAACAGCGAATGGACTGGTGTTTTTTGAGAAGTTTAGGATACCAACAATGATATATTTAGCATTCAAGCATTTCATGGCACCAATTCATGAATCTGTTATACTTTTCCTCGATTCTTCTAGTAGGAGGTTCAAATTCAAAATGTTCGCACTTTCTGCTACATCAGGAGATGTATTTGATGATTCACTGTCACTATTGTTATCCATCATGCAACAGAATGATGAGTTCGTCTTCATCAACAATGATGAATGCGAGCGCAAAAATGCTGTCACTTAATGACACGCACGAGCGGCAATGCTGTCACTCAATGACATTCCTCGGAAAACGTCAACTTCGTGTTGAGATTTGAAAGCGTTAAAGGCTACTTAGCAGAAGATGGAAAAAAATGTTAGATGTCCAAAATTCAAACATATACTGTCAGAATGCGAGGTACTAGATCGCAAAAGGCAAGACATATATTCGGGCAGCCTCCTAGACTAACTCCCGAAGAATACGATAGCCATCCCGTGAAGAACCTGTATACAGACTGGTACAGGGAATTAAAGCTACGGAGTGGGTGTTATGAAGATGAATCGGAAAACACAAAAAGCCCAAGGGGCTGAGGTGTAGCTGGCGATAGGACCATCATCCGAGAAAAAAAAAACATGGACCTGCTACTACCAAAATTCGCCTAACTTGCACTACACACATAAAAAGAATTACTTGATTTGATATGCTTTGATTCAAGAGTATGGCTTGTTTATATATACTGGAATAAATGTCTGCTCAATTCAAGACTATTATGTTTCCAACTAAATACACTCATACCAATGTTATAGATTTCTTGAATCGTAAATGAATGGAGTGTTCTTCGTGAGAATAATACAATATTTCAGATTGATAACATACAATATATTCAAATCAAGACAATCATAATCTCTCAATGACTCGCATTTTCCTTGAACAAAAAGAATCAGATTTTCAGTTTTATAGCTGTAGATTGTTTTGTATCAAGAATTTCATCATATTAGAGGAATTATATCGATTTCTTGAAATGAGAATCATCCTCAACTTCCGTTCTCTTATTGGGGCTCTCATCAATCATATCATCACTTGCAGACCTTCTTCTTGACAACCTTTTCCCCTATTCGTAGAGTTTATTTCTGAACTTGTCCACCAGTTTACCTCGCAATAAAGTTGTATTCCTCTGGTTTCAAACTACTGAAAAATATAAAATATATCATTCAGAACTTCATGTAGGTACAATGTGAGAGATAATCTGACTCAGCACAATGTATGGTTATTATATTTCTTCAAATCTGGGTTCACATTCTTACTACTGAATTCATTTTCCTTGGATAGAAATTTGTTAAAAAAATGTAAAAATATGTTAGGTATAATATGTAGTATCAAAATACCTAAGATGTCTACAAGTTCAAGAAGCTCTTTTCCACTGTTCAATCAGTGTTTGGACAAATTTAAACGTTCAACCCCAATTTTCACTCACTATGCCGATCCTGGTTATTCAAGTTTTTCACGAATTATCAGTTTTCGAGATGATATAGCTACGTTAATTGATTGGATACACAATAATACCTACCCAAGAATGAACGTCGATAAGATATAGGCATGTAACTTACCTCTAAAAGTGGTAATTATATCCTCAGATATCTCCTAAGACCTTAGTTTTTCTTTCATGGCAAGCCAATATTTCTATACTTATGAACAATGATGGATGCACGACAAGAGCACCGAAACAACACACTCACACCGTTTGGCAACATTCTCGGCTCGAAGGGATCGCAATTATATTCATAAAATGTTATGGTCAATCCAAAGAAACTTTCTCAGAGATTTACTTATTCAGAGATTAAATGTTGAATGTTATTTTGAAAGAAGACATTCCGTGATATATTTTTCAAGAACTTCATTATTTTTTCTGGATACTTTAAATTTCTTGAATTGAGAACATTTTGTTATACCAAATGGATATTCCAGTGAAATAATTTTCTACAATTGACATATTCAATAAATTCATTTCAAATAAATTATTTCAGAAGAAGAATGCGCTTTTTCAAAACAAGAATTGGACGTTGAACAAATATATCGTTTTCATTTGAACCAAAAGAATTCATGAATGTGTTTCATGCGGCAAAATATGAATACCGGTATTGCGCCTGCGCTTCAAAACAATGCGACATTAAAATCAAGGCTAATTAACTCTGCACAGATAATTGCGGTTGTCCGTTGTTTTCGTCCGAAGTTGCGGTAAAAGTCGCCAACGTTCAATTAAACGAAACCAAACGACCGACGTCGACGACATTAAAATATGCGGGGCCATCGTCGATAATCTGTCGATATACAATGCGACAATCGCCGCCCGGCTGATATACCGAGCGTCCGCGATAACGAGACAAAATACACCTCTCGTTCGCGACCGTCTTTCTCTCTCTCTCTCTCACGCACTCTGGATCGTTTATTTATTGGCGTTTTGTTCCCGATATGTGTGTGTGTGGAAATGCACGCCGTGCAAAATTATTATGCGACGGCTAGGTGAGAACGGAGATCAGATTGTGGCACACCGAAAAAAATATAAACAACCAACGACGATGCGATGCAGGGACTGTACAGGAGGAGCTATTTTTCTCGACAATTATCATCAATTCATCGTTTGTGCTATTTTCCTATAGGAACATAAATGTGTGAATGCGTATTAAGGCACACTGTTTTGTGTTTCGAAAGTAGCTCATATTATACACTGTGTCCAAGATAAGAATGAACAGCATGGGGATATCGGAAGCGGTAAGTGATACGAGGTCGATTAAATTAGAGAAAAGTAGCGCATTCATGTGCCTAATAATATGACATTTAGTAAGTTTTAATATTCCAAGTAGTTTCGAAGATATCCGAGAAAAACCGAAATTTTAGAATTTCGTTTTTATTTTCTCCTAGCTTTATTTTCAAAGGAAATGTGAAACGAATAGCACTTAGCCATGGCCACTTTTTAAGGACTACACGATAACATGATCAGAATTTTTCTACGACGTTACTTCTTTCATAAAACATCATCAACTTTGTAATTTTATATGGGCCGAAACTAAAGTATACCCTGTATACGACTCCATTTTTCATTGTTAATACAGCAATGTATCACACAATATGATTTCGGAACCATTTCTCGCACAAAATGTAATTTAGTGATTACTTAATCTGTTTTTCTTCAATTTTAGATAGTAGGCGTCTATAAATATTGATTTACTAGGTTGTCGCCTCTCTGGATACTTATAAGAGTACGCTCGTTCAGCATCAACACAATTTCTTTGGCACAAAATGTAACATGACAACATATCAAATTTTTCAATATTCGAAAAGCTGTCGTTTTCCATTTTTAACACAAATTAGGTAGGTAACGAGATGTAAGAGTAGGAACGGTAATATGTCAAAAATTCTACCAAACTACAGTATTATTATGACAACAGAACATAATGTGGTCATTTTTTCCAGCGCCTACTATCTACAATTGAAGAAAAACAGATTAAGTAATCACTTAATTACATTTTGCGCGAGAAATGGTTCCGAAATCATATTGTGTGATACATTGCTGTATTCACAATGAAAAATGGAGTCGTATACAGGGTATACTTTAGTTTCGGCCCATATAAAAATACAAAGTTGATGATGTTTTCTAAAAGACGAAACGCTTATGTTATCGTGTAGTCCTTGAAAAGTGGCCATGGCGAAGTGCTATTTGTTTCAAATTTCCTTTGAAAATAAAGATAGGAAAAAATAAAAACGAAATTCTCAAATTTCGGTTTTTCTCGGATATCTCCGAAACTACTTGGAATATTAAAACTTTCTAAATGTCATATTATTAGGCACATAAATGCACTACTTTTCTCTAATTTAATCGACCCCGTATCACTTACCGTTTCCGATATCCCCATGCTGTTCATTCTTATCTTGGACACAGTGTATTGTTATTTTGGGTGAAAAAACACGTGTTCAAATTCAAGTTATTACTCGATCATTGTCACTTTTAAGCGTTTTTCTGTCTGGGTATCCTGTATTATTTAAAATCAACAATTGACGATCAATCATCCATGGCTAAAATATTTCTGTATTAGTCTAGTTTTGTTCTGACTCATTAAGTAGGTACCTACTTCATAGCTTTCATTTTGTATTCATGGTGATGCATAAGTGGTGAAACCTTATGGAGGGGTTGAAATTAAATAAGATAATAGATAGGTTGTTCTATTTAAAAAAACATAAGTTTGATATTCTGTAACTTTAAGAAACACTCTGTGTTTGAAAATTAATTTACAAATTGATATGATGGAGTGTATCTTTATAACTTGGTCCCATTTCTAAATTGTCATTCATTTTTTTACGAAGAATCCAGTGCCGTAGTCAGTTTTTTGGAATGAGCTGTCATTATTTAGATTTAACCCGAAGTTATGTTATGCTTTGCACTTTTCAAAAGTATATAAAACTCATTAGATCTTTTGAGTTTTAGCCCTGTATAGTTAGATAATTCTCAGTTTTTATAATAGTCAAAACAAATATTACCTTTAGAATAGATCTTAAGGCGCAATAATCAAATACCACTCTTATTTGTAGATGATAGAGTTGATCAAAAAGTATTCTTTTTAAAATATTATTTAGCATAAGTAACTATGCATATTATTATGTTGAAAGATAATAGCCACCAAGGTCGCCTGACTTGATATTAGATCTCTTCTCATAAGGCTATATAAAAAATGGAATATACCATACCGTCAGTCGCGATATGAAAATCGAGATGCACAGATGAATGCCACAAAAAAAGGTTTCGAATACTTACGTAAAACCACGTAAAACCTATTTTTTTACTGCGGTCGATTGACTCTATCATCAGAAGATGTCGGCTGTGTCTTTGACAGAATTGACAGCAATTTGAACAATATACGAAAAATTTTCTACAGCAGAATAATCAATAGAGCTTTGTTTTATAGTAGTGTTTTCATATGAGTTGAAATTTATTGTTTTGTGAAATAGTTCAGCTACTTATATTGAATGATAATTTTAAATGAATATTTTTTGTTCTACCCCATGAAAAATAAGAGTGGTCTTTGATTATTGCGCCAAAAGATCTATTCTGAAAGTAATATTTATCTTGACTAGCTATATAAAAACTAAGAATTATCTAACTATACACATGGCTAATACTCAAAACATCTAATGAGTGTTATACATTTTTGAAAAGCGAAAATATTGGAAAATATATAGGGTGTACCTAGCTAACGTTCGCGAAGATCGCAAATATCTATCTTTGAAAATGAGTAGGATATCCCGAAGAATCTCTTTTTTTGTATCTCTCTACACAACAGCAGAGGCATCGAACTCCGAATTTGAAATTGATCACTCTGTATATTAACTCAGATACTGAAAATCAACCTGTCAATTCCACATGTGGACATAAAAGAATTATGGGAAACGATACTCTATACATCACCCAGTACTCAGTAAGATGAGAGCGAGGATCAGGTATACCAACATACCATTATTTGTCGAATGATAATAGTGACGACTGCAGTATAGCGTGACGTCTAGGATTCCCACTGTGGGAAAATGTGTCGCGGCTCTTTTTTCCTTGTAGATCTCAGATAAATCTCGTCCACTCGTAGTACCTTAAAGATCGTCGCCTGCCTAACATATATGCAATATTTTAATCTTCCAGGTTTCATCTAAGTGAACGTCAGTGAATCGTTGAAAATTATCGGGTAATCTGAGGGAGCCCATTGAACTGTCGCGGGAAGGGCTTGCAATTGGTGAACACGGTTCTCCATATATTTCGTAGTTTTCTAGATATTTGCATTCGGTATAATGGTGTGATGGTTTATCGCAGCAAACATTATTGTTTTGTCTTTACCCAACACCTCGCCCAACACATTATTTAGTGTGAATTGTGTGAACAATTGAATTGTTTTTGATTCAAATAGTATGTGAATTTCGTTGATGTTATATCAATCCATGAATATGTATAATTCATTAGAAAAACAATCCGGAAATTGATGATCATTGCATTTTGAATAAAAATTAGGTGGATTCCTGATGAGTTACAATTTGTAAAACATGGAATATTATTGAAATTGATCATATACGAAATCATCATCAGATTGGATTTCATCATCCTGCAAACCATCAAGTGAAAAATCATACTCAACTGGACCAACAGTGGGTAAAATTTTTTTTGAAAATTGAATATTGATACATCAATCTTCATGGTAACAAATATATACCACTTTATTTTTCATTCACAATAATGCCAGGAGGTTTTATAGGATTTGAATTTATTGAAAGATTACTGATAATCAGCAAACTGTCAAACTACCAATTGGAAATCAACATCGATTTTGTTGGCGATTTATCTCTATTTTATAGATATTTTCATACGCGATGTTCTTTTGAAATATCAACAATCGTTCCTCCATTAGCAGTCCCTTCGAGATTAACCCGTCAAGTTTAGTCTTAACACCCCTTCACTTAAGAAACCTGCAGAACGTCCCATTCCAAAGACTCGTTCATCCAACGAACATCGAGACTTTGGAACTCATTACCTAGGGAGGTGTTCCCCGAGGCATACGATCTCCAGAGATTGAAGAAGAACACCAACTCCTACCTTCTTTTCCTTGGTTCTCACGATGTTCTCTGAACATTACAGAGGATATCCCTTTTCGTGAGAACCAGAACATAAAAAAAGCATAGCGGTCGACGTTTCGACCCACTTGATACGAATATAATGATCGCGAGTTGCCAAATCGCAGCTTAATCGCCAACATAATTCGAAATCGGCCAACAAACGAAACCACCTCGCCTCATCGCAAGTGCGAGAGTACGAGCCGCAGTGTTGCCAATTCAAGTTTTTCAATTTACACTGCTCCTGTCGCTATAGATCATACATTTTTACACGGAACTGAATCAAATTCCACCATTTTTTCACGAACAGTTGCGCCTGAGCAAAAACATGGCAAAAACGTGATGAAACATTTGAAATAAAAGGTTTGAGAAAACATTAAAACAAGTACTCACTTTATTTCTTGAGTCACTGAAATAATCACAGTAACTCATGAGCCATGACACTCATGACAGTTAACTTATCTACCTCTTTTTCTTCTCAGCTCCATGCTCCGTGTCAAAGCATAGAAATTAATGATAATTTCCTTTGGTTCTATGATTTCATGAAACAAGATCACAGAAGTCACAAGACTGAAATGGTTTCATGCAAATTACACGCAAATTACACACATTTGACTACTACACGAAAATTACACACATTTGACTACTACACGAAAATTACACATTTCGTGTAATTACACGCAGATTGGCAACACTGACGAGCCGTCAAAGTGCAAGAGTTATGGCAAGTCCTTTCAGCCGCGACACAGATGGATTCAGCGATCTTGTCATTCTTGTCGTTGGGGGTACGGCTAATGCGAATTGATTGTCCGGATATCGGAGGTCGTTAGGGAATCCGAGAAGAGTCGATCGAGAGGTGTTGTCGACATTATTCGGACAGTTGCAACTAATATAGACTACATTAGTCCATCAGAAGTGGGATAAAATAATCTCTTGGATGGAGGCAGATCAACATTTTTCAGCATGGGGGTCGTTCGAGTATTACACGTTAGAAGGGTTGAAGCCCATATTTCTCCTTGTCGGGGAAAATAAGCAAAGCTACCACCCCCTATACGCTTACTTTTACACAATTCTCTTGGTGGGAGATCCATAATAAATTTTTTCAACATCTCAAGAGATGCAACCACGCCTCCTAAAAGTGAGTGTTAGCGTTGAGACATCCAATATCGGGTGCATTCAATATCAGTGAGTGTTTTGGTGTTCATTCCACACCAAAATCTGCTTCTATATATCCTCGAATTGAAATTAAAACCAGTGTTGTTCGAAAGATTTCAGTAGGTCGTAGACGATTTCTGATGCATAATAGTAATTTACGTAACAAGTCCGGAAAATACTGTTTTTTGGATGAGTGGACAAAATTCTAGGACGAGCGTAGCGAGTCCTGGAAGTCTGCGAGTCCAAAAAAACTGTTTTCGGGCGTGTTGCGTACACAATTTTTTCGGCAACCGTGTAGAATAACAAATCAGAGAAACACAATTCTTTCAAAAATTGAAATGTTAGCTAATTTTATGTCAGATAGCTATCAGTCGTTATTTTGCTGCTATGGTAATGATCAACTACATTTATCAAAACCATACTACCAAGATTTTCATATTTACAATGACAACAACGATGTGATTCTTCCCGGCCTAGTCCGGGAAGTACGTACTTCCCGGACTAGGCCGGAAAAATGCCACTTTCTCAAAAAAAAATCGTCTGGAAAGTACGTACTTTCCGGACGGTTGCCGAAAAAATAATATTTATGATTGTGATATTATGTTTAGTAAATATGCGAATCAATATTGGCTTCGATAGTTATTTACAAGGTTATTATTAAGCTCTGAGTTTGAAATGAATACTGTCAGGATGATATTTTATTCCATCTGGACACTTGGGAATATGTAATTTTTATCCTCACATTTTGTTTCATTGGTATTCAATTTTCTATACTTTCACTAACCTGATTTTTTGATACTCGAATCTTCTTGATTCGATAAAATAGTTAATTTTTATTCATCACTTATTTCGTTTTTTCAGCATAACTCATCTTTTCTTTTCTCAGGATTCAAATCTTCATACCTTTAGACAATGGAAGTCCGAAACTTTTCTTCACAACTCGAGACATTGTCAGCCACCTTCAAACAAAAATATTTTTCATGTGTATAATTGAGAGCCAATTGATACTGATCTAAATCAAAATCATGTAATATATCTAGCCCAATATTGAAATCAGGTACGGTAGGAAGAGCCTATTGGCAAAAGTTCTAAGGTTTTAAGATGAGCGCATGAAATTCACATAATTCAGATGCCTACATACAACATTTTTATTAATTTATAACAAATCAGGTGTTTTCAGGATGCGATACTTAACGAATGATTATTGCCAACAAATTAGATGATTCATACACCGCCTCGATTCCATCGTGATATGACACGGTGTAACTTAGTGTTAATTTTATATAATCGGTGTTTATTATGCATTAATGTCATAGAGAACATTAATGTCAATGATGAGAATATTAAATTTCAACCGTTTGGTGTTTCTCATGATTTCATGTTTCAGAATCATTTTACTTCACCACATTCGTGTTATTTTTCACTCCTATGATCGGAATTAACACCACTCAGTACTCGATTGTGAAATGTATAATAAAAATGATACAACTTTGATATTCAGGTGTTGTATTCGTCGGAGTTTGCTCTGAAATCAATTTGATTGAAATTGCACCCAAGTTTTTTACTGCGTATTTCAACGGTTTCGGTGTTCTACCTTGATATTTAGAGAGCATTGAGAAAAAATCAATCATATATTTGAAACCATAAGAGATAAAAGTATGTGGATATGTACATTTAAGTAGTTTATCATCATCCAAAGGAGAATTATTGTATTCAATATTTAAAAAGGTAATAATTGCGTTGCTGAAGGAAGAATTCTATAGTATACAAGGTGCCCGCTTTGCGGGGATCTACCATTCTTATCTCAGTTATTTGAAGTATGCATTTCTCAATCTAAAGCTGCTCTTGCTCGGCCATCCTTTAGAGTTAACCGCCTTTCTGTCCCTATAAAAGTTGCAACTCATCGCCACAATTGACAATATCTCGATCCAATTCCTTGTCGACGATCTCTCGATCTGACAGGAGAAGAAGATGGTGAGTGAGCGGCTCCCTCTATCGGCAGATGGGAGATTATATAAATCGGCACTGACGCATCTGCCGATCTCGATACATCTACATCGAATAACCATTCGAGCACCATAACAATTTAAGTAGCTAATTTCTAAACGACTCAACATTTCCTGCGTCTGGATTTATCGGCTTTTTCGCGGGATGACAGAGATTTATTCGTAGCATTTATTGCGTTTTATTGGGGACACATTGAACGTCATCAGGTCGATTGCTAGGTCGATTGCTTGATGGTCTAGTTGAAATACTGATTCGATGGCTGTTTCAGAAAGCGAGATGAATATTGTTAAAATAACTACCTACCAGTCTACTTACGTATTGAGATATTTGTGTTGCTGCCAAAGGCAAATTGATGTGAATTCTGTTTTCACTTCATTTCATCATCAATGATCAGTGTGCCAGTCGTAGAATTGCACCAATAATACTATTGCAAAGTCTTGATGATTTAGCAATGGTGCGTGCATCGATGGCATTCAGATGATTTTTTTCCCATGAATATATTGTAATATTATTTTTTTATTTTGGTTGTATAATGAAATCATTGTGCAACGCAAATGCGTGTCGAAATAGCCTCTATTTCGATACTCATTTTTTATTATTCGGAGATTGGTACAATCGAACTATCAAATGATAGTCAGAAGAGTTAGGCCCAGTTTACTTCTGAACGATTTGGATTTGGTGAAAAACTCAATGTTTTAATTCGTAAATTTCAATTCAGAGTGTAATTTGATTCAAATTTACCAATAAAAACAATAACTGCATTGAATTTTTCACCGCTGGCATTGCAATAGTCAAAATCGCTCAACTGTAAACTGGGCTTTACGCTCGTGCGTCAGATTTTAATTATTTCAATGTCATCATTGTTACCAATCGAAGAAGTCTCTATTATTTATCGATATTACATCCATTTTTTCCTCTATGACATACGTTTTATAAGACACGTTGTCGCACTTGTTCACTTGGAGCACTCCTCGCTTCGATCGTCGTACTCCAAACAACGCGTGCGACAAAATAGCGTCTTATAAAACTTGTATCATAATATACTATTTTAGGCAAGTATATTATATTATTGCGGATTGTGCTCAGGAATCACGTCACTGGAGCCATGTATCGATGGCAAAATCAAACACCAGACAAAATCCGCGAATATGAGTGATTCTCATTCAAATAATTTCATTGATTCTAATTTTATTTTTCAACTGAAATTTTTTTCTCAGGATATTGACATTTTACCCTCTCCTTTGATTTCTTTTTCATTATTTTGAACAATTCGTACATCGCGGTTCATACAGACTGTGCACTTTTCGAGTGCCACTATGGAAGTCTCGCTTATATTCATGCTGAAAAATAAACCGAACAGAAATTTGATTTAACCGTAAAAACAAACTTTCTGATTTTCGTTTCAATTTTTTCACGAAAAACTAATCACACTAGTCTTTTCTAACCAATACATAACTCAAACTCATTTCCATGGAGAACTCGAATGAAGCATCGTTTTTTTTAGTAATTTTATTTTATATTTGTGAATAACGTTTTTCTTTCTCTAAACCATATTCGAATTCAGCCATATGGAATAAATTCGATAACGAATAAATGAGAGCGTGTTGGGAAAAACGCTTGGACATTACATTACATTACACTCAATACTTATTTCCCATTCAGTTCTTGATATTGAGAAAATAAGCAAAAACCATTATTTGTGAAATAAAATAATTTTCTTTTTTTAATGTTAATTTTTGTAATACATCTGAAAACACTTAATATTTCCGAAACAGTTGAAGATTGGCATGGGACATTATACATGAATTATGTCTAAAATTTCCTGAAGAATTCAAAAAACTAATAATATACAGGGGGTTGTATTTAAAATAAGAAAGTTGGTATCGGCCACTGTCATATGACACACCCTATATATTTTTTTTTTCTGAAAAAAATGCGCAATTAAAAATACAAATCGACATGTCCAAGCGTTTTTCCCAACACGCTCTCGTTTATTCGTTATCGAATTTATTCCATTTGGCTGTTCCACGCTGTATGTATGATTAGTTTATTGTTATCGTAAAAAAATCAAAAGCAAATATCAGAACGTTACGTTTTTTTTGTGATAGTGCCTGGTTTTTTCAGACTAGCGTATAGCGTGAAAATGCGCGACTTTGCCTCAATTCAAAGAACTTCGTATCTCTTTAGATAAGCGAGATCCGGATAGAGGCATTCGAAAAATCGACAGCCTGCATATCTTAATTTTTGGTACATTCAATACAGGATGATCCACTTTATAACGGCATCAAATGATAGATATAACGTTAACATAATGGCAGTTTCTCAATACACTGATTAGGTATATCCGGAAACGATCATAAGGAGAACAAAATTTGTATAATATATTTCTAAAACTATCAAAGTTAGAATATTTCTGATGTCAACTTCTTCGGCTTGTAGATTGTAAGGGGGGTCGTTAATTTATAAATTTGGGTTCAGGACTCTTTTGGTATTAGATAAACATTCAATATTCCCCCTTTCGGTTAATTGCGGATGAGCACTGAACTGGCGATTTGAAGAAATGTTTACAAATAATCCAAAATTCAAAATATGATTCAAAATATGAAAAAATTGATGTATTCTCAAGCATATTTTTGGTTTGGTTTTCAATTCCCGCAGAAGCTGAGTGAGAATTCCAACAAATGTTTAACAAACATCATGAAAAAGATGTGAATATAAAGCTCATTTTTTTCATTTTACAAATAGTGTATTTGCTGTTGAATTCTATAAATAATATATTTCGCCTGATGAGCTAATGTTGATTCGAATGTATTGAGAATCCATCAGAATACAATAAATAACGAGATAAATAATATACAAGCATATCATTAGTTTACAAGATGAGAGAATAATTCGAATAATACACATTTAATACAATAAAATATATTTATACATACAATATACATATTGATGAATCTGTGAATTGAACAAATTGATTTAATATGTGTATTAAACACTAAAAATGCCCAAAATTTCATTATTTTCTCTGAGATAGAAGAACCTTTTGTATATAGTTTAAAACTTTTCTGTCAAATTTCTGTTTGGCCTTCTCAGCCCAGCTAAAGCTTCTCTTTTTTGATTGACCAACCTTTTTGAAACCTGAAAATGTCAAAGAGTTTTTCTAGGACTTCGCATGATCATTAGATGTTATGAATGGCAAAACTATAGGGTGAAGGTTTCCTGATGATGACAAAAATGGTGTTAAGTTTACCTGAAGAAACTATTTTCCAATGTTTCTATCCTGAAACTACTCGACACAACTGCATCCATATTTCTATATTATTTGAAAACCTAAAAAACGTTTCAAATGTTAAGATTTGGTAAATATTATATTCGAAAAATATTCCCATTCAAAATGTTTTCAATATGGATCATTTCTACAGCTACTTTGCATCTACGCCTATGGAATACTTACAAATGAAATCATTCCGACCACGTTTTGTTATCCTGTTGCCACAAGTTCCACAAGGTTTTGCCATAATCCTTTCCTCTTAAATACACTCAAGAATCGAATCATTTTCAACACAAAAAACGGTAAAACTTCGTTTATCGCACTCCTATGAGTTCGGAAAAAAATTTTTGGTGGAACTTACGTATTTTGACCTCCTGATCCCAAATCTAAAGTCAAAACGCGGCGGTCTCAAGTATTTTCGGAGATACGGCCCCATTTTGTCTCAAAAATGCACCATTTGACATGTCAAATTTTTGCTATTAGGAATGCACAAAATTCACCCTTCTTTGAGCCAAAACATCACACATGCTCACTTTCACTTGTTTCCAACACTTTTTTGCATAAAAAACTGTTATTTTCACAAAAATTCGCCCTTCTTCAAAACGTAAACAAAACATCTTTTTTCACTGATTTTCTGGTTATTTTTATTTGAGATGTTGGCAACGTCTTACCATGAGCCAAACAATCACGTTGCCAACATCATAAATAAAAATAACCAGAAAATCAGTGTAAAAAGGCTGTTTTGTTTACATTTCAAAGAAGGGTGAATTTTTTGAAAAACAATCGTTTTTTCTGCTGAGAAGTGTTGGAAACAAGTAAATATATGCGTGTATAGTGTTTTATTTCAAAGAAGGGTAAATTTTGTGTATTCCTAATAGCAGAAATTTGACATGTCAAATGGTGCATATTTGAGACAAAATGAGGCCGTATCTCCGAAAATACTTGAGACCGCCGCGTTTTGACTTCAGATTCGGGATCAGGAGGTCAAACTACGTGAGTTCCACCAAAAAATTTTTCCGAACTCATAGGAGTGCGACAAACGAAGTTTTACCCAAAAAACATTGAAAATTATATAAAAACACGAGAAATTCTCCACATAATATACAAAATGTAAATAAATGCCAATGTCAATGTCAGAATTGGCCAATAGGAAAACTCGTACCATGTCAAATTTTGTTTCCCCTCTCAGTTACAAAACAAATCGCCCTCGATACCGAGTCTATCTAGTGTATGGTCCTCGCTATGGTCTAAGGATATCACCTAACGTGGCAGCAGATTGAGTCACCAGCTGCCGCAATGCCAACAGCTACCTGGTGGTGGCTGCCGCAAAACAAGCGCTCCAACCTTGTAGAGCCGTTAATTATTATGTCGCGTCAAATAAGCGCAACCCGACCGGCTTCTATACCGCCAATTTTCGACGAATCCGACCGACGAAGGTCCGTTTCGCGATATCGGCGTTGGTCACAGAGTCAGTCGGGTTATGATTTACGATTACGAATAATAAAGAAGCTAGCAAAGCCACACAAGAATTTCGACTCGGGATAGATCACATAATTTTGGGCTATTTTATTACCCTATTCCCAAATGTTTTGCTCTTCTCTTTGATAGAAAAATCTGTGGCTTTGCTAGCTTCGGCCGAACTCAGCAGTGCCAATTTTGAAAAACAACAATTTTGGTGTTTTGAAATAGCCAAATTGTAGAGCTTATTTCAGGCTAATTTATTACCCTATTCCCATTTTTTCCCTCCCTCCCTTAATAGAAAAACTTGTGGCTTTGCTACCTTCGGGCGAACTCAGCAGAGCCATTTTTGAAAATCCACTTTTTTTCGCGACTCAATATAACGATATTTAAGGACTAGTTTTAGGCTGATTAATTACCCTAATTTGATTTTTTTGCTCCACGCATTACAGAAAAGAACAAGATTTTTCGATTTTCACCAAGTCGTTGATGCAATCATTTCAAATTATAATTTTTTGACGATTTAACTTGTCAAACCGATGATACCCATCGCTGGATCAATAAAATGTCCATGTTGGAATGTTTTATTCGACGTTTTTTAAAACCTGTGGCTTTGCTGGCTTCGGGCGAACTCAGTAGAGCAATTTTTTCAAAAACATTATTATTCTGTCATTTGATATTTGGATATTTCAAGACTAATTTTAGGCTAATTATTTACCCCAATTTGATATGTTTTGCTCCACTCATTACAGAAACAAACAAGATTTTTCGATTTTCGCCAAGTCGATGATGCAATCATTTCAAATTATAACTTTTTGACGATTTAACTTGTCAAACCGATGATACCCATCGCTGGATCAATAAAATGTCCATGTTGGAATGTTTTATTCGACGTTTTTTAAAACCTGTGGCTTTGCTGGCTTCGGGCGAACTCAGTAGAGCAATTTTTTCAAAAACATAAATTTTCTGCCATTTCAAAGTGATTTCAATTTTTGTTTTTCTCAGTTTAAAGTTCCTTGAAAGAATTGGATATCATAAAATTTCCAAATTCTTATCTTTTGAAATGACTGAGATACATTGGAACAGGTATACTGGGACACCCAGTATATTCATGTTTTTATGTTGTTTCACTTATCTAATGGAGTTTTGTTTATTTTATTGAATATATTTTTTATTTATCATGAAGATTTTTTTTGTTTTAATGGATTTGAGGTTTTATATTATGAGATTTTGTTTACTTTGATGGATGGATTTTATATTTTACCTATTTCATATTATAATGAGGATTTTTTTATGGATTCGAGATTCTATGTTATATGTTTTATGCAATTAAGTTTCATTTATTTCACGTATAAGATCATTTATTTCTCGAATTGAAACATGTTTATTGAATTTCGAAAGTTTCTACCTCACGAAAATATCAATGACACCCGAGATGACACCATACGTACTTTTCAACAAGATCCTTCCAAAAATGTCCCTTCATATTCGATAATTCAAAAGCGCCCAACTAATTCAACACAAGCTAACCTGGATTATTCTAAAGAATTGATCATCTGTAGTTTTTACATGAGTAAGTATGACATACTCTGAGTTGAATCGTCAAAAAATTTAAATTTGAAATGATTACATCATCGACTTGGCGAATATCGAAAAATGTGTTTTTTTTTGTAACGCGTGTAGCAGAAGAAATGAAATTAGGGTAATTAATTAGCCTAAAATTAGTTTTGAAATATCGCTATATCAAAAGACAGAAAGATTTTGTTTTTGAAAAAATTGCTCTGCTGAGTTCGCCCGAAGCCAGCAAAGCTACAAGTTTTTTTTTTTAAAAACGTCGAAGAAAACACTCCAACATGGACATTTTATTGATCCAGGGATGGGTACCATCGGTTTGACAAGTTGAATCGTCAGAAATTTATGATTTGAAATGATTGCATCAACGACTTGGCGAAAATCGAAAAATCTTGTTTTTTACTGTAATGCGTGGAGCGAAAAAAATATTAAATTATGGTAATTAATTAGCCTAAAACTAGTCCTTAAATATCGTTATATTGAGTCGCGAAAAAAAGTGAATTTTCAAAAATGGCTCTGCTGAGTTCGCCCGAAGCTAGCAAAGCCACAAGTTTTTCTATCAAGGGAGGGAGCAAAAAAATGGGAATAGGGTAATAAATTAGCCTAAAATAAGCTCTACAATCTGGCTATTTCGAAACACCAAAATTGTTGTTTTTCAAAAATGGCTCTGCTGAGTTTGGCCGAAGCTAGCAAAGCCACAGATATTTCTATCAAAGAGAAGAGCAAAAAATTTGGGAATAGGGTCATAAAATAGCCTAAAATGAGCCAAAAACTATGTTATCTATACCGAGTCGAAATTCGTGTGTGGCTTTGCTAGCTTCTTTAGTATGATTTACAAGCTGGTGGAACCCGCCAGAGGAAGAGATCGATTCTTTGATTGTTGAGAGCAGTCAATCTTCAGCAACCGATATCGAATGCTTATACAGACCTTCGTCGGGCTATAGTATCACAGTCAGCTTTGATGAAAATATTACCCAAAGAGTTTTTCTACAAATGGTTAACCAAGTAGCCTTCGACGCTGTCAACTCTCAACACAAAGTTCACGCGTTTTCTGACTGACTTTTCGGAAATAATGTCATTGAGTGACAGCATTGCCGATCGTGCGTGTCATTAAATGACAGGATACTTGCGCTTGCATTCATCATTGTTGATGAAGACGAACTCATCATTCTGTTGAAAGTGCGAACATTGTGAATTTGAACCTCCTATACCAGAGAAATCGAGGAAAATTATGGTATAATAGATTCAAGACATGGTGCCATGAAATTTCTGGAATGCTAAAGATATGAAAGTATCCTAAACTCGTCGTATTTGTCATAAAACACCTGCCCGTTGAAAATAAAGCAAAAATAAGTTTGACTATATCTTTTTGGTTCATAACGTATTATAACTGTGAGATACATAAGTTTTCACGTAGCCTCAATAGCAAACGGGTTCAAAGCGTGATTTCTCTAGCTGCCAGCCCGGGTTCGATACCTGGGCAGAGCAATTCTAATCTATGGGTAATTTTTCCTTATTTTCTGTTGCTGTATATGATTTGTTAGATTGAATTTCAAAGATAGTGAATAATTAATTGATGATTTAGATGAAAAATATTATATGAAATGTAAGTTAATTGAATGAAGTTATGAGTTTTCTTGTTTCTAAAAAAAATATTGCATACAGTGTCCGCCATGAAGTTGCCACACCTAGTCACAAGAATAAATCTTGTGACTAAACCTCCCACAAAATGTCTAATCCACAAACATTTCCTTCCAAATCTGAGGTCACGTGATATAAGTCGTGAAGGATTTATTAGTTGTCAGACATGCATAAACGAACCGTCATTGGAGTTTTTCAGAAACATATTTTTTTCCCATATTATGTAGTCAACTTTATTGCGGGTATTGTATATTCCAAGCGCAAAGTGTCTTTCAGCTCTCGAAAGATTACTTTCTTTTTCGAGCGCAATCTATCACTTATAGCGATCTAAATAAATAAATAGCTATTTCACGCTCGGTATAGCGGAACATCACCATTTTACGCGTTTTCGTAGTAAAATGAGAGAAAGACATATCACGTCTGGTCCAATCAAAAATCAAACACAGTTTGAATGACTGGTTAACCATGAGCAGAAAACAGAAACTTTCCTCGCAAATACCACACAGAACATTGCTCGTAGTCCATGCAACGATTCACACTGTGAATGCTGATCGCAAATGTTCCTTTCTTCCAAAGACATGACAAACTCACATCGAGACAGGCACTCTTGACCACCTACATTTTGCTTTGTCGAGCTATCAGGCACTCCTATGTTTTGTGACATAGAAGATTTGTTTGTGAAGTACTCTTTCTTCCACCACATGGCCAGCCAGTCATTCAAGCTGTGTTTGATTTTTAATTGGACAAAACGAGATATCCATTTCTTTAATTTTAGATACCTACTTCGTCTACTTTCATGGCTCTTTTATTCTGCTTTGTTTTTGTAGCAGCTCATATCTGCGAATTGTTTGTATTTTTCGAGAGAATGTGGATGAACATTTCTCAAAATACCAAAATGATTTAGTGCAGTTACACGGAAAATGGTCGCATTATTGATTCAATATTTCAAACATGAAAGTGATAATAATGCTGTGATGCTGTAATGCTGTGAGAGAAGTAATAGATGAAATGTCCTTATTATATTTCCAACTGACATTGATACATTTGTCATATCATAATAGTATATTATGAAACAAGTTTTATAAGACGCTATTTTGTCGCACGCGTTGTTTGGAGTACGATGAGCGAAGCGAGGAGTGTTCCAAGTGAACAAGTGCGACAACGTGTTTTATAAAACGTGTGTCATATGCAATTTTTTCTATTTTGAATTGATTTGAAGAAAAAAAATTGATTTAATATCGATAAATAACAGAAACATCTTCGATTGGTAACAATGATGACATTGAAATAATTAAAATCTGACGCACAAGCGTAAAGCCCAGTTCACAGTTGAGTGATTTTGATTATTGCAATACCAGCGATGAAAAATTCAATGTTGTTATTGTTTTTATTGGACAATTTAAATCAAATTACACTCTGAATTGAAATTTACCAATTAAAACATTGAGTTTTTCACTGCTAATATCACCAAATCCAAATCGCTCAGAAGTAAACTGGGCCTAACTCTTCTGACTTTCATTTGACAGTTCGATTGTATCAATCTCCGAATAATAAAAAATGCGTATCGAAATAGAGGCTATTTCAACACGCATTTGCGTTGCACAATGACTTCATTATACAACCAAAATAGAAAAAATGATTTCTTGAAATAACCTACTTCATTGATGACTTTGAAGGTTGAGTATTTAATATTAGTACCTTTTGGTACTATATGTAGAATATCTGCAAAATCTAATACCTGCAAAATCTACTCATGGTGATGAAGTAAATCCCAAAAAATTTCAAGAAGAAAAACAGTTCTAGACATTGATAGTGGTGAAGAATCTATAAGGAATCAATAAATAAGAACAGTGTGCATTTTCAATTCCCACACAACCTAACTAAAACGTGTCTATTAGCAAATCCTATTGGTAAAAATGGTGCGCTTTCAGTGTATATTCATCTTTTTTTATGACATATATTGAAGAGAGAAACATATAAACTGAGTGCGCACTATCTTTGCCGAAAGGATTAACCAAATAAGTTCACAATTGCAATATTCCAAAGTGTCCCCTCATTCAAATCACATGCCATGAAGTCGTTGAATAGCACTGAAATTCTTGAATTCAGAGTGAGTTCGCGGGTGAGCACAGAACAACTAAAATTTTTTCACAAATTCGAAACGGTTGTTAAACTCCAATGGAGTTTTTAATGAAGAACGTGAATTCGTTGACGCCAATTCTCTCGTTTGTCATTGTTTTATTCATGAAAGCTTTATTACGTAGACATCGGTCAATACGGGTAATCATGCGGCCTTTATGTGTGGGGACTGCCAGTAAAATCATAAAAAAGGCCGTTCCTGTGACGAAATGCTGTTTCAGAATGGCGTGGTGTCCATTTGATATGTTGGATGTTAAATTATTCAGGTTGAACAGTGACAGTTTGTATTGTTGATGCAATGAAAAAACAATCTATTCATAGTTATCCTCGTAGTTATCTAAATTAATCAACAGCTAATAAACTAATTATTCGAATGTAGCGGACCGAACGTTTATTTTTCTAAAACAAATAATTCATTTAAACTATCTAAATATACCTCATTATTATCAAATTCAAATTTATTCCCAATAAATATAGGTCCCGCTATAGATCTATAGATTCATCAATTGTAAGTAAATCATTATAAATTATTAATAAAGAATATTCATTATTATTATACATTTCATTAGCAATTAATAAAGACATTTTTATTATTAATATGTTCTGTTTGTTATAAAAAAATTATATTCATTATTAATAAATCAAAAGGGGCGAGGAATCGGAATCAATTTACCCTTCATAAACTAACCATGGCATGTACTTATCAAATCAACAAAATTGTTATCCCTCAAAAACTTTTCTAACCCCCGAAATTCGTCCTCCATTTTTGCTTGATCAACTGCGTTATACTGATATATCTTTCACAACAATCAATGATTTTATTGTTATAGAATAGATTCAAACCACTTATATAATTAAAATGAACCTACTGTTATCGTGTTCTAGCATAAACTGTTTGATTTTGAATTGAACTCATCACACATCATGGCCATACTTGACCTCTTGACAAACATAACACGAACTATACAAACGGCACCACACGACTAAACTATATAATTTCAATTCCAATAAAACCAATTATTGATTTATAACAAATAACAAAAAAAAAGCAGAAAGTAAATATTTATTATATGTTCTAGGACTTATTCACTTTAAATAAACTTGTAATTAATAATGAATACATTTCCAGTAATATCACCCAATGAACTATTTTATTAGGAATACATTTATATTGTTAATAATACTCTTGGAAATAGAGTGGGAAATTTGTGGGATTGAAAATCAAAATTGTGGAATGTTCATGGCTGACATTTTGAACAGCTTGGAATTTAAATTTGACGTGTCCACCTGATTATTGCACTGGTAACTCGAATGATTTGGTATTTTTATCACGAAAACAATAGTCTCTTACCAAGATTTTGACAACCTGTCATTTCGTTATCGATGACAATAATAGGGCAAAATTATAGGGTCATGAAGAACTCAATGAGACCTTCAAAAAGAGGTATGGCACGACCCCTTTTCCCTATTCAAATTTTGAGGGTTGTTCACCCCCCAGCTACAGGGTTAAAGCTACGGGGGTGAAAAAAACTGAAAATTAGTTCCCCCTAAAATCAAATATCGACGTATTCGAGCGTTTTTCAAGATGTTGATTTGAACTCCTACAAATTAGGGTGGAAAGTTTCCATTGGCCCTCCCTGTATATCCCACTTTTCTTCTCGGGTTTCTAAAAAGCCCTATGATTCTCTAAATGTTGATTTATTCTTTCCTCGATTATAAGACTTGTCTAAAGATTTCAAGAGTTTACTTTTCTCATAACCTATATAATTTTACCGATTATTTCATTCATGCTAAAATACACGTTTTTGATTCGTTGAAATGATTGTGTTGATAAGCAACAACACCATGTTTTCAATTTTGAATTTCGGCTCCTGATTGGCTTTCGGATACCTACATGCTGTCTTTTCGTTTCTGTATTTCGCTTTCTGATTCGTAGGCAGTAGGGTAGTTTAATTAAACAACGACTTACCAGTTGCAATCTGTCATATTATTTTCCAATTCCCTGGTAAAGAAATGAATGCTACTACACCAAATTTTCGTCTGAACCATGATAAACACACACTATCAATATTTATCCATCTTATTTTCCACAAATTCTGGATAATTTCAGCATTAATAGAATTAATCTAATGTAACCTAACCACACAAATTTTGACAACAATCATAATGAATTCAGCTCAGTAGTACCTAGTGCATAGGTAATCTTGCCTACATCATACAATGGCATAAATGTATTGTTGGTTGCTTTGGGAAACCACACTCGCGCTGTGCGCTCGTGTAGTTTCCAAGCAACATGATTTGTTTCTCAAAATCGAAGGAATTTTTGTTTTGATAATCATCAATACACTTATTGTATTACATGCGATGATTTTTGTACATCATTATTATCAGCACAGCAAAAGAAAAACAAATCCGAAATAAAATGTCCAGAGCCATATTCTCAGCCATATTCTCGGCCATATTCGAAAAAAAAAGTAGACGATAGTTGCCTGAAGACGAAACTTCGAACTTCAAATGTCATATTATAGCAGTTTGGAAATCTCGGAAATATCTCTTCAAATGAGTACAGAAACAAATCAAACGATTTCAAGAAATTTCGCTTTTTTCCAAATCCTTCGGAAAGGGATCGGAATTATACTCTGTTGTTTGCAAGGTGTGGATATTGTTCGCTTGTTGTTGAGAAAAAATCTCACTGATACAACTTTAAAGTGTTTTTCTATTTTGGTTGTATAGTGAAGTCATTGTTCAACGCAAATGCGTGTCGAAATAGCCTCTATTTCGATACGCATTTTTTATTATTCGGAGATTGGTACAATCGAACTGTCAAATGAAAGTCAGAAGAGTTAGGCCCAGTTTACTTCTGAGCGATTTGGATTTGGTGATATTAGCAGTGAAAAACTCAATGTTTCAATTGGTAAATTTCAATTCAGAGTGTAATTTGATTCAAATTCACCAATAAAAACAATAACAACATTGAATTTTTTACCGCTGGTATTTCAATAATCAAAATCGCTCAATGGTAAATTGGGATTTACGCTTGTGCGTCAGATTTTAATTATTTCAATGTCATCATTGTTACCAATCGAAGATGTTTCTGTTATATATCGATATTGAATAAATTTTTTCTTCAAATCAATTCAAAATAGAAAAAATTGTATATGACACACGTTTTATAAGACACGTTGTCGCACTTGTTCACTTGGAGCACTCCTCGCTTCGCTCGTCGTACTCCAAACAACGCGTGCGACAAAATAGCGTCTTATAAAACTTGTATCATAATATACTATTTCCGAACCATTCATTTCGTTCTCTCAGTTTCTGAATTCACATGAAGAATGGGAAAGTCTCGGACGAACTTATAAGACGTTGATTGAATCCTAATTACTATATATGTCAGATTCCATAAAAAATGTGATACCATCGACAGAAGACTATAAATGACGCATCATTTTCATGGAGATAAACGCAGTCAATGGCACCGGAAGAATTTGTGTGATTTCGGACTAGACGGCCTGTAGTTCGGTATGGTTTATAATGAAATTCTATCAGATGAATAATTCAAAGCCCAACGTTCATTCCACTGCGGCAGAGAGCGCTAATAACTCAAATTCCCCAGTAACGTAAAGGGAATGACAAAGTGTTTGATTTATGCGCTGAAAACTCTTACTTATATTGTCCGTCCGCCATTAAATGCTCCACAATATAATCGTTATTGTTATAGAAAGTGATTCGAGATAATGTTCCTCCTTTCATGGAATCCGCCCACACAAATACTGGCTTGTTTTCCAAAGAGCTGCGTAATAGTTTATATATCGGAATGAAACAACAGTTTGCGTTCAATTCAGTATTGATGTTCGGCTAGTTCATGGTTTATTGCCCGTTTTACGGTGAAAATTTACTGTCACGAACTAGATTAATGTTGATTGGGACATTACAATGGTCAGTAGTTAACATTTTGATGGTTTGTTGGCGCCATGGAAAAATCCTTCGAGGCTATGGACAATAATTGTTTCGTTTTTTCCGGAGTAAATGAATTTATGCTACAGCTAAAATTCGGTTGGTTCGGAAATTTTAATGTTTTGTGAACTAATGAAATCATTGCAAATAAGAAGCTATAAATTGCAAAATGTTAAATCAAGTTAATGAAGAATTATAACGTCAACAAATCGCCAATAAAAAGATATTTCAAAAAGAGTGACAATAAATAGAAATACTTTGTATGTTCTATCTGACATGTTTAATTGAAAATGTTCATATACCAGAATTGTGATTCGTTCCCATTTCGAAGTATTCGTTGCTCGTTTTTTTCAAA
This sequence comes from Chrysomela aeneicollis, assembly GCA_029955515.1. Classification (NCBI taxonomy): domain Eukaryota; kingdom Metazoa; phylum Arthropoda; class Insecta; order Coleoptera; family Chrysomelidae; genus Chrysomela; species Chrysomela aeneicollis. The sequence goes on along the minus strand of JARUHQ010000016.1, from coordinate 6,768,417 downwards.
TTGTAATTGCCATGCTATAGATTAATTTCATGATAATTTAGTTATTTGACATTGACATATAAACTGAAATACCAGAATTTGTTGCTGATTTATTCCCACATGACCACTTTTTCATTGAAATTTTCATGTGAGATAACTAAATTATTGTTATATTAATCTGGCATGACATTGAAATTTTCAAAAAAGAAGTAACAAAAATTCTGAATGGGTAAGTTAATTAGCAACAAAAAAGTACCAAATTCTGTTTTTTTTACTTTGTTGAAGTGGTCGTGCCACAGCCAGCGTAACATGTCGACTGTCTAAAGTGTAATTAATAATCGGAAGGCGATAATTATTTATTTTTAGCATTTCCTGTTATTGGGTGTAATACCTGTTGAAAAGCAAAGCAGTTATTTGCTGCTCATTGTCTATACATCTCAAATGTTTATTGGTGAATTACTGACTTTGAGTTTTCTCAATTTGTTATTACTTCAATGAAATTACACTCAATATTTCCATCGTATGTTAAAAATCCCATACGAAGCGGGACATTTTCGATCAATTACAGCGATAAATTCCCGGCGGGACATTTTCGGGCTGGTAAATACCCGGTAGGTATCGAAAAATACCCGCTCGGTCCGTGTATCTATAGTAACGATTGTTAAAATGTACATTTGTCATCTTGACAGGCATACATTTTTGTTTTAACTCCGGAAATATTCTACCGAATTACACTCGTGCATCAAAATAAACCTGATAATTTTTCATTCAAGCATGTTGTCAGTAAAAAAACTGCATTCGGTTATTTTCATATTTTCGACAAAGTATGAAAATAAACTCATGCAGTTTTTAGACAACATGCTTTCATTGAAAATTATCGGTAATTTTGAAGCACTTGATGTGTAATTACTCCCGAATACAATGGATTCAAGTGCGGTGGAATGCTGAAAATCATAAGGTATTCATTATTGAAAGAGAAAATCGAGGAGAAAATAGTGTATCCAATTAAAAATAACAAACATAGTTTGAAATTGAATGGCTACGAAATTGCATTGGGACAGGCAACGCTTCGAGTGGAGATCTTACGGTCTCTACTCGGTTAACTACCTTGCACTGATGAGGGCCAATAAGCCCGAAACCGGTCTGTATGTTGTTAAGCGTGCCTGTCCCGATGTGAATTCGTCACGTCTTAGGAAGAAACAAACATTTGCGATCTGCATTCACAGTGTTAATCTTTGCATGGACTACGAGCAGATATATAATCCAATGTTCTGCGTGGTATTCACCAAGAAAGTAGTTGTATTCTGCTCGTAGCCTACCAGCCATGCAATTTCAAACTATGTTTGATATATTTAATTGGATAGACTATTTTCTCTTTCAAAAATTACTGTCCAATTCATGGCTTTTCCATTTTTGTATTCATTATTATCGTTTTGTGTTCGAATTATTTCAACTTATTGAATGATTCTTTGCGCAACCTCAGATGAATCATCCTGTACATGGATGAATGAGCAAAAGAATGTGGGTAGTAGTTCAAATCATACTATATAGTAGTATGCAGGCGAAGGTTGATTTATTAGGTCTGTTATATTCATTATTGTGGGTTAGGAAGTGGTCTCAAGGCAATTTAGAATAAAAGATGGATGGTAAGTATGTAGGTTCAAAAATATTATACCTATGTAGACCATTCCAGTTATTGCATTTAGATCTCGATGCAGATACAGATATTGTTCGGCATATTTTCTTCCATCAGGAAGTATACCTATCATTGATCAATCAAATGAATTCTATGTCTGAATACAACTGAAAGTTGAAATGCCATTTTGACTTGGATCAAGTTTTTCTAAATATTTTTTGATTAGTTTTTCTATAAGCGAGGAAAGGAAATCAAAAAAGTTGTTTTTTCTCCTTCACCTATATACTCATAATATAATTCTTCACGATGTATAGGGCTATGAAAGGTATATTGTACTTATAAATTATATACAGGGTCTCAATTAAGTATGGTGTGAAATCTATCTCGAATAAAATTAACATAATTATGGTGAAAACCAGTGACAACCTTTGAGGTGTGACCCTATGGATTATTCGATGAATTAATTATTTTGTTTCATAAGCACTGTTGAATGAATTATATTCAGAAGTTACACGAAGTTATACTCGTCCAATTATTGTCGAATATGTAGAAGTAACTCCTCGAGTAACTCAATAAAATATATGTAGGTACATTTTGATCACCTTGTGTCGACCTTAATATGTACGCTATTAAAAAAGTACCTCTCGCTCGAAATTTGTCAATTTGCATTTTTCTTTTCCATACAGTGTGTTGAATTTGAAAGTTCCCAGTGAAATATTTCTCATAATTCATAATTATTGGACCAAAAAATAGCTTGATATGAATATTGATGTGGGTATTAACGTACTAACGAGCTATTTGATAAATTCCCAATTTGCAAACCGTTACTTATATATAACAAATGTGCAATTTGATCAACTCATGCTAGTCGAATTTGGAGAACTTCAGGATAATAAGAATAATAATAATGTGATAAAATTACAATAACCACAAAAAATCTGTGTTTTTTCGGGGTTTGATTATTTATAAAAAATCCGAGAAGAACACAACGTGTTTCTGTTTTGGTCCATGTGAAAAATCAAATTCGATGGATTCGAAATTTGTAAATGTCAATTTTCAAAACTAAAAAAGCACAATGATGTTTTGTTTTAATATTACTACTCTTTTAGCTACTGAAACAAGACCAGGAGTAAATGAAATCAATTGAAATTGCAACTTTTTTTTCCTCAAATATATATAGGTATACATCAAAAACGAAAGACAATAATCAACCCAAGCAAGAGCCATGTGAAAAAGCAACTTTCATCCCATTTAACCTCGCATTTAACCAAACCCATATCCCTTAACGTTACCAAGATACCCCATGATGCTCATTATCATTATCTTGGCCAACCTGTTTACTTGAATTTCTTATACTCCAAAAGGAATGTACTGATATTTTCTCCCAATGACAAGTATAAAAAACGACAATCTCAATCAAATGACATTATAAACAAGATTCCGACTCGAAAGGCTCTATCGAGGGGGTGATCACGTGGGAAGTTTGGTGTACAGGCACAAGGAAGTTCGAAGGAAGTTCGGGGAAGTCTGAGGAAGTTCGAAGGAAGTTTGAGAAGTTCGAAGGAAGTTTGGGAAGTTCGAAGGAAGTTCAGGGAAGTTCGGGGAAGTCTGAGGGAGTTCGTAGTCATATCGTTCATTGTCGTATATTTTCGAACTTCTATCCACCACAATTCTCTTTTCTATCGCATACCCACGTAGTATCCTTGAGTATTGAGACTGTGATATTCAGTTTGATTAAAAAATTAATAATTATTTCAATCTCAAAAAATGTCTCGTTATAACAGGACATCAATTCTGTAAACTTTGACATAAGGAAAACAATATAAATCTAGTAGAAATTTGGTAAAAAAATGTATATCTTTAGCCACAATTAAAGGGTGAATTAGAAAGTAAAAAATTGTTCGATTTTTGTATGAAGTACTTGCTATTGTATGGAATTTCAGTCCTCAGGAAAATCTTAACTGTCGTGAATTACCTTCCTATCAAGTCGAGTATCAACTGGTCAATTATTTTGAGCTATACAGTGTGTTACAAAAAAAAAAGATGCGCATCGAAGTTTTGTTTTCAAATGGAATAGGTACCCTGTATTTGATTGCATTTTCAGATTTTCATTGAAGATCTTATATCATCAATCCATCATACTTGATGTCTAGCTGAAATGATTACCAACATAGATATTATAAAGTGTGAGAATTCAAATATTTCAAATTTAGAAAGTTTTTGTATCGGAACTATTCGTTATTGATAAAAACGGATTACGTATAATATGTTTTAAAATCTCGATAATTCAAATCATTCCCGCTTGACTCCAAGTGTGATAGATCGATGGAATCAGCTCTCTAATTATGGTAAGCAAGCAAGTCCATGGTCCCTTTTTTTCTAATTTTTGTTATGGTGAAAATAGAAAAAAATCATTCATATTCAAATTTTCTCATCATTGAATTCTGAATAATACTCGGAGTAATGGATGTAAACTTGTTTGAATCCAGAAAAAACAAGCGTTTTCAATATACATTTAAGAAAAATACATACATAATCAGACAATTGTTCGGAGATGAAGCGAATTTGCAATAGACTATATTTGAGGATGGATATCTTAGATTTCGAGGGGATCTTTCGTTTCGATTTGGCACAATAGTTTCGGAACACCATTCATAAAAATTGTACCCTGTATCGGGTTCGAGGAAGTTCGGGAAGTTCGAGGAAGTTTGGGAAGTTCGAGGAAGTCCGAGGAAGTTCGGGGAAGTCCGAGGAAGTTCCAGGAAGTTCGAGGAAGTTCGGGGAAGTCCGAGGAAGTTCGGGGAAGTTTGAGGAAGTTTGGGAAGTTCGAGGAAGTCCGAGGAAGTTCGGGGAAGTCCGAGGAAGTTCCAGGAAGTTCGAGGAAGTTCGGGGAAGTCCGAGGAAGTTCGGGGAAGTTTGAGGAAGTTTGGGAAGTTCGAGGAAGTCCGAGGAAGTTCGGGGAAGTTTGGGAAGTTCGGGCGCATAGGAAGTTTAGTGTACACGTTTTTTGGCCGTGATCACCCCCTCGGGCTCTATCCTCTCAGTGTTGAAATGAGAAATCTCGTGAGAAATATATTAGATAGGTCTCTATAGAGTTGTAACCGAGGATCAAACACTTGCTAATACACATAAAAATTGATCGATGAGATATTATCTAGCTGTGATAGCATCCATTCGTCATGAAAGGCAGTCCTCGATCATCAGCTATCAAAAGAAATAACAACGGATTGATGGGAGTCTGGTCTGACACAAAACTTCGAGCGATTCCAAACATCCAAATACTCTCAGCGATTCACAAAAACCAGAACGATAAACTGCTGGCATTCCGCATACACGGCTAATTGAGGGTTTTTGGCACTGGTGCAGGTCCTGATGACACGGTTGACAGAAATTTGGACACCAACGGCGCAGGGACATCGTTTCAGTTTCAACCTGAGACTGGAGTCCCAAGATAAATAATGATGGCAGACAAAAAAAATGCGGAGCTGGTAATTTTTTTTTCGATTCAAGGTCAAAAGCCTTCAGATAGATATTATTTGAACGAAAAAGTTTTGAGAACACGCAACTATTTAGAAAGTATGATGATGAAGCGACAATTATATATATTCTATATAACAAACAGTAAAATCAAAAGGAACACAATAAATGGACAGATATTGCATTTAGATCTCGATGCAGATACAGATATTGTTTGGCATATTTTCTTCCATCAGGAAGTATACCTATCATTGATCAATCAGATGAATTCTATGTCTGAATACAACTGAAAGTTGAAATGCCATTTTGACTTGGATCAAGTTTTTCTACATATTTTTTGACTAGTTTTTCTATAAGCGAGGAAAGGCAATCAAAAAAGTTGTTTTTTCTCCTTCACCTATATACTCATAATATAATTCTTCACGATGTATAGGGCTATGAAAGGTATATTGTACTTATAAATTATATACATCGTTTCAGTTTCAACCTGAGACTTGAGTCCCAAGATAAATAATAATGGCAGACAAAAAAAATGCGGAGCTGGTAAGTTTTTTTTCGATTCAAGGTCAAAAGCCTTCTGATAGAAATTATTTGAACGAAAAAGTTTTGAGAACACGCAACTATTCAGAAAGTATGATGATGAAGCGACAATTATATATATTCTATCAAACAGTAAAATCAAAAGGAACACAATAAATGGACAAAATCTTATTCATTCGAAATTTTTCAGGCTGGTCTAGAAACCTACTTAGCCCCTATCGAATAGGCATTTTTCAAAATTAACTAAATTTCAGAAGAAATATTTTTCGAAAAATAATTAACTTTTGGATAGTAATTCGTTGACAGAGATATATTAGAGTTTTAAAACGCGTTTTGAATGGAGATCAGTCAGTTATGAAAGGTATTTTGCCAAAGAAGTACCGTAATTAACATCACAAAATCCTTACATACGTTTTTGAATAAAAAACACAGTTCTCAAAGGTTTTGCCAATCATGATATCAGTGAGGTATTCGTGAACACCAAAAAGTTTTTAAATCAATTTCTTATCGAGTTCCTTATACGATATTAATTTGTAACTAATTCGAAAAATTGGTAAAAAATCGATAACCTATTGTAGAATTTCACCTTCACATTGTTAAATAATAACAGAGATCTCCTTGAAAAATTCAATACGAATGTTACTTATTTCCAGGAAATTATATACCTTTTCCGAGACCTTTTCGGATTTTGCTTTGTATTTTTCGAAGTAAATGAAAATCACTCAGTTTATCTAATAGAAGCTCTCTAGGTTTGAAGACAAGCTTAAGTGGTGACGTTTTTTAAATTGAAGATTTGTTTATTTTATTTTTTTCATGTGTTTGCATTTTCTCAAGTAGTGAACAATGAAACGATGCTTCCAAATCGAAAATAAAACGAACCATTTTTTAAATATACAGGAAAGACCGAGGAAAAAACCGATAGGAAAACCGAAATGGCCCGGTTTTATTTTCTTTGCGCTGTCGTCTTTATTTTTAGGAATATAAAGATCTGTTCAAGCTCGTATTAAAGAAACTCCCTTTTCGGTTTTGAATTTGTTATTCCGATGTGCTGTGCTTCCAATAGCGGTACGACACAAAAAATATGAACCTTTCATATCAGTTTTGTCTACATTTCATAAGATGCTCGATGATAGATTGAATAGATATCTGTTTTTTTTTTGTTTCGTATAATGATGTGTTAAACGGTAATATAGGGATGTGCTATAAACAACTGATTTTCTGTATGAAATGACGCCTCTATAAAGGCCTCGTTATTATAGACGAAGTGAAAGATTTCTGGAATCTGAGAAAGATTTGAGCAGATGAGAATTTGACTGATTTATCTTGGGATTTACATATTCATTTCGAATAATTGGTATTAGATTTTCAGTTGACGATTTGGAAATAATAATTGATTGGAATAATCATAGTTGACTCTGGCTATCTGAAAGATAATCATCAGATAATCAGTAAATAATTTGCTATACGCAATTTAGACAATTAAATGTCGTAATAAACTCAATTTATATTTTTTATCATCTGCATGAAGTTACATAGTATGTCATAGCCCGCTACCTCAACGAGAATGACCTTTAGGTTCTCATACATTGAGAAATAAGACGAGTATAATTATATATTGAGTCGAGTATTGAGTAGTATTTTAAGAAATTTCTTTTCTTTCAAAGGTCTTTCATATATGATTATAGGATATTGATGGTTACTCAGTTAATTCGGTAATTTAATTATGACGATATGTTGAATTGCTTATACAGATCGCATTGAAAAAGTCGTATTTTTTCGAAATGGAATTCAATGTAATTTATTTAAATTCGACGCCCGAACGCGATCAAACGAAGTTCAAATTAGGGCAAAGTTGTGAAATTGTATGATCACTATCATAGTGGCATGAAATCTATGATAATTATTTCGAAAAAAAAAGTTGATGATGGCCACAAAAAGTCGTCATAATAACTCGTTATAATTATAATAAGTATGGAGATGCACGAGATATATGATATGATAGAAAGCCTATATGTCGAGGCCTATATACTTCAATCGCTATCCATCAGAAAGAACACAACCTGATGAAGCTATTTTCGAGAGTTCTCTAAATCTACCAGGTGTTTATCAAAAGTGGCACAACCCCATCTGCTCGCTTTTCTGTTTCTGCCGAGGTTTCTGTAGATGAACAAGCGAAATTTGGTGTGTATAGGTGTAATACAAAGATATACGCATTTTTCGACGTATTCAACCAGCATAGATTTTTCAGTACGACCCTGATGTTAGCCCCACTATGCACAAGACTTTAGTTACAGGGTATACCTATACCGAAATTTGGACACCCCGTACATCACGACAGCTGATCCACGCGGTATATCCGAAGCACCTGTGCCCGCTCACTTTCCGCACTCGCACTCACCCACCCAGCACTGCCCCTATAAACCCACTAGTTGCACCCGCGATCCCGGCCTTGAAAGCCTTCCCGGCCCACTTCCGAGGGGCGCGAATGGTGTCACACGCGAATCGAGCCGCGATCTTCGGGCACTTCTCGATCGATCGACTGACGGACTGGCGGACGGACGGAGAACGAACGGCGCGGTCCGTGCGAACGCTACACGCGACTGTCAGAGCGGTGATCGGCTGGCTTGGCTGGATGAGCCCGCTCGGTTTCGAGCCTACGCGCTCGTCGAGGTCTCTCTATACGGCGTTCGCATGGGGTGCCAGGCGTGCTATTCTCGAAATCATACGTAGCCGATTTTCGTACGAATTTTGACAGATTGCGCATAGTTCTGACAAGTTTGTATTCTCGAACCGTCTGTCGTAGTTCGTACACACATAAAAACAAATTCTCAAATGAAAACGATATATTTGTTCAACGTCCAATTCTTGTTTTGAAAAAGCGCATTCTTCTTCTGAAATAATTTATTTGAAATGAATTTATTGAATATGTCAATTGTAGAAAATTATTTCACTGGAATATTCATTTGGTATAACAAAATGTTCTCAATTCAAGAAATTCAAAGTATCCAGAAAAAATAATTAAGTTCTTGAAAAATATATCACGGAATGTCTTCTTTCAAAATAACATTCAACATTTAATCTCTGAATGAGTAAATCTCTGAGAAAGTTTCTTTGGATTGACCATAACATTTTCTTGAATATAATTGCGATCCCTTCGAGCCGAGAATGTTGCCAAACGGTGTGAGTGTGTTGTTTCGGTGCTCTTGTCGTGCATCCATCATTGTTCAACCAGTTCAACCTATTTTATTGGCATAGAAATATTGGCTTACCATGAAAGAAAAACTAAGATCTTAGGAGATATCTGAGGATATAATTACCACTTTTAGGGGTAAGTTACATGCCTATATCTTATCGACGTTCATTCTTGGGTAGGTATTATTGTGTATCCAATCAATTAACGTAGCTATATCATCTCGAAAACTGATAATTCGTGAAAAACTTGAATAACCAGGATCGGCATAGTGAGTGAAAATTGGGGTTAGGTACCTATGTGCGGATGAACGTTTAAATTTGTCCAAACACTGATTGAACAGTGGAAAAGAGCTTCTTGAACTTGTAGACATCTTAGGTATTTTGATACTGCATATTATATCTAACATATTTTTACATTTTTTTACCTAATTTCGATCCAAGGAAAATGAATTCAGTAGTAAGAATGTGAACCCAGATTTGAAGAAATATAATAACCATACATTGTGCTGAGTCAGATTATCTCTCACATTGTACCTACATGGAGTTGTGAATGATATATTTTATATTTTTCAGTAGTTTGAAACCAGAGGAATACAACTTTATTGCGAGGTAAACTGGTGGACAAGTTCAGAAATAATCTCTACGAATAGGGGGAAAGGTTGTCAAGAAGAAGGTCTGCAAGTGATGATATGATTGATGAGAGCCCCAATAAGAGATCGGAAGTTGAGGATGATTCTCATTTCAAGAAATCGATATAATTCCTCTAATATGATAAAATTCTTGATACAAAACAATCTACAGCTAAAACTGAAAATCTGATTCTTTTTGTTCAAGAAAAATGCGAGTCATTGAGAGATTATCATTGTCTTGATTTGAATATATTGTGTTATCAATCTGAAATATTGTATTATTCTTACGAAGAACTCCATTCATTTACGATTCAGGAAATCTATAACATTGGTAAGAGTGTATTTAGTTGGAAACATAATAGTCTTGAATTGAGCAGACATTTATTCCAGTATATATAAACAAGCCATACTCATGAATCAAAGCATATCAAATCAAATCAAGTAATTCTTTTTATGTGTGTATACGAAAAATCTTATACGTTTTGACGCGTATGGAGTGTGTTTGTACGAAATTGAATATTTTCATACGAATTTCAGAATGGAAACAATTCATAATATTTCGATAGCCTCTGTATAGATAGGTTCATATGCTATACTATTTCCCAATGTTTCCTTGTATATAATAATCTATATAAATACTTTTACCCTCTGAATATGAACATAATTTTCCACTTTTGAGCTATTCAATCTACTAATGAAATGCTATATCATTATATTCAATTTACGATTTGAAATAACAATATAACAAATCAAGTTCAAAAAATAGCTTGAAGTTTTTGGAGCTCTTCAAGAACTTCGATTCCCGATTAATATTATTCAAGTCATATTCAAATCATAACAAATCATCAATATTCAATTCATTAAAATTATCTCTATGGTAAAACACATAAAAATTTATATTCGTCATATTCAAAACCTATAATGTAATTTCACTTGCATAATTATTTCTCTTTTTATCAGAAATCAGCATTCACTTCTATTACAGCAATTGCTTACTGTCCACATTCAAATACATGGAAACACATCCAAAATATCAATTGAAAATCATCAGTGCCCCTATACTAACTTTCACAATGCCATGTGAACAATGGCAACTATCATTGGTATTAGATACCTACTACTATATACTTCTTCATAGATATAATTTGCCATCACCCAGATTATCCTGATCTGGTACTGAAATTCGGTTTTCTTCAAAAACAACCACTTATATCATTCATTCTCTTGCTCAATAGGTAATTCATGAATATATTTTCACCAACATATTCTTTAATAGCAGCTTTCAAGCTCAGCCATCTACAACCTGAAACATATTTAATATTATCCACAATAGCTCAAATCCCTATAATAAATTAAATCAGCCATGGACCAACAAAACTGTGGAAACTCCATTGTATCTCAGCTCTTGCAGCCAAAAAATACTATATATGCCTAGACAATGCCTTCAAACCATACTATTCTTTTTTATTTAATAGTAATCCAACCTTGTACCCAATGTACGAAGTACCTTGTACAAAACCATACAAATTCAACCTAAAATGTAAAATACATATCTAAACTTATAAACCCAGGTAGCAATATTGATTGATTTTTTTTTGTTTAATAGGTATTTCCGATGATAAAACGTAATTAGAAAATATAATGAAACCTGATTTAACATATGGAAAATGTGAAACATGAACTTGACCTACTTTATATGAATCATTATTGCTACCTATCTAGTGCGCTCTTCAAGTTTCATAAAAAATCCTCGTCAGCAGAAATTCCAACAGCGTAATTTTATGATCGTATGAATACTATATAAGTAAAATGATTTTTTTTATCATGCGAAACTTGTTGAATGAAGTACCAAACTTGAAAGAAATATCAGGATTCACTAAAAAATATCTGAATTACTTCCATATGAGTACAGCTGGTTTTAGCATGCCAAACTGTAACGCACTACCAGATAAGACCTTACATGAAAATATTTTCCATGTAGAAGCAGTTCGGTTTTAGCATGCCGAACTGTGAGCTTATTCTGGCCAGTACCCCATACAGGAACCCCAATTTCACCCCTCTATTTGAAACAGATTATCACTTGGACTAATTCTTCAACAAAAAAATACGAATCGAAAATATATTGAGGTTGTTTAAAAAGAACCAACCTCGGGAACGAGCCAATGCGCCTCCACCATATGTCACGTATGTGACTTTTTTCATTGGTTTGTTGGAATTCTGCTTAGGGTTTCTATTCAATTAAAATGACTTAATTAGGAAACATGAAACAATTATGAATTTATTCAATATAAGAATACAAATCAGATCATCCTTGAAGAGGCATTTGGGTTTGTGGAATTAATTAAAAATGATAAAGTACTTACAAGTAGATAACACATATACACTCTATCATGGGGATGTCCCAATTGGGACATCCCATGTTGCCTAAACAACCGTCCACTTAGAGGACCAAAAACCAAGTCCCTCTTGGTACGTGGATTTCGAACGAACGAAGTCACTGTTTGTTTTATAAAAATGTTTTGTCACGAGCGAGGACAGTTTGATTATAGGAAATAAAAATATATCCACTTCTGAAATAGATCAATGTAAATAAAGATAATAGTAATAATAAATGAAATAAGAATTTGGAAAGTGGCCTTTCGTGACAATATTTTGGCGGATAGTTTACTTCTTTGAGAACATATGTTGATATGATACTACATCAGCAACTGCAATGTATATGAGTTCCACATCTCCGGAACAGAGAGCGGAGTTGGTGGAGTATTGAAAAATCATCTAGGGAAGTTCACAAATGAAAGGTATCACTTAAAGAAGCGAGAGGTTCATGGGAATCCCAGCATCATCAGAAACATTGAATATATACTATGCCGGGGGCAAAAAAGGATTGGAAGAAGTGGCAAAAGGCAATGAGAAACATTTGATATAGGTACTTACCTCAACAGAATATTTTCATTCATTGTGCAAACTTATTTGGGATTCGCAGGACCACATTATATAGGAGATAATATATATTCTATAAAGAAATGTATCAGATGATAAAAATGGGCCATTTTACAACTCCACAAGACAAATATCAATCAGAACAATAATAAACACTCGGAAATCTACATCAAAAGTGGAACCAAATACAATTTTCTTATATTATGTCACTGTCAGCGGCTGAAATTCGTATGAAAATATTCAATTTCGTACAAACACACCCCATATGCGTCAAAACGTATAAGATTTTTCGTATACGAACTACGACAGACGGTTCGAGAATACAAACTTGTCAGAACTATGCGCAATCTGTCAAAATTCGTACGAAAATCGGCTTAGTATGATTTTGATAATAGCACGCCAGGGGTTCTATTCTCGAAGTCATGCGACTTTCTCGCGTATACGAATGACATCGTATGAAAATATTCGTATACTTCAATACAAATGTATATTCTCGAACTCCGAAGTAGAACGTACGAAATATCCATACGAACTTTTTGAAGCGGGCGCACGAAAAATATGACAACATTGCACAGCTACCAGTTTTCCCAACCATATCGAGAGAATATTTCTAGGAAAAAAATGAACTCCACTAGATTCAGTCATAATATTTTGACGGATAGTTTGTATCTTACTTTGAGAACTTTATATGTTGATAGTACCTACTACATCAGCAACTGCAAGATATATGGGTACCACATCTACGGAATAGAGAGCGGAGTTGGTAGAGTTTTTGAAAAATAATAAAAAAGGATTGGAAGAAGTGGCAAAAGGCAATGAGCAACATTTGGATATACATGGCTACTTTGATATAAGCCAATCGCAGCATTGTCGTTTGGCGTTTTACAGCTGCCTTGGTTATGTACGAAAAATCTATATTTTCGGAAAACTGATAAAGATAACCTCAATAACGTATATATTTGAGATCAGAAAAAAGAGTTCTACAGATTGGGTAAATAAAATACAGGGTGTGTCATTAAAAAAATACCAGTTGTTGTAAAATTTTCAGGTTAACGATGCTTATTTGCATTTCCTAGTACTGAATTCTGAATGCCTATAAAAATGCTGCATATTTGTCCATTTGAACGTTTTTGTATGACCAATATGAACTGCACTGATAAAAATAGGTGGAAAAAAACAGTATATTATCTGTAAAATAATGCAGAACATTTACTGGATTTTCGCAGAATCCAGTAATTTCACCTGAAATAGGTATTTTTCCCATGTAATATAGTACTTCTCTGGTACTTATTATGTTTTTTTATTTTACCACTTAAATTTCAGGTCCTTACTGAATAATCAATTGTAATACTGTCATTTCCCTTTGTGAATCCCAATTACACTGCTTTTTTCCTTGGGAATAACGTGAAACTGCAAGAGTTCAGTAAAATTCAGGTACCTATACTTGAATTATGCACGTGACGTCAACGCCTATGCCTGCGCCACAAATGGATAACCTCAAACCTCAAAAAAATTACTTGGTGCGTCGGTGACCGGTGACCAGTGTATGTGTAAATGTTCATGTCAGTTCCAAGTGTTGTTTTAAGGTAAAACAATTTCATTCATATAACTGTAGATCTAAACACAGTAACCAATATGTTCACGTGTAGAACTTGTAATTACAATTGTTTGATTATAGAATAATATAAAAAACATCAGTATTTGCATAGACAAAATGGAGGAGCAGAATTCCCTTGCTTATATATCAATTGTAAAGTAGTTTTAACAAATGAGAGAATTATTTGATTTTGTTAGTTATTGCTGTGTGATGAGCCTCTTATTTTCATTTAAGTATAATCAGTATAACTGAGAAGTTTCGATTTTTCAATTTTGTTTTCTTATTGTTACATAATGCTACGTATAAATGTGAGCATCGTCAGAATGACTAATGTATTATACGACATTTTATTTTTGTTTGTTATGTTGAATAAACGTTTTCTTTGGATTTGACATTTTTATTACAAACATCTCAACCTTTCAAATATAGTATTGACATTTCAAAAGTACACTGTAAAATGTACCTATTATGTAATAAACCAATGAAAAAGCACCTGATGGTAAAAAAAAGAGCTAAATCACATGTGAAAAGTCCTATAGAATAAATCCAGAATAATGAAAATAACTAGGTGAAAATACAATATATTCACCTGAAAATCGCAAAGTTATAAAGCAGTTTATATTATATGTATTATTACACAAAATAACTAAAATTACCATGTGAAAATACCGAATATTTACCTAAGAATCGTGAAGTAATAAAGCGGTATATATTATGTTTTATTATTACAGTATAGGGACTGTAAACGCATTTTACAGATTAGACTGTGAAATTCCGGTAAATAACGTTGGTCATAAAATAACCAACGTTATTTACCGGAATTTTACATATCTGTTTTTATAGTGTGAGATAGCCATTGAGTAAAATATAAACAAACATGGGGATCTCGTAAACGATAAGAGATAGAGTGTCGGTTGTGGCAAATTTGCGTATTTCAGAGACCTATTCAATGATGTGTTAAAATCTAATTTAGCTCTTTTGGTTCTGGAGATATAAAGGAAAAACCAAAAAAATCCCAAATTATTTATTTGCCTGTATCTTCTTTATTCGCAGACATATTGAAAATCTATCCACATTTTGCTATTGTTCATGTATATGTTCATAAATATTTTATACAGGGTGTCATGTGACTTGGGCCACCCTCATCTTTGAATTTTTAAATACGGACCTGTATTTTTTGTTGTAGTTTTTGGATCGTCGACGTTCACTTCATACTAAAGAATTAAATTTAATTTCTTAGTATAAAGATGGGGTGGCCCAAGTCAGATGACACCCTGTATAAAAGATTCATGAATATATTCTGATAGAATTATAGAATTCTGTTATACCTATAAGTTTGGGATACCTATACAAACCAAAATAACAATTTTCAAAATTAAATCGACTCTTAAGTGGGAAATGTGATATTCACCCTCCAAAAACACCACTTACAAACAATGCGGTGGTTTTTCTGGTTTTTTTCAGAAACCATTGGTTGCACAGAACAGTTTTCTTCTCACTATGAATTAAGGCCGTTTATATAAACGAGTATAAACTCCGTTTAAGATGGAACTCGTTTTGTTGCTATGGAATAGCCAATCAAATCACTGGTTCTTCAGCAACTAAACCAAGTTCAGCTTAAACAGAGTTCATTCTCGTTTATAAAAACGGCCCTTAATGTTCCCTATAAAGTTTGATCAAATGGGTTTCGAGTCTAATCAGGCATTTATTATGTCATTATTTCAATTAATAATTATTCCTTATAAAGTTGGATCCATAATTTATTTGGTTAATATGACAAAATTGATATACAGGGTGCGGCACCGAAAACGAAACAGATCGAATATCTTATAGACACATGTGTTGTGAAAAAAATGCAAAAACACGTCGATTTGTTAACCAAGGGGGACATCTTTCTACCATAACCTCAACTGTCATACCTCTCTCTCCTCCCCTTGGTCACTATCACCCATACAATTTAAATAGGGAAAGTACTAAGTGTGACACATCACTGAAAAGGTAATTTGAAAAGGAATTCAGCCATGTGAGTGTTCGCTTCGTAACTTTTCATTTTGGCGCCCTCTTGCGGAAAAAAAAAATTTATTCAAAGGTACGAATGTCGTCAAATAACTCCAGAAATGCTCCAAAACCTCAGACGTTTCGAGACTAACTTATACTCATGTATGGCAGTTAATGGAGAACACTTTGAGCAGCTATTGTGAATTATTGTAGTTTGGGATGATTGGAGTAAAATTTATGCAAGCCTTTCCAATTTTTAAGTTCATACACTGTTCATACACTGTCATTTGAGGTTTATGGTAGAAAGATGTCCCCCTTGGTTTACAAATCGACGTGTTTTTGCATTTTTTCACAACACATGTGTCTATAAGATATTCGATCTGTTTCGTTTTCGGTGCCGCACCCTGTATAACTCATACCTATTTATATGGGAACATCACCTCTGTTGAAATTATGGTTGTGCCTAAACACCTTGTTGTCATGCAGGACTCAAAAATAAACTAAGAAATTATATCAAAACACGATTTAGAACATAGAAATTTCTATATACAAGGTGTTTGTCAAAAACATGCTAATATTTGAGGAGAAGTTATCCTTGGGTCTATTTCGATAAAAAATAATATGTCTTGAAGGTCTTAACTCATAACCTATAACAGGTGCTGAAAATTATTTTTTCTATTTTTGTTGTATAATGAAGTCATTGTGCAACATGCGTGTCGAAATAGCCTCTATTTCTATACGCATTTTTTATTATTCGGAGATTGGTACAATCGAACTGTCAAAGGAGAGTCAGAAGAGTTAGGCCCAGTTTACTTCTGAGCAATTTGGATTTGGTGATATTAGCAGTGAAAAACTCAGTGTTTTAATCGGTAAATTTTAATTCCGAGTGTAATTTGATTTAAATTGGCCAATGAAAACAATAACAACATTGAATTTTTCACCGCTGTTATTGCAAATATAAAAATCGCTCAACTATAAACTGGGCTTTACGATTATGCGTCAGATTTCAATTATTTTAATGAAATCATTGTTACCAATCGAAGATGTTTCTGTTATTCATCGATATTGAATCCAAATCAATTCAAAATAGAAAAAATTTCTTCGCTCGTCGTACTCCAAACAGCGCGTGCGACAAAATAGCGTCTTATAAAACTTGTATCATAATATACTATTTAGGCATGACATTTTTTTGAAACCTATTATAGTTCCCATTTTATTCTGCTCTGCTTATATATGACAAATAATAAATCCATACTGTAGACATCACAACCTTGATGCATTAAATATGCATAAAGAGGCTCTTCTAATGCCATATTTCTCTCGTAATCACCTCCCCAAGTATAAACGCACTTTATTCTCAATCAAATGTCTATAAATCTTTTTCAGGTGCATGCACATGCCCTGTTGAGAGTTAAATATACTGTGACTGAGCTTTGAGATATTTCTTCTGTGTAAGATGAACATCAACTCGGCAAAAAACGACGATTCTTATACATTTGTTTGGATCACTCCATCAATGGTCTGTTCAATAAGGCTGTTCTCGATTGTTATTACAGTTATTTTTCGAGTTTTGATTGATCACTGATTGCCATTCTCGATGAGTCGACCGTGAAAAAACTTATAATGATGTGTATGAGTCTGCGAGAAGGTAAGATATACCTAGCAATTACAAAACAGCTCTTTACATGGAGTGATACACATTTTAAGTGACAGGATTTTGTTACTTAATTGCTCTATGACCTCGTATTATCTATACAGTGATTGTTCGCCATATAATTTGCGATATTTTGAAAAAGTGAAAGCCCATTAAATCGAAAGTCCATGAAAACCGAGTGGGCAGTATTTCCGAATTTAATGGATGCTCATTTGATTACACAAAAGAACGTTTAAAAATTATCAAAATAGCGATAACGGTCTTATACTTTCAAATCGAATTCATGATATTCAAATCAAGACTTTGTAGATTATGATTAATATATTTGGGTCACACCATAAAAAACCGGATTTTCGCCCAACAAACACTATAACCCACAATTCTTAATCGATTTATTATTGTGCCGTGACAAATACAAAAAAAGACACCTATTTCTATACAATGTAACATTCCGTTATGGTTTTGTGATTAAATTTGGTTTTGCGACTGCCTAATATATAGACGCTGATACAAAACGCTAGTTATAACTTTGACATATCAAATCAAATTTCAAAATCAATCTGGAAGTAATTAATCATTCAAGTTTTTCCAGATGTTTATGACCTCCAAACTTTGAACACATTGTACAATCTCTGGCATGCACGATGTTTCACAATCATTATAGTTTCTTCTTTCGTTTCAACACATATAATTTTGTTTGAATTTTGAACTTGATATTCCAAGAAAAAAAAACGTGACACCAACGTACTGGATTTTTTGGATTCCATTCACATAATTCACAGTTAAAACAATTGCTTTTACGGAAACAACACTAGAGTTGAAAACATCTTCCATTGAATCTTTCCTTTCAATATATATTTTCTAATCGGAAAATCTTGTTTTGTAAAAAGTTTGGTAGAAAATGAGATAGGTGTTGCATATTTTGACCTTTCAAAAGATCACAATGAAATTGATGATATATTCATGGCTCCAAGCCTAGTTTATTGAAAAAGCACTCTCACAAAATGCCATTTCTATAATCAGATTCAACATCAGTGCTGTACTCTCACCTGAACAATGAATAAAGCTACAAAAATTTATTGATATATCCATTGGTTTAAGTTGGTCACCCTGTATATACCTCTTTCTAGACCAATGGCTGTGCCTCTCGGGTGGGTAGAAAGCAATTAGGTGAAAATTACAGTTTAAAGGCACTTGAACAATCCGGATTGATGGTAGCTTGTTTTTTCTACCTGAGATAATTCTTCTGCTGTTTTGGAATTATTGGTTCCTGACAGTGGAGCCATTGTGATAAAGATGATGAAAAAATGAGCCCTCTGGGTTTTCAATTTCCTCATGGTAGATTTTGTGTCAGTATAGAATGATGGTTTCAAAAAATGACCCACTGTGTTGATTGATTTTATATCTCCGATTTCATGAGTGAAAAAAAAGGACTAATGCCATCTCGTGTTTTCTTGACACTACAGCTAGGATGCATGTCGTAACTGATTATAATAGATATAGGTACATAGTGAAATTTGAAGTACAATATGTATACCAACACACACCTATTAATTTATTCCCTCAAAAGAATGTTTTTGTCGTCTCTAGTTGTATAATTCTTGCTGTTGCAACTTCCATCTTGTGAACCTTGCTTCACACGCCCTACTGATAAAAAAAGCAGAATCAATGTTGGCGATATTTGGTGGAGAGATAACATTTTTCAATCATCGACTTTGCTAGGTAAACCCATGGTCACTTGCGCATCATCGATATGGTGGTAAAAAATTCAACAAATTTCGACACAAGCCGAGCTGCAGAAAGTACAGCGGCTAGCTTATCTGAAAATCACAGGGGCAATACTCACGTGCCCCACTGCAGCCTAAAGCTCAATTTATAAACTCCGCTGTCGTAGCTACAGTTGTCGTTGCCGTTCCAAAATGTATTGAGAAGATATACGACGGCACCTGCGACAGCTGCAGAGTTTATAAACAGAAGTTAATTTTTAGCATATTCCATCAACGAACAGTAACTGCAGCGTCAACTGTTGCTACGGCAGCTTCAGAGGTGATGCTGATCTTTCCACCATTGCACCTATGTGTAATGAAAGAAGCAGGATTCAGTACTTCCAGACTGAGCCAGATAGTGAATCGAATTGAAATTTTGAAGATTTTTGGAAAATATTTCCCTAGAATCCATGTCTAAGCCGACCGATATGGCAGTTAGGTACGACTTCTAGATGCAGTTTGAAGTGATCATAAACAACCACCAAATTTGCACAGAGAACGGACTGTAACTATAGGAAGAGATGCATCAGTGTGGTGATCCAAGATGGATGAAAGGGCAAAATTCCAGCTTCATAGTAGTCACGACTCTCCCTACATTCTGATATCATCTAACCTACCAGTATCTTTGGTATCTTGATTTTCTACATAAACTTTTCAAGTTCTTGCGTCTATCCTTATAGTCGAACGCTCTACTAAAATCGATAAATAGTATATTACACAACAAGTGTGGAAAGTGACATATTTCACACGAGTAGTCGTTTAGCACGAGCCGCGTAGCGGTGAGTGCGGAAACGTAACGAGTGAAGGAAATGCACTTTCCAACGAGTTTTGTACACTATTTTTCCTACGACTCCGAATACTTTCATTTCGCGGGAGGTCTTGTCAAAAATGTAACTTAGCGGTCTCTAGAATTCCAGGTGGTTTTGATTCAATATCAATTACTGTTTATTTCCATATTACTGAATTACTGATTGATTGAGTTAGTTTAGCTTGGAAAAATTTTATTGACATTGACACCAGCGTACATAAACAACCTTGACACCATTCGAATGCTAGCGCCAGTAATCACGCAACCAGGAATACAGAACCATAGAAGTATGTAGTTCGCAAGCGCGTACGAGTTACTCGAGTTAGTGCGTCCTTGACTCTTTGCAAACATCTGTGATAACAAAGAATCTTCTCGTTGGTGATACTGTGATATCAAACTGATGCAAGCAGCAAGCCGCGCATAAAACTATAGCCGTACTCTTTTGAATGATCTAACCCTCTGTCATCAACATCGAAATAGTTCCAGCAAAGAGTATAGTTTCCAGTTTCAAAGTGAATTCAGAGGTTATGTATCAGACACATTGAAATTAATAGATAAAGAGTTCTCAGGATAATTCAAAACGAGACAGAAATTTCAATAAATAATATGAATTTGATTTGAGAACGCTTATATTGACAGTGAGTACCTTCACAATATACCTAATTATTTCTATATCAATTCAGGCGACCGTTGTGATATTTTTCATATCAACACTAGTGCTTTTTTTCTTTCAAATAAACAATACCATGGTGATATGAGCTACTTTCTGAATAACAAAACAGTGTGATTATTGACGTTTTCATACGTGGTCGTAGGAAAAAATATATATACGTCTACTTCGTGTTGTTAGTTCTACCTGATAACTCTCGACATCATCTTGTAAGTTACTTATATTCAGTAGTGTTATGCCATCTGTACTATTTTGAACAGTTTGTATATGCGTCTATATCTGTAGTTAGAGAGTTTGTCTCTGCCTCTTTTTTGTGGATTGGAATTGTTAGCCCCAATTTAAATTCTGATGGCATTCGCTCTCCTTTCCAACGAATACAGGGAGGAATATTTCCGCGTGGTCCAAGATTGAAATGCAACCGAATGTCCGATTTTCGGAGGATGGACTCGGTTGAAAGGCTACCAGATAGTTCGTACGGTGTATTTGCATCCGAAACCTATAATTTATCTGTTACCTGAGTGGAAACAGGTTGTGAAGGAATTTCAATTTCCCCCTCGCACGTTAATGATACGGTCATTATATGGTAAATCTCTCCCGACTCGTTATCTTTTTTTTTTTTACTTGCTGCCATTATCGTGCTTGGATGACAGACAGACACGAGCAATCTAAATGTTTGTTACATCTCGAATATCATTTGTCTTTTTCCCGAGCAGTTGATGTTGTAATTCTGGCAACGCATCTCGTATAAATACCATATACAGGGTCGCTGATATGTATGGAAACGGTCGATTATTTCCTAAAGTAAGATAGCTAGCGAAAAATGTTAGGATACAAAAGTTGTAGGGTTTTTCAAAATCCATTAAGCTAATGAAAAATTAAGTATACAGGATGAGTCAAAAAGTCAGGACGAAACAAAGTTGCTTTTTCTCTAATGGGACGCCCTGTATATTATTCCACATTTCAATTCTGCTCGAAATTCTGAACAAAATTGATGAAGCGCTTCATTTCCTAAATTCAACCGATTTCGAGATATCGAATTTTGAAAATAACTTTTTACTACTCTCAAATTTATTAAAGAAAAAGCACGAAATGATGCATATTTATAATGAAAGTCACAAAAGGTGGAGTATGTGGATATTATGATTACAATTTAATTATAATTTTTTTACAGAAAATAAAAAAAGCATAATTGTTCAGGGTTGATTAAAATGCAATTAAAACAATAAAATGTATTTTTTAATGAATGTCCAGGATATTTAAAATTTTATGAAAACAATAGTTAAGACAGAAGGAAAAGAGAGAAAACAAGTTTTAATAAACAACAAATTTTCCTTTGAAATTCTATTTAATAAGGTGCTCAAAGTGTTTACCATTTACCTCCTGACAGTAATGAACTCGCTGAACAAAATTTTGTAGTGAATCTAAAATCATGTGAGGAGGAATGGTAGAAATTTCATGCCTTATTCTTTCTTGCAACTCTTCGATATTTGGCGGCCTATTTTTGTAGACTACATTTTTTATGTGACCCCATAGAAAAAAGTCAAGTGGGGTCATATCGGGAGACCTAGCTGGCCATTCGATATCTTCGATATCTCGAAAACAGTTGAATTTAGGAAATGATGTGCTATATCATTTTTGTTCAGAATTTCGAGCAGAATTGAAATGTGGAATAATATACAGGGCGTCCCATTAGAGAAAAAGCAACTTTGTTTCGTCCTGACTTTTTAACTCATTCTGTATACTTAATTTTTCATTAGCTTAATGAATTTTGAAAAACCCTACAACTTTTGTATCCTAACATTTTTCGCTAGCTATCTTACTTTAGGAAATAATCGACCGTTTCCATACATATCAGCGTCCCTGTATATAATAACAACTATATGGATAACACCTATTTTTCTCTCAGTTTTTTGGAAAAACAAAAGACGTCTGGCTTGATAATGATGAATTGTGCGCATGCGCGCATCCACGAACGTTGAAATCCACTGACGTTTTTAGAATTTCATAGGTTAGGTATATTTGTTGACCCAAATTATGTAAAAGAGCCTTAATATAGTACTTACTGATTGTTTACAGAAGTGATTAGTGAGTGATAACAGTGATTGATCAAAAATTAGCCCACGAATCTTGTTCCGATGACACAGGTTTCTTTGCAAATCGCAAGTATCGCTTTGTAGATCACATCCATTTCTGCATCTATCATCAATTATTATCCAAAATCGTCCAACAATCCATCGATAAATGAATATTTGAAAAATATATGTCATGATAAAATAAAAACATCTAATTGAAGGTTACATGACACATTCGATTGATTTTTAATAATTATCATACGTTTGTCGCTCACTAGAAAGCTACTCTCCTCCATGATGAAAACGAATGTCGATTCTTAATTCATACTTGCGCATGCGCATATTTGCAATTTGTCCCGTAGACTGCCATTTGTTTTATTTCTCACTAACACTAAACAGTAGACATTTGACAGTTGACATATGACAGTTGACATATGACAGTTGACATATGACAGCTGTCCCATAGCGGTCATCTTTAATGACGTCAGCGAAAATTGAATTTCCTGCCTTTATGGCGGCCATCTTGTCATGGTACCCGCCTAGGTACACTAATGGCTTCAGCTCTGGTATTCATGTTACCTATAGTTATTATTAGATATATGATATATACTGAAAATTTTGTGCCCGTGTCTGAAATATCAACTTTCTCAATGGTAATGTTCCTTCAGTATAAAGAATTAATAATTCCATGGTTTTTCATACAAATAGTCGACTATTTAGGTTATCTGGCACTTTCCGTGTTTATCATTTTATACTGGTTTTGCGAAATATACCAGTTGGCTTTGGGAATTAATAGTTGCTTTTTTTGCATACATTTTTATTATTATAATTATCTTTATTTACTATCAGGTACAATACAAGCCTCTCTGCATGTGACAACATTGACTATATAATACATAAAATACTTACATAAGCATATAATAAATATTTAAATGGCACGACACATACAGGACGATCACTACACGATAACTGCCCATTCTGTTGTAAGCAATAGCTCCCCCTAACTCTTTAGCATTTGTGCCAAACGGCGTTTTTTTAACTTTTTTATTTCGCGAGATATTCGCATTGAAAGTTTTCAAATTTACACCCAGTATATACACCTACATAAAAAAATACTGACGAATAATAATATGTAATCTTGAGAAATTCAAAATATACGAAAATTCAAATAAATTACTTAAGTATGCGTCACAAATGTTAGTTTCAGAATTGGTCAACAGGGAGACTTGTAAATTTTTCGAGATATTTTGGATATATGGGTAAACACATTAGATTGAAGAAAATAGCCACATCAATTTCATTATTCAACATGTATATTTGATGACCTTTCTGAGGCGACATAACTGTACCAGTTTTTTTGGAACCCATGTATGATTGAAAATTGACCGTTCGAGGATCGATGTTTTTCTTCGTCCTGAACGATTTTATTCACTAATATAATTATTATTATAGTTTTACTATCACTAGTGTAGTGATCACGTCTACTTTTTGTTCTTTGATAAACTGAATAGGTATATTATTAGTGCCTATATTCACTGTTATATCATTATTCCTACATTATTCTTGTTAACGTGTACGAAATAGATCGATGTAAAAAACGACTGACAAAATCGATTGATGGGTATTCATAATCGATTATTATACAAAGGTGCGGCTCGAGCTGAGGTGTACTTCAGTCTGTACACTATTCATCAGTTAATTCTCGAAGGTGATTGCATTATCTCATCGTTGAATGCTGTCAGTTGACATTTTATGGACGTTAAAGCATGTCTTTTCTCTAGAAAAGCCGATCTCACTGTGCCCAACACAATTATTCAGTCAGGAGTAACCATACCATTGAAGTCATCCATTTCGATGCTTGGCGTTACTATCAGCAATAACCTTTCTTGGGAAAATCACGTGAGGTCCATTGCCAAAATTGCATCCCAAAAACTTTGATTTCTGTTTCGAGCCAAGAGCTATTTCACTCCCAGTCAGCTGCTTATGATCTATAAGGCACAGATCCGACCTGTCCTGGAATAGTGTTCCCATATTTGGAGTGAGGCACCAAAGCATATCCTGAATCCATTGGATGATGTACAACAAAGGGCAATTCGTCTAGTCGGTGATGCCTTGCTGACAAACCCGCTCACTTCTCTGGAACATCGTAGAAGGGTAGGCGATTTGTCTCTGTTTTATAGAAATTTTCATGGGCGATGCTTTTCTGAAATATCAACAATCGTTCCTTCATTAGCAGTCTCTTCGACATTAACCCGCCAAGTTCAGTCTTCACACCCCTTCGTGGTCACTTTAGAGATCTGCAGAACGTCCCTTTCCAAAGACTCGTTCATCCAACGAACATCGAGACTTTAAAACTCATTGCCTAGGGAGGTGTTCTCCGAGGCATACGATCTCCAGAAATTTTAGAAGAACACCAATTCCTTCCTTCTTTCCCTTGGTTCTCACGATGCTCTCTGAACATTACAGGATATCCAAAAAAAATTCTTACGTTTTCATGTATGGAAAGCTCTCTTGGTCTTTGATGGCGAATCATCTAAGAGAATAACTAGTAACACTGGTGTTCCACAAGGATGTCCTTTGGCACCAACTTTGTTTCTTCTATACATCAACGACCTGGAAGATGTGACCACTCCTGTTCACAGTTATGCGGATGACATTGCACTTCACACTGCTTTCTCATCTAGAGCTCATCTGTCATCTAGGGAAGCCAGAGGTGTAAGGTGAAAATGGGTTAATGCTGTTAATGAAGATTTGACTGGTATTTGGGGATCTGATAATCTTCTGAAGTGCAATGTAACCAAGACTCAAGTCTGATGTGTTTTCACCAAAAAGACTTACCTCACAATGCCTGATATGACGATGTCAGGCACATGATATTTGTTGCTACTCTTGAAGTAAAATTTTCAATTAAAATGAAAGGTTTGCACAGATTTTCAGCTTCTTAACTTCCATTATGAGGCTGACACCATATACGCTTCATAATAACTTACCGGAACTGAATCTAGGGACTTATATTTGCTGGGGACTGATATAGGCATCGGGCTTACCTGAAAAAGAGCAAAATATTACTTTTCTGTATAGTTCTTATAGATTTATAGCGAATGAAGTTCTACTTGATCCAGGATCCTATATTCGAACTATACAAATTTTCATTTTTTATTTTGATTGTATAATGAAGTCATTGTGCAACGCAAATACGTGTCGAAATAGCCTCTCTTTCGATACGCATTTTTTATTATTCGGAGATTGGTACAATCGAACTGTCAAATGAAAGTCAAAGTGGTGAATTTCATTTCAGAGTGTAATTTGATTTAAATTGACCGATAAAAATAATATCTACATTGAAATTTTCACCGCTGGTATTGCAATAATCAAAATCGCTCAACTGTAAACTGGGCTTTAAGCTTGCGCGTCAGATTTTGATTAATTCAATGTCATCATTGTTACCAATCAAAGATGTTTCTATTATTCATCGATATTAAATCCATTTTTTTCTTCAAATCAATTCAAAATAGAAAAAATTGCATATGACACACGTTTAATAAGACACTTTGTCGCACTTGTTCACTTGGAGCACAACAAACAACGCGTGTGACAAAATAGCGTCTTATAAAACTTGTATCATAATATACTATTTTGGATGTGAGAAAATAATGTCATGTCATTGAAGAGATACTGATAATTTCATCAATTTTGAGAAATATATGAAATCTTCACTGTCTCCAAAAATGGTAATGGAGGTATTCTGCTATTTCAAAAATTATAAGATTTAAGAAAACGGTTGAATTAGAAAAGTTATAGACAGTTATTTTCAACTCTATGCGTTTTTGAACATAAACTAGGTATTATATTTTGATAAAAAAAATCTGCTTTTATAAAGAAGTTTATCATCATCAAAAACTATCATCATCATCATTAGTTTCCTCTTTTGTAAGCTTTATATGTAGGTATTGAATGGATTTGAGAAAACCCTTTGACTTTTCAACAATGCATCTAGGAAAATAACATATATGGCTATTGAAACGAGTCATGTTTGTTTTTTATAAATTCAGCAAAGTCGCATAATGAATCTAAAACGTAGGAAGATCTTATAGGATTAATTATTCAAAATATCCTTATTATGGTTTCCGTTTATGATCTATGGATTATGATATCACATTCTCAGATTCCTGCAAAAGTATCGTAAATTGCACACCCTGTACATCGTAATTGCTTTGCAATGACTGTTATTGTTGGATGAATATATAGAGTAACTGGTTATTCGTACCTGCTATTGTTTCAGCTAGCACATCTATACCACACTCCCTTCTTTGTATGCCGATTGCATGGGAAACGATGGTGATTGAAAAAAATTAATCGTGCGAAAGTGTTGAGCAGAATAATTTTATATAGAATATTCACTATGGAATCATTCCGGTTTTTAATTGCGCAACCGAAGAAGGTTCAAGAAAAATGTCTTCTTCATCATGTGAAGAAAATATCTATATATTATCAGTGTTGTTGATTAAATGAGGAATATTGCTAAGTAAGAGAAAAGTATATCAATTTTTTAAATCCTCTTTCATTTGTTTCCAAATTGAAACAGTAAGTGAACTTTTTTTTCTGATGATTTTTTAATTCAAAGATCATGTACATTGTAATCATAACAATTATTAAGAAATAATAGTATATCGAAATATCAATAGGATCTATATCATTTGAATGCAGTTGATGATACTATTCAACACCAATGTTAACCAAAATCAAACACTATATTTCTTTATTTTGAATTTGAATATGTGCCGCTCTCATTATCAAAACAACACAGTTTTCAAATGTTTTCAAGCCTCTAACATGAATACTTTGATTAAAATATTCACACGGTTTAGACATCAGAACTTATTAATTTTTGTACATTATCCCCAACTAAACAGGACAAAGCCATGTACAAAAAGATTGTATTTCCGAATATTTCATCAAAAGTGGCAAAAGCGTTTTTCAAATCGTGACTGAAAACATGTATAATAATTATATCACAGTTGCTCACGAATATTTAAGTTAGCAGTTTTTATAGTTTGACATCGATATTATAGAGGAGATGTTCAAAATCGAAGTTCGGCTTTATTTCCGAATTCTTATTCAATTCAACCAGAAGTAGTTTTGATACTTCTGGCATATATTTTTGGGAATAGTGAAAACGTGCGTAAGAAGTAAGCGAATACTGCTGGGATTAAAATAAAACTTTTTCTGTTCAAATAAACAAACTTCTTGGCTGCAGTAACAAATAAAAAGTGAAAACTGACAAGCACACTGAGTTTTGTTGTAGATTGTAGAATTTAGGGGGGATTGTTGAGGCTCTGCAGCATCTCAAGCACCTCGACCTATTATAGATCTTTTGTGCATAACCCTTAATAATCTATTCGAGGCTTCTTGCGAAGTTTATTAGTGTCCTGGGAGCTAGGTTCCTGATATTGGAGGGCTCTAAGAAGGCCCCTTCCAGGAACTTGAGCCTCTTGCAGAAGAGTGCTGAGCATTCGCAAAGCAAATGTTCTGCAGTTTCAGCGAAGTTCTCGCAGTAGCGGCAACTATCACTCTCTGATTATACTATCTTTTTGAGGTGATACCTCAAAGGGCAGTATCCAGTGAGGAGTCCCGTTACCAGTTTCAAGTATTTTTTGTCCAACTCGAGAAGCTGTTTAGCTTTCCTTGGCGAAAGGCTCACTAGCCTTTTCGCTTGCCTTTGTCCTGACACTTTATTCCAGTGAGATTTCATTTCATCCACTTCCCAACGAGGAACCTCTTCTATCGAGTGGGCCTTGGAGAGTTCAAAGAAGGGTTCTGGACTGAGAAATTGTGTATATGCCCTTTCTTTGGCAAGGCAGTCTGCTTCCTCGTTGCCTTTAACTCCCTTATGACCTGGCACCCACATCAAAGTGATCTGGTTGTTCGCTGCCAGTTGTCTCAGGGATTATTTACAGTCCCAAGTCAGCTTAGACTCACAAATGTATGACTTCAGAGCTTTCAGTGCTGCTTGGCTATCTGATAGAATATATATTTTGTCCTTCTTTTAAAATGGTTGGGGTGTTACCAAGGAGTTTTGAGAGCCTGAAATTTGGCCCGGTAAACTCATACTCCAGTCCCTTCATCCATCATGGATCTATCAGTATACCACACTAATGCATCCCTTCCCAGTTGAGGTCCGTTCTCTGTGCAAATTTGGTGGTTGTTTATGACCACTTCAAACTGCATTTCGAAGTCGTATCTAACCGACATGATATCTGTCGGTTTAGACATGGATGTGTGTGTTAGTCTGATGTGTGAAAATATACCCCTATACCCCTTTTTCGTTGATAACGATTTTATAACAAACGGTTGTTTGTATAAAAAAAATAAAGAGACAACATTTTTTGATTTTTCATAGCCAATAAATTCATGTTGTTTGAATTTGGAGTTGCTCTTTTTGAACCCATTGAAAAGGTGGACCCCCTTCAACATCCCCAAAACTGAGTTTACCTAAAAACGAATGGAATGCCTGAGAAATTCGGGCGCATGTCAATTCTCGAAAGATTGAATCCATTATTATAGTCAAAATATCAAATTACCGATTTTTCAAGCAATTTACAGTAGCTTTTTTGATGCAGAGAATCTAAAAATGCAATGAAAAGAAGGTTGCTCAATTTTAAAAAATGTAGCTTTGGTGTGGCATTCTGTAACACCCCATACAAACCAAAATAATCTTGAAATTTGCCCACGATATCTCATCTCGTTTAGGCACTATTTGGACACCCTGTACACCCACATTGTGAAAATTTGACGCATTCGTTCTCAGGTACCTGTCAGTATTGATCCTCGCTCGCTAATATATTCGAATCGCGGAATTCATTAGCCCTTCATGATAGTCATTCCATGTGGCATCATCTGCTCTCGGCTTTGCCAAAGTTTACACTTTACAGGGACAAAACTTGACAATGTCATTCGTGATGCTGCTGCGGCATGTGGTCCCTTCATTTTCCACCCTGGATATTTCAACCGATTTCATCAAAATACAGAGTTAGGGCACCCTTGGCCACAGAGTCGCTAAAGGAACTACTATAATTGCCCTTGCCCCCGCCTTATATACTCATACGGTGGAAGCGTCAGATCAGCATCTTCAATGTACAGGATGGTCCAAATTAGACACTTCTGATAGGAAACACCAATTTCTAGAGGATATAGGAAAAACGTAACCAACAGATGCTGTTTTTTTGAATAGATGAGGCCGATACTTGATGAAAATCCATAATTGAACACTACACTAATGTAAAACACTACAAGATTTTCACTTATTTGGGTTACAAGCCACGACACGTTGACAGTTCAAATACTCCACCTGAAGAAGCTATAGTATTTCTGCATATACATTCTCCAGACCCTTTTTCATAATATAGAAATCCAGTGAAATATCTAGTGTTTTTTTAGGAAAATCAAATTCTCTCTTCAAACATATACAGTGAGTCTGTATGTATGCTTAGGTTGGCTACATATATGGAAAACATTTCTATTATTAATTTTCCAAAAAAAAGTCATTCTTCATGAGGGTCTCAAATCCAAGATACAACCATCAGATATCATGTAATCTAGGATGCTTTGACAAGAGATCAACTATTTTACATGGAAACGGAACGCAAGGGTTAACATGTTTGTAATAAATAAAAATGATAAATGTATTCGATATTGATAATTTGAAAAAAAATTATGAAAATAGAATTCTTCAAATTGGAAGAATGTATTCACATATTATAGTTCTTAATGCCGAACATTTTTTCACAATAACAATTACTATTTTCGATACTTAACTCTTGAGTAAAATCCAAATTTTTTGAGATACCTCGTATAAGATTGATAGAATTCGATATTTGGGGGTTGTATCTTGGATTTTTACATTGCAGAATTTTCAATGAAGAATAACACTTTTTCGCAAAATTGATATTGAAAAAGATTCTAATAATATGTTACTTGCCACTTTCTTTTTATTGATGTTTTAATATTATTTTTTCTATTTTGATTGTATAATGAAGTCATTGTGCAACGCAAATGCGTGTCGAAATAGCCTCTATTTCGATAAGCATTTTTTATTATTCGGAGGTTGGTACAATCGAACTGTCAAATGAAAGTCAGAAGAGTTAGGCCCAGTTTACTTCTGAGCGATTTGGATTTGGTGATATTGTCAGTGAAAAACTCAATGTTTCAATTGGTAAATTTCAATTCAGAGTGTAATTTGATTTAAATTGACCAATAAAAACAATAATAACATTATATTTTTCACCGCTGGTATTGCAATAATCAAAATCGCTTAACTGTAA
The DNA here is from genome assembly GCA_029955515.1 of Chrysomela aeneicollis. Lineage (NCBI taxonomy): Eukaryota > Metazoa > Arthropoda > Insecta > Coleoptera > Chrysomelidae > Chrysomela > Chrysomela aeneicollis. The sequence goes on along the minus strand of JARUHQ010000016.1, from coordinate 6,737,138 downwards.
ACTGGGCTTTAAGCTTGCGCGTCAGATTTTGATTATTTCAATGTCATCAATGTTACCAATCGAAGATGTTTCTGTTATTTATCGATATTAAATCCATTTTTTTCTTCAAATCAATTCAAAATAGAAAAAATATACTATTATATAAATATTGAAAAATTTGGCGTGCAATCCTTGAAAAACGAAACGTTAGATTCCTATCAAAAGTGTACAGGGCGACTGAGAAATCATGTTTTTAGCACTCTGAAATCAAGGTTGTATCTTTACGAGCAATAAATATACCGCGCAATATGTTGAAATTGTAACGTTGGAAACAATCAACGTATATTACTTTTCTATTTTGACTCAGCCACTAACACTGTTAAAAGGATGGAATAAAACTGTATTATGTGCTCTATAAAATAATGTAGTTTCTACTGATTAGGTATATAAATATAAAGCGAATTTTAGCATAGATACTGGAGAATCACAAAGTGAGAAAGCTGTATATATTCTGTTTAAATATTTTCCTACGAAATCATTCTGTTATTATGAAAATGAGTCAGCATGCCATTATTTATAGTTGCACGCGAACTTAAATTCACTTTGATGATGATGATAGCGATTGGAGGAATCATCCACAACTTGCCACTGTGTTCCTGGTTGCGTGGTAACTGGCGACATCTCCGAAATGTCTCTTACAATCGGAATATAGGTATCAATTTCCTGATGATTCCGCTTCTAAGGAATGCGTCGATATTCAAAATTTTGACTTCCAACGATATTTATTTTATCTATGAAGAATGTTTGTGCAGCCTCTAGCAGAGAAACACTGTGGAAAGTTTGCAGAAGTTGTTAATCAATTTTCTGGTGAGGAGATCTCGAAAACAAACAAATGAATGAATAGTCGACAAGCTACTTCAAAGGCACACCTGATTGTGGACCGTTCCGTCTCTAATCTGGGTACAAATAACTTGCACAAACAGCCGGACGGGTTGCTGTTTGAATTACAAATTTACATCGAGCTGATTACGTTTTGGTAGCTGAAAGGAAATTAGTTTGTGCTTGCTGGAATCCTCTCGTATTATGCTAGGAAGTTGCTTAGTTTTGTTGTACGGCTCCAACAACAACTTTGGATTAATTTGGTTGCTATTATGTACCTAATTTTGTGTTTATTGGCTCTTTAGAAATTGCCTTTCCAATTATTTGAAAGTTTTTGTAAGAAATGTTATGTAATCCTGTGTTATTCGAGTTGGCCTATACACAGGGTCGTAACAAAATTAGTTATTTTTCTGGGGTCGTGAATATTTTATTAGGTGGAAGAAAAGTGGGTATATAGACAATTAGCGCAGAGTACAAATATCTATTAATCATTTGAATCAATTAGACAGGCAGAGTTGGCAAATATGAACAGAATTTCGAGAAGAATTTTTTCTTCTGAGGGTGAGCACAATCATAGTATCTTTCTAGATTATTTTCTTATCTATATAGTATTGAACTGAATACCGACAAAACAGTTAACTTTGATTGACTAGACGAAAACGAAAATTTGTATTACACTTCTTTGAACTCACTTCATTTTCATCTATATTAGTAATATTGTGAGATGGGCTTTTTCGGGCTAGCGCACAGAAAAACTTTGAGAATAAGCATGGAAACAAATCATACATGCCAACATGCCAAACTGTATTATCAGCAATCATAACATTTTCGTTATTTTAAGTTGCAATCTTGACGACAAAGACAACACTAGGGCAGACATATTTTTTCTCTCTCAAAGCTGGCTGAACTTGTCAATTTGTCAAACGCGCACACCGAAAAATCTGTATTTTCAGACTCGAGGGTGGCACTAAGATTACCATTATCGAGCGACTCATCCATATTTCGAAAACAGTTCGTGATATTTCTGATTTGGAAGCTTATTGGTTTCATTGTTCACTGTAATGGAAAACTATTGCCCAATATAACTAACTTCGTATCATTCGTTTTTGAGATGCCAATAGTGGTATACGACATAAAAAATACGATTTGTATAGTATTAGCTGTGCTTTATACCTCTATTATTTTTACAATGAATGTTCATATCATAAACTCCATTCTCGTAATAATTCATCTACCTATGCTTGATTTTTCTTTCATAACATAAAAATGATTTTTATGTCATTCGCACAATCATCATGTACAAGATCATGACCAAGTTAAAATAAAACCAATTCTGAAGTTCAAATATTAAGTTTCCATCATCGGAAACGGTGTCAGTTTCATGCAATAAAAACCTTCCTCAATAAAATACGGATTAAACAGATGAATTATCCAATTTCCTGTTCGAATGCGATATTTCTCACGATGGTTGACCTCGTTTCACGCTAGAATAGTGCATATAAAAAAGATATCGATAAATACGAATACTCGAGTAAGGATGTTTCCAATAACGAGATTTTTAGTTTTCCATATAGTTCACACAAAACAACCACATTCGTATTTTTACTCCTTTTATTGTCTAAACAGGCACCACTTACAGGACACAGTATCCAATTTCGGGATGAAAGTGTGAAGAATAGGAAATTTATGTATACTGTAGCAATAATACAAACATTCATGAGCATAAAAAAAAAAAAAAAAAAAAAAAAAAAAAAAAAAAAAAAAAACCTCAACAGTCGACATTCAAATAAATTATATCTGTTATACAATTATTGCTGTTTTTTATTAGTTGAACACTTTTAGTGGTGTTGAATATATGTCTACTTCCTGGCAAACTTGATTCACTTTATGAGTAATGAGTAATGAGTTCTTCACCACCTCCAGTGATTTTCACTAGGTTGGAATATTGAAATATATATTTTCTATTTCGATACGCATTTTTTATTATTCGGAGAGACAATCGAACTGTCAAATGAAAGTCAGAAGAGTTAGGCCTAGTTCACTTCTGATCGATTTCGGATTTGGTGATATTAGCAGTGAAAAACTCAGTGTTTTAATTGGTAAATTTTAATTCCGAGTGTAATTTGATTTAAATTGACCGATAAAAACAATAACAACATTGAATTTTTCACCGCTGGTATTGCAATAATCAAAATCGCTCAACTGTAAACTGGGCTTTACGCTTGTGCGTCAGATTTTAATTATTTCAATGTCATCATTGTTACCAATCGAAGATGTTTCTCTAATTTATCGATATTAGATCCATTTTTTCTTCAAATCAATTCAAAATAGACAAAATTGCATGTGACACACGTTTTATAAGACACGTTGTCGCACTTTTTCACTTGGAGCACTCCTCGCTTAGCTCGTCGTACTCCAAACAACGCGTGCGACAAAATAGCGTCTTATAAAACTTGTATCATACTATTATGTGATATGTGATGATGAACTAGACTCAGAAGATCTAGGGACAATTGGGTTGACGAACTGTTTCGGCTCATTAATCCTGATCAGTGGCACTAGGGCCTAGGCCAATTGATTAAATTTATACTGCTCTATATTTATATCATGCACAATATTGAAATCAAGTATGGTAGGAAGGAAGTCATTGCCACCTATTGGCAAAAGTTCTGCGGTTCTATGATCGAACACATATGAGCGCATGAAATTCACACCATTCACATGCTTACATACAATATTTTCATTAATTTATATCAATTCTGGTATTTTCAAAATGCAATACTTAACGAATGATTATTGCCACCAAAAAAGTTGATTCATACATCGCCTTGATTCCATCGTGATATGACACGGTGTAACTTGGTGTTAATTTTATATAATAGGTTATATGTTTATATATATGTTTATTTTGATGAAATGGTGTTTTTAGTTCTTAAGATATCTATATTTCCCTGAGTGTTGTTATAGGACTTTAGGCGTCCTTTTCAACACTTGAATGATTTTAATTTTTGGTGGTTTTTTAAAAAAAAGATTGTATACAATGCAATTTGGAATGATTTGAGCTGAGCTTATTTGGAGGTGGAAACAGTCTGCGGACTTGTTGTTTCCCTATTTTAAATCGCTGCCCATTTGGCGAGGACCACGGGAAACCGCAGAAAAACCGTAGTCACAGCGGATATGTACAGTTTTGCCTTAAGTATGTTGTGGATTATTGATTTTTGGCTTCTTCTTCTTTTTTCGGGTTTGAGGCTTCTTGGAGTGTTGCTTTCCCGCCAATTGGCGGGAGATGGTGGTGCTTCCGTCCAATGGTCTGACGGAAGCCGATGGTGGTTGCTAAGTGGGGGTGGTGATGAATGAGGGGGGGGGGAGCTCTTGGCACTCCCCCCGAGGAGCAGGATTCGTCTGGGCGTTATGGCGTCTTGGCGCCGTGGTTCTTTTTTCCGCTATCTTACAGATAGCGGAGTGTTGTCCAGTGCTTCCTCCAGCTCCTCGGGGAGGTCGTTGCAGAGGTGTAGGAGGCGGTAGTTGGGCATGGCGAATTTCAATTTTGGGCGTCTGCGTAGTGGGCGTCCGTCGCTCCACGAGGTTCTCAAGGTCGCGTTTGCGGCCTCGTTGTTTCCACGTAGAGTTCTGGTTGCGTACCCCGCCTGGAGGGTCTTGAGGCGGTCTGGTATTGGCTTGACGTCCGTGTTGATATACACCTGGGTGGAAGGATGTCTGTAGTGGAGGTATTGGCATTTACGAAGAATTTTTCGTTCAGTGGCTTGAAGAGCGTGGGTATGTTTGGGTTTTAGTTGGGAGTAGATGATGGCTTTATACTCAGCTATTGGCCTAATGAATGTTTTGTATGTGTGAAGGAGGGTGTTTGGGTGGCAGCGTCCAAATCTTCCACTCAGAGCACCCAGGAGAGAGGCTCTTTTTCCTCTCCCGCTCCCAGTTGAGGGTTCTAGTAAATAGGACTCCCAGGTAGGTGGCCTTTTCTTGAAGCTGAAGTCTCTGCCCTGCGAGCTCCAAGCGGATGTGACTTGGGTCTTGAGTGGGTCTACGGCTGTGGGGGTGGGTGAAAAGAATGGTTTGCGTCTTCAGCGGGTTGAGGGTGATCCTCCATTTGTTGCACCAGCCTGAGAGCTGGTTCAGCATTTGTTGGCCCTTCCTGTTGAGTGCGCTGGATGATGAGGCTGAAACATACAATGCCGTGTCGTCGGCGTATAGTAGAGTATTTCTGATTTGGGGCATGTCGTGGATGTAGAGGAGGTATAGTAAGGGGGCTAGAATGGAGCCTTGGGGGACTCCGCTCTGTGGGGTAAATGGGTCAGAAACGGACTGTCCCACTTTTATTCTGATTTCTCTTCCTAAAAGGTAGGACAGTATTATTCTGACGAAATGGGGGGGAAGGTTGATTTTGAGGAGTTTATGTATGAGGCCTGCGTGCCAAACCTTATCGAATGCCTTCTGCACGTCTAGGAATATTGCAAGTGTTTGATTGTTGAAGTTGAAGTTTTTGGTAATCTGTGTTTGGAGTTCTAAAAGTGCATTTTGTGTTTCATGTTGGGGCTGAAAGCCGTGTTGGTGAGGTTGTATTATGTTGTGAGTTTGAGCAAAGTTAAGTAATCTGTTTTTTAGGATAAACTCGAGGAGTTTTCCTAAGCAGTTGATGAGTGAAATTGGTCTGTAAGAATCCGGATCAGTCAGATCTTTTCCGGGTTTTGGTATTAAAATTGTGTTGGCTTGTTTCCAAGCCTTCGGGAAGTAGGCGTGCGAAAGGCATGCGTTAATTATGGCTTGCAGGTGGGGGTGGATAATTTCTGGGAGTTGTCTAAGGGTGGACCGGTTTATTGAATCTGGTCCGGGGGCGGTGTTTTTGCCGGAGTGGATGGCTTCTAGGATGTCGGGGATTGAGACGGGTTCAAGGAGGGGGTTGTTGGGGTCTAGCGGAATGGAACCCGGGTGTTGAGTTTGAAAAGTTCTAATTTGGTTATTTATTCTATTTCCTAGGATGTTGTCAAAGTTTTCATGTATTGGTACTTGGAAGGTGTTTTCTAAATGATTTTTGAAAAGTGAGGCTTTTTGATCGGTTGTTGCATGAATTTGGTTGTTTGCTATTAAATGAGATTTTGTGATAGATTTTTGTCTGGTTAGGACTTTGAATTTGTCCCAGAACTGTTTACCGTTTCGGTAGTCGAGGTTTGCAGTGGTTTGAATCCACTGCGACTGTTTGAATTGGTTAGTTCTGAGTCGGACTAGAGAGTTTAGTCGGTTCCATTCCGTTTTGACGTTTGGGTCGTGGGTGCGGGTGTATTGCCGGTAAAGGCGACGTTTCTGGGATATGAGTCTGAGGATGAAAGGGGGGAGAGTTTGGTGGTTGGTGTTAATGGTGGTGAGGGGGACTGAGATGTCGATGGCATCAGTTATCGTTGAGTAAACGTTACTGATGGCAAGGTCTATTTGGGGGGTATTGTTGAGTTGTGGGATTTCTGGGAGATTGTTGATTATGTGATTTTTGAATGAGGCCCAGTCGGCTTTTTTGAAGTCCCGAAAAGTGATGCTTTCCGGGGGTTTTGGTATTGGGTTCAGAAGTTGGGTGTCTAGTAGTAATGGGAAATGATCTGATGTAATGGATTCTCCCAGGAAGCATCCATCGCCGAGGACCTCAACGCAACTTTCGGTGCAGAGAATGTGGTCGATTATGGATGATCCCAGGTGGGAGAAGAAGGTGGGTTGGTTATTCTGGATGCGGGTTATTTGATATTCGAGTAAGAAATTGGTGAGTATATTGCCGTTTTGATTGCAAGTGCGATCCCCGAATTGGGAATGCCTGGCGTTGAAATCTCCCAGAAGGATGGCTCGTGGTAGGGAGTTTATGTATGTGAAAAGGGCGCGGGGGAGGGTCTGGTTTGGGTGGTTATAGTAGGAGATGATGGTTGTGGTGATATTCTGTGGGGAGTGGATATCGATTGCGGTGCAATCTAGGTCGAGGAGATAGGGAGGAATTGGGTGGGGAGTGAAAGGGATGCCGTGCCGTACGAGGAGACCATTTCCTCTTGATTCGGCGCTTTTGGGGATGTGGGTGGTGGAGTACCCTGTGAAGCAGGGGGGATTTTTCACTAGGGTGTCTGTGAGAGACAGGATTTGGATGTTTGAGGAGTTGAGGAGGTTTTTGATTAAATGTCTCTTTCGGGTGAGGCCCTGGCAATTTAGCGTACCAATAATGAAGTTGTCGTTCATTATTAGTCGGTTTTTTTGAGTTGGGCTATGGAAAAGATGAGTTATGTTTGTCAAACTTTATTGAAAAAGAATTTCACCACTCCTCCCGTGCAGGTGCACAGGCAGGTATGGCCAAAAATTACCTGCATATTAGCATTTAAGTTTTTGAGGATTAACGTCCGCCTTTCGGGCATGACGTTAATGAGGGTAATTACGTTAAGCATTACTATTGCCTTAATTGATTCGTTAAGCTCAAAGGTCTGTGGGGGAGGGGAGATTGATACGGGGGCTACTTCGGTGGGGGTAGTGGGGGGTTCCTGCCTCTTGGGGCATTTGGGGGAGAAAGCGGGGTGATCGCCGCCACAGTTTTTGCATTTAGGCGTTTCCGCCTTCTTGCAATTTTGTGGTTTGTGGCTTTCGCCACAATGGGGGCATGATAGACGGTTTTTACACTCGTCTAGGGAGTGGCCGTTTTCGGAGCATCGGCTGCAATATTTTGGTATTGCAGGGATAGGGTTGGGGTTGGAAGGTTCGGCTGAATATATCAGGCCGTAAAGGGGGATGCCGTTATTAAGGGCATCCGAATATTTTGTTTCCGAGTCTGTTATGACTCGGATTAGGGTGGTAGGAAGGTTCGTGGCTCTGGAGATTATTCTCCAGAATTTTGTAAAGGGGAAGTCGGCGTCCCTGAACGCGTCCGTGAGGTCGTCGTCCGTGACGTCCTTAGGGACGCGTTTGAGGACTAGGGAAAAAGTTTGTTTTTTGGGTGTGGTAGGGGAGGGGGTGGAAGGGGTGGTTTTTCTGTTGAGGCAAATGGCCGTGATTTTGTTATCCCCAGTGATTTGCCTGAGTTTGAGTTCAAGCGCTTCACTGGTGATTTTGGAGGGAGTTTTAAGTAGGGCTGTTTGATTTAGGTTAGCTTTTAAGAAGCTAACCTGTTTGTGGAGGATCTCGTACTGGTTCAAGAGGTTGAAAAGCTCTTTCTGGGAGGTGTATTTTTGGGGGAGGTTTCTAAGATTGAACGTTTGAGGTTGAGGGGAAGATGTTTTGGAGGTATGGTTGGATTGGATGGAAGAGGTGGCTTGAGGGGCGGCGGTGGGTTTGTTGGTGAGTGTAGGGGCGGTTTGAGAGGTTTTTGGGTTTTTTGAGGTGGAAGGAGGAGGAGGGGTGGGTTTTTTGGTTTTGGGTAGAGGGGTGGATTTCAGCGTTTCTGAAAATGACTTCAATTTTTCCACAATTGTGGTGTCGTCCTCATTTTCAGAATATTCTGAATCTGATGTGGGAGGGGGAGGGGAAAGGGGGGAGTTATTTGAGGATGTTTTAGACCGGGTGGTCCGTCGATCGCCCATTTCTGGGCAGGTTGGGGGGAAAAGTGCCAGAGAAAATTGGGGGCTGTGCACTGGGGGGATTCGATACTCGTAGGTTATATAGCACCATTGAGAATATTACATTTCAACGATTTGGTGTTTCTTATGATTTTATATTACAATCAGAATCGTTATACTTAACCACATCTGGACGTCATTTTCACTACTAAAATCTGAATCAACACCAATTAATTCAATTGTGAAATGTACGATGAAAAGGACACACTACTTTGATATTGAGGTATTGATTTCGTCGGAGTTTGCTCTGAAATACATTTGATTGAAACTACACCCAAGTTTTTTTACAGTGTATATATCAAATGGGAGATATTAGGGATCAGCAGCAAAATTGTAAGAAAACTTTTACCAAGCTTTCGAAATAACTTTATTTCATCCTCAGTAAAACAACAAAAATAATTATATCATGTGTCATGGAGGAGGAAGTCATGAGCAATGTACTTGAACCTTTGGTGAGTTTGCACAACATCATATTGAATATATCTTACAATTTTGCTGCTAATCCCCATTTTCATACCTTATTTCTCTTTAACGATTTTCATTCTATATATGTATATATTCACCGCCTGCAAAAATGAAATTACATTCTAAAAAGCATGAATAACATACAAAACAGATAAGTTCACTTATTTGATGAAAAATCATTCGAAGGATAATTCCCAAATGAGGATAAAAAAATTTCATATCCATAATATAACGTCACAATACGAATATGATCAAAGTATGTCTAATGTGGATGATTGAACCAAATGAAAAAATGAAATAACATCGATCAACTAGCTTTGAACATTGCTCAACGGGTAATCCGAGTTCAATTGCTGCTACCCAGCAGAGTCTCATCTGATAAAACATTAATCATTTATGAAAGTTAATTCGTAGATTGAGAATATTAGAGGTATACAGTACGATTCATGCTGTCTGTCTGAGTGTATTGTTTAAAAATGTTATTCTCCCAATTTACAAATTTCAATGCGGTATATTTTATGGGCACGTTTCTTGAAGAAATAAGAATCGCTCCTTACATTGATTCTGACTAGTCACTCTCGAGCGATGGGATATCTGATTATCAGAATAAATCAAAAGGTATTGGCTTCCTTCTTTTTTTAATTGTTTTTCATCAGTTACATGAGAAGCAATTGTTGAAATTATATGGTTCGTTGGAATATCTCGCCTTTGCTATGGAGGAAACTCATCAAATATCCCATTATTTACCGAATATTTCCATTAGAGGGGATAGAAGGTTTTAAATTGCCTTTCATACAAAATTATATAGTGTTGTATTGGGTGAATTGAAGAAATAGTACGTGTTGGATCAGCTGTTTCTTTTTACACGATTGATTGGATTTAATTTACAACACTTTTAGTAACTTAACTGACTTCACCGTATTTTAATAAAGGATGTTGCAATTTCCTGTATTGCTTGAAAGTAATATTTGTGGAGAGATATAATGGGCTCACCCCACATAGTTGAATTTCCACTTCAAACACTTTTCAAGATGAACCTGGTGTTTTATTCGAAACAATATATTTGGTGCCCATAACTTTTTATTCAGATCAGTGAACAGAAAAAAATCCCTAATAGTACTTTTTGAAATATAGATCAATGAAATTGGTCGCAGTTGGCCACGATGACAGCCCAAAAATATAATAACTCTATTGTTGGATACAAATTTCGATTACCTATTCAACAAAAAAAAAGTTTTCCAAAATCGATCGAATAATAAGGGGTAGTACTACCCTGCATATTTTTCATTTAAATAATATTTAATGATAAATAATAAATTTAAAATAGGGACATGCAAGCCGTTTTGAGCAATAATAACTACACCTACAGATTCCAGTATGGTTTCCAAAAGCAATCAAACACACAGAGCGACACAATGGACTTTTTGAACCACGTTATAACTAATCTAGATAACAAAAAATATGTCATAACGATATTTGTCGACTTACAAAAGGCATTTGATGTAGTTGACCACGACCTGTTAATAAATAAACTTAATTTACTGGGAATAAGAGGTAAATGTGCAGATCTTCTAGAATCATATTTACTAGACCGAAAACAGTATGTGTCACTAGACAATGTCAAAAGTACACTAAAAAATATTACCTGTGGAGTCCCACAAGGGTCAGTTTTGGGGCCTATGTTGTATTCTTTACATACACTAAACCTTAAAAAAGCCAAATTGAAAGCTCGCTACTATATATTCGCAGACGACACCGTTCTTGTCTATGAAGGATATAACCTAACTGAACTGGAACAGTTGGTGAATAATGATTTAAAACTGTATTCCGAATGGCTCCTAAGTAATAAACTCAAAATAAATATTAATAAAACTATTTTTATGTTGTTTAAAAACAAAAATATGGAAACCCTTGATTTGTCCATAAAAATTGGTTGTCAAGAAATAAATATAGTCGAATACACCAAATATCTAGGCCTGGTTATAGATAATAAGCTTAACTGGCAGGAACACTCAAATCATATTTCAAAAAAGGTAGTCCCTATGATTGGGGCTTTGTATAGATGTAGTGGCTATCTTAATGCTCAAAATAGGCTTATGATTTACAATGCATACTTCCTGTCAGTTTTTCGCTATTTAATAACAACCTGGGGTATATGTCGACCAACACAATTTAAAAAAATACAGACTCTTCAAAATAAGGTAGTGAAATCTTTATTTGGATATAACTACAGAACATATACTGAGAAAATATATAAAGAAACAGGAATGATCCCCCTAGAACAAGTATTACAAATAGAACAATGCAAATACCCTTACAAAGTACAAAAAAATCAACAAAAATGTAACACTAAATTCAACTTAGTTAGCGAAATTCACACATATGAGACTAGAAATCAAAATAACTTTTACCTATCAAATGTAAGAACAAACCTGACACTCAATAATCCTATATACAAATGTCTAGAAACGTTCAACTCATTGCCAAATCCTGTAAAAAATATAGATAGCTATTCATCATTTGAAATTGATTTGATTCAGCATATACATCAACAAACTACCATACTATGATATATTTAAGATTGGAATTATTGTTTGTGTATAAATTATATTAATGTATAGATAACTATAGAAATTGTTATTAAATTATATTTCACTTATAATGTTCCGTTACCAGCATGTTGCTGATTAGGAACAAAATGCTAAATTTATTTATTATTATGCTAAATTCATTTATTTATTTATTATTATGTATACTAGATTGGTTTAATAAAAGCATTACTACTAAAACAAAAAAAAACCTTTTCCAGTTGTATTTCAGAAGGACTCAAGTTAATTTCAGAATTGTGAGTTTAATTTCAGAAAGCATCAATTGTATTTCAGAATAGTCAACTGAATTTTAAAAGTTCTCTCTATATTGTTCCCATGATGAACAATGTATGAAGTGGTCCGAATCAGAAAATTTTGTAGTAAATCAATGTTTATGGGGACTATCCATCTAACATAATATTCTCAAGAATGTATGGGCAAAGTTTAGCACTTCCGATTGCACCAGAAATGGACCGCCACTTCGTTATTTTGAATGGGACCCTCTATGTATTATTAAATTTTTCGATTACACGCAAAATTCTTGATATATTTCATGCATAATGTCCTATACCCAAGTGCAAATCTTTCCGAAATATTTCAAATTTTACGTTAAAAATTGCGTTTGCAGGCCGATTTTTTTTTTATTTCTGCATAGGATCATTTATTTTATATTATTCATCGATTCCTTCGAAGAAGAATACCGAATTCTGATTCTGAAATACAAATGACGCTTTCTGAAATACAAGTGACTGTTCTGAAATTCAATTGACGCTTTCTGAAATTAACTTGATGGTTTCTTAAAAACAACTGGAAAAGGTGTAGTTCCGACACAAAAAATATTCCCTATATTCAAAAAATATCTATTTTTCACACCCTATATCTCTGTAATTATTTTCAAGAAGAATCTGAAAATGTAACGAAATACAGGGGTCTTACCAGATATAACAAAGTTGTTGCTATTTTTCTATAAAAGCGGCAACGCCGCAGTGCTAGAAATATTTCAGATTCATATAACAAAACTGATTACCCGAGAAACCAAATTTTCAAAATGATCCTTGCATTATATCATAGATTTATTCAGCAAATGCGCACTGTTGGAACAACCTATTATACAGGGTTCCAGTTTTTTGGGGGCAAAGATGCGCATTTTCATGCTGAACAATTATGTGAAAAAATTTTTATGCATCATTTTTAGTTTTTACATTAATGGAAAAAAACTGAATTTTGTAATTGTAGATTATATGTTTTTAAGCGAAAACCATGAGAACTAGACGTTTCTAACTAGGACGTTCTTGAGGCACTTTTTCACAAGGAATCTAAATCTGTCATCGTATTTTCCAAGGCGTTCTAGATGTCAGAGATACAACAGTCAACTTCTGATTTTTTTATTGGCGCCATATTGGATTTTTGCATTTTTGAAAAGTCTTTCACTTTCTGAATAAAATAATGTGACACATGATATGTTTGAATCTCACATGCTAATCAAAATTGAGAAAAAACCGTTTTTATGAAGAGTGCTTTGAAAATAACACCAGCAATTTTGTGGAATGTTCACATTTCTGTCAACCTTACCTTCTTAAAAACGAAGGTTTAAAGTTAGAAACGAACAGGAAAGCTATTACGTTTTTTTTCGCAAAACGAAACAAAATCATTGAATACATAACAAATTTACAAGAGATGCTCGAATATTCCACCATTCTAGACTAGACACAATTTCACTCGTTCTTCTTCCCAGCTAAGAAATATTTATTCATTTCCCATAAACAATAATCCAGTAGTTTTTTTTTCATTAATCCAGTATTCTTTCTTTAAAGATCTGATTCTTGGAATTGGAGGTACCTATCGATTGAGCTATTCAGAACTTGGGATGAAGAAAAAAATTGTGTTTAGAAGTGGATAGTGGAATATTCGAGCATCTTTTAGGACCGTTTTGTTATGCGAAGAAAAAACTTTTATAACTTCAAATGTCGTTCCTAATTCAAAATAAGCTTGGTTTTCATGCAAGTAAGCTACCAAGTTCAATTGAACTATCAGAAGTTAGTTTGTTAAACAAAATGTTTGGCATTGTTTCCAAAGCACTCTTCGCAAAAACAGTTTTTTGCCAATTTTGACCAGCAGGTAAAATTCGAAAATATCGAGTGATACGTCATAGTAATAAGAAAAAATGTAAAAATCCAATATAGCGACCATAAGAAAAACCAAAGTCGATTGTTGTATCTCTGAAATCAAGAACGCTTTGGAAAATACGATGACATATTTAGATTCCTTGTGAAAAAGTCCCTGAAGAACGTCCCAATTAAATACTTCTAGTTCTCCTGGTTTTCGCTTGAAAAAATGAAAACGAAAGCTACAAATTTCCGTTTTTTCCAATTACTCAGAAACTGAAAATACCTCAAATTTCTTTTCAGATAATTGTTCAGCATGTATCTCTCATAATAACTGAGATCCCCATGGTTAAGCACCTTGTATATCTGCCTCAATTTCGAGTCACAACTCGAAATGAACCGAAAAAATATTACATGTTTTTTTTTATATATAAAGAAAGTTGCATCAACCGCAAGGGTTATTAGCAACGGCACAATACAATTCAATTAGTAGGTATATGATATTAAAAATTAATTTATATACGTTGATACATGATGTGATATATCATTGAAGAAAGCTATCAATCGTTGAGTGTCATATTTTTCACCACCAGATAGGTACCTTTATGTTTTCCGCTCTACGCTTTCGTATTTCACTTTCGAATAGTTTTGCGCGTCCCAAGCCTCCACCCTGTATACCTAAACGCCCCGAGAACATTCGGTCATATATCTTTGATTTAGTACAGTCCGGAGTCCAGGCTAATAATTCCGGCCGGGGATGCGGTCTCTTTGATAAGAGCGGCGGGCCCGTATTCAAATTGGGCAATGATTATCAGGACGATTAGGCAGCGATGCACTCGAATCACACAAAGATTTTCACTACAATTAGGACGGTTCATCATCATAATAATTCTGGATGTTTGGGTGGCCTTGCGATTGTCGGAGATGATGCGAGTTGTAGCATTCTTCTCGCGTCGTAATAATTGATGATTGCTCGCTTGTTGATTTGGTAGGTATACGTCCAAACAATAAGCGAGTGTTGATGTTGAGGGCGTTTTGGTTGTAGCTAGGGCTACGAGATGTTGGATTTCAGTTATCGATTTTCGATAACGTGTTGAAATATATTTTTTTTTATTCAGAAAAAAAACCGCATCAACCTGCAAGGTTATTAGCGGCGGAGTAGTATACATATCTTGTTATATATAAATAAATAAACTTTAGATTGGTCGTGACTCGCCAGTTGAAGAAAGAACTTCGAAACCACTAAGTGATTTCTGTTTGTGAGGTTTCAGTCAATTTTGAGGATGCCAGGGAGTAAGAAAGAAAATCTTTGGTATTGCGTCAGGCTTTCGGAAATTTATTATTTCCTTCTTCAGGACTTACTAGAAAAATTGTGAAAATTAGAGGCACAATCACAATTTAATAGGCAAAAGACATTGATGGATCAATAGATCAATATTAATTTTTTGTCAGGTGTCTATTGTCAAGTGCCACTCACGCTTCACGTGATTAACCTATAATGATTTTTCAGAATTGAACCATGCTTTCCGGTACAATTTGTCTTATAAATAAAATGTATGGTAAATAACTTTTCATTGTTATGGAGAAACTAGCTTCTCTCAAACTCATGATAGTAAGTAGGTATTCTCATCCGGCTTCTCAGCGTTGAATTCATCATGCGAATTTTGGTAACTTTACTAAATTTAAAATTCCTTGTAGCAATAATAGTTGAAAAGTTATCGATGATTATAAGAATCGACAATTTTCAGTTTTTTCAGGATACTTCAGGAACTACTCAAGATATCCTCGATTTCTTTTGATATTCGAGATAACCATAAAATTGCGAATATTTTTCGTATCTGCCTTCGTTTCCGGTTTGACAATAGTGTACCATGAAATTTGCATTACCTTGTATATAATCATCGCTACTTGCAGAAAAGTTGATGGAGGCCAAGAAAAGTCAGAACAAGTCAAATACACCCTCTCAATACGGCAGACATTGATGAGGTATTAACCTCACTATACCTATTAATGTGTAAATATTTTATCCTAACTTAATCAGAATGATATAGGTAGACCACAAAAATTTCAGAACAGAGCAATGAGAATTATTCTTTCTTGTGATAAGATTACACATATATAACCGAAATGTTGAATCAATTACAATGGTTGTCAGTTAAACACCCCTTCCTTTATTTTACATTAATATTCATTTACAAAGTTAAATCTGAAATAGCTTCATTTTATTTGTTTCAAGAAATTTATAATAATTTTGAGTACCATGACTACAATACAAGTAATCGATCAAACTCTCATATTCATCATTTTATAAATTGAAATGCTCAGAACTCAGTTTTCATAAAGAGATTGCAAGCCTTCAATGAACTACCAACAATACTCAAAAGTGCCACCACATTGAATGTGTTCACGTGCGTAAGTTAAAAAGCTGTGAATTATCAACACAAATAATATGACAATTCCGTTAATTACAATAAGATTCTCTTGATTTTTATGAATTGTAACATATGTTTATTGCTGTAAAATATGTTAAATGTAATGTTTGATATAACTCATATAGATAAATTTATATTGAACCTTTCCAATATGAAATTAGCAATGCTAAATAAATGATTTATATTGACCTGCCAAATAATAAAATTTTGTAGGTTCAACTGAGAGCGAGAAATCATTCTACGGTTGCAGAATGTACCCACGAAATATTTTAATGAAAACAATATACCTATATTTATGTTTTATGTTACATAGAGGAAAGGAAGCAAATATGGGCCTAGTCACGTAATATGGGATAGGTGGGTTTGTCAGATATTTGACATCTGGCCGGCGCAAATAGTAAATGGCTAAGTTAAACTTCCACAGTTGAGTTGGCGCCAAAGTTGTGCATCTTACGCAATTTATAATCATGAATTGTCGAGTGTCAAAAATTTTTCAGGAAGGTTTATGAATTGAATATCATGAATATCCTTCAAATTGACTACTCTTTTTTACAAACGGTTAACAAAGTAGTTTGACCCTTTGACCCTTTCAAATCTCAACACAAAGTTGACGATTTCCGTGGAATGTCACAGAGTGACAGCTTTGGCGCTCGTGAGCGGAAATAATGTCATTAAGTGCATTTGCTCTCTCATCCATCATTGTTGAAAACGAACTCATTATTTTGTTACATGAAGGAAACTAATACTGAAAGAGAATTATCTAACACACCTCCTGATGTAGCAGAATGTGTGAACATTGTAAATTTGAACGTTCGACCAGAGGAATCGAGGAAAAGTATATGAATTATGATATGATAGATTCAGTAAGTAAGTATCCTGAACTCAAAAAATTGAATATAAATCAAAAGTAAGTTTGACTATATCTTTTTGGTTCATAACGTATTATAACAGTGAGATAGACATACGTTTTCAAGCAGCCTCAATAGCCGACGGGTTCAAACCGCGACTTCTCGAACCGCCAGCCCCTGGGCAGCACATTTTTTAAAATCTATATATGAATAATTTGTTCTTCTTTTATTATTATTATTTTTATTTTAGATAGTTTCATAATTGAGATTGAAGTAAATTTTTTTTTCTGAAACAAAAATGAAATGAGTAGCCCGTATTTGCTTCCTTTCCTCTAGTATTTTCATTCAATCAATACTGCATATTATAAATTGGCAACCAACTCTAAATCAATATTTTTATTTAATCAACAATGCATATTATAAATTGGCGGCACCCAACTTTGAATCCACATTGAATTACCCAATTTTCGACAAAAAAATAAAATTTAGAGTGATAAACGTGCCCGGCCAAACTCTGGCACATCCGAGCGGGTGCGCATATTATAAGTCATCAGAAAATTTATCGGTCGACAGGTGGTGTGGCGTGAAAGCCCATTTAATTAATTGTGAAGTTTTGATTTATCGGCCGCTGAAATATGGTCCCCTGACTCTGATTAATTAATTTCATTAAATGCAAGCGACTCTAAACGGATTTACCAGCACAACGATAATCACCTACTGTATAGGTCTCACCTACAGTGAAATGCAGAACGTGAAAACAGTGAACGAGTAAAAAAGTATGCAGTGAGTCAACTGAAAGAATCTAGTTAAACACCAAGTGAATAAAAAAAAGTATCATTACAAGTTTTGATGACCACCCCATATGTGTGATGCGTCATTTGGAAGAGTTTAACAACTTCCACGATTCAATATAAAAGATATTCAGATAAAATATCACATATTATGAGAAAAAAGGAACCTCTATCATTGAGTAAACTAAATATAAAAAAATAAATAAAAAATCAACAACATGAACAAAAAATTATCATCATCATTTAAACAAAAAGCAGAAACTAATTAGGATAAATTAGTACGAAAAAACAGTTTGAAACATAACAAGAAACTATTTGGAGAAAGGAGATAATCGAACATAAAAAAGCAATCACTACACCTTTTCTAGTTGTATTTCAGAAAGCGTCAATTGAATTTCAGAATAATCACTTGTATTTCAGAAAGTATAAATTCTATTTCAGAATAATGAGTTGAATTTCAGAAAGCGTCAAATGTATTTCAGAATAGCGAGTTCGATTTCAGAAAACATCAATTGTATTTCAGAATGTGAGTTTAATTTCAGAAAGCGTCAATTGTATTTCAGAAAAGTCAACTGAATTTCAGAATTCGTCATTTGGATTTCAGAATATATCATTTGTATACAAATAACGAATTCTGAAATTCAATTGACTATTCTGAAATACATTTGACGCTTTCTGATATTGAACTGACTATTCTGAAATACAATTGAAGCTTTCTGAAATTAACTTGATGGTTTCTGAAATAAAACTGGAAAAGGTGTAGTAGTTCATCTCATTCATCTGAAATCTAACAAAAAAGATATAACTTTTTTCTATTTTAGTTGTATAATGAAGTCATTGTGCAACGCAAATGCGTGTCGAAATAGCCTCTATTTCGATACGCATTTTCAATTATTCGGAGATTGGTACAATCGAACTGTCAAATGAAAGTCAGAAGAGTTAGGCCCAGTTTACTTCTGAGCGATTTGGATTTAGTGATATTAGCAGTGAAAAGCTCAATGTTTTAATTGGTGAATAATTTGATTCAAATTTACCAATAAAAACAATAACTACATTGAATTTTTCACCGCTGGTAATGCAATAATCAAAATCGCTCAACTGTAAACTGGGCTTTACGATTGTGCGTCCGATTTTAATTATTTCAATGTCATCATTGTTACCACTCGAAGATGTTCCTGTTATTTATCGATATTAGATCAATTTTTTTCTTCAAATCAATTCAAAATAGAAAAAGTTGCATATGACACACGTTTTATAAGACACGTTGTCGCACTTGTTCACTTGGAGCACTCATCGCTTCGCTCGTCGTACTCCAAACAACGCGTGCGACAAATTAGCACAAAATAGCACATTGAACACTCTTTACTTTGTGACTATACACATTTTTCACAGTCACATCGATACTGACTGACGATGTTTTTTTCTATTTCCTAACTTTCTGTTCAATGAATCAATGATATCGAATACTACAGCTTCGCTGTACTAAAAGGAGCGGGTTATTCAAAATGTAAATAAAAAAGTCAGGTTATGCCCAGTATGACATTTCAAGTTCAAAATAGTTAACTGTTATTATGAGAAGATGTCTCTGCCTTACGGAGAAAGTGACGTAATTTTTTTCAGTGAACAGACAACACTATACCGTCTAAGTACTAGGTGTTCATTTAGATCGACAATGGTCAGAGTCTTCAATTCCAATCGACACTCTTCACATTCCCGATGTGATAGGAAGAGAGACCTACACTTGCCTTGTAGTTGAAGATTCATCCGCATTTAACCAATTTCGGAGAAACGTAAAAAGATAATGCTTCGACATACCTACGCGTCAAGAAATGCCAACTTTACGCCGCGGCTATAAAATCGCGGTTTTGTCAGCGCCCAAGAATTTTAACTAATTTAATTACAGAGCGCGCAAATTACCAATTAAGACGAGCAGATGTGGAAGAAAGGCAACGCATTTCCGACCACTGAAGAATTAGTTGATAAGAAAGCAGAATAGGAACTTTAACAACTTTTACATCCACTTTTTTTTTATCTTTTGACTGCTCGAGAGGAAAACCTATGAAGTTCGTGACGAAATATCGTACAAGCATGTAGAAGGATATTGCTGGGAGAGGAAATAGGAAGGTATTTGAATTTTTCTCAATGAAAGTTACGGGGTTATAAGTATCAGAAAAAATGTCACTAGAAAGTGAGTTCCACAATTTCTCCGTTCAATGAAATAAATTTCTGACGAAGACAAGTTTGGCAGGTCTCGCGACCTTGACAATCAAGAGGGTGCTTTATTCAAGTTAGCCCATACAGGGTGGTAATAATATTACTTATTTAACTAGGTTCGTGAATATTTATGCAGGAGAAAGAATAATGGGTGTAGACATAAATACACTTATCTCAGAGTACAAATATCTATTGAGCATTTGAATCAATTAGACAGGCAGAGTTGGCAAATATGAATAGATTTCTTACATGTTTGGTGGTTGATCACAATCATAATATAGTAACTTTTCAGATGATTTCGTTAACTAAACAAATTACGAGAATGGAACTGAATTCCGGCACAACAAGATGACTTTTATTAAATGGACCAACACCCGAACTGTCTGATGGAAATCCATCTTTCACTGGTCTGCAAATTCACGTTCACTTGTAACACACTTTACGAGGGCGGCACTGAGATTACGAACTGAGGAACATTATATTTGGATCTGCTCTCCTCTGCTCTGAATTCTGATTCTAGTTTCGGAGAATTTATAGGGACTTTTCATGACAAAATTGTTGGAACCTCCCATCCCCGCTAATTACTCTAAGTAGTGGTTCATGTCGATTTTGCCAAGAGTAAATCATTTTTAACATTTAATATAAACTATTTCAGATATAAATCTCACATTTTTGCGCTTTTTCCATTACTCTGCGATCAAGTTAATATAAATATAATATAGTTGAAGGTTACTGGGATAATTAGTTTTTACGGCTGCAGATCTCATGACATAAATTATACACGAGCTAACTTGAACTGTAATCAAAACTAACGTTCCTATTGGTTCCCAAATTTCCTCTCCTCGAATGATCCTCCCTTCAATTATCCTATAGTCATCGTATTGTGCTTCGTATTTACAAGATCTTTATATCCTACACCTATATATATATATCATACTTCATTCTCGTTATAATATAATAAATGATTGTTCTTAATAATATCATAGATGAAATTGCCATCCCAAATGCATCTGATTCCTACATTCTTTCATAAAACAAAACATTCCTTGAGTATAAACATTGCTTGGTACCTATAGGAAATATCTGCCGGAGAACATCAAATTTGTTTATATTTCGAGCCGAGACGACCTATAGAGACCCATATAAATATTAAAAATAGGTGGCCACTTGAACGAATATTTACTGGTACCTATTATCGAACTCGTTACGATTCATTCATTAGTTTTTCTGGACGCAAAAATATATTGACAAAATTGGGCATCATTATATAGTTATATGAATCAACATTTTTGAACTCTATAAAACCGAATTTATCTAACACACACCCTCTCAACTTCAAACATACTCATGTTCGTCATATCAACTCTTGTAAATATCAATGTGTAAATGAAGTTTTGTTAACCCAAGTCACCGAATAAGTTCTTTGTTCCTCACAACTTGGTACAGTATGTACAGCGTGTCCAATTTTCGATACTTTGGCACGGTGTTAACATTACCGCCCTACTTTTTCTTGAAACAAACATTGCCGAAAACAGAACTATCATAGCCCTTCCTGTTTTTGAGATACATGGCGGAATCGAAAATATTGCATTTTGAGGCCTCCCCTGTATCTCGGCTATCTTTCAATAGGAAAAGTAAAAACTGTATATTATACATATTTTTATGATTTTTTTAAATGGAACACCCTGTATATTTTTTACTATCCGAAACAAAAATGCTCATATACGATATTTTGAGAATCAGCCCTGTTTTTTAATAATTTACAGTTTTTATAAATATTACTTTCAAAATATATCTTTTGAGTAACGAGTTCAAACAAACGGTATGGGCCTAAACATAAACAAATGTCATATCATACGTTTCACTCGATCCCATCAGCCTGTCATTTTCGATTATACCATCAATGGACAACCCCTGGACGCTGTCGACCGTGTCAGGGACCTTGGAGTAATTCTTGACGAATCCCTAACCTTCACTCACCACATAACCTCCATTGTCAACAGGTCTACCAAAATGTTGGGATTTATTAAGAGGACAACTCGTGACTTCACTAGTCTGAGTGCCATCAAAATCATATATTGCACACTTGTTAGAACTCATCTCGATTATTGTTCCTCTGTCTGGTCACCTCATTATGTAACCCAGATATCCAAGATTGATCGTGTTCAAAAAAGCTTTCTTAGATATGTTTCTTTCAAATTTAATTTCTTTAGTGATTATGCCTGAATTGAGAGTTATCTCAATATTCCATCTTTGGAGAATAGACGTAATCAGCGAGATCTATTGACTCTTTACAAGATATTAAATGGTGAATATGACTGTCCTGATCAACTTTCTCAAATCAGTTTAGTAGTCCCCACTCGCCTTACGAGACAGGTAGCTACTTTTCATATTTCCTACCATCGTACCAACATTGCTTATTTCAGCTATATCCCAAGATCCCTTAGAGCGGCAAATTCCCTCGATATTGACATCTTCTCAACGCCTCTTCATAAGTTTAAAAATCAACTGTGTCAGTGACCATCTTGTCATTTTAATCATTTTATCTTCCACTTTTACACTGACTGTACTTGTATTTTTACTTTCCATTTATCTTTTTAATGTCTTCAATATTATCAATATCATATATGTTGTGTCTGATGTTGTATTACTCACATAATGTATATCTTGTAATATTTTTTAATTGGGTTTGCCCGTATTAAACTAAAATAAAATAAAAACTAGTGTGACAATATACATTACTAGATTAGCAACATGAGCCCATGAAAATAGCAGAACGATTATGGAATTTTGAATTTCCGATTATACCATAATTTGCTAGGTTTATATGAAGCTGGCAAACCACTTCATGCCTAATTGAGTTTTGGAGAATACTGATACTCGCATAAATCATCGCTAATATACAACCAAGAAAATCGTTGTGAGGACTGACAAAGCTCGGGAGTAGGTACGCAAGTATTTATAGGTCAGCCATCTGTGTTTTGGATGTAAGTACTGTGGAAGGATTCAGATTCAGCTAACTGTCACTGGTTCATTTGACTTATCAACGGTTTCCATGCGTTGCGGATTTCAACACTTGGTTGCCTGTGAAAGCGTTATTTTTCAGTACGATTCCTTGAAATTCACCTTGTTCTGCTATCCCTGACTTCCTAGTTCCCTTTCGTTGGGTGTTCTTCTTGAGTTCGCCAATTCTCTCCAGTTGTCAACGATAAACACAGTTCTTGGAGTCACTGTTTATGTTTGGTGATCTGGTTTTTGTTGTTATTGTTCCTGAATCTCAAGGAGGTTCTGATCTGATCCAATTTTCTTGACCTTATCATCCTGTTTCACTTTCATCATTCCTTAGAATTCGAATATTTATCGAAATCAATACTTCAGACTTGCATTACGGTTTACTGTTTTCGGACAACATTGAAAACTGAGCGCAAAAAATTCATGCCATTCTTGATACTTATTGTTACGATATTTCCACTTGGGTTCGTGAATTTAAAACACTCAGTACAAAACTGAACAATTTATTTCACTAAACACACTAAATACAACTCAATAAACACTTAGTTAAACCACAACGATATTCGATTTACAAATCTCAATATTCACTGTACTAGCTTTCTTTCTAATCTCAACTCTTTCTAAACAATAACTAACTTGTCCGCGAAACCGCGGTTCTCATTTATTTCTGGACAATGATGTTTTTACCTTTGTAAAAACATCATTGTCCAGAAATAACAGGAATATACTGAAAGTATTTTTCATATTCGACGGCAATGAATCATCCGCTAATCATAGCGGTGCGTCTGCGACCGATACCTCCGCTGTGAGTCACGCGTCGAGATGATGCTTTCCGGCCTTCTCGAAAATGCCAGCGGTTCGTAACATTATATTATCGAAAAATAATACGTGTGTCGACACTATCGGCATGATGTACAACCAATTTCATTTTGGGAAAGCTATTCGTGAAAATCCTGTATGACACGTTATAGTCATAGACCGCCGCATGGCCGCAAGATGAAGAAGAAGAAGATGACGGTGTCAAGTCCGTTAGTCAGGATAACGGAAGATGTTTAGAGACTACGCCGTACTGCAAGAAACGAGAGCGAAAAATGTATAAGAAATATGAGGAGCTCGCGATACGATAACGGCAGTTGGTTTTCTTCTAGCTATATCATTGTTCAGACTCAGACGGATAGATTAATTATAATAGATACACATTGGACGTCCGTGTGATATAGGATGGTGATGTCGACACAGTTTAAAGTAGATTCTGTAACAAGGTTTTAATGAAAAAAAAAAGATGCGAGTGAAAAATTTCGATTGCGAGCGATCGCGAGCGAGAGCTATAGCAACCACGAGCATATCGAATTATTTTCATTCTGAAAGAGTAACAGGCTGGATTTCCTCCACGACCTGAAAGTTTGAATCAAAAACAATTAGACTAAATATAAAATGTATACTGAAAATAATGATTATGACGGCGAGGCTATTTACTTGCAAGAATATCGCGGGTCTCCGGCATGCGGTGGTGCTGCGGAATACGACCGATTGTCAAGCGGTATGTACCGGGCGATTCAATAAGGGTAACAAAGTACTGAATGTCAGTAATCAGCAGTCGTAGATGTTTGGGGGAAAATCCTTCAGGGGAAATCGACCAAGAAAAATTGCTGGAAATATTTTTTAAATTGATACGTCCATCGCTAGGGGGCGTAATAGCGTCGATCGTATGAAAAATTGATTTTTTTCGTAAATTTTCCTATATACGTTCAGAAATGAATACTCTCACGTTAATGCCAACATAATGGTCCATCTTTTTGAAAAATGAAGTTTCATTGTAGGACGTAAAATAAAGGCGGGAGCAGGGTATCCTAAACTTTTCGGAATGTAAAGATCTATAACTTAAGTTTGACATGACAGAATTTTACTAACAAGACATGGTTCAAGAAAGAAAGGTTTGATGAATAGAATGAAAAACCATCCATGCCATTCTAGCTCTTACCGCCCTCGCTAGGGGGCGTGTTATATGAAATAGACCGGTATGATTGTTTTATCAGATTCGGAAAGAAGATCAAATTTGCAATATAATATGTTGAAACCGCATGGCGATATCTTCATTCGTTTAAAAGGTATGGTTTAAAAAATATATCATGAACAAAATTATCAAAGAAACAAAATAGGTAATTGAGTTTTCAATTTTTTCTCAAGTTTCCTAGTCGAGCATGCCATGGAAAAATGAAAAAAAAACAAAACTTCGTTCCCATTTCAATTCAATCAGAACAATAATGATATACCAAAACAAACAATATATGATAACGTCGTGAAAAAGTGTTTAGATTATTTTTATTTTCCTAGGGCATGCTGGACTACGAAACTTGAAAAGAAGTTTGAAGACTCTTTGATAAATTTGTTAATGAAATATTCTTCAAGCCATAACTTTTCATCGAATGAAGAGATCGCCATACGGTTTGAACATATTATATTGGAATATTTTTATTGCCTTACGCAATGTTTTGCCAAGAACATTAGTAGGTTTTCCTCTCAAGCTCAAGCGGTCAAAAAATAAAATAAAATGAGTGTAAGAATGTATCAATCTACTTTTGAAAATTATTTCGGAATTATCACATTCTCCTACTGGTAGAAAAATAGAAAATTATACACCTTTCGAGCCTGTTGTAACAAAAAAGCCGCTTCAAATTTAATTTTTGAGACGAATTATAGTGTCATTATCCCATTGCAAAGTTTATGCCGGGAAACTCAGTTGATTTTTGTGTGGAACTAGAATTTCACAATTCCTATATATTCATCAGAGCACAGCAATTGCCGCTAATTCATTGGCCTGTCCGAGGCAATAATGTAGGCAATATTATTGAGTGCGAATATCCACCTCACTCGATACGATCCCCCTCGCTGGATGTGTGGTGCGGGGGTGGTTAATTTGCATTTTATAATAGCCCCCTATATCCCCGCTGCTGCCCATAAACCGCCACATTATTATGGAAGTTGAATTATTAGTATGTATTGCTGATATTGAAATTGATTGCAATGTTCGATTGCTACAGATGGCAGTGGCGGAGCCAAACTTTTTATACGTGAAATTGTCAAGCAGAACAGACAAATGAAAAAAAAACTCAACCATCGTAAAAATACACAAATAAACAATCTAAGATATTAAATGAAGATAGCAGAAAACAACTATTTTCCTGGCTAATGCCATATACAACGTAGGTTTTTTTTTGTATGTTCTGGTTCACACAAAAAGGGATAATATCCTGTAATGTTCAGAGAACATCGTAATAACCAAGGGAAAGAAGGTAGGAGTTGGTGTTCTTCTTAAATTTCTGGAGATCGTATGCCTCGGGGAACACCTCCCTAGCCAATGAGTTCCAAAGTCTTGATGTTCGTTGGATGAACGAGTCTTTGAAAAGGGACGTTCTGCAGGTCTCTAAAGTGAACACGAAGGGGTGTGAAGACTAAACTTGACGGAGACTGCTAATGGAGGAACGATTGTTGAAATTTCAGAAGACCATCGCCCATGAAAATATCTATAAAATAGAGATAAATCGCCAACTTTTCTACGGCTTTCCAGACAAGTGAGCGAGTTTGTAAGCGAGGCATCACTGACAAGACGAATTGCCCTTTTTTGGACAGAATCCAATAGTTTCAGGATATGTTTAGGTGCCGCGCTCCAAATATGGGAACAGTATTCCATCAGGACAGGTCGGATCTGTGCCTTATAGATCATAAGCAGCTGACTGGGAGTGAAATAGCTCTTGGCTCGAAACAGAAATCCAAGTTTTTGGGATGCACTTTTGGCAATGGACCTCACGTGATATTCCCAAGAAAGGTTATTGCTGATATTAACGCCGAGCATCGAAATGGATGACTTCAATGGTATGGTTACTCCTGACTGAATTATGTTGGGCACAGTGTGATCGGTAACCGAATGTTCGTAATTTCTTTAAATCTTTTTTTGGTTTTAACCACAAAAACAATGACAATAGGATAATAATGTGTTCCTACTCCTACGATCATGTATGATTACGTCATATAGCACACTGTTTTGACATTTGAAATGTATCTAGCTTATATAGTACTATGGCCGCCCAGTCGCCATCTTGAAAGTTTTATTTGTCAATTTCACTCCAAAATATAGTATGCATGCATTAATTTCATTAGATAATTTCAATTTTTTGAGTTGACCCGTTCAAAAAATAAAAGTGGGGACGTTAAAGAAAAGCACTGTAGGTATATGTTGGAAACAGGACGAACTAGATTGATAGATGGAAAGTCACAACATTTTGGTATCTAACAAATCAAAACGGGAGATGGGTACTTGGAAGCAATTTGCAGAAAAATTCCGTGCTACTTTTGTTATGCCATGCCAGAAAGTATAAATACAACGTGGAAAAGGATGGTAGCTAGAACATAAAAAAAGGAGAAAAGTTAAACCTCCTAAAGACCTGAATCTCACGCAGAGAGAAAGAGATGAAAGAACATGTTCTCTCTCAGATAATATAGTATTGCAAAGATTCTTCATGATCTGCATGAATATGAAACATTTCAGAAGTGGGATTCGAAACCACATTGTGTTTAACACTTACTATACTATAATTATCTGTCAAATTCTTTAAGCAACTGCCCCAAAGACTTGTATCGAGGATGTTTGCATTTTTTAAATTTGGTTAATGTCTTTATCCAATCTCCGTTATGCACCCCTGTTTTCCTGGTTGCGGAATAACATTCAAAATAACTTTGATATTCGTGTAGGTAGGCTTGTGGTTTCCAATATAGCAATAGCAAGGGTTGTGAGAGAGATAGTCGAGGGCTTTGAACAGGGTAAACAAATAGGGGTAACATTATGTGACCTGAGCAAGGCTTTCGACTGTGTCTCTCACAATATCCTGGTGAATAAGCTCTCTCAATATGGAGTAAGAGGAGTATCTTTAAAACTAATTGAGTCTTATCTCCAAAATAGGAGACAATGTGTTACTATCAATGAAACAACCTCCCAGCTTAATCTGGTTAAAACAGGCGTACCCCAAGGCTCGGTTCTGGGGCCACTTCTATTCATAATTTATACCAATGATTTTTTTTGTCATATGTTGCCTCATTTAGGTATTGCTTTTGCTGATGATAGCTCTCTTATAAGCTCTGAAAACAGTTATGAGTCGCTATTAAATTCGATGAAATCAGCTGAAAACCTTGCCCAAGAATGGTTTACCCACAACTTATTAAAATTAAACAAAGATAAGACAAAACATATTATTTTTTCGACAAACAATAAAGTAACAGTAGGTGACCATGCTAAACTTTTGGGATTAACTATTGACGATAGTTTATGCTGGGAACCACACATCGAAAATACCTGTTCCAAATTGAGTACTCACAATTTCCTTCTGAGAAAACTGAAATCGTTTGTTGATAAAAATACCCTTCTTTCTGCGTACTTCGCTCTTATCCAATCATATATCAGCTATGGATTGACCCTTTGGGGAAATTCCTCTCACTCTGAGAAAGTGTTTAGAATTCAAAAGCAATCCATTAGAATAATCTGTAGTGCGGGTTATAGGGATTCTTGTCGGCCATTATTCTGCCAACTCAGTATTATGCCTCTACAAACTCTGTTCATTTATCAGACTCTGATCGAGATTCATAAAAACAAAAAAAAACTCCTGACTAACTCAAATTACCACGACTATAATACACGCAACGCGAATCTGATCAGGTCTCAAAGATTTAAATACAATAAGTCTCTCAAAAACTCAATAAATGTTGATCTTTACAATATTCTTCCTGACACACTAAAAACCAAAAACCAAGCTTCGTTTAAAAACTCTATCAAAGTGATACTGCAGAAAAAGTGTTACTACACTATCGCTGAGTACATGGCTGACCCACCAGGGATGTGATTTTATCCAACTATCTTAACACCATACTATGTGTATGGTATATCGTAATGTCTACATATGTGACACGCAATATTTTATTTATATTGTATTTTAATTGTTAATTTTAATTGTGAATTTGTACATAATTATTTTCTGTATTTATTTACTTGCTACTGACTTGCTACAAATGTTTTTTAACATAACGTGGTTAAATAAAGATCTATCTATATCAATAAAATCATTTGTGCAAACGAATTCAGTAATTCCATCAATCATCACAATATATACTATTTTCTTCAAGCCTTTCTTAGTTGTTGTCTACGCCTATGGCTGGTGCTGGTATGAGCCACAAGGTTTTAATAGAATATTTGCATGCGTTGATCATGGCACTAGGAAAAAACGCTAATGAATTTTCGCATAAATGGTTCATTAAGTGAAGCGATTTATGGGATCCGGTGATATTAATAGGGCGAGATATTTTTCAGCGATAGGCTTTGAAATGTGAACCGCGACAACAATGCAGATAACATATCGAAAGAAATAACGATTCGTGTGTTTCATGGTATTTTAATGTTTTTCATGTTTATTTGATGGTTATCGAATGTCATGAAAATAAAAGTTTGTGTATATGACTTGTAGTTTGATGTTATTTTGGTGATTCCGGTGATTTTGACTGGTCTACCGCATACCGAAGATGACAGAAGACAAATGACAATATACAGGGCTATTCAAATTCGAGTCTATGCATGGGGATTTCGATAACGGTAAGAGATAGAGGGTTGGTTAAATGGAGGCAAAGTAGCGTATTTCAGAGGTTAATTATATGGATGAAAAAAATCTGACCTAGCTTCAACAGTTCTGGAGTTATACAGGAAAAATCGAAAATTTCGAAATTCTTCTTTTGCCTATATCTTTTTATTTTACGAAGTTTTTTTTAAATTTTGCCACTTTGCCATAGCAACTTTTTGTAGCCTTTCCAAATATCTGAATAAAAATCATATACAGGGTATCGTATGAATTTGGCCACCCTCAACTTTTAATTTACAAACGCGGACCTGTATTTTTTATTGCATTTTTTTGAATGCCAAGAGTCATGTTTCATATTGACGTATTATTTTCATCTGAATTACTGAGTGTTTCGGAAATATTATAACTATTACCAGTAAAACTTCAACATTTTTTTTATTTTTTCCTGTATACCGTTATCGAAATCACCATGCATAGACTCGAATTTGAATAGCCCTGTATATAGTGTCATTAGTATCAGTATCTATCTGTCTGAAAATCTGTGTTAATCGAAATTTACATAGCTGTCGTTTAATCAGAGGTATAGATGATCCCAATGCAATCAAAACCAATATGATGACGTTAAACTTTGCTATTGAACTGTGAAAAGTGGATGAAAAAAGACATCTCCAAATTCTGCAACGGATTCTATGGATTATATATTGATTGCAGATCTATATTTTTATCGAAATAAATGTAGGTAACCTCCAATCATTTTTTCTTCATTTTACATCATGTTCATAAATGAATGCTCAATCAATTTTTTTTCACAAAATATTCCAGAACATTTGTTATTGTCTAACGTACTGATGTAAACAGAATTTACAATACATGCAGAGCAATTCCAAAAATACAATGTCACATTTGAATCAGAACACTCATATTTTCATGAAAATCAACTGATATCAGATTGTTGACTATACATTAACGAAATGAAATCACAACTAACACAGAAGGCAACAAAAAATGAAATAAAAAATCCAGGTCCGTATTTAAAAAAAATATGATGATTTATAGAAAACGAAACGTCAGATTCCAAATTTGATAAGGCTATCTTTTAGGGAAGAAAAAGTGGCCATGATGAAGTGTTATTTATATCGATTGATTTCTTCCGATAACGCCAGAAAACAATAAAAATGGTTTCATGAAATTTCGATTTTTTTCAGATATTCGCGAAGGTATCCGGAGTTTTACAAGTTTCAGATCGGCATTTTGTTAGGCATCAAATTGCGCAACTTTGCCATAATTTAACCGACCGTGTATCTCGAGATTCCAATGATGAGGCTCGAATTCCAGCCACAAGTTATTATTGATAAATTTATTTTTTCATCAAGTGAAAAAACAATGATACTACCTACATTTTTTTATCAATCGACTAGATATTTGGAGGCTACAGGCTACAAAAACTTCACTGGGAGATTCACAACTTCACCGTTCCAAAAATAAATCTGTGCTTTGTGAATTATTTTAAGAAGCTGTTGAGGTGTGAGTTTTTGTGAAGCATGTCTGACGTCATCACATTAAGCATTTTGTTTGTTTCTACTCGTCGGTGAAGTATTTTCCCGTTCTCAATTCACTTCAAGAATTATGGTGACTTTATGAAAACTTTTAACATTTAAGATTTATCACCTAACACTTAAGACTTAAGAGCTGATAAGTTGATTCTGTTATAAAAAACTTAAGATTTAGGAATATTTGACACGGAACAAATAATTTTGACGTTGGCAAGTTCTAACCTATATCTATTATTATTGTTTTTGTTTGAATTTTATTTAGTTTCATTTAAATATTTTTTGTGTCATGAACGATGCTCTATTGATTCAACAAGTTGAAGAATTCAGACATATTCATGATGAACAAAAAGTAGTTTTCATGATGAACAAAAAGTATTTATTCTAAAATAAACTCGCCACGAAAACAATTGGCCAAATATATCTTAGAAAACTGAAGGTAGAAATGACAAATTGAATTACGGAATACATTCTCATCATGATTTGATCCTGGACAGCCAACATCAATCGAAGATGAATTTATTAGATGCATCACAGATAGTCATCAATAGTATGCTTGAAAGTCTTCTTGTAGGAGAAGTATCCTGTTCCAGCATGTTTTGTATTGTGTATCTGAATATGCTTTCCATCAAGGGCACCAATACAGTTTGGCATATTCCATTTTTCATAAAATTCCATTGAGATGCCATGCCAATCGATTTTTTCAGTAAATTCTCCACAGTACATCGCTGGTTTCTTCTATGATGACATGACATGTGTACATAGTAGTCAGTTCAACATAAGCAATTTGCTGCATAGAGTATCCCTCTGATCTGATAAATAGCTAAAATTTGAAATTTTTATTGTTGACATCGATTTCAAAATAAAAAAACTGTTCAATATCCATATTATCCATCATGTTCAAATAAAAATGGAGTTGGAATGGGTAGTCCTTTTCCTATGTATGCGTTTAACTTTGTATTTTCAATCCCGACCTTTCTTTCTCATGTATCTCAAGTAAACACCAAGTCCAAAAATCATCAGCAAACTACATGAAGTAAATGATGCCCATGGTCTTATCACTATTATAAAAAAATTGATAAATGCAACCAAGTAATTACAGACTATCCACACCAACAAATAATATTCGAAAATATAACCCAAAATTCAAATATCGCGGGAAAAAGGATGTCCATTTTTGGTTGCTCGAACATGCGCATCTCCTATTTTCATTTATGATCATTTATCATTCATTTCTTAAGTTGGAAGTTGGTCATCTTCTTAAGTCTTAGGTGTAAAATCATAAGTCCTAAATGGTTTTATAACACAATCAATGATATTTCCATGATTCATCTGTCATAAGTGATAAGTATCAAATGTTAGGTGATAAATCTTAAGTCTTAACGTTTTTTATAAAGTGGCCCTTACTTCCAGTGGCCAAATAGTTATCGTTTTCAGAACTGTTGAATATTGCTAAATGGAATTCACCCAAATTCAATTCGAATCAGACATTCTCATTAACGCCTATCGATTTGTGTGTGCAATTCCCAAACGTTAATGAGTCGAAGGTCTCTTAAACCTGTTCGAACCACTATCGGAATTAATAGAGATTTAATCGTACACCCCAGTGACTCGCTAATATCCATCGGAACGCTTCCTTGAAGTCTCTTATCTCACAGGGATCTCTCGTTGGTGTATTTCCACGTGATAGTGTGACATCCATGGACTTGATTTCGAAATCGGCTCATAGTTATCGATGCCTTGATAGTTGCCAGTGGAGTGGCACCTCCGTACAACAAACCCACTAGCACCCCGAATTATCTGAAGCCAACATGAAAATCATATTCATGTTTTTTTCCCCACAGAGGTTGCCTTCGAAAGTGATAATCATCCCATGATCACATTTTATATGGTTTCCGAATATATATATCCTTCAGTTGGTAGGTACTTTTATGAGTCAGATGATTTTATCAAAAGCTATTTATTCAATTTTCGTCTTATGATACCTCATTTAAATATAAGTGGTTTAAATCATGGATAGCACGTATTTCTAGAGATAGCAGTATTTTGATGAATGCGCTGTACCATGCTATGAGATTGGCAACACTGTCATGTGACAGATGGTGACGTAAATGGCATTGACAGTTGACAAATGAACAGGGACCGCTTAGGCGGTTAACAGTTATGCACATTGCACATGATTCATTTTTGTAATTATATATTAAAAGTAGTTCACATCATAAAGGTGGCTTTATTATACCCAACAATAAACTAAAGTATAGTCAACAACAATACATGCGCCATTGACGCTTGTTTCAAATGAGAACGCTGACAGTGGCAGCCAGGGCCGGATTTTCCATGAGGCGGATTGGGCAACTGCCTAGGGGTCCCGCACTTACTAATAATTGATGTTGAACGCACCGAGAAAAAAAAAACGTTTCATTCGGTATCATTCGTGACATTTCCGATTATTAACATCCGGTAATATCACCGTAGAAAAAATGATGCGGGGACAGATAACATTGTTTGGATTGATTTTTGATAATATGGTACAATCAACTTCTCCGAATGTAATATTAGCATTACAAATATATAGAAGTCTGATGATATCAAACGCCACAGGTGAACGAAATTTTTCAAAATAAAATTAATAAAAAACTGTCTTCGTTCAACAATATCACAGAACCGTTTAAATTAATTGTCAATAATGGCGATTGAAAATGATCAACTTCACAAAAATATTTTCACAACAAGTGTGGAAAGTGACATATTTCATAGGAAATGCACTTTCAAACGAGTTTTGTACACTATTTTTTCTACGACTCCGAATACTTTCATTTCGCGGGAGGTCTTGTTAAGAATGTAACTTGAGCGGTCTCTAGAATTTCAGGTGGTTTTGATTCGATA
The DNA here is from genome assembly GCA_029955515.1 of Chrysomela aeneicollis. Classification (NCBI taxonomy): domain Eukaryota; kingdom Metazoa; phylum Arthropoda; class Insecta; order Coleoptera; family Chrysomelidae; genus Chrysomela; species Chrysomela aeneicollis. The sequence continues at coordinate 6,703,183 of JARUHQ010000016.1, read as the reverse complement.
TCAAGTAATGTTTATTTCCATATTCAAGATGATATTTGAATACTTCTCCGACAATTCCTCATTATGTGAATTACTGATTGATTGAGTTAGTTAAGTTTGGACAAATTTTATTGATATTGACACCATACGCCAGCTAGCGCCAGTAATCACGCAACCAGGAATACAGAACCATAGAAGTACGTAGTGCGGAAGCGCGTACGAGTTACTCGAGTTAGTGCGTCCTTGACTCTTTGCAAACATCTGTGATACCAAAGAATCTCCTCGTTGGTGATACTGTGATATCAAACTGATGCAACAACAAGCCGCGCATAAAACTGTAGCCGTACTCTTTTGAATAATCTCACCCGCTGTCATCAACATCGAAATAGTTCCAGCGAAGAGTATAGGTTCCAGTTTTAAAGTGAATTCAGAGGTTATGTATCAGACACATTGAAATTAATAGATGAAGAATTCTCGGTATAATTCGAAATGAGACAGAAATTTCAATAAATAATATGAATTCGATTTGGGAACGCTTATATTGACAGTGAGTACCTTCACAATATACCTAATTATTATCAATTATCAATTCAGGCGACCGTTTCATATCAACACTTGTGCTTTTTTTCTTTCAAATAAACAATACCATGGTGATATGAGCTACTTTCTGAATAACAAAACAGTGTGATTATTTACGTTTTCATACGTGGTCGTAGGAAAAATATGTTTGTGATCAGAATCATTTCATTCAATGAAAGCAAAAAGCAGAAGTCGATCTGATCGACTCGACTTTTATAATAGAAAAAAATATATTTTGAAAAGTGAAAAAACGGTGAAGGAAAGGGGCTCCGAGAATTGCATTGCCTAGGGGCCCCGATAGGGTTAATCCGGCCCTGGTGACAGCGCGAAACGTCTCGATTTCAAATCAAATTTTGTTTGTTGGTTAATCAGACGCCATATTTCCAGTTTTGTGTGAAAATTCGAATGAGATTCTACTTACAAACTTCGTAATTCCGAGGTTAATTCCGTTCAATTCGAGTTCAAAGGATGTTGAAACGCTGTGAAATGTATTTAAAGACAAGTTAGAAGTGGTGACCAAAACACAACATTCACTGGTGAGGTACTCTGTATCGTATCAGTCGTTGTATAAACATTATTTACCTATCCTAATATGCAAATCAATTCGTGATTATTTGAAAATATCATCGGGTGTCCTCGAGATGAAAAGTTACTGGATATATGGAATAATATGATCGGGAAAGACAATATTTCTAGAGACGCTAGAGTATTTTTGCATAATTTCACTGAAAGTGATAAAATGGTTGGCCCAAGTAGTAAAACAATTCTCGGAGTAGTATAGATGATTGTATAATTATCATCATTCGAGTAATAAATCTAAGATGTATATTTTCAGAAAACTCTGATTTCAAATTGTTTTCATCAACTTTTAGGAATAATGGATATAATAATTTTGTTAGTAAGTCAATTTATTCAAATTCAGACCCTTCCAAATAGCTAGACACTGGTATTGGGGTATTCTGTTATTGCTATCCTTATTTTAGTATGAGGAAGCAAACAATTACTATGGCAAGGATTGTGCGTTATTAATCTAATCTGTTATATGATCTAAGAGTGGCATCAATACAATTATAATTGATGCAATAACAGATGTTGAATTGCTGGGAGTATTCCTCGATTCCACCCTGTCTTTTCGGACTCATTGTACTAAATTGTGTAAAACTTTAAATTCAAAATGTAGTCAAGTGAGAAACCTTAAATGTGCATCCAGTTTGAACCATTTCGATAGCAAACGTAAATTATGTGTGCTGGGCTAGGCCTTAAAAGTATTGGCTTCTTGAAGGTATTCCGATATGTAGAAACAATTTTCAAGAAAAAACTTTTGTTTCATTCCATTCTAATAGCTCAACAAGTTTATCGTATTGTATAAATTTAGATTCAATGAATTCTGATGGTTTACAGATAGTCTATATGACATTGAAGATTCAACAAGTCTGCAGATCTGATATTATAATTGTGTATATCCGATAATATTTGATCTTACCAACGATCTCACTGAATTAATAGATAGATTTATTGATTGATTGATTGATTGTGTTCTGAGTCTTGCAACACTACCCCTGTTTGATTAAGTGATATTGGAAGGTTCAATTATCGTTTCATTTGTTAGCAATGAAGACCGAACGAGCGAGCTCTCAGACTGATATCAATTTGTTTTTACTACACTAGTTTATTTACCCTGATCCTCGCCCTGATCCTCTTAATCAAGCCGAGCTCTCGATGAGCGAGAAATAGTACAATTTTATTGATCTGGCTGACTTGATTCCCCATTAGTACTGCTCTTATGTGTTCGCGATGTTTCTGGATCATCAATGTGATTCATCGAATCTTCTGGAAGGTTCAATCCTCATTATAAAAATTGTTACGCTGAAACCATGACATTTATGGAAAGTGAGCAGGACCTCGGCTATCGTTTTCATTTTCAGAAGTATTGAAATCTTTTCGAATAACTCGAATCTGATGGGTTTTAGACCTTGCAAAAATACGGTTATTTGAGTGTGAGAAGGCTCATTTTGATTTTTTTTAAATTTCTCAATAGCTATAGATGTTATCGGTTTTAGGTTTGAGGTACTGAATTATTAGATTTGTTGTAATGGCTCTTTTTTCAGTAATGGTTTGGCTGATGGCTGAAAGAATATAATCTATCAGTACCTACTTAATTATATATATGTAAGGATTTTTTAATTATTCCCTAACTATAATCGTGGGTGTCACCTATAGCTTCAGAGGTTATAGAAACGTTCCTCTCATAGTTATAGACTTTTTCAATCTATTTGAAAATAAAACCAATTATCCCCAACATGTTGGTCTGGAATAAATATAAATACTGTATTGGATAATTTGTTAATTTATATAAAATAATATGTTTGGATTCATGTACTACAACTTTTATAGTTGTTCGTGATCTTTATTTTTTTATGATTTTTGTTAAATTAGAGAAGTCGATGCCTTAAACAGACAAAAATTACATCAACTTATGGAAGTGCATGCTGAAATTTGCGATAACTATAATGTTAATCATATTTGAATTATAAAACATGTTAAAACATATATCGACATAGTTTGACCTATTTTTTTTAATTAGAGATACTATAATTATGTCCGTTTTTTCGTTTATTGTGTATTTGTTTTTCAATGTTAATCATTTATGCAATCATCTTTTGTAATAATTTGTTTCTTTTGTGTTAATGTTACTTATTGTTATTTTGTATGGATGTTTAATTCGAATATTTGTTTAATGCTGTGTGCAATTCATGTAATTGAGTTTTTTAATTCGGAGGTTGATATAATCGAAATGTCAAATGAAAGTCAGAAGAGTTAGACAGACCCAGTTTACTTCTGAGCGATTTTGAATTTGGTGATATTAGCAGTGAAAAACTCAATGTTTTTATTGGTAAATTTCAATTCAGAGTGTGATTTGATTCAAATTTACCAATAAAAACAATAACAACATTGCATTTTTTACCGCTGGTATCGCAATAATCAAAATCGCTCAACTGTTAACTGGGCTTTACGCTTGTGCGCCATATTTTGAATTTTTCAATGTCATCATTGTTACCAATCGAAGATCTTTCAGTTATTTATTGATATTAAATCAATGTTTATCGACGGTTTGGAGTACAAAAACAACGCGTGCGACAAAATAGCGTCTTATAAAACTTGTACTTATCATAATATGCTATTTTTAGTTTTGAAGGGTGGGTTTTGGTTGTTAATAAAGTTGATCCTACTTCATTTAGTGATTGTTCTCTGTATTGTGCACTGCTTATTCCTAATATGAATGCTATATCGGCGAGTCCTATAATCCCTCCTTTTTGGATACTGATATAAACCTCCACATACCAAATCATGCACCATTTGGTATGTGGAGGTATATCTCCGAAAACATGTTTTTTTTAACCCCCCAACCCTTGGCATCAAACCGAAGTTTATTTTGTCACAGAAATTTTATATTGAGTCGAGACACTATCACTATGGGCTATATCAATATTTTGGATTTGATTGCGAATGTCAGAATTACATTATATACATTTTCATTTAGAGTAGCTGATAGAACTGTAATATTGGTTGGTAACGGGATATTCAAGGAAAGTAAATTATCTAAGAAATCGGTCCGGTTTTGACTGAAAGTAAGGGCATGCGAATAGGATGTGATTTATGTTCGCTAAAGAAAAACTGTCACATGGGCATAATGGGTTAACAATTAGATTATTGTAGATTGTAGGAGGGGTCGTTAACGCTGTGCAGCCTCTCAAGCACCTCGACCTATTAGATATTTTGTGCATAACCCACAATCTATTCGAGGCCCGGGTGTTATATCTATCTTTATTTCTTTAATTATTTTAGAATTAAAATATTGATAGATAGGTTTTTCTTTGATACTATATTTTTATTATGACATCACTCCAGTAACCTTTAACATTTGTTATATAAATACAAAGGGATGTATAGTGATGAATGATTCAATATTAATTAATTCATTTCTAACATTCTCCCCCCGCAAAATTATCAAACACCATAGCGATCAGGTGGCTTCACCAAACGACCACTTCTTGTAGTAATTTTTCTTTTCTTCTCTTCGTCTTCATCTTCATTTCTCCGGTTTCCTTCCTGAATCACCTCAATGTCTTCCGTTTTCTTCATTATTGATTGATCAGTCTGATCTCTTGTTAATCTCGTCGAATCTTCGATTTCCATGGTGTACAAACGTTGAAATGGTCGTAAAAGTTCACCAGTTCTTGTCTTTACTTTCGCTACTCTAGAAACTCCATCTCTTCCGGGATAAACTTGTATTATTCTCCCCGATTTCCAATCTGTCCGCTTTATATTTTCTTCACCAATCAGAACTATCTCTCCAACTTCCAATTCACTTGGCTTTCGTCGACCAGAGTTGACCAGTTCTGCAAAATATTCCTTTTTGAATCGTGTCTTTAGTCCGTCCCTTAGTTCTTGTATATATCTTCGTCGTCTGATCAAGCTGCTTCTATCTATTTCATCCAATTCAGGTATGTCACTGTTGGTTATGTCGCTATTCTAAAATAATTAAAGAAATAAAGATAGATATAACACCGGGATTCCGAGACTTCGTGCAAAGTTTATCAGTTTCCTGGGAGCTAGGTTCCTGATATCGGAGGGCTCTAAAAAGGCCCCTTCCAGGAACTTGAGCCTCTTGCAGAAGAGCGCTGGGCATTCGCAAAGCAAATGTTCTGCAGTTTCAGCGAAGTTCTCGCAGTAGCGGCAACTATCACTCTCTGTTTTACCCATCTTTTTGAGGTGATACCTCAGAGGGCAGTGTCCAGTGAGGAGTCCCGTTACCAGTTTCAAGTATTTTTTGTCCAACTAGAGAAGCTGTTTAGCTTTCCTGGGCGAAAGGCTCACTAGCCCCTTCGCTTGTCTTTGTCCTGGCACTTTATTCCAGTGAGATTTCATTTCATCCGCTTCCCAGCGTCGGAACTCTTCTCTCAAGTGGGCTTTGAAGAGTCCACAGAAGGGTTCTGGGCCGAGAAATTGTGTATTTGCCCCTTCTTAGGCAAGGCAGTCTGCTTTCTCGTTGCCTTCAACTCCCTTATGACCTGGCACCCACATCAAAGTGACCTGGGGGTTAATAATTAACAAAACATGATTATTTTGTCTGTCATTTAATTAGGAATACGTTATCTTATTTGATTTGTGTGAGGTCGAGAAAAAATATTTCGTTGTTAAGTTTTAGATTGAAATAATCTCAGAATTAATTGAATGTGTAAAACTTGTGCCAATTTTGACTCTAGGTTATACTTATACGCGAATTTTATAGGTAGTAACGTACACGCTGGCATCAGGATTAGCACCGTGAACCCAACTATAAGTGAGCATTTTTTCGCGACGCCTATGCGACATTTCCATAAAAATGTGCTATGAGTTCGTACGAAAGCGAGTTCTAAGTGGGTATTTAGTTGCAAATTGGATGGCCGGTGGATAAAAATTGAATTTGCGCACGACGCAATGCGTTCTCGTCTATTAATTACAACCGCATTTTAATTCAGATTGCCGCAGACTTGTTGTTGATGTCGTTGTTGCTGTTGTTGTCTACCTAATGGCAATTGGCAGTCAATACGACTTTATCGGCATCGGCCTTAATGATAGTTTGGAAATAAACGGCTAGAATGATTATTATAGTTGTCTAATATAGGTTCGGTTAGCAAGATAAGAAACTGACGTTTTATTTCAATGCCCTTGTTTGTCAAGTGGTTTTCATTTAACTACCTAATAGCTACCGTTTTGCTCAATTCGAATTGAAATTTGGCATTCAAATAATATTATGCGAATTTTTGAGGTGCGTTTCTATAAGGAAATTTGATGATACTTTGCTTCACAGACTATGATCCAAATATTTTCCGTATGAAAATTCAGAATGCTAAAGTTTGATGGAAAATAGTTGTTTGGAGTACGACGAGCGAAGCGAGGAATATTCAAAATCTGACGCACAAGCGTAAAGCCCAATGGGGAATGTTCCTCAATTCGGTTTATTACAGCAGATGCAAGTATGAACTTATTGATTATGAGTTTCATTCATGAATTTTTTGAATTCGTTGCAGAAACTATCTAAATTAATTTCTCAAATATGGGTTTCAACTTTTAAATTGCTTTGTTATTAGTTCACAAATTGGCAACAGCGCCTAGTATGCTATTTTTACTTTTATTATGTACACTTGATTTCAATGTATAATTCAGGAATCAAACTGCTAATATAATGAAAATAATCAGTCAAAACATGAATTTCAGTCCAACAAAAACAACAATTCATCCACAAGTCAAACATAATCATAACCTCCGAAACTGAGTAGCATATTATCTTTTGAGGATAATGGAACAGAAATAAGCAGAATGACACTTAACCCACAGAACTTATTGGTAGTATAAGTTCTGCGTTCTAACCTGAACAAAATATAGCTATCTTTATTCACCTAATCAACGTAATGGTTTGCTGTCCTTTATTATTTATGAAATATGCAGTCGATATTGCCAAATGGTGAAATAGGAACAAGGTGCTTTAAATTTTAAATCCCCATATCAAGTCTTTTTTTAAGCACTTAAAATGTTCTTTTTTTTCGGAAAAATGTTGAAATGGTAAGTTTGAGATGCGACGTTTCGAAGATATTTAATAAGAATTACTTCATTATCGTCCCAAGGAGAATTTTCCATTTACACTCTGAATTCAAAAATTAGCAACAAAAACATTGAGATTGTCACTGCTAGTACCACCAAATCCAAAATTGCTCAGAAGTAAGCTGGGCCTAATAACTCTTCTGACTTTCATTTGACAGTTCGATTGTACCAACCTCCGAATGATAAAAAATGCATATTGAAACAGAAGCTATTTCGATACACATATGCGTTTCATAATAACTTCATTATAGAACTAGAATAGAAAATATTATATTATTCAACGAGTCATTACTCGCAAGTAGGATACTATACTTTTTTCAATTCGAATAGACGGTTCATTTCTTTTACTTATTAGAAGCAACATTCATTGTCCCAGACTTACCAAAACAAATTTGTTGTTTCTTGCGTTTAATTCGCAGATCACATCTATTGCACATAGATGTATATATAACATGCATATTGAGCACTGAAGTCAGTAATCACCGACGTCTGTTTATTCTTTGCGCGTGCTAGTGATTACTCTTCATCCTGATTGATGGGGTCTTATTCCTTCTCAAGAATCCTTGAAACCAAGTTTTGCCTTAGGTGAACTGTCTTTTTCATTCCATGAGAAACTGTAGAGATTCCCAATTTATTGACATTGAAAAGCCATCTTTCCCATATCTCTCCTACTTGGAACGAATCCCACTTTTTCAAAGTGCTCGTATATGCGAGAGGACCACTTTTTATGTTATCTACTAGGTGCTGGCTACTACCGCATAGCACCAAGGATTACCCTGTATACAGAGAATTATCCTGACATTTGACACAAGACGAATTATTATCATAAATCAACTAAGGGCCGGTTTATCAATGCAGGGTTATCCCGAGGGGTAAGCTGACCCAGGGTTAACTTCCCGTTTGATTTTGATAGCGTTTAACCCCACCTCGAAGTGATTAAAGGTAATATTAACCTTACCCTGCATTGATAAACCGGCCCTAAATATATATGAATATGTTCACAAATACCTAGGTAATATCATAACCTTTTCTTCAAGATATATTGAGAGCAGAAATTATCATGAATCTGGGGCGATAAAACTATTATTTAAAATTGATTAACAACCTACAGAAGAAAGATTGCTTCAGATTTCAATCTGAGTTTAATAACATTCCATCAAAATCGTTAACTAATCGCAAAATAGTTGCTACTGGAGTTCTACATCCTATATGAGATGGATAAATAATAGGTACTTATATTGAACGGTATTGAATAACAAGTTATACGGGATGTTTCACTGGTTATTTCATTCACACTTGGCTCCATCTATAAAAAGTCATGTGAATTTATTCACGTGATAGGAATAATTAGTGAGTCATAATTAACGATGACGAAGTTTAGTTTCCAGGAACATAAAACGACTTCCATAGCGCATGCCTCAAGAAAGTTGGGTTTTTACGCTGAATAAATATAAAAAATCATGCAGAAGCACAATATTTGGGCATGGTTTACAACAAATATTTTTTTAAATTTTTCCTATTTCAACAGATAATCTGGATAAAATCTGATGAATTTCAACTTCAAATATCTCGAAATCTATTAGTGATTACATGATCTTAGTCTACCTTTTCAAACATCCTAGACCTAGAGGTTTTTCAAATGAATTGTTGACGTACGAGATTTCAAATCTCATTTTTATTTTGCGTCAAATGCGGTTCTGTCTCGCAATGATATACCGGGTGGAACAGGATCATGGTACACCCCCTGTATCTCCGTTAGTTTCAGAGATGATGTATTGAAATTTGAGACATGTTGTGAACATTTTTTGACTCACAAATGATTTTTTTTCCACTTCCGGTTTCGCCGGAAGGTATCAATTTCCGTTATTTGAATGGAACACCCTGTATATTATTACATTTTTGAAATCTGCATAATTTTCTGGATCCAATGATACCACATAAGTGACATTTCAAACGTCAAAATTTTTTAAAATTCGATTTCTACTTTTCCATTTAGGTGTGCCATGATGGTTCCGATTTATTCCAATTGATCCGTCTAATGCTAGAAGAATCTAAATCCCGTCAAAAATACTAAATTGCGTTTTTTATGAATGGAACCATATTGGTACCGTGGTAACATTTATTAGTACTACCAATAAGGAATTTATTCATAGCTGGTAATAAAATGTGCGATAAATACAATGGAAATTACAACTAAAAGAAAATAAGAAAATAAAATTATTGAAAATTTTGACGTTTAAAATGTCACTTATTTGATATCATCGGATTCAGAAAATTTTGCTGATTTCAGAGATGCACTAATATACAGAGTGTTTCATTCAAAAATCGAAAGTTGGTAACACTTCCGGCGAAACCGGAAGTGGAAAAAAAATCATTTGTGGGTCAGAAAGTGACGCTTATTATATTCATAGCATGTCCCAAATTTCAATCAATTACCTTTGAAACTAACGGAGATACGGGGGGTGTACAATGATCCTGTTACACCCGGTATATTCCTCTGATTATATGTATATAGACAATTAGATTAGACTGTAATGGGATACTGTATTTTTTTAATTAATATTTTCAATTTAAATGAATGTAATAATCGAATAATATCATTAATCATAACTTTGGTACGCCCGTACGTGGCGAAATGTTTGTAATTATGCGATAAATGCGACTGTGCTAATGAATCCAAAATACAAATCGCGTAACGATGAAAATTGAAATCGCTGTAAGGCAGAGGAAAACCAAAATTGGCGAGACCTCGTACATACGCTAGGCCTTCGCCATTCTCGTTAGCAAACGAGATAAGCAATTAGGCCGTATTTAATAGCTAATTAGCGGGATGGCGAGCGCTGCTTAATCTGGAATCGAGTAACGTGCGACATTTCCGCGAAATTTATTTATTTCTCTTATTGTAACGCCGATTCTTTAGTGGCGACATTCACGAAAGACCAATTGAAAACTTGGACTCGAGTCCTCGGCTCTACTTGAAGAGAAAATTTCATAAATTCATTTTCAATCAATGAGAAGGCGATTACCGTGATTATTTCATTCATGCTAAAATACACGTTTTTGATTGGTTGAAATGATTGTGTTGATAAGCAATAACGCAATAACACCATGTTTTCGATTTTGTATTTCGGCTCCTGATTGGCTATTGGATACCTACATGCTGTGTTTTCGTTTCTGTATTTCGCTTTCTGATTTGTAGGCATAGTAGGGTAGTTTAATTAAACAATGACTTACTAGTTGCAATCTGTCATATTATTTTCCGATTTCCTGGTAAATAAATGAATGCCACTAAACCAAATTTTCGTCTGAACCACGATAAACACACACTATTGATATGTATCTACTTCATTTTCCACAAATTCTGGACAATTTCAGCATCAATAGAATTAATCTAATGTAACCTAACCACCCAAATTGTGACAACAATCATAATGAATTTAGCTCAGTAGTACCTAGTGCATAGGTAATCTTGCCTACATCGTACAATGGCATAAATGTATTGTTGGTTGCATAACGAATCTTCTTGTGTCGAACTACAATGCATAACCAAAATAACTAATTCCATAAACTGTACGTTTAATATTAATTTAAACAATAAACAGGAAATCATCAGAATGGCTTGATTTTATTCATGAATAATCTGAACAAATACAACTTATATTATTGATAATTATCAAAAATTCCTTGTCTTTTTCGAAAAAAATCATGTTGCTTTGGGAAACCAACATGATTTGTTTCTCAAAATCGAAGGAATTTTTCTTTCGATAATCATCAATACACTTGTTGTATTACATGCGATAATTTTGTTAGTTCATATTGACGGAATTAATAAGTGATAATTTTTCTGTCAAAAATGAAGCGCCTTATATTTTTATGACAAACGTCACTCAGAATAAAATCTGGGTAGACATGTGATATTAGATTGTTATAATTGAAAACGGATTACTGTTTTGAATGTTCCTGAAATATTAGTAATAAACATCAGTTAATTTTCTTACCGAATCTCCCACGCAGCAGAATTAAGTCCCCATAATTTTTTCTCGGTTTAACTCATGTTTTTGTTATAGAAAATTTCCCTCGTCTTCGACTCGGGATAATTTTCTATCAACAACAAAATCATTCGTGACCTTGAAAAAAATTATCGGTAATAATTCTGCTGCTAAAATATCCCGTTGGCATGTTACCAATGACAACAACACTGACTGAAAATACTGATAAATGTCGAAATGTCAAATATACTTCAAAAAGTGAAAAAATGCCGCGTTTTCGTAAGTGCTCCATAAAATCTATTGAGAAAAATGTAGTTAAAAGCGAGGGGTAGTTCACTCTGTCCAATAGGTGTACACTCAGTGTCCAATCCGTCCAATCTTGGTCCATTCCGTCCAATCTCGGTCCATTCCGTCCAATCTCGGTCCATTCCGTCCAATCCTAGTCCATTTTGTCCAATCTTGGGTCAATATGTCCAATCTTGGAAAAATGTTCTCGATATCTTTCAATATTTCTATTGAATTGTTGACAAATGAATAGTAGGTATCAATTTCACTTTTGCATCGCGTCTTTCCATAAAAACAAAAATCTTCACAAACGAATCTTCTTCATTATGTATGGAGTCGCCGCCCGATTGTACTTGCCAGCATTTTTGGTACTCTTCAAAAAAAGCTAGTTCATAATTTTGTATAGGTACATATGTTACAAATTTGCGTCCCTAACGAAACATCTTTATATATAATGATGGGCCGATTGCTATAATTTCTTACATATTTATTACAGATCATTCACAAAATGTCGGTCGCCTAGGGCCTAGAGGATTAATACTCCTGAACATCGAATAATCCCTATAACTTGGACAGTCACAGAATCATTCACAAAACTTTTAACACATCTAATTAAAACAATCGACGTTATGTTATTTACATTTTGATGGATCCAAAGAGGTTGGATATACTCAAACATCTCGAATCTTCAATTACATACTCGTATCGCGACGAAGACTCGGTGCCGGAATTCTCCACGAACCAGTACAAATATATTTTTGTAGTGGTCTTGCTGTTTTTGAATTGAAATGTTCGAGAAAACATTTATGACATTTATTAGAATACCATATGATTTTCTGAATTGATATATTGAATGAAGTATTTTATTTTTTGAGTTTTGAATTTATTACACCAGCTTCGATACCAGCTTCTATTACAAATTACAAAAATTTGAAACATAAATATGTTAAGAAATGTGACAAACTCTCATTTATCGAGTTTCGAATGTATTACAGTGCCCCCACAAGCTTCTATTTTGAATTTTCAAATAGGTATAGGCGATTATGGGTTATTTTGATCACAAAAATTAGAAATCTGCAAATTGGTTTGTGTTATTTTGATCACCAAAATTGGAAATTTGCAATGGGACATAGTAATAAATTTTTTGAAGAGATTATTTTTATTCCTAAAAAATGTGACGAATTGTTTTTATCAAGTTTTGAATTTGAGTGCCCCACAATTTGAAAATTTCATTTGAAATAATGACAATTAATTTGAAGTTATTACCTGACTGCTAGGTGGATTAACTATGAGAATAAACTTTTGTAGTTTCATCTGTGTGAAGTGAGATGATCCCTGCTCGGATCCCTGCGATGAACCTTTATTTATAATATGATTTTGATTTTTCGTGTTCTCTCCAGAATAAACTTCACAGGTATATTCTCTTACTAACTTAATTTCATGTTTTCAGGTTATTGACATTTGGGTCTTTCATTTCGATAATCTAGTTCTCTTTTCAACCATTTTGAATATTTTTCATTATTTATATAGTTTTCAGCTCGGTTTTCAGTTAAACTCTTCTTTTCTAAGAATTCAAATCTTCATACCTATTTAGACATTAGAAGTACAAAACTCTACTTCAAGACTCCATACGATTATTTTAAATGTTTTGTCTGGAATATTAGATTCGGATTCAAATATATTTTCGAATTTTTTCAAACCTTATCACGATGACCATATGCACTGAATTCTAGGAATTCGAAACTATCATTTTGTTTGCTATTTACAACGCATAGAATTGTAGCAATAAATCGAGTCGAGTGCGAATCTTACGAAAAATTCCCGTGATGGAGAATAATTCATGAATTAGTGATTAGTCTCATTCGATATCTCATCAAAACAAGTCGATTCTGGTCCATTTCCGTCGATTCTTGTCCAATCCTTGTCCATTATGTCCAATCATTGTCAATTCTGTCCAATAATTGTCCATTCTGTCCAATCCGTCCAATCCTGTCCAATCCCGGCCAATCCGTCCAATCCCGGCCAATCCCGTCCAATCCAGTCCAATTATGTGAAATATCGTCCAATCTGGTCCATTCCGTCCAATCCTGTCCAATCTCATCAAATGCAATCTTAGTGTACGTTTTTTGGTCGAGTGAACTACCCCTCGGTTAAAAGTGAACCAAAAAATACCAAATCCAACAGACAGTATATATGGCGACAATTCATGGATTTTTGCAAGTTCAAATAATATTTCCTGTTTATAAGAGTAGTGGCAAAATAATAAACGTAGTGGACATTCAACATGCGCAAGCAGAAAGTTCACAGGAATATAAGGATTTTACAATAAAGAAAAAAAAATCAATTTCTGTATTCGTTAAATACTCCATTGATTTACATTATTTTCATATTTTGTAAACCATCCTCCTTCGGAATCGGACTCTTTCGCCAAAATATGAAAAAAATATCGTGAAATTTTTAGATAACACTCTTTCTAGAAAAAAATTACGTTAATTTTTATGCACTTGTGCAATTATGACCGATAACCCGGTCACCATGTTTGAAAAGTGTTTTAACCGCCAACTTAGTTGCAGAGCAACCCTCGAAGTCTCATGAACTCGCCATGTTAGCAAAATGATGGCAACAATAACGTTGATAGGGTGTAATTTTTTTCTTCTGATTACATGGTTCTATGACGCTAATGCTTTGAATCCTTTGAGATAATTTGGGGAGATAATCGTGTTGAATTTTACTACTACACTGACAACCTACGGTAATGAAAGCTCACGAATAATAGTCCATCAAATTACGATAATATGTCATCTGATTACCATTGATAGTAAAACGAATATTCAAACACGAAGGGTTGCCAAGTCGTAATATATTTCATCAAACGTGGGAATTTCGCGGGATACCTATCGCTACTGTTGAATTTGTTGAATCAAGATTAGTTGAACTATTGAAAAATCATCTATTTCGTGTTTTTTTGTGGGTTTGATCCGTCATCTTGGGCTCACCTATACATTTCGAAGGCTTGTATATTTGTATTTATGTAGACTGAAGAATACCGGATATGTACAAATGGTATAGGTAAATTGAAATCTGGGTATAGAAAAAAAATCAAAAATCATATGCGTGCAGATAAAACTAAGTTAACAAACTGTGGATACCGTATAAAATACTGGAAATATATCAATAGCCATTGGCAACGCTGCACACAAATGGCTTTCGACGCCTTTGTCGTTCGGAAATCGCATAATACCGAAAACGTTTGAGAATGTGCTCGCAAAAAATTTGGTGTACCTATAATAGCCCTGTTTTGTTGATATCCTGAATTATTCAATTAACAACTTGTCCTTACTGGTCTTACCAATTACTGCAATGAAAAGGAACTGAATGACTGTTATAGAATTGGAGAATAACAGTGAATATGCAACTGAATCATAACAATGCAACAAAGCAGTAATCCAACCCTGCAATCACTTTTATATACCTTTTCGAATTACCGTAATTAGACCATGTGATGTATATGAAACAAAAATAATTAGATCACTTAATAACAATTATTAGGTCGTCATAGCAAAGTGAATTGAATAGTAGTTATCAGACAGCTAGGCTGTCCCCTATTCAATTGAAGTTTTTGATGATGGTTACTTGATTTTTAATAACGGTCACTGGATTTTTTTCTTAGTGTAAGGGCCGTTTCAATAAATGAGTACGAACTCCGTTTATGCTAAACTTCGTTTTGTTGCTATGGAAAAGCCAATCAAATCACTGGTTCTCTTGCAACTAAACCAAGTTCAGCTTGATCGGAGCTTATACTCGTTAAAAAAACGGCCCTAAACCAGCTCGTAGCGATATTTTTATCGAGTTGGAATTTCAAGGTTTCAACACTATTTTTTTAATAGGGATAAGGGCTTGTGAGTTGTGATAGTTCATTTGAAAAGGATTTTCATTATACAAGATCATCCAAATTGAGTGTTGGTCATTCTATAATTTCGAAACTACGATGTCGGTACTATTAGCATTTTTCCGATTATTGCAATGGTGGGAATAGAAAAACAATTGACAATTGCAAATTATAATATTTTTTTATGAAAAACCTTATACATTCGTACCTTCCTGAAATCTACTTGATATTCTAAATATTTTTTATATAACATACCCTAAGCCGATGTGCAACTATTTTTCGAGATATTGTAAGGCTCTTTTTTTCGGTAAAGAGCCCTACAAAGGGCCTCAGGGCTTAGTTCTCTATTTAATTTAGAGCGGTTGCCTCGAGAGCCAGTATTTTTTATGAAGTGGTATGCTCCACTTTCTTCCAGAACTAGGAGTTCTTTGGAAGGCCCTAGGGTAGCTTCAGTGAAGAAGGGATACAGAGTGAATCCATACAATGCACCCCCTTGTGTAAACCAGACATTTCTTATTAATAGGATATATATGAATATTCATAATGGGGAATGTACCAATATCTCCGATTTTCTGGAAAATTAAATATCGAATCATTGCCCATGCTTTTATACAATTTGAACATAAGAATCTTGAAAACAGAAACGAAATATCAGAGATAATATTTTACAACAAAATACTAATGATTCGAATAATATATCGGGGGTTTTATGTATCCGACCTGTAGTAATGAAGGTCGCTGAAAAACACTTCATTACAATATTGACAAATGAAAATTGACAAAATATAACGACTGGTTTGTATGTCAACTTCATTTCATGAAAGCATGAAAATGGTTCAAGGAAAATAACAAATCTTATCTTGAAAGATGATCGTTATTAATTGGTATACTGTGTGGAACAGCTAAATGGAATGAATTCAGGATATCAATTATTATTGTGCATCTACTTTGCTGTTCCACACTGTATACCTAAAAATGGTACTTCAATATTCTGTATACTTTATTGAGTACCTACTATTTTTCTTTCTCAGACTTGAAGACATGGTAGGGCAGATCGAGGTCAGTTGATACAGGGACAAATTGATACAAATCAGTTTTTAAATATACCTTGATTGGTATTTTTAGTGTTGCTGAACGGTGGGTGTATTCGTTTCGGAGCATTCCATTCGCTGTTGTAGTCTCATGGTAATAGTCTTAGTTTATTCGAGTGAATTTTAATCTTGCAACAATAATAGTTATTTATGTATGGGACAGCAATTGCCATCAGAGGTTATTAAGGCTCTATAATTCCCGTGGTACATAGATAATTTTATTTTTGACCGATTTTCATAACAATGTCATATTTAGAACGCAATAAATGTTTAAATTCATAACCTTTCTGGTATATTTGAATTAGGTAGCGTTGATTGTAGCATTGTTGGTTGTTGCTAGGTTGTCGCTATGTTACATGTTTATAAGCAAACTTTCTTTATCAATCAATGTTTTTCCGTTAAAAACGTGTTTATTTTTTACCACAAATCGACGATCTTTTTCTGATATAATGGAGGATATTATAAAAAAAGCGGAAAAGCAAGACAATCATTACTTCCATCGAAAAGTGAAGCCCTATATCAAAAAGAATACAACTTATATCTGAAGTGGCTGACACAGAGAAATGTTATGTCAAAAGATGCCAACGAAACTGTCTTTCTGGCATATTTTCAAGAACTGGTAAAGTATTTTCAGTATTTTCTGGTAGATTTGGTAATAATTGTATTTATTCGTTGCAGTCAGAAACGTTTAGCCCAAATTCGTTATGGACTAAATGGTCAATGCTCAAATCGATGGTGACCATATATGAGAAAAGAGATATCACCAAGTTCAACGAACTCAAGGCTTTTTTGAAACGGAAAAGTAAGGGGTATAAGCCGAAAAAGTCTGCTGTCTTATCTCCTAAAGATGTCATCAAATTTCTAAAGGACGCCCCGAATGAAATTCATTTATTGCATAAGGTAATTTTTTTCTCATAATTTTCTTTTTCGATTGTTTATTTCGTTTTATTTGTTTTAATTATGGGTTATTTTGGAGGATGCAGAACTCAGGAACTTCTAAATATGAGTATAGCAGATATAGAGGACCGGGATACTGTTATGGTAGTGAACGTACCGGAAAGTAAAACTGGTGTATCGAAGAAATTTACAGTTGTGGATGAAAAAGAGTTCTCTGCTTTGCCTTTATTGAGACTTTATATGTCCTTGCGTCCTGAAGGTACAAAACGATTTTTTTTGAGCTTCCGACAAAATAAATGTACAACTCAGCCAATTGGAAAGAATATGTTTGGCAAAATTCCCAGCAAAATCGCAATGTATTTAGGATTGCCAAACCCACTAACCTATACGGGACATTGCCTTCGTCGCACTTCTGCTACTGCCCTAGCCAATGCAGGAGCAACTATGACAAACTTAAAAAGACACGGAGGTTGGAGAAGTTCCACGGTGGCAGAGGGGTATCTGGAGGACAGTATTGAATTGAGAAATAAAACGGCGCGTATGCTGTCTACTTTGCCATCAGAAGAGGCAGGCACCTCGACTGTAGTGAACAGCAACAGCACCACCCATAAAAAAGAAGAAATTGTTTCCAGCGGCGGAAGTAATTTTCAGGGAACATTTGAAAATTGTACATTTATTATTTGTAATGACGTGAATAAGGAAAATATGTCTTAGTTTTCTTTACATTTAAACGTTTATAAGCATTTCTTGTATCATTTTCACCTTTAAAAGGTAAGAGGGAGTTTTTGAACCACAATATCCCAAGGGAGTTATGACCCTCATTATAGATATCGTAACTATGACGATATAAGCTTATAATGCCACTGTCAGAAATAAAGGTATTTATGTGAACGATTCTTATCACATCTTCAAATGTGAGGGTACGCCTTCTTCATACTCTGAACGAAATATGCATGAAATAACCTACTATAGAGTAATCGTCATCACAAAACATTGATGAAACTGGGCTTCCAGACTTAACATCAGAGACTTGGGAAGATATCAGAAAAAAGAAAGAAACAAACTTGACGTGCCACATCAGCTGAAAGGGTTACAACAGTCACCATGATTTTGGCAGATGGGCACGCAAATCTTTTATCAAAAATAAAATGTTCATTGTTGTCTTGAAAGCCGTTTTATTGACAGACAGACAGCCCAGGATGGAGCACTTTGAAACATTTCAGGAGCTGTTACCAAAATATAGTATGTATAAGATACAATCACTCAAATGAAAAATGTATCAACCGACCCCCGGAGTTTTTTGGACACTCGGTACAATACAATCTTCGAAACACCCACACGACTCACGTGCACCACCCACATTCGTTTCACAATTTTCGCCCTTGTACATTTCCCGTAACGCTAGTACCGACTTTCTATTACTAGCTATTGTGAAACCAATCACATCAGCGAAAAATGGCCAGTCCGCTCTTTAAATCGCATCCAGGTTAATCTGTGCCGTTCATCTGCACCAACCGCCGTTGCGGAAGACGAGAAAGTCGATCATGAATAATATGAAACCGGCCAGATATTGAATAAAATTTCTTGATAGTAGGGGAGCCCATGCGGAGATTTCGGGATTTACTCGAGGGCGGCAGATTAACATAATATGGGGGATACATTACACCCTGTTGAGCACCTCCACCAAATTTCAGCCATCTATATAGAGCCGCGCATGTAGCGATCAGAATAGTAAAAAAACGATCGTTGGATATACTCGAGTGCGTCAGATTAAGTCAAGGTGAGATAATTACATGCAGAAAAGTGTGCATTTCACTGACGATATATACTTATTTTCCCGATAGTTGTAATATGTGATTATCATAAGGGTACCAAAAGAAAACCAAATCCAAAATAAAAAATCCAGGTCCGTATTCGAAAAAATAAACGAAACGTCGAAATGCAAATGTGACAACGTCATCTTGTAGGAAAGAAAAAGTGGCAATGATGGACTGCCATTCATTTTCAGAATTTTCTTCAAATAACACTAAGAAAAAATCAAAACGATTTTACGAAATTTCAGTTTGTTTCGGATATCTTCGGAAGTAGTGGGAAATTTCCGATTTTCTCGACAGCATTTCATCGAGTACAAAATTACGCAACTTTTCCACAATTCAACCGACCCTGTATCTCTTACGGTTTACGAGATCCCCATGTTAGGCCTCGAATTTGGTCCACCCTGTACAGGTTGTCCCATTTTCGATGTCCTTACGGGATATCTCGCTCATTTTCAAAGATAGAGATTTGTGGTCTTCGCGAACGTCGGCTACTTTTTTTTGAAACTCACGATACCGCAAACAAAATTTTCATAGCCCGCTTAGTTTCTGAGATACAGGGCGAAATTGAAAAAATTGCATTTTGGGACCTCCCCTGTATCTTAGCTAACTTTCAACTTATGGAAGAAGTAAAAATTGACTCTTAGACATATTCTTACGTAGAATCCAGTGGCGTAGTCAGATTTTTGAAATGAGCTGTCATTTTTGAGATACAACCCAAAGTTATGTTTTTTAAATGGAACACCCTGTATATTTTTCAATATTTGAGACATAAATACTTCGAGCTTATCAAAAATATTTTACAGTCATGAGATATTTTTAGTATTAGACCAGTATTCAGATAATTTTGAGTTTTTATAGCTAGTCAAAGACAAATGATTCTTATGAAATAGATCTTTTGGCGCAATAATCGAATACCACCATTTTTTATATAGGGTAGGAAAGAAAGTATTCATTCAACATTATTATTTCTCAATAATGATAGCTTATTTCGAAAAACTGACTACGCCACTGGATTCTACGTAAGAATATGTATAAGAGCCTTGGTCAATTTTTACTTCTTCCATAAGTTGAAAGATAGCTGATATACAGGGGGGGGTCCCAACATGCAATATTTTCAATTTCGACCTGTTTTGTTAACGGTATCGTGAGTTTCACAAAAAAGTAGCCAACGTTCGCGAAGACCGCAAAATTTTATCTTTGAAAATAAGCGAGATATTCCCGTAAGGACATCGAAAATGCTCCCCCCACCAGTGAATAATGTAACATCCACTTTTAATGCTAAGCAATACGCTATCTGGCGGAGTAATCTCGCATCAATGTCACGTGACCAGCAAGTGTGATTGCTTTGTGTTTATTTACCTCCAAGCATGCATTTGTGTGGGGATTATAGTTGTTTAAAGTGATAAATATTTTGTTAAAAGTGAAAATGACCAGCAGAGCAAATTGTTGTGTACCTGGATTTCTCTAACTCCACAAATAATAACATGGTTCCCTGCCAGAAGAGCTTCACCTTCTAGGATGCATCTACTGTTTGGAGAAGCATATAAATAATCAAAAATTGAGGAAAATGGCAGGAACATCATTGAATCTCTTCAAACAAATATCAGAAAAATGTATAACAGATTATCCTGTACGTAAAAGATGAAAAAGCTAGCTCCACCATAATAAACTCATAGGTTATTTACAATGCACTCACACTTGGCGTCAAAAACATATGTTAAACATACGCTCTAGTAAATCCCCATTCAGCATCTCGGCCTCCCCAACTATAATAATATGAAACCGGCCAGATATTGAATAAAATCTCTCAACGGGTGCTCTCTGTCGCATATCCTTATCGAGTCGATTATAGAGAACCGATTTAGACATGTTGCGTTGCCGTTTTGAGACCATCAACGACTGGATGGAAGTCGATCGCTCAGCCACCTGATCGGTCGATTAATAAATTGCGGTATGTTAATTAGCTCGGTGATTAACTGGGATCGAGTCGCTCTCATTAGTATGACCGCGCTGTGTTCATTTGATGGAATCCATCGGGAAATGGTCATATGGAGAACGACTTCCTTTCTGTGTTACCAATATTGAATTCAGACCACATTGTCGGTTAAATCAGGGCAAAAAACTAAAACTCAAAGTAGCGCATCTTTGTATTGAACAATTATCTGAAATGAAATATTAGTTTTTGAAATATTGAGAGAAAAACGGAAACTTGTGATTTCGTCTTTATTTTTTCTATAGCGTATACCAGAAGAACCATAGTCCATTTTAATTAGGAATACAGCGTTGAAGAGATATAGGGAAGGTTTTTCCTCGCTCCTCATTGGTCTAGAAGCCAGACAAGTTTACATAATGTAAAATATTGCGACATGGCAACAATGGAAGTGATTAGTTGACCGACGGCCGTGTATAAACAGTGAAATAAAATCCAAAGTTGACGAGAATGATATTAAAGTCTTATTTCTATTATATTTACCGTGAGTTTTGTTATTCGAGGAGTATGATTTCAATAATCGCCGGACATAAATTTGATTCTAATTAACACCTGGCAGTTTTCATTTCGCAAAATTATGGTAATAACCTGTTATCAACAATTTAGATCACCATTATTCAACTTCTGGATACATCGGAATTTGAATAATTATGGCAAAGAACCCAGAACCAGGTCCTGATGCAATCTGCATGAGTACATATACCTAGTGCCAGTGCCAGAAAGAGTCATTGTGGTAAACATGTACGAAGTGTGTTTCTCAGACATATAGAACAGGAAAACTCAGTGTCAAGTTAGCAGCAGCTCAGGTAGCTTTTCGGAATCAATCATGTGGAAAGTTATCGCTGAGATGCAGGCTGAAGGCACTGTTGCATCCCAAGGAAGAAGCGAATCCAAAGGAATACTTCTGCAAGCATTGGATGGAGCTGAGTAACAAACTATTCTTGTAACAGTTCACGCTTTTGTCCATATAAATGAAATACCAACATTGTGATTGTTGTTATTATATATAATACAAGAAATACATGAATTCAACTGAATCTTTTATTTTCATGGATAATGCTCAATACCATTTATTAGAAGAAACCAACCAAGCATATCAAACTCAACCTGGAAGAAATAAGATCATGGAATGGGATATCAAATTATAATTTTGTATAGAGTGGTTTCACCATTATTTGTGTGTAATATTGAAATTACTATTGATTTACTATTTTGAGGAAAACATTTCCACCTCTACCATTTTCAGATTTTGTCCTTTGAAGCATAATCAGTCAAGTAAAATGAATAATGACAGAGTTTTTATTTAAAATTCCATACTCAACATTACATCAGATTGAATATCCTTGGAATACGTCAACGAATTATTGTTCGCTTATTTGCTTCTTGAAATTCCATAATAAAATTATTTTTGCAGATTTGTTAATTCACTTAGAAATCAATGATTTAAGGCATCTTATATCCTGCAGAATATACCCTTGCTACATAAATATTCAATTATTGATTCATCACTTAACATTTTCATAGTTCTGAAATATTTGAATTTGGCGGGATTGCTAGTGTAAACCAGGCTACGTCCACCAGTCCCACTACTGTATTCTTAACTAAAATGAACTATAGACATTTTATACTAGGACGTTCTGGAAGTACTTTTTAACAAGAAATCTGAATCAATCATCGTATTTTCCAAGGCGTTCTCTCATGTCAGAGATACAACAGTCAAATTTGGTTTTTCCCACGACTAATTCTTGACTGTTCAATTGAGGATCTGGAATGTTCACATTTCTGTCAAGTTACTTGAAAACTAAGGTTTTGAATCAGGAACGACATGATATAGGTAAGCTGGATGTCTCGCTAGAAGTTCTTTTCTTTTTTTCGCAAAGCAAAATAATGTTATTAAATACAAAACAAAGTTATAAAATATGCTGAATAATCCACCATCCACCTCTAGAACCAATTTCACTAGTTCTTCTTCTCAACAACAATATCGTCGATGGGTAAAATTTTAAGAAATCTTTCTTGAGTACCCATAAATAATAATACAGTATTATTTCATCAAAGAATTGATTCTTAGAGTTGTACTCGAGCTATCCAGAAATTGGGAAAAAGGGAAGAATATGTTTAGAAATGTATGGTGGAGTATTCGAAGAAAGAACTCTTATATATCAGGTATCATGTCGTTTCTTATTCAAAACCTTGGTTTTCATGTGAGTGAGCTTCCAAATCCAATTCAACAATCAGAATTTGGTTTGTTTAACAAAATTGTTGACGTTGTTCCAAAGCACTTTTCGCAAAAAATATTTCATCTAGAATGTGAGATTCGATCATATCATGTGATACGTTATAGTGATTAGGATCAGGAGAAGCAGTCTCTTCAAATATGCAAAAATCCAACATAGCGCCATTAAGGAAAGCCAAAGTTGAGTGTTGTATCTATGGCATCAACAAGGCCTTGGAAAATACCTCGCAAAATACGATGTCAGATTCGGGTTCATTTTTAAAAAGTAATTAAAAAACGTTCTATTTAGAACGTTTACTTAGTTCTATTGGTTTTTGCTTGAGAAAATAAAAACGAGAACCACAAATGTTCTTTTCTTTTTTCAATAATTCGAAAAGCGCAAAATGATACATCGAATGTTTCTTCAGATAATAATTGTTCATCAATTTGACCGTATCTCTTATAGCTGAGATTCTCATGGTGGAGCTCAAAAAATGTGCAGCTTGGTACCTATGCCCAGATACACCTACTTAATTATAATTGGAAATCTATTGATTGCATCTCATGATTCCGACACAAGAAATAATAGTGAAATCCTCAGTAGAGAAAATCGAAATTCTAAATAAAAAACGCACCATAACTGACAAATCTGAATATACATTAGCATTTCATTGATAAGTGAATATTATACTACCATTTTTTTAGCGTCGGATTATTCACTTGCATTTCAGAATAATGAGTTGAATTTCAGACCGTCATTTATGTTTCAGAAACAGAATTGGGTCTTCTTTTACGAAGAAATCGATACTTAATAGAAAATGATTGATCCTGCACAGAAACAAATAAAAATCGTATAGGTCAAGAGGGTAGAACTTACAGTCTAACTCCACCAAAAATGTGTTTAATATGTAGTCATAGACTTGAGCTTTATGAAATTCAACTGGAAGAGGTGTATAATCGGTTTGTTCCAAAAAATCGCTATTTTCCGAGTCATAGCTACCCCCTGTATGTGTGGATTCCACTAAACCCCCAATTTCCTCTTCGTCATAAACTGACAATTCCTTGGCAAACACAGAGAGAGCACCGAATTAATCATGATTCGTTCGGTGCAGGACGCCCCGGACCATTATTTTTACGACCCGGATTTAATACACCTCACCCTCTGACCCCACTGTGTTCGCCCTTTCATTTCTAGCCGCGCGCCGAATGAGACCCATAAACGAACAGCCAGCATCGCCGATAAAATATCTCATTAGTCGGCCGATAAGGGCCCTTTTAATTGGCCCCGTATATAGCCGATGAACGGCCGAAATAATAATATCACTTATGGCCTTTTGCGCGTTCACGGAAATCAAAGGGCCGTATAAAGTATTTTACGGGCGTTTCGGGAATTTAACAGCGTCGTAAAGGGCTGAGCTCAGCCCTTGAGCAGCGTGCATGGTTATAGTATGTTGATTTGCGAGCGTAAAACATTATGGGTGTATTCTCAATCGAATGGATTTCAAAGCCAACTCTGATGAAAACAACCAATAAATAACAAATAATTTTTCCATTTCATAATACATTTCATAATGAAGTAAAATCTCAGGTTCTACTGATAGATAGATAGATAGATAGATCTTTATTTAACCACGTTATGTTAAAAAACATTTGTAGCAAGTCAGTAGCAAGTAAATAAATACAGAAAATAATTATGTACAAATTCACAATTAAAATTAACAATTAAAATTCAATATAAATAAAATATTGCGTGTCACATATGTAGACATTACGATATACCATACACATAGTATGGTGTTAAGATAGTTGGATCAAATCACATCCCTGGTGGGTCAGCCATGTACTCAGCGATAGTGTAGTAACACTTTTTCTGCAGTATCACTTTGATAGAGTTTTTAAACGAAGCTTGGTTTTTGTTTTTCAGTGTGTCAGGAAGAATATTGTAAAGATCAACATTTATTGAGTTTTTGAGAGACTTATTGTATTTAAATCTTTGAGACCTGATCAGATTCGCGTTGCGTGTATTATAGTCGTGGTAATTTGAGTTAGTCAGGAGTTTTTTTTTGTTTTTATGAATCTCGATCAGAGTCTGATAAATGAACAGAGTTTGTAGAGGCATAATACTGAGTTGGCAGAATAATGGCCGACAAGAATCCCTATAACCCGCACTACAGATTATTCTAATGGATTGCTTTTGAATTATAAACACTTTCTCAGAGTGAGAGGAATTTCCCCAAAGGGTCAATCCATAGCTGATATATGATTGGATAAGAGCGAAGTACGCAGAAAGAAGGGTATTTTTATCAACAAACGATTTCAGTTTTCTCAGAAGGAAATTGTGAGTACTCAATTTGGAACAGGTATTTTCGATGTGTGGTTCCCAGCATAAACTATCGTCAATAGTTAATCCTAAAAGTTTAGCATGGTCACCTACTGTTACTTTATTGTTTGTCGAAAAAACACACTGATGAGGGCCAATAATAAGCCCGAAATCGGTCTGCAGGTTGTTGGGCGTGACTGTCTCGATGGGATATAAAGAAAGAAACATGCATGTGAATTCTGCACTCACTGTTTTAATTGCTCAATAGACTACTAGTAGATATAATTCATTATAATATACCCCACATCTCAAATATTGAGAAAATCAATAATTGACAGAAAAGTTTAATAGCAATTCCTGTGAAATTTCCGAAAAGCATCGATAATTGAAAAAAATATACAATCAGAAGTGAAATCAATAAGGAAAATATGTTTTTCTATGTTGGTTCTATGAAACGCAAATGCGTGTCGAAATAGCCTTTCTTTCGACACGCATTTTTTATCATTCGAAGGTTGGTACAATCGGTCTGTCAAATGAAAGTCAGAAGAGTTAGGCACCGCTTACTTCTGAGCGATTTTGAATTTGGTGATTCTAGAAGTGAAAAACTATTTTTTTATCGGTCAATTTTGAGTCAGAGTGTGATTTGATTCAAATTGACCAATTTTTCACTGCTGGTATCGCAAAAATCAAAATCGCTCAACAGAAAACTGGGCTTTACGCTTGTGCGTCAGATTTCAATTATTTCTATGTCATCATTGTTACGAATCAGAGATTGTTCCGTTATTTATCGATATTAAATCAATTTCTGTCAATAAAATACTTCAAATAAATGCAAAATATAAAAAATTTACTATGACACGCTTATAAGACACGTTGTCGCACTTGTTCCCTTGGAGCACTCTTCGCATCGCTCGTCGTACTCCAAATAACTCGTGCGACAAAATAGCGTCTTATCAAAGTTGTATTTAATATACTATCTTGTACAGGGTCTTCACGCATATTTTGAATCCCCCCTTAACTTTCTCATCCATTGTTCAATTTTTTCATTTGAAAAATGATCTTATGTAATTCTTCATTTAGACTTCATATCTATAAACAGAAAAAGATCTGAAAAAAAATGGGCACCAATTATATATTTTCTAAAATGGAACACCCTATATATTTTGTTACTCTTGGATAGAATATATTTTTATGATTTCAAATATATATACATATTGTTATCTCCATTAGATTTCAAGATGATTGACGTTGAAATTCAGATTTTATTTGGATTCTTTCAGCTAATTAGAATAGATAGAAATAATTGAAATATGTGTTGTCAAATTGATGATTGATGGGTTTTTCGCTGGAGGAATAAAGAAAATCATGCAGAAGCACAATATTTTTCTAATCCGAGAGAATCCGGATAAAATCTGAATTTCAACGTTAAATATCTCGAAAACTATTAGAGATAACATGATATATGTATGTATATTTGAAAACGAAAGAATACACTGTACCCAAAAGTGACAAAATATATAGGGTGTGACCCTGTATATTTTCAAGTTATGAATAATAATTCAATTATTGATTTTATTTGAAGCATAACAATAGGAAGACATGAGTGTTATTTTATATTTTTCTGTATTACATTTCACATTATTTTGTATTTTCTAGTTCTTGTTGATTTGATGTTGGGATTAGGAGATATGGAGACATTTCATGGGGTTGGATGGAATGACAATTAATTCGATAAAGTCTGCTTTGACTGAATTGAACTTTGCCCATCATTTCCATATACTTTTCTGTTTTTCTGTGTATATCTTTTGTTTAACCATTAAAAATAATTATTTTATTACTATTATTATTGAACGTACGATATAACATGACAAATATACCTTCATAGAAATCACTGAATTCAGTGAAAATCAATCAAACATTTCACAGAAAATATACTACCGATTTATTCCACCCACATTTCTCAGGGCATTCGAAAGGGCGATAAAGAACGACCCGCCGACGTTTCACTGCCGCTTTTCACTTAAAGGCCATGATTTTGCCGCCAAAATGCCGCGCAGTCCATCCCCAACTACCCCATGAGCCGCCCCAAGGGGGGAATCAGCCGGACATGCGGGGACGGTTTAACGGCCGCCGTTTACGACCGCCGGCGGGATTTATTGCGATTTTACTGGGAATCAATCGTCGGAAGTCGGGTGACGTCCATCATGTACAGGGTGTACCACTAAGAAAGGACGCCGGCTGTATCTCGGAAACTAAACTACGCAACACTAATTACGTCGCACCCCGAAATTTTGCGCCCGGTTAAAATTTGAATTACTTTTTTTCTGCTTTGAACAATTTGAATTCTATTCACACTGTTCGCTAGCTCAGACCTTCTACTATAATCTAGTAGTTCTTCGATACATAAGGTTATATACATAAAATTGCTACAGGATGTTTTTTGAAACTGTGCAAAATTTCGGAATTTTCAAAAGGATCCCAAATGAAGAAAAACA
The DNA here is from genome assembly GCA_029955515.1 of Chrysomela aeneicollis. NCBI lineage: Eukaryota > Metazoa > Arthropoda > Insecta > Coleoptera > Chrysomelidae > Chrysomela > Chrysomela aeneicollis. Next base: position 6,674,992 of record JARUHQ010000016.1, on the reverse strand, counting down.
GTTTTTTTTCAACTTCAACAGCAGAGGCATGAATATTATCTTATCACCTTTGGCCATCTCCATAATCGTCTTCTTATCTCTTTTATTTACAGAGTGATCTCAAAAAATCAATTTTTTGGTTTTGCAGTCATAACTTTTTTCCTCTTCTACCGATTTTCAAAATCTCAGACTCATTCAAAAATCAGCCCAAAAAAATGCATGGTTTGTAACCAACGTAACAAGAATCATAATGAGTGACCGATAAGACAGGTTGAAAATTACGTTCTCGTGAAAATAAAAATCAGGACAGAAAAATTATTCGTAGGTCTTTCTTTTCTGATGATATAACACTTCATAAAAAGATTCAAAATAAAAAAAAATCCTGAATACAACAACATTTCAGGCGAGATTTCAGGGTAACCTTCTAACCCCCTATACAAAGACTTCCATCATGTTTTGGATTTTTTTCAAAGAATTTAATATTTTATGTACGCCTATGAAAAAAAAAAATTGTTGTCTCTTTGATCAACTTTTTCCGCTGAACACAGCTATGTGTACCGCTTGTCTCGATTCTGAAAAATAATTTTGGGGGGGGGAGAGGGTCAAACATTTTTTTACAGTCATTTTGGTGGTAATATCTTCGTTTCGATCAAACAACGTTTTGGATATTTTTCTTCTTTAATCAGGATTTCGATGGGGATTTAGATTTGAGTCACCTTTGCAAAAACCCTTGATCTTCAATATTTATTTTTAGTGAATTCTAATCTTCATGCCTGTTCATCTAACGTTTCAACTTCAAAATGATCCTGAGATTTTGAAAATCGATTGGAGAGGGAAAAAGTTATGACTGTAAAACCAAAAAATTGATTTTTTGAGGTCTCTCTGTAAATAAAAGAGACAAGAAGACAATTTTGGAGATGTCTCAAGTTAATGAGATCACCTTTAGCCTCTGCTGTTGAAGTTGAAAAAAACTGTTTTTCTTCATTTGGCATCCTTTTGAAAATTCCGAAATTTTGCACAGTTTCGAAAAACATCCTGTAGCAATTTAATGGAATAAACCTCATGTAACGAAAAAGTACGAGATTATAGCTGAAGGAGTGAGCTAGCGAACAGCGCAAACAGAATTCGAATTGTTCAAATCAGAAAAAAGTGTTTCAAATTTCAACAGGAGCAAAATTTCGGGGTGCGACGTAATTAGTGTTGCGCAGTTTATTTAGCGCATAGGTTTCGGAAAAAAATAGTTATGATGAAAGTGGCCGAGAGAAATCTCTGGAAGTTATTTTCAAGTTTCTAGGACGACCGCTAGAGGGCGTAATTGCATTGGCCAATTCGAAAAACGGCATTTTATGAGAATTTGATAAACCAAAAACACTTTTTTAGTAATCTCGAGTTGATATCCAATCATTTCGATCTGAAAAAAATTGCGCTAGCTCGTTGAATAAAAGAGGGAAGGGGAGGATGAATAGCACTATGAAAAAGCTCTTATAACTACAGTTTGGTGACACGGAATTCAAAGAACTTGGTCTAATTTTGAAGAGTTTTTTCAGTTCTTCCAGATAAATCACGAATCAAGTTCATTTAAATCCCGTGGTGACCGCTAGATGGCACCGTTTGATATATCAGACAATTTTCCATCTTTTTTTCGAGAATTTCAAATGGAACCATATATTTTTCATGCTCTAATATGAAAGTAGAGCAAACGAGAAGAAAAATGGTGAAAATCGGGAGTTGATACCTCTTGAGGAACTAAGATATAACTAAGGAAAAAAAAGATAATCGAAATCTTTTTCGAAAATTCCAGATACCCAAACTATAGAAATAGACAGTGATATCGGATACCAAGGCCACTCAAGTTGAGTAGGTACATCTTTGAGAAATATCCAAACAACAAACCCATTGGAATAGTAACACCCCAAATTGCTTGAAGCCAACATTAAATTCATATTCATATGTTTTTTCCCCCACAGAGGTTGCCACATCGTAACATCTGAAAGTGATAATTATCCCAAGATCACATTTTTTCAAGGTTCCCAAATATATATATATATCCTTCTGTTGGTACTTATATGAATCATATGAATGTATCAAAAGCTATGTATTCAATGTTCGTCATATAATACATAGTGCCTCATTTATAATAATAATAATAATAATATTTATTCAATAAGCCATTTCACAAGGGAAAAAAATTAAGATATAGTTAAAAATATACGAATACACAAATGGGCCTATTGAAAAGGACTATATTCACTGCCATAACTCACAAGGATGTAATGGAAGTGGTTTTCAATATAGCCTATATTTGAGTGTTTTATAGTTTTATACAAATGGAACTCCCAGTATAGCAAACTCATCCGGTTATAGAGTCCACGTGCGTATTCATATATTCTAAAAGTCAAGTCAATTCATATATCTAATGATTGTAGAAATCGTTCACCTCAAGGAAATCATCATTCATGTGTAATTCAACCCTAGCTCAGGTTACAAAGTTCATGTCGGTTACATGGACAGGAAACTGAGTTCAAGTTTAAAACATATTATTTATTGAAAACTCAAAATCGGCAGGAACGGAATATCTATAACATAGAGTTCAACGTCATACTAGTTATATGAACAATGGAATTGCCGATTCTGCAATCTTGCAAGAATCACTTATATAAACATTAATCGCGCTAGAATAATCATTCATTATTATCACGGCATTCAAGTCATTCTGATCTCGGCATTCATTATTATCTCATCATTCATTTGACTAGCATTATTGCTCAGGCCTTCAGCACTTTTACGTGCTCCTCATCCTGGGAAGCCCTTTTTGCGATCATCTCCATGTAAGTACCTAATAATCACAATTGTCGTCTTGTTTACCCACATATTTTTCTTGGGCCGCTTTTTATCAATTTAAACTCACCAGATAATTGCTCACTTGTTTTCCTGGATAAAAGTTTTTTAATCACTAGCTTTTATTCACTGTATTCACTGTATTCACTGTTCACGTTCTTTTATCATGCTGTTCACTTTATTTTGAATCCACTTTGTTTTATATTTAATAAACTGTATTAGTCACTATTATAATGTCTTCTTTCACAAGTAGAAGTCAGTTAACCTCTTGCTGCCAAGCATAAACCCCTTAACTAAGGTCCGACAACGGGGTAGCAACCCCAGGTCGTGACAATAATTGATAGCACGTATTTCTGGAGATTGCGACATTTTTGGTGAACGCGCCAACGCAGTTAATTTCGTTCAACCGATAATCGACCGAACGCTGACAGTGACAGCGCGAAAAGTCTCGTTTTCAGATCAAATTTCGTTTGATGGTTCATCATCGGTATATTTCCAGTTATGAATGAAAATTTGAGTAGGATTTCACTTAAAAACCTTGCTTATTCTGTTCAAATCGAATTTAAAGAATGGTGAAACGCTGTTAAATGTGTATGAGACGATTTAAAACTGGTGACCAGAATACATCATTCCACTGGTGAGTTACTCAGTGTCGTATCATTCGTTATATAAACATTATTCACTCACCAATTTGAAAACATTCTCGGATTTCACCGAGATGAAAAGTTAGTGGATATATTATGTAAAAATATGATCAAGAAAGAGAATATTTCAAGAGACGCTAGAGTTTGCTCGCATCATTTCACTACCTACAAGTGATAAAATGGTTTGCCCAAGTTGATAAGAAAATGCTTAGAGTAGTAGATAAGCCTATATTCAGTGGAATTGAAAAGTAATAATTACAAAATGTTTGATGTTATATTACTCTAGTTCGATAATTTGAAACTTTATATTGGCACGAAAATAAACAATATAGTTGTGACAGTGAAATGGACCTATCATTCGGGTACATTGTTTTCATTCAGTCATAGGAAGAATGGATAATATGATAATTTTGTTTGTATGTCAATTCATTCAATTTCAGACCCTTCCAAGATTGCGAGACACTGATGCTGGAGGAATCTGTTGTTGCTAACCTTGTTCTAGAATGGGGTAACCCTAGTAACTGATTTATATGTTGGCTTCAAACAGCTACTGTGGTAAGGATTGTGCGTTATTCATCTAGCCTGTTTTATGATCGAAGGAAGAAATAGTGTACAAAACTCGTTGGAAAGTGCAGTTCATTAATTTCAAGATCTAAGCTTTGGTTTTTTTCAATAATGTAAAATTTCGAAATCGCTATCGACAGACACTAAAAATGTGGTCTTCCCAATGCCAATTTGGTATAAATAATTCATAACTTCGTCAAAAGTCCAATTGGTACCGAAAAAAAAAACAAATCGAGGCAGCAAGTCCACATTTGTTTTCTGCCTTCGGCTCATATGAACCGCGGTTATTATTTATTTTTGTCTCCGCGGCCATATCTATATTCGTCTCGAATTCCACCCAAATGATTGGAGCACGTCCACACATGGCTAACCGCGATGCACGATGAATTTCAATTCCATACACCGAAACGAAGTGGAACAATCGAAAATAACATCCCGATTTCGACCCGCACCTTCCCTCCTCAGGCGCCCTGATATTATCCTCGCTTCCAGGCTGTTATTAGGCTCATCGAGGTGCCTTTCAATCACAATTTTCCATTCGGGGAGTGCGAACGACGATATGTTAAAGACAGACTTCTGCATCATGCAAATCTTCGTTTAGGATCAAGAATGTCTCTATAGGTAGTTTTTGATTCACGGATAATGAGAACATCAGATAATACAGGGTCTTGCTTTCGAAATGAGCCAAGATGACAATGAACTGGGTATTGGAGATTATAATATCTTGGATTCAGAAGAGAAATCTCACAGGCAATGAGCAATATAACAATGAATTGAAAAAAGTTGATCAATCTATAGGCGTCGGTTGTTAGAATGATTTGATTGATACCGCTTTATATTGTTTTCAAACCATTGATTTTTTTTTTCAAGTTATAGCTTGCTGATTTTTATTTTCAATACAAGATATTGTTTTCATCGATCTAAATTACTTCCTCGTATGAACTAAAAGCTATCAAAGAAGTACCGTATTAGGTGTGGTTTTTAGATATCTTCATTGATTGCATTGCCTTCCTGTGCCTGACTTGAATCACTGGAAGATCACGAAAGTCGAGCGCGTTTTGATTCATTAATAAATTGTACACTAAATACAAAATCACTTTTATTTCTGACAGTGACATTATAAGCTTATATCGTCATAGTTACGATATCTATAATGAGGGTCATAACTCCCTTGGGATATTAAGGTTCAAAAACTCCCTCTTACCTTTTACAGGTGAAAATGATACAAGAAATGCTTATAAACGTTTATATGTAAAGAAAACTAAGACATATTTTCCTTATTCACGTCATTACAAATAATAAATGTACAATTTTCAAATGTTCCCTGAAAATTACTTCCGCCGCTGGAAACAATTTCTTCTTTTTTATGGGTGGTGCTGTTGCTGTTCACTACTGTCGAGGTGCCTGCCTCTTCTGATGGCAAAGTAGACAGCTTACGCGCCGTTTTATTTCTCAATTCAATACTGTCCTCCAGATACCCCTCTGCCACCGTGGAACTTCTCCAACCTCCGTGTCTTTTTAAGTTTGTCATAGTTGCTCCTGCATTGGCTAGGGCAGTAGCAGAAGTGCGACGAAGGCAATGTCCCGTATAGGTTAGTGGGTTTGACAATCCTAAATACATTGCGATTTTGCTGGGAATTTTGCCAAACATATTCTTTCCAATTGGCTGAGTTGTACATTTATTTTGTCGGAAGCTCAAAAAAAAAATCGTTTTGTACCTTCAGGACGCAAGGACATATAAAGTCTCAATAAAGGCAAAGCAGAGAACTCTTTTTCATCCACAACTGTAAATTTCTTCGATACACCAGTTTTACTTTCCGGTACGTTCACTACCATAACAGTATCCCGGTCCTCTATATCTGCTATACTCATATTTAGAAGTTCCTGAGTTCTGCATCCTCCAAAATAACCCATAATTAGAACAACCTATAACAAATAAAACGAAATAAACAAACGAAAAAGAAAATTATGAGAAAAAAATTACCTTATGCAATAAATGAATTTCATTAGGGGCGTCCTTTAGAAATTTGATGACATCTTTAGGAGATAAGACAGCAGACTTTTTCGGCCTATACCCCTTACTTTTCCGTTTCAAAAAAGCCTCTAGTTCGTTGAACTTGGTGATATCTCTTTTCTCATATATGGTCACCATCGATTTGAGCATTGACCATTTAGTCCATAACGAATTTGGGCTAAACGTTTCTGACTGCAACGAATAAATACAATTATTACCAAATCTACCAGAAAATACTGAAAATACTTTACCAGTTCTTGAAAATATGCCAGAAAGACAGTTTCGTTGGCATCTTTTGACATAACATTTCTCTGTGTCAGCCACTTCAGATATAAGTTGTATTCTTTTTGATATAGGGCTTCACTTTTTGATGGAAGTAATGATTGTCTTGCTTTTTCCGCTTTTTTATAATATCCTCCATTATATCAGAAAAAGATCGTCGATTTGTGGTAAAAAATAAACACGTTTTTAACGGAAAAACATTGATTGATAAAGAAAGTTTGCTTATAAACATGTAACATAGCGACAACCTAGCAACAACCAACAATGCTACAATCAACGCTACCTAATTCAAATATACCAGAAAGGTTATGAATTTAAACATTTATTGCGTTCTAAATATGGACATATTGTTATGAAAATCGGTCAAAAATAAAATTATCTATGTACCACGGGAATTATAGAGCCTTAATAACCTCTGGCAATTGCTGTCCCTCGGGCCAGAGGCCCTCGGGACGCAAACTTTGCCATCGGTAATTAAGGCCCTCATAATTCCCTTAATACATAAATAACTATTTTTCACTCTTCATTACACAAGTCGTCAGCTTCAACAAAATGAGAGTTTTATTAGCAAAGAGATTTATGAATGATGGTCTTTGAAATATGTCGCAAACATATATCATGTACGATTGACATAGTGGTCCTGGGACACTTCCCTGAAGTACTGCCCTAAAACTTTCACTTCTAGGACCATACGCCATATACTTTATAGTTTCTTCAATCACACCCCTGCATTGAAAATAAGAAAATTGATAAAATATTTCTCGACACGATACGAGTATCAAATTATTCATTCATTATTCATTCCCTAGTCATTCCTCCACGACCAGAAAGTATAAATAAAAAACAACTACATTCAATATGAACTTTAACTTAACACGACCGTCTGTCATCAATGTTCGTTGAGTTTCAGCCATGAAATATTAATTTCTCACAATGGATATGTCATTAAAAATTCCTTCCTTCTTGTAAGCTTTTTCCACTTCGTATAAACTCCACAATTTTCTCTACCGTGTCTTATCGCTTTACGTACGGTCGTGTTATCGAGGCACTACCGCATCTTCATATTCACATTTGCCACTGATAGATCATGCAAAAGTGTCAAAAATTAGGCACACTGTACATACATACCTACCATGTTATATATAGAATGAAAATACATAACAAGTACATAAAGAGCTAGTGTGTTTGTAACTTATTTCGTTATTATCATCCAGTACTGGTCGTGGAGGAAGTAAATTCCATACTTTCGAAACGAACCACTGAACAGTTCGTATTTATTGTCTCGAAAGAAAACGTTGTTGAAGCCCTTTACTGGAAGTCCAGTCAATTTGTAATGGTATTACCAGATAGAGTCACTTCCTGAACGCTCTCTGATGAACAGAAATGAACGGAAATGTAGTTGCATTTATTATTGTTTTTTCGTTACAAATAAGGTATCTCTAATAACTGATGAGATCATCGTATTGATAAATGAAAGTTGGAAGAATATAAGTACCTAAGTCACGCTCGAACAATGTTTCTCAGTTCAAGATCTGTATTCACTTAAATATAAAGGGTATTTTCAGTTGAACAGCAAGTAGGTACAATAATAACGGAAATAATCGCCTCAGATTTATTATGCCTCATTACACGTATCTGTCTTCAAAAACGTCGTTCTTTTTGTTCTAGGGATATTTAGTTGTCTCTATTATTTATCCCAACCCTATACAAATCAACTAAGGATTCTGTACACACATGAATTCAATCTTTCCTATAGGGCATACAGAAGCAATGCGGAATGCCGAAAGACCGCAAGGCGTAACGATGATAATTACAAATGTCCCGATCTTCCATCATGCTCCAAGTAATCAATTCATTTACGTTCGGCATCCCTCGCAGCACTCGGTATACAGTTGTATACACACGAAGATGTGAATATCGAGAGCATAAATCATGACCAATGCTATTGCTTTCGGCAGTTCAGCAACGCTAATGCATTCAGGAAAATATACTGAGCGCTCATTAAGTTATTCATTTATATTGCTGAAAGTTTCTGTGAGAATTTCCCAAACGACGATTTTAAATATTCAAATGGAGAGTAACCCAATGAGATACCTCGATTGATAGATTTTTTTATGTACTGAATACATACAAAGTAACAAATAACTAATAGTCGAAAACAAAGTAACAAATGTCGAATTCAGTTGACTATTCAACGCACTGCCAAATTAACCAATTAGGAGTTCTAGTGAAGTTCGGATTATCGATAATACAAACTTGACTCTTGACTCTGATTGGCCTGTCAATCAAAATGAGCAGATATGGGATAAATTCCATCGAATTAATTAACTTCAACCATTCACCTTGTTTGTGAAATAGTCTAATAAAATTCCAATCGAGATTGGATTTACTTACCTCATAATTTATACTGAGGTGCTCAAAATAGGGGTTACCAGGAAAGTTTCCCGCGGTTTCCCAGAAGTTTCGAAAATTGGTGATTTCATAGATGTCGATGAGATCTTTCCGAATTTCACCTCTGGGCTGAACTTTGGTTTACTGGAAATCAGTTATGAAAAAAAAAAGTTGTACGTCTTGGTTGTGGGCTCTCAACTGATTTTTATTGCACCATTTTTGTTTTGCGGAGATGCGCTGTTGCAAGTTGGTCACTTCGGATTACTGGAAATCTGATATGGGCATGATTCGAAGTGGATACGATACTATTCAATCAGGCAAATCTTACAATGATATTTGAACTTTGCGGAAATGCGATGTTGCCAAGTTATGGGCGCTGGAAATGATTTGCAGAGGGTTATTGAAGATTTCGGTTGAAGAAAATTTATTCGCATCTACTTCTTTATCAACTTATATGATTTGAATTTTTCGAAGTTGGTCATTTAGATTCACTGTAACTATGATATGGGAATGTTTCGGAGTAAATACTATACTATCCAATCAGGCAAATCTTGTGATGATGATTTAAAATGATTCGAAGAAGATTATCGGGAATTTCGGTTGAAAAATATTGATTCGAATCGCTTAGCTCGTATGTTTATCGTGTTAGAAGAAGTAATCGAATTGATTTCTACCTATCATATTTTTATGACTATAACAAAACGGTGGACAATCATTTCTAGTTCCCATAAGCTGGCAACAGCGCATTTCTGCATGGTTCAAACTTCAAATATCATTGCGAGATTCACCTGATTGGATATGGTATAGTGGTATAGTAGTATAGTATATAGAATCCACTTCTAACCATTCCCATATCAGATATTCAGTAATCTGAAGTGACCATCTTGGCAACAGCGCATTTTCAAAAAATTAAAATAATAAAAAATGATCAAAAAATAGATTCGAATCAATATTCTTCGAAAGAAATCTTTAATAATCCTCTCCAAAATCATTTCCAGTACCCATAACTTGGCAACAGTGCATTTCCCCAAAGTTCAAATATCATCACAAGATTTGCCTGATTGAATGGTATATTTTCTACTTTGAACCATTCCGAAGTGACCATCTTGGCAAAACAAAAATGGTACCATGTAAATCGGTAAAAGGCACATGAACGCGATTTTAATTTTTTATTTTCATAACTGATTTCCAGTAAACCAAAGTTTGACCTATTATTCAAACTACGAGGTGCTGAAGTTTTAATAAAAAGCATGTTTACTGAGAACTTCATGGTTGAAGTCATACCTGACATCATATTAGTTATTGGAGAAAATACAACCTCAAGTTATGATTGCATTGAAATTCACCCGATTATTGAATCCCCATTTCAAAATTTCAGCTAAATTCAGTTAACAGTATGGACCTGTCTCCGCTCTGGGGGTTTATTGGATGGCATATATAGACGCTCTTGAGAAGAGGACAGTATGAAGTGTACTATCATCCGCAAAGCTGTGGACAGAACAGGTAGTATCCTCCAAAAAGTCGTTGTTTTGTTCAGTGCCAAAACAGATCTCTGGGAAACACTGAGCGTCTTTTTAACAAGCACAAATTTCATTAATCAATGATTGTAAATTTGTGACACAAAAAGTATTCCATCACCATGACGTGCCATCTATATAGGCACAAACAAAGAAAAAAACTAGATGAGATGACTGGATGTTGCGTTATTATCTAGCAGCAAAAACTCGAACTATTCCGTATAGGCACTGAAATATGTATAGACAAGAACCAATAGGTATAAAAAACCAGATATAATCTACCGAGTAATATATGCTAGCTAGGTCAGTCATCTGAATAATAACATGGAAATAACATTACTTCTTCGACTATGACCGTCGTACGTTGAAACATTTGCAATTATATCGGATTAAAATGATTGGTGCAGATACACATATGCGAATGCCTTTTATTGCTCTATAATAATTATCTCTCATTCTGTATATTCGCACGTTTTCATTACAGTTGTATAATTATATATCACAATTTCACATAAAAATAGGTATGTAGACGGTAAACCAAATTAAATAGTTTGCACGAATTTTTCAACGAATCATTATTGCATCCGGATTCCAAAAGCATTTCTCTAATTAAAAACCTGTTGCAATTGCTTACTATCTATCTAAAGTAATTTACAAACAAGCTGATAAGTAGCTATTTTCGAGGATATTTCAATAAATGAGAGCGAAATGGAATATTTTCTACAATAGTATATACAAGTTTTAAAAGACGCTATTTTGTCGCACGCGTTGTTTGGAGTACGACGAGAGAAGCGAGAAGTGCTCCAAGGAAACAAGTGCGACAAAGTGTCTTATAAAACGTGTGTCATATACAATTTTTTCTATTTTGAATAAATTTGAAGTATTTTATTGAAAGAATTTGATTTGATATCGATAAATAACAGAAACATCTTCGATTGGAAACAATGATGCCATTGAAATATTCAAATTATGGCGCCCTCTTTACTGTTCACCGATTTTGATTTTTTGCGATAACATCGTTGAAAAATGCAATGTGTTTCTATTGGTGAATTCAAAACGAATCACACTCTGAATTGAAATTTACCAATAAAAACATTGAGTTTTTCACTGCTAATATCACTAAATCCAAATCGCTCAGAAGTAAACTGGGCCTAACTCTTCTGACTTTCATTTGACAGTTCGATTGTACCAATCTCCGAATAATAAAAAATGCGTATCATAATGATTTCGTTATAGAATCAACCTCAACCTTAGTGAGATTTTCGATATTGTAAATAATGTATAGGTACTCTTAAGCAAAATTCGTTTTTTTCGAAAATGCTCACGTACTCAATTAACAACGGAGTTATAAAAGACGGAAGGTAGGATGCATGACCCTGTATAAGTAGTTAATGTGAATCATAATAATATGGAGGCTGAGAAACCAACGTCTCATTTATGAATTCCATATTCCTCGTTCCTAATTGTGGAATTCAGAAAAGGCACGCAACCGAATTGCATTTCAGTGGCGTAGTCAGAAATTATTTTAATTTTACAGGCTTCTATGTTTCTATACGGAATAATGAAGTGAATAATTCATCACAGAAGAAACCATCAACAATATTGGCGGACAAAAAAAAAAGAAGCAGGAATATTAGCAGTTATAACCAGGATTCGAAATATATGAATATGGTAGCTGACCATTAGACATTCTCCTGGATGGAACAAATTCTCATCAATTAAGTTTGTGAACGCAATATTCAAGTCGATATTGAGAATCATTCGAACTCTTACATACTAACCGCAGGCTTACGCCCCAGCTATTGCTACACCACTGCGTCCTCCATTCGTAATACAATAATAATAACATATCATTACTCACGTTGACTTTGATCTAGACCAGCGTGGCTGTTGACTTACCTGGAAATAAAAAAAAAACTTAATTACAAGGTTATGATGCTGGAATAACAACAATTTTCTAGGAATTGGCATATTTCGGAAGATAATTCTCAATTTAACATCCAGAGATTCAACTATACATCTTTCTCTGACTGACCTACGTGAAATAACTCCATTTCTACTGCCTCAGCAATGATAATTAGAGTCTTCGATAAGTGTTTTTAACCGCCAAGTTAGTTGCAAAGCAACCCTCGTAATACTATATACTATATAATAATAGTATAATTGCTAGCAAATTGTGGTAGTAGGTCCCCCACTGACCAGATTTGCAAGTTAATTGCAAAATATCGATCTGTTATTATTGAAAGTTCTTTTTTGATATCGTTCAGAAATAATCATTTTTTGTAGGTTTTTCATCACTCAATATATTCTTCATCAGCACATAAAGATTATCCGCAAATTTACATTGTAGAATAATATATAAAACTGGAAATGTTCAGATATTTCATGTTCATATCAATGATGTATATCTGCAGATTATGCAACCAACATCTCCTCCGTACCACAAAAGAAGAACCAGAAGAATAAGATCAAATACTGGTTGCTGACGACCAAGCGGTGTTGTCAACTCTTTCATTTCACCCTAAAACTGATGATTTATTTATAGTGATATAATCTAGTGGTTTAATAATTCTGGCGAAGGAACACGTTACAATTTTGGTGCAGGAACTATTCGAAAAGACTACTTTTTTAATTGGTGTCCAGTTAACCACCAGTCAGGATACATAGTTAACAAGAAAAGCTACGTCTCCATTTGAAAAAAAAATTATGTATCAATACAGAATAAGGATATCAAAAACATATATGAAACATTATATTTCATATGATATGTGAAGGTGGGACAGGCACCGCTTGAAGATCTCAGGGTCTCTACTCGGTTGATTACCCTGCACTGCACTGATGAGGGCCAATGAGCCCGAAACCGGTCTGTAGGTCGTCAAGCGTGCCTCTCTCTATGCGAACTTTGTCACGATCTGCATTCACAGGGTGAATCGTTGCATGGACTACGAGAAGATATTATTCAATGTTCTGCGTGGTATTTACCAGGAAAGTAATTGTTTTCTGCTCGTAGTCTAACAAACTCCAAACTATGTTCGATATTTTCAATTCGATATTCTCTTATTTTGTATTTTCCAATTTTTCCTTGTAGCTGATGTTGACAATTTTTCTATAAAGGTATGATGGTGCCTTTCTGATTATCACTATGTGGAAGCAACACCCAACTTATGAGAAATGTTTTGTTCTCCATATCTAATATTTTCTGATTATTTTAACAATTTGTATTTTTCTATTATTTTGTGAACAAGAATCTTTGAATTGAATTCGAAAAGTGAATAACTTGAGCTTGAAATACTCATAACATGTGAAAAAACACATTATCATGAGATTTAATATCTAGGTTTCCCGTTTTTCGAGATTCACCATATGGGGATCTGATTTGTTAAAAAAAAACTTTCATTATCATTTAATTCAAAACCTCAACTTTTCAGTTTGTTAGTTTGAAAGAAGTATGAATGTTTCAAATTCTCAATTGAACTGTTAAAAGTTATCTCAAAATTGTTGGTGTTCTTTTCAAAAAACTCTCCTCAAGAACGACTTTTTCTCAATTATTGTGATCAGTATGTAAGCTTAAATTATCATTATATTATAATTATCTAATATGGCGCGAGAAGTGCATCAGTGACAGATTCGATTCATGTGTTGTTAACATAATATGCAAATTATGTCGTATTCCACTACGAATCAACCACCGACTCTGGGTGTGTAGAGAAAAATTTGTATCATTTATTTTCGAAGCTAGATCAGGCAACCTTAAGGAGATTGTGATAAATCTGGAATAATTACCAATATTTTTACTCTTATCGGTATTTTTTTACTGATACTGACAGATGCTCAGTTTCTGTTTTACCGACACAAGGTGTGGCGCCATCTCTGGTAATTTCAGGAAATATTACTACGGTATGAAATCAAGTATAAGGCAAAAGTCTACAGTTTAATCTAGTGCTTGTAAATAGGAAGCTACTTCACCTTCCTATATCCACGTTGGTTTCAAGTAACAAACTTGTTATTATTTCGAACCACGAATTGCTATACCAGTACAAGATTTTCATTCTGATTCAGGTGGGAGTAGTAGGGGAAGATGAAAGTGTTGAAATGAACGACACATCGTGGTCGCCGTGGTGGCGATGAGCGCAAAGCGCGATGATTACAATTCAAGTCCATCACGGTCGTGGGTTCGATTCCCAGGCCCGTCAGAAATAACAAAAAGGGCGAGGCGACTGGGTGTAGCGTGTTCTGTCCGTACATTCAAATATATTTATGAAATTTTCTGTGGCAAATGAACTACGTTTCGATGCCAGGATGAATGAAATGAATGAGTGGATGCATGAATGAGGGTGAGTGAAAGGTGAGGGCGAATCTTTGAAAAAAAAAAAAACTACACATCGCGACTTTCGGAAGAAACGACTTGGCAATACTGCGAACGCACGTCCCCACACCAAGTCCGAGCAATGAGTTCGTTGCTTCCACTTTGCAAAGTGCCCGCCAGGCAACGTTTCGAGGTTATCGGTAGCTCGCAGCCATCAAAACGGAAACGCTGATGGATCATTATGCGGCAGGCAGGCAAGAACGCCAAAAAAAACGAGAGCCGAAGCAAGCTGAAGTCGCAGTAGACGATGAGGAAGAAGAAGGAGGAGGAGAAGAAGAAGCGTGCTTGAGCTCGGAATGCGCGTGGGAGGCAATGAAGAACGAGCCATGAATCATCTCTAGTCATGACCATCAGCGTTATGATTAGTCTTCTGGTGAGCTAATCGATGTCAAATATGTTTATTCGGGAGATTTATGATCCCTTAACTTTCTAATCTACTGTATAATTATTTTGGCAAAAAATGATCTTATGTAATTTTTCTAATATATTTCATATAGGTAGAAAAACAGTTGAAGAACTAAGAAAAAATTTATGGATGCCCTACATATTTTGTTAATATTGGATAGAGTATATTCTACTGATTTCAGATATATATTTGAAATTCAGATTTTAACCGGATTCTTTCAGCTTACTAGGACATAGATGGTTAGACTAGCTATGGAAATAATATAGAAATATCTGTTGTCAACTCGAAGAAAGCTAAGATGATATATCTGTTATTTATGAGGTAATTTGTCGTAATGGATTTATTTCAGTGGCAGGGAAAATATGATATACTACAGAATATTTCATCAAAATATTAATACATTGCTGAATGAGCATTTTTTTGATTTGATGACGATGAAGAACTTGGGAAGTTTTTTTTTTTCGAGGAGCATAGAATGAATTTTCCTATAGCGCATGCGTCAAGAGAGCTGTTTCTTTTGCGAAAAAAAATAAAAAATCATGCAGGAGCACAATATTTCGAAATCATTGACAAACATTTTTTTTTATTTTTCCAAACCACAGAAAGAATCCTAATATTATTTGAATTTCAACGTCAAATATCTAGAAATTCATTAGAGATAACATGATATGATATGTAAGTATGTAATTATATTTATTTTGGAATCAGAAAAATATAATCTATCCAAGAATAATAAAATATATGGGGTGCTCCATTTAAAAGGATATTTTTGGTGTCCATAACTGTTTTATATCTTCAACAGTTTTTTGTGAAGACTCTGTACACATCGAGCACGAGAGCAGTTTAATTCCTAAATTATTTAGAATTACATGTTTGCTTGAAAGTCTTGTCAGCATCATTATCGTTAATGAAATAGTTATTTATATACCAAGGGCGAAAAACTGTCTATTTAGTAGACAGGGTACTTTCGAATTTTGTGTTGTAACACAACCCCACCCCGTAACTTATTTGTTTATTTATTGTTACTGTGAAAACATTATTCAGGAAAAATCATGGTAATACATCGAAATTTGAATAATTATGGCAAAAAACCCAGAACCAGGTCCTGATGCAATCTGCATGAGTACATATAGTGCCAGTGCCAGAAACATGTACGAAGTGTGTTTCTCAGACATACAGAACAGGAAAACTCAGTGTTTAGTTTGCAGCAGCTGAGGTAACTTTTTGGAATCAATCATGTGAAAAGTTGTCGCATCCTTGGTTGCATCCCAAGGAAGAAGCGAATCCAAAGGGATACTTCTGCAAGCATTGGATGAAGCTGAGTAACAAGCTATTCTTGCAACAGTTCACGCTTTTGTCCATAGAAATGAAATACCAAGATTGTGATTATTGTTATTATATATAATACAAGAAATACATGAATTCAACTGGATATTTTATTTTCATGCATAATGCTCCATGCTACCATTTATTAGAAGAAACCAACCAAGCATATCAAACTCAACCTGGAAGAAATAAGATCATGAAATGGGATATCAAATTATAAATTTGTATAGCGGTTTCATCATTTTTTTTGTGTAAAATTGAAATTACTATTAATTTACTATTTTGAGGAAAACATTTCCACCACTACCATTTTCATATTTTGTCCTTTGAAGCATAATTCACTTAGAAATCAATGATTTAAGGCATTTTATATCCTGCAGAATACACCCTTGCTACATAGGACTTTTCTTCATTATGTTGATCGACACCACTGTGGACAAAGAACATACGTACCAAATATCACAAAAATGCATAGGATAGTTCATAAGTTATGAGCAATTGAAAAAATCGAAAAAATCAACTAATCATCCTGTATCTTGGTTATAAAGAACAATCGACCCATAAAATATAGGTTATTTGGAAGCACCTCGGTATCCCCTATTTACCCTTACAGTATGCGCATTTCCCAATGAATCACCCTGTATAATGGACTGAAGATGTATATAATTATCTACCTACGTATATAAAGAAAATCACAGACCACAAAAAATATCTTTTTGCACGATTGATCATTTTTGACTGTTCACCGTGACAGATTTTACGTCAGTAGGTGACATTTACTAGCAACTCGACGGTAAGTAATCCAACTCGACGGTAAGTACTCCAACTCGACGGTAAGTAATTCACTTACCGTCGAGTTGAAGAATCTCTTAATTTTAATTTATTTTTATAATTTATAATGGTATCAATCGTGCAAAAAACGTTATAAGTATGTCGAACGTTAAGGGTAACCGATCTCAGACAATAATTGGAGTCGTCGCTCCGCTCCTCCTCCAAACAATTGTCTTCGATCGGTATAAAACCCATACCGTTCTCCATACTTAATATATGCTGCAGTTACATCGTCAAGATGGAGCCACAACATCCCAAAAAAGGACAAATCATGCAGTGCCACCGCTGCCAGAAATTCGGTCACGGACAGCGTAACTGCCATTGTGATTTCAGGTGCGTCAAGTGCGGAGGCAAGCATGAGACGGCCACCTGCAAGAAGCCCAGGGAAGCGGAAGCCAAGTGCGCGAACTGCCACGGCAACCACCCTGCAAACTACAGAGGATGTCCTATGGTTCCCAAACCTAGGAAACCGACAGCCACCCAACCCACAGCGAGACCGAACGCACCGAGACCGCCAGCGCCAAGAACGACTCCTGGTCGTTCCTACGCCGCAGCGGCCTCCACTGCCACCGCCCCCAGGCCCGCCGCCCCCAGGCCCGCCGCCCCTAGGCCCGCCGCCCCCAGGCCCGCCGCCCCCAGGCCCGCCGCCCCCAGAGCTGCCCCTGAAACTCAGAATGTGCCGGTTGAATTCCAAGAATACATCCGGCAAGTGATCGAGAAAACGGTGCAGCAGACCCTCGCTCGCCTTACGATGCCCTCACCGGTTATCAATGGCGTCTAAGAAGGACTCGCTCCTGATCGGCTCCTGGAACATCAACGGAGCCGCAGCGAGAAAACTGGAACTCCAGGAAATCCTCTCGAGAACCTCCATCGACGTCATGGCACTCCAGGAAACCCGGCTCAAACCAGGTAAGTCATTCAAAGTACCAAATTATGTTTGTTACAGAAATGACAGGGTAGACAGACAAGGAGGAGGAACCCTCCTGCTGATCAAGAAAACCCTAGACCACTATCCAGTCAACACACCAGACCTGGAGCACCTGGAAGCCACCATAGCGGTAGTGAATACGGCCACCAAAGGGGAAATCCAGGTGGTATCCGTGTACCTAACCTCAAATCAGGCAGCCACCGTGACGGACGGAGACCTGAACGCCGTACTAAGCGAAAACAGGCAAACCATCGCAATAGGAGACTGGAACGCGAAACACCCCCAGTGGAACTGCACGACAACGAACTTGAAAGGTAGGCTTCTTTTAGGCTACCTGGAACGGAACGAAGAAGTATCAGTCCTGGGACCAACCGAACCTACCAGGAACGACGATCGCACTGCACCCAGCATCCTAGATATTGCCGTACTACGAGGACTTCAAGTCCCTGTAGAAATCGCAGTACTGCACGACGGAACCTCAGACCATAGCCCGATACTGCTTCAAGTGGGAGAAGACAGAACAGAGGAGGACACCCCGATAAACCGGAACAAGGTAAACTGGTCTCAATTTCAGCGAAACTTCCACGAGCAAATGGGCCCCATGCCCGTTATAAGCTCGATAGAAGACCTGGAGAGAGCAGTGAAAAACTTTGAACGAGACGTCCAAAGAGCCATAGAAGCCAGCACCACCGTTACCCGAACCACGTACTGGAACCTGCAGCACGAGCTGCCCCCTGAGCTCAAAGAGCTCATTAGGCAAAAGAGGAGAGCTAGAAAGCTATCCATGCGAACCAGGCTACCAGAACACAACCAGATAGCGAGACAACTTGCGAGAGACGTGAGGAGAGAACTGCAGGCAAACAGCGATGAACGCTGGGCTAGCAAAATCTCATCACTGAACACGGAAGATGGGAGCATCTGGAACATGCAGAAACTTCTGAGGAACGGACCAACACCTATTCCCCCTCTTCAAGGAGAGAACGGAATCGCCTACACGAACAAAGACAAAGCGACAGCCTTTGCAGAAGCCTTAGAAAGGCAATTCGTGGAAAACCATAGGCCAGAAGAAGACGCAGAACACGTGGCTCGATGCAAACGGAAAGTGGACAGGATCAGGATGATAGAAGACCAGGAGGAAATCCTAAGGCCAACTTCACCAGAAGAGGTGAGAGAAATCATCAAATACCTGAAAACCAAAAAGGCTCCCGGGATAGACCACATCCCGAACAAAGCTCTGAAGCAACTCCCCAGGAAGGGGATAGCAGCCCTTACCAACATAGGGAACGCAGTATTGCGGCTGAGACACTTCCCAGATAGCTGGAAAGAAGCCTCAGTGATAATGTTGAAAAAACCAAATAAGGACGCAACCCGGCCCGAAAACTACCGCCCAATCAGCCTACTACCCGCCCCCAGCAAGGTGATAGAGAGGATCATAAAGAGACGACTAGAAGAGATGACAACAGAACTTGGCATACTTCCAGACGAACAGTTCGGCTTCAGAAGCGGACACTCGACAGAAATGCAGGTCACGAGACTCGTCGACTACGCAACCGTAGGGTTGAATAGGAGACACTTCACGGGAGCTGTGTTTCTAGACGTTGCCAAAGCTTTCGACCGAGTCTGGCACGACGGACTTATCACCAAGATGGCCCTTCTAGAGTACCCCACACCCATGGTAAGATTAATCGACTCTTATATTCGCAGGAGAACTTTTAGCACCAAGACAGGAACGGACAGATCGGAAGTGAAGTCCATGAGAG
Organism: Chrysomela aeneicollis; assembly: GCA_029955515.1. Classification (NCBI taxonomy): domain Eukaryota; kingdom Metazoa; phylum Arthropoda; class Insecta; order Coleoptera; family Chrysomelidae; genus Chrysomela; species Chrysomela aeneicollis. The sequence goes on along the minus strand of JARUHQ010000016.1, from coordinate 6,655,146 downwards.
CAGGAGTACCCCAAGGTGCAGTGCTGAGTCCACACCTCTACTCCATCTACACATCTGATATTCCAAACAACAATAGACATTGCACCCTGTCATTGTATGCAGATGATACAGCCATCGCATCTAGGTCCCCTAGAGCCGAGTTCGTTACCAGGTACCTGCAAAGGTCCATTGACGAGCTCGAGCAATGGTGTATCAACTGGAAAATCCAGATCAACCCGGAGAAGAGCCAAGCCATACTCATCACGAGATCTAAAAAACCTCCAGTCGGACATGTGTCGATAGGAGGCCACGACATCCCATGGACAAACTCAGCAAAATACCTTGGGGTAATCATCGACAACAAGTTGACCTTCAAGGCTCACGTGGACTCCCGTGTGAAAACCGCCATACGAGTCAGAGGACAACTGAACCCACTCATCGGACGCAGAAATCCGATGAGGATCGACCTGAAACTCCTCCTCATGAAGACGATACTCCTCCCGATCCTGACCTACGCAGTAGCAGCCTGGGGACATTGTGCCAAAACTCACCTCAAACGAATCCAGAGTTTCGAAAATCGATGCGTTCGTATGTTCGTCAACGCACCATGGTTCGTCAGAACCAACTCCATCTTCAGAGACCTGCAACACCCACCCGTCCTGGACAGAATGAAAATTCTATCCGCAAAGACCCATACCAAGATGGAGAGCCACGACAACCCCCTCAACAGAGAGGCGATGGATTACGACCCGAGATTCCGAGAGCGATATAAACGTCCAAAACACCAGCATTTGGACCAACAAGCCCCTTAGGTGAGTAAGGGAACACACAGGTAAGTCAAACACACTACACACCGGAATAGTAGCCTTTTTTAGCCTGAAAAGGGTTACCAATTCCAACAAACACTGCGCCACGGAATAGTAACTATTTCAACGAATGCAAATTCTTACGTTTCCGACTAACACCCAAGCCCCTATACGCCATGCTATCCCACTAACAAGTCAGTTTTCAAAACATCAGTCCCTACGGATTGTTTTGCTCCCCTTTTTCCATCACCCCAAAACGCCAGACTCTTAAAGTCCCACTGCCACTAGGGCTTTAAAAATATGAGGACCGTAGCGCTGCTACGGGGGTTGGTGGATACGGGTAGGGCTGTTCCTGATCACCTTCAGTGATTAGTAATGTCCTTATCCGGGGCCTCATAACGATAGGGCGATACTTAATATACTATAGAGAAGTCTTCTAGCATCATCCTACGGATCTGATTTTAATTTCAAATGATCCGTTCTGTCAGTCTTTTAACATTGTTTTAAAATTAGTATAATTGTATTTTATGTATGTTTAATTTGATTTGTTTGTTATTATTTTGTATACATCATATCTTCATCTAAGAGATTAACTTCTTCTGACAATAAACAATATTCTGATTCTAATAATCGCACGAACCGAAAATCTCTCTCGCAGTGTTTAATATCCAGATTCCAGTTCCAGACGTCCAATTTCTTCCGCTATTTGCATGAAGGGTCCCGCCACGGGAACAGGAAGCGAGGCGATAAATCAAGAAAATAAATACTCCCTAGGCGCTCCAACGGATTATGGTCTACGACGGATTCCCGACAAACTTTTCATATTTAATTTCACAGTCGGGATGACGCGGTCGCATACTTCACCTTATCGGGCAAACAGAAGTGTCAAAGTAGAAGAAATACGATTCGCCGCCTGCAAGAAGGCCTTGCTCTTTGTAATGTTCACCAATGACTTGCCTAAAATTCTCATTATTCGCAGATGATTGTAGTGTTGTTACAGGTAGTGGGACTTATAACCCAGCACTCATTCCCTGTATGAGAACATTAGCAGCAGCTCTGAAACCATACTTTCACTCCAAAATAGTTGGCATAATTATGGAACCAATATTGGCAAATGAAAGTGTCAAAAATCAAACCAGCTTTCCAACCATGGTCCGACACATCAATCAACCGTTTCCATCAAGTGGTCGTCACTCGACTTCGCTTAGGACACACACGCCTAACACAAGAATATTTAATGAAAAGGGAAACACAACCAGAATGTTTTGCATGCGAAGTGCCATTAACAATAAAACACATTTTAGTGGAGTGTCCTCGATTCGAAGCAGAAAAACAAAAAAACAAAAAATAACGGAATTCCCAGTGATCTCAAGAACATCTTCAACAATTGCACAACAGACAATTTAATTTCATTTCCCCTCGAATCAAATATCTTGTACAAAATATAACAAATTGTTAAATTGAAATATTTTTCAGCTAATAGCCTACTGGCTGATGCGATTTAGCTTGCTAAATAAAAAAAATTGTTACGATCTTCGTGGGTATAAGTGAACGACGACTGGGTTTAAACTGATAACTAATTTAATTCAACGAACACTGAAGGTGGATTTATGCAGCACAAATTTACACTCAACTCCAACTTACATTTACACTTCAACTTTAACTAAGAAGTTGAACCTCTTGTTAAATAATGGTTGATTTTATGCAGAGAAATTAAAACTAAACTTGAACTAACAAGTTGGCCAACTTCCAACTTTCTAGTGTAGATGTTAATTTGTGAGGTTATGAGGTGCATTTATTGAAGATTTTCAGATGAAATAAATCATTTTTTGGAACAATTTCGTCAAATTGAGTGGGTACCAAATAGAATTCCAGTTTACAAACAGAATTGGGTTACTTTTTGTTAAGATGTTTAACAAAAATAACACATTCCTAGATTTTGTTAGTAAAATACCATCCAAATAAAGGACTAATTTTCAAGTAATTCAAGTTTAGTTCCAGTTGAAGTTTGATGTTGATTGTGCTGCATAAATCCACCTTTACACTTATGACAGACTAATTTATAACAATTATTTATTTTGGAGGTTATGAACGATGTTCACACAACGTAACTTCGTATTCAACTAACTTCTGCCATTATCTGGCCCTGTATACCGGGTGTAACAGGATCATGGTACACCCCCCGTATCTCCGTTAGTTTCAGAGGTAATTTATCGAAATTTCGGACATGCTATGAACATAATAAGCGTCACTTTTTGACCTACAAATGATTTTTTTTCACTTCCGGTTTCGCCGGAAGTGATATCAACTCTCGATTTTTAAATGGAACACCCTGTATATTATTACATTTTTGAAATCTGCATAATTTTCTGGATCCAATGATACCACATAAGTGACATTTCCAACGTCAAAATTTTTTAAAATTCAATTTTTAGTTTTCCATTTGGGTGTGCAATGATGGTTCCGATTTATTCCAATCGATCCGTCTAATGCTAGAAGAATCTGAATCCCGTCAAAAATACTAAATTGCGTTTTTTATGAGCAAATAAAGTTCATCGTAGTCGATTTTCCGGTAAAACTCTTTTTTTTTTCAAATGGAACCATATTGGTACCGTGGTACCATTAATTAGTACTACCAATAAGGAATTTATTCGTAGCTGGTAATAAAATGTGCGATAAATACAATGGAAATTACAACTAAAAGAAAATAAGAAGATAAAATTATTAAAAATTTTGACGTTTAAAATGTCACTTATTTGATATCATTGGATTCAGAAAATTTTGCAGATTTCAGAAATGCAATAATATACAAAGTGTTTCATTCAAAAATCGAAAGTTGGTATCACTTCCGGCGAAACCGGAAGTGAAAAACAAATCATTTGTAGGTCAAAAAGTGACGCTTATTATGTATATAGCATGTCCTAAATTTCAATGATTTACCTCTGAAACTAACGGAAATACCATGATCCTGTTACACCCGGTATATAGCGTGGTTGAGTTGTTCTAGAACCTTCTGGAACTGTCATTTTCCTGTCATCTCTCTTCATCTGATAGCTTCCAAGATATTCCATCCTTTTTGTTAAGAAAGCAATGGTAAATGTGACAGTTGAAACATTTCATAGTGGTTAGTAACTTATCCAAAAGAAATTGGTAGAACTGTCTAAATCTTTCTGTGTCTTTATTTGTTTAAGTTGGTAGTAGAGTAGTTGTACAAAAAAAAAAAGAAGAATATGTGTATCATGAAATGTCATTTATGTTTTTAGTCAGCGTTTCATATATGTATAAAGGCCGATTCAGATTCATGCATTTCCATGCAGGGTTTTTGAAGCACGTGCGATTTACAGGCACATGCATTTCTGACGCTTGTGCCTGAAAAAGGCATGACACTTCACATATGTGCATTTCCATTGCATTTCTCACCCAAGGTCATATTTTAATTGGTTTTTTCAGTATTGTCATTTCAAGTGAATCTAAAATTTTATCTCATTCATTTTCTTGAGATTAAAATCACAACAGAGAAAGGCAGGAATGTATTACAAAATTTACAAAATGATCATCAAATTCAAAATAAATCAAATGTCAAATTCAAATAAAAGATTGTCAAATATTCACAGGCTTCTAGGGATGTTTCGGAAAAAACGCATGCAATACAGTGGAAAATAAGAACTTGTCCTTATTCCATGCATGCCCACCACGCATTCTACAAGCACGCCGACAGGCATAGATGTGAACGACGACAGGCATGCATTTTTCATGCAGTGTCAAAAATGCAGGGTGGGCATGCATGAATCTGAATCGGCCTTAAAGATTAAAATCTTATAAAGAACTGAATGTGTATATCTCAAAGAGAAATAAGATACGTCCGTCATCCGGTACTCTGCAATTCATAATACTTTTCTGTTCTAGATCATTCACGAACAATCGAGAGCTATCTGAAATGTCCAATACAGGAGGATATTTTGATATCGGCGATACTTCTTCATGACTTTGCCGAATTCCATTACAATATGTTTGCTTGTAGAGTTGTAAAAATAAATTGCTACTCAATTTGAAAAAAACAGTATTATAAGAAAGAGAGAGAGAGAGAGAGTTATTGCGAGATTCGATAATATATTTGACTACATCATGCAAGGCAAGCAGTAACTGAGCGTTGAGAAACGGAAGACCTTGGTACCATCACCGAAAGAAAAATCTCAGTAAATGTTATCGAATATTTATCATCGTCTAATTTATTCATGAATACGTAACCATATTCACAAAAAAAAAGGTTCATTTATTAAAATCATAATTGGTTAATTTGCTTATCAATTAATAATGAAGGATTTGTTTTTATCATATTTTGCTACTGAAAACAAAATACTTCAATGATAGAAAAATGATTTATTACGCAGATTGCAAAATGATTATTAATGAGATCGATTGATAATTATAATTTGGTTTTGTACTTATTAAAAATCAGTGATATCTGTTAATAAATGTATGATTATCTTTAATATGGTTCTATTTTATCTTCCGATAAACCAATTGTTTATTTTGAATATGCATATTTCAAATATAATCAGTTCAGTTATCATTTTTCATGATGAATTATGTATAAAGTGGTCCAAATCAGGAAAATTTGTAGTAAATCAATGTTAATGGGGACTATCCATCTAACATAATATTCTCTAATGTATAGGCAAAGTTTAGCACTTCCGATTGCACCAGAAATATAGACCGCCACTTAGTTATTCTGAATGGAACCCTCTATATGAATACATTGTTCGATTTTACGCAAAATTCTTGATATATTTCATGCATAATGTTCTATACCCAAGCGTAACTGTTTTCGAAATATTTCAAATTTTACGCAGGCACAGGATCATGGGTTTTCTGATATTTATCGTTTTCTTCGTGGAAAAAGCCAGAATTCTTTTTCTGAAATACAAATGACGAATTCTGAAATTCAATAGACTATTATGAAATTCATTTGACGCCTCCCGATATTGAACTGACTATACTGAAATACAATTGATGCTTTCTGAAATTGAATTAACCAATCTGAAATAAATTTGACGCATCCTGAAATTCAACTTACTATTCTGAAATACAAGTGACTATTCTGAAATTCAATCGACGCTTTCTGAAATCAACTTGAAGGTTTCTGAAATACAATTGGAAAAGGTGTGGTAACTATAACTGAAATTCACTTCATAATTATCGTCATAAGTAACCATCATGTTCGATGTCTTTTCATGTCTCAAGAAGAAGAAAAATTTGCGATCTGCATTCACTGCATGTGATTCGTTACATGGACTATACGAGTACATATAATTCGATATTCTGCGTGGTATTTGCCAGGAAAAAAGTTATTTTCTGCTCATTGTCTACCAGGCATGCAAACTGTGTCTGTTATTTTTAATTGTATAAGACGATATATTTCACTTTTTATAATTCGTCCAATACCTTGCTGTATAAATAACTATCATTTCGGTTTATCCTTTTCAAAATTCAGGTTTGTTGTATATTCAAGAGGACAGTTTTCGAAAATGATATTGCCATGTTGAAATAAATTACATAGCCTCCACCATTTTTTCTACCTGCGCTTTCACCATTACTTCAAATGTTCAATAGAAAAGATGTGAAAAATAACTTAAATGCAGTGGCATTTTAGCGAAACAGGCGTGCGCTTGAGGTGAATTTCATCCTCATATTTATAAAAATCTACAGGGTGGGGCAGCGAAAACGACAAAAATGTGTTCTGAAATAATTTTATTCTTATGCATGCGGACGTTTTTCTATCATAACAACAACTGTCATACCTCCCCCACCCCTTGGTCAATCATAGATTTCCAGAATAATACAGGAGTGTTCATTGTGTTACCTTTGATCCTCATAAAACAATGTACTATTTGCACATTAAATAGTGCAAAACGTAATAGCGTAATAGCGCAAAACGTAATAGCTTTTAGCCCGATTTAGGGTATTTTTTAACAACCGCCTTTGACGCTTTCAAATCTCTAACTCAAAATTGACGTTTCATCAAGTTACAGCATTTTCGCTCGTGAGCGAAAATATTGAAAAAAACGCTCGCCTCCACTATAATAGCTAAGTACCTATTTTTTGAAAATTATTCTCTTGCATGACTGAAAGATAGTCAGTGAGTTATCTAAGGCACCTCCTCATGTAGCAGAAAGAGCAAAAATTGTGAAATTGAACCTCCTATATCAGAGAAAAAAAGGAAAAGTAAGAATTATGATATGATAGATATGGAGATTTCAGGGTAAGTATCTTAAACTTGTCGCATTCCTGAAAAAACATCAGACCGTTTAATATAAAGCAAATATAATATTCACTGAGAAAGGTCAATTTCAATTATACTTCATACTCTATGATAGTTTGTGAAGCACCAGTAGTTAAAGTAATGAAGTATCGAGTGGTCTTGTCTGTTGTTTGTAGAAAGAAATCTTGCGTGAAACTAATTTAATAACTGTATTCATCTACAACCTCGTCTACTGATAATTGAAATAGTATATTACACAACAAGTGTGGAAAGTGACATATTTCACACGAGTAGTCGTTTAGCACGAGCCGCGTAGCGGTGAGTGCGGAAACGTAACGAGTGAAGGAAATGCACTTTCCAACGAGTTTTGTACACTATTTTTCCTACGACTCCGAATACTTTCATTTCGCGGGAGGTTTTGTCAAAAATGTAACTTGAGGGGTCTCTATAATTTCAGGTGGTTTTGATTCGATATCAAGTACTGTTTATTTCCATATTCAAGATGATATTTGAATACTTCTCCGACAATTCCTCATTATGTGAATTACTGATTGATTGATTTAATTTAGTTTGGACAAATTTTATCGATATTGACACCAGCGTACATAAACAAACTTGACACCATACGCCTGCTAGCGCCAGTAATCACGCAACCAGGAATACAGAACCATAGAAGTATGTAGTTCGCAAGCGCGTACGAGTTACTCGAGTTAGTGCGTCCTTGACTCTTTGCAAACATCTGTGATACCAAAGAATCTTCTCGTTGGTGATACTATGATATCAAACTGATGCAAGCAGCAAGCCGCGCATAAAACTGTAGCCGTACTCTTTTGAATGATCTAACCCTCTGTCATCAACATAGAAATAGTTCCAGCAAAGAGTATATGTTCCAGTTTTAAAGTGAACTCAGAGGTTATGTATCAGACACATTGAAATTAATAGATGAAGAATTCTCGGTATAATACGAAACGAGACAGAATTTTCAATAAATAATATGAATTTGATTTGAGAACGCTTATATATTGACAGTAAGTACCTTCACAATATACCTAATTATTTCTATCAATTCATGCGAGCGTGTGATATTTTTCATATCAACACTAGTGCTTTTTTTCTTTCAAATAAACAATACCATGGTGATATGAGCTACTTTCTGAATAACAAAACAGTGTGATTGATTGACGTTTTCATACGTGGTCGTAGGAAAATGCTATAATCAATCTGTTGTAGGGACTGGAAATCTATTTACATCCAGCTGCGATAGCATATTTGTTCTGTAACATTGGACAGTTGTATTTGCAAAGACTACCTACTTGAAGTTTAGATTCGGGTGAACTATTGTTTTTGCTGGGTATATATCCATATATTCAAGTAGGAATAGGTGATAAAAATCACATTTTTTCTAATCATGCATGGTTTTGAAAATGATCACAGCAAACATGTTTACCCAATCACCTATTCGCTGTCAATGATCCGACGACACGCAGAGTCATTATCATAATAATAATAATAATAATTTTTCAAACCTCAATAGCCATCATTATGCGCTCGTTGAATAATATACTATTATCGAACGGCAATCAATAACTTTTTGAGTAGATCCACGTGGAGACGCCACTGCGTCCAAATGTTTCGACAACGGAACTCGAGAGTCATCGCCCCGGGGGGTATATGAGAAACATAAATTTCGGGGATTTCGTGAGATCGCACTGCATAAAATGCGAAAACTTTGCCGATCATGATGGGCGAATCAGCGATAGTCTTTACTTTTTATCCGCTCGTTATGATTTGATGGGGGCAGATGGAGGAAATAAATCCTTTATTACATCCCCGGTTTGTCCTCTTCTGGATATTAACTTTTGTGTTCGTATTGATTGAACCATTACTTTTGGGTGGAAGATGCGTCAAAAATAAATCGGATTATATATATCGGATTTTTTTCACAGTTTAACACTCACTTATACGAAATGTTTCGGTCGTCAAACACAGTGTCACTTGTTACGAATGAAAATAGTACATTATTTTATTAGGATTAAAAGTGACACTTTGTTTAACAAGCGAAATTTGCGAGGCGGAGCGATTAGCGAAGTCGAGCACGTAAAATTTGCGAGTCAAACAAAGTTACTTTTGATCCTAATGAAACATACTATTTCTTCTGCAACCATGAGAATTTTAATGTTTACGGACGAATTCGCCGTATACTTTTAGCTATCAGCTTAAAAGTATACGTACGGCCGAATGAAATATAAGTATGAAGTTAACCGCCATTGTGCAGCAATCAGTGCCTTCAGGCTGAGCCAGACAATGAACCTCAAATTAGGAAATCGGACTGAACATTTGAAGATTTTGGAAAATATTTCCCTAGAATCCATGTCCAAGCCTATAGATATCATGCCAGTTAGGTACGACCTTGAAATGCAGTTTGAAGTGGTCATAAACAACCACCAAATTTGCACAGAGAACGGACCTCAACTGGGAAGGGATGCATCAGTGTGGTATACTGATGGATCCAAGATGGATAAAAGGGCTGGAGTGGGAGTTACAGGGCCACATTTCAGGTTTTCAAAATCCCTAGGTAACACCCCAACCATCTTTCAAGCAGAAGTACATGCTATAGAGATATGTGCACAGGAGTGCCTCGAAAGGGCAAAAATCTACGTTCTATCAGATAGCCAAGCAGCTCTGAAGTCATACACTTGTGAGTCTAAGCTGACTTGGGACTGCAAACAATCCCTGAGACAACTGGCTGCACACAACCAGGTCACTTTGATGTGGGTGCCAGGTCATAAGGGAGTTAAAGGCAACGAGGAAGCTCCAAGGCCCACTTGAAAGAAGAGGTTCGACGTTAGGAAGCAGATGAAATGAAATCTCACTGGAATAAAGTGCCAGGACAAAGACAAGCGAAAAGGCTAGTGAGCCTATCGCCAAGGAAAGCTAATCAGCTTCTCGAGTTGGACAAGAAATACTTGAAACTGGTAACGGGACTCCTCACTGGACACTGCCCTCTGAGGTATAACCTCAAAAAGATGGGTAAAACAGGGAGTGATAGTTGCCGCTACTGCGAGAACTTCGCTGAAACTGCAGAACATTTGCTATGCGAATGCCCAGCACTCTTCTGTAAGAGGCTCAAGTTCCTGAAAGGGGCCTTCTTAGAGCCCTCCGACATCAGGAACCTAGCTCCAAGGAAACTGATAAACTTCGCACGAAGCCTCGGAATTCCAGGCCTCGAATAGATTAAGGGTTATGCACAGCCTTAACGACCCCTCCCACCATCTACAATCTACAAATCTCTTCAATATAAGTTCAAGAATTGAAGAAATTAGACGAAAAATCTGTGGTTTCGAAGCAACATCTCATTCAAATTTGCTTATTCAAATCTCGAATATTTTATTCCTTTCCGAGATACCTATCAGCAATTGACTTTTACCCTGAATAAGTCTAATTGCCACCACGTTATATCAATATAGCCGCATATTCGTGTGAAGGTAGGTTCATGCTTATACGAATTTCGCAGAATTGATACGAATTGGAAAATTATAAATTTTACATTGATATTCCTACTTCACAACAATAAATTCGTATGAGCATGAAGCAGCGGATAAATATGTCATCGGAGCATCGACCATTGCAACCCTAAACACGTATCACCACAATCCTCATCCAAACTACCCACCGTTAATTGACTTCGAAATTAACACAACCCTACATCACAGCCGATCCCATTGTTCCTGCGCATTCCGGTCGCGATGAATTTCCCGAATTTCCAACCCACCCCCTTGCACCCCCACCATGCCCCGCATATAGTCGAATTAGCATATGAAAGAGCGCCCGACAGTACCGTAAAATAATAATAACGCGGGGATGATAACGACCGCTAGGGGTTGTGCATAACGAGGTGTTAACCCCGAACGCGGCGGGGAGCGACAGGGCTAGTTTCAAGATTTAAATTTGGTACGGGGTAGGCCGAAATTGTTTTCACATGTTTCAGTAGCCGATAGTACCTATCATTGTCGATCTGAATGAGCATACCTAGTAGACGGTATAACATTGTCTGTTCACTGGAAACAATGAAGTAACTTTCTCCGTAAGACAGAGACATCTACTCATGATAATCGTGAACTATTTTGAACTTGAAATGTCATACTTGGCATAACCTATCGTTTTTATTTACGTTTTGAATTAAGGTGAGTTCCCAATGCAGCGTTTTTACTTCTCGCGTCGCGCGTCAAGCATCACGATTGGTGAATCGGAATTCAGAATTGCTGTGCTGCTTTTTGTTGATTTTGATTGTTCCCAATGGAAGAATTAAGAACTGTGGTTTTGTGAATCAGAACAAATACAAATACGAAGAAAAGTATTAGTTTGTTTCCTACGAAAACGTAAAAGACAGGGATCATGCTGGGTTATATGCTGCATAATCTACAATAGTACTGCAATTATTTGAGAACATCAATAAGAATAATCAGCATAACAGCAATAATTTTATTCACTTTCAAATTATCCTCATGCACTTGTTCCTCCATTTCAGTTAAATAAATAACCTAACCAATGCCAGCAGCGACTCAGCGATGCAAGAAAGTTGAAAATATTGAACTTAATGAATGAATTTAATCGTCTGTTGTGTTTTAGTTGAAAGAAGAATGAATTTTGTGTTTTTACAGTAGAAAAAATTCAAGATGTCAAATGGTGTATTTACGAAACTAGCGTTTTGACTTAGGATTCTTGTTCTGGAGGCCAAAATACGTGAGTACCTTGTAGCGAAACGGGCATATTAATCTCACGGATTAACATGTTCCGCGTGGAGCAGTTGATTTTCTCTCATATATTTGTAGAGTTTTCTCTACCTAGCCGATAGGCAACCTTTTTAACAATACCTCGCTTATGTGGGTCACCTACTCTGTTCGGTTCTCCTTCTGGTCGTTTTTTGCGCCTCACATTTTTTGGGTTTGAATGATTGTGGATTGTTTTTTGGCAAGAGTCGCCATAGCTTGGCAGAATTATATTTTCCGCACCGAAATTGTGCTTGGTGTTTTTAAAAGGTTACAAATATCCTACAGGGTATTTGGCCCGTGCCTGCATTATTTTAGGTATGTTCTTTTATTATATACTGAGTGTAAAACCTGCTTAGGCGATCAGGGCTGTGCCCCTTTTAAAACACGTGTTAAATTTACTGCATTATTTTAGTGTCGAGAAAGTTGTACCTTCGCCGTTTGTTCCCTATCAAAATAAAACTACTGAGTTCCACCCGGCTGTTTTACTGAGAAGGCCATACCAGGCGATCACCCCCAAAAAGCCCTGAGAGTCTCTGTTCCGCCGCAACCTTCAAATATTTTCCTTGGAATGCCTTATCATTGTTCCTAAAAACTTATTGTATTGGACCTATTTGAGTAAAAATATGTATAAAAGTAAAAATATGTCAGATCATGAAAGATATATATGATACGTGCTGAAAATAAAAGAACATAACTTCAACCTAAAATTGGGTCAGAGAAAAAACTGAAACAAATGAGCATCGAACGACTTCTATAAAGTAGCGACCTCAACTTGGCAGACGTTTGGGACTTGAGTGAACAGACAATATAGTTCCAGCCTACTAGCTTTCCATTTAGAACGACAATGTACCTATACCTTCATTGATTGATTTCAACATACCACGACTAGCCTCCAGTTATCAATAGTATATTTCCTCGTATATTTCATTACGAGTCTGGAAAAATCATTTCTGGACGTGTAATGAACGCTATTTTTTATTATACTCCGTTGAAAAAGAAAACATTAGACACAAAAGAAACTTGGAACATTTTTATTTTCACAGTTATTGTAGGCATAGATCTTATAACGCTTGATTCGACATCCTGTAGAATATTTTTGGTATAGAGGGGTCTGCAAGAAAGTAGGTACTATGATCACGTGGTACAAGACATACCGGGTGTAACAGGATCATGGTTCCGTTAGTTCTGAATGTAATTGATTGAAATTTGGGATATGCCATCATATGCATAATAAGCGGCACTTTTTGACCTACAATTAATTTGTTTTTCACTTCCGGTTTTGCCGGAAGTGATACCAACTCTCGATTTTTAAATGAAACACCCTGAATATTATCACATTTCTGAAATCTCCATGATTTTCTGAATCCAATGATAACACATAAGTGACATTTCAAACGTAAAAATTTTTGTTTATTTAATTCTTAGTTTTTCATTTAGGTGTGCCATGTTCTATTAAATATTCGTGTTAGAGTTTTGAATTGAAGCTAGAGTGGTATTCGGTAAGAAAATTCCACACCGAAATATTATTGAAGTTTGTGCGTTGAAGAGATAGGGAAAGTTCGACCTCGTTTCTAATTGGTCTAGAGACGCCAAGCAAGCATACAAGTGGTTAGTTGACCGTACGGCTGTGTATAAACAGTAAAATGATACAAATTTAACGAGATTGACTGTTCAACTCTAATTTGTATTATATTTACCGTGAGTTCAGTTAATCAAGATGTACAATTTCAATAATCGTTGGACACGAATCTGATTCTCATTAACACTTGACAGTTTTCTCATAGTCAGCCGCTACCGGTTCAATAGCTGTTGAGGCCATATAATCATTAATGATATTTTATAGAATAGTTTTATTATTTCCTAGGCTATTACTGAATTGTTAAAGGTATTGTGGGTTGCCTATGAATGGGTGTCAATTGTACCAGCTCATATTTTTGGAGTTTTGCGATAGCGCATTTCGCGATCGACATTGAGAAGAGACAAGTTGAAAAGGTAGATTATTGCATGTGCAAAGTCATGCAAAGTGCATGACTTTCTTCTATTTTCTTTCCCCATCCTCCGGTGGTGAACAAGAAAAGAATTATTGGACTTTCCTGACTCGACATTCACTTCCAAAAGGGTAAGCAATTAGAGATTTTCCCAAATACAGTCCATAATAAATAATTCGCGTACATTTGGTCCATATCATCGAGCCAGATATTTTATTTGATATTTAGTTTCGATTCTATTCAATGAGATTTTTGAATTTATTCCACCAATTTGTCAGTTTTTTGCTGTTTTATTTGTGAATAGATTTTGCGGTTTTTCCAAACAATTGCCTCCGAAAGTGATTTCGAAATAATATTCGCTTTAATTAATTTCAAGTTCTCAACCTTTGTAAGGATACCTATAAATTGAATGAAAAAACATTAATCAAACGGTTTATTGATGAATAATAATTGACATGCACCCATCATTGTAGTTGAACTTCTTGTGCCATCTAAGAAATCGAGTAAGAAATAGTGATAAACATTCCTAATAAGATTCGTGGGAATTCGTGATAGCCCAGTCAATATAGTTGCAGATAATTTGAAATTCGAGATTTTTCATTGGATACTCAGATGAACTCCAGTTTTGTCTCGTCGCTTGCTTTGATAACCATACATTTGAAAAATGCTAAACGTATGAACATATTTCAAAGGGTCCAATTGTGTTATGATGCCGATCTTGCTTTATAGCAAGAACCAAACAATAATACCAAATTGAAAAATGTCACCATAAGATATCGTACCTTTGCCCAGGCCCAGACCGTTCAAGAACATAAACAAATCGTTCAAGCAATTGTTGAATTTAAACAACTGATAAAACCTGAGGATAAATCAGTTATAAATTTCTTGATTTGTATAGTAATATTGAAAATTTCATAAATTTATTTTCAACCAATTAGAAGGCTCCTTCTTGCATATATACGTTGCTCATAACAACGGGCGATTACCGTGATTATTTCATTCATGCTGAAATACACGTTTTTGATTGGTTGAAATGATTGTGTTGATAAGCAATAACACCATGTTTTCGATTTTGTATTTCGGCTCCTGATTGGCTATTGGATACCTACATGCTGTGTTTTCGTTTCTGTATTTCGCTTTCTGATTCGTAGGCAGTAAGGCAGTAGGGTAGCTTAATTAAACAACGACTTACTAGTTGCAATCTGTCATAGTATTTTTCGATTCCCTGGTAAATTAATGAATGCCACTACACCAAATTTTCGTCTGAACCATGATAAACACACACCATTAATATGTATCCACTTCATTTTCCACAAATTTTAGACAATTTCAGCATTAATAGAATTAGAAATATTAGAATATTAATCTAATGTAACCTAACCACACAAATTGTGACAACAATCATAATGAACTTAGCTCAGTAGTACCTAGTGCATAGGTAATCTTGCCTACATCATACAATGGCATAACTGTATTGTTGGTTGCATAACGAATCTTGTGTCGAACTACAATGCATAATCAAAATAATTAATTCCATAAACTGTACGTTAAAAATAGAAAATCATCGAAATGGCTTTGATTTTATTCATGAAATAATCTGAACAAATACAACTTGTGTTATTGATGATTATCGAAAATTCCTTCTCTTTTTCGAAACAAATCATGTTGCTTTGGGAAACCACACTCGCGCTGTGCGCTCGTGTAGTTTCCAAGCAACATGATTTGTTTCTCTAAATCGATGGAATTTTTGTTTCGATAATCATCAATACACTTGTTGTATTACATGCGATAATTTTTCACCTACTGTATTAAGCCAATCAGATGCCTTGATTTCGGCAAGTTGCTATGACGACAACCTAAATTATCCAAAAATTTTTGCGGTCACATGACCTAGGTGAAAAATTGATAAGTGATAATCTCCCTGGCTTGACAGTTCTTGACAGCTATACCTATCATCCAATATAACACTAATATACATATTTCCCTACCTTATATTACCATAATATTGCGTAATTTTGATATAGAATATCAAGTTGATTCAAGGATTGAGACCTTTTTCCCCATCTCATCATGAGGAATATGATCTCAAATCAGCTGAGATCCTCATAAAAACAAAGTACACGAAATAAGCCTGAAAACAGGTCATAGAAAAATAAAGCTACAGACTGGATCGCAGTGTTACCAGACCTCCTGTTTTAACAGGAGATCTACTGTTTTCACTCCAATCTTCTGTTCCTACTGTTCTCACACCGAAATCTACTGTTGACAATATTTGATTCATTAAATTTATATTTTCATCAACTTTGGTTCATATTTGCCGTAAATTTCAATTTCCGTTCGACAGTAAAATTTGTTAAATCTGAAACGTCATTTATTTGCTCTGGGTTGCATGTAAAAAAATAAGGATTGAAAACATCTCTTCTATGTTTCCAACTTTGTCGCATTTTATAATCGATTTATTATGCAAATGTTGAGCGAATATTTTCACAGATTAATTCATTAAAAACGAATCAGCGAAATAGGTTTACTAGGGTTGCTTTATACTAAAAGTTCTGTAACATCAAAAGAGGTCAAAGTGGAGTCCTGTTATTCTTTTGAGTCTAGTTCTCATACCCTAATGAAGCTACATAATGGAGAACATATAAGAGTTCAAATAATGACTGCTTCAGAATTCATGATTTTGATGTTTTTTACGATGTTATTTCTTAAAAAAATATATAAAATAATGACTGGTCCAGAATTCTTGATTTTGTTGTTTTTAACGATGATATTTCTCAAAAAAAAATTATCTACTGTTCAGGTAGGCAAATCTCCTGTTTTATTTAGTCCTGTTCTACTGTTGAGCAAAATATCTATCTGGCAACACTGCTGGATCGAGGCTTCCCCCATCCTATTCCAACCCCTGCCAATCCCTTTCTTCCCACGACCACATCAGCGTACCACGCAGGCGAACGGGATTCGATTCCTGTCAAGATATACATTTTTTTATTTTTTCAATCATCAATTAATTATACCTTTGACAAATATTCACCGAAAATAGTGATTCGGACCCTAACTGATGAGTTAGTGAGTAAAAAGATTATAAATAATTTTGGAATAGTAATTTACGTAACAAGTGCGGAAAATACTGTTTTTTTGGATGAGTGGACAAAATTCTAGGACGAGCGTAGCGAGTCCTGGAAGTCTGCGAGTCCAAAAAAACTGTTTTCGGGCGTGTTGCGTACACAATTTTTTCGGCAACCGTGTAGAATAACAAATCAAAGAAACACATTTCTTTCAAAAATTGAAATGTTAGCTAATTTTATGTCAGATAGCTGTCAGTCGTTATTTTGCTGCTATGGTAATGATCAACTGCATTTATCAAAACCATACTACCAAGATTTTCATATTTACAATGACAACAACGATGTGATTCTTCCCGGCCTAGTCCGGGAAGTACGTACTTCCCGGACTAGGCCGGAAAAATGCCACTTTCTCAAAAAAAAATCGTCTGGAAAGTACGTACTTTCCGGACGGTTGCCGAAAATAGTAATTTACGTAACAAGTCCGGAAAATACTGTTTTTTTGGATGAGTGGACAAAATTCTAGGACGAGCGTAGCGAGTCCTGGAAGTCTGCGAGTCCAAAAAAACTGTTTTCGGGCGTGTTGCGTACACAATTTTTTCGGCAACCGTGTAGAATAACAAATCAAAGAAACACATTTCTTTCAAAAATTGAAATGTTAGCTAATTTTATGTCAGATAGCTGTCAGTCGTTATTTTGCTGCTATGGTAATGATCAACTGCATTTATCAAAACCATACTGCCAAGATTTTCATATTTACAATGACAACAACGATGTGATTCTTCCCGGCCTAGTCCGGGAAGTACGTACTTCCCGGGCTAGGCCGGAAAAATGCCACTTTCTCAAAAAAAAAATCGTCTGGAAAGTACGTACTTTCCGGACGGTTGCCGAAAAAAAAAATTTTCTCACCGAATCCCCCGCGAGCTTGAATTAATCTCCGTAAATTTTTTCTGGGTTGCGAATTTTTTGCAGAAACTTTCACGAGGCGCAGCCTAGGAAGATGGTAGGTGACATTTCTGGACATGTCATAGCTTTTTACCTCCGATTTCTCACCAACTTTGTTTGTAAGCGTTTTTCGATGCGTTTGGCACTCTACTACGAGAAGTTCGGCATGGTCTCGGACTCAAAATGCGACCATCATTATCAAATTCTATTAATCTAATAGGTACGAGGTACGTGAAAAAATATGAATTTTACCAAAGAGAAAAGTAACTCTACTGAACGAATCAGAGAAAAATATTTTGATACTAGTAACAAGAATTCTCTATTATGAATAGAAACAATGTCAAGAAAAACACATAATACTACGAAATTTCTGTTTTTCAAAGTTAATTTATTTAAGTACATATTTTAGATTGAATATCATTTCTATATCATGCACATAATATTCTTCAATATTTATAGAAACACCCTATACAAGAATAGATAAAGTACTGTTAATACTAGAGTTTGTTCTACTCTTCCATTTGATGTACTTGATGATACTTCTCCATGAACAACAGATTTTTTCCTAACATTCATGGAACATTTCTTCAGGTTGGTCCTTGAAATATTATTTGAACAGTAAAGAAAATATTTCTTACTATCATCTTATATTAGGAGAACATCATAAACTCGTCGTTCATCTATTATTATATTTTTTGTCCCTAACAAAAAATTCTTTACCTGTTAAGAAAGGCACAATATATGTACTTTTCAACCAATCAGAATGGTGCCCAGAATGTCGATCTATTTTTAGAATGCTTTGCGCACTTCTACGGTCTATTGGGCAGATTGGGCTCTTTATTAGCATTTTGCTTCGTGAATTTCTTGTGACAACATCGTATTTCTCTGATTTCTCAGTGTTGTATTGTGAATGGTTTATGATCCGTAAGTACATAATATCTCATCTATCCTATCAACTAAATTCTAAATCATATTATTTGTAGAATCATTGAATCCAAACCAAACACAAGAAGACAGATGGTTCCTTTTATGTAACTTGCAACAATCATATAGGGACTTGAAATAGTATACGACAAGCTACAGAGTGAGTGAACTTGTATTAATAATTATTAACACGATATTCGACCTGAAAAATCATTTATCTTTACTGGTTTAATGATAATTTTTTTATTTTTCTAGATGAAGAGTGGACAAAGAAAACCTAAAATATGTGCCTACAAAAATTGCAAGTTGACACTTTCGTTTCCATTATAGAAATACAAGCCCGATTTGAATATCATCTATTAAATTGGCAAAAATTACAAGTGAGTGACTTTGGCTTTATAAAACACTCAATTTTAATTTGCCCATACTTCATGTTATTAGGTATACTAATCTAATTTCATCCCATTTTAGGGTGGAAGTTGAAAAATGATAATCAAAACCCTATAACCGAAATACAGTCTGAAGAAAGTTATATTTGGGTACAATTTCGTTCCTCCTGGAATAAACCATACATTAACTAGAAAATTAAATATTCTGTGATCGAAAATCCTTATCGTGAATATTTGTTCGGAATTGAAAACTATGTTGATGTGCAATTACATCCTTCTAATCGGATTTTTTTTTCACAATTTTTTCTCATCATTAGGTACTAAGGGCCGGTTCATCGATAGTCAGTCAAAAGTCTTTGATAGGTAACCAAAGGTCAACGGTGACTTTCTGTCAAAGTATTTGTCAAATCAAGAAGTGTTTATCCACTCGAGCATTAGCTGATAGTTCCGTAGCTTCCAGTTACCAATACTTTTTAGAGAGTTGGCTATCCTGGATGTTTCAGACAGTTTCAGCACTTGGTGGTGATTGGATAATTTCAATTTACCGCGTTTTGTTTAACCTAACCGAAAAAATTCAAAAATATCTGACAAATTTTCTTCATATCTTTCATAGAGAAAAAGGACAAGGCCGCGAATTTTTCGGCGTCAGATAGGGGTCTCTTGTTGAAGATCGCTAATAACAGAAAAATATCCTAGAAAACAAGAAAACGGATGTCTGTACATAAAAACAAAAAGAAAAAAGGTGGATCAAACTCCAGGATGAATTTAATTGTTCAACCACAGGACCATTAAGTTGAACTTCACTCATACATCGTACATGTGATGTTCTGAATGAATATATCTTGGTGAAAAATATGCTATGGCATAACTGACTTTTTTCTCAATGTTACATGCTGTTCTTTTGCTTACATTTATGAAATCTTCAACTGATATCAGGAAGTTTCCTGTTGCATAAAGCCTCAACGCCAGCAGAAGTTGATTGATTGATGAATATATATTTATTCTTCAGTATGAGCAATCCGTACCTGTTCGCGTTTCAATTCGTGGTTCTATTCGCTCCAAAATAAGCAAAACGGTTTGTTTTTTCAATCTGAATCTGCAGAAAAAACTTTCATCATCGAAATTTTCAAAATGAACATGCCTTTCTCCCAAAACATAATATGGACTTCTTTCATGTTCTATAAATTCTAGTATATCTTCATTATCTTCGCTAAATTCATTCACTTCACCATCAACTTGTTCAACTTACGCCACCGAGACTTTTACCAGAAATGCGCACCAAATTTTAGGTTTTGGTCAAAGAACAAACAGGAGGTTGGAAGTCTCTGTCAGTTAAAATCTTGAAATAGCCGACAGTTATATTTGTTTGTTTGTTAGTTTAAAAACGGACAATTTTCCAAACTTATGGAAAATAGCACGAGTTTGTCCCATTTTGAAAAAGGGTGATGTTACTATGATTGAGAATTATAGACCGATTTCAGTGTTGTGTAACCAATCTTGCATGTTTTTCACAATTTGTGTCTGATGCTCTGGATGTAGGTCAACAAGTTGATGTCATTTATACTGATTTGCAGAAAGCTTTTGACCAAATTGATTTTTATATACTTCTTCATCGATTATCTTCATTCGGCTTCTCCGAAAACTTGATAGAACTATTCTCCAATTATTTATTTGATAGGAAACAATTTGTAGAATACGAAAGCTATAAGTCACCTCTATACACCCCTAGTTCCGGAGTGCCTCAAGGATCAAATCTAGGACCACTCCTGTTCCTACTATTCATTGATGATCTCGCTAAGAACATAAACTGCTCTAAGATACTTTATGCCGATGACCTGAAGATATTCAAAGTCATCAGTGACTGTGAAGATTGTCAAAACTTACAGACCTCAATCAATTTAGTATTTGATTGGTGCTCAAAAAATCATCTAAAACTAAATATATCAAAATGTCACGTTTAATCTTTCACCAAAAAACAGAATATTATTGAGTTTCCCTATGAAATAAATGATTATGTTATTGACAGGATCAATGAGATGAGAGATCTTGGAATTACTTTCGATCATAAGTTCACTTTTATACCACACATAAATCAAATTGTCTCGTCAGCTAATAGAATGTTGGGTTTCATAATGCGAAACACTAGGGATTTCAATAACATTGGTGCAATTCAAACACTATTTTACGCATATGTGAGGTCTAAACTTGAATATGGGGCATTGATATGGTACCACATTTATGGTTGCCACACGCATCAACTTGAATCTGTGCAGAGAAAATTCCTTAAATTCCTGTTATTTAAAGTAACAGGGAATTATCCTGAACGGGGAATTGATTATTCTATGCTTCTTGATAATTTCGATGTAATTTCCTTGCATACACGTAGAGTTTTTGTTACTATTTCTTTTCTGCATAATTTGATGAACAATAATGTTATATGTCCCTGTTTATTACAAAAAGTTAACTACCGCATACCACGTTTGAATTCCAGATACGAAATAACATTCTATTGTGAGGCTTCTCGAACCAATGTGATGCGTAGATCACCTGTGTCTTTGATGTGTTGGAATTTTAATCTGATTTGTGATCTGTTTGACTTGAACAACGGCTCTCTTAAACATATTTTTTCCTGTGTAATTGATAGAACACAAAATTAATTATTGTTATTTGGATAATATGATTTAATTTTATTTGTTTTTTGTTATTTTAAGAATTTTCACTGCTTTTCCTGTAATTGGGTGTATACCTGTTGAAAAATAAAGTCTATCTAAAGAATAATAAACACTTTGACTGACAGCTAAGAGATATCTGTTAGTCAGCGTGCATTAGCAGGACATTGATAAACCGACCCTAAACATTCATCATTTTGATTCATTAGAAACAAAGTATCTCATCAGATGACATGTAAAATAATTACTATCTGACATTTTTTATCATCAGAGCATCCCAGATTAAAATAAATGTACAATAACTCCTGTAGTATCAACACTCGCTGCATTCTTCTTGCGATGAAGAAAGATTCTTCCCGATCCAGAGAGTTTATGACAGACGTCTTGTCGCACCACCCTCTTCCACCCCCATTGTATAAACCGTCGAAATCTCATTTCATCCCCCCGGATGTCGCGTCGCGAAACCCGTGATGAATATCCCCGAAAAAAAAAAAAAAAATTGCACCCCCTCACGAGGCTCGACGTATAGGTAGTAGTAGGGCAATTGTCGATATTGCTTTCGCGTGCACTTACCACCTGAGCACCCCGTAGGGCGCGCAGATATTTCACCCCCAGAGGGCTGTCGCTAGAAGAAAATCGCGACATCGATCAACGGGATGGGGGGTTAGCTGGCATAGGGGGTTTGCTCGATGTGATTTATAGGTATACAACAGATGAGGATCATGATGCGATCTATTTTATTTGATATTTTCATATTCCAGAAAAAAATGTAATCAAAAACATATAAACAGTTTTTGGATCGTTTTTTTCCGTTCTTCGTTGTATTAAACCTAAATTAGGGCTTGAAATATTAAGAAGAACAAAAATAAATGTATTAAAAACAACTTATAGACCAATCTTAACAATCGGTTATGAATCCTGGATATTGGAGAAGAAACAAAAAAGCAAAATACAAGCCGCATACATTAAATACCTTAGCAGGGTAGAAGTATAACAAAAAAAGACAAAATTAGAAACACAAAAAAAAGGAAAGACCTATAGGTACAGTCAACACTTAACTTTATCGAAATATGGCAACTGAGTTGGACACTTACAATAAATAAAATATAAAACATAAAAATATACGATATGAAATTTTGAAACAAGAAATCAACGAGATTAACATAAAATAAAAATTTGTTCTTATAATTTTCAGTAATTTACAGAGTCAATAATTTTTTTATATTGCTGTTTTATTTTCAAGTATGAATTTTTTACCATTTTTGTTGAATTCCTATGAGCAATTTATAATTAATATATCGAATGAAATTGAGTGCATAATTTTGGAACATTAATAATTTAAATTTCTCTCTCCAACAGATTTATTCATGTATGGGACAAAGGAGGGAGTTTTTAATCTGGTGTCTCGAGCTATGAACAGTCTCGAGAGTGTAATTATTTTTAAGGAGTTGGCAAAGTTATAGGAATATATAATTGTCTTAGATTGAAGATCTTGGTTTCATGAAATAGGTAATTTTTCGAAAGAATATAAGCATGGGGTTAATCATAGATCTTATAATGGGTTTTCATTTATAATACCACTGGAGCTTCAATCGTTTCGATTTCGACAACCCGAATATTTTTCAAAATATTCGTGTTCGAGAAAAAAATTTCTGTTTTTAATTGGAGTTAGAATGGTATTCAGTAAGAAAATTTCACACCAAGACTCCAGTTAATTCCGTCCAATTGGAAAATTGCAAGAGTACAACCAGTCCCCAAAAAAGGCAAAAAGACCTTACCTAGCAACTACAGATATATCGCACTGCTATCAATTATTTCAAAGGTCACGGAAAAAGCCATCAACATCGAGCTCATGAAATATCTGGAACACTCAGAAATTGTCAACGATATGCAATGTTGCTTCCAATATGGCTTCCGTCATCAGATATCAACTGATGACCTGCTCGCTTACGTCTCACATTTATGGAATTAGATATTTCCAAGGCATCGAGTTTGGCACCAAGGACTCGCCAAGCTTCCATCTTATGGTTTGCCCCCTCAGCTGTGTTCTCTGCTTGCTAGTTTTCTCTCAAACAGGTCTCTCCATGTAGTGGTCGATGGAGTTTCATCTGATACTCTACTCATAAATGCTGGTGTTCCACAGGGATCAATTTTAGCACCAACACTATTTTTACTGATCATCAACAATTTGCTGTAAGCAACTTCATGACCTACACACAGCTTCGCGGATGATAGTACCCTCCATACCGCTTTCTCTTCCAAGGCCCCTATATCGGCCCGTAAAAACAGAAATGAACGAAGGAGAAATGTTAACAGAATAAATATGGACTTAGCAACAATTCTCGAGTGGGGACCTAAGAACCTGGTAGAATTCAATGCAAACAAAACACAAGCATGTCTTTTATCTAGAAAAGCCGATCTCACTGTGCCCAACATAATTCAATCAGAAGTAACCATACCTTTGAAGTCATTTGTTTCGATGCTTGGCGTTACTATCAGCAATAACCTTTCTTGGAAAAATCACGTGAGGTCCATTGCCAAAAGTGCATACCAAAAACTTGGATTTCTGTTTCGAGCCAAGAGCTATTTCACTCCCAGTCAGCTGCTTATGATCTATAAGGCACAGATCCGACCTGTCCTGGAATATTGTTCCCATATTTGGAGTGCGGCACCTAAACATATCCTGAAACTATTGGATTCTGTCTGAAAAAGGGCAATTCGTCTTGTCAGTGATGCCTCGCTTACAAACTCGCTCACTTCTCTGGAACACCGTAGAAAAGTTGGTGATTTATTTCTATTTCATAGATATTTTCATGGGCGATGCTCTTCTGAGATATCAACAATCTTTCCTCCATTGGTAGTCTCTTCGAGATTAACCCGTCAAGTTCAGTCTCCACACCCCTTCGTGGTCACTTTAGATACCTGCACAGAACGTCCCTTTCCAAGGACTCGTTCATCCGGCGAACATCTAGACTTTGGAAATCATTGCCTAAGCATACGATCACCATAAATTTAAGAAAAACACCAACTCCTACCTTATTTCCCTTAGTTCTCACGATGTTTTCTGAACATTACAGGATATCCCTTCTCGTGAGAACCAGAACATAAAAAAATAATAATAAGGTAGCTGCTAGTAATTCAAACTATTATTCTTGACTTACTTTATTCCACTAATGTTGTAATATACATATACTTTCTTACAAGAAGTAATCACAAATCTCGACCACCATCTTGAATTTACAAATTTCGACGAATAATTCATAATCTCTGACCCCGAAAACCCCTAAATACAAATATTATATCTAATCTGAACATAAGCACAAAACTCGTCCGCCAACTTGAATTTACAATTTTTGATTAATAATTCACAATCTTTGACCCCGAAAACCCCTACATATCAATTTTAATTCGATTCTGAACATACGCACAAAAGTCGCCCGCCATCTTGAATTTGCAAATTTTGACAAATAGTTCACATTCTCTGACTCCAAAAATCCCAACATTCCTATTTTAAATCGAATCTGAACATAAGCACAAAACCCGTTCTCCATATTGGAGCCGCCATCTCGAATTCATAAATTTTGATAAAAAATTATAATCTCTGACCACGAGAACCCATATACTTATACCAATTTTGAATCGAATTGGACCATAATCACAAATCTCGACCCCCATCTTCAAATTTTGAGTTACAACGAAAAAATTAAAATCTCTGACCCCAAAAATCCCCAAATACCAATTTCGATTCGAATTGGACCGTATTCACAAAAATCCGCCATCTTGAA
The DNA here is from genome assembly GCA_029955515.1 of Chrysomela aeneicollis. Taxonomy (NCBI): domain Eukaryota; kingdom Metazoa; phylum Arthropoda; class Insecta; order Coleoptera; family Chrysomelidae; genus Chrysomela; species Chrysomela aeneicollis. The sequence continues at coordinate 6,629,565 of JARUHQ010000016.1, read as the reverse complement.
ATCACAGCTTGAAATTCTGAATTTTGATCTCGAACTCGAAAACACGATTTTGAATCTAATCGGATCAAAATCACAAAAGTCATTCTCCTTCATGGAGCCACCATTTTGTTTTTTTCTCTGAAAAATAAATTGTAATGCATTGTCACTGGAATTGTGAAAAGGTACCTACAAAATATCAGCTCAATCAGATTTTGACTTGAAAAATTTATTAAAAATGTTGAAACGATATCACTCAATACAATTATTATAGTTTTTCTACCTATTCAATAAAATACCCGGACTCAACAACTAAATTACAACAACCGACAACGTCGCATTCCCAATTAGACGGAGTCTGTTGGGTTGGTTGCATAAAACTTCATTTTCATGGCGCATTTGAACATCGCCATCTTGCGTTGTAGGTTGTCAAGGATGTTGGGACTCCCACCTTAAGTGATTTTACGCTCGTGGAGGAATCTATGTTGATAGTTTTGATGCTTGATCTGGTGAATTATTTTTATACGAGCTCGATCTCAAATTGAGTGCAACCCAGATAGCACAAGTACGTCCCGAAGACGTCCTCAAACCGTACACGTCAGACCTCAACGACGTCCCGAGGATGTCCTATTTAGATACGGCGTACGTCCTAAGGACGTTTCGGGGACATACGATGTTACAAAATCGGAGGTCCCCAGGACGTACGAATTAGGGCCTCATTAGATCTGAACAGGACAATTCAACATAAAAACCTTCTGTGACTTTTTCACAGAGTTATTGTTATTCTCCGAATGTTGTGAGAATACTTGAAAACTAATATGAAATAAAAAAATGAAAAAAAAAACGCTATCACGAAGTCACCCATCCAAACCCTAACCGCGACTTTGGTTGCTTGACTTCTGTGATTGAACTTAATTCCTCATTGTATGCTCGCTATTCCGACTTGTTATTACTTGGATTACTCCAGTTGTGAGTCGAACAACAATTATTTTCAACAATTTATATTACTCAATAGGCCATTAGTGTTCCTGGCATATTTTTAGTCCTCAAAATTGAATTAAAATCAGTAGACGAGATGTCAATAATTATGATCCACTTCTATCCAATGCATTAATGCATAAATGCATCATATTTTGAAAAGGTAGATATCATCTCTAGTTGATATACATATTTCACAATAACATAAAGAAATATATAAAATGCGAATACTGTTGCCGAAAATATTTGTTAAACCTTCACAAATAATAACGTGCCTACCGAGGTGATTTTCAGAAAGTTCTCATGCACATAAAATATATAGGTATATATTTTATTTTATTTTAGTTTAATACGGGCAAACCCAATTAAAAAAATATTACAAGATATACATTATGTGAGTAATACAACAATAGACACAACATATATGATATTGATAATATTGAAGACATTAAAAAGATAAATGGAAAGTAAAAATACAAGTACAGTCAGTGTAAAAGTGGAAGATAAAATGACAAGATGGTCACTGACACAGTTGATTTTTAAACTTATGAAGAGGCGTTGAGAAGATGTCAATATCGAGGGAATTTGCCGCTCTAAGGGATCTTGGGATATAGCTGAAGTAAGCAATGTTGGTACGATGGTAGGGAATATGAAAAGTAGCTACCTGTCTCGTAAGGCGAGTGGGGACTACTAAACTGATTTGAGAAAGTAGATCAGGACAGTCATATTCACCATTTAATATCTTGTAAAGAGTCAATAGATCTCGCTGATTACGTCTATTCTCCAAAGATGGAATATTGAGATAACTCTCAATTGAGGCATAATCACTAAAGAAATTAGATTTGAAAGAAACATATCTAAGAAAGCTTTTTTGAACACGATCAATCTTGGATATCTGGGTTACATAATGTGGTGACCAGACAGAGGAACAATAATCGAGGTGAGTTCTAACAAGTGTGCAATATAGGATTTTGATGGCACTCAGACTAGTGAAGTCACGAGTTGTCCTCTTAATAAATCCCAACATTTTGGTAGACCTGTTGACAATGGAGATTATGTGGTAAGTGAAGGTTAGGGATTCGTCAAGAATTACTCCAAGGTCCCTGACACGGTCGACAGCGTCCAGGGGTTGTCCATTGATGGTATAATCGAAAATGACAGGCTGATGGGATCGAGTGAAACGTATGATATGACATTTGTTTATGTTTAGGCCCATACCGTTTGTTAAGCACCAGGTAGCAAGTCTGCAGATATCGCTCTGTAACTCAGCGGCGCGTCATCAACACAATTCACAATACGATAGAGCTTTAGGTCGTCGGCGAATAGTAGGGCATTACTGTAGTGAAGCATGAAGTGATGTCATTAATGAACATGTTGAAAAGTAAGGGGCCAAGATGTGAGCCTTGGGGCACACCCGAGGTTGCAGGAAATTCAAAAGAATAATGGTGCTTGAATCTCACTATTTGGTATCTGCCTGTCAGATAATCGACAATCCACTTCATATAATTTCATATAATAATGGTTCTTACTTATCGGAGGCACTGAATGACCCAAAACATCTAAAAGTATAAAAATATCTCTTGAAACCTTAAAAAGATGTCCTGAGGACGAATACAAATGGACGTCCTGGGGACGTCCACTCATGAACGTCCTGAGGACGTCCTATCAATAGCCAGGACGTTCGGACCAAATGGGGACCTAAAATGGACGTCCCGGGGACGTCATGTGCTATCTGGGAACTTATTTCCATCCACAAAGACAATTCATGCATCATGCGTCAACGCTTTCTCATAACTGTTCGTGAAGCTGCGCCTTCATCGGATAAAGATCATTCCAGTCAAACAACATTGCCTTCAAAGTAACAATCTGCTTCATCTCATCAATCTCAGAAATGAAAATCTCCGCGACTGCTCGTCCTATTCTCACCATAACGCACGCGCCGCCATAATGTCGAATGGCTTTCAATTATCCCGCGACAATATTTGCGACGGCCGTAAAGAGGACGTAAAACGGTCCGAAACGTCGCGACAGGATGTTCGTGCAAAAAGCGGCCCTCAATTTGTCGACGAAGGAAATTGGGGTTTTTCAGCGATTCCACGTCGAGTTCCCGCGGATTGCGAACGGCAGTTTTCTTGTCGCTGATGGCAGCTGGAGATGAGGGGGTGATAAGAGTAACGGGGGCTCATCCTGAGAGAGCGTGTAGGATAAATGAAAAAATGGATTAGCCATAAATTGGAAAAAAATTTTGAGAGAAAAATAGTCTATCCAATTAAAAATATCAAACATAGTTTGAAATGAATGTCTGGTAGACTACGAGCAGAAAACAACTACTTTCCTGGTAAATACCACGCAGAACATTGAATTATATCTGTTCGTAGTCCATGCAACGATTCACACTGTGAATGCAGATCGCAAATGTTTCTTTCTTCCTAAGACGTGACAAATTCACATCGAGACAGGCACGCCTAACAACCTACAGACCGGTTTCGGGCTTATTGGCCCTCATCAGTGCAGGGTAGTTATCCGAGTAGAGACCGTAAAGGGGCCATTCAACGGCGCGTGGAGTGGCACTCCTGGCGCGTGAACTGTGAAGTGCCGCGCCGATGCGTGTCTGTATACCCGCGATCCAACGGCCTATGGATTGACAAGTCGGGTGTGGCTCCGAGTTCGCGCTAAATTGAGTACTGAACCTGAAAAAGGAAAGATTTCGCGCCTGTCTATACGCCCAGTCTGGAGTCTAGCCACTCCGCACGTGTGTCCTTTGAAGTGTGTAGTTTTTACCGACAGTCGACGGGACCAGGCGCGCGGCGCGAAAATAGACGCGCCGGACCATTCCCACGGCGCGTGAACTGCCAGTTCACGCGCCGGGAGTGCCAGTTCACGCGCCGTTGAATGGCCCCTTAAGATCTCAACTCGAAGCGTTGCCTGTCCCAATGCATTTTTGTCGCGTCTATTTGACCGCACCGAGCCGCGTTCCAACAGACAATTGAAAGTGGCGACATCATGCGGCAGAAGAAAGATGATGTCGCCACTTTCAATTTTCTGTTGGAACGCGGCTCGGTGCGGTCAAATAGACGCGACAAAAATGCATTGGGACAGGCAACGCTTCGAGTTGAGATCTTACGGTCTCTACTCGGATAACTACCCTGCACTGATGAGGGCCAATAAGCCCGAAACCGGTCTGTAGGTTGTTAGGCGTGCCTGTCTCGATGTGAATTTGTCACGTCTTAGGAAGAAAGAAACATTTGCGATCTGCATTCACAGTGTGAATCGTTGCATGGACTACGAACAGATATAATTCAATGTTCTGCGTGGTATTTACCAGGAAAGTAGTTGTTTTCTGCTCGTAGTCTACCAGACATTCATTTCAAACTATGTTTGATATTTTTAATTGGATAGACTATTTTTCTCTCGTGTAGGATAAGTTGGGAGGAGGGAAATGCGAACTTCCAAGCGAGAATGCGAATAAAACAAAACCTATTTTTTCTGTTACGGAAAAAACGTGCAACATTTTATCTCTGTTGACAGGTAGAAAAATATCACTTAATATGAATTTTCTCTTTTCTCTTGGAGGTTTATACAACAAACAAGATAAATTAAGGAATAAAATAAAAAAGATCAACATACTGTTACGTTATTTCCCCTTGGGTTCGTGAATTTGAAACACTCAGTACAAAACTGAACAATTTATTGCACTAAACACACTTAATACAACTCAATAAACACTTAGTTAAATCACAACGATATTCGCTTTACAAATCTCAATGTTCACTGTACTAGCTTTCTTTCTAATCTGACTTGTCCTCGGAACCGCGGATCTTATATAGGTGAAAACATCATTGTCCAGAAAGAATAGGAATAAACTGGAAGTATTTTTCATATTCGACGGTAATGAATCATCCGCTAATTATAGCGGTGCGTCTGCGACCGATGCCTTCGGTGTGAGTCACGCGTCGGGATGATGATTTCCGACCTTCTCGGAAATGCCAGCAGTTCGTAACAAAACAAAAAGTAATGAGAATGATGTTTGAACAGATAGTAAAATAAAATAAGAAATAAACAATAGAATTTAATTGGCTACGAGGTTGGCTACTTTTAACTATTTACTCGGCTTCTTATTTCATTTTATTCGAGAATAGATGTACTCAAGTGCGATTTTAATTAGGCACGTCCTTAGGTACGTCCCTAATCAATGACAGCTGGCTAAAATATTAAAATTTGATGATTGTTTCTGGTTCAGTCTTGTTTTCTCATGTTATTTTTAGCTCATGAAATATTCAAACAGAAAAATAAACATTATGGTGAATTTATAAACTCAACTGAACTAAGAATTAAATTAACAACCAAGAATTAAGATAGATGAATATAGGAAAATCCCTTCAAGGTTTTATAAACTTGTATCTGTCATTAAAATTAATAATTAACAACTAAGAAGATGGTCATCTTTCATCTTTTCAACTAAGAATTAACAATTATGAATTCAACGCATGTGGTGCGCATAAGGCATATTTGAACACGTAATTAAATGCTGTATCGAATTATAAAATAATAATAATTACAGTCTTTATAATCTTTCTTCATATCATTTCAAAGGAAAACATTTGATTACGAAATGAATATCTACAGGAAATAAAAGGTGGAGTTCATTTCTGATGGTGGTGAACACCATTGAGTTGCACATCATATTAGTTTTGCAGGAAATGTTGAAACAATTGCATTTTTGACCTCCTACTCGAAAATTTAGAAATTGCAACTTTATAGATGAAACAACTGACGTTAGACCATTTCCGATAACAATAACTTCTTTGACTTAGTCAATTACCTGACTAAACAAAATTTTCACCGTTTGCTCTGAATAATAACTGAGAAAATACCTCAATAAAACAGTTATTTCCAAAATATCTCAGGAAATACTAATTTTTTTCAGTTTTCAAACGCCATATTGAAGTGGTTTGAATCACGCTACTTATTTTCTAATTGCAACCTCTATGGGTTGGAGCACTTCGAAATTCAATCCTGAATGTATTATCTTGTGAACGTTACTTACTTTTTGTTGACATGACCAACATTTATGATTTTATCCTTTACTTTTTGTCATTTGTGAATTCATCTTTTTTTATTGAAACGTATATTATATCGTGACTAATTTCCAGTGCATAGGTGAGTAGATACTCTTTTTAAAGTTTTTGATAAAAAAATCCTCCAGACTTCTATCAGCGTATTCTTTTGGGACAGAAATCGGAACATAAAGTTACTTTCAAGTGGTCTCGACGCAAATAAATATCACCAATTTGTATTTGATCCAAGATACATATTTAATTTCTTGAAGTTGAAGAACATGATATACTTGAGTTTTTACGAGCGACTTGTCAAAAATTTTGTGGATTCGATCAGGTGAATTGAACGTCCCAACTAAGAAGTAGGTATCCTGCTCATCCTAATGGTTGGATACATGAAACGATTAAGTTGATATTATTAGTAGGAGGGTAGGTAAATCGGTAGATATCATAAGTAGGAAGGTAGGTACTTCGGTAAATATCAGTAGTGGGGGAGGGTAGCTAAATCGGTAGATATCTTATAAATATCATACCTATTCTTAGCATTACCTGGCATATTTGAACACGTAATTAAATGTACATTTAGAGAGATCATTCGCCTTTGAGTCAAGATTAAGATGCTTGGATCAAAGAAATAATTACCTAGATAATGAATCCTTGAAATTAGGTCATATGACTTATATGTCCTTATAATTGGAGATTTTCAATAGAATAAAGCCAAGGATGTGGTTGATTTTTGTTCAGATAATTTTCATTTGGCTATATCCAAAGACATGTCGACCTTGGCTCAAAATTGTTTTAATTTAGATTGAGATATATTTTTTATCTGTTTATGACACATCAGACAGAAAGAGAAAACAGTTCAAACACCTTCTCCAAAAGTCGAAACGATCCTCTCAAAGTGCCACCGGCTTCTCTATGACCACTCAAATACATCACCGCCATGCAGATAATGCACATATCAACGTCGAAAGATAAAGTGAAACTCGGTTTCCCCGGAAGCCAATCACATACAATCCGGGCGACCGCAAAGACTCTGGAAGTTTCCCTATAATCCCGTTCTCGGTTCCCGACGTATGAGCTCGCGGCGCCAGAATAAAACCGTCGGATTTCAATCCAGATAGCGCCCAAACGAATAGGGCCATTTGGCAACAAGATATATCCGGCAGATATAGCCTGAAATCCCGTTTGTGGCCTATCAGAGAGTCTTCACTCGATTTGAGCATTTTTCTCTGACGAAGCAATTCCGACGTCCTCTCTTAATAAAAATTCTCTGATATACAAGGGCAGGAAAATTCATAACCACTTGCCAGATAGTATAAAAATATCAAGAAATTTTAGACTCTTTAGAAAATTGATAATCCATAACTACTCGTTGGTAAATCATTTTTGCTATGACTATTGAAAAATGTACCCTTTTCATGTAACATTTTCGTTGAGTATTGGATGCATTACACAAAACAAGCCACGCCCCGTGTGTAAGAGCCTTAACACAACAGGCTATGGCAAATCAGCGGCAATGTTCACAATACTAGCTTTCTTTCTAAACTGAACTCTTTCCAAACTAAAACTGACTTTGCGCGACATTGCTGTCATTTATATAGGTACAAAAGCATTATTTCAAGTAAAAACATTAATTCTCCAGAAATTACAGGAACTTCTAAGAATTACACGCACGCCGCTGAGATGATGACTTCCGGTATTCTCGGAAGACAGCAGTCCTTAACAATATCAAAGTACAATATGGTATGAAAATAATCATTAAATGCGTTTGTTGGACGCGTGGAAACGGCAGCAGGTTTTTATTTCTCAAATTGACATTGTGTAATAGGGTAGTACATTTTTTTCAAAAATTATATATGTGAAACGTGGGCCTCCAGAGAATACAACGATATTTTTTTGAAATTTTTATTGTCAAGGGTTTTTTCAAAATGGCCATTCAAAAATCTAAAATTCTCCCTCCTTTTCTAAAAATGTGACGTCACCCGGTGGGTTGGTTTAGGTTATGTTCCATTAATGGAAGTGGAAGAAGAATTGACAATTTCTGTCATCTTTGACAGTTGTATTTTCCAAAATGAATGTACCTACATACCTACATTTCTAGGTTGATAAAGACGGACATAGATCAAGTAGTTCCGAGAGTAGTTCATAATGACTATGAAAATGATGAGGTTCTACAGCAAATTTCACAAGATGAACCAAGATAATATCCAACTTAATAAAGTTATTAATTATTTTATTTCTCTATTATAGAGTGTTTTTGAGTTCGATCGTCTGATTGACAGTAGAGTGGTATTGAGAATCCTATAAAAACATTATAAACTCATGTAAAATACCTGGCGTGCGTTCTATAACTGATAAACAATCAATAATTAGCGCCCGTTCAGAGATGGTTCAATGGTTTCCTAAAGTAATGATTGAAAATCGACAAATTGTCATCTCTGACTCATCTGCCATTACTTATGTCAAAAAATTCTTCTTCTCTATTATTTTCAATATTTTTACCATAGATCTTACTGCTTACGCTAGATCCGGCATCCTGTAGTAATTTTTAGGTCAAGAGGGGTCTGCAAGAAAGTAGGTACTATGGTCACGTGGGACAACACATTTGTATGGTCAACAACTAAAACGACCAATCAATTGCTTAGTACTTTCAACCCTCCCGGACCTACAAAACAAGTAACCTGGATACTGGATCTAGCGTAAGCAGTAGGATCTATGATTAATACGGTGTACCATCTCAATCTACCAGGTGACGTCAGCATAAATATGGTGCTGTCAAATAATTATTTTTGATTTCGATTTTCTGGAACATGAAAGAATATTCCGATTTAATTCTGATGCCATACCAGTAGTAGTGTAGTAAAATATCGTAAAACAACAATCAATTCTGGCTTAAGCTTCAGAGGTTTATGGCCCTATTGTGAACGAAAATTTAATCTGTTGTAAAAGTAAAGTGAAATGGGATTATTGAAAACTTCATGGTAAAGATTATATGCGTGTGCCAAACTTCTTTTTTCCATCGAGGGCCTGCCAATTCGTTTTAATGGATCTGAGATAATATGGTCTCTCCTCCTCAATCCACATATAAATCATGCATGCATTTTGAATAAGCTGAATCTATCTACAATCTATTTTTCGAAGGCTAGGTCCATAGATGGTATCAGACTAATTAAAATGTGATAAGACTAGCGCATCACTTAGTATAATTTTGCATTTATAATTCAACAAGTGCCGTTTCGCATAAAGTAATTTGAGATTACAATACGCTGGTCTAATCGTATTATAAATATGATTCGAAAAGTTAAGGCCACTATCCATGTTTAATTCAATATTACGAGCAGATTTCGTGAGCTCTAGATTTTGATTATATCAAATCATGGTTCAGGTACTCAACTTAACATTCATATAGATATTTTTTCCTGATTTGCTGTATCGAATTATAAAATAATAATAATTACAGTCTCTATAATCTTTCTTCATATTATTTTAAAGAAAAATATTTGATGACGAAATGAATATCTACAGAAAATAAAAGGCGGAGTTTATTTCTGATGGCGGTGAACACCATTGAGTTGCACATCATATTAGTTTTGCAGGAAATATTGAAACAATTGCATTTTCGACTTCCTATTCAAAAATTTAGGAATTGCAACTTTATACATGAAACTACTGACGTTAGATCACTTCCGATAACACCAACTTCTTTGACTTAGTCAATTACCTGACTAAACAAAATTTCCACCGTTTGACCTGAATAATAACTGAGAAAATACCTCAATAAAACAGTTTTTTCCAAAATATCTCAGGAAATACTAATTTTTTTCAGTTTTCAAACGCCATATTGAAGTGGTTTGAATTACGCTACTTATTTTCTTATTGCAACCCCTATGGGGTGAAGCCCTTCGAAATTCTATCCTGAATGTATTATCTTGTGAACGTTATTTACTCTTTGTTGAAATTACTAACATTTATGATTTTATTCTTTACTTTTTGTCATTTGTGAATTTATCTTTTTTCATTTAAACGCATATTATATCGTGACTTGATCCCAGTGCATAGGTGAGTAGATACTCTTTTTTGATAAAAAAATCATCCAGACTTCTATCAGCGTATTCTTTTGGGACAGAAATCGGAACATAAAGTTACTTTCAAGTGGTCTCGACGCAAATAAATATCACCAATTTGTATTTGATCCAAGATACATATTTAATTTCTTGAAGTTGAAGAACATGATATACTTGAGTTTTTACGAGCGACTTGTCAAAAATTTTGTGGATTCGAACAGGTAAATTGAACGTCCCAACTATAAGAAGTAGGTATCCTGCTCATCCTAATGGTTGGATACATAAAACGATTAAGTTGATATCATTAGTAGGAGGGTAGGTAAATCGGTAGATATCATTAGTAGGAGGGTAGGTAAATCGGCAGATATCATTAGTAGGAGGGTAGGTACTTCGGTAAATATCAGTAGTGGGGGAGGGTAGGTAAATCGGTAGGTAGATATCAGTAGTGGGGGAGGGTAGGTAAATCGGTAGATATCTTATAAATATCAAATTCTTAGCATTACCTGGCATAAACACTCGCATAAACAGTACAGTGTGTTGAAAATGTCGGGAGAACAGCAGGAAGAAGTTCGTGAAGCAAACGCAACGTCGTCAATGTTTGAATATATTTCGCCACCTTCTTCTCCAGCGTATGTAGATGAAAATTTTGGTGTCATGAACGGAAATCAACAACCAGTGGTAAGTGTTTTTTGATAATTCATTGTAATTCACCTTGGTACATATTTTCTAAATATCAACTGGATTGACAAAAACTAAAACTAAAAGAAATAGCAAAAAATGACTGAAACCCAGGTAATTTTTTCAAATAACTTTCAAATAACCAGTGAGCAGCTGAATTTCATTTAATTTATCGATTATTGTCTGAACTGTTCTCAGTAATTTTTGGTGCGGGATAGTTTTTATATATGCGTTGCTAGATTTCTCAACTTTGAGAAGCAAATAATCAACTAGAGTTCAGAAGTAGAATTGACATTCATTAATTCTCGGAATATTATTCAGAGGATTATCACTTGTAATCTCCCTAGCAGCAGAATTATTACCGATAATCTTTTTCTAGGTCACGAATGTTTTTGTTGATCAACTTGATATTCTATCGAAATTACGCAATATTATGGTGATTCAAGATAGGGAAAGATGTAGAAGAACTGTCAAGCCAGGGAGATTATTAATTTTTCACGTACGTCATGTGACCGCAAAAATTTCCGGATAATTTAGGTTGTCGTCATAGCAACTTGTACTACTGTAGACAAAAAATTTTCACGGTAATCGCCTGTTGTCATAAGCAACGTATACAAAAAGGAACCTTTTAATTGGTTGAAAATAAATTTATGAAATTTTCAATATTACTTTACAAATCAAGAAATGTATAACTTATGGATCCTCAGGTTTTATCAATTGTTTAAGTTCAACAATTTCTTGAACGATTTGTTTATATTCTTGAACGGTCTGGGCCTGGGCAAAGGTACGATATCTAATGGTGACAAACAAGTTACATTAGGTTTGTTCTAGCAACGGTTGCAAACTATTCGTAATCGCTGCTAGAACGAACCTATTATATATGAATGATGAAAAGGTAATTCAATTTGAATAAGTTTCCAACAATATAGAATTTTATCTTCAGGTCATAAGTCAGCAGCCGCAGCCCGTGTTAAATGGATTTATGGGGGAGAATTCTCAACAACCTATGCTGATGATGAGCTATGCTGAAGTGATGGCCACTAATCCAAACGATAATATTGCAGGTGAGATACTATAAGTCAAAATAGACTGATTCACATGATTATTCATATTGCGTTCTTTATCCTCCGATTCATTTATGAATTTTCAATAAGGAGGAAAATAGTAATGTTCTGGAAATTTGGATTGTGATTTCTCAACATTTCGCAAGAAAAAATAAAATTTTCCATGACTTCTAGGCTTTATTAAAACTCAATTCGATTGTTTAATTGTTTCCAGATGCTGCAATCGCTGATGGCGTTGGCGCCAAATCGAAAAACATGATGAATGCCACAGCCCCAAAGAGGGCAAGGACATCTTTTACTTCGGATCAGATAATGTTATTGGAGCGAGAATTCGAAACGAATAAGTATATTTCTCGCCTGAAGAGGATAGAAATCGCCCAATATCTGAAGCTGACCGACAGACATGTCAAAATTTGGTTTCAGAACAGGAGGATGAAATTCAAGAAGGAAAGGAAGAACGCTTTTGGATCGCCACAGCCTTCTACAGGAAGACCGATAATCTATTCTGCTGTAGCAGCCAATTCAGCAGCTGGCTTTTATAACCAGTTCGGTCAGCAATTGGAATCAGAATATTAGTTACTACGAAGAACAAAACGCATTTCCACAGCAAGCAACCACAATGACACCCAATTATTTTGCTGGAAATAACTTCCAGCAATTCTTCCATAGGAGCCAACATCCTCCAAATAAATTTGATATTTTCCAGGGAGTACCTGTATCGACGATTCCAACCATAAGCACAAATTATGGTTTTGCCCAAATTGCAGTCTGTGATAATTTCGATAAAGTGCAAAATGCTATGATTTATATAAAGCCAAATAATTGACTCAAGATTGACTGTTGATCTATTTTTTTTAATAATATAAGTTTTAATTAACATGGATGTAATTTATTTCGCCTCGTTATTATTTCTTATACGTTATCTCCGAAAACAAAACTTTGGATTGTATCCTATACAGTTTGACGCTTCAGGACAGCAATTGTTTTTAGATATTTGTTGATGTTATTATCATTAACGGCCAAACAACTCTTTAGCATTGAGAATCGACTCCATAACGTCGAAGATTTCATAGATTTAGCTATTTCGACAAAATAAACTAGAAGAATATCGTCACTTATAGTTTTAATTTTGTTGATTTCGCCATTCTGTAAAAAGTTGATGATTGGGTTCATATGCTCTAGTATATTATCGGGAATTTCGGGATTTTCTTCTGAGTTCATTTTGTTAGCATAGATTTTATTGACAGAGAATAAACAATGCTGACAATCAAGGTGGATATAGGATGGTGAAACAGCTCTTCAATTGTTTCTGCGAAAAACTTGTAGACCGTTTGAGAAGGTACTAATATTTCCACGACTTGAATGAAGATGGCAGTAAGATCGATTATCGAAGAAGATTTCTGTTGCTTAAGTATTTCTGTGGTTCACATCTGACAGACGTGACTTGAAACGACATTAAATCAATATATTTTCGATAAATCTGGATTGAATATTGATATTTTGACTCTTCTCAATCATTTTTCATCTAGAACAGATGAAACTGATGAAAGTATGACAGATGCAGAGTTTCTGTTTTACCGACACAAGGTATGTCGCCATCTCTGATAACTTCAGGAAATATTACAACGGTATGAAATCAAGTAGGCGAAGGTCTACAGTTTATTCTAGTGCTTGTTGATAGGAAGCTGTTTCACCATCCTATATCCACCTTGCTGACAATACAGTGTTTGGCATGTATGATTTGTTTCCATGGTTATTCTCAAAGTTTTACGTGCGCTGTGTCCGTGCTAAAAAGCCTCATCAAGATCAAAGTGAAGTGACGTCAAAGAAGTATAATATAAATATGATTTCAGCCATTCAAATTCATTTCGCAATAACATTAGACATTATAATAAATAAGGTGCCAGTTCATGACAAGATATTATTTGAAATAATACTGTTCAATAATAGATAGGTTTCTTCGTGAAGTATATATGTGTATTTTTTCAAATTGAATTATTTTTATGGCAAGAATATGATCCTAATTTTTTTAAATCAGATCTATTTCAAAACTTGTATATTGTATAAGCTATATTCATGTTGCCTTTCTATAAAATCCCATCAGAATATTGACTTCGAGTACTTCTCTTCTGTTTACCAATATATGAATAATATAGGGACTGACATAAAAAGCTCCGAGCAATGTTCATGATTGTGGTTCAGAAAAAAATATGACACATTATAAGTAACATTTTGACTCCTCATAACGCATACTTGAGATGGTTCATTTAATAAAGTTATTAAAAAATACAAAACATTGCAATCGAGACAGTTTGATACCATCAATAAAATTTGTTTATTGAATTCAAATCAATAAAATCATAAGCAAACAGGAATTGATATTTTTTATCCAGTATTCTAGTAATTGTAATAGTTCAACATAACAATAACATCACTTATATAATTATTTCAATAGAAAATCACATTGTGAGCAGTATACCTGCCTACAATAACCTTATGATTTATTATATAACTATGTCCAAATAATTTGAAATTAATCATATGCAGTGTCATTAAGGTCGTTGTTATCGGTGTTAATACTATCCTCATATTATTACGCCAAAGATTTAAGAAGATTACCAACTATCAACATAAGAAATGGGTTTTAAATAGGATCAATGCAAATAAGATTTGCGCATGTGATCTAAAATGACACCTTTGTCTGCCGCGATTATTTAAAATTACTGTGATTCTAAAGACATTTCTTTTGCTGCCGATTTGGATATATAGGGATATGTATTTGTGCAACGAATATTATTACTCGAATTAGTTATATCACGATATCGGCTTGTGGAATTCATTTAAATCTTATCGAAAGGAATCCACAAAACAGATTAGTTTCACAACTTATTCGAGAATGCAACAAAATACAGGATGTTTAATTTGGAATAACAAAGTGGTTGCTACTTTTCGGTATAAGCGGCAACGCTGAAAATATTTTAGATCCATAGAACAAAGCTGATGATGAATATCATGATGTTACTATCCTGATATTGAAAATGTTTGGGCACAGGGTCCCGATTTGAATCACCTGTTTAATTAATGATATTTTAGTTATGTAATATTTTCATCTTCAACAACTTTATTATTTGGGCTGATGATGAATGCATATGCATTCGAAACATGTCCCCTATAACCTCCTTTTCAAAATAAATGTTGTGGAGATGACTTCGAGCTTCATTCCTGCTTTGACATATTATGTTGTGCCTCATTGCAATCGGTTCAATTTGGCGTCGTAGCACAGCATTTATGTCTCGTTTTACTGGTTTCTTTATCGGGAATGAAAGAGCGTGGCCCAAGGACACAACATATACTTTTGGTCCATGAGATATTTAGGATCTCTTTTTTGTTTTCAGAATTTTGCCTAAAACTGAGAACTACCGAAGTGATAACATTTATTAGAAATAACTCACAAATTTGTGCAACAAGTAATATGAAAACAAATCCATGCTTCTGGAAAATACCACTAATAATAATTATTTTATATGCCACGGGCCCTAGAATATAATATAGTACGGGCCAGGCGACATAAAACGCATACCAGACACAAAATTGGCTGTAAACCAAAAACAAGTGTTGCAAACATATTTTACATGTTTGCAACAAAGGCCCCTTGTTGAATATTTATGAGACTAATTCTTCCATCAAAAATAATAATATCATTTCACTTCTAATCTTTTTCTCTTACCTCCTATCCCCTTTCAATTTCCAATATTTCTATACCAATGTAATTTTTGATTGGTTTCCAGGAAAATATTGTCACGAGTAGAACATTCAGTACATTAGAGTATATTCCAAATTGATATTTCATAGTTTTATAAATGATTATTTCATTAAGAATGACTGACATTGAACTAAAAGTGCTAACTGAGGAACCCATGCACAAACGTGATCACACGAACTTGTATTTCTAATAAATAGTAAATGTGAGGGTTCTGAAGTTAGTCTGGTCTGGGGCTACTCGTGACACCACATCATCGTAATGTAAGTTAGTTTTAGGATCATCTCCATTTTTGTATATTCATATTCATAACCATATGTTACTCCTGTTATTCTTATATTTAAATAAATGTTGTTATGTTTCAAATACTTTCAAGTACCACAAAACTATTAGTGCCTGTATTAATAAAATACCTCTTGCTACCCTCTGTAGCAACCCCTCGATCACGACATGAGGGAGGCTTTACCCCAAAGCTTCCCCCTAGTTGTGACAATATGTTTTATGCCATATTTCATTGGTATTCTGTGACAATACCTTTCATCATAATTATTTGACTCAACTTCCTGTTGTTCTATGTCACTTGTCACATAAGTCATTGTAATGTCATTGTCTCATTCAATAACCATATTTCCGGTTCCATTACAGCCATTTTGTAGTGCAAAATGTCGTGGTCGATGCTATTGATAATTTATTCTGTGATATTGCACAAAACCATTTTCAATATGTTACCGTCCTGATATCCCTAATTTGTGGGCGTATAAAATTTTCAATCATTTTTCATTTTGTTATTTAACTTTTTCATCTTCAAGTAAGTACTAGTTATACTTCTTGTCAAGACCATACTTTTTACCGCATGTTCTCTTGTAGCAATCATCTCTTATTTGGGCTGATGATGAGTACATATGTACTCGAAACATGTTCCCTATAACCTTTTTTCTTATTAAATGGATATACAAATTGCAACACTGTTAATTTCACGTCAAAAACGACCCAGAATGATTGAAAATAAAAATTGGTCCAGTGGACCAAATTTTTTGATCATATGATGGCGCTAAACGTGTTAACATTTCCTATGGACCCGAACCCGAACCGATATCTCGTATGGGTCCTGGTTCGTGCCTATACAAGGCACCTACTGAACTTCAATGTTTTGAAGAAGGCGCGACAAGGCAAGATAATGGTGAAAGAACAACCACGATAATTTCAATATTTGGCGGGCATACATGGACAAGAAGTTCAATGAATTTGAATGGTCAATATTCCCAAATTGCTTATACGTTATTTTTATATTTACACCTTGCACTGATTTTTTTCTTCTTCAAAAAATTGAAGTTATTTCTGATAAAATATCCATTGTGTAAATTGTTTATGAAGGAGTTTAAGACATTTTATTTAAACAGTATGACATTAATTTGATTACTTGTGATGATCATTTTGATATGAGTGCAATAGAATTAGTACATTGGGAGTGGGATTCAAAAATGATTTGATAGAAAGTATAACTATATACAGGGTGGCTGGAATTCGAGTCTCATTATTGGGATCTCTTAAATCGTAAACAGTAAAAGATACAGGGCCGGTTGAATTATGGCGAAGTTGCGAAATCATTCTAATGCTGTTCTGAAAAAAACCATTTTTATTTTTTTCTGGCGTTATTAAAAGAAATCAATCGATATGAATAACCCTTCATCATAGCCACTTTTTCTTCCCTACAAGATAGCGTTTTAGAATTTGAAATCCGACGTTTCGTCTTCTAGAAACCATCATCAACTTATTTTTTTTTCAAATGCGGACCTGGATTTTTTATTCCCTATTTTATTACCTTTGGATAGCCCAAAAACTATAAGCTCTCACAAATTTCGATCCCCTACTTTTTCGATAACAAAAATTGACATTCTCTATTTTTTGAAGAAAAGTCACAACCACTCCTCAATGTATGGCAGTTCAATGTTTCAAATAATTTGCGGGATCAAAAATAGTGTTTTCCAATTCCGAAAAACGTGATATGGTATGAATGTATAAAAATGTTCAATAGAAACTCGCTAATGAAACATTTCCCAATCAGTGGATTGGAAACCAAGAGGTGGTGCGCTGGCCTATAAGGAGCCACGATTTGTCCCCGCTGGATTATTTTATATCAAGTACAAACCGTTTATCTGAAGATTTTTCAAGAGACATAATTGTCTAACGCCAAAAATTTATGTTTGAAATAACAATGATCCAGCACGCTCACCTACGAATACGCATACGAAAATGCCATTCACTTCAGACTTTCATTATGTTCTTTTTACAAATTAGGCATAGTTTATATCAATTGAGTACTATAGATATTATTTTTCCAGAGTTCAGTTTCGTAATAATTAGGCAGTGGAGGGTAGAGGGTTTTCATTGAAATATTGCCTGTGTAGGTGCTGATTAGTGTTCCTTAGTTTTATTACAGATGAATGATAATGTTTTGAAAAAATAGTTTTGGATTGAATATTTGTAAAAATAGAAACTATCAATTTTTGTCATCGAAAACTTATGAAAATCAAAATTTGTGATAGCTCATAGTTTTTGAGCTATCCGAAGATAACAATAAATCAACTGAAAAATCAAGGTTCATATTTAAAAAAAATAAGGTGACGATGGTTTCTGGAAGACAAAACGTCGGATTTAAAATTTGAAAACTCTATATTGTAGGGAAGAAAAAGTGGCAATGGTGAAGTTTTAGTCATATCGATTAATTTCTTCAAATGACGCCAGAAAAAAATAAAAACGTTTTCATGAAATTTCTATATTTTTCGGATATCTCCGAAAGTATTCGAAATTTTCCAAGTTTCAGAATCGCATTTTATTAGGCATCAAATTGCGCGACTTTGCCATAATTAAACCGACCCTGTATCTTTTACGATTTACGAGATCCCAATGAGGCTCGAATTTCAGCCACCCTGCACAGGGTAAAGAATCAAATTCTTGGAATTCTTGTTACTTTAACCAACCAACTCAACAGATGACTTCACATTTGAGATGATCGCAATCAACTTATATATATATATATATATATATATATATACAGAGAGTAAAAGAGAATTCAATGATTCACATTCCGTACGGAAACCCATAATCACATAATATATCCATAAAAATTACTTAATCACTTAACAAGGGACAAGGTACAAGGGACTCTCCCTTGCAAGCACCCATTTCACTTTCATGCTGGGTTTATAGATTCAACTAAACTAAAAATTAAATTAACAACTAAGAAATAAGAATGTTGAATATACGAGAACGTCTATGAGGGTTTATTAATTCACACCTGTCAATTGAATTAATAATTAAGAATTACGAAGTTGGTCAACTTTCAACTTAACAACTAAGAATTAGGAAATTTTGTGGACAGAACGCGCAAAACGAGAATCATTTTTAGTTTTTTCGGGTTTTTTGCTCATTTGAGTAATAATATCATTCAATTCAACACTTTGAAATGTCATTGAGCTTTCAATCATGTAACATTCAACATCTGATTCTTAATTATTAATTTCCAATTGTTAATTCCTAATTATTAATTGTTGATTCTTAGTTGTTAGTTTAGTTGAATCTATAAACCCAGCATCAACCTTTGTAGATTGTAGATTGTAGGGGGGGTCGTTGAGGCCGTGCAGCCTTTCAAGCACCTCGATCTATCAGATCTTTTGTGCATAACCCTTAATCTATTCGAGGCCCGGGATTCCGAGGCTTCTTGTGAAGTTTATCAGTTTCCTGGGAGCTAGGTTCCTGATATCGGAGGGCTCTAAAAAGGCCCCTTCCAGGAACTTGAGCCTCTTGCAGAAGAGTGCTGGGCATTCGCAAAGCAAATGTTCTGCAGCTTCAGCGAAGTTCTCGCAGTAGTGGCAACTATCACTCTCTGTTTTACCCATCTTTTTGAGGTGATACCTCAGAGGGCAGTGTCCAGTGAGGAGTCCTGTTACCAGTTTCAAGTATTTTTTGTTCAACTCGAGAAGCTGTTAAGCTTTCCTTGGCGAAAGGCTCACTAGCCTTTTCGCTTGTCTTTGTCCTGGCACTTTATTCCAGTGAGATTTCATTTCATCCGCTTCCCAACGTCAAACCTCTTTTCTCAAGTGGGCCTTGGAGAGTCCACAGAAGGGTTCTGGGCCGAGAAATTATGTATTTGCCCCTTCTTTGGCAAGGCAGTTCTGCTTCTTCGCCTTCAACTCCCTTATGACCTGGCACCCACATCAAAGTGTGATCTGGTTGTTCGCTGCCAGTTGTCTCAGGGATTATTCACAGTCCCAAGTCAGCTTAGACTCACAAGTGTATGACTTCAGAGCTTTTAGTGCTGCTTGGCTATCAGATAGAAATATATATATGTATATATTTTTGCCCTTCGAGTGTCCCTTTCGAGGCACTCCCGGGCACATATCTCTACAGGGTCACTCACGGTCGATGGTACCTTAGACGTTTACGGAGAACGGGACGTAGGATTATTCTGAAAATTTGGTTTATTGGGTAATCAGTTTTGTTCTATCGATCTAAAATACTTTAAGCGTTGCGGCGTCGCCGCTTCTATCGAAAAGTAGCAACAACTTTGTTATTTCAAATGGAACACCCTGTATTTTATTTCATTTTTAGATTCTTCCTGAAGAGCTGATTTCGTCGATACATTATACTTGGGATATAGCGCGAAAGATTACAGAGATATTGGGTGTGAAAATTCGAGATTTTTCAAGTTTAGGAATTTTTTGTGTCAAAACCAATCATTTCTGCTCAAAACGGCTTACATGTCCCTATCTCAACTTTCCATTTCCTATCGATTGATATTTAATTGAAACAAATACGAGTGGTCCAAAATTTTGAGTTTTGCATCACCCTCTATTTGTTTCTATTAAATGTCAGTCCGTAAACGTCCAAGGTACCATCGACCGTGAGTGACCCTGTATAGCATATACTTCTGCTTGAAAGATGGTTGGGGTGTTACCATCAAGGGGTTTTGAGAGCCTGAAATTTGGCCCTGTAACTCTTATACTCCAGCCCTTTCATCCATCTTGGATCCATCAGTATACCACACTAATGCATCCCTTCCCAGTTGAGGTCCGTTCTTTGTGCAAATTTGGTGGTTGTTTATGACCACTTCAAACTGCATTTCGAAGTCGTATCTAACTGGCATGATATCTGTCAGTTTAGACATGGATTCTAGGAAAATATTTTTCAAAATCTTCAAGTGTCCAATCTGATTTCCTGATTTGAGACTTCCAACCCTTACTCTCAGCGCATTTACATATTCTCGACGATTCTCGCGAGGTTCCTCGTTTATCTTTACAGCCAACTGGATTACGCTATTATATCATTAGCGGGTCGTAAGCAACGTCTAGGAATTGCACTTATCAACATTAGCGATAGCGAATCTTATGCCTTCTAGGTTATAGAGATGAAGATTTGTTTTGCTTTCACCCCACAAAAGGTTCTTATCTGTGAGTTTTGGAAGGAAACTTGATGGGAGTGTTCCAAGTTGACACGTTTAGATGTAAGCGCCATCTAGATCGTGAATTTCAACATTTCTAGAATGAGAGATATACACAGTGATTCACCTAGATGAAAATAATCACTGATGAGAACGATGGGTATATAGCGCTTTAGGTGAATACTGCAAGTATAATACAGATACTGATTAAACATTATTTTTATACCATATAGAAATCCTTTTGTAGAATTTAGCTTTTTCTCTGAATTCCGTTGATATTCGAGAAACAGTAATTTGTAAAATACTCCTCTAATATTTTCAACTCACGCTGAGATGATCTTCAAGTCCGCTATGACAATAGTATGATTGTTTGTAGAATTAGGAGATAATAACATATACATTCTTAAAGCATTTCTGTATAATCCAGTGGCGTCGACAAAGTTTGAGAAAAAATTTAATGTCGATTAGATACACCCCCCCTTCAATTTTTTTGTTCTTGAAGATATGTTAAATAAAAAAGTTCAATGATATAACTTGAATTTTTATCAACAAATATTTTTTGAATTGGACACCAACTTCGGTTTTTCCGATGGAAAATATAGGTACATATAATTATTTTGAAATTCGATAGAACTTTTTGAACTGATTTCATTTCATTTCATCAACAAGTTGTATATTTGGATGGAAAATGACTGAGCTTTGACAATCAAAGTAGATCAAAATAACGCTAAAAAAACGTTCCAACCGAACCATCAACTATGATTCCCATTTGAGACACTCAAAATTGCTCTTTTTTTAAATTTTCTAGACACCACTGGATTATTCAGGAAAAAGTGCCTTGTTAATGATGAAATTATTATCTCATAACTTCACAAATAACCATGATATTCACATATGTTTGAAAGCCAAAAAATCGAACTCGAAAACAAAAGACGGTTGCAAATTTTTGTTCTAGTCAGTAAATTTTTCTCGGGAAAAGTGGTCGAGAATGCGAACCTCATTTTTTGTATCCACCCAATTTATCCCATACAAACATCTAAAAAAGGATTCAGGAATTTTTGAGAAATCCAAAGAGAAAAATAGCACAATTTTGATAAGAATATGATGGAGTTAATTTCAAATAAATGTTCAAAAGATAATCCAAAAACATAATTATGTTCTTCGATTTGCCTATAATTTGAATACATCGAAAGGCACTGTTACTTTTTTTTTTATTTTGTCATGTATGGATTGAACATTCCACTGTTATATTGAATTAACATCATAACAATGAAGATGCCCACTAACAAGCATCAATTTCCTCACACGAACGTCAAGCTTCATCGAATGCATCGGTGCAACTTTTTTCTATGGCGCCCAATAAATCTTAGTAGCAAAACGGTTCACCAAACAGTGTGTGTCACGTGATATAGGAGAACCAGGAAACTGCCTATTATTCATTGTCTCTGCCCTGGCAGAAAGACGTTCATTAGTACCAATAGTATCTTATTTTGAAAATAAATTTCACCGTGATTTTCGCAATATACACTATAAACCACGCCCAGTTCACTGAATAATAACAAAGCGGTATACCAACTAGCTTTTGCATGGGTTTACACGAGCATATGGAGACGGCTATGTATTCGATATCACTCCATTCCCATATCTAAGATAATAATTGAAAACTTTTAAGACAATTCCAGATGTGAATTATTGAATTAATTTGGTTTGTAGAAACAATTTCTTCGATATCTGAAACAACATGCCTACACCTATATGAAAGTTATTTCAAATGACACCCTTTATCTGTAGGTAATCAGGCAACCATGAATACAGCAGTGCGTATTGACATCAACCTAGAAATATGAATGGACCGAAAAACTGTGACGTCAAAGCTATGTTGGTACGACTGATTTGCTTCCAAACAAATTATTTTCCCATGTAAATCTCCATAAGAGATTTTTTGAACTCGATTATCTCATTTATAGTGAAAAAGTAACATATTTCGATACCATTTATGGAAAATAGGACATACAAGTTCCTATTAGAAAAATAGAAACAGGTGAGAAACGCTAACAAATTTGAATGAAATTATATTGAAATCTATTGAGGTTATGTTATTTCAGTGTTTTCTTTTGAGGCCTTGATATTTCGACTGTATTTTCAATTAAATATCAGATCAAAGAAGACAACACCATCATGAAAAGAAATATCTCTGCTGACAGCATAAACCTTCGTAGTTATATATTTCCTCAATCTACAACAAATAATGACATAATAATACCTTTGTTATGTCTAGTAACCATATCTTGATTTCATTCTTATTTCACATCACGATTGTGATAGAAAATAAAATAATATTGAAGAAGAAATACGATAATAAAGCAATATCCTAACCTCACTTCACTTTGATAAAGATTTATTCAAAACTATCAATGGTTAATACCTGTTTCTAATTTTTTTAAGATACATCGAACCTCCCTCTAATTTTTTTAAGATACATCGAACCTCCCTCTTTCCGTAAATGATCTTGAAAAACGTTAAATATTCACGATAAATATTAGAAGAAACTTCAAAAATTTGCTTATGGAGATTCACATGTATATTTTTTTCTATTGGAAACATTCAGAAATACCAACATACTTTGTGACGTCACGACTTTTTCGGTCCATTGGTGCTTCATCTTGAACGTGAAAAGTGTTATCATCTGTGTGATGCAAACCGTACTCTTTAGTAGAAAGTTGTGAATGCCATCAGCATCATCGGACATGTAGTAGAGATAGTTCCAGACTAATTTTCATCGAAGTGAATGTAGAGGTTATGTCTCAGTGATGCATTGAAATTACAGTTGATAATTCTCCTTTTGATATGAAAAGTGGCAGTGTGACAGTCACAGTGAGTACCTACTAATAATAAACCTTTAATCATTTCAATCCATACATGCGAACTTTAGTTTTTTTATTTAAAGTTATTCCACATGTCACTCTTTCATCCATTGAAAAAGTGTTTTTAGTGTTTTTAACCGCCAACTTCGTTGCAAAGCAACCCTCGAAGTCTCATCGAGACTTGTATGAGTAAGGAAGACGGGGACCTTAGCTTTTTAAGTGTCATCCGAAGCACTACTCGACTGGTTATCGTTGAGAGTCCGAAGGATTGAAATTTACGTAGGTACCAAGAATGTTCGGTAGGTCATCTATCTCCTCCTGCTAAACGATACTGTAGAAATGAATAAATATATTTCAAATAGCCGCCGCGGGATTAAAGAAACATGAAACATTGTCATTCATATCTTACTTGTTTTTCTGTCAAAACTTTGAACTTTTTTGGAATATATCTTAAAGCTTGACGCTTCATGAAAGCAATAGTGTTTGGATATTTGTTGATATCATTATCATTAATGGCCAAACAACTCTTTAGCATTGAGAATCGACTCCATAACGTGGAAGATTTCATAGATTTAACTTTTTCGACAAAATAAACTAGAAGAATATCGTCATTCTGTAAAAAGTTGATACTCGTGTTCATATTTCGACCTGCATTTTACTGGTAATAAATTCGCGGTCGCTTGCGCCGCTTGCTCTAGGATATTATCGGAAATTTCGGGATTTTCTTCTGAGTTCATTTTGTTGGCATGATTTTGATTGGCAGGGCATTGTCGATCTAAATGGAAACCTAGTAGGCTAGAAATATAATATTGTCTGTTCACTGGAAACAATTACGTATCTTCTTCTGTAAGGTAGATACATCTTCTTATAATAACCGTGAACTATTTTGGACTTGAAGTGTCATACTGGGCATAACCTAACGTTTTTATTTACATTTTGAATCACGTGCTTCTTTTAGCACAGCGAGTCACCTGTTTCAAGCACAGAATTGTTTGATATCATTGATCAGGAAATCAGGAAGCAGAAAAAACATCGTGAGAAACTCAAATGCGAGGTAAGTGAATGTATTGGCATATCTAATGTACAAGTTGATATAATTTTAATCACTTACGTTGAGTTGTATATTTGCTCAGAAAGCACACAAAAATTAATCCTTCTTTGAACTCAAACACCACACACACTTACATTCACTTGTTTTCAACATATTTCAGCAGAATAAACTAGTATATTTGGAAAAATTCTGAAAATGTTACCAAACCCCAAGGATATTAAACTGTAAAGGATTGCTCAATCCCTATGCTGGCAATGTAAACACGTTGAATGAAGTCACTGATTCGACCTTGTTGTTCATTGGTCGAAAGGACGACCATCGGAAGTTATTATGTCGCCATTGAAACTTTTTGCGAAATTTCAAAATTGGAATGAATTTAGTAAATTAAAAAACTTTATATAAGTGAATGACGTAAGTACTTGCAATACAAAATGCTGAATATATAAAATCTTACTTTTATAGGTGAATTAGTTGTTTTGTGTGCTGTAACTAAGAGAATGAGCACGGCATGAGCACAGGCATGAGGGTGTAGATGATTTAAGAAAACCCAAAACAACAAATAATTTCCACGTGTTTTTCCAAAACCCACAACAATTAGAAGTGGATTTCACGATTTGGGAGACTTCCTTTTGTGTAATCCAAGTGATTCCAGTAGATTTGTTCTATTTTATGTGATGAAGATTATGAGCAGGAACATGGCAGGACCTACTAAATAAACCCTGAAGGTATATTATTATCTTGTTATTGTTGTCTTTGTATTGTAGATTTACTAGTGAAGAGATGATTGGAACACAAATGTTCCACTGAATTGAGGTGTGACAGAAAATATTGAGAACATCATCCATATCCCAAAATGTCTCTGAACATTTTGCTCCATTTCAGAAAATGCATATTCTCTTCTGATCCTGAAATTAGCACATCTTCATCCCATAATAAGTAATGACTGAACTCACTAAATTGAAGTAAGCGAAAGCGATTCAATAAAAATAACAAATTGTGGAAAATTTCAAACAATATCAACTCAGGTAGATATAATAAAAAAATCAAAATTGTTGGTGTATTATACTATGGAAATCATATATTTTATAAATTATAAAATCAAAATGTTTTATTTGTTCCATATACCTACTGTTCATATAATTATTTATGATTTTATGATAGGTATTTCTCAGTGCCCTGAACTTGAATGGACATCATCCTTTGATCTAAATAGGTACAGTCTTTTATTTTTGAGGGAAAATGGTATAGTATGTAAGTATACTGTGTGATTGATTGAAAAATATTGTATATCATGAAATAAAAACTGCTACCGATTGCAAAATGATATGCCTACCTTAATAGGTAATGATTTATTATTGATCTATACAGTGCATAATGGTACATGTATACTTAAAATGTACATGCACTACAAACTTTCGAGGACATTTTCAATTTCATAATTGCTTCCATATCTACTTGCACTGGACAATATCCAGAAATATATTCTATATTCTTTCTGTAATCTTTGATAGTACCCTAAAAAAAACAATGGATATTAATAATAAACCCTCATTTAACCACTATTTTCAGGGCTTACCTGGTATGAAACATATGAATCATCTAGCAGATTTTCAATTGAATTTTGATTCTAGGCAGCAACATGCATTTTAATACCTTTGGTTCCAAAATTCACTGTGTAAATGATTTCTGTGACTAGGTGCTGTAGAATATAATTCACTTCAATAATTATTCGGCCACAAACCAAAAAGGTAAACCAGTGCCACAACAGTCTTCAAAGAATGAAAAAACATGTTTTCATCCAATTCCTATTCCTAAAATTTTGCGAATGGAACTAATAATGGCTATTAATTGATTGTCCAGATATTTCATGTTCTCATACTGACTTAAAAACTCATCAATTATTAGTCTTTCGTGTATTTAAAAAAAAAAACCTCCTGTGGAATAACAAAAATAAAGTGAGAAACTGAAACTAAAATCAATGACAAAGATGGAGAGTCAACAGCCAATGAAATTACGAGCGGAGTCAGTGACGTCATATATCCGGAAGAAAAACTTGGTCGATTGAGCAATCCTTTAGACCCATCAAGAACCGAGCATGACGTGAGCTGAACTTTGTGACAGTGTCAAGTTGACAGATCAAAGTCTAGTGTTTCCGAAGAACGGTACATTTTTTGAAAAATATCGAATTCTTTCGCTGAAAAGTGTTGAAGATAAGTAAATGTAAGCGTGTGTGGTGTTTTAATTAAAAGGACGAATTTTGTGTTTTTAGTAGAAGAATTTTAAGAAGTCGGTGCATATTTAAGAAACAAGCGTTTCGGAATATTGTTCTGGGAGGCCAAAATACGTCAGTACCTCCAAAAATTTTCCTTGGAATATGCCTTCTTATTGTTTCTAAAAACTGATATTGGACCTTTTCGAGTATAAATTTGTATAAAAAGTAAAATTATGTCAGATTATGATAGTTACATGTGCTGAAGTCAAAAAAAGAAGACCATAACTTCAACCTAAAATTGGGTCGCTGACAGAGAAAAAACTGAAACAAATGAGCATCGAAGGACTTCTATAAAGTAGCGACCTCAACTTGCGGCAGACGTTTGGGGCTTGAGTGAACAGACAATATTATACCGTCTACTAGGTGTTTATCTAGATCGACAATGGGCAGGGAATAAACAACAACTGACAATACATCAGTGTTTGACATGTATGATTTGTTTCCATGGTTATTCTCAAAGTTTTTCCGTGCGCTACACTGAAAAAACAATTTATTCATAGTAAACTAAATTAATCAACAGCTAATAAATTATTTATTCGAATATGGCGGAATAAACGTTTATTTTTCAAGAACAAATATTTTATTAAAACTATTCAAATATACGTCATTATTACCAAATTCAAATTTATTCCCAATAAATATATAGGTCTATAGATTTATCAATTGTAAGTAAATCATTATTTATTATAAATAAAGAATATTTATTATTATTATACATTTCATTAGCAATTAATAAAGAAATTTTTTTATTAATATGTTCTGTTTGTTATAAAAAAAATATATTTATTATTAATAAATCAAAAGGGAAGCGAGACGCCCCTTCTGCATGAAATCAAAAATGAATTCAATATAGAAGGAATCGGAATCAATTTACCCTTTATAAACTTACCTTGGTATGTACTTATCAAATCAACAATATTGTTAGCCCTCATAAACTTTTCTAACCCCTGAAATTTGTCCTCCTCCATTTTGGCTTGATCAACTGCGTTATATACTGATATATCTTTCACAATACAATCACTGATTTTATTTTTATAGAATAAAGATTCAAATCACTTTATCATGTTCTAGCATAAATAGTTTGATTTTGAATTGAATTCATCACACATCATGCATGCCACTTGGCCACTCGACAAACATAACATGAACTATACAAACGACACCACAGGACTAAACTATAATTTCAATGGATATTTATTATTTGAAGACAAATAATATATTTTCCAATGAAACCAATGATTGATTTATAACAAATAACACTGAAAAAGCAGAAAGTAAATATTTATCATCTATTACTATGACTTATTCACTTTGAATAAACTTGTAATTAATAATTGATACATTTCCAGTGATATCACCCAATAAACTATTTTATTAGAAATAAATTCATATTGTTAATAATACACAAATCGACCAAAAACAAACTATCTATTATTTATTAGTTGATGATATTTTCGCGATTATTATTATTAAATAATATTATTTAATACTAAATGAAATTTTTGTTTTCTTCATTAATTGTGAATGAATTGCACCCAAACAAATATTTATCAACTATTACCCCTATATTTTTTCTCAGTGTAGCCAGAACAAGCCCATCGTACAATATTACTAATATAGATGAAAAAAAGTGATTTCAAAGAAGCATAATAAAAAATATTTTTCCTACGACGACGAAAAAAATTATACTGTTGCGCCTTCTTTTCGTTTAATGGTAAAAACTAAATCTGGTGGGTTTACCGCCAAATCAATAAGACTCGTTTAAAGCATCGTGTAAACGCAGTTGAGAGTGTGTCGGTGCTATTGGCTGGTGAAGCAACGAACTCAACAGACCACAGCATGAGTTTCCAGCAATTTACAAAAATGTAGGTATACACAATCGAGTGGGCAGAAGCAAGGAATCGAGGATATAATGAAATGCCTATAATACAGAGCGTATTACACCATTACAGTAGTTGTTACTATATGTGAAGTTCTATACTCGAGTATTGATCGAAATAGATTAGCTAATCGTAAAGGATGCATAAATCCGCTAGATTCCTTGGATAATGAAATGGAATTGCTTGTGGCAAGATGGCTTGTTTTTATTAGGTATTATTTTCGAATTAGAGGTACTATTTCAAAAAAGCTATTATGAGAATAGACTGAATAGAGAATATACAGGGTGTCCGTTTTTCGATCTCCACCATGCAGATATAAATTATTCTAAGATATACAAGGTGTTGTACACTTTCATACAATTATCTAAAGCAAAATTGTTGAAATTTTCTGGTTTTAAATGATCGAAAAAAATAATGGTGTTAGAGCTCGAAAACCGGACACCCTTTATATAGAATATATTGAGTCAGAGCACTGACTTAGGTATATTTATTTTCTGAGAAGAGAATAGTACGCCAAGAGTTTTGTTTTTGTTCGAATAAAAACTATTTGTGAATCCTTGAATTTTGTAATTCTGCGTCGTTTTTGAGAAACCATTGTATATTCTCCGCGAATATTGAAGGTGGACACCAGTTATGAGTTTTAATTGAAAAAAAATGTGTAGGTCGTATTTTTTATGACGTACCACTATTGGCATATCGAAAACGGTAAATAAAGAACGAAACGTCGTATTGAAAATCAAAGTGCAGCACATCGAAGCAACTTCAAAACAGAGAAGGAAGTTTCTTGAACACATCTCCATATTCCTAAATATAACGTAAATATAAAGACGTCAGCACAAGACGGGCCTTTTCGGTTTACCCCGTATATTTCGAAAAAGGTTCGTGATATTTCCGATTTGAAAGAATTGTTTCATTGGTACACTCAAAAAGGCAACTTTTGTCTAATTCAACCAAATTTAGTTACCGCTTTCGTAATGATTGGCGATTGAGATGTTTTTTTTTTTTCGGTCTTTCAGTTGATTAATTAGAGAACTGAGCTGTAATATGCAAATGAGTCTCACTAGTTTTGACAGTTCAATACGTAAACAAATTTTATCGCGGTTGAGCCAGTTTCGTAAAATTTTGACATGTGGAAAAAATTATCACAATTATACCAATATTATATTCCCCATATTATAGTCCCAAGCTCGGTCTCAAGCAATTCAACAAGTTTCCTGTTGATTTTGTTGGTGAGTATATTCAGTTCGAGAGAGCAGCTCGATTTATTCACTAGCTAAAAAAAACATACTTTCCATTACCATAAACAATTGAATTATATAGGCCCATAGCGTGATTACCGATTATATTCACCGGTTTCTGATTATTTCTGAAGGAGTCGGTGCATGGCTAAGTAAATAGCCGAAAAAAAAAACAAAGACACTCGATTCAGGTAGGTATGTTAGAAAATAAGGTTTGTATATGTATATCTGAATGGGGAATATGGGTCCAAGCCCGATTTCGACGAAACTTTCACAGATGCTTTAAAACATGATAAAAATACTTTACCCATCAAAATTTTTCCGCGGAAAGACCTTTTTCCATGTTTTTTTTTTTTTTAAAAAACATCTCACTGGCTTTCAAAATACGCACACAATTCGTTTTAAGGAGTGTCCAATGTATCTTTTCGACTAGTAGGCACTGTGTTCAACCAACAATAATAACATGGAAAATCTATATAAATTAACTGATTCTTTGGAAGTAATAACAAGAATTAAAAAAAGTTAAAAACTTGTTATCAGTGAAGTTTGAATACAAAAACATTTTGATTGGCGAATGACACTAATGAAAGATTGTTAGAGCAGATATTTTTGCAACGTTGCCAGTTTGATTTCAGAAATATTCTATTCAATTTTCTCAATCCAATAGAATTTTTAAAATAATTGATGAATTTTTTGAAAATGGTATTACTTCCACATGAAAGTTATTCCCTCATTCCTTTCTGAAATGAAATCACCTTTTTCATGGAAAAAAGTAATCAGTATGAATGTCATTCATCGAATCGATAACGAATCTTTCGTCTACATCAGATTTGTGAAAATAAGCAGCTTTTAATTGATAATGGTGCCTGATTACCCAAGATGAAAGAAGGAAAAACCACCTAACCTAACTTTGTTGAAATTTATTAATATCCTCTCTATTTTTTAAACCTTTATATAAACTCTAATCCCTTATTGCTTGACAAATATCAATAATACATACGCGAGCGAAGCGATCACGCTCGGTCGACATTTCGCAAATTCGCGAGCGCATGCCTATCACCACGTTGTTCATTTTTCTCTACTTCCTGTAGGAACGCTTATGAATGAAAATTGGAAACAGAAGAGAAGAAAAAACACCTAACTTAACTTTGTTTAAATTCAAGTTACTAAAGATCCGAATGCTATTTATTGTTGAAAGGAAAATGCTAAAAATTAAACGGTCCTCCTCAGGACCATAACTATTTTTCTACAGAATTCTCAGATTGAATGTGATGTGTTTTTTTCAAGTTGAAACATTTATTCGTTACCGAAACGATCATCCAATTATCCTTGCTTCTGAAATTTTGAAATTCTGGTCCTCTCTGCTCCGAAATATTTTATTTGTTTTACCTAAATCGAATGTTTTTGAATTCGAAACGGCAAGATCGCAATAGCATTTTCGCTGTTTGGAGTTCGAAGGGAGCTGTCATTTGCCGAATAAATGTAAACATAATATGTCTATTGAATAATTCAATCAGTTTTGAGAATTATTAGTACTCATAAATTACTTTAAATGTGTTGATGAAAGTAGTAGCCGTTCAACAAAGTGTGTTTTAATCGTATGGAATATGGATGCATTTATTACTCCGTCCAATATAGATTGTATTTGAGTTTTGATAGTGAGTACCACGACATAAATTTGTCATAAAAACATGGAAAAGGGTCTTTCCGCGAAAAAATTTTGATGGATATAGTATTTTTATTATGTTATGAAGCATCTGTGAGAGTTTCGTCAAAATCGGGCTTGGACCCATATATTCCCTACCTTTACCGATTATATTAGTAAGTAAGTAAGTAAGTAAGTAAGTAAGTAATTTATTGACTACGTTACATACATTGGTACATTTGCAGCAAGTCTAAACTTAAAAATAGAGACAAAAAAAGAAATCTAAAAATGTGAAATTTAAAATGTCAGGACCCATTATAAGTACAAAAAGTGTATGAATAAAATAGAGTCAATCTAATATGCAATATCACAAGAGTATAACAAATATATAAAACCAAACAGATAATGTAAAATAATAATTGTATAAATACATATCTCAAAAGGTGGTTTCATTTGAAACGCTTAAAGTAGGGAAAATATCGGTAATTTCATGTTCATTGTTGAGATATTCTGTCACACTATGAAAACAATGGTTTAAAAGAAAATGTTTTACCGTTGTTTTGAACTTGTGTGCATTTAAAAGCCTAACTTCTTCTGGTAACTTATTATAAATGTCGATATTTAAAGTGTTTCTTCTAGTCACTGCAAGTCTATGTTTGGGTTTTTTCAACAAATTACCAGACCTAGTTGGATACCGGTGATTTGCAGAGATAGTCTCGAAATTTTCTTTATTATTTATATCATCGACTGATGATTCACTGAAACGTTTGAGATTCATTTTACAAATTTCTTGAATCTTTATGACAGACGCGTCAAATCAAGAAAATCGGTTGTCATGTGGTTGTTATTCAATAAAAACAATGTACATTAAATTATTCTTGCTGGAATAATTTAAGTAAGATTATTTCCCCTATAATAGCTATTTATGTATCAAGTGCGTTAGGATCTAGTAACGCTCGTGGTGCATACAAGATTTTATTTTTCACGAAAAAATTATCTTAAACGACGTTGTTTACTTCATAAATTTTTTCTCATAGTATTTACTGCGTTCTGGTCGGCAACTGAGCACAAGTGAGCTTCTATGCAATTGCCATGGAAACATTGAAGAGGTTGCTAAGGGTTGTTTATTTAATACAGAAAAAAACATTTAGCGGGCGTTATGATTCATAATGCCCTCCATAACGCCCCGGGCGTTATGGGTCTGTTAATAGAAACGTTGCCAAGGTATTATAAAGCAGTAACGATCAAGTGAAAAATAAAAATGTTTTGATTGGCTAGAACGTATATGAATTACTGAAATTGAAAATTCCTATTGGTTTCGAGAAACGTCAAAAAATAATCAGTGTTATTTTGTTTTGATTGATGGTTATGTTTGATCAGATGACCACAAATAAACTGATTTCATTGGATTTCTACTTGAGCAAAACATTTTTAATAAAAAGGACACAACTTATTCAGTTGTTGATTTCGTCGGAGTTTGCTCTGAAATCCATTTGATTCAAATTACACTCAAGTTTTTTCTGTTTATAAAACAGTTGGCACCCTGTATATCCCCACATGATAAATAAAACAAGTGCTGGGATTTCTGTAATCCCGTGGTGCTAATTCATCTCGCGCGCGTTCTTGTTTGTCCTGTTAAAAATCGCAGATGGACGAAGAGATAAGTAGGGTGTCCTTTTTGCCTCGAAGAGATAATCATTTCCATAAATTTTAATGGCCGACCGCATTTTTCATGCTTATTTATCGGGCCGCCTTATAAGCATCAAAGCATCAGGCACAGTGAAAATCTAATCTAGATCGCCATAAATTTACGTAACGCTCGCTATAGGTCGCTCTAACGTGCGTAGCTAGCCTACTAAACAGTAACGATTTTTTTCTAGGCGTGAGGCAGGTTAATGTTATGCAATGTTCACGCCTACCATTTCATTTGATACTTTAGTATTCATCATCATCAATCATTTTCAACGCGATGAAAATTCCTTCAAACGGATGTTGTATTGCTTTGATCAAAATAGGTTAAAAGTATCATTTATTTCGTTAGATCGCAAGGTTTTTCATCGCTTCTCATTGGTCTAGAAGCAACGCAACTTCACACAATGTAATATTACAATATCGCAAGAATGGAAGTGATTAGTTGACCGGGCGGCTGTGTATAAACAGTGAATTAAAATCCAAAGTTGAAGAGATTGAATGTTGAAATCTTATTTCTGATATATTCACATCAGTGAGTTTTGTTAATCAAGGAGTATAATTTCAATAATCGCAGGACATGAATTTGATTCTCATTAACACTTGGCAGTTTTCATAGTCTGCTGCTGCGATTCACTGTAGCCACCAAATACGCCATTAGTATTTTGAAAAATTATGGTTATAAGTTATGTTAGAAATACATACTTCGAAACAATAATTATATACACACTTTTATTCTCTCATCCTTCTAACACAACGTCCAAACGGAAACTGACTCTCAGCCTAACTTCTTCACGTAACATCCCTAGATTCATCGTATCACCAACACTGAGTCACCCGATTGAGCCACTAAGTGATACTATCAGCGTATACGGGGTGGATGCATATCCTACCATATCCTACATATCCTACATTCGGCCATCCTGGGGTTAGTCTGTCCTCAGACTCTATATCGTCCTTATAACATGATGCGGATACGTGCGACTTTCTCACATTTTCATGGTGACTTTCACCCACTTACATAGCGACTTTCGCTCTTATTTCATAGCGACTTTCGCTCTTATACCGGTGACGTTCACCAATATGCTTCAGAAGAAGAATCCTTCACCTTCGCCACACAGGTCACAAGGACCACTACCAACTGACACCTCAAACCAATACTCCTTTTCCTCAAAGGTCCTCGAGGTCCATTCCAGGTCCGAAATAATAAGCTTCTTATAACTGATGACTTTCACCATGAGTTACCTTATTCAATTTCAACTTCAAGACATTCCTTTGGTTACTCATTTTCGCTTCGAAAATCTTGTTAAACTTATTACCACCAAAGAAACTGATGGATTCAATATCCCACCGCTGTCTTTGTTAGAAATACATACTTCGAAACAATAATTATATACACACTTTTATTCTCTCATCCTTCTAATACAACGTCTAAACGGAAACTGACTCTCAGCCTAACTTCTTCACGTAACATCCCTTGATTCATCGTATCACTGAGTCACCCGATTGAGCCACTAAGTGATACTGTCAGCGTATACGGGGTGGATGCATATCCTACCATATCCTACATATCCTACAGTTATGATCAACAATTCAGTTAACCGTTATTTAATTTCTGAATCCATTGAAACTTGAATAATCATGGCAGAAAACCCTGAAGCAGGCCCTGCAATCTGCATAAGTGCATATAGTACCAGCGCCAGAAAGAGTAATTCTGGTAAAAATGTACCTCAGACATATAGACATATAGAACAGGAAAACACAGAAACTCAGTGTTAAACGAGGTGTTAAGTTTGCAGCAGCTGAGGTAGCTTTTCAGAATCAACCATGTAGAAAGTTGTCGTTAAGATGCAGGCTGAAAGGAATATTTCTGCAAGCATTGGATGAAGCTGAGTAATAAGCTATTCTTGCAACAGTTCAGGCTTTCGTTCATAGAAATAAAATACCAACATTGTTTGCGATTATTGTTATGATATATATATATAATACAAGGAAGACATGAATTCAACTGAATATATTATCGTCATTCTCAATTCCACTTATAGTATTTCGATTTTATTATAAAAAATTTCATAGCTAACATTTTCGATCAATCAAAATGCTATAGTTCCGGAAATTTTTCTCTCTTCCTTAGGGGAAGGAGCATAGTATTACACTGGAAATTTTTTGACGTTTATAGGTTTAAATGACATTCACAATTAACTTTGCAAATATCAATGACCACTTCGAGCTTCTTCTTCTTGTAAGAATAGTATATTATTCAACGAGCGTATAATGATATCATTCGAATGAGTAATAGCCATTACACGAAAGTAGAATACTATAGTAGTGTACCTACGCGGGTTATGTCCCACGATGGCCGCCATGGAATAATGACGTCATCCAAGATGGCCGCCATGGGGCACCCATGACGTAATCCAAGATGGACGACAGGAGGCACCTATGACATATGTCAACTTTCAAATGTCAACTGTCATATGTTTCTATGATTAGAGAATATTTTATTGAAAAAACAAATTTCAATGGTTTTTGTCAGCCAAATTCATTTTGAAAGCTAATGAAATGTAAATATCAAAACATCCATGAATTATTGAAAAAAAATAAAAGAAAAGAGAGTATATATACTTGGGTATTTGAAATTCGAACCTACATATCTGTATAGCATATTATGCAAGAATATATTCAACTAAGCCACTAATAAAAATAACCAGAAAATCAGTGAAAAAAGATGTTTACTTTGCGTTTCGAAGAAGGGTGAATTTTCGTAAAAATAACAGTTTTTCTGCTAAAAACTTTTGGAAAAAAGTAAATATATGCGTGTATAATGTTTTGGTTCAATGAAGGGTTAATTTTGTGTATTTTTAATAGCAGAAAATTGAGACGTCAAATGGAACATTCTTGAAACAAAATGGGGCCGTATCTCCGAGAATATCGGAGACCGCCGCGTTTTGACTTTTAATTTCTAATTCGTAGGAGTGCGATAAACGAAGATTTACCTCAAAATGAAGTACTTACATAGTGAGAATTAGAAAAAAAAACATATTTATATAAAACCATTTCAACCTAAGGTAGGAGGAATGCATCATGTATGAATGAACATTTTGAAACGGATAGAATTGCAGCAGTGTCTACTAGGATATGAGTTTTTGAGAAAAAAACACTGTGCTGTAGAAGTGGAGGTCTAGGTTTTCGATAAAATTGATGAATACACGATGCATTATTCGTTGATTCTCATCTTACTCAAAGATATCTCATTTCCTGCTTGAATAGTAATTATTTTCTTGTTGTGATTTTAAGTATGTAAGACTATAAAACAAAATTCATG
Organism: Chrysomela aeneicollis; assembly: GCA_029955515.1. Lineage (NCBI taxonomy): Eukaryota > Metazoa > Arthropoda > Insecta > Coleoptera > Chrysomelidae > Chrysomela > Chrysomela aeneicollis. The sequence continues at coordinate 6,592,581 of JARUHQ010000016.1, read as the reverse complement.
CAGACATAGCCCAGAGGAATACTCATAATTTTATTATTAGATACGTATAACTAACTAGTATTTCTCTTATCCATGAGCTGTCGGTAATAGTTTGTTGATGGGGACTAATTATAGGTGGGCATCTCTTTAATTTTTCGATATAATGACAGGATGTCAGGAAGGTTATTTGATTCGAAAAATATATGACATTTGTTTGTTTATTCAGTGTCCGTAAGTAAAGTGTAAACTCATATTATTACAATAATTATGAATATACATAATGATTCATCATTATAATCCATAAACAGACAAAATCATTAACGCAAAAAATTAGAGAAAAGTAGTCTAGCAATAAGATGCATTCCATCTTCAAAAAAAGTTTTCGTGAATGCAACGTTGTCGGATGCACTTGAAAAAGGCAGCAACTTATTTTAAATGGAACGTCATGTATATTCCAACATTTTTCAACTGACTTTCCTTTGCCCTGTTGTGTTTTCAATTACTTTCCTATACCTGACTGAATACTTTATAGACTATATATACAGGGTGTGACAAATTCGTGGCTAGGCATGGGGATCTCGGTATCCTCAAGGGTGTAACGCCCTTTTTATGGTATGAGTCTTACGAAGGGCCTCGGGGCTAAGTTCTCTATTTAACCAACGTATAGGTGATCCATTCCTTACAGTGGAGGTAGAAGTTATAGGACAAGGGGTTGAACCGAGGGTTGAACTTACAGACAAACTCCACTAAAGTGTTTAATATGTAGTCATAGACTTACATTAGGACATGTTTCGAAGGATTAATCCTTCATCATCAGCAATAATAAAAAGCACATCTATTTAAGTTAGAGCTGTTGCCTCGAGCGCCAGTTTTTTTTATAAAGTGGTATAGTCCACTTTCTTCCGGAACTAGAAGTACTTTGGAAGCGTTGGGTAGCTATAACAGTGAAGAAGAGATACAGAGTAAGCACATATAATGTACCCCTTGTGTAAACCAGGAGTCAGATGGTTAGACTGGTATAGCAAGTTATTAAGGAAATGTAGTCTTTAATAATTAACTCCTTTAGACTAGACTGGAGTACAAGATACTTCAAACAGATGTTATTTTGTTTAAATAAGTTTCGGTTTTAAAAGCATTTATTCAAGCTCACTACTTACCTAATCAAGGAATCTAGAGGCAAAATCAAATTACCAATTCAACCACAAAACCCAAATAATGAAAATCAGAGACGGTTTGAGATTATTTACTTAAAGAACTACTTTCCACACATTGCCAGGTACATGTATATGAATTTTCAGGAATATAATTAAATAATCGAATAACGCTTAAGCAAGGTAAGGTATAGCTGAAAACACTTCATTACAAGATATATACACAGTTTGGGGCGAAGTTGCGCTATTTCATCATGCTTAACAAATTGCTGCTCCGAGGTTTGGAAAATACCAATTATTTCAAGAAATATTCACATAGAAACAATATTAATTTCTCAGTTCATTTGACTAGAATTTCGAAATCAATGACATTTCATTATTGACACTTTTTTCTTCTAATTATTAAATTGAAAATCCAAGGTTTCTACTTCAAGCGGCCACTATCAACTTTATTTCAGTTTTTCGACAGTTTTCGATATGCTCGATGTATACCACAACAATCAATGAAATGGAAATGTCAACACAATTTTTGGTAGTTGTTAACACTGCAGTGAATAAAATTCAACTAAAATTCATATGTCACTCATATCTTATCAAGAATAGTGATTTATAGTGCTAAAAATTCTGGAGTAAGAAATAACTGTAAATTACTATAATAACATCAAATCATTTACTATAAATTATGCATCAAGCTCTACCTAATCGACACACATACTTCATGGTAAACAGTTCTAGAATTATGACTGATTATACTATTTTTTTCTTCTGTGAACTCGTTTTTTATTATTTTGTCGTCTTATGATTTTTTGTGTTTTTTGATTAGGTTTATACCAGACACATCATCATAATAATACCTACAGATTTTCATTTATTTATGAATAATAGTTACATATCTATTATACAATTATAGATTTCTGATATCTCATATTTTTCCCGTGTATATCACACTTTTTTTTCAAATCAAGGATTTTTCTGTTGAGACAATTGATTAGTAGCGCCAACAAGTCTTATTTACATCATTCCATTAATGTAACGAGATTGTTATGCGATTTATAATAGGTAACGAGGCGTCAGCCGAGTCAACCGCAATGTCTTAGACGGTTTTAAATCGCTAATAATCGAGTTGCATTCAAAGCTTTATCGTATCATTGACAACGGCGATGTAAAAACAAAATAAATATTATTTGGTATCTAACGTATTATGCTTGTATCTAACGTAGTCTGCTTTCATAACTGATGCAAATTATGGAAACTAATGTATTGTGAGTAACTAAGGTTTTGGTACGTTTATGATGTTGATAATCATCAATAGAGATTTCATATAATAATGTCTTAATCTTCAATGATACGAAATAGTATATTATGATACAAGTTTTATAAGACGCTATTTTGTTTGGAGTACGACGAGCGAAGCGAGGAGTGCTTCAAGTGAACAAGTGCGAAAACGTGTCTTATAAAACGTGTGTCATATGCAATTTTTTTTATTTTGAATTGATTTGTAGAAAAAAATGGATTTATTATCGATAAATAACAGAAACATCTTCGATTGGTAACAATGATGACATTGGAATATTTAAAATCTGACGCACAAGCGTAAAGTCCAGTTTACAGCTGAGCGATTTTGATTATTACAATACCAGCGGTACAAAATTCAATGTTGTTATAGTTTTTATTGGTCAATTCAAATCGAATTACACTCGGAATTAAAATTTACCAATTGAAACATTGAGTTTTTCACTGCTAATATCACCAAATCCAAATCGCTCAGAAGTAAACTGGACCTAACTCTTCTGACTTTCATTTGACAGTTCGATTGTACCAATCTCCAAATAATAAAAAATGCGTATCGAAATAGAGGCTATTTCGACACGCATTTGCGTTGCACAATGACTTTATTATACAACCAAAATAGAGAAGACAATATAAAGTTGAAAAATGTCTGATTCCGATTTTCCTCTGATTCCACCAAAAGTAGCGTCACAAGAAGAAGAAGAAGCTTTATCACTTTTTCCAGGAAAACGAAGTAATTTCTGATGATTTTTCACATGTTAAAAGAGATAAAATTTCACAATTTTTTTCCTTGAAAGAAAGAGAGAACATTCACATACAGAATTTCTTAATTTTCTCAGTAGTTGATGTTGAATGAACAACATATATTTTCTCCGAGTTATTCTTAGTATATGAATTCAATGTTGTAACATCCACATTTTGTAAATGTTAATTTTTCTATGGAATATCGTCAATACCAAGTATTTTGCGGAACAATTTGAATTTCCATCTCAACTTTAATTGTCACCAACTTTGTTCATATAATACTGGTAGGATTTGTTGTGATTATGTGTTTCAGATTTCGTGAGGCTGCGAGTCGCTGGAGGTGGAAGACACCCTGTAGTGCTCATACTAACTTACCTGCTTGATTTCAAGTTATTGGTTTTGAATCCATAATTATTCTGTTTGTTTACGTTGGGCGCCATTGGTATAGCAGTTAAAGTTGAGAAAAATAATTTTCTGGCTATACTGTGCGAACGGTTAGCTCATATAGTCAGGGCAAAAAGGTCGTGGTTCGATTACTTACTTAATCTTATATAGCCAATCAAAAATATTTGTAAGTGGCAAAAGAAAAAAGGTTATACCAGGGATGATCTTAAATGGACGCCATCTACAGCAAAAATTAGTTTAACAAACCTCTTTTCTTAAGCCAGTCTCTGTAGATAGAATCTGCAAATGCCTAAGGATAGGATAACAAATAAAAATACAATTTAACTTCGATTTTTACTGACACTCAGATGTTCTAGGTACTTACGATTTTTAAATCATAGAATTCCTTCCATGCATATAAATAATGAAAATAGTGTTTTATCACTAGGAATAATTATGCATTAGATATCCCTTAGATTTGAATATTTCTGATTTTAAATTGAATGCATTCAATTTGCACAATAGAAATACTTCTGATTAGATATTAATACGATTTCACATTTAAAGATAATTATATCAAAAATAAAACAATTTCCCAGATTAAATTTGTAAGATACCTTGTCAGTAAAATTTGGTGATGAACAAATTATGAAACCCTGGTGGAGCAGCATCCCATCTTGAAGATGTAGGTTGGAAGACACCTACTTCATAATAACTTTCCAATATCCAGCTCCATTAGTGGAAATGGGAGTGACACCCATTTCAGATTTCTGAGACTACGAGCCCTTGGATACAGCAACCTAGGTATGCTTAGTCCAGCCAGTGCTTTTGAATATAATGGAAATTCTTCTCACAGAAACAAAAAATAACTTATCAGCCGGTACAGACTTACTATGAAGACTGTTTCACAAAAATTTGCAGATTAACCTCACATGAGGTTCACATTAGCCTCTTGATAGGTACCAAGATGGAGGCTGATGGTTGCTAATGATTATCAAAAATTAACTAGATTTTACTAGTAGCAATAATAGCTGGTGATAGTTATTCAAAGCAGTCAAATCCATTAAATCTGCTAAAATCGTCAATACAACCATCAAAATAGCAAGCAATCATCAAACAAGTAGCAAGCAATTATCAAGAAAATAGCCTGGCAGAACTATAGCACAAAAAAATCAAAAAAAAACCACGCTGTAGTACTATACCCTTGATCTTGATAGATTTTGCAGCTCAAAACTATGGATTATGGACAGATTCCATAATATAATCTTTTACATAATGAGAACGTGATATCAAAAACTGATAGTTACCATTTATCTGATGTTCATGATGGAAATTCGTGGATTTTCAGAAATGGCGTTTTTAAGAAATCTCACACATGTTCACTTGTTGAATGCCAGGAACAGAAAGGAACGATTTCAGCACCTTCTTTCAGTAAGCAATTATCAAGAAAATATAAAGCACTCATCAATCTCCCATTCATTTCAATTCTAGTTGATGTTGCATGAATCCACCTCAACACCCATGCATAAACATCACATTATTTCGCCTCATCTTCTCGCAAGTTAGTTGCCCTGTAAGCTCCGCTTTTCCAACGGCACGTCCGCATTCCTGAGACCGCCCATGGCATCAGAAAGGGATAAATCCGGCATTGTGTCTGGTGTTGTGTCGCCTCTTATCTGATATATTAGCGTGCTTCCACGTCAGTGTACACTTATCTGGCCTGCCTCGAAACGGGATACACGTGTAGCCCATTACACGGGGAAGTTTGCTCAACTCCTTGTACGGTGCTTATTTCGTAGAGTACTGGATAATAGTGATTTAAGTGGCAAGACCGGAAAAAAACTGTTTTTGGACAAGTGCGTACACTATTTCTTCCGTGTAAAATAACAAATTAATTAGACACTCTTCATCACATGGGTATTTCTTCGTATAACAAAATTTTGAACATTTTGATACTTATTCGTATCTTCAGTAATAGTTTTGCATATATTTATATCCATCTATTTCATGAACATAAACGTTTTCGTTGCTGTGCAGCCTCTCAAGCACCTCGACCTATCAGATCTTTTGTGCATTACCCTTATTCTGTTCGAGTACCAAGATTCCAAGACTTCGTGCAAAGTTCATCAGTTTCCTGGGAGCTAGGTTTCCGACATCGGAGGGCTTTAAGAAGGCCCCTTCCAGGAACTTGAGCCTCTTGCAGAAGTGCAGCTTCAGCGAAGTTCTCGCAACTATCACTCATCTTTTTGAGGTGATGCCTCAGAGGGCAGTGTCCAGTGAGGAGTCCCGTTACCAGTTTCAAGTCTTTTTTTTTTCAACTCGAGATGCTGTTTAGCTTTCCTTGGCGAAAGGCTCACTAGCCTTTTCGCTTGTCTTTGTCCTGACACTTTATTCCAGTAAGACTTCATTTCATCTATTTCCCAGCCTCGGAACTCTTCTCTCTAGTGGGCCTTGGAGAGTCCACAGAAGGAGTCTGGGCCAAGAAATTGTGTATTTGCCCCTTCTTTGGCAAGGCATCAAAGGCATCGCTGCCAGTTGTCTCAGGGATTGTTTACAGTCCCAAGTCAGCTTAGACTCACAAGTGTATGACATCAGAGCTTTTAATGCTGCTTGATAGATATTTGATAGAATACAGATTTGAAGGGGAAAGAAAAACTCTAATTAGTCTTCTCCACAACAGAAAGGGAAAGTATTTAATTCTTAGGCGAAAATACCATACATGTTTCGATCACAGCTGTGATTATCTTCAGTGGTAGTAAAAAAAAACTGAAAATAAGGAAGGAACAATGCAACGAGATTCAAATATAAAGTCACAAACTTACATGAAAGAAAATTATTTAGGTTAACATAGATAGGTTATAATCTTATCACCCAAACAAACCATTTTTAAATTCAAATAAAACAAGTACTGATCCAAATTCAATTTCTTTCAATGAACAAATCCATTTCGATTGTTTATCGTTTTTCAATTCCCTTAATTTTTCCTAATCATTCCACTGACCATGACACTAACCCCATCTACCCATTTGTCAATCTCATTGATCTTCCAATTTTCTTGTCTTTTATAGTTACAGGTTCGAACTTCTTCGGCATATTCATCTTATCGTTCAGAAGATAGAAAAACAGTCCCAATTTGAAATTGTTGGAACCCGTATAAAATTTTTGTTGGTCTGGAACCGGCAAAATATTATCGTTTCATCAGATTTTCGGTGCAATAATTTCATTGAAAATCGACACTATAGAACATTATAATCCACTGAGCGTTTCTTCTTCTCATCAAATCAAATTCAACAGTCTCCTGCTGGGGTATGACGTGAATTGCCATTTAAATTCTCGAACCGCCACTCGTTTTTAATCGACCACCGACGTAAAAATTTTGGGCATCTCATTAATTTTTCGATATAATGACAGGATGTCAGGAAGGTTATTTGATTCGAAAAATATTTGACAGTTGTTTGTTCATTGATATCATTTCAATCATTATAAATAGACCAAATGATTCATCATTATAATCCATAAACAGACAAGATATACAGGGTATCCCACGGTGAGGGGCCTATTAGAAGTTTATGCATGGAGAACTTTTAACGCAAAAATTAAAAAAAAGGTATTTTAGCAATGTGATATTGAAAAATGCAGCAACTTTTTTTAAATGGAACGTCCTGTATATTCTTACATTTTTCAACTGATGACTTTCCTTTGCCCTGTTGTGTTTTCAATTACTTTCCTATACCTGACTGAATACTTTATACTCTATATATACAGGGTGTGACAAATTCGTGGCTAGGCATAGGAATCTCGCGGTATCTTCAAGGGTGTAATACTCTTTTATTTACAACCATATATGTTATGCTATCATTACTAACGTCATTGACGGTTGGGAAGTGTCACATTACAGACCTCTGCTTCCCGACCTCACTTCCCACCCTCACTTCCCGCCCTCATTATCTATCTAATTCAATGGCTTTTAGATACCGATGCTTACTTTTTTCTGGCACCAAGCCCTGAACTGCTGCGTGAGCAGCCTGTAGTACTTCTGGTGGGGTACAGTCCATCATAAATTCTTCGTCGGAAGACTTATTTTTCAATTTATCATTCGCGAATTTAATATTCGACTTTATCTGACATTTATTGACTTTATCTGACATTTATTTATATTGGTGACAATTGTATACCCCGTAGTTACGATAACAATTTATCTACTTGATTAGTCGGAGAAAACCGAGTTCTTGGTCAGAGATTTATTAATTTTGATTGAAATATGATGGTTGTAAATAAAATAGTATCCAAACTCGGTAGGAAGTTTCATTCCAGTCTCGAGATCATAGCTAACCTCGACGCTAATCTCACGACAGGAATGATTCTCTTCCCACCCCAGTGTGTAATATTCTATTTCTGGTGCTGAGTCTTACGAAGGGCCTCAGGGCTAAGTTCTCTTTATAAGTTAAAGCGGTTGCCTCTAGCTCCAGTTTTTTTATAAAGTGGTGTAGTCCACTTTCTTCCGGAACTAGAAGTTCTTTGGAAGGCCCTTTGGGTAGCTAACGGTGAAGAAGGGATACAGAGTAAGTCCATATAATGTACCCCCTTGTGTGAACCAGGGGTCAGATAATTAGACTGGTAGAGCAAGTTATTAAGGAAATGTAGTCTTTAATAATTAACTCCCTTAGACTAGACTCGACTTCGAGAAACTTCGAACAAGGAATTTACAGACATAATCAAATTATCAATTCAACCACAAAACCCAATTAATAAAAATCAGAGACGGTTTGAGATTATTCATTTCATGAGCTAGACTTTCCACACATTCTTCTTATAATCCTCTATATATCTCCTATCGTTCAGAAGATAGAAAAACAGTAAAAATATGAAATTGTTGGAACCCGTATAAAATTTTGGTAAATATATAGTTTACGGACTCCACTTTGTACAGACATGCGATTTTGGGGAACTAACGTAGTTTGGCCTCCTGATCAATTAAATTCTAATGAAATTTTTGGCGCTCAACTAAACTACGCAACACTAATTACGTCCCACCCCGAAATTTTGACCCTGTTTAAACTTGAATAACTTTTTTCTTCTTTGAACAATTTGAATTCTGTTTGCACTGTTCGCTAGCTCAGTCCTTCAGCTATAATATCGTACTTCTTCGATACATAAGGTTATTTCCATAAAATTGCTACAGGATGTTTTTTGGAACTGTGCAAAATTTCGAAATTTTCAAAAGGATCCCAAATGAAGAAAAACAGTTTTTTTTTTCAACTTTAACAGCAGAGGCATGAAGATTATCTCATTACCTTTGGCCATTTCCAAAATTGTCTTCTTATCACTTTTCTTTAAAGAGTGATCTCAAAAAATCAATTTTTTGGTTTTGCAGTCATAACTTTTTTCCTCTTCAACCGATTTTCAAAATCTCAGGATCATTTTGAAGCTGAAACGTTAGATGAACAGACATGTAGATAAGAATTGACTAAAAATAAAAATTAAAGATCAAGGGTTTCTGCAAAGGTGACCCAAATCTAAACCCCTCGAAATCCGGATTAAAAAAGAAAAATATCCAAAACGTCGTTTGATCGAAACAAAAATGTCACCACCAAAAATACTGAACAAAAATTTTTACCCCCTCCCCCCCAAAATTTTTCTTTGCGGGTAAAATTTTTGCTGGTCGAACGGTTAGATATATCGGTAAACATATTTCACCTGACACCCACATCGGGATCGGATATTTAAAAAAAAATTCTTTCGCCCCCCTTGCCCCCTTGGGGTACTTTGGGTACGGATGAAGGGGAAGGAGATTTTTGTGATTTTTTTACATATAATTGTCGTGGAAAACTACTAAGAATCGCCCAAACTCGAGTTCTCCAAGTATCATAGTTTGATGTACAGGGCGAAAAAAAGTTATTTTTCAGAATCGAGACAAGCGGTACCCATAGCTGTGTTCAGCGGAAAAAGTTGATCAAAGAGATACAAAAATTTATTTCATAGGCGTACGTATAACAATTTTTTTGGGGTCTTAAAAATTAAATTCTTTGAGAAAAATGCAAAACATGAGAAGGTTACCCTGAAATTTTGTTGCATTCAGAATTTTTTTTTATTTTGAATTTTTTTGTGAAGTCATATCTTGGGTCACCTTTGAGGAAACCCTCGATTCTGAATGTTCATCTTGAGTTAATTCTGATCTATCAATCTTCTCATATGAGGTTTCAGCTTCGAAATGAGCCAGAGATTTTGAAAATCGGTTGAAGAGGAAAAAAGTTATGACTACAAAACCAAAAAATCGATTTTTTGAGATCACTCTGTAAAGAAAAGTGATAAGAAGACAATTTACAAAGGTAATGATATAATCTTCATGCCTCTGCTGTTAAAGTTGAGAAAAAACTGTTTTTCCTCATTTGGGATCTTTTTGAAAATTTCGAAATTTTGCACAGTTCCAAAAAACATCCTGTAGCAATTTTATGGAAATAACCTTATGTATCGAAGAAAAACGAGATCATAGCTGAATGACTGAGCTAGCGAACAGTGCAAACAGAATTGAAATTGTTCAAAGAAGAAAAAAGTTATTCAAATTTAAACAGGGGCAAAATTTCGGGGTGCGACGTAATTTGTGTTGCGTAGTTTAGTTCCCCAAAACCGCGTGTCTGTACAAGGTGGAGTCCGTAAACTATATATTTACAGAAAATCAACACTATAGAACATTATAAACCACTGAGCGTTTCTTCTTCTCATCAAATCAAATTCAACAGTCTCCTGCTGGGGTATGACGTGAATTACCATTTAAATTCTTGAACCGCCACTGCTGGTCTGGTAAGTACTCTTTTTTTAATCGACCACCGACGTAAAAATTCTTGATAAGGTGACTTACTGGCCGACGGCTGATTGAAATCTCGCTCTGGGACATAATAACGTCCCAAGGATTTGCCGGCCGACTATTCAATTGTTTTTTAGAGCGTTCCACGCATGCTACCGGCTGGCGAACTCTCATGGACGAAGTCCTGTAGATGTGAATGGGATGGAAGTGGCGATGGAAAAATTAGGCATCAAGTTAATTTCACAAGCGTCAATTGAAATTTTCAGACAAGTCATTTGTATTTCAGAAAGTATCAATTGTATTTCAAAATTGTGAGTTGGATTTCAGAAAGCGTCAATTATATTTCAGTATAGTCAATAATTTAATTTCAGAATAGTCAGTTCGATATCAGAAAGCGTCAAATCAATTTCAGATTAGTCAATTGAATTTCAGAATCCGTCATTTTTATATTAGAAAATATCAAATGTATTTGAGAACCAGTCATTTGTATTTCAGAAACAGAATTGTGTATTCTCATGAAGAAATCGATATATAATAGAAAATAAACGATCCTGTTGCAGAAATAAAAAAAAATGGGCCTGCATGTACAATCTTCAACTTCAAATTCGAAATATTTTGAAAACAGTTAATCTCGGACCTATAGGACATTATACATGAAATGTATCAAGGATTTTGCGTAAAATCAAAAAATATGACCATGCATAGAGGATCCCATTCAAAATATCGAAGATGGCGTCCATTTCCGGTGAAACCGGAACTACTGAATTCTTCAGAATATGTCAGATGGATAACACCAATAATAGACATTATAGTTAACTACAGAATGTTATGATTTGGCTCACTTTATGCATAGTTCATATAAGAATAACTTAGGAAAAATGATGTGACCAGCCAACTTCTCCTAATTTTGTTAGCAACTACATGATTTCTCAGAGTGAAAAAGGAGATAACACCACCAAAACAGCAGGGTATTCACAATGAACTCCGAGGTTTATTGAAGTACAATCGACTATTCTGAAATTCAATTGACTATTCTGAAATACTGATGACGCTTTCTTAAATTGAACTCACTATTCTGAAATACATTTGACGTTTTCAACTCAACTCACTATCTATTCTGGAATACAATTGATAATTTCTGAAATACAAGAGACTATTATGAAACTAACTTGACGTCTGAGAAATTTTTCAAAATTAGAGGTACCGAATTCGAAAAAACGTAACCGAACTATACCTTTTTGAGCTCGGTTTTGAGTATATGCCAGAAAAGTTCAAGAAATAACATTCTATTTCACCTCTAAGCCACCCTTTTCCAGTTGTATTTCAGAAAACGTCAAGTTAACTTTAGATTAATCACTTGTATTTCAGAAAGTATCAATGGTATTCTAAAATAGTGATCAATTGTATTTCAGAATATAGCGAGTTTAATTTCAGAAAACATCAATTGCATTCCAAAATAATCTATTGAATATTCTTTTTTTTTCATTTGAATTTCAGGAGAATCATTTTTCTATTTCAGAAAACAGAAGTTAATTGATGTGAACACCCTGTTGTGGTGATCTTATTCTCTATTTCGCTCTGGTAAATTAAGTAGTTGCTAAATTGTTCCTATATGCTGTTCCTATGATGTACAATGTATAAAGTGAGCCGAATCAGAAAATTGTGTGGTAAACTGACCTTTATGGGGCATCCATCTAACATAGTTTCAGAAATGTGGCAAGAATGAATAAGTAATTATTTTCTTCAGCAGAAAATATCGTTGTCAAAATCAATTTTCCCTGCACTAAAATCAAATGTCAGCATAACCTAACCAAACCTCACAAATGGATTGAATAATATGAAGGCATGCAATAAGCCAATCCAGAACACGTGATCAAAAACGGCTGCCTTAGGGCACACACAGGGTGTTTTGTCTATTTGATTACATGTGTTTTTGTGTTTATAGTTTGAATTTCCTTTTTGAAGGTTTCAAAAGTGAATATAATGGCTTGTGATAATAAAAGTGATCATCTGTTATCGTTAGAGACTGAAGATAAAGACATTGCATTACGGCATAAGGAAAAAATCAGAGTCATTCAAGGCATCGTTCCTTTCACTCTGATGGATCAGTTAAATCAGCTGGTCTTCCTAAAATTTGAAACCACATTTCACAACAGATACAGATATGAAAAGTTATTTAACTTTTTACCTTTCCAAAAAATGTTTAGCACATACTTTAGCATACTTTAGTTTAGCTTCTGTGAGATCTTCCCTTTTGATTGCTTTCAACCATCATTCTCTTCGGATTTTTGAGAGTTCATTCAATTCTGTTTTGTGTGCAAAATGTAGTACACTGGGTATATTGAAAAACTTCACATCATCACGATTTCCTCGACTCCCACACTTAACAACACAACAAGTATTTGGCATGTTTTTGTAGCTCTATCTTCAATTTTATGAGAAAATTCACAAATCACAATGTAGTCTAAACACAGAATATTCGCAAATGAATGTTTAAATTCTTTCTGGACCTAAAACTTATTTCAAACTAAAATCAAAAGGTTCAAATAGCTGCACTCAAACGGTTTGTATGCCCTAAGGTATCCATCTTGAATTTGATTTGACAGCGCCTTGGTTTGGTCTATTGTATCAGTTTATTGTTGACCATAATGAGCTAGTTCTTTTACTCCATGGAAGAGGTTTTTAGACTCTACATTGTAGAGAATCTGAATCCATTTGTATGTTTGTTCTTCATGTTCTAAATTGTATATTTCTGTATTTTTTTCTTGTGACTATAGTTCTTTGTTTTTGCATGTATATGTGAATTCTTCAGTGCTGATGAATAAATTATATTCTATCCTATTATTTGTAATCACAATTGTAAATTGTAATCACAATCATATCGCAATGCTACTAGGTAAATTTTCAAATCCTAGGATTTGAAAAATCAACTTTATCTCCTAGGCACTGAAAGTGTTGCTTAGCAACATAACTACATATCAATCATTTCGATGTGTCAGTATGAGAAATATCAACTTCTAGAGCTAATTTGGTCAAAAAATGGACGACGTCAATAATCACACTGTTTTGTTATTCAGAAAGTAGCTCATAACACCATGGTATTGTTTATTTGAAAGAAAAAAAGCACTAGTGTTTATATAAAAATTATCACAACAGTCGCATGAATTGATAGAAATAATTAGGTATATTGTGAAGGTACTCACTGTCAATATATAAGCGTTCTCAAATCAAATTCATATTTTCAATTGAAATTTCTATCCCGTTTCGAATTATACCGAGAATTCTTTATCTATTAATTTCAATGTGTCTGATACATAACCTCTGAATTCACTTTGAAACTGGAACCTATACTCTTTGCTGGAACTATTTCGATGTTGATGACAGCGGGTGAGATCATTCAAAAGAGTACGTCTACAGTTTTATGCGCGGCTTGCATCAGTTGCATGTTGCATCATATCACAGTATCACAGATGTTTGCACTATTTACATTTGACAAGGAGTCAAGGACGCACTAACTCGTACGCGCTTGCGCACTACGTACTTCTATGGTTCTGTATTCCTGGTTGCGTGATTACTGGCGCTAGCAAGCGTATGGTGTCAAATATCAATAAAACTGTTTGTCGGAGAAATATTCAAATATCATCTTGAATATGGAAATAAACAGTACTTGATATTGAATCAAAACCACCTGAAATTCTAGAGACCGCTCAAGTTACATTTTTGACAAGACCTCTCGCGTAATGAAAGTATTCGGAGTCGTAGGAAAAATAGTGTACAAAACTTGTTGGAAAGTGCATTTCCTTCACTCGTTACGTTTCCGCACTCACCGCTACGCGGCTCGTGCTAAACGACTACTCGTGTGAAATATGTCACTTTCCACACTTGTTGTGTAATATACTATTCTCAACTCATTCATAATCATGACAAAAACAAAAATGTTCTGTATCAAGATAAAATGAAAGAAAGCTGACCCATCTGGGAATTGAACTCAAGAAACTTGATCGTTGTCAACAATCTATTTTTTATTCAAAGTCTAATGAAACGCATTAAATGACCTTGAGACTAGGACAACTGGAGGTTCATTTCTTGTGCTTTTAGCACCTGCATTTGATTCAGAAGGCTTATACGATGTCTCGCCGTCTTGCCCACTCAAACTTATCTTCACACCGCACTTTAATACCTCTATTTGCGTCTTCTTATCGCTCTTTATTCTTTTAAGACACGAGATGTGGACTATAGTTGACTTCTGGATTGTTTTCCATTAGGCTCTCAATGAGGATTTAAACAGATTAAAGACATGCAACTTGAGTGTTATTACAAAATGAAACTGTACAGGCTGTTACAAATTCGATTATATGCATGGGAATCTATGAAAGTTTCAGAGATACAACAAAGTTCCAATTGAGACAAAGTTGAGTGATCAAAAAAATTCCGGCTACTTTGGAGATGAACAGGAAAAACGAAAAATTGTAAGTACATACTTGACATAAAAATTTGCAAAAGATAGACAACTACTTTCCTGGTTAATGCCATACAGTGTATATCTTCTCGCATTCTATGCACCGAATCATCATTTGAAGACAGAATGCAAAAATATTACTTTTCTCCGGACAATGCTTATGATGATCTGATTCTATTGAAAGTGAGATCGTATGGGTTTTTGAGGTCGCAGATCAAGATTTTTCAGTAAGAATTCATGAAATTGAAATGGCGGCTCCAGGTTGGTAATTTTTGTAATTAATGGCACATTCAAACCAACATTGGACGCTCGATCGATTGGAAGTACCTATTGACACAGATAATCGAACAAAGTAGGTAAAATGATACTAAAATGTTCGAAATAAACGCAAAAAAAATATTTTTGAAAACAAGCTTTTGCACAGATACACTTGAAAGGTGAAAATAATTGATTTCATTGTTTTTTCTAGGGACCTAGGTTATTCTGTGAGTAACAGATTCAAAAACTTGTTGCTGATACAAATCAAAAGGGACCTATAATCTTGCATGACAACTTTTTGCATCTGATGTAGATTGAGGGGGGGGGGGGTTCGTTAAGGCTCTGCAGCCTCTCAATTAGATCTTCTGTGCATAATCCTTAATCTTGTCGAGGCACGGGATTCCGAGGCTTCTTGCGAAGTTTATCAGTTTTCTGGCATCAGAGGATTTTGAGGAAGCCCCTTCCAGGAACTTGAGCCTCTTGCAGAAGAGTGCTGGGCATTCGCAAAGCAAATGTTCTGCAGTTTCAGCGAAGTTCTCGTAGTAGCGGCAACTATATCACTCTCTGTTTTGAGGTGATATCTCAGAGGGCAATGTCCAGTGAAGAGTCCCGTTACCAGTTTCAAGTCTTTTTTGTTCAACTCGAGAAGCTGCTTAGCTTTCCTTGGCGAAAGGCTCACTAGCCTTTTCGCTTGTCTTTGTCCTGGCACTTTATTCCAGTGAGATTCAATTTCATCCGATTCCCAACGTCACACCTCACACCTATTCTTTCAAGTGAGCCTTGAAGAGTCCATAGAAGGGTTCTGAGCAATAAGAAAATTGAGTATTTGCCTCTTCTTTGGCAGGGCATCTGTTACAGAATAACCTTATGGATCGAATATTGAAATACATTATTTTTTTCGTCTAGTACGCTTGTATAAGAGTTTGCTTAGAAAATATTCCAACATTCATTTTATCCATCTGCTGTTTCAACGTTCTCACAATCATCATCAGCAAAGAGCCGCGAATGTTGGAAAAACATTCCAGAAACCCTGCACTTGTGAAGTTATCTAAAGGAAACTCCATCAGCGTCTTTTCCGAACCGTCATCCCCTTCATTTTCCCCGTTCACCCCCTCGACGGGCATCTCAGAGACGCACCACCGTAATCTAATCCAGAGTGCCTTTTCGGCGGGGCGTGGATTTAACTTCGTTAGGGCGAATTCCACCATGAACATTCCGCCGCAGGTTATCACCTCACTAAAGGCTTTCACCGCAAACGGTAATGTCGTTAGATACGTCTTCGTTCTCAGCGAGTGTCACTGAAAGTGGGTGTACACATGGTGCATGCGCGATTTTCGAGATCCACCATGATGGGGATCTCAGTTTTTAATAGAAATGCGGGGTTGGTTAGGTGGGAGCAAAGTTATTGCGCATTTTCACGCTGACCTTCGTAAAATTACTGATTGGCAGTGAAATTTATCCGATAAAAACGCTTTTGTGTTTTTACTGTTGATAAATAAACTCTTGTATAAAATGCATAGATCTTATTGCTTACGCTAGATCCGGTATCCAGGTTACTTGTTTTGTAGGTCCGGGTGGGTTGAAAGTACTAGGCCATTGATTGGTTGTTTTAGTTGTGGACCATACAAATGTGTTGTCCCACGTGACCATAGTACCTACTTTCTTGCAGACCCCTCTTGACCTAAAAATTACTACAGGATGCCGGATCTAGCGTAAGCAGTAAGATCTATGATAAAATGTGTCATTTAAAGATTCTGTTTTGTCATTTTGACAGCGATAAAAAAGGTGCATCGTCTTGTATCACCGATAAAAATGCTTGTTCCTCTTAGGGCCGTTTGCACGGGTTAATCTTAAAAGTCGTCCTTTACTAAGTTCATCTTATATTTGAGGTGCACCATATAGTTCAATTGGTTTGCTGTCCTCCAGCTTAGTAAAAAATTAGCCAAGTCACAATAAGATATGACAACGCTGCTGAATGTTAGTAACTTTTAGGGATTTTCTCAATTTCCACGAAAGTTATCGCATGTTTTCTTTGCGTTAGTTGTCAATGTCATATTGTTTATTTAAATAATCATTTAAAAAGCTCCGTACATTATGAGTGAGAGTGATGAGAAACGCAAGAAAAGAGCACCTAATTTTTCTAGCAAAGAAAAAACGGCGCTTTTGAATATAATCAGTGAAGCCACACTGTTATTGCTGTAATCAAAAATAAGATTTCAACAGTCCAGTTATAGTATAGGTACCTATACCAATATGAATACTTACAAATCATAAGGATGCTCGATTTCAGCTTCAATTTCATTCAATATGAATAATGCTGTTGGTTTCCTTAGTCTGAATCTTGTGAAAAATGTGAGATCATCAAAACTCTGGAAATATTCCGCACGATTATATACTCGCCTGGGAAATCATATTAAGATCATCAAGATCATTGTCCTCATCGAGTATATTATTTTCCGGAAAAATAAATAGGTCCATCATGTCCCATTGTACCCTAGGTGGAACTTATCTACTTAAGCTATGAAAATCCTGGGCTTAACTTTAAAACAATTAAGGTTTACCTTAAATTCGCATTTGCTACCCGTGCAATGAAATATCTGTAACTAAGGTCCACTTAAAGTTAAGCATCACCTTATTTAAATAAAGGAGAACCTGTGCAAACGGCCCTTAAGCGTCTACATCTAGTATGCTTAGGTTACTTTAATGTCTGCCCTGTCAGTTATTTAGGTATTGTTGATAATTGTAATTGATACTGAAACATTACAACATGAGTCGTTTTGGGGAAGTTTCGACGCAACAAATAACAAAAAATATAGAAAAAGCAATCCCGCAATCCACAAAAAATACTAAAGCGTCAATATGGAGACAATTTATGGAGTTTTGTCAAGTACGAAATTACGAACTGTCGAAAATAACTCCGTTACAAAAAGTTGCAGATATATTAAAGAATTGGGCCTATAATATGAAAAAAAGGAATGTAGAAGATTATAAAGAATAATGAATCAATCTGGAATTCAACTGCGAAGATGATTCAAGAAAAATATTTCAATGAATACAATATTAAATTTGATCCTTTTGCCGACATAATTTGTACGGGACACTCATCATCATCTTCTATTAAACGCTTTCTCCAAATTGATCCTGAACATCACGAAAATCTTATAAGTTCCTTACGAGCCTCGAGTGAGAAAAATCAAAATGGATATTCTACATGTGTGAATACCAGAGAAGAAAATCTTGAAATCAGTAAACCAAACAATTTATAATAATTGTGTATTTAATAACTGTTCATTTAAATAATTTGATTGTATCAATGAAGATAATTATTGTTGTTTATTCATATATTCGGTCGTTAATTTATCTTGCCAAAAAACACTCGAGCTCTTCTTTTAAGGATAAATTTCTTTTTAACTCAACAATTTTCCATCAGTAATTTTGCTCGAAAAACTGACATTTGACAAAATTACTCGACCTTCGGTCTCGCGATTTTGTCATGTCAGTTTCTCTCGTAAAATTACTGTTTGGCAAATTTATTTCGTTACGAAAAGAAATTTATCCGATAAAAAAAAAACTCTTGTGTTTTTACTGTTGACAAAATGGAACCTAACCTTTGGAAGCATCACAACCAGCATTGTAAACAAATTTTTCTATTGTGGTTGTAAAATGAAGTCATTGTGCAACGCAAATGCGTGTCGAAGTAGCCTCTATTTCGATACGTATTTTTTATTATTCGGAGATTGGTACAATCGAACTGTCAAATGAAAGTCAGAAGAGTTAGGCCCAGCTTACTTCTGAGCGATTTAGATTAGGTGATATTAGCAGTGAAAAACTCTTTGTTTTAATTGGTAAATTTCAATTCAGAGTGTGGTTTGATTTAAATTGACCAATTAAAATAAAACATAAAATTTTTTACCGCTGGTATTGCAATAATCAAAATCGATCAACTGTAAACTGGGCTTTACGCTTTTGTGCGTCAGATTTTAATTATTTCAATGTCATCATTGTTACCAATCGAAGATGTTTCTGTTATTTATCGATATTAAATCCACACGTTTTCGCACTTGTTCACTTGGAGCACTCCTCGCTTCGCTCGTCGTACTGCAAACAACGCGTGCGAAAAAATAGCGTCTTATAATACTTGTATCATAATATACTATTTTGATGTGGTTATGTCAATTTTTCTCAAACTTGCGTTGTCAGAAAATAATCTGATTTGTGGAAATGTCGCGATTTGGAGTCTTCGAGTGGAGAAATTGAAAAAGCCATCAATGATAATGTGCCTCGCAGTACTGTGAATTCAACTACGTCAATTTGGCGACAATTTGCCATGTTTTGTTAGGATTAAAATAGGAATTCATTGCAGAAACTTTTACTGAAGAGTTAGCTTCTATTTTATGTGACTGGGCATTCAACATGAAGAAGAACAATGGAGAAGATATTAAAGAGAGTGCAGTCAAGACGATTTGGAACACTTCAGTAAAAATGTTACAAGAGAAGTACAAGATTATAAAAAAATGTTCAATCCGTTCGCGGACTTACAGTTTAAGAAAGCGAAAAATGCACGCGACACAAAACCCAAAATTTTACAAGCAATCCCAGAAAAAAGGAAGGTGAGTTCTAATGCTCTCAAAAAACAAGACATTTTTGAAATGGAACTGTCCTGAAATGAAGAAGAACCTGTAGGCCGTCAAAGAAAATGTTATCACATTGCTGCCTATGAATTGGCTTGGAGAGGTGGAGAAGCAGCAAATTGTAAGGTATTCTATAACATCGAGAAAGACAACCGTGGAAGATAGACCGGAAGAGTTGAATATAACCCAGTGTTTTCGAAGACAGCACAAAGGGGGAAATCAGAAGTTGGCCGATAGTAAATGGTTGGTAGCAAACACTGAAGAAGATTGTGTATGTCCAGTAAGATTGTTTAAACAAATTAAGTATGGAAATACGGTGAAATCATATCACATGTGAAAAGTTTTTTTTTACTCCAAAACCTTTCTGGCAAACCACGAATTCGAAAGGATTGTATAAGAATTCTCCTATTGTGATAAATGAAATATCTAAATGGACCAAATCCTCGGCGAAAAATATTGGACTTGATGTCAAGGGGGTGAAAATAATTACGAACCATTCTAATCGAGCTGCCACCGTTACAGAATTGTCCAGAAGTGGTAGGTATAGGTGAACAAAAACTTGTGAAAATTACGAAACATAGCAACCCATCGTCATTAAAACCGTACCTTCAATTAGATGAAGAATATCATAGATAAATCATTGGTTCCATTCGTACTACCATCCAGGAAACAGTTACTTAACGCTCAAAATACTAGCATGCAGCAAACTAGCAGCAAACTAGCAACAAAAGACAAGAAAGTTCTGAAAATCAACCTTATTTTAATAATAATAGTGTTTTTAACAATTGTACTTCTCCGTCAAATTAAATGAACTAATTTACATCTCAATTTTTAATTTATTAATTCACATATTCATTAAATTTTCTTACCGAATTACACTCTAGTTTTTTTTTGAATCGAAGTAAACTTGACATTAATAATTCAAATGTTGTTGCCATTAGGCAATCAACTCAAAAACTGTTCTACGGATTCACTTGCAGCTGCAAATCATACGAGTAGGAAATGGTCATTCCGTGCGAGTTCTACCCTATACTTTTTCTACCACTGTTATAATATACTACTTTCCATGCTGAACTATTTTCGAAATACCTTTATGAGTTTCATTCGGGTTCAGATTTCAGAACTGTTCAAGAATCGTTCTTGAACTGCGCAGAAAAGGTGCGCACTCGTTTCGAATCCTAGGACTGTTTCAGAACGGTTCGAAAATTATGAAAACCCGAACGCAGCAAAATATGAAAACAATTGAAAACGAATAATTCAATGATCTAATTTGAATATAATGGAATTGTCTCCTCGGCATATCTTTCATTTTTAGGTTTGTCTAACAAAAGTTCAGGAATTATTAGATTAGGTACAATATTAGCAACTTCAGCAAGGAACTCTTCATCACTGCTTGCTGAGGACGATGAACTACTAGTATCAAACAAATCTACTAAATCCATAATCAATGAAAATATTGAAAACAGCAACAAACAGAATAAACACAAATATTTATATTACTACGAGATATCTACTTCGGTTGACACCAAGGTTGACACAATGACTCCTATGAAAATGAGCTATGAGCATGCGTCAGAAATAATCCCAGAACGGTTCACGCTCGATAGCAGGTACTGATTTCGGACGGTTCTAGGACTGTTCCAGGACGATTCTGAAAAAACCCGAACGCGTAACAAGTCAGTCCTATGCTCCTGACAGTCCTAGAACAGTAATCGTTCGAACCCGAATGAAGCTATAATATCGTTATGTCAAAGAATATTTCATTGTCACTTATGTTTGTGATTATATTGTCTGTATGGTTACGGCAATGTTACCTGGTTACGGCTTCTTTTGTTTTATCTACTCCACTCCTCTTTTATCGTGACGAAGATTGGGAAGATTTACCCGTGCGTTTTTCAAACATTACAATTTACCTACTACATTTGGAAATCATCACTGAACATACAATTAAGGTATTTCGTGACAGTCTTAGAAAAAAAAAACGTTTCCCAACACCTACTAGAAACACTGTTTTATAAAAACCCATCCAAAAGAGTGGGTCACGTGATAATGTTAGTAACTATATATTATAGTGGACAACGAGAAGATATAATTCAATGTTCTGCGTGGTATTTGCCAAGAGAGTAGTTGTTTTCTGCTCGTTGTTATCTTTTAAAACATTTGAATTGTTGACGTCGAGATTCATAATCTCATTTCTTTTTGCGTTAAATAAATGACAGTTACAGACCAACTCATTCGAGAAATTATTTCAGTAGCTCCTGTTCAATTTTGAAGTTGCGTCAATGAATCATTCGAGAATAAACTCGGTATGAGCATCAAACACAGATTTTTGGCGTTATATATAGTACGTTTGCATAGTCCTTTTATATTGCAAACATCAGAAGGCCCCCCCCCTCAGACATCTATTATTCTCCTTGTTCCTTTCAGTCCGGAAGTTTAATTTCAGCATCTCTCGACAAGGGAGGAACTGAAATCTATTGTTTACTTTCTCTGTGACGAACAATGAAAGGCGGCATATGGAGGAAAAAATATTTTCATTTCTGAGCGATGACAGCTTTCCGAATCAACAGAATAGTACAGAAATTATAATTCAGCATTTGGTAGTCGAGCTCAATAATTACGAAACTTCAATTCCGCGCTTGGTAACGGCTATAGTGACGTCATCCTGATATTCTGCCATGTGTGCCATGTGCGAAATATTTCAATTCTTCCCGAAACGAACAATTTTTTTGCGACAGTGAATAATGCAATATTGAAATTGACACATGTATTTTTTTTATTTGGCAGCATATTATTTTTCCACGATGAACTGAGTTTGCAGATTTCTGTACAAAAAGTTATCGTGATTTTCATTTGAAAATTGATAACTTGTTTTTGAAATAAAAAAAAAACAATAGTTTCCATTAGTGTAATATAGGTAAATCTAATATATCAACTCTCTAGGTAAGGATTTATCAAACAGTTTGGTCAATTTGGTTCTACGAAGGTAAATTCACTCATCAAACCAAACCGGGTGTCCCAGTATACCTGTTCCAATGGATTATCTTAGCTATGTCGAAAGATAAAGATTTTAAAATTTCATGATCTCCAGTTCATTCACGGAAACTTCAACTGTGAAAAACAAAATTTGAAAGTCACTTCCGGTTTGACTGGAAGTGACTCTTACTATTTTATTTCAAATAGCACCCTGTATATTTTTTGCAATTTTTGATTTCTACTCAAAATTACCTTTCAAACGATTTGATTTGATATACAGGGTGATATTTGAAATAAAAAAGTTAGAGTTACTTCCGGTCAAACCGGAAGTGACTTTCAATTTTTGTTTCTTTCAGTTAAAGGATCCTTGAACGAATAAGAGATCATGAAATTTTGAAATTTTTATCTTTTGAAATGGCTGAGAAGGGCTGAGATAATCCATTGGAACATGTATATTGGGACACCCGGTATACAGGATGTGATCTGAGGTGAATGAAAATTAGTGGTTTTATTTTCTCTGGAGCAATGTTTAACTAAACCACTGTCAGAAGCCTTCAAAAGGCTTATAGCTTGTAGCTTGTAGGTAAATGTTGGGAAGAAGAGGGATCTATAGTTTGTAGCAGTGAAATCCAAATCACTGAGGCATTTTGAGTTCGTATAAAAAAATTTATAGGTTTAATTGTCCAGAACAAGTGAAACCTAGATCTGATATGCCTGACCAAAAGAACCTAATCCAGTGGACAGTTTTCTATAAGTCTAACATTCATCTATGTATTAATTTAGCTTGATTGTCTTGTTAATAACGAGAGTTACTTGGCAATTCAAATTTCAATGAATATAGCTACAATATTGATTGAAATCAAATGTTTTGAAGAAGATAACATCAAACCTCATACCTGATGAATGGGAATATCAAAAAGATCTTTCCTTTCGTTACAACATGAATAAGGTATAAGCATAAATGACTGGCGAGTACAACAAACTCCAACCTGGTACTTCAGAACCTGTCGACGTGAATGGTATTCAATTATAATTCGAAAATGTCGAAGAAATTACACACTCATCGTACCTATTCATCGAAACACTCTGTATTGTACAACATCACCGCCAAGAGAAAGAGAGAGACGACAGTGTATGATTACGGCTCGAATTTGAATGCTAATAAGCTGACGTTCTTGTGAAGGCGCTAACAGACGGTTGGCCGATACAGGGTGATACGCAACTTCCCAAATTCTCACTTTTCGGACAGCGATCCGATAAAAGCTGTGATTTATAATAATAATAGTCGAGGACCGCAATGTCCGAGACGGTGTTAAATCGTTACATTGACAACGGCGATGCGAAAATAAAAAAAAATAAGTGAATATTATTTGGTATCTAACGTATTATGCTTTCGTAACTGACTTAAATTATGTATTATGAGTATAACTAAAGTTCTGGTATGTTTATGATGTTAATAATTAAGATTTCAAATAATAATGTATTTTCAATGATACGATATAGATAATTTGGTTTTTCATAAAATGAAAAGCTTCGCGTAGATGTACAGGGTTACTCAAAATAAACTAGCCATGCATTTTATTATTTTATCAATTTGTTGTTCACGAAACTGTGTTGCCGAGAGTTGCTTTATGGCAACACAATTTGAGTTAATAATAAAAGACAAAATTATCAGAAGATACTCAGAACTGAGAGGTATTTTGCTAGACGATTTAACGACACTAAAAACATTGATTATAAACATGAACAATCAATCTTGCGAACCATCAGGTATAATCATAAACTTTATTTGATGTTGCACTTAAACTACTCATTGTGACGTGTACGGCTATATAAATAATTATTTTGTATCAAATTGACATACTTTACTTTGGCTATATTGGTGACAACACTACCATTTTGAATGAGTAAAATAGTCGCCATCAACTTCAATAACACCTCTCAAGATGATTCATGATAATATTAAGCAAATATTTCTTCAGCAATTCGCACTTTGAGTTCTTGGATGTTTTCTGGACGAGTTGCAAACTCCATTAGTCTTTGAATAGCCCCACAAATAAAAGTCAGGTGCATTTAAGTCCGGGGACCTTATAGGCCTCATCTCTAAGGGTCAATTTAGTCAGCTTTGTCTTCGTCTCTTTGTCCTAATTTTAGTCTTCAAGCCAAGTTGAATCCATGCATTTACATAAGATCATTTATACAACAATTTTTGTCTTAGTCTCAAGTCTTCGTCCTAAAAACGTGACCTTGAGAGTTCCTAATTTTCAACTTTATGTTTAGGACTAAGACCACGGAGTCAGTGCGCATGCTCCCCATTCCAGAGTAACCACAGAAATATAATGTGTTAACCGTCTGTGACGATTTCTGGCAAATTTGCGAATGTAGAATAGTGCAAAGAACATTCATTCATCAAAAAATACACACCGGTCGTGATTAATGTTTGATTATCCATACATGTTTTCACTTTTTCAAGTAATGAATATTTGTTTATATTGATGTCATTGTCTCAATGTCTCAGTAAATTGAGTTGTATAAATAGTCATGTCCTTATTCCTTGAGACAAAGACTGAAGACTGGGATTGAGACTGAGACTTGAGATAAAGACAAGGATGACTAAATAGACCCTAAGTAGAAAAACGTACTGACTTTTATCTCATACACGAACTATTTCAATATCAAAATAGGTATAGTCTATTATTGGGAAACTTGTATCAAAAACAAAATACACGATGCTGGTTGATGAAATACCTATCACATTCATCGTTTATCTTGAACGTCTTGAGTAAATAATGTGGACACAGGTCGATACAGTGAAAATCGAGATGAAGGTTCAACTTAAACTTTGAAATGGTGATCCAAAAGTCTTGTAGAGTTGAATGCAACAAAAACTACTCCACTCCACTTTCTACAAGAAGTCGGATCTCACAATGACTAATATGATTATGTCAGGCACGATTGTTCCTATGAAATCCTCGATATCCATGCTCGGTATTATCATCAACAATAGCCTTTCATAGGATGATCACAAGAGGTCCATTGCTGAAACTGCTCCACATCAACTCACAATTCAAGTTTCTCATAATTAGCACTAAATTCGACCCACATGCTGTTATTTTCATCTTAGCCACCCTGTATAGTAATATACAACTGATGATGTCAGGCTCAGCTCTTCCTATTAAATCGTCAATATCCGAGTCAATATCCATGCTTGCAAATATTGCTTCACAAAAAAATCAGTCTTTTATTTCGTGCCAAGATCTACTCATACGCCGAGGCTTCTGGATTCTATTCAGAGGATAGCTGCTGTTCATCTACTTGGTGATCCTACACTAGATTGTAGATTGTAGGGGTCGTTAAGGCTGTGCAGCCTCTAAAGCACCTCGACCTTTTAGATCTTTTTTGCATAACCCTTAATCTATTCGAGGCCCCGGATTCCGAGGCTTCTTGTGAAGTTTATCAGTTTCCTGGGAGCTAGGTTCTTTCCAGGAACTTGAGCCTCTTGCAGAAGAGTGCTGGGCATTCGCAAAGCAAGTGTTCTGCAGTTTCAGCGAAGTTCTCACAGTACTTTATTTCAGTGAGATTTAATTTAATCTGCTTCCCAGCGTCGGAACTCTTCTCTCAAGTGGGCCTTGGCAAGTCCACAGAAGGGTTCTGGGTCGAGAAATTGTGTATTTGCCCCTTCTTTGGCAAGGCAGTCTGCTTCCTCGTTGCCTCTAACTCCGTTATGACCTGGCATCCACATCAAAGTGATCTGGTTGTTAGCTGCCAGCTGTCTTAGGGATTGTTTACAGTTCCAAGTCAGCTTAGACTCATAAGTGTGACTTCAGAGCTTTTAGTGCTGCTTGGCTATCTTATAGAGCATGAATTTTTGCTCTTCGAGTGTCCGTTTCGAGGCACTCCTGGGCTCATATCTCTATAGCATATACTTCTGCTTGAAAGATGATTGGGGTGTTACCAAGGGGTTTTGAGAGCTTGAAATTTGGCCCTGTAACTCCCACTCCAGCCATCTTGGATCCATCAGTATACTGATGCATCTCTTCCCAGTTGAGGTGATCCTACACTAACGAACTCATTGACCTGTTTTTCTAGATCAATGCAGAAAAGTGGGCGATCTATCCAGAAAAGTGGACGATCTCTCCTTTTTCTATAGTTCCATAGCCGATGTTGATCACAAATCAAATCATTCTACCACGACCGATTCCTATAGCAAGCATACCAGACAGACGCATGCTAGTAGACATCATTATTTCATTGCCAAGCTCAAGACCTCCCGAACTACATTCCTTCAAAATTATTTTTTACTTCGAATGGCGAAATTGTGGAACTCAACCTAGTGATATTTTTCCGTATACCCTTCGGGATACCCATATAACCTCCGAACTTTCGAGGAAAAATTTAAATACCGATGTTCCCTCGCGAACGAACAGGTTTGTCTCCTATGCAGTCTAAAGATAAAAAAAATTAAACCTATATCAGTAGGTACCTATTTCTATCAACTCTCCGTTATAAAGCAAGCTATCACCCTGTATACCATCATCGTGATTACCGAAGATGAAGCGATATTCGAATGTAATTTGAAAAGAGTATACACCTTATTATATTTGACGTCTTTTATTATCGAATTTCGTCGATTGTATGAACGGTGAAGGTACCTTTCACACCATCCATTACGAAATAGCTGGAGGATATTGTTCTTCTAATGCTTCCCCGTTAGAAAATAATTAATAAAATCATCAATCTCAAGCAATAAAGCTTAATTGAATTGAAATCCTACAGCATGGGCTGGGAATCATTATTTGTTAGCTACGGACGATTGTACAACACGGCGAGTATAGAAGGTTTTCTTTTTAGCAGCCAAGAACATTCAGGAGTAGGATTTCATCGAGACGAGATCTCTTCTCGAAGACATTTTCTCGTCTCGTCTCGATCATCGAGACGAGAAATAAACAAACTCTCGTCTCGATGTTTTTTTCGAAGACAATTTCTCGATCTCGATTTCGAGACTCTCGAAATTTCGAGAGTGTCAAAAACTAAATATAAAAAATAATACAAAAAAATGCTATGCTCATAACGTATATAACACAAGGCCAAGGCTGCACCAAAACATATTATTAGGGTATTAATTTTTTTATGAAATTAAAAAATGAGGATATTCCTAGGTTACGAGGCGTCAGCCGAGCCAACTGCAATATCCGAGACGGTGTTAAATCGCTAATAATCGAGTTTCATTCAAATCTCAATCGTATCATTGACAACGGCGATGTGAAAATGAATAAATATTATCTAACATTATGCTTGTATTATGCTTGTATCTAACGTATTATGCTTTCGTAACTGACGTAAATTATAGTAACTAATGTATTATAAGTAACTAAGATTTTGGTACGTTGATAATTATCTATTAATGAAGATTTCATATAATTAATAATGTCTTAATCTTCACTGATACGATAATGAATATTGTTCCAAAGAAATGAAAATTGAACGAATCCTTGATGTTTCAATTTACTCTTTACTCCATACATTTAAAATGTTCCTAGGTACGAGAGGTGAAAGTTTGAAATTGTTTCTTCGTTCATGAAGAGAAGAGTACCAGCACCAGCAACAAACTCATGTTTTATAATCGAAACAGTCGTATGTTGAAAAAAAAATCGATATTACGCGAATCATTTCATTTCAATAGTAGTGGCAGTAGTACTGCATAGTGAAATTTATGCAAAAATTATGCCATAAGTCTGCCATAGGAATATCCTTAGAAGTAATATAGTAGTAAGCTTGGACTAAATTTTGTTTTAATATAATATGAATGAAGTTGAGTTTATGGGCCTTTTCCTTTATGGCATTTATTTACCCTGAAAGGCCGGACGGACCGAATAGTGCTGAATTAATGTTCAAATCTAATAAAAATATAATGATAATATTTGATCTCATTATCATTTTATCATGTTTTGTTAATTTTTGAATGTAATTTTCGCGTTCAATAGTTTTTAATAGTTCAAGACGTTTAAGTTCTATAAGAATATGAAGATATTTATTTTATTTTTACATCTGTCCTTTTTATTTGCTTTGTTATCTTTGTTATTTTTTTTGTTTGTTATGTTCTTATGTTCAAAATGAAATAAAACTATTTCTTAGCATAATTTTTTATTTTCTTTTTTCTTGCGTATTTAGAGCTATGAGTTATATATGTATATATTTTCGAGATCGAGAATTCTCGAAATAATTTCTCGATCTCGAAAAAATCTCGAAACTGTTTTCTCGATCTCGTCTCGAAAAAAAAATCTAGTCTCGTCTCGAAATCGGGACGGGACGAAAATCCTCGAAATTTCGAGAGTCTCGTGAAATCCCTCGTGAAATCCTATTCAGGAGATGGAAAAATAGGCATTGGAGGGCGATAACGATTAGGAAATATCGATCATCGATAATCAAAATGTACACTGAGAAAAGTCCCAGGAGAAATGTCTTTGCTGAGTTTTTTTCACCTGTCGTAGCCAAAGAAGAAACAAATCTAGTAATGTTGCTTCGCTCTTACAGAAAATATCACTTTACTAAAACTGATTTATTGGAACTGCGAAGAAACTCTTTATCACAGAAAAAAAATTGGCTGTAGTAGTAAAACTGCAATTCTATAAAATTATTTCTGCTATCATGAGAATGTACTATTCCACGATAGTTAGATATGTTCCTGTTGTAGCAAAGAAGATTTGATCAATATTTCTTTATAATAACCGTAAACCGTAAAATATTTGCATCAAAAAATATTTCTTTATAATAACTGTAATGTTCTTTTCTAGCCCAGCAAAAATGAATTGCTGAAAGCGATTCGGAGATGCCAAAATCGCAGTTCGGTTGATATCGTTTTCATTTTATCGACAGACTTGCAACAGTTCATCATATCGTCTGGTCGTTCATAGTTCGTCCCGTCCACTATTCCGGTGATTTTCTGTTCTCACGGAGTAACAATATTTCACCGCATTACCGAAATATTTGTGTTCTTCTATATAATACCTACTTAATTCTTAGGTGTTCTGTTATTAGAAAATTTTTTTATCGTCGCTGCTATACCTTTCTGTGATAGAGAGTTTCTTCGCGTTTTAGTAAAGTGATCTTTTCTGTAAGAGAGAAGCAACATTACTACGTTTGTTACTTTTTTGGCAAAGACAGGTGAAAAAAACTCAGCAAAGATCTTTCTCCTGGGCCACTTTTCATATTATCAATCGAAAATAAATAGTGATTGAAGATATGAAATGTAAAACAATTAGAATAGATCTCGGAATAGATCATTTAAAACTTTCTACTGCGACAAGCCGCAATGTTTTTAGCTCAAAAGTTATACAGGGGTGGTTCGATTATTGCGAGGGGTTGACCACTAGGAAAAAATGTGTACACTGGAATTCCTATAAGCCGGAATTCCCCGGAATTCCTTGGAATTCCCCGGAATTCCTTGGAATTCCCCGGAATTCCTTGGAATTCCCCTGGAATTCCTCCTGAAGAAATATGTCAATTTGAACCGAGATTTGAACAAATAAACTAAACTAAATGTAGATAATGCTCGGAATTCCGGGGGAATTGCGGGGAAATCCGGTGAAATAATAAATATTTAGGAACATCACACACAAAATCATTCGGAATTCCCGAGAGGATTTCTGAGTTCAAGATAAACTTCAGACCTAGCTTCAGAGTAATGTCACTAAATATTACAGAATCTCGAGCAGAATCTGAACAATACCGAATTATATTGATATCGAAATTTCTAAATTTGTCATCAGTGAGGCTATAGGCTGTATTGTATTATATCGAAATCCTCGTTGGAAACAGAATATATCATCTGATGGTATTTTTCTATTTTATTCCCTCCTTTTTCCAAGATCTGAATCCGTAAGAAAAACATTTTTATTCAGAAAAAATTCAGCAAATCTAGGGTGTAAACTGTAAATCATCATATCTGTCGAACACATGATTCAATGTACATAGCAACATACAGGGTGGTTCAATACTAGCGCGACAGAGATTTAAAGCGAATCTGCAAAACTTTCAAAGTTTTTCTCATTTTAGTAGTTCATACGTTGTTTTTTCTAAAAAAAAGACGGGAATGAACTTATCGATGATCATGAGTGGTTAAAATAATTTATTAAACATTTTCAGTGAAAATTAATCAGATTTTCTTGGTGTTTTCAGCAATAAAACACACAAAATTCGTATTTTTTCTGGCGTAAAACAGAAAGGACTTCCCCGGAATTCCTCGGAATTCCCCGGTATTCCCCGGAATTCCTATCAATTGAAATGTAAAAGCATGAGTTTCACAAGAAAAAAAATTCCTATCTTATTCAATTACAACGTAAATAACACAATATTGTCTCGTTGTGAGTTACTAAAAGATCTTGGCATTTACTTTGATTGCAACTTAACATTTGGTCACCACATTTCTGTAAAAGTAAACCAAGCTCTCAAATCCTATGGCTTTATAATAAGAAATTGTAAATCTTTTTGGAATCTCAAAGCTCTATGTTCGTTGTATAATGCGTACGTTATTAGATCGAAGTTGGAATATGGTTCTATTATATGGAATCCTGTCTATATGTGTAACAGGTTGATGATTGAACGAGTTCAGAGACGATTCTTGAAGTTTTTATGTTTTAAAATCGATGATCAATATCCCGAAAGGAGCGTACCATACCAAACTTTAATATCGCGCTTTGATTTTGTAAGTCTTGACGTAAGAAGAAAGCGTGCTGGCATTATTTTTCTATACAAATTATTGCACTATCAAATTGTTGCAAGTGATATATTGTCTCAATTGAAGTTTTTTGTTCCAAATTCTAGAACTAGGTACACTAAGACGTTTCACTGTAATAGAGCCAGGACAAATTTATATTTGAAGTCCCCTATATATACCATGTGTGAAAACTTTAATAAAATTTCTGTCTACTGTGATATTCAGCATGATACACTGAATTATATAGGAAATATGGCTATTCAATATCTGAATGAAAACATTATGTAAGATGTAGCAGTTTTTATTTCTTTATAGTTTATATTTTTTTAATATTTTTTTTTATTTTATATTTTATAGATTGTAGTATTTTCATTCTTCCACTTCTTTTTTTCTCTTTTTCTCTTTTCTCTTTCCTTCATCTATATTTGAATACTCCTGTAATTTATTCATCAAAATGGTTGTATCTACACTTTGAACTTTCTTATAAATAATTTGTCCTGTAAATGCGGGTAACTGTTGGGCAATAAAATGCTATTATTATTATTATTATTATTATTATTATTATCAATTGTACACCGGATCCGCATTTTTTTGTTGCTGACGATCTTCCCGATTTCTCAGAGAAAATTTCTCGTTCGAGGAAGAAATAAAAGAGAACGCACCAGAGACAAGCCTGATGCTGTGAACGCATCGGTGGGTTCTTGAGAAACGCACAGTTCCCCTCTTCCTGAGGGAAATGACACGCTGCGTGAACTCCAATTCCGAATGCGGCATTTTCTTTCGCCCATCCGTTTGCACATCGCCGGACATTATTACGTTTTCGTTTTTTATATACGGGGTAAACAAACCCCCCTACCCCTCTGTTGAGATGTCGTGAGGTTTAGCTCAACTTCCTTCTCGATTCCCACACTGAGAAAAAATATAGGGGTAATAGTTGATAAATATTTGTTTGGGTGCCATTCATTCACATTTAATGAAGGAAACAAAAATTTCATTTAGTATTAAATAATATTATTTAATAATAATAATCGCGAAAATATCATCAACTAATAAATAATAGATAGTTTGTTTTTGGTCGATTTGTGTATTATTAACAATATGAATTTATTGCTAATAAAATAGTTTATTGGGTGATATCACTGGAAATGTATCAATTATTAATTACAAGTTTATTCAAAGTGAATAAGTCATAGTAATAGATGATAAATATTTACTTTCTGCTTTTTCAGTGTTATTTGTTATAAATCAATCATTGGTTTCATTGAAAAATATATTATTTGTCTTCAAATAATAAATATCCATTGAAATTATAGTTTAGTCCTGTGGTGTCGTTTGTATAGTTCATGTTATGTTTGTCGAGTGGCCAAGTGGCATGCATGATGTGTGATGAATTCAATTCAAAATCAAACTATTTAGGCTAGAACATGATAAAGTGATTTGAATCTTTATTCTATAAAAATAAAATCAGTGATTGTATTGTGAAAGATATATCAGTATATAACGCAGTTGATCAAGCCAAAATGGAGGAGGACAAATTTCAGGGGTTAGAAAAGTTTATGAGGGCTAACAATATTGTTGATTTGATAAGTACATACCAAGGTAAGTTTATAAAGGGTAAATTGATTCCGATTCCTTCTATATTGAATTCATTTTTGATTTCATGCAGAAGGGGCGTCTCGCTTCCCTTTTGATTTATTAATAATAAATATATTTTTTTTATAACAAACAGAACATATTAATAAAAAAATTTCTTTATTAATTGCTAATGAAATGTATAATGATAATAAATATTCTTTATTTATAATAAATAATGATTTACTTACAATTGATAAATCTATAGACCTATATATTCATTGGGAATAAATTTGAATTTGGTAATAATGACGTATATTTGAATAGTTTTAATAAAATATTTGTTCTTGAAAAATAAACGTTTATTCCGCCATATTCGAAAAAATAATTTATTAGCTGTTGATTAATTTAGTTTACTATGAATAAATTGTTTTTTCAGTGCATAACTCACGTGAGATTTTTCAAAATATGTGTTTTTTTATTGTCAATGCGTTGAATTTATTCTAAACGAGAAAAATAATTTGCTAATTATTTGCTAATTATTTTAATATGCCTAGTTTAGACAAGTATTTTTGAGAGTGCTTGAATAGTAGGCTGAAATCATATTGAGAATTGAATAATAACAAAGAATTGAATAAGATTTGGGCATATTTTAGTGGAGGAACATGTTTTACTTGATTCAACCCAATTTTCTCGCAATTTCACTCTGATTCTTGGGGAAAAATTATTTGTGATATTCGCCGAGATAAATAAAAATATTTCGAATACAAGATTTATAGGATTTCATGGGTGTCATCTTAAATTATTTTCATGTAGGTATACATTAGTTTCAGAATTTGCCTTTCAGGTTCACCCTGTATATGACAAAAAAATATAAAAAATCTAATTATGATAAGGTACTTCAGAAAAATATGAATACATAGTTTCGAAGATTATTTTTACTTACAATACCACTAGAGGTCCATTTATTTCTGAAATTGTTTTCGAGTACAAGATAACTTTTTCTGTTTTTGATTGACAATTTCTCACCAAGGCTCCAGCTAAGATTACGCTATAATTAAAGAACAAAATACCAACTTCAGTTACACAAAATAATAATAAGGAAACTGATAGTAGTTCGAACCATTATTCTCGAATAACTTTAGTCCACTAAAGTTGGTAGAAATATATTTTCTTACAAGAAGCGCGAAGTTAAGAGGGGGTTAACCTTATTTGGGATTGATGGTAAAACTTTGTGAAACAAGGAATGGCAAAAATCATATTACTCGGACCTCGCTGAAAAAAATCGATTTTTTTTTTCACTTTCTGCTTGAGGAAGGTTGGATCTAGGCATCTCTCGTAGTACTTTTTTGATTTTTTGAAAAAAAACTAGTAAAAAAGTTGCGAAATTTCTCCCATATTCACTATTTTTTATCTCACAAGATATATCGTATTTCGAAAAAGTACTCCGAGAGATGCCTCAATCATACAATTGTCTCTATTGAAAAAAAAAATTATCGCGATCCATCAATAATTACTAGCTCAAAAATGATTTTTGCTGAACCCCTGCAGACTCAATTACGGAGCATTTTTCATGACTGATTCGAGCGCCCTCGCACCAAATAAGCAGTTTTACATGTTTACTATGAATTTATGAATGAATCGTATTTGCATTCATAAAAACCAAAAATAGCACTGAAGCTATTCCAATAATTTTAGCACATGTGATGATATCAATGGAAGTTGCGAAAAGGATTCATTGCATTCTCGAATAAGACTAATTAGGTGAAAGAAAACGTAAACATTTTTTGCGAACGGTGGCGGCAGGCGCTATGTGCACATCAAAGGACCGTCCAGATATGCATGTATCATAGTTTGCGATTGCATTCAGATGGTGACACTATTGTTAGTTTGTGAACTAGTATTATTATTGTGATCAAGCATGTCGAGTTCAAATTATCGAACTGGCGATAAACATCGTAAAAGACTTTCTGTGAGGAAATTGTCAGTCGAAAAAAAGATATTGAGATTGATAAGGTACGTAAATATTTTCGAATGTTTTTATAAGAAATAATTGGAATCGATGTCCCATATTCGAAGCCCTACATTGGGAATTCGATAACGGTTAGAGATACAGGATCGGTTGAATCAAGAAAAAGTTGTGTATTCATGTGCGCAACAATGAGCCGCAAAGAAATACAAATTTTAGATTTTAGATTTTAATTTTTTATTGGCTTTATTTTAATAGATACGAAAAGAGCAGACATTTTCTTGAAACTGTATTTCATGCTCTATAACTTAGCAGTATAGAATTTTTAATACGACGTTTCGTCATTCGAGGGTCGCCATCGACTTTTTTTTTTTTCGAAATTTCATGCAGGTTATTTCGCGGTATGGACAAATAAAGAAATAAAAATTAAAAAAATTCATCGTAATGATAGATTTTGGCAAGATAAGATGGAATCAAAATTAGTAGATTTTTACATGAAATATTTGCTGCCTGAAATAGTTGACCAGTAGATACGAGAGTAATATGGAAATAAGAGATATTTCTGTACTACCTTCGGGCTGTTTCATCGGTACTATCTTTTGGCACATCCAAAACAAACAAATGCGAATCGCAAAATTGAAAAAAATACAGTTTTTTTTTCAACCAGAATGAAATACTTTTTTTTTCCTCAAGCCGCTTTCCACTTATTTCAATTCCAATATTGAATGAAAATTTCCAATGAAATTTTGATTTGATCCTTTCCTTGCATATGGATACAATATACCATGGAAACCAGAAGATAAAACAAACAAGTGGACTTCTGACTATAAACCTATGACCGGGGGTGATCCATTTGAAAAAAAAATTGCGATTCGCATTTGTTCGTTTTGGAAGTGATAAAATATAGGACCGATGAAACCCTACAACTTTTATATTCAATGTTTTGTCCACCTCGTATACTTGATGCTGTAGGTAAGGGTCAAAATATAAGAGACAAATAGGATGTTATTTGTAAATTTTGTTTTCAAATATATCATGTGAGTTTTCGAGTTTTCAAGTTCAGTAAAGATATATACTGAATACCTTGAAAAATGTCATTCATTCATACCTATCGAAGAAGAATATTTCGATATATTTTGTTGTGTATAAAAATGTTCAGTATAGTTTCTCCATAAACAGCATTTTTTATTCTGTGTCCATATTCATCATACGATGCATCAATGAGAAAGCATTCAATTTCATCGTGATTCAAATTGATAACGAGCCCTGTCTGAATTCTCGAGTTGCAAATTGATTCTACATTTAGCCACCGAACAGAGGGTATCAATCCTGAACCTACATGCCCCCGATTTATTTTTGGAATGAGAAATCTAACCCGTTTTAGCTCACCAATTTTTGCTTGAAATTTTCTCTTTTGTCCAATCGAAAGTCCCATTTCTCCCACGACCGAGAGACATTTTCTAATTTGTGTATTTATAAGTTTCAATTTAGCTCGTGTAGACGTTTTTGTGTTACTGTTTTTGATATTCGAAAGGGTTTCATCTGTTTCGACAAGTTTTTTTTATATTTCCCATATCATATCAAATTATCCTCATAGACACAGTAAGTTCAAAATATACTGATGAGTGATGAAAAGCCGGAGGCCTATTCTGAGAATTGTAACGGCCGGCCGACGGCCGCAGACCCGAGCCATCCCGAGCCACAGATTCCGAGCGACCACTCGACCAGGGCAAGACTATTTACACGTATTTACTACGAATTTACGCGACACTGAGTTGGAGTGAGACGCCAACAGCGCTTAGCGTTTTTTGTTCGACATTGGTCTCCGCCCCTTTCGCTCGAGATTTTTACTTCCCCCTTTACACCGCAAATATACTCTGACATGTTTGTAAAGGTTAACCCCTTCTTAAATGTGAAAATCATTTTACCTATAGACGTCAAAAAAAAATGAAAAAATACATTATCGAATGTGTTAGGTGTCATATTTTCTCCAGAATAAATTAGCTAAATAGTGCAACAATAGTATATTATGATACAAGTTTTATAAGACGCTATTTTGTCGCACGCGTTGTTTGGAGTCCGACGAGCGAAGCGAGGAGTGCTCCAAGTGAACAAGTGCGACAACGTGTCTTATAAAACGTGTGTCATATGCAATTTTTTCTATTTCGAATTGATTTGAAGAAAAAAATGGATTTAATATCGATAAATAACAGAAACATCTTCGATTGGTAACAATGATGACATTGAAATAATTAAAATCTGACGCACAAGCGTAAAGCCCAGTTTACAGTTGAGCGATTTTGATTATTGCAATACTAGCGGTGAAAAATTCGATGTTGTTATTGTTTTTATTGATCAATTTGAATCAAATTACACTCTGAATTGAAATTCACCAATTAAAACATTTTTTCACTGGTAATATCACAAAATCCAAATCGCTCAGAAGTAAACTGGGCCTAACTCTTCTGACTCTCATTTGACAGTTCGATTGTACCAATCTCCGAATAATAAAAAATGCGTATCGAAATAGAGGCTATTTCGACACGCATTTGCGTTGCACAATGACTTCATTATACAACCAAAATAGAAAAACTTGTTTTTATTCCAAATTGTATTGAAGAGTAGGTACCTATTTACGATGCAAGAAATAATATTATATTTCTAAAACAGAAATTGTAGATTCTGACATGTTCAAATTTGATATTCATGTTTCTGTAAGTAATGAAGAAGGACGAAACCAATACAGCTCCACTTCTAAAATAAAATCAATATGGTTACTCACCGACATCACATAAAACCGCAGAAAGGTTGAATATTCTTATCTTACCTGAAACAGAAAATAAATATGTTTATGTTTCGAAATTAGCGAGAACTTCACAACTTTAATACAGACTATTATATTTTCTG
Source organism: Chrysomela aeneicollis (assembly GCA_029955515.1). Lineage (NCBI taxonomy): Eukaryota > Metazoa > Arthropoda > Insecta > Coleoptera > Chrysomelidae > Chrysomela > Chrysomela aeneicollis. The sequence continues at coordinate 6,554,740 of JARUHQ010000016.1, read as the reverse complement.
CATGAGTTGAAGAGTATAAACATTGAATTTATGCATATTCAAGTTCATATGTATAAGTAGCAACAGCAATATTATCATCATGTTACTGATATTCTTCATGGTCATCGAGAATTAAAAACGTATAAACGTGGATATAAACTTGCAGTTTATCTGGTGTCATGGTTTAAATGTAAATGAGATTTGATTTTATTGAGAACAATTTATTTAATTTCATTTCGAATGCAATTATCTCGGCGATGGACGCATTTTAACGTATTCGCAAATTCACCCTAACCCATCAGCAATTCCATTAACTACGAATGTCGGTAATCCAATGCCAATTCACTCTTTTCCCAGCCTTTTCAACGATACTTTACGCGAGCAAACCCTTCAATTCGAATGGTTTTATGTGCCTGCTTATCCGAAGTTTTCTCGTAAAATCTAAGCTATATGATAAAGAAAGAAATCACTACATATACAGGGTTTCTTCGAGCTCCACCATGCTGGGATATCAGCTATTACAAGTGATATACGAGGTTAAATAGGGACAAAGTTAACCATTTTCATGATGAACAATTATCTATAGAGGTCCATTTGAAGCGTCATTTTTAGTTTTTGAATCATAAAAAAAAAGGATATTCGTAATTTTCTAAAAATCGGAAATTTGTAATTTTTGTTTTTATTTTTCCAATCAAAAAACCAAATCAACTGGATATTTGAAAATGGGACATGCTTGAGGCACTTAGATAGAACACTTGACTTTTCTTATGAAGGCGCTACACTGTTGGAAATTAGTTGCTAAATCAGCAAAAAAATATAGTCCCAGTAGGTCTACAACATTTTATAGTTGAAATATCAAGAGTATTTTAAGTTTATTTTCACCATAATGGTTATTGCTCGTCTCAACAACCGCCTCTTTGCATGGCTACTACGTCTTATTGGTGAATTAACTACAGTAAGTTAATGACTCTACTTCACCTTATAGCTGTTCGCAGTATTCTCTGATGTTAATTGAGCAATTACAAATTGTCATTTTCACTATAATTTGTTGTTATGAATCCTACGTCATAATGTAGTTCTAGCTTCAAAAAGTTGTCGATTGTACTACAACTCAGTGTATTTTCAACAATATTCTACTGCTTGAATTCAAAGTTCAAAATACTGAAATAACCATATATCATGAAAGACATTTTATTTTCTGCATAGCAACAATGCGAAAAAAATCCACTATTGACACAAAAACACATCAAAAGCTGTCAGTAAATCGAAAGAACATCGCGGCTCGTGATTCACCACAATGCTGGTCAACCTCTGTCTGTGTTTGTCATCCGAGACAACTTATTCCTATCCTCCTGGAGTGTTGAGTATCTCTCGTTCAATTGCTGAAACAAAAATTATATTAATACAATTCATTTTGGATTCATTTGGTCATGAATTTTTCAATCCAATTAACTCTTGAAATCACTTGGATTTATTAACTGAATAGTACATTATCATTCAAAATATGATTCAGAACAAATCTTACCAGTACATTAATTTCTCTTCAACTTAACTCAGTTTTTGTTATCTTTTTTGTTACCCAGTAGTAGCTTGAAAAAATCCGAAGAGAGTGAAAATCGATCCATCGAACAAATACCTGAAATGAAGAGTTTTACAAATAATCACATCACAACTTCAACAGTTTTAACCTAGATGTTGCAGTTATCTTCATTAGTATAGTAAAAAATATATGAAATATGCATGAGAAGTAGTAAAACTTCCATAATAATAATTTCAAAATGTGAATATAAAACTGATATGTGAAATTTTTGCGCTTGCAGATTCCGACGAAACATTGTTATTTGTTGCTCTAGATCAGGAAAAATATTCTTAACTGAAACGAAACAAAAATTATATTAATATTGGCATGAGTAAATAAAATGTATGTACGAGTCCACATCAATCTACTCCATGTAGGTACTTACCTTTTTTATATCTTGACTACACGAGAGGAATGTATTCGTTCTAATGCTCTACAACGGCAACAGACTGCAGATAACTGAGTAAACTTGGGTTGGGACTTGTAGGGAATCGGTATTCGTGAGAAGACAAACGAAAAGTAGCGAATATATCCGAAGAGATCGGAACTAAAAAATCTTTGTAACCGAGCACAAACTGTTGCATATTATAAAACTAGGTGATGTTAATTTGTCAACAAAGTGCGAAAAAACCGCTATTTAATATTAATGTATTAGCAACTAGATGATGTTCTACTGTCTATGATTCAATAACCATTATTGAAGTTCTAGTTACAATTATTTGTTGTTGCAGCTGCGTTTGTCCAAAAATACAAATGAAGTCGATTTACAGCTTTGAGGATGCCTGAAGGGTAGAGAAAAGGAAATTAAAATGTTCTGGTCAGCAATAATTGAAAAAAATAAGTTGGTTATGGTTTGTAGAAGAGGAAACGTCGGATTTCTGATACGAAAAACTGAGAATAATAGGTGAAATTCCGGTTTTTTTCGGGAGATATCGGAAAGTAGTCGGGATTTTCCAAATTACAGGGCGAAATTTTGTTGGGCACTAATTACTCAACCGATCTTATTACTCTTACAATTAACGAGATCCCAATGATGAGGCTGTTCAACCAACCTGTATTATTATTAATTTGAATGGTGAACTCATAACTGACATCACTGTTGTGATTTTGTTTATTTCCAATACTATACCTCTGTGGTTATCGAAATTTCGAATCAGAGCCTTCGTACAATAATCATGACTCGTCAAAAAAACAACCTCATTGATCCTCTTCACTGACGAATGATGGACAGAGGACGATTTTCGAAGAAAACGAACTTTTTTTTGCGAAAAGTTCATTTACAAAAATATGTCAAGAGAAAGAGAGAGCGAACAATAAATCGACTATGAGGCACTTCTCGGGCTGTCGAGAAGGATTCCTTCAGGGTCATGAATATTTCAGTTTGTCAGGAACTTTTCCCATTTACTTGAAGGATGCGAACCCATTTTTTACCACGTCTCGCTTCATTTTCTCGTACCGAATACATAATAGGATTCGCTGCTGCCTTCGATTCGTATATATATATGTCATTATTATTGAAATTCCGACATGAATAACGACATGTTAATTATCCTGCTGCTATTCCTGCTACGCCTCGATAACATCTCGTGAATCGGCGTACATCTAAAAGATAGAAAATGAGGGGATTTGGAAGAAGGTAGGTAGGTATATAATTAATTTCGATTCAATTTATTTTTTCTCCCTATTTGGTTAAAACGAGTTCTATTCGTTAATCCAATTTATAAATAATTTAACGAACCGCCAACAATGTGTATACAAAAGCGTGGTTTTATTCATATACAGGGAGTTCATCTGTGAGTGAAATTAATTCCATTCGAGTTTTGAGAAATTTCAATTGATGTAGATTCCTTGTAGATACTAATGGGCAACCATTTGAATTCATCGGTCAAGTCGTTGAGATTGTCGAGCAAATTTTCTAAATAGTTCGCTGCTGTTGAGTCATGTTGACAATGTTTGTGATCGAAAAGAAATAATTAACGATGCCATTTATTACGATTTATTAAAATGTTAATCAATCCAAGGTCAGGCTTGAATCTGAACAGGTTTGGCTAAATGTTCAGTACGTCATCAGACAATTTATTTAAAAAGTCTGCTCCTGCATATTATTCTATAAGATTTTTTATGGATGGTACTAGTTCTTGCTAGTATTAATTTATTTTGCATGTTAAATGATTATGCAAATTTGATTCTTATGTGAAACTGTTTCTCTGATAGTGTATATGTATAAATCAGAAGTTTATGTAAATAAATGCTAGTGAATGTCAGAAGATTTATATCTTTAGAAGCATTAATGTGTATCAATTGGTGTATTTACTTCCTTACTCGTGAGTAAACCTTGCTGATTCAGCGTGGTTTCCAACCAAAGTCACAGGTAAATGAAGGTAAATACAAGAGCTCAAAGATTAGGTGCTGAATTCTGAATTCCATGATGGAGTGATTTTCGAATGAATTTGATGGAAATATGTATCGAAAAGATTGAAACAAATTGTTTTCAATATGAAAAACCCCCTCCCGAGCCCACTCCCCTTTTCAAACTTCAATAATTGTTTTGGATCAAGGATTTTCCTGCTGAGATAATAAATGGGGAGTGGAATTACCAGATTTCGAGAATACCATTTGAATTGATCATTGACCTCTCTAGAACATCGCAGAACAATGCTAGACACCCCTTCATTGTCGAGCTCGAGACCTGCCGAACTACACTACATCAAAGTATTTTTTTCATTGGACGGCGAACTTGTGGAACTCACTTCCTATATAGAGAAGTTTTTTCTGATACCTTCAAACTCACAAAAAATCCCAGAACGTATATCCCCTACCGATATCATTCGATATCTTCGATATCAAAGTGCCTATTTTATTTTTCGTATCAATTTTCTAACTAACGTAGGTGATCCATAATTCATAACTTACAGTGGAGGTGAGTATTATAGGTCAAGAGGGTAGAACTTACAGTATCCCTCATCATCAGCTTATCATTAAAAGTATATCTAAAGAGAGAATTGAAACCTTGACATAGCAAAAGCAGAAAAGAAGATACTTTTTGAGTTCTGAACAATTCAGTCTGTTTACACTTGACTTTTCTGGAGGTGGTATTTTTCTTAGAGTTAATGAGATGATCCCAAACACTTCCTTACTTTCATTATGAAACCGTTCATCCGAGAATTAAATTTACTAAGTAAAATGAATGTGACAACAAACTACCATTCATGGACCTTTTAATTCATGAATCTGATACTTTACAACTTTCTATTCACATAATTGTTTGGAATCAAATTTCCAGTAAGTTTGTATCGAATCATTACAAATTTCCCGAGTTCCTTCACACAGTAAAAAAAACTTTGGTGTAATTTCAATCAAATGGATTTCGAATACAACACCTGAATATCAAAGTTTGTGATGTCCTTTTTATTATATATTTCACAATTGAGTGTTGGGTGGTGTTAATTCCGATCTTGGTAGTGAAAAATGACACGAATGTGGTGAAGTAGAACGATTCTGAAACATAAAATCATAATCAAATGGTTGTTATTTAATATTCTCAATGGTGCTATCATTGACGTTAACGCATAAAAAACACCTATTATATAAAATCAACACCAAGTTACACCGTGTCATATCACGATGGAATCTAGGCGGTGCATGAATTATCTAATTTGGTGGAAATAATCATTCGTTAAGTATTGCATCCTGAAAACACCAGAGTTGATATAAATTAATAAAAATATTGTATGTAGGCATCTGAATGGTATGAATTTGATGCGCTCATCTGTTCGATCTTATAACCTTAGAACTTTTGCCAATAGGTGGCACTGACGTCCTTCCTACCGTATCTGATTTCAATATAGTACCACTGATCAAGATAAATAATCCGTAACAATTCGTTATCATCAGAATTGTCCCTAGATTCTTCTGAGTCTAGTTTATCATCATAAGAATTATATTCCATTAGGTGATTCAACTTAGTAAAAAACATCGGAGGTTGTGAAGAAAAGCACTGATTCGCATAAACACACTCATGATACGGAGTTCCTTCACACCAGCAAAGTTTTCGCATGTACCTTCTCAGTGTTTAAACGCACCGAAGAGAATTTCGTGGAGGTACACGGAAAAAAATCACTTGCTACTCATAACAAAAACAGAATTGCTGGTGAGATATTTGCTCTCACAACAACATTTCTAGGTGAAGATGAAACATTTATGCCATCATCACGAATATGCATTTGTCACAGATGATAATTAAAAATGCTATAATCAATCTGCTGTAGGGACTGGAATTATATTTATATCCAGCTATAATAATTTGTTAGCTCGAATCCCTCACCAACAATGCTGCGATAGCATATTAGTTCTGTAACATTGGACAGTTTTATTTGCAAAGACTACCTACTTGAAGTTTGGATTCGGGTGAACTATTATTTTTGCTGGGTATATATCCATATGTTCAAGTGGGAATAGTTAATGAAATCACCTATTTTCCAATCATGCATGGTTTTGAAAATGAACACAGCATTCACAGCAAACATTTTTACCCAATTATCTATTTGCTGTCAATGATCCGTCACCACGCAAAGTCATTAACATAATAATAATAATTATTATTATTATTATTTACTAAGTATCGAACCTAAACAACGTCAATCAATGTATTGAACTTTGGTATGCGCAACCGCAAAAATCTCAGGACTCGAATGGAGCAAATTCAATTTGCTAAGAGCGCCTGGGTAACTTTGTGGTGGTGCAAATAAAATTTGCTAAAATTCACATGGCAACAAGAAAGAAGCGTCCTGATTGGCTACATGGAATGGCGTGACCTACTTTTGTGCGAATTCTTAATAACGACGCATCGATCTTTGTCTTCAGTTGAGTTGAGACTGTTGAGAGTATTAACACGTGGATCAGCTAGTGTCCTGCTTGCTGTTGTTCTTCTTCTGCATGCAAATAATAATGTATAGTTTAGAACTGTCAGAAACAATATATGTGAAAAATGGAAAAATTGTATGTCTGTCGAAGAGCTCTTGGAATCGTGGGGATTCGGACACCTGAGGCAAAAATTTGAAGGTATGATTTCAAAATTTCACTGAGGGTACTATACATTTATGTTGTAATCACTGATGAGGTGAAAAACCCTATATAGATGTGACAAAGTATATTCTAGGTTTATTATTCTCATTTACGTTTTTTTTTTTCAGATCATCATACAAATTTTGAGAGATTATCATTACATCAATCGTCTATGAAAAAAATAGTATACCACTTCTCGGAGATAAACTGCAAATTGAGAGTTTACCAGAAATTGTTGTTCTAGTGGACCTACCTGAAGTAATGTTTCTATATTATACCGGGTGTAACATTATTCCAGCTCTCAGAGTTTCGTATTTTATTACAACTGATGCATTTGCAATAATACCTAGAAAACCTCACTACTGGTGCAAAATTAGTATGCTGTTAATATTCAATACATCGTTACCTACAGCACTAATATTTGTCACTAGTGCAAACACATCTGGCTGAGAGTGTCAACTACAATGTTCCTTACAGCAATTGCATTCATAATGATACCTGAAAATACTTGCTACTAACGCAGTAGTATTTGCTACTAGAGCAAAAATATTTGGCTGGAAGAATTTGGTATAGTGTTTCTTATAGCAAGAGCATTATGTAATCATACCTGAAAATATTTGCTACTGCTGCGAAATATATTAGTAATAACAGCTTAGGAATGTTCTTACATGCAGCCAAAATGTCGGAAGTTTGGTTTGCTTCCGACACCAGTTGGATTAGTTGATACTGCAAAGAATTATTAGGAGGAAATATTTGTTGCTTTCACATAGTTTTTTGCTGTCTCTATAGGTACTATTTTTTTTTGTTGCGTTGACCTATATTTCAGTACCTGTAGCGAATCATTTTTTCCGTGTAGGATTCAAGCATCAAGAAAATCACGTGATGTCAAATCGCACTTTTGGAAAAGCATAAAGAACACCACCAAAGTGTTCATTCTGCTGAACACTAGTGTTACTGACAAATGGGTTTGATTATTAAAAACACCTATGGGAAAGGTCACATAACACCTACAGAAGTGAATAATATGCGGGTGTTTACTGACACACTAAAATAATCAGGACCTCAGGGGACACCAGACGGTGTTAGCTGGTGTCGGGGCTGGTGTAATAATTTTTTTCCACTGTGTAGTGAATGAAAATAAGTGGAACTTATTGAAATTCATAATGATGATTTATTACATCGAAGGTTCGATCATTCATCAAGAAACAACTTCTTCTGTATCAAAAACATTCTTCCAAAACCAATTATGCTCATAAAACACATTAATCGCTGCTCTTTCGAAGAGTACAGTGGCGAACAAAAAGCAGATAATGCCAATAACGATAACCAGGATGCCTCGCAGGATGGCTAATAAGAGCCCCATAGAAGAGCGAGATAAATCAAAATCGAACGGGGCCGTCGCTATGGAGACGTCGCGACGCTCCGGACGCTCGGCCCCGGCGCCGTTCGGGAGCGTCTGTTTCCTTTTTCTTTTTGCCCTTCTTTTCACTCAAATCGAGGTCGTTCTGGTGTTTTATTGAGTTTCAGGATTTGCTTCATGACAGAAATAGACTCGGCAATCTCTCGCGGATGCCATTTTCTATTATTTATGATCATCTCCGAGATATGAGAAAACACGATTTTCACTTACTTTGATTTTCTATTCAGATGATTTGGCTGCGATTTCTCAAAAAATCGTGAACTGTGATTAGTGTGTTTTTTGCAGTAATTTTTCAACCATCGCAGAAGTTACACAAAATAAATTTGGACCTTTGCTATTTTTACCGGCCATACACAGTAAAAAAAACTTGGGTGTAATTTCAATCGAATGGATTTCAGAGCAAACTCCGACGACAACTGAATATTAAAGTTGTATAATATCCCTTTCATTATACATTTCCCAATTGAGTGTTGAGTGGTGCTAATTCCGATATCAAAGTAGTGAAAAATGACACGAATGTGGTGAAGTGAAATGATTCTGAAACATAAAAATCACAAGAAACACCAAATGGTTGAAATTCAATATTCTTAATGAAGCTATCATTGACGTGAATGCATAAAAAACACCTATTATATAAAATTAACACCAAGCTACACCGTGTCATATCACGATGGAATCGAGACGGTGTATGAATCATCTAATTTGTTGGCAATAATCATTCGTTAAGAATTGCATCCTGAAAACACCTGATTTGATTTAAATTAGTAGAATTATTGTATGTAGGCATCTGAAAGGTGTGAATTTCATGCGCTCATCAGTTCGATCTTAGAATCTTAGAACTTTTGCCAATAGGTAGCACTGATGTCCTTCCTACCGTAACTGATTTCAATATTGAGTTAGATATATTAGATGATTTTGATATAGATCAGTATCAATTTATTGGCCTATAGGCCCTAGTGCCACTGATCAGGAACAGTTCGTTATCATCAGAATTGTCCCTATAGATTCTTCTGAGTCTAGATTATCATATGAATTATATTTCAATAGGTAATCCGACTCAGTTAAAAAAGCAACACCGGAGGTGGTGAAGAAAAGCACTGATTTGCATGAATACACTCATAATATGGTGTTCCTTCACACCAGAAAAGTATTCGCATGTATACCTGCTTAGTGTTGAAACGCACCGAAGATAAATTCGTGGACTATAGGATTCAGCATCAAGAAAATCACATAATGTGCATCACACAACTGCGGTGTCAAATCGCACTTTTGGAAATGCATAAAGAACACCACCAAAGTGTTCATTCTGCTGAACACTAGTGTTACTGACAACTGGGTTTGATTATTAAAAACACCTATGGGAAAAGTCACATAACACCTATGGTAGTGAATAATATGCCGATTTACTGACACTCAAACAATCAGGACTTCAAATGACACCAGACGGTGTTAGCTGGTGTGAGCTGGTGTACTTTTTTTTCACTGTGTTGTTCCTCTCCTCACCATAGGCAGATTACTGCCAGTGTGAAATTCTGGAGCAGAACTAGGAGAAATCATCTGCATGAAGATTCATATCATCAACAAATAGACTACTAGGCCTGATGAAGAGTAAGAACCAAAAAATCCGGTCAGTTTTAGGAAAAATCCGAGGAAAAGTCTTTGTTGTAGGTTTCACTGAACCATCCTCAAGCATCTAGTAGAATCAGTTTGGTTAGTATGTACTGCCCATCAGCACCTAACTGATGGCACATAGCACCAACCTAGCATGAGGTACCTAGTATGGGTACCTAGTTGGGGGGTACCTAGTACGCAGCAAGTGGTCTACCTAGTACACTTTAACAAAATACCAGAATTAGTCATGTATTTCGATTCCACATTGCGCCATTGTTCTGACCTATTTAGATGAAACTGAGACTCACCTTGTTCAAAAGGAATGACTACCAAGTAGCAATGGCGTATTGTGGACGGTATTTTCTTAAACACATAGATGTATTAGAAATCGACTATAGGTGATTTTTGGTGTTATTTTCAGTTGTAAAGCTAATACGATCTCTTTACAAAACCTGATGGATAACCAGCAGAGAAAAATTAAGTTCTACAACTTAATTTGACACCTCACATATCCATATGAAATGATTGAATCGGACAAGAAAGAACTCACGGGACCACAGGAACATAAAAAAATTTTCCTCCTACCCCTATAGAAAGTACACACTTTCCTCCCTCAAATCAGGGAGGAAACTCATATTTTTCCTCCCCCTCATTTCAAGTAAGTTGCAAACGATGAAACTTGTGAATTCATTATATTCATATTGTTTCAATAATTTCTAGAACATCCTGTATATCCTGTTTTTTGGTAAAAATCAAACATTAATGTTACTTCAACGTAGTTCTTCAATACAAATTTCAATTTCAGGAATCTTAGATATACGTTTTTTGAGTTCAGAATTCCGAAGGTCCCGGGTTCAGCTCCTGGCAATTGCAACTTTTTTTTTTCAAGAACGTTATTCTACTTTTTCCTTGTTAGTGATTTGAATTATTGGACATTTAGATGCTTATACATTTCGTATTGCTATTGAGTGATTGATCATTTTTTTTCTAAGAGCTGCGCTTGTAGAACAAGGTTTATTAAGTGAGTAGGAGGAAAAATCATATGTATTACATGGGAGTAAAGTGCCTTTTCCTCCCTTGGATGTTTACTGCCCTCCGCTTCGCGTCGTGCAGTAAACTACATCCTGCGGGAGGAAAAGTGGCACTTTCCTCCCTAGTAATACAAATAGCTATTATTAGTACCAACTCACTTGGTAACGAAGAAAATCATCCTGAAAACGAATCGAGATCTTTAATTCTCTCGAAACGGCTAATCAAAACCTATCATTTTCCACAGCCTTTTATAATGCCCTATGTTACTTCATGTAGCAAGGTGAGTGTCCTGTTGGGATCTTTCGTAACCTCAGCAGGGCAGGATTATGTAAACCATGAAAGATTGCTGGACAAAATGTTCGATATTGTAATAAGGGGACCTCCACTTGATTGGGTTGCATCATTTTCATCTAAGCGAAGACAGTTCGTTAGCATCATCCACAATAATGATGGAAGATATCATCACCACGTGTAGACTCGAACATGGGTATCCCACAAGGATCGATTTTAGGCCCTATGCTCTTCATTATTTATATTAATGAAATAAGTCTATATATATATGTTTTCGTAGACATTAGACGACCCACGTGTGTTGCCCTGATGTAAAACCGCATTTTCCATATCTTTATTGCATCCTTTATTTACTTCCCAAACTTGTTTACCTGATAGGGACGTTCACGATTCCTCTTCATGCTGTTGCCAACTCGTGAATGGCAATTTCCTACCTTTGATAGTTTCGCCGATAAAATGTGAGGAAGATCGAGTGGGCACCATTAATTTTAGATCAAAGCGTTTGCTGGCTCGAAAGATAAACTCTCTCAGGTCTCTAATCGGCGATTAGACAGGGCACTGAAATCTCCCGAACGATATATTAATGTTGTCAAAGACACCAACTCAGCTAACCAAAACATTACAGCGGAGTGTCAGCTTCAATTGATATACATCTTTATAGTTTAACGCGAACGTTCCTCGTTGGTCGATCGATCTATTAGTTTGAATGAGTGTGAAATCTTCTTCATGATTGAGTCGGATCGTAGAAAGATTCAAGCTTCACTGGAGAATTTCAGTACCTATGAGATTATGGCTTCTTTTCGGTAGTCTTTTGACCACGAATTTCATACTCGTTTCAGGTTCATGAAGAACGTTCTTTTTTTTTGTGTTTGAATTTGAAATGAAAGCCCGCACGATCGCATGTATGGATATAAATGGATTACCTATATCTATAAGGAAAATTGAATTCGTATATAAGTAATTTCATAATTTCAATCGAGGTGTTAATGGAATATAAGCTCTAAATTTACTTTGATAAAAATTAGGGATTCATCAGGGGTGAACGCAATAACTCATACAGGGACAGTCAGCTTTTTGTAATATTATACATTACTTTGCAAGCACACTTCCTTTGAAATCTATTTATTGAAGTTAACGACTAACAAAATGTTTTATGTGAAAACATACGAGAAAATAACCAAGAAAAAATAAAACAATGACGAAAACATTTCTCTTTCTCCCTTATTTCACACATTACAGCTGTCATCTGAGGTAGAATAAAAAGTATTCGTTTCTATGAAAACATTATACGATGAAATGAAGCTCTATTGATTATTCTTCTGTTGAAAATAAACTACGCAACACTAATTACGTCGCACCCCGAAATACTGCCCCTGTTTAAATTTGAATAACTTTTTTCTTCTTTGAACAATTTGAATTCTGTTTTCACTGTTCGCTAGCTCAGTCCTTCAACATTGATCTCGTACTTCTTCGATACATAAGGTTATTTCCATAAAATTGCTACAGGATGTTTTTTGGAACTGAAGAAAAACAGTTTTTTTTCAACTTCAACAGCAGAGGCATGAAGATTATCTCATCACCTTTGGCCATTTTCAAAATTGTCTTCTTATCACTTATCTTTACAAAGTGATCTCAAAAAATCAATTTTTTGGTTTTGCAGTCATAACTTTTTTCCTCTTCAACCGATTTTCAAAATCTCAGGCCCATTTTGAAGCTGAAACCTCATATGAGAAGATTTAATGATCAGAATTGACTCAAGATGAACATTCAAGATCGAGGGTTTCCTCAAAGGTGACCCAAATCTGAAACACTCTGTAAATCCCGACTGGGAGGAGAATTAAATGAAAATCAACTTGTTTTCGGAAGAATCTTTCATTCTGGATACATCCAGATCTTTTTTCTTTCAGTAGTCAAAAATTGTGAGTGAGAAAACCGAATTGAAACGCAATGTTCTAAAAAAAACAGCAAAAAAAAATGCATGGTCCGTAACCAACGTAATGAGTGACTGACAAGACAGGTTGAAAATTACGTTCTCGTGAAAATAAAGATCAGGACAGAAAAAACTATTCGTAGGTATTTCTTTTCTGAAGATAGAAGACTTCATAAAAAAATAAAAAATCAGAATACAACAACATTTCAGGGTTACCTTCTCACCCCCTATACAAAGTCTTCCATCATGTTTTGGATTTTTTCAAAGAATTTAATTTTTTAGACCCCCCAAAAAAAATTTTACGTATGCCTATGAAACAAATTTTTTTATCTCTTTAACAACTTTTTCCGCTGAACACCGCTAGTCTCGATTCTAAAAAATAACTTTTTTTCGCCCTGTACATCAAACTATGATAATTGGAGTACCCGAGTTTGAGCGATTCTTAGTAGTTTTGTACGAAACTCACGAGAATAATATGTAAAAAAATCACAAAAATCTCCTTCTCCTTCATCCGTACCCAAAGTACCCCAAGGGGGGAAGGGGGGTGAAGGAATTATTTTGTTTTAATCCCTGATCCCGATGTGGAGGTCAGGTGAAATATGTTTACCGATATATCTAACCGTTTGACCAGCAAAAATTTTACCAGCAAAAAAAATTTTGGGGGGGAAGGGGTCAAAATTTTTTTTCATTCTCTTTGGTGGTGATATTTTCGGTTTCGATCAAACAACGTTTTGGATATTTTTCTTTTTGGATCGGGATTTCGAGGAGGATTTAGATTTGGGTCACCTTTGCAGAAACCCTTGATCTTTAATATCTATTTTTAGTCAATTCCAATCTTCATGTCTGTTCATCTAATGTTTCAGTTTCAAAATGATCCTGAGATTTTGAAAATCGGTTGAAGAGGACAAAAGTTATGACTGCAAAACAAAAAAATTGATTTTTTGAGGTCACTCTGTAAATAAAAGAGATACGAAGACAATTCTGGAGATGGCTCATGTTGATGAGATCCCCTTTATACCTCTGCTGTTAAAGTTGAAAAAAAACTGTTTTTCTTCATTTGAGATCCTTTTGAAAATTCCGAAATTTTGCACAGTTTCAAAAAACACCTTGTAGCAATTTTATGGAAAAACACTCATGTAACAAAAAAGTACGAGATTATAGCTGAGAGCTAGCGAACAGCGCGAACAGAAATCGAATTGTTCAAATTTCAACAGGGGCAAAATTTGGGGGTGCGACGTAATTAGTGTTGCGTAATTTATTTCATATATATATATTGTTCACATTGCTGCCCATTATGTTAAAGACACATCTTCTGAGGAAAGCGTCCATCGACTGCAGACTGCAGTAAAAACAGAAGACGAAATCCTGTCTCGTGGCATTCTTCAGTGGATCTCGATTTTCGTGCCACGTGTGGTGAATCTTATTGTTTATATAGCTCTATAAGAAGAAATCTTATATGTATAAATCGGGGACCTTGGTGGCTATTATATGTTTAATAGCAGTGCTATATTAATATAGGTGCAGAATATTTTCAAAAAGGGCAAAGTATTAATATTTGAAATGATGAAAAATATATAGGTTGTTTTATTAAAAAAACAAAAACCATAACTGTGAGTCATATCCAAACAACTAGTACTGAATCTACGCCACTTGATTCTACGTAAGAAAATGCATAAGATATAGTTTTTGTATATCCTCTTATAAGTTTAAAGATAGCTGTAAATAAGGCTAATATAATAAGTAGACAAGTATAGCATGTATGCATGTATAATCAATATTTATTGTATTATTTTATCGATGAATAAACCACTATGAAACATTACGTATACACATTGAAAATGGCAAAGATAAGATACTAACACAAATATATTTATTTATATAAACTACGCAACACTAATTACGTCGCACCCCGAAATTTTGCCCCTGTTGAAATTTGAATAATAACTTTTTTCTGATTTGAACAATTCGAATTTTTTTTACGAAGGAATTTGGCATTGGGAGACCCGTTTACCACAGAAATTAACTCGATCCCAAATGAAGAAAAACAGTTTTTTTTTAACTTTAACAGCAGAGGCATGAAGATTATCTCATTACCTTTGGCCACCTCCAGAATTTTTTTCTTATCTCTTCTATTCACAGAGTGACCTCAGAAAATCAATTTTGTTGTTTGGCAGCCATAACTTTTTTCCTCTTCAACCGATTTTCAAAATCTCAGGATCATTTTGAGGCTAAAACGTTACATGAACAGACATGAAGATAAGAATTTACTTAAAATAAATATTAAAAATCAAGGGTTTCTGCAAAGGTGACCCAAATCTAAATCCCCCTCGAAATCCCGATTGAAAAAGAAAAATATCCAAAATGTTGTTTGATTGAAACGAAAATATCACCACCAAAAACCTGTAAACGAATTTTTGACCCCCTCCCCCCCAAAAAAATTTTTTGGAGGTAAAATTTTTGCTGGTCAAACGGTTAAAATTTTTCTTCCCCCTCTTCACCCCTTGGGGTACTTTGGGTACGAATAAAGGGGAAGGACATTTTTGTGATTTTTTTACATATTATTCTCGTGAGTTTCGTACAAAACTACCAAGAATAACCCAAACTCCAATTATCATAGTTTGATGTACAAGGCGAAAAAAAGTTCTATTTCAGAATCGAGACAAGCGGTAACCATAGCTGTGTTCAGTGGAAAGAATTGATCAAAGAGATAAAAAAATGTTTTTCATAGGCCTACGCATAAATTTTTGTTGGGGGTCTCAAAAATTAATATGTTTGAAAAAAATCCAAAACATGATGGAAGACTTTGTATAGGGGGTGAGAAAGTTACCCTGAAATTTTGTTGCATTCAGAATTTTTTTTATTTAAATTTTTTTTATGAAATCTTATATCTTTAGAAAAGAAAGGCCTACGAATAATTTTTTCTGTCCTAATATCTATTTTCACGAGAACGTAATTTTCAACCTGTCAGTCACTCATTTTGATTCTTGTTACCTTGGTTACGGACCATGCATTTTTTTTGGGCTGATTTTAAACCACTGAAAGAAAAAAGATCTGAACAAATCCAGAATAAAATATCCTTTCGAAAACAAAGTGATATTCTTTTAATTCTCCTCCCAGTCGGGATTAACAGGGTGTTTCAGATTTGGGTCACCTTCGAGGAAACCCTCGATCTTGAATGTTCATCTTGAGTTAATTCTGATCTTTATATCTTCTCATATAAGGTTTCAGCTTCAAAATGAGCCTGAGATTTTAAAAATCGGTTGAAGAAGAAAAAAGTTATGACTGCAAAACCAAATTTTTTGAGATCATTCTGTAAATATAAGAGATAAGGAGACCATTTTGGAGATGGCCAAAGGTAATAAGATAATCTTCATGCCTCTGCTGTTGAAGTTGAAAAAAAAACTGTTTTTCTTTATTTGGGATCCTTTTGAAAATTCCGAAATTTTGCACAGTTTCAAAAAACATCCTGTAGCAATTTTATGGACATAACTTTATGTAACGAAGAAGTACTAGTTTATAGCCGAAGGACTGAGCTAGCGAACAGTGTAAACAGAATTCAAATTGTTCAAATCAGAAAAAAGTTGTTCAAATTTCAACAGGGGCAGAATTCCTGAATGTGACGTAATTAGTGTTGCGTAGTTTACTTATACTTTTATATGAATTTACGCAACTGTCAGAAAATCATCGTCATATAGTAAGTATGTCTTCAACTCTTTACTTTCTTAATTTTTCGTGGTAATCTGTAGTGAAATTTACCTCTAGAGCGCATTCTGCCGATTTTTTATATCTAGATAGATGATGTGGCGTAATGTAAATATTATATTCTTGTCTTGCTGGGTAGTTATAGACATTTTCATTTGAGACAAATTTTGTGAGATTCTGGTGAATATAAAATAATATTTTATATGAATATCTCTCGTATGAATATACACAAGGCAGACTGAGCATTCTTCATTTCTGAATTTATTTTCGCATGTTTCTTTGTACTCAAGATTGAAAATTATTCGCTTTTTCATAACGAAAACTCTCCCATAAGGACATCGAAAATGTTCCACCCGGTACAGTAAAACACTCGGTAGAGGTATAGAGCACGACCGGTGGCTCATAATATATTTATGTAACAGTAAAACGCCCCTGCCGTCGATCGTTCTTCCACATAAAACTATCGAAGACTTATCTTTATGGCTCCGGAGTATCTCTTCGAGCGACAGCATTACGACCATCGAATGAAGGGAATGATTCCGACAAATCTGCCGCTGAAAATCGTGAAAATAAGGTCGGAATTCCACCTTGGACCTTGCACGACTATAGATATGCCATAACGATGACGATTTGTAACTTTAGTCCATTTTAGTTAAGAATACAGCGTTGAAGAGAATAGGGAAGGTTTTCCATCGCTTCACATTGGTCTAGAAGCCAGACAAGTTTACACAATGTAAAATATTGCGACATCGCAACAATGGAAGTGATTAGTTGACCGGACGGCTGTGTATAAACAGTGAATTAAAATCCAAAGTTGACGAAATTGAATGTTAAAGTCTTATTTCTATTATATTTACCGTGAGTTTTGTTAATCGAGGAGTATGATTTCAATAATCGCCGGACATAAATTTGATTCTCACTAACACCTGGCAGTTTTCATAGTCTGCCACCAAATCTATTATAACGATTTCGTAAAATTATGGTAATAACCTGTGATCAATAATTTAGTTCACCATTATTTAACTTCTGGATACATCGAAATTTGAATAATTATGGCAAATAACCCAGAACCAGGTCCTGATGCAATCTGCATGAGTACATATTATCGTGCCAGCGCCAGAAAGAGTTAAGTAAACATGTACGAAGTGTGTTTCTCAGAAATATAGAACAAACAAACTCAGCTTTTCGGAATCAATCATGTGGAAAGTTATCGCTGAGATTCAGGCTGAAGGCATTGTTGCATCCCAAGGAAGAAGCGAATCCAAAGGGATACTTCTGCAAGCATTGGATTAAGCTGAGTAACAAGCTATTCTTGTAACAGTTCACGCTTTCGTTCATAGAAATAAAATACCAACATTGTGATTATTGTTTATATATATTATACAAGAAATACATGAATTCAACTGAATATTTTATTGTCATGGATAATGCTCAATACCATTTATTAGAAGAAACCAACCAAGCATATCAAACTCAACGTGGAAGAAATAAGATCATGGAATGAAATATCAAATTTTAATTTTGTATAGTGGTTTCACCATTTTTTGTGTGTAATATTGAAATTACTATTGATTTACTATTTTGAGAAAAACTTTTCCACCGCTACTATACTCAACATTACATCAGATTGAATATCCTTGGAATACGTCAACGAATTATTGTTCACTTATGTGCTTCTTGAAATCCCATCATGAACTTATTTTTGCAGATTTGTTAATTCACTCAGAAATCAATGATTTAAGGCATCTACTGCAGAATATACCCTTGCTACATGAATATTCAATTATTGATTAATCACTAAACATTTTCATAGTTCTGAAATATTTGAATTTGGCGGGTTTGCTAGTGTAAACCAGGCTACGTCCACCAGTCCCACTACTGTATTCTTAACTGAAATGGAGTATAGGAGGAAAACACAGAGTTGTTGTGGGGATAGCAGATTCGAGACAATCTAAATTATTTAACTCATAAGAGATTAATCTCTAATGCTTCCTTTGGAGACAATACTATATTGACCAACTAGTTAGCGGTGTTTTATTACATATTTATAAATTTCTGAAAATTCTTCTTGAATGGGGAATTCTCCTTCGGACGATAATGAAGTAATTATTTTTGAATATCTTCAAAACGTCGCATTTCAAACTCACCATTTCAGCCCTTTTCCAAAAAAAAAAACAATTCAAGTGCTAAAAAAGGACTCGATATGGGGATTTAAAATATAAAGCACCTTGTTCCTATATTTGAAAACATCGACTGCAGATTTCATAAATAATAAAGGACAACAAATCCATTATTTTTAATCCATATTTATATTTTGATCAGGTTAGAACACAAAACTTACTACCAATAAGTTCTGTGGGTTAGGTGCCATTCTGCTTATTTTTGTTCCATGCTATACCCAAAAGATATGCTTGTCAATTTTGGAGGTTATGTTTATATTTGACTTGTGGATGGATTGGAGTTTTTGTTGGACTGAAATTCATGTTTTGACTGATTTTTTTTTTTACATTAGCAGTTTGATTCCTGAATTATGCATTGACATCAAGTGTACATAATGAAAGTGTGGCCAAATGTGAGTTGATGTTTTTCTAGCCTACTTGGCGCTGTTGCCAATTTGTGAACTAGAAACAAAGCACTTCAAAATTTAAAACCCCATATTTGAAAAATTGATTTAGATAGTTTCCGCAATGAATTCGGAAAATTCATGAATGAAACTCATAATCAATAAGTTCATGCTTGCATTTGCTGTAATAAACCGAATCGACGAATATTCTCCATTGTTCTTCAAAGCCTTTGTATTTTCTCATGCTTTATAGTTCGAATTTCCGGACACATCTTTCTCTAGATACAAATTTTTCCTGTGAGTTTCCTGAAAAATCCCAGATTTTTTACGAGAGGCAAATTGAAATTTCGCTGAGCTGTTATATTTTATTGAAACTATGTGACATACATTCAGGTAGGCAACAAATGAAAAAATGAAAAAATAACATTGATTGTCAATTGAAAAAAAGTTAAATTGTCATCAACTTAGGCTCGTCTTGAAGCCTAAAAAACGAAAAATTAGCAAAATAAGAAAATCTAGATTTTTCGCAAATCAAGTAACATTTGAATAAGTTTCAATTAGATCTTTGTTGAAGCTCATTCAAATGTGCAGGTGAAATTTTTTTTAATTATTTAGTGAAATTACAATAATGGATTTTTCAAATCGTATATAGGTATATCAGTAACTGATTCAAAATCTCCGTTTGTTATTTTGGATGATCTCAGCGATGTGATGATTAGCAAAGACTATTCAAAAATGTCAAATATTCCTTACATTTCGTAGAATTCATTCAATAGTAAGTACATGTTGTGCAATAACCTAAGATTTTTGTTGCAAGGTACTTTTTTCGCAAAATAGCTTTCTCTAAGTGCTAGTTGCATAAAAGCCCGTCAAGCCTTCTGTTAACTTAACGTGGCATTAACTCTGCTAATGCGCGAGCTAAGGCATGCGTTGCCGTGGTTATAAACAAATTAAATATTTAATCGTCTGTTAAATATTTATGCAACCGGCCCTATTTCATCTCTGTCAATGAATAACTATAATATCCAAATATAACTTATTTTTCGAAAAATATATCTTTGAGATTCAGCTAATTTTGGAAACGGCGTTTTTTGAAGAAAATGAAAATCCAGACTTTTCCAAAGTATCCTAATATTCTTGGTGAAAGTTACCTAAAAATATTTTCGAATCTTCTGATAGTTTCTCCAGTTGCCAGAAAATTCACCCATTATATATTTTTTTTCGATAATACTTAGAACTTCTCATGCAGAGCTTTGATGGAGTTTTGTTTCTTCAGGCTTTCACAACTAGGAGTACAGGGACGAACGAGAGGACGAACTTAACCAGATTTCTGAACACATTTTTTTCGAACTGCCAATGCTATCTGTACTTTCACAAATTATAAAGAAACATAAGAAATTTCCTCGAACTATCCCAAACTTTCTAAAATTCTGCTGAACAGAATAATTCTAAATTTTACTAAATATCTCTAACTTTGCTATACATTTTACTCGACACTTCTCAGGGTTATATATAGACCTACTTCAAATTTTCTGATATTGTTATGAGTTTTCCAAACATTTTTAAATATTTGTCCAAACTTCTTGAGTTCCTGCTCATCCAGATCTCTCTGAAACTTCCTGAAACTACTCCTAAACTCGTGAAACTTCTTCGAGCCTCCTAAGGAACCCTTCAACTCAAAAATCTCTTGTACTGTATTCATCCTTCTTGAACACCAATTTCATAGCTATAATCTAAAACAAATTGAATCAGTTGTTGATACTTCCATTGTTGCATCTGTTGTAGTAGCTCATTCAAATTTGACATATCATGACGTGGATTACAATGCAGCATCCACGAAAAACGTGACCTTGAACTGCTGAGGATTATACGAACGAACTCTTTGCCTGCTCATGATTGACGACTCACGAATATCAATGATCGTCGACGTTCGATCGATAAATTTACATGTTCCTTTCATCGGTACCTACGACCTTGGTTGTTTTCGTTTTCATTATTATTTATGACAAAAATAAGAGGAACCGAAAGTGTGCTCAGTTGTTCATCATAATATCGTAGGTATTTCAGAGAAGTAATAACTCATACTGCGTGGCCCAAATAATTTTACTTGAGAAGCTTTTATATTAGAATTTTATAGAGGAGCTGCTTTAAATTTGATAAAAAGTTACTCGAACAATCGTTTTTATTGATGTAACCATGTATAATGACATCAAAATAAGTCGTTCGGATTCAACATCAAACAAATTTCATGGTTATAATGGATTTTTTATGTTCATAATGAATGATTTTTGTGCTTCGTGAATAGTGTAGCAAAATACCACTGTGTGGTCGTTTGACGACGTTAGTTGTACTCTTGTTACTTGATATTATAATGATTTTTTGTGTATTGCAATCAATCCATAATTTATTTCTTTGCAGATCAAAGTATCATCAAATGCATATACAAATTGTATATTTTGATTAAAAAACATTGATGTCATAAACATAGAACAGGAATAACAAGAGACCTAGAACACTTCCTTATACAAAATGCTGATGATTAGTAAGATATGATTTCACAAGGCTTCAATAAGGAACACCTCTTATACCATAATGTTAAAATTTCTCGATCAATATGTCATGCGGTAAGTAGTTACACAATCAGAACTAAATTAGGTATATAGAAAGTGATGGGAGAATTTTATGATTTGAAGAGAACTGAAGATATCCACAATTGGTTGAAAACACGAAGTCATCAGGGATCCCATAATAGATCTCAACTATAAATGACTCATATCTCTGTTCTTCGTTAATTACTCTCAGTAAAAATCCCAACTGGTTTCCAAATGAGTAACGGTTACACGTTACACGGTTTCGCAGAGAGGATGCTGGTGAAATGATTTGTTCCTCGGCGGCTGTCTAGCCTAGTTAGCAAAGTAATAGAGCGGCGCTTGTGGTAGGGCTGAGGTAAGATGATATCGAGCCGGAGTAAAGGATGGACACTCCTTTCGAGGAAACAAAAAGGTCAATTACAGAGCACCACAAAAAGGTTCTATGCTCCAATATCATCGGACTGGAACCAAGGTTATTTCTTCCACATATTGAATCAAACCATGATTAATTTAAAACTCGCATGGGTGATGATTGAGTATTGTTCAAGAAGGTTAGGGCAGGTTAGTTCCGATGGAGATGGGGATATTGTGTAGAAATAAGGGTCAATCCAAGTGGATAACTATAACAATAGGTCACAAAAAATAATTATCACATAATATATGTGATGAATGAATCAAAATTGCATGTTGAAATAAGAGGACTTTGATAAAAGGCGAGATCAAATCCTGAGATAAGACCCAAAACTTATTCAATATATAGTAGAAGTCCATTGGTATCTGTAAGTGGAGTGTCCATTGCAATAATCATTATTTCAAACAATTGTTATCATTTTTCACTTACAATAATTACACTAAAGCTTTTTTTGTCGAAATGGCAACAAAATTCGAACTATAAATGTCAAGTTTACTTGATTTATACAAGATTGTAATTCAGTAAGACAATTTGATGAATATGTAAATCACAGTATTGCGAGTCACATTATATCAATTTCTTCACTCACTTCACTCTCGAAATCGCGACATTTCCACTAATAAGATACTTTTCTGAGAACGCAAGTTTGAGAAAAATGTATATAACGTCATCAAAAATGTGTTCACAATGCTGGTTGTCATGCTTATAAAATGTTAGATTGCGTTTTGTCATAATGATAAAACACCGCGAATTAATGGCAGTTTCAGTACATGAATCAAATTTTCTTCATGATACAACATGTCTTGTATATAGTAATATAGGAAATCACATGAAGATAATGAGGGCACAAGCAACTACCCCACACTGAAAAAATAAAACATTTTTGGGATATTTTCCTTTGCAGCAAAACGCTTACTCAACAGAGCTAGAAAAAGATACATATAGAAGTAATAAATGTTCAAGAGGCAACTCGAAATCAGATCAACCTTTCTCAAATCCATCAGAATAGTATTGAAGAAAATATGCTGAAACCCCAAATTCTGTGCAGAACATTGGATGTACTGATAAAGCATGCATTAGCAGAGCAGGTATAAAACATACAGACTTCTATACGATTGGACTTGGACAGAGTGCGATATGCTTTCGATTTTATACATTCGGTCGAATTAATCAATGCTCTTAATCATGTCAGGCTTGTCAGGAAGTAAAGTCCTATATATGCTTCGATATAAATGGTGTTGAATTCGAACACATGTTGTAAATGATTGTATTGCATTGATATATTTATTTTCAAGCATGGCACCTGAAGAAAAATTTATTTTGAAAACTAACTGACAATAAAATATAGGGTGGTCCCTCGGGTGGTCCTAAAGAAAATATACAAGTTCATGTCATAGCGTCATTAGGTACCTCTATATTTTTTTCTTTTCGAATTGTTTATTACATTCAAATTTTTACAATGTATGGGAACATGAACCCTACAATATTCCACTTGATGGTAAAACCCACCAAGGGCGGCATGGTGACCCCAATAAACCTAGAAAAACCATTTTCGAATTTCAAAATCGTAATAATGTAGTAATTTATTACTAATTTATTACCACATTCCCGAATTTATTACCCTTCATTAAGGCAAAAAAACCAACGGTTCTGCTAGCTTTATATAAACCTAGCAGAACCACTCCTTCAAAAATATTTTTTTCCACAGTTGACATAGGGCATAGTTTGTTATCCTTTTATTACTAATTTATTACCACATTCTCGATTTTTTATTCTTTGTTTCAAGAAAAAAATCATCAATTTCGATATCAACCTATAGCATAACCCGAGAGGCAGAACCTAAACCCCTTGTATCCGTGAATGGAAATTTCATTCAGTTCATAGCTCATTAATGACTTACTACATCGAAGAATTTATAACCCTTCATCAATACAAAAAAAAACACGGCTCTGCTAGCTTTATACAGGGTGGGTCACGGTCGATGGTATCTATAAGACGTTTAGGGAGAACGGGAGATAGGATCATTCTTTGAATTCGGGGTTTCTTGGGTCCTTGGGTAATCAGTTTTTTTCTATCGATCTATAACATTTTCAGATTCAGAATTCTGGATGTTGAATATTTCTTTCAATTAGATATCAATTGATGTCAATTAAGCTAGCAGAGCTGTTGGTTTGTTCTTCTTATTAAAGGTAATAGATTCGCCAATGTTGTAATAAATTGGTGATTAATTAGTAATAAGCTATGGACTGTATGAAATTTCTATTCACTGATACTTGGAGTTTTGCTCGGAGTTTTGGTTCTGTTAGGTTGAGATCGAAATATAGGAATTGATGATTTTTTCCTTTAAATTAGTAATATAAAAGTAACAAATTATGATATATGTCGAGCAGAAAAAAAAGAGTGTTCGAGGTTTTAAAGGGTGGTTCAGAATTTTGAGTTTTGCACCAACCTGTTTTGTTTTAATTTGATATCAGTAGACAGTTGATGAAAAGTTAAGATAGGTACATGCAAGTCGTTTTGAGCAATAATAAATAGTTTCTTCACAAAAACTTCCCTAATTCGAAAAATATCGATTTTTCACACCCTATATATCTGTAATCATTCTTGTTAGACCTCAATATAATATATCGAAGGAATCAGCTCTTTTGGGATAACCTGAGAATGTTACAAAATACAGGGGTGGGTGCTATTTGAAATAACAAAGTTGTTGCTACTTTTCGATAGGAGCGGCAATGCCGCAGCGCTGAAAATGTTTTAGATCGATAGAAAAAAAAACTGATTACCCATGGACCCAAGAAACCCCGAATTTAAAGAATGATCCTATCTCCCGTTCTTCGTAAACATCTTAAGATACCATCGACCGTGACCCACCCTGTATAAAGCTAGCAGAGCAGTGTTTTTTTGTCTTGATGAAGGGTAATAAATCCTTCAATGTAGTAATAAGTCAGTAATAAGCTATGGACTGAATGAAATTTCCATTCACGGATACAAGGGGTTTAGGTTCTGCCTCTCGGGTTATGCTATAGGTTGATATCGAAATTGATGATTTTGATGATGATGAGAATGTGGTAATAAATTAGTAATAAAAGGATAATAAATTATGCCATATGTCAATTATGAAAAAAATATGTTTGAAGGTGTGGTTCTGCTAGGTTTATATAACAGAGCCGTTGGTTTTTTTGTCTTAATGAAAGGTAATAAATTCGCCAATGTGGTAATAAATTAGTAATAAATTATGGACTGAATGAAATTTCTATACACGGATACTTGGAGTTTTGGTTCTGCTAGGTTTAGATCGAAATATTGGAATTGATGATTTTTTCCTTGAAATGGAAAGTAAAGAATTCGGGAATATGGTAATAAATTAGTAATAAAAGAGTAACAAATTATGCCCTATGTCAACTTTGAAAAAAAATATTTTTGAAGGTGTGGTTCTGCTAGGTTTATATAAAGCTAGCAGAACCGTTGGTTTTTTTGCCTTAATGAAGGGTAATAAATTCGGGAATGTGGTAATAAATTAGTAATGAATTAGTAATAAATTAGTAATGAATTAGTAATAAATTACTACACTATTACGATTTTGAAATTCGAAAATGGTTCTGCTAGGTTTATTGGGGCGGCATGGTGGCCGTAAGAATGTGACACGTCTCATGAGTCAGCCTCGGTGTTCCCTATTTCCTATAGGGCTTTTGCCCTTTTAATGGCTATATTATTTATGTACTAGCTCAAGGCCCTGAAAAACATGAACGAGTTTGTATGTTTTGAAGTTTTCTGTATTTGAAGGAAAATAGTGTTAAAAAAACATCTCGAGTGGTACCAGTTCTTACGAAAAAAAACTTGACACCACTAGATGCCTTTCAAAAAAATGCCAAAAAAATTTTCTTATAGGAATAAGAAATAATAATAAAGAAATAAGTTACGGGGATTGAAGGAAAATGCAGAACATTCAAAACCACCCGGTATCTTTAAAACGGTTCAAGATATCCATGTGCGGTTTTCGGCATTTGATTTTACACAATGAATCGAGCTCGCAACGTGTAGCTTCGTTTTTTTCGAAATCCATTAAAATATGGTGTTTCCTATCAAAAGTATCCAATTTTGACCACTCTGTACATTAAAAATTTTAGTAACTACAGCAAAATTTGTTTGTGCGTTCGAGCTCAAGGCGACCTTACCAACCTCACCATCTAATCTAATAATGCCGACCCAGAGCTAGAACTTGAAGTAGCCATACAAAAGAAAAAAAAAGCCTCTAGGCTCGAAACACTCTTGCTTTTTTATCCACCTTTTATGAGATTATACTCATTTGTATGGCTGATTGTGATCCAGGATCTCACATCTACACTTTTCAGCCAAAGTTGGTGCTCAACGTTGATTTGATCAGATGGATCAAGTGAGCTGGAAAATTTGTTCCGACTGTTCACTGAACACACCGATATTATAATCCACGGCCGGCTGATTCTCATGAGGTATTCAGCAGCAGAAGAATAAGAAGAGTTCCATTTGGAATTTCATCCTTGATTGAGACATACATACCGAGTAGTCGATTAAGGTATGGGATATTATTCGGAGGTTGGTACAATCGAACTGTCAAATGAAAGTCAGAAGAGTTAGGCCCAGTTTACTTCTGAGCGACTTGGATTTGGTGATATTAGCAGTGAAAAACTCATGTTTTAATTGGTAAATTTTAATTCAGATTGTGATTTGATTTACACTGAACAATTAAAACAATAACAACATTGCACTCTTCACAGCTGGTATATCAAAAATCAAAATCGCTCAACTGTAAACTGGGCTTAATGCTTGTGCGTCAGATTTTAATTATTTCAATGTCATCATTGTTACCAATCGAAGATGTTTCTGTTATTCATCGATATTAAATCAATTTATTTCAATAAAAGACTTCAAATTTATGAAAATAGAAAAAATTTAATCTGTCACACGTTTTATAATGCTAGTATCATAATATACTAGCAAGCATTTAACATTTATCACCTCAAAATAATTGCGACATGATAGTGGATTATGCTATAAAACTACGCAACATTTAAGACTGATTAAAATATATTCCATGTTCTCAATTAGATTAAAATAAAAAAGGATTTGTGTTGAACTGGAATAGAGTCTTCCTATGCCTATTTATAGGACTTATTTTGAATTAATTATCTGTTTTTTTGTTTCTTTTCAATCAGATTTGAATGGAATCTAGAAGCCTAAATCATGATAATACTAGTTAAAGTAATAATACCGAGAATAATTACCCTAGCACAAACACAAATTCACTATGAATCCAAATTTGCAGAAATCAAATTATTTCCTATCAACATTTTTCACAAAATCACATTGATTTTGAATATTCACAGCCTATCGAAGCAAATTTGAAACAGAGAAAGAAGTTTCTTGAACACTCTTTGATATTCCTAAAAATAAAAATAAAACGGTTCGTGATATTTGCTATTTGGAAGCATCGTTTCATTGTTCATTGAAATAGGCTCGGAAATAGGCAACTTTTTTTGTCTGATTTAACCGAGTTCATATATCATTTACCGTTTTCGAGATGCCAATAGTGGTATGACCTCGGTAGGACATACAAAATATAAGAATTATTGTACTTATAGATGGAGTAACTACAATTCTGAAGCGTGATATCACCCAATATGTTGGCTTTGAGGGTTGGTGGAAATGTCGTGGAATACTATTATCCCATATAAGCAGAAGAATTTTATTTTGTTTATCCAATTCACGAGATATTTCATGTTTCCATCATATTTTCCAAAAAGCAGATGACTTTTAAGATAAAATATGTTTCCTATATTTAGTTTCAGGGGATAACATTGATCTGATCTCATCTCGGATCTGATTAAACTTTAGCCCTTACTGGTTTGTGTCTAGTCTTATCATATCTAGCCTATATTATCACCAATTTTATTGGAAGTTGTGTCAAAATAATACAAGGCTAACTCTTTTTCATTCCAGATGCGAGCCAAAAATGAAGTTCATTGCCTACCTATTTTGGATGACCCAGTTATTGTTGAAAAAAACCTCATTAATCCCAATTTAGAGTATCGTCCACACAAAAAATGGCGAAGTTATTATTTTTCATACTAGATGTCCGAGAATTGCGCACGAAATATAAGGAGTTGATTTCCATTAAGTTTCTATATATATTTTTTCAAAAATTCAAGGGAATAAGGAATTATTCATTAGTGTTACATATTAACTCACTGAATAAACTTGTTATTTTTTATATTCTCCCCACTCTTCTTATCGTGATTAAATAAGAGGATCTCGAATATTTTCTTATGTTCAAGAACGTTTTTTGAAGGTCAGGTGCAGTTAAGGCTCTTTGGATTTGAGGAGTTCAAATCTAATTTGGACCAAAGGAACATCAGTATTAGTGTGCCAAATTTGAAAAAAATCAGAAAAAAGTAAGAAATCTTGTAACATAACTTCGAAGATCTACAACTTCCTTATTTGTGAGTTTATAAGAAAAAATTATATATCTAGAAACTTCCGGCAATACTTATTCAAAAAGAATAATTTCCTCAATTTTTAGTGTACACTTTCCAGACACCCTGTATTATAACGTATAATGATGTTATTTCTGTCAATGTGGCCATTTTGAATAAGCTCGAATATTGTTGTGAATGCCGTGTATTCCATTTTGGTACAGTAGGCACAGACATGTCGCTATGCACATCGGCATAAATGATACATTTCATCTCGGATAATGGCCACATCCGGTTGACTTACTCGATTCAAAATAGAATCAACAAAGACGCATCACTGACAGCGGCAGCTAATCAAAACTGGCGGAATATTGGCGAGGAAGAAGTAGCTATTTCTTATACAGGGTGTTCCAGCTATAAAGGGATATTTCAGCGCATATTCGTGCAAAGCATGTGTTATAAATATATACACATTTTATTTTTCATGAATTCAAATATAAAATACAACTTTCGTGATTCGAAAACCCGATGATAGCCGAGCCCACGAGCGAAACAATCACGTTGCCAACTTCAGGAATGAAAATTCACCATAAATTCAGTTGAGTCTGGTGTTTTGTTTGCTGTGTTTTAAAGAAGGGTGAATTTCAGTAGAAACAACAGTTTTTTCTGCAAAAAAAGTTTTGGAAACAAGTAAATGAAAGCGTGTGTGATGTTTTGGTTCGAAGGAGGGTGAATTTTGTGTCTTTAATAGCTGAAATTTGATATGTCAAATGGTCCATTTTTGAGACAAAATGGGGCCATAACTCCGAAAATACATGAGACAGCCGCGTTTTGACTTCAGATTCGGGATCAGGACTCAGGAGACCAAAAAACGTAAGTTCCACCAAGAATTTTTTTGAACTCAACAAACGAAGTTTTACCGAGTTCAAAAATTCACATCATCGGAGAAACTCCACTTGTTGAGAATTATTTCACATAAATATGCACCCATAGTGATACGAAAACCAATAGGACTTCTGGTGAGAAAAAGGAAAAGACCTGAGAGCAGATCACAAATGATTTCAATGGTACTTCATTTACTGGTATTTTACGAAGTATGACTTCTTTGAAAAAATGGAGAATAGAAAAAAAGAGATCAGTAAAACCTTGGCGGATGAGAAGAATAAAGTTCGTCTTCCTGGCGGAGGCCTCCTTCCAAAAATAAAGAGGGATGATACTGACGATCTTTTAATGTCGATAATCAATAGAAATACAATGGTGGGTTTCCGAAACAAATTTGATGATGATGAAGATGACACTATTGTGTGTGTACATACTTGAAATGAAAGGCAGATTAACCACATGAAAGAAGAAAATGCTCTAATAATAAAGAAAATTGGAAATAGAAATATAAGAGACAATATTGAAAAATATATAAGTGATGGTTATTATTATTCTGAGTACATTTGATTATTGAAAGAAAAATACATTATATTATTACATCCTTTTTTTCATATTCAGTGTCACACATAAAATTCGCGACATATGAGTTTTTTTTATTAATAGATAGATAGATAGATAGAATAAAGAAAATTTGACTTCGCAGTTAGTTTGTGATTGAAAAATGATTACAATACAGCATCTTTCCTTCCTTCATGTGCTACTCTAAACCTGTCAAATTTGGATTTTTTTTCGAAAATCCTCAAAAAATCTGTTTTTTTTAATTTCGAAAAATGCCAAACAAAAAGGTGGCTCAGTTTCCAATTTTATACATTTGTTCCAAATTTGGACTCTCTACTGTCACTTCACATTTTTCCATTTTTTTTAATTTTTCGAATCTTTCGCTCTATCGATTCGAACGAAACATGATTCAAATTTCATAATTTTGATGAATATGGGATTTCAATATCATATCTTGCCCAGAAAATACCCAAATTGGCGTGTTACCAGAAATTAAAAAAAATGCATCTCCAGAAATTCGTCTTTGTTGTTGCAAAGTTCATCTAGTTTTTTCATTTCATTGTTAAACTGATGTGGATTGTATGGATGTTAATATGTCAGTAATCGAATAAACGAATTTCTCTACATTCTTATTATACTCGTATTTCTTTTTTTAATAGATTTTTATTCAGTTTGATTATTTATTTGACCAATAATTCAGTTACAAACAAACCCGAAATATCATACTTTTCTGTAAGCTAAACAATGACCTACAGTTTTATAACTATTCAAAATAATTTGGTTCTAGCGATTTGTACTAGACATGATATAAAATTTCGTGATTTTAAACACTACAAGACTAATGCAACATCTCGGGATGAAAATAGTATAGGTACTGATCAAATCGAAATAAAATTTTCACTGAGTAGTAGTCGAAGTGACAGTCATAAAATTGGGAACTGGGCAACTTTTTTTTCTATCATTTTTCCAAATTTAAAAAAAACTGATTTTTTGAGGATTTTCGAAAAAAAATTCAAATTTGACAGGTTTAAAGTAGCACATGAAAGAAGAAAAGATGCTGTTTTTTACTCATTTTTCAAGCACAAACTAACTGCTAATTTTCTTTATATCTATTAATAAAAAAACTTCCATCTGTCGCGAACTTTATGTGTGACAATGTATTTGTTATGATTTCATTGATTCTCGATTTGAATATTTTTATATTCATCCTCCATTATTGATCTCCATCATTGGTTTTTATTCAAAAATATTGAAACATTCAGTAGAAATCAAAAAATTGTGTTAATGATTTCTATACATAATCCTGCCTTAAAATATAAAGCCGCCGATTGTGACCGCTTAGAGTAGAGCGAGCTTAAAAGATTTTGTGGATACACGGTGCCTAAAAATTCGTACCGTTAGCGAACTTAAGCCTTGAGCTTAGCTTAATAGCATACGGCGACTACGGCAGTGAATCATGGATTTACGGGGTGCACAAAAAATTTGGTTCAGGAATGAGGAACACTGAAAATCTCAATTCCATCGAATGGAAACCTAATTTTTTTCATTTCATCATTAGGTTCTATAATGAAATCGAACCCTAGTTATAATTCTACTAATTCTAGTAAGATTTGCCCGTGTACTGACAAATGAATTAAAGTTGTTTACACTCAGAACTGTTTCATCAGTCACTTGTTAATTCAACGATCACGGCAGCTGTGGACGCCTATTGTCCGACTCAATCCCAGCAAGACAATCAATTTCGAAGCAATTAAAATATTTGTAGCACAATTAGACGGCAGCCGTCCGTTCCGGTCTGAAATTAACACTTTGGCCCGCGCCAAATTGAAGGAGAACCGTCAAAAATTAATTTCCCAACTGATGGAAATTCCTCCGTTCTCGCCTGTCGGATGATTGCAATTAGGGAGGGCGCCATCGATCATTAATTGTTGCGCTTTGAAGTTGATCAGTTGGTAGGACTAGAAAACTGTTTTTCGTTGTCGGACGATTCGGTTGAGGGTGGGTGTTGCGTCCATACGCAATTATTTAATATACAGGGTGCTTCAGGTTTTGAGGCACAAACTCAAATGGGTAATAGAACTCATTATTTTTATCAAAAATGTTCATATGAACATAAGGCCGATTTCGATCAGTAGCGGAGCTACAGGAGGTCAAAGTTTTATAATATTTTTCTATTAATCAAAATATCTAGCCTACTTTTGAAGATGTCAATCTGAAATTTGGTGTGGTTGATACTTCTTAGAAAATCATCATTTTGAGCAGTTTAATGATATTCAAAATCTACGTGGCGATACATTTCTAGGGGTAGAGGCTCCTTTATCCCCCCCCAAACTTTTTCGTAGTATGCCTCTGATGTCTTTCAGTCACCAAATTGGGTGAATCGTTCAATATAGAGGCTTTTTTGCTCAACAATTTTCTTCGATAAAAGAGCCGTTGCTGGGATAAATAAGCATATCCGTTCTAAAACAAGTTAATTTTACCTTCCCTAAAATTTTATGCTTGGACAAAATTCAATAAAAATGAAATTCAATGTACTAAAATTGCTTTTTTTTCAGTTTCTGAAGTTGGCTGGATGGTTCATGCATACATCCTAACATTTCGAAAAAAATTCGAAATTTTGTGTGAATAAAATTTAAGCGAAAAAAATTGTTGAACAAAAAAGCCTCTAAATTGAACGATCCACCCAATTTGGTGACTGAAAGACTTCAGAGGCGTACTACGAAAAAGTTTGGGGGGGATAAAGAAGCCTCCAACCCTAAGAATAATAATAACAACATTGCATTTTCCACCGCTGTTATCGCAAATATCAAAATCGCTCAACAGTAAACTAGACTGTACGCTTGTGCGTCGGATTTTGAATATTTCAATATTATCATTGTTACCAATCGAAGATGTTTCTGTTATTAATCGATATTAAATCAATGTTTTTCAGTGAAGGACTTGAAATTAATGCGAAATAAAAAAAATGCATATGACACACGTTTTAAAAGACACACGTGCGACAAAATAGCATCTCAAAAAACTTGTATAATAATATATTATTGTGTCGTTGAATCACCATGTATTTACTCTGTACTTGAAGTCTCAAATATGATATTACAATAATCCAAACATTGCTGTTTCCGCATTTCTCATTCGGAACGCATGAAAGTGGGAATTAAAACTATCCACATATTATACAAGTCCGTGCCAAAATTGCGCCAGAAGCAGGCAAAAGGGGACCTGTCAGATGTCTCGTTTGTGCCCCTTCAAATTACCTCAATTATTCGTTAGCAAAGCGTTATGTTATTATTGTTGGAGAGCGAATGTCGAGCCGGTCCTTTACATAAAAGTGACAGATCGCCTGTCACCGTTGAGAAATTTCTCTGCTCCCTCTGTTCTGTCCCAGACGAATTAACCTGGCAGAACTTTTCCCTTCACCACATGAAATATTCTCTCTGCTTCCCTTATGTGGTTTTATCTTCATATGCAGGGTGTATACATATGTTTGAAAGGACTGTGTTGTTTTTCACTTATAGATAGATAGATAGATTTATTCGTCAATGAAGCTTCACACAGTACAGTATAAAACTTATCAGACTAGTCACACAATGCAGGATATACATTGAAAGTACAAAAATATGTGTGTATAAAAGTCTCAAAAACATAAAAGTACATGATGTAAGACAGATACAAAAAAGTGCATAATTTGCACAATATAAATATACATAACATGATACACAGAAGTAAAAATATAGATTAAAGTATATAAAAAGATTTAAAAAACATAAAGGAAGTGCAAATAATCAGTGTTGAAATTTCAGAAACTCCTCCAGGGAATAAAATGCGTGATTACTCAGAAATTCAAATAATTTCGTTTTAAATACATTGAAAGTTTCGATTTCACCAAATATTTCTAAAATATGGTTGTAACATATAATGCCCTGGTAAGTGTAAGAACTCTGAGCAATGCCTAAACGTGAAAATGGTAAACGGAGATGATTAGCATTGCGAGTGGTGTGTTCGTGTATCATACTTCCTCTCATATGTAAATGGCTCTCTTTTTTATATTAAGAATAATTAAAAATATGTACAAACATGGAAGTGTCAGAATTGAAAGCTTAATGAATATTTGTCTGCAACTCTCACGTGGATGAGCACCTACAAGACATCTTATTATTTTTTTCTGAATTAAAAACACCTCATGAACGTGAGCAGAGTTTCCCCAAAATATCAAACCATACCTTAGTGATGACTCCACGAGTCCACAGTAAGAAAGCCTGAGAATTTCTGGAGACACAGTGCCACGCAATTGCCAAATAACAAAACACATACTGCTCAACTTGGAAACAAGATTATCTATATGAATCTCCCATGTGAGTTTGTGGTCTACATACACTCCTTGTCGAAGTTAACTTGAAATATGTATCAATGAGAATTCTGCCTGGCAATTTAACGAAAAAAGGTCCGTAGGATGAGTAATTTTTTTCTGGCAGTTTTTGAGTTGAATTGCCTATAATGTCAACAAAATCCGAATTATGAATGTAAAGTTTACTCCGATTCAAAAAAAGCTAGACTGTAATTTGGTAAGACAATTTGAAGAATATGTAAATCAATAAATTGAAAAATAAAATGCAGGCTGAAGGCACTGTTGCATCCCAAGGAAGAAGCGAATCCAAAGGGATACTTCTGCAAGCATTGGATTAAGCTGACTAACAAGCTATTCTTGTAACAGTTCACGCTTTTGTCCATAGAAATGAAATACCAACATTGTGATCATTTTAGAAAGAGAAATTAGTCTATCCAATTAGAATATCAAACATAGTTTGAAATGAATGTCTGGTAGAATACGAGCAGAAAACAACTACTTTCCTGGTAAATACCACGCAGAACATTGAATTATATCTGCTCGTAATCCATGCAACGATTCACACTGTGAATGCAGATCGCAAATGTTTCTTTCTTCCTAAGACGTGACAAATTCACATCGGGACAGGCACGCCTAACAACCTACAGACCGGTTTCGGGCTTATTGGCCCTCATCAGTGCAGGGTAGTTATCCGAGTAGAGACCGTAAGATCTCCACTCGAAGCGTTGCCTGTCCCAATGCACCTTCGTCGCGTTTATTTGACCGCACTGAGCCGCGTTCCAACAGACAATTGGAAGTGGCGACACCATGCGGCAGAAGAAAGAAACACTCCAGAACTAAATCTCCCAAATCACAGAACTTGGAAGTGGCTTATAGCTCGACTAAGCTAATAAATGAAAAATGGAAAAGCCATAAATTGGACAACAATTTTAGAAAGAGAAATTAGTCTATCCAATTAGGAAAGTAGTTGTTTTCTGCTCGTAGTCTACCAGACATTCATTTCAAACTATGTTTGATATTCTAATTGGATAGACTAATTTCTCTTTCTAAAATTGTTGTCCAATTTATGGCTATTCCATTTTTCATTGTGATTATTGTTATTATTATATAATACAAGATCATTTTTTGTGTGTGATATTGAAATTACTTTGATATTGATTTACTATTTTGAGGAAAACATTTCCACCTCTACCATTTTCATATTTTGTCCTTTGAAGCATAATCAGTCAAGTAAAATAAATAATGACTTTAGTTTTTATTTAAAATTCCATACTCAACATTACATCAGATTGAATATCCTTGAAATACGTCAACGAATTATTGTTCACTTATGTGCTTCTTGAAATTCCATAATGAAATTATTTCTGCAGATTTGTTAATTCACTTAGGAATTAATGATTTAAGGCATCTTATATCCTGCAGAATATACCCTTGCTACATAAATGTTCAATTATTGATTCATCACTTAACATTTTCATATTTATGAAATATTTGAATTTGGCGGGTTTGCTAGTGTAAACCAGGCTACGTCCACCAGTCCCACTGCTGTATTCTTAACTGAAATGGACTAGAGGCATTTAATCGCATAACATCCCTTTATTCGAGTATTCTGGATTCGAAAATGTCAAAAAATCCTAAAAAGTAGTTTTTTTTTCAATTGAACAGTATTGATGGATTGGGTGCCTAAAGGTAGACAAAAATGCAATAAAGAAGTCAGGTCCGTTATTAAAAAAATAAAGTTGGAGATAGTTTCTACGATAAGACGAAACGTCATAAGTTTTTATGTTGGAGATAGTTTCTACGATAAGACGAAACGTCATAAGTTTTTATGTATGACAACTATTATGAAGCGTAAAGCTCAATTTATAAACTCCGCTGCCGTAGCTACAGTTGACGTTGCCGTTCCAACATGCATTGAGAAGATATTCGACGGCACATGCGTCATCAGCTGCGCAGTTTATGAACAGATGTGTATTTTCAGCATATTCCATCAACGAACAGTAACTGCAGCGTCAACTGTAGCTGCGGCAGCGGAGCTTATAAATTGAGCTTAATGCATTTCAAAATATTTCTTCCAATAACGTCAGAATGAAATAAGGAATTATGGTTGTGGAAGTGTCTATTCAGATTGACAATGGACGAATAATAATCAACGGCGTTGTAGTATTTTCACGGTTTCTCACTCAGTCACTCATCCGTGTAAACGAAAATGTTTCCTCGAAACGCTCGAATGTTGTACAGTAGTTGTTTTAGTAGAGCGAAGCGATTGTTGGCTGGTATTTGAGCACACGGCATACTGCGATGAGAGTTTCTCAGGCTGCTAGACCACCACAAAATTCAATTTCGTCGGACGTGACAGGATTGCCAAGTGCCAACACTGCCAACATAACCTAATGACTGCCTGCCCGTCAGCTTTTCATCTTCTTTAATCTCGAACATCGAATAAAACGACGAAGAGAAGGATAATCGAGAATTACATCGAGGATTACACAAGAAACAGAAGTTTCGAAATATCTAAAGACAAAAAAACTAATCCTTCACATAAATTTTGAGGTTATGTGAATGTGTGAACACGAAAGTTGTAGATCTTTTTATTACCTACAACTTTGCAATTCAACTTTTATCCATATGACTTCAAGTTTTGCCGGAAACTGGGATGAACCGTTGTAAACCCTTAAAATTTATTGTTCCTTTAATTTCTGTTATATTTTCTTCCTTTTCCGATGGGTTTCATTTCATCCTAAGCACTAATGTTTTTATTGGTTTCAAAAATTATCGACCCTGGTCTATCAGGGCAGGACTTGGGACTGAATTATGGATGTCAACATTTGCAATAGGATACGAGTTTTCTTTCAATGGAATCTACAGAGAAACTTTAGTCAACTTCTCGAAAATGGGAATTTTGAACTCATTAAAGTGTTTGAATCTACTGATTTTTTCTTCATGTAATATTTCCATAGTTATGGAAAATACTACAATAATTTGAAAAGTGTTTTCAACATTTAATTTTGTCCTCAGTTCATCTCTTATTTTCTCGTTTTGTGACATTGCAGTATTGTAAAATGTAATTCTGCTATGAACTCTTGTTAGGTTAGGTTTCAATTTGTGACTTCATGGAACTGAATAATGTTTCGTCGTGAATAAAGTTTGATTAATGAAAGATCTTCTTTGTTTCAATTGGCATATATAGTTATTTATTAGTAATTTCAAGAATCTGACAGATTTTTTTCGCAAGGCAAATACCATAGATCTCATAGCTTACGCTAGATCCGGTATCCAGATTATTTGTTTTGTAGGTCCGGGGGGGTTGAAAGTACTAAGCCAATGATTGGTCGTTTTCTTACAGACCCCTCTTAGACCAAAAAATTACTACAGGATGCCGGATCTAGCGTAAGCAATAAGATCTATGGCAAATATTTATGACATGTACAGTTTGCGATGGTCTCATCAAACCACATTGATTGTTTCTATTCAATGATTTGAAATGTTCTGGATCTATAGATTATTAATTATTTTCTGAGGTAAGAACAAATCCTGAAATATATGTTATACCGCATTTTCTCTCAGGGTATACTTATATTATAAAAGGAAGGTATGAAGAATTATAGAATTAAGAGGGGGTTAACCTTATTTGGGATTGATGGTAAAACTTTGTGAAACAAGGAATGGCAAAAATCATATTACTCGGACCTCGCTGAAAAAAATCGAATTCTTTTTTCACTTTCTGCTTGAGGAAGGTTGGATCTAGGCATCTCTCGTAGTACTTTTTTGATTTTTTGAAAAAAAACTAGTAAAAAAGTTGCGAAATTTCTCCCATATTCACTATTTTTTATCTCACAAGATATATCGTATTTCGAAAAAGTACTCCGAGAGATGCCTCAATCATACAATTGTCTCTATTGAAAAAAAAAATTATCGCGATCCATCAATAATTACTAGCTCAAAAATGATTTTTGCTGAACCCCTGCAGACTCAATTACGGAGCATTTTTCATGACTGATTCGAGCGCCCTCGCACCAAACAAGCACTTTTACATGGATACTATGAATTTATGAATGAATCGTATTTTCATTCATAAAAACCAAAAATAGCACTGAAGCTATTCCAATAATTTTAGCACATGTGATGATATCAATGGAAGTTGCGAAAAGGATTCATTGCATTCTCGAATAAGACTAATTAGGTGAAAGAAAACGTAAACATTTTTTGCGAACGGCGGCGGCAGGCGCTATGTGCACATCAAAGGGCCGTCCAGATATGCATGTATCATAGTTTGCGATTGCATTCAGATGGTGACACTATTGTTAGTTTGTGAACTAGTATTATTATTGTGATCAAGCATGTCGAGTTCAAATTATCGAACTGGCGATAAACATCGTAAAAGACTTTCTGTAAGGAAATTGTCAGTCGAAAAATAGATATTGAGATTGATAAGGTACGTAAATATTTTCGAATGTTTTTATAAGAAATAATTGGAATCGATGTACAGGGTGTCCCATATTCGCAGCCCTACATTGGGAATTCGATAACGGTTAGAGATACAGGATCGGTTGAATCAAGAAAAAGTTGTGTATTCATGTGCGCAACAATGAGCCGCAAAGAAATACAAATTTTAGATTTTAGATTTTAATTTTTTATTGGCTTTATTTTAATAGATACGAAAAGAGCAGACATTTTCTTGAAACTGTATTTCATGCTCTATAACTTAGCAGTATAGAATTTTTAATACGACGTTTCGTCATTCGAGGGTCGCCATCGACTTTTTTTTTTCGAAATTTCATGCAGGTTATTTCGCGGTATGGACAAATAAAGGAATACAAATTAAAAAAATTCATCGTAATGATAGATTTTGGCAAGATAAGATGGAATCAAAATTAGTAGATTTTTACATGAAATATTTGC
The DNA here is from genome assembly GCA_029955515.1 of Chrysomela aeneicollis. Classification (NCBI taxonomy): domain Eukaryota; kingdom Metazoa; phylum Arthropoda; class Insecta; order Coleoptera; family Chrysomelidae; genus Chrysomela; species Chrysomela aeneicollis. The sequence goes on along the minus strand of JARUHQ010000016.1, from coordinate 6,515,427 downwards.
TGCCTGAAATAGTTGACCAGTAGATACGAGAGTAATATGGAAATAAGAGATATTTCTGTACTACCTTCGGGCTGTTTCATCGGTACTATCTTTTGGCACATCCAAAACAAACAAATGCGAATCGCAAAATTGAAAAAAATACAGTTTTTTTTCAACTATAATGAAATACTTTTTTTCCCTCAAGCCGCTTTCCACTTATTTCAATTCCAATATTGAATGAAAATTTCCAATGAAATTTTGATTTGATCCTTTCCTTGCATATGGATACAATATACCATGGAAACCAGAAGATAAAACAAACAAGTGGACTTCTGACTATAAACCTATGACCGGGGGTGATCCATTTGAAAAAAAAAATTGCGATTCGCATTTGTTCGTTTTGGAAGTGATAAAATATAGGACCGTTGAAACCCTACAACTTTTATATTCAATGTTTTTTCCACCTCGTATACTTGATGCTGTAGGTAAGGGTCAAAATATAAGAGACAAATAGGATGTTATTTGTAAATTTTGTTTTCAAATATATCATGTGAGTTTTCGAGTTTTCAAGTTCAGTAAAGATATATACTGAATACCTTGAAAAATGTCATTCATTCATACCTATCGAAGAAGAATATTTCGATATATTTTGTTGTGTATAAAAATGTTCAGTATAGTTTCTCCATAAACAGCATTTTTTATTGTGTGTCCATATTCATCATACGATGCATCAATGAGAAAGCATTCAATTTCATCGTGATTCAAATTGATAACGAGCCCTGTCTGAATTCTCGAGTTGCAAATTGATTCTACATTTAGCCACCGAACAGAGGGTATCAATCCTGAACCTACATGCCCCCGATTTATTTTTGGAATGAGAAATCTAACCCGTTTTAGCTCACCAATTTTTGCTTGAAATTTTCTCTTTTGTCCAATCGAAAGTCCCATTTCTCCCACGACCGAGAGACATTTTCTAATTTGTGTATTTATAAGTTTCAATTTAGCTCGTGTAGACGTTTTTGTGTTACTGTTTTTGATATTCGAAAGGGTTTTATCCGTTTCGACAAGTTTTTTTTATATTTCCCATATCATATCAAATTATCCTCATAGACACAGTAAGTTCAAAATATACTGATGAGTGATGAAAAGCCGGAGGCCTATTCTGAGAATTGTAACGGCCGGCCGACGGCCGCAGACCCGAGCCATCCCGAGCCACAGATTCCGAGCGACCACTCGACCAGGCAAGACTATTTACTACGAATTTACGCGACACTGAGTTGGAGTGAGACGCCAACAGCGCTTAGCGTTTTTTGTTCGACATTGGTCTCCGCCCCTTTCGCTCGGGATTTTTACTTCCCCCTTTACACCGCAAATATACTCTGACATGTTTGTAAAGGTTAACCCCTTCTTAACCCATTCTCGACTAACATGTAATTCAACAATGTGAAAACTTGAGTTATAAAATGAAATAAAAAATGTCAGAAATACACAAATTTCATAAAAACAACGAGTAAATACATAAGATGAAGCACTAATGGCAAGCGATTTTCTGAAAGCAAACGGGCAGTCTTTTTATGTGAAGTGTGCTTTTTTATTGTCACCTCCACATCTATAGCGGTGTTGCAATATTTTCTAGATTTTCCCTGCCCTCTAATAATATCACATACAAGGTATTTGCAAACTTCATCCGAAAAGTACTATAGAAAATAACATGGCATCGAATGATATAGATGTGTTCGCTAAGTGGGGTCATTTCAACTGAAATTTGGATGAATCTATTGGCATTATTATATTGCTGGTGCATATACAGGGTGTGGAAATTGATTGTCCGAAATAACAATGATTATAGAGCATCATGCCAACAAAAGTATTTTTCCGTCCTTCCTACCACATTTGGATCATTATTTGGCTATAACAGTTGGTTCATCCAGTATAGGCAATCCATATGCGAAATACTTTCATAGTGGAGCTAAGAACAACTTTAATAATCCTGGCTGTGAGATAATATATGCTCTATCTATATGCCTCGATCTATGCTATGCAGTTATGATAGTCATTTATGTCTCTACTTCGCGTAATTATTGTAAAATTAAATTATAGCAACGGCTCAGATTCACTTTGACGTCATCTTTCCAATTTTTCAGTTCGAAGTTACTCATGCTCAGTCCTACAGTGCCAATTACTGCATACCAGTATAGTTATTTCTGTTCTCTTTGAATGTTTCCCGTTATTTATCGTGTAATTGGATTTTTTGGACAGAATTGCATTTCTTGCGCCTGAAATATTATTCAGCCAAAGCTCCCGAAGATTTTATATTTATATATTTTTGTTAAATGTTCAATAAAATGTATTATCTTTGTGTGATACATCTTTCTTATATGCTTCTTCAGGCAATTGAATTGGTTTCCTGTAAAAATGATTTGTAAGTAGGTAATACAGTCATGCGAAATTAAAATCCGACATACCTATGTTTTTTATGTAGATCGTCGGAAGAGTATAGTGTACAACTCATGCGGAAATTGGATATTTCATACGAGTTTGACAAGATAAAACCACGAGCCGTAGGCACTAGTTGCACAATATACTATTTTTTTATTTATTGTACATACTGATGTTTCTACTCTTCCTAGTGAGGTTCATAACATTTCAATTATGTGTTAATCAATATTGTTTTACCATCGTGTGATATGTATCCAACATTTTTGTGATTATCCACCAGTTTTTTTTTCTAATTTATTTGTGTGTTACTTCCGAAGCTGTTTTACATTTCAAAAAATATTGTGATCATGAAGAGTTGTCACAACCAAATAATTTCACGAGTAATTTCATCAAATTGTTACCCTAATCAACTTGCGGAACACCCAGGATGCAGAGATGGCCACCGAACCCCGTGTCGACGTATGACGTCAGACGAAGAAAGGTCCTTCCTGCTATCATCCTCGATTGATTCGACCGGCCCAGTGGCATGTCTCGAAATAGTTATTTATGTATTAAGGGAATTATGAGGGCCTTAATTACCGATGGCAAAGTTTGCGCAGCAATTGCCAGAGGTTATTAAGGCTCTATAATTCCCGTGGTACATAGATAATTTTATATTTGACCGATTTAATAAACGCAATAAATGTTTAAATTCATAACCTTTCTGGTACATTTGAATTAGGTAGCGTTAATTGTAGCATTGTTGGTTGTTGCTAGGTTGTCGCTATGTTACATGTTTATAAGCAAACTTTCTTTATCAATCAATGTTTTTCCGTTAAAAATGTGTTTATTTTTTACCACAAATCGACGATCTTTTTCTGATATAATGGAGGATATTATAAAAAAAGCGGAAAAAGCAAGACAATCATTACTTCCATCGAAAAGTGAAGCCCTATATCAAAAAGAATACAACTTATATCTGAAGTGGCTGACACAGAGAAATGTTATGTCAAAAGATGCCAACGAAACTGTCTTTCTGGCATATTTTCAAGAACTGGTAAAGTATTTTCAGTATTTTCTGGTAGATTTGGTAATAATTGTATTTATTCGTTGCAGTCAGAAACGTTTAGCCCAAATTCGTTATGGACTAAATGGTCAATGCTCAAATCGATGGTGACCATATATGAGAAAAGAGATATCACCAAGTTCAACGAACTAGAGGCTTTTTTGAAACGAAAAAGTAAGGGGTATAAGCCGAAATAGTCTGCTGTCTTATCTCCTAAAGATGTCATCAAATTTCTAAAGGACGCCCCTAATGAAATTCATTTATTGCATAAGGTAATTTTTTTCTCATAATTTTCTTTTTCGTTTGTTCATTTCGTTTTATTTGTTATAGGTTGTTCTAATTATGGGTTATTTTGGAGGATGCAGAACTCAGGAACTTCTAAATATGAGTATAGCAGATATAGAGGACCGGGATACTGTTATGGTAGTGAACGTACCGGAAAGTAAAACTGGTGTATCGAAGAAATTTACAGTTGTGGATGAAAAAGAGTTAGTTCTCTGCTTTGCCTTCATTGAGACTTTATATGTCCTTGCGTCCTGAAGGTACAAAACGATTTTTTTTGAGCTTCCGACAAAATAAATGTACAACTCAGCCAATTGGAAAGAATATGTTTGGCAATATTCCCAGCAAAATCGCAATGTATTTAGGATTACCAAACCCACTAACCTATACGGGACATTGCCTTCGTCGCACTTCTGCTACTGCCCTAGCCAATGCAGGAGCAACTATGACAAACTTAAAAAGACACGTAGGTTGGAGAAGTTCCACGGTGGCAGAGGGGTATCTGGAGGACAGTATTGAATTGAGAAATTAAACGGCGCGTATGCTGTCTACTTTGCCATCAGAAGAGGCAGGCACCTCGACTGTAGTGAACAGCAACAGCACCATCCATAAAAAAGAAGAAATTGTTTCCAGCGGCGGAAGTAATTTTCAGGGAACATTTGAAAATTGTACATTTATTATTTGTAATGACGTGAATAAGGAAAATATGTCTTAGTTTTCATTACATATAAACGTTTATAAGCATTTCTTGTATCATTTTCACCTGTAAAAGGTAAGAGGGAGTTTTTGAACCTTAATATCGCAAGGGAGTTATGACCCTCATTATAGATATCGTAACTATGACGATATAAGCTTATAATGTCACTGTCAGAAATAAATGTTTTAGCGGTCGTAAACAAATTGCCGATATCTCTTTGTTTAGGAACGCCGCCAGTTCTTTCTTGCTGTACCATTGCTGGACACGGACGAATGCGTTCCGTGGGCATCAGACAATAAGACTGTCAGCTGTTGCTCGTGGCATACAGGGCGATCGCAATAACCACAGAAATATAATAAATATTATAGAACGCCCTAACAGGTAGATACAACCGAAATTCACTTGAAATGACAACACATTGCGAATAAACGTCTTCTCTTGCCACAACGTTGCCAAGTTTATTTTTTCTTTGTATTTTTCAGATGGAGTTTGGATTATAGGTAAAATCGAGTGAATCGAATTTGGCAATACCGCTGCAGAATCGTATACGTGACAATAAAAAAACACAATCAGTACAACACGAGTTGTTATTGATACCTGTTTGCTCTCAGAAAACCGTTTGTCATTAGTGCTACATCTTCTACGTTTTCTTCTCGGTTTTCTTGTAAGAAAACATACATTGGAATTTTATTTCAAAATTTGAATGGTATAGGCATTATCAGGAAAATCTCAATATAGGTAAATAATGAGTTCCACATCTCGATAAAAAAATATTTATGGAAAAGGGAGGGAGATATCTAGGAGCCTCCGCTTATTTTTGAGAGCTGAACTCCATACTGTCCATACTCCATGAAAAATGAAAAAGCCATGAATTGGACAAAAACACATAGGCCACGAGCAGAAAATAGCTACTTTCCGAGCAATTACCACTCAGAACATAGAATCTGATCGTACACTGAGAAAAGTGGCCCAGGAGAAATGTCTTTGCTGAGTTTTTTTCGCCAGTCGTAGCCAAAAAGGTTAAAAACGTAGTAATGTTGCTTCGCTCTTACAGAAAAGATCACTCTACTGAAACTGCTTTATTGTAATTGCGAAGAAACTCTCTATCACAGAAAAAAAAATGGCTGTAGTAGTAGAACTGCAATTCTATAAAATTATTTCTGCTACCATAAAAATGTACTTTTTCGCGATAGTTAGATAGGTTACTGTTGTAGCAAAGAAGATTTCATCAACATTTCTTTATGATAACAGTAATGTTCTTTGCTATCCTAGCAGAAAATATTTGCATCACGAAATATTTCTTTATTATAACTGTAATGTTCTTTGCTAGCCCAGCAAAAATTAATAGCTAAAAGCGATATGGACATGCCAAAATCGCAGTTTGGTTGGCATCGTTTTCATTTATCGCCAGACTTGCAACAGTTCATCTCGTCTGGTCGTCCCTCGTTCGTCCACTATTCCGGTGTTTTTCTGTTTTCACATAGTAACAGTGGATATTTCAAAGTATTTCCAAAAAAATATTCGTGTTGAGTTTGAGTGAAACCCTTAACGCATGTTTGGTTAAAATTTTTGTGATACCTACGTATATATGTGTATATGGTTCATCGTGTGTATATAAACTACATTAACTACAATTTAAGTGATCTTGAGAGATGGACGACGATCATTTTAAAGCATATACCTTGAAAGCTGTGATTTCTTATTATAGTTGCGATCATGAATATTATAGTGATAGGTATTTCAAAAGTATAATACTTTCTCTGTATAATCTTCGAAGAAATATCAAGACGTTAACAAGACCCCCAATGTCGAGTTATAGTTGATGATGAACATTATTTTTCCTTCTTGGTGGAAGGAAGTAACAGGATAAATTGTTTTTTATTTGAAGAACTGATATCTTTTGAAACCTTTGAAATTGTTTAAATTAATAATTTGACTATTTCATCCATGAAATGGAAATAAGTATTGACTTATGTGGTTGAGAAAACACATCGTTTTGAAAATGTTTAGATTTCTGAAATAATAAATACATTAATGTGACCGTAAAATATCGTGGGTATATATACATACTGAGTTCTGAGTTCTTATTTTTTTATTCAGCTGAATTTCGATTCTGATATATACCTATTAATAAATGTGCCCTGACATTCTGAATAAATATATTTTGTTCATTACCTATACTCATATATAGATTTAAGTTTTTTGAGACTGATAAAGTAACGATATAGAAGAATAAATTGATTGAATTTTGCATAGGTACTGTTGTTTTATTAAATTTCTTAGTCCCTTAAACAATTATGATGTTATAGGCTGAGACTGAGTCTAAAAAGAATGTATTAGTAAGTGGAAGTTAATTCTCTTACTAAAGCATAATATTTGAGGGGAATATCTTCGAAAGTGGAACCATAGTGCGTGCAACAATAAAACTAGAATAAACGAACTTTATTCGAATCTCTAAATTTTCAGAAATTGGCAATGATTTGAGTATCGATTGATGAACATTTGGGGGTTTGATTGAACTTTGTTCACATCCTAGTTTTGTTGATTGCGCTAACCACTATGAGGATATTTCCAGCAAATATCTTTGCTATTGTGAGATAATTAACTTCCACTGACTAAAAAAACACTCCGCTGCTCTATGCAAGAACTTTGCTTTTCTAATAAAGACTCTTACCTGTATCAGTGAGCATTATTTTCAACAACAACAAATATCTCTCCTACTATAGCATAGTAACTCTTCCATAACAGGAGAGTATTTTTATTACGACAGCAAAGTTACTTAGCTCAAACTGTAAACAAGTTCTTTATAAAGTAGCTGTGCAACCACAGGTAGACGTTGGCAGTAGAGTGCTCTCTTCTGCAGTAGTGAAGATATTTCCTGTCCCCTATGTAGCCAAAATTTTTGGCTATCGCAGCAGAAAAATCTTCTGTGACGATGAAAAAATTTTCTCAGTGTAGTCCATGCAACGATTCACACTGTGAATGCATTCAGCAAATGTTTCTTTCCTCCTAAGACGTGACAAATTCATATGGAGACAGGTACGCTTGACAACCTACAGACTGGTTTCGTGCTTATTGGCCCTTATCAGTGGAGGGTAGTTATCCGAGTAGAGACTGTGAGATCTCCACTCGAAGCGGTGTCTGTCCCAATGCATCATCATTCAATGTTCTGCGTGGTATTTGCAAAGAAAGTAGTTGTTTTCTGCTCGTAATCTACCAGACATTCAACTTCAAACTATGTTTGATATTTTTAATTGGATAGCCTATTTTTCTTTCCATACTCCATGACAGGCTAAAATCTGTGCTTTCTGAATTATTAATAGAAGTTTTTGAGGTGTGAATAAGTTCTTGGCACTAAACAGAAAACCGAGTATTTGTGATTGCCATCGAGTAACTGTGTAACTTTCTTAGTTTTCTTGCCGAAACCATCAACTTCTTATCAACAATAATTCCATAATCTTTGAGAGTGGGAAGATATTAAATCATCTACCAGCTGAAATGAAAAGTATGACAGACTCAAAAGTATTTCGAAAAAGCATATTACAGCTTGGAAGAATATATTGAGGACAGATTTCAAGTACCCGAACCTGTATTTATTTATTATTCATTCACTTCTAGTTCTGTGGAATCCTATACGTCCTGTTACAGGCAAGTTTTTTATATTTGTGTTGTCCTCTTTACTTTAATTCTTTAGACATACTTTGTCAATAAGAATTCTTCTTCTTCGACAATAAAGTACATTTCAAATTGAATTGACTCTGCTACTTCAATGTTCAGTGGTACCTAATTCAGTTGGATACCACATAATATGACAGATGATTGGAAAATTGGAGCCCAGACACTACAATATTTCTTCTGGATCCAGCCTTACTTCAAATTAACAATGTATATCGTAAGCTCCTGGAGGATGAATTCTTTGATTTTCCTGATTCATGACCGAACAAAGACCTGCTCAAACATTATTTTATCCGAGCTTTCATCTATTTATCACACGTTGATCGAGAATTCCTTCAAAATTGAAAAGTACTTACACAGATATATCTCGAAACCGGTGTTGGATGGGGAAAAGGTCCTTATACGATCGTAAGTTGAATACGAATTTGTCGACTGCTTGGGAAGAGAAAGAATGGTAGGAATGTCTCGTTACTACCGAGGGAGAAAAAACGGACCATCAAAGGATCATTAGTGAGTCGTGCTTTCGATTAAACAAGAAAGATTCTCGACATTCTACTATAATAATATTCGTTTGTTTATTGGGATACTCAAGTAATCGCAGCTGTCCAGTGACGCCGATTTAGGTGAGAAATGTTTATTGAGAATGAATATGCGTTTGAATGTCAGATATAGTTGTTTTTGACATCGAGATGTATTGAAATCACCATCATTCACTTCCCAATCCCTTGCTTCATGCTTTTCATGACTATTGTTATTTTCGATATTTTCCACAAAGCTTGATAAAATACCAACAGAAATAACAATTTCAGAAAGATAAAATAGTCTATCCAATTAAAATATCAAACGTGACAAATTCACATCGTCTTAGGAAGAAAGAAACATTTGCGATCTGCATTCACTGTGTGAATCGTTGCATGGACTATATACAGATATAATTCAATGTTCTGCGTGGTATTTACCAGGAAAGTAGTTGTTTTCTGCTCGTAGTCTACCAGATATTTAATTTCAAACTATGTTTGATATTTTAATTAGATAGACTATTTTCTTTTTCAAAATTTTTGTCCAATTTATGGCTTTTCCATTTCGTTTCATTCTCGTATAAAATAAGATGAAAGAATTTAAAAAATGTCGAGGCAATATATGATATAAGGAGGAAATTGAAATAACAATTTCTCTGGAAAAATAAATTAACACCTTGAATTTCGGAAACGAGGCTCTGGCTCATGTTGCAGCATGTCCGTGTAACATATCGAAATATCATGTACCATTGTTTTTGTTTTTTGTACTCATGATTTCGATAATGACCATCAAGATTATTAATACGAAAATTCGAAATTGTCAATGGCTATAATCATGCATCTTCGTAGTGAATTGGACGAATGATATTATTTCTTTCATTAAAGATTAGTTTAGGATGAAAAAATGATCCTATAAGTATACTTTCCTCGAATCAAAAAATGTTCAGTATTGAAAATGAATAAAGGGAGTAACAAAGAGTATGGGAAAGATGCGACTATAGAATACTATTCTCTTCAGAACTTCCAAGACTAGAATTAGTAATGCTTGGCCAAAACTAGTCAAGGAATTATGGAATACTATAGATACTATTTCTATACAACTGAATGCTTTGTAACGTATTTAGTGAAAAGTACCTCCCACAGAATGATATCTGCAGTTTTCAGAGCACACAACTCACTTTAACAATTCTGCCAGACAGCAAACTTCATAAAAAGGGTCACAGTGCCCTGCATATGCTTGAGTGAAGGAAGTTCACTAATTTCATCTGAAAATTATAATAGATCATATTTTTGTAGGATTTATATATTGAAGAGGAGTTGCTAGATTGTGATATATGTCTGAATTCGCAAGTTAATCTGAACAGATCATACATTCCTTTACATAAGGAAGATTGAAAAAACCATAGAATATATTTAATTTCCAAACATTTGTCTATGATGAATTGATAAATTTTCTTCTATTTACTGTACCATGTTCATTTCAAGTCGCATCACAGAATTTCTATTTCTATGCTGATGCTTCATTCTCGTCATTATTTCTCTGTGGACTTTTGAACAGAAAATATGTCATATTCGTTCACAATTTTCAATTTTTTAAATTTTATGACGGGTTTATCTCAATGTTGGGAAAACCAAATATATTTTTCGTACTTCCGGGCCTAAAGTGACAACTTCACTCCCTTGTGACAGGTACTAAAGTGTCACATTTAATCCCTCCGGGATTAAATATTGACGAAACTCCCGGAACGATTAAATCACAAACAAACGAATTTAAGGGATATTTTATTGAAAAATATAATTAATTAGAATGGTAATTAACGTTAATATTAAAATTAATATTGTGACAGTTCGTCATATTGACCAGTCTCAGAGAGTTGAGGCACAAACCGCTTTTGATTTATCATCGAAGTAGACTAACAGCGCATTTTCAGTAGGTTGTCTCACATTTTTTAAGCGGCACCACTTTTTAAAAGCATCGTACTGCTGCTCGTATAGTTTTCTAGATTTCGGTGGTAACAATTCTTCACCTACTTCGGCTGCTCTTTTATCAATATCAGATACACCTTCTTCACTCATGATACCAATAATTATCAATAACAATGTTTCTTTACGATGACACTAGTAATGACAATGTTTCTAAATTATAACTGTCACAACGCAATGTTACTATGGTAACTTATTTTAAAGACAGTTTATTAAATGAGTTGAAGAGAGAAAAAACTGATTGAAATTATTGAAATAATTAATAAAATCATACCGGAAGTACGAAAAGTATCGTATATACCTTGCGACTGAAGTACATTTAATCCTTCAGGTAAATTATGGCCCTCCCTGCGGTCGGGCCATAAACTTTACCTTCAGGATTAAATGTACTACTTCAGTCCCGCGGTATATAATGTACTATTATTAATGTAAAGCATTTTGTAGCAGATGAATACTTTTATGATTTTATGGAATTCTTGTAATACCTACCTGACATGTAAGTATATTTACCTCGATACAAAAATGTTATCAATCTTTTTAATCTCTATATACATCGATAAGAATGTTTTCTACTTTCACAAAATCATACTTGCTTTCAGGTATGCACTGATGATGACATAACTGTCGAAAGCGCTTTGCTATGATTTTGGTAAACATAATTTGCATGGAAATACAAATCTGAGGTGCTTGAACTATTGAATAGACCTATATTTTCAATCGATATGAATAATCCATTTTTATTTCGATTTTTGTTGTTATGATTGGAAAGACCCTTGTACAGCCCTGTTGATCCTCAGTTGATATAACTTACTATCCTCTGATTCTCATTGCTCATTATCCTGAAAACAGTGTGGAGTTCAAAGTATTGGACTTTTTCCCTTTCACAAAATACTCAACTGTCTGCTCCTATATCCCTGATGTGTTAGTCAATAAGGCAAAAGCTGCAGCTTGTTTGCATATAGATAGATTTTAATAGGTAATTCCCACTTGGGACATGATAACGGGAAAGCTGAGCAAAAAGCTTTGGTGGATTATTCAAGAGCGTGTTAATTAATTGCGAAAACTGGAAGCTCGCTGCGAGACAGAATATATTATACTTGGGTTTTCTCACAAATTGTTGCTAGTTAAGCCTGCAATTGCGACGAACCAATACAGGAAAAAGCTATTCGCAATGCTGGGAGTATCTGGGTGTCTTTTCTTGCAGTGATAAACTTTCAACCAACTTCAATTCATGAAGTGAGCGAGTCGAGGATAGAATGACTAAATTCACTGAAATCTTCGAAGAACGAACAATAAATTCGCTGGGAGAAGTAGATTTCAATAGTAACAAACACTGAGGAAATGTTTTCATCGTCACAGCAGATTTTCCGCTGCTATAGCCAAAAATTTTGGCTACATAGGGGACTGGAAATATCTCTTTACTACTGCTGCAGAAGATAACACAACTGCCAACGTCTACTTGTTGTAGCACATACTTTAGAAAGTAACTCTGCTGTCGTGATAAAAATACTCTCCTGTTATGGAAAAATAACTATGCTATGGTAGAAAAGAGGTTTCATTCTATTATTTTGTTGTTGAAAAGTAGATTACTAATACAGGAAAGTCTTTACTAGAAAAGTGAAGTCTTTGCCAAGAACAGCATGAGTGTTTTTCAGTCAGTAGAAGTTAATTCTAAAAGTAGCAAAAATATTTGCTGGAAATATCCTTGAAAGTGTTACCATTTAGCGCATTCTACAGAGTTCAATGCCAGAATGATTACTGAACAAAAAAAAATAGCAATGAGAAACTGTTTAAAAACAGCGATTGTCATTCCACTGCATGAAAGTAGTGTCTTTAGCAATTCTGCTAACTTATTCAGGCCAACTTCCATGCTAATGCTACCAAGTCTGATGTTTTTTGGATAGATTCAATACAAGGTCTAATCAGTTTAGGTTCCAAGTTCAAAAAGTATAGAAAATATCTATAAACGTCTAAAAGATCAAAAAAAGCTTTCCACTGGGTTGATGATAAAATTCTGCTGCACAACTAGAAGTACAGGAATCAGAGCGAACACTCGATGGTAATATGTCACATCCCCAGAGCGTAACTAGCGGGGTTCCACAGGGATCTGCCTTCGGGCCAATTCTAGCCCCCCTTAATATAGCTGCAGGGCTAACCCATTCGCAGATGATACTACATTACTTTTATAAATCAGGTATGACGATGATTTATGAGGATATTATCAAGACTAGAAAATACTTTAATCATTCAATATATCAAAGACGAGTTCATTCGAGAGTTCATTACATCCAAATATTCTCAGCTGGAAACCCACTTGGGTATCCAATTAATTTAAAATAACATAGCGACAAAATTCTTATATAGGCTTTCAAATTGACAATAACATGGAATTTACGAGACACATGAATAGCCTTCGTGAAAAAATTGTCAGGTTGCTTTGCCATCAGAGTTATAGCAAAGGAACTGATGGGCACTTATGTAGCCAAAAATGTGTATTTGGTTCTTATCGATTTCCAGCTACGATATGGTATATGTTTCAGGAACATGTTGCCATCATCAATGCCGTCAATATTCATCTGATATGGTTTGAATTATTATATACTTTATAAGACTGAATTCAGCTACATCACAAAACAACATCAACGTATGTCTATACCGATTCCAATATCTACTGTATCAAAAATTAAAATCATCAAACAGTGAATGGATAGGCCATTTATTTGAAAAAAATAGTATTCTTTTCATACAACCTAAATGTTGTAACTCAATTAATAACTGACCGAAATTTTATAATTATTTGATAATTTTCCCAATCAAGTAATTTGTATTCTCCTGTTAACATAACCGTTAATTGATTAAAATCACGTTTCAAGTTGACAAATATAACCCTTCAGTGAAGATAAAAATGTCGCTGACATCCACGTTGTTTTAAACCAGTACCTACTTCATCGTTCATCGAACCGCTTCCATGAATGATTCAAAATGTTTTAATGTACGAAGTAAAACGTTCAAATTACTACAAAAATATTTCCATACTGACGCTTTTGATTAGTTCATCGATATCATCGCTATGAACCTTCGTTTTTGCCCATAACTTCAAATACAATTACTTACATAGCCTACCAGATTGATTCACTGTTGAATTTGAAATTGCTCATGATTCATCGACTATTATAGAGTTTTGGGCCAAAGTTTATAAGGTACTTGAAACTTGAAATTGTTCAAGAAATATGCCCTAAAGCATGGAAATCGAGTCATAGGACACCCTGTATAAGTGGCGCTATTTATTATGATATGATATAAAAGGTTCAAATGAGTTACTTTTCATAATGATTATTCAACGATATCAGGATACTTCTTGGGATACATCAAATAGACGTAGGTATTCATTGCTTAGAATCAACGTTTAATAGCAACGTTTAATTTCAACGTAAAATAGATGTCCTAGATTGATACAAAATATGAGTTATATTATACTTTTGTGAATAAGTTATTTGCTACGTTCATTCTACAAAACAAGTGAACGTTCAGAGACGTATTATAGAAACCGAACTATCCGTTATTTCAAACGTTGAAAAAAACAATAATTAGGTATCATTTCAACTATTGAACTAACACATAACCTGACATTTTTTTTCTAATGATATTAGTATTTGGAGAAAATACATCGACAATAAAAGTAGCAATTGAGAAGACTATATATAAAGGAACTATGTCAAGGTCGAGACAATCCTCCACTCAAGAACACAAAATTTATTTTTATTGTATTTTTCATGTTCAGACCATCGATGCATTGTGTTGATATTTGGTAGAAATCAAGGTAGAAATATATAAATTTGAATGATCTATCGAATACCCCAAGAGAGTCCATTTCTCAAATTTGTACAAGTTTTCAATTGATTATCACTCTCTCATTCATGCTAAAATACACGTTTTTGATTGGTTGAAATGATTGTGTTGATAAGCAATAACACCATGTTTTCGATTTTGTATTTCGGCTCCTGATTGGCTATTGGATACCTACATGCTGTGTTTTCGTTTCTGTATTTCGCTTTCTGATTCGTAGGCAGTATAGGGTAGTGTAATTAAACAACGACTTACCAGTTGCAATCTGTCATATTATTTTCCGATTCCCTGGTAAATAAATGAATGCAACTACATCAAATGTTCGTCTAAACCATGATAAACACACACTATTAATATGTATCAACTTCATTTTCTACAAATTCTAGATAATTTCAGCACTAATAGAATTAATCTAATGTAACCCAACCACAAATTGTGATAATAGCTCCTAGTAGTACCTAGTGCATAGGTAATCTTGCCTACATCATAAAATGGCATTACGGTCGTGAGGCCGTATGTATTATTGGTTGCATAACGAATCTTCTTGTGTCGAACTACAATGCATAAGCATAATATCGAAATAACTAATTCTACAAACTGTACGTTTAATATTAATATTAACAATAAATAGGAATTCATCAAAATGGCTTTGATTTTATTCATGAATTAATCCGAACAAATACAACTCGTGTTATTGATCATTATCGAAAATTCCGTCTCTATTTTCCTTCTCTTTCTTTGGGAAACCACACTCGCGCTGTGCGCTCGTGTAGTTTCCAAGCAACATGATTTGTTTCTCAAAATCGAAGGAATTAATTGTGTTTCGATAATCATCAATACACTTGTTGGCATAAATGTATTGTTGGTTGCATAGCGGATTTACTTGTGTCGAACTACAAAGCATTATATCAAAATAACTAATTCACAAACTGTACGTTTAATATTAATTTAAACAATAAATAGGAAATCATCAAAATGGCTTTGATTTTATCCATGAATTAATCTGAACAAATACAACTCGTGTTATTGATGATTATCGAAAATTCCGTCTCTATTTTCCTTCTCTTTCTTTGGGAAACCACACTCGCGCTGTGCGCTCGTGTAGTTTCCAAGCAACATGATTTGTTTCTCAAAATCGAAGGAATTAATTGTGTTTCGATAATCATCAATACACTTGTTGGCATAAATGTATTGTTGGTTGCATAGCGGATTTACTTGTGTCGAACTACAAAGCATTATATCAAAATAACTAATTCACAAACTGTACGTTTAATATTAATTTAAACAATAAATAGGAAATCATCAAAATGGCTTTGATTTTATCCATGAATTAATCTGAACAAATACAACTCGTGTTATTGATGATTATCGAAAATGCCTTCTCTTTTATTTTTCTCTTTCTTTGGCAACATGATTTGTTTCTCAAAATCGAAGGAATTAATTGTGTTTCGATAAACATCAATACACTTGTTGTATTACATGCGATAACTATACACAAACTAACTCTTCCGAAAAAAAAAAGGTTTCTCGAAAATCCACTCTGGAACCTCCTGCTTTTCCGCTAATGAAGCGGATTCATTCTAATCTGCATATTCAATTCGGTTCGTGCGTGTAGGAATCATCGCCGAGGGAAAAGTGGCAGCTACATCCACAAGCGTATTAAATGGGGTGATAAATAATATGGATCCGGTTCCAACGACAAGTGCTGCTATGTTGAAAACTTGTTAAACGCATCGTTGAATCTTAATATGGACCCGTATAGAGAGGTTCGACGACATTCACACCTACGTAGGGACGTTTGTGTTCTCTTCGGATGGTACATGGAGGAATATCCGATGTTATATTTATGTTCGAAAAGGGGTATTTGATGTTCGGGGATAATTGTTGTGGAGTTATTGAATTCGAAATCACCAAAAAGCATCGAACTATTTTTATCGTTACTTTAGCAACAAGAACAATTTCCGGAATGTTTACTCTCTTCCTGGGGTAATATCAATAACAGCCGTGCCTTGTTTTTGTCCTGGCACTTTATTATAGTGAGATTTCATTTCATCTGCTTCCCAACGTCGAACCTCTTCTATCAAGTGGGCCTTGGAGAGTCAACAGAAGGGTTCTGGGTCAAGAAAGTGTGTGTTTGTCCCTTCTTTGGCAGGACAGTCTTCTTTCTCATCGCCTTTAACTCCCATGTGAGCTGGAATCCACATCAAAGTGACCTTGTTGTTTGCCGCCAGCTGTCTAAGCGAGGGATTTTTTGCAGACCATCAGTCAGGTTAGACTCACAAATGTATGACTTCAGAGCTTCTAGTGCCATTTGGCTATCCCCTGGTGCCACAGTCTGACTGTACGACTCTACGGAACACTCCAAAATGTACATGATGAAATGATGAAATGATGATGATGATGTACAAGTACATTTCAACCATCTACCACAGGTTGTGAAGAATATAACAGAACAGAGACGACTCACAGAATCGGTAAAAAATATGGCCTGCAGGAACATCATCATGATGAATTGTACTTATACATAATTAGGGCTTTGGCAAAATTATATTGTTTATACCGGGCGTTTCTCGAAAGTGGCTCACCTACAGATAAGCAAGTGGAATTCGGTGTGTAGGTATATTATAGTACATGTACAGCAGTTTTTGGCATATTCCACTGTTTTTTCATTATAGGGCAGATTATCAGAAATTACGCGTGTCCAATGGGACACCCGCAGTATAATCCTACTTATTTCAATAGAATATCACATTATTAGTACAATGACAACCTGATACACTATATATTCGAAAGGTTTTCAGAATAATCAGGAGGACAACAATACATAAATATCCATTGGGCAATTCATCAAATAGAATAGGCCATACGGTTTTATGACAGATAACACGTATTGTTTCTGGATGAGTATTCTACAGTACGGTTTACAACAGGTTTTATGTACAAAATTCACAGATGTTTACTTTACTGTATCTTGACATTGGACTAGACTGAACACTGGAAGCCGGAAACACTTGATTCAGCAAGATTTATCATTTTTAAGCATTCAAATATAAGTATAATCACTAATCCCACAAAGGAATAGTTTACTCCAAGGTTTGCTCTGTATCAGATAACACAAAACATTTAATAGCAATCAGAGTAGCAATATATTTTTGCACCAATAACCTATTCAATTTTTCAAAATTGTTCTAAACATAATAACAGGTATATATTTGACTATCGATCATTTCTAACAAGACTAAAGAGCACAGATATTCACAATTATAATTATTACTTTCCTGTGTGAAAAGACTTTCTAGAATTTAAAACTCATCGAAGGTATGAACCAGTCACTCTACAGTCCAAACAATAAAATTTTCAGTTGTCAGAAAGAAGGTTCAAATGTTTCTATCACTCACAAATTGAAGCCCGCGAAAAGCGAAAACTTATAAATAATCAATCTTGTTCATGGAATCAATTTAAGCTTCAGATTTATGTAGATAAAATATGAAAAATGGAAATTGAACAAACATTTTTAGAAAGAGAAAATTGTCTATCCAATTATAATATCAAACATAGTTTGAAATGAATGTCTGGTAGACTACGAGCAGAAAACAATTACTTTCCTGGCAAATATCATGCAGAACATTGAATTATATCTGCTGGTAGTCCATGCAACGATTCACACTGTGAATGCAGATCGCAAATGTTTCTTTCTTCCTAAGACGTGACAAATTCACATCGAGACAGGCACGCTTAACAACCTACATACCGGTTTCGGGCTTATTGGCCCTCATCAGTGCAGGGAAGTTATCAGAGTAGAGACCGTAAGATCTCCACTCGAAGCGTTGCCTGTCCCAATGCACCTTCGTCGCGTCTATTTGACCGCACTGAGCCGCGTTCCAAAAGACAATTGGAAGTGGCGACACCATGCGGCAGAAGAAAGAAACACTCCAGAAATAAATCTCCCAAGTTACAGGACTTGGAAGTGGCTGAGAGCTCGACTAAGCTAATAAATGGAAAAGCCATAAATTGGACACAAATTTTTAGAAAGAGAAAATATGATTTGTCGAATCCAAAGTAAGTTTTTCTTTCTGTGCGCCAATGAAAACGATATGGTATTCGCTCCAACTACTCCCGATGCCAAATTCGTTCCGGTAGTGATTATCCGTCATTCGAAACGTACAATGGACGTCATTTATTCGTTACCCACGGAGGCCATAAATACAGATTTGGATATTTCGGGGGGTGTAGTTTGTAGTGGCGACCTTCGCAGAGGGTAGGTGTGAGTCACCCTCAAGACTGAAAAATTAGCGGGGGCATGTAACTATGCTGTTCGTTTGGAGTACAGAAAGAGGGTTCGATGATTGAGCGTGTCTGATCGGGGCCGGTTTATCAATTGCCGATTTTAGACACAAGTTAGGTTATTCGTCAGATAAGAGTATCCTACAGATAAAGAGCCAGTTTATTTTGTAGTGGTTTTTCAATTTATTTTTATCCCCTAGTTGATTAACTGAAAAGGTAGATAATGAAAGTTGTCAATACTGAATAAATGTATGCAATTCCATAACTGGACTGGTGGTCGAGTGCGTTGAATCGCTGGCTTATAAAAATGGGGTTTTCCTTGCTTTTACCATTGTGTCCCAAACAACTACAGACCGAGCTACAGACAAATAAGAAAATGATGAGAAGATTCAAATCCTTGGCCATCCTGGCACTTTACTGATAACTCCGATTTACAGGGCTTGTTCCCTAGGATATCGAGGATATATTCGATTGTGTACAGAATTTCTGACATCTAGGTTTCCCCCTAGGGTCAACACCAGCCCGCTCCGGACTAAGTTCAGAGGTTTCTAGTGTAGAGTTTAGCGAGTTTAGGTGACCAATCGAACATTCTACCTAGATTTCAATCCTTCGAACTCTCAACGATAACCAGCCGAGTAGTGCTTCGGATGACACTAAAAAAGGTACTCATACAAGTCTTATTGAGACTTCGAGGGTTGCTTTGCAACTAAGTTGGCGGTTAAAAACACTTTTCATTGACTGTTGTCTGAATATTAAGTCTATATTTGTTCAAATGAAGGATTATACTCGAGTTTAGATAATGGATATTTATTTATATGAACTTTATTGATATTTGAATTTGATGAATAGGGATTTTTGGTATTTTGTATAGCGACAAAGACATTGATATTGCAAAGTTTCTCAACACGAATTAAGACCTTATTCATTCTAGGAAAGGGTAAAGACAAGTAGAATGAGCATGTTTTTCATTTTTCATCTCAAATCGAAATAGTCGAACTTGTTGAATTCGACGTCTTGACCCCTAGTTGTCATTATCGACTTTTTTTTTTCAAATTGGTCAATAAGTACGGAGATGCATTATTTCCTAATTTTCAACTATCCTTAAATCGATTGAAACTTTCATAAATTATTTACTTAATCATTCAGGCTCCGAAGCCATATTATTTTTAATGACCATAGATTTACAACAATCACAGATGAAAATTACGTTATAACTCTTGTGGATTACAAGAGATACACAAAAATATTAAGATTAATTAATCCGCTTCTCAATATTATTATGATGCACCGATCTAAATGAAATAAAAATTCCTCCATTTGACATCTTCTGGTTTCAGTAAACTTCATGTTTTCCATGAAAAGTAATCTAGGGGGCGATATCTGGTGATGTTGTAAAGGTCATTCGATCACTCTATGGTTTTCAATCTATTCTGGAAATTCATTTCCCTATAATTTTGAGGAGGTGCTCAATCATGCTGAAACTTCATTTGGGCACTCTAATGCAGGTTAATCATTATTTATTGTAGGACATCGATTTATTAGTATTTGACAATGAGTATGAATGATGGCCGAAAGGGCGATCGAAAGATAACTATCAGTAGGTAACATTATATTCCAAGGGTTAATTCATTAAGTAAATCATGTGAGAAGATGCGTCTCTGTGTTTGAAATACAAAAGTTGATGATACAAAACATCTTCAAAAACTACGAATGAAGGAATGAAAATGTTATACAAAAAATTCTGATTTCTCAAAGTATTTTGAAAATAACAAGAATTATTTTTAGAGGTTTTTCTTTCGACAATTTAAACTTTTTCGTATCTTTTATGGTTTTCGATATCCCAACGATGAACGTCGAATTTGAATAACTATGAACACCAGGTTAATTTTTATTGTCACATATCCTGTAGTGTGAAATATTCCGGTCTTTTACATAGTTTTTGAGATAATTCACTTTCCATTCAGTAAATTTAATTTTTGCATTTTTCAAGAAATTTGTATCTCTTGCTTCAAAGCAAAAATGAACAAGTAAGTATATTCAAATATTGTGAACTGAAATTTTACTTTCGAAATCATGTTTAGACTTGATACCACATTACTATTTATAGGTGCAATAGTATATTGTGATACAAGTTTTATAAGACGCTATTTTGTCGCACGCAAGGTGGATATAGGATGGTGAAACAGCTTCCTATTAACAAGCACTAGAATAAACTGTAGACCTTAGCCTACTTGATTTTATACCGTAGTAATATTTCCTGAAGTTATCAGAGATGGCAACATACCTTGTGTCGGTAAAACAGAAACTGTGCATCTGTCATACTTTTATCAGTTTAATCTGATCTAGATGAAAAATGATTGAAAAGAGTCAAAATATCAATATTCATTCAAAATTTATCGAAAATATATTGTTTTAATGTCGTTTCAAGTCACGTCTGTCAGATGTGAACCACAGAAATGCGTAAGCAACAGAAATCTTCTTCGATAATCGATCTTACCGCCATCTTATTTCAAGTCGTGGAAATATTAGTACCTTCTCAAACGGTCTACAAGTTTTTCGCAGAAACAATTGAAGAGCTGTTTCACCATCCTATATCCACCTTGGTCGCACGCGTTGTTTGGAGTACGACGAGCGAAGCTAAAAGTGCTCCAAGTGAACAAGTGCGACAACGTGTCTTATAAAACGTGTGTCATCTGCAATTTTTTCTATTTTGAATTGATTTGAAGAAAAACATGGATTTAATATCGATAAATAACAGAAACATCTTCGATTGGTAACAATGATGCCATTGAAATAATTTAAATCTGACGCACAAGCGTAACGCCCAGTTTACAGTTGAGCGATTTTGATTATTGCAATACCAGCGGTGAAAAATTCAATGTAGTTATTGTTTTTATTGATCGATTTAAATCGAATTACACTCTGAATTGGAATTTACCAATTAAAACATTGAGTTTTTCACTGCTAGTATCACCAAATCCAAATCGCTCAAAAGTAAACTGGGCCTATCTCTTCACGAATCGGATAAATAAAAAATACCCCAATTCGCTTTGATAAATGAAGGAAAACAAAAAAACTCACTTTAAAGGAACGCTCCCATGAGACAAAACAGGGATTTATAACGAAATAGAAGGATAATATACGGCGTCCCTTCTAAACGATCCCGATTCCCGATTCTTATCACGTATATTATTGAACCCATTTGTGGATCAATTCTGCACAAATGTTCAGTAGAGATTTGCTGTATATAAAGTTTATCCAATAAAAAGTTGAAACGACGAAAACTGATATGGAATAAATAAAAACAAGTTATAGATTGTATTCTCTTTTTTTTCCTTGTTCTTTTCAGAGGCCATCACGACCCACCTCGACTCAGTAGCGTATCGAAGAAATCCAATGGATTTTTACTGTTAATGCTGCTAAAAATTGAAAACAATATATGTGATTGAAAATAAAAAATATATAAATATGAAAATAACTAAACACAGTGAACTCTTGTACATTATCAAATGTGTTTCATAGTAGTAAAACTTAATAGACATGATTTCGAACAGGTTTTTTATAGTTGGTAATATATGCAAGTAGATCTTGTTTCAACTGAACTACGTGTAAGAAACTAGTATTTCATGTGGACTACTCGGGACTGTTTCTATGAATGTAAGTAAATGAACTCTGAGTATATGTGAGATTATGATAATTGAAGTGGAAAATCAGACATTATAGATTCCTGTAAGATTGAATGAGAGAACAAAAAAAAATTGCTATACCTAATTATGATATTTAGAGTCATGAATCAAAACTATGACTTCTAGATCATCGTATTCAACATATTTGATTTCCTCTGTAACGCTTAATTCTGCAATAATTCTAAATTTCTCTCTCTCAAGTTTAGTTTGGAATGGTTCCACTAAATGGAGACACTTCCTGATGTCTAATGATTTTTTGCTTGATGAGTCAATGATTTGAAAAAAAAATCATTTATAGAGGGCTAAGCAAGTACTTAGATCCAACAAGGTTGAAGTACCTAGTAGTACTTCTATTCGCGGATGAAATCCGCTTGTGAATAAGTGGAAGATGGAATGATCCAAGTATGAATATAAAGTAAAATAATTAGTACGAAATGTGCGATAATAGCTAGATTAATTACGAACTATGGAATGCAACCAATCACAAAGGCGACCATGAACGTAAAAAAATTTTGTTTGCTACGACCACGTATGAAGACGTGAAGACATAAAGTACACTGTTTTGTCCTTACGTGTCCAAATGAAAATGAATCTCACGTACTCATGTATGGATATAGAAATAATTAGGCATATTCGTTGGTACTCAATGTCACCATAAGACTAGCCGTAAGAGTATTTGGGAAATTTGGTTGCAATTAACTGAATATTTGTCAAAATGCTGAGAATAAAATGAATCATTTAGTTTCAGAGCATACTCTGATGCTTTACTTGAAAGTATAATGCAGAACTGTTTTTCACGCAGCTTTTTCTCAATGTTGGTTGAAATATTTATAAATCTTTTTTTCTTCAATAAAGTGCCTTTGGCTAGACAGTGACCATTCCTAGATTCAAAGTCCAAACTCATCTACAGATTTTTGGTTAACTTTCTTTCAGATTATTATAGAGATAGTAAATTTGGTAACTGTATAATTCTGTTTTGAAATGAGAAATTGTCAATAAGCCTTTATGTCGTATATATTCATGTCATGACTATCTGTTCGGAACCTAACAGAACTCGTATTAATGAATGTGAAGGTTTTTGGGAACAAGATGGTGTGAAAGAGTAATGTATTCCAATCACAATGGACGACCAATCTACCAACTGTTTTATTATCTTTTTGCATTAGCACCTTCATTTCAAGGAATATTGAAAACTCGATTGAAAATATGTTCAAGCAACTTTATTCACAGTTCCTCAGAACAACGTTTCGTTCTCTAAGTATCACCTTCAATTCTTCAATAGTGGTATGCTGCCGTGCAAAGTAAGAAGGTCGTATCTGCAAATTCCTTGAAATTGAGTTAATGTCATTTCGGGTTTGTCTGTACCATTATACACCCATTCTACTTGGAATGAATATCGTATTTGAAAATTGGCTGAGATTTTGAGCATAAAATATGTCATATCGGCAAAAATCCTTACCTCATGAAATTTTTTATATTATTTATTTAATATATATTACAAGAACGCAGACCAATTCAATTTTGGCATAGTTAAAAAGTTGCCACTATTTCCAATAGCAAAAATTGTCAAAAATGCAAATTTTCTGTTGGACCAAAATCTAAAAAAAAACTGAATGAATATAGTTGACTCAGACTGATATCACCTGAATAGTCTGTTAAGGTTAAATCGAGAGTTGAGTACATCTATTCTATATTAATCATATTTTCATGAATATATTTTCCAAATTCCATTTCATAAAGGATATCGAGAATTATCTATTCCAAATTATGTTTCGATAAATATCATCGTTTAATTATTGTGATATTCTCTTTGGATTATGGGTCAGTAGGAATCAACAATACCTTGACAAAACTAGGCCAATGCTAGTTATAGTTGATACTGCTGACACATTATAAACAGAGACTTTGGTTTTGAGAAGTCTCTTCGATATACAGATGAGATTGAGAATTCACTCTTGAGCTCTGACAGAGTACAGTTGAACATGTATTCAAATTAAATAATTTTGAAATAGTGAGAATGTAGTGTGAGGTGTTAGGAGATGGCACCTGTAATAGGAATCTAGTTTAAGGTAAGATTAAGTTAATTTGTTATTTCTTGTATTCCATGTTTATGTTAGATTAAATGTATTTTTGAATTGAGCGAGTTCGAACCTCTGAACTACAACCCCCAGTATAGGACCGAAAGGATCTATATACGACAATATTTTAGAATTTAATGAATAAGTCTGAAGATATGATGATTTCTCTTAGCATAATAATAAAAAATAGTGAAGCTGAATGTCTTATCTGTATCCAATGAGCTATTTGACTTTAGTGAAATATGAAACCACTAAAAGTTTTATTATTCACTGCATAACAAACCAAGAAGGCGCTAAATCACCAGTTTCGTGGGAAAAAGTCTTCTCGTCAAAAAACGCGGTTCTCTCGAAAACTGCAGATAAGTACAACCTTTTTGATTAGTACGGCCGCGAGTACGGCAGTATACGACATAAAAAAAAACGAAAAAATAAATGAAATGTCCCTTCCTGAAAAAAAAATCAACTATCGATATGATACAACAGTTGAAGAAGGGGAGCTTCTGATGATAAATGTGCGTGAACTACTATTTTCAAATATCCCCGAAAAACGCGCCGCCGATGCCCATGCTTTGTATTTCGTTTTCGTTTTGTCGATTCTGGTAGAGAGAGGAGAGACTGATGCATTATTGAAGTTGGCCCGTCTCCGAATTGAGTATGGAAATGGAAAGATGAAACTTCTCCGGTTTCGATTGTGAGCGACGACACAAAGGAATCCGTCTCGTCATGTCTATTCGGCGGGATTCCGAGAAACCCGCAAGACGAAATCGAATTGAAATCGCCCAAGAGGAGGCTGGGCATCGGATCGTATACAAGATTTCCGTCCAATCAAAATATTTCCAGCGAGAGCGAAATTTGACCATCAGCTCAATAATTTGGCGGAAGAAATTCCTTCCAATGATTTCAATGGAATCCAATTACATATTATGAACCTCATTCCTAGAACATAATAATAAAGTGGCGAGGAAGGCAAAGGCACTACTACGTATTTAAAATTTGATATCATTGTGTCCTGTCGAAACTGACAGTCCATTATGCCAAAAGTGCATCCCAAAATAGTATATAGTGATACAAGTTTTATAAGACGCTATTTTGTCGCACGCGTTGTTTGGAGTACGCCAAGCGGAGCGAGGAGTGCTCCAAGTGAACAAGTGCGACAACGTGTCTTATAAAACGTGTGTCATATGCAATTTTTTCTATTTTGAATTGATTTGAAGAAAAAAATGGATTTAATATCGATGAATAACAGAAACATCTTCGATTGGTAACAATGATGACATTGAAATAATTAAAATCTGACGCACAAGCGTAAAGCACAGTTTACAGTTGAGCGATTTTGATTATTGAAATACCAGCGGTGAAAAATTCAATGTTGTTATTATTTTTATTGGTCAATTTAAATGAAATTACACTATGAATTGAAATTTACCAATTGAATCATTGAGTTTTTCACTGCTAATATCACAAAATCCAAATCGCTCAGAAGTAAACTGGGCTTAACTCTTCTGATTTCCTTTTGATACTTCGATTGTACCAATCTCCGAATAATAAAAAATGCGTATCGAAGTATAGGCTATTTCGACACGCATTTGCGTTGCACAATGACTTCATTATACAACCAAAATAGAAAAACTTAGTTTTCTGTTTCAAGCCAAGAGCTATTTTACTCCCAGTCAACTGCTTATGATCTATGAGGCACAGATCCGACCTGTCCTGGAACACTGTTCCCATATTTGGAGTGCGGCACCTGAACATATCCTGAAACTATTAGATTCTGTCCATAAAAAGGCAATTCCTCTCATCGGTGATGCCTCTCTTATAAACTTGCTCACTTCTCTGTACACCTTGGAAAAGTTGTCGATTTATCTCTATTTCATAGATATTTTCATGGGCGACGGTCTTCTGAAATATCAACAATCGTTCCTCCATTAGAAGTCTCTTCGATATTAACCCGCCAAGTTTAGTCTTCACACCCCTTCGTGGTCACTTTAGAGACCTGCATAATGTCCCTTTTCAAATACTCGTTCATCCAACGAACATGGAGACTTTGAAACTCATTGCCTAGGGTGGTGTTCCCCGAGGCATACGATCTCCATAAATTTAAGAAGAACACCAACTCCTACCTTCTTTCTCTTGGTTCTCACGATGTTCTCTGAACATTACAGGTTATACCTTTTGGTGAGTACCAGATCATAAAAAAAAACATTGGAATAAAATATGATCACGGTGTCACAAGGGACAATAATTATTGCACGTGTTTTCTAAAAAATTGATCATGTTTGACGATATCAAGTATTATATTATTGTATTCATTCCAGGAATTAATTAACGAAATCACACATAATATAAAGAATGCTTCAAACCATATAGTACCTATTTTAAGTTTTATGAGACGCTATTTAGTCGCACACCTTCTTTGGAGTACGACACTTCCCAGAGAGGTTTTTCCGAGTTTTTCCGAAAGTTTTTCCTAATACCTATATCCTCCAAACTTTCGAGAAAAATTCCTATACCTACCTTTTTCCTTTCCCAATATCCTTTCTACTGATATTCATCCACCAAAATGATAGGTTTTCCTGTGCAGTCAACAATTTTAAGAAATAACAAAACCTCTGTTTTCACTGCGGTCGATTGACGTTTTTCTCAGAAGATGTCGGCTGTGTCTTCTACATGATATCGGCATCAATTTGAATAATATCGTATAAATTAGTTTCAACAGAATAATAATCAAAAAAGCTTCGTTTTATAGTAGTAATAATAAGTTTATTCATAGAAAATAGAAAAAAGAAACAAACAGTTACTAAAACACAATTAAATTGACAATTAAATTGGTGTGAATCCTAACACCTAGCATGGAATGATCAACAGACCATTTATATAATATATGATAATGAAAAAAAATAAATTATTAATGAATAAACCTTGAAAAATCCGCTGAAGGCAGAGCCTGTATGCGGAGTGATTCACATTCAAAAATAAAAATATCAATAATAACGATAAGGAGTATCAATTTTCATAGTAAAAATAATGACAATAAAATGTAAAATATGAGGAGTGATTTTCATCAATCAAATCAGTTATCTTGAACTCATTCGAGCAGTTGATGTATTGTCTCCCTTGGTGATGAAAATAATAGTGTTTTGATTCTATTTTTGAAAATGCGTGGACTGTGAATATTCCGAATTTCAGCAGGAAGAAACTGATATATTTTTGGACCTATAAAGGAAAAGCATCTCTGACCTTTTGATTTATGTTTGAAGGGGGCAACGTAGGTGGTTTGTTTATTTCTGGTATTGTATTGGTGATCTGGGAATTTTAAATCTGATTTGAACTGATGTTGTCTGATGTTACCACGTAAAAAAAATAGTTGTCGTGGGTCCAGCAAACCAACTTCACTGAATAATTGATTTGAGGGGTAGGTGAGATCTCTGTTGAAGATAATCTTTAGTAAGCGTTTTGTACAATCATCAATTTTTCCATATAGCTCTTTCCCACTCCTCCCCAAGCTAATATTCCGTAAATAAGGTGTGGCTCGACTAATGCTTGATATAAGGTTTTCATCGATTTATAATCCAGTAGATGTTTCAGATACTTCATTTCATAAATCAGAAATTGCATTTTCTTAGTGATGAAATCGATTTGCTGATCCCATTTTAAGTTATTATCAATCATTAGCCCGAGATATTTCATTTTATGGCACATTTTTATCGATGTTTCATTGTTGATTATCAGGGTATTATATGTGGGGGTATTTCTCTTGTCGATGTAAATAGGCAGAAAAAAGGTTTTATCAAAGTTTATCGTCAGCAACCTATGGTTGAAGAAGCCTTGTATAAGACGTATATCTTGTTCAACAATATTTTTCAGGGACTGCCAGTTATCGTGGGTATAAAAAATCGCCGTATCATCCGCATAGGTGATAATTTTTCCCTCAGTGCGTATTTTGAAGAGATCGTTCAGATATATATTGAAAAGAAGTGGTCCAAGGACGGTTCCTTGTGGAACACCGTATTTTATATCCTTCAGATCACTTCTTTCTGATCTTACCTGGACACATTGTGATCTACCAGTTAGGTAACTTTTGATATTTGATTTGATAGTATTTTGATATAAGTTGAAATTTATTGATTTTTCAAATAGTTCAGCTTTTTATATTAAATAATAATTTCGAATGAATACTCTATTTTCTACCCCATAAAAAATGGTGGTATTTAATTATTGCGCCAAAAGATCTATTTTGAAAGTATTATTTTTCTTGATAAGCTATAAAAACAGAAACTTTTCTAAATAAAGGTCTAATCGAGTCTAATACTGAAAATATCACAAGAGTGCAATATATTGTTGGAAAGCACAAAGCATTATTGAAAAATATACAGGGTGTTCCATTTGAAAAAACAAAACTTTGGGTTATATCTCAATAATGACAGCTCATTTAAAAAATCAGTTTTTACTTCTTCCGTAATATGAAACATAGCTGAGATACAGGGAGGGTCCGAAAATGCAATATTTTCAATTTCGCCCTGTATCCCAGAAACGAAGCGGGCTATGAAAATTTCGTTTGCGGTGTCGTGAGTTTCACAAAAAAGTAGCCAACGTTTGCGAACACCGCAAACCTCTATCTTTGAAAATAAGCAAGATATCACGTAAGGACATCGAAAATGGGACAGCCTGTACATCTTCTGGAGAAAAAAATGCGCGACCGCCAACTCCATATATTTTCGCACCGTCTGCGACAATAAAACAAATCCGCCGCGATCCCATAAATCGTTCTTATCGCCCACGTCCCGTTTTTCATATGGGAACGCAGCAAGGAAAACGCAAAACTGGCTCTTCTGCATGCGCCACCGTTCCCCGTCCAGATTTCGGCAGACTTTCCGCGATTCCGAATAATCTCCTCCTTTTCCCCGTCTAGTTTTCTCGGGGGGAACAGATGGCGTTGGTGTCCTGAGGGCACGAGCAGATTTATGGCTGAAATTATTCAGGGGAGTTCTCGAGATATGTTCTTGGAGAGTGGTGGAATGCTGATGCCAGATATTACAACAAAATGTGAAGGAACACCATATAATGAGTGTGTTAATGCGAATCAGTGCTTTTTTCACCACCTCCGGTATTTTTCACTACTCAGGAGAATCTACGGACAATTCGGATGATTACGAACTGTTTCGGCTTATTTATCCTGATCAGTGGTACTAGGGACTAGGCCAATTGATACTGATCTATATAAAAAACATCTAATATATCTATCCCAATATTGAAATCAGGTACGGTAGGAAGGACGTCAGTGCCACCTATTGGCAAAAGTTCTAAGATTGAACAGATGAGCGCATGATATTCACACCTTTCAGATGCCTACATACAATATTTTTACTAATTTAAATCAAAAGGCTGCAATACTTAACGAATGATTATTGCTACTAAATTAGATAATTTATACACCGCCTCGATTCCATCGTGATATGACAAGGTTAACTTGATGTGATGATTTTATATAATAGGTATTTTTTATGCGTTAAAGTCAGTGATAGCACCATTGAGAATATTAAATTTCAACCACTTAGTGTTTCTTATGATTTTATATTACTTCACCACATTCGTGTCATTTTTCACAAATGAGATTGGAATTAGCACCACTCAACACTCAATTGTGAAATGTATAATAAAAAGGTCACAACTTTGATGTTCAGGTGTTGTTTTCGTCGGAGTTTGCTCTGAAATCTATTTGATTGAAATTACCATAGATCTTATAACGCTAGATCCGGCATCATGTATTATTTGTTTGATATCGAGGGGTCTGCAAGAAAGTAGGTACTATGGTCACGTGGTACAACACATTTGTATGGTCAACAATTAAAACGACCAATCGATGGCTTAGTACTTTCAACCCCTACGGACCTACAAAACAAATAATCTGGATACCGGATTTAGCGTGAGCATGAAAAAATTATGGAAATTACATCACCCAAGTTTTTTTTACTGTGTACACAGGCTGCCTGTTTATTGAGCTCCACCATGGGTATCTCAGTTATTATAAGAAATACGAGATTAGTTGAATTGGATCAAAGTTGCGCATTTCCATGCTGGACAATTATCATGTGAAAGAAAATTTGATGTATCATAATAAGTTCTTATTTATTGAAAAAAAAAAACGGTTTAATTTTTTCAAGCGGAAACGAAGCGAACTATATAGACGATTTTAACTAAGACGTTCTTGAGGCACTTTGTCACAAGGAATCTAAATATTTCATCGTATCTTCCATAGCGTTCTTGATATCAGAGATACAACAGCGAGTACAACAGTCGAATTTGGTTTTTCTTATGGGCGCCATATTGGATTTGTACATTTTTAAAAAGTCTATTTTTCGGAATACAATGATGTATCACACGATATGTTCGAATTTTACATTTTGAGAAAAAATCGTTTTTGCGAAGAGTGCTTTGGAAAGAACACAAACAAGTTAGTTTCGCAAACTAAATTTGAAATTTTAATTGAGGATTTAGCATGTTTACACTTCTGTCAAGGGTCAAACCTAAGGTTTCCATAATGATAAGTACTTACACGAAATAAATAAAACAGTATTTGATATTTTCGTGGTTTCAATTGCAATGTTACAAGGAGAAAAAATCTTCCATCAAGAAATCTAACTTGAATTGAAGAAATCTGAAGTATAACATGTAGGACTGGTTGTTTGGAAATATCCATTCATTTGTCATTTATTCAATACTCAATCATGGATGTTTGTAGGAAATAAATATTTTCATCACTGTAGAATAATTATATTATTTTGAGACTGAACACAAAATACTAATTTGAGGAAGACTGGAGTTTTTTTTGAGTAAAACAAAAATCAGTTCTTCCCAAATATATTAATCTGCTGAAGATTAATATAACTCATATTTACCAACCACAATAATATATGCAGCAGACGCTATAAACGAAATTATTGGATTAAAAAAACTTTGATCAATACAATACAAATATAATGTGATTGGTGGCTGGAATCATGTATTATCTGTCTGACAGTATATTTCAAACAACTTTGAATTCGTTTTCGTTTTACAATATCATCCTGTGAGAGTATTCGAATTATTTCGTCAACGTCATACCGAGGTCTTCACTTTGGTGTTCACCTTCTTGAATAAATATAAACTAACGAGGCTCATTCATCACTATAACCAACAGGTATCTTCTTTGTATCCCCCCCTCTCTTCCTACACCATGCTGGACACTTTACAGTGTGAATCAAATTCGATGGTTGGTTATTAATTGAGTTTTATAGATAAGGATAGGTACACTGAGAAAATTTTTTCATCGTCACAGCAGATTTTTCTGTTGCGATAGCCAAAAATTTTGGCTACATAGGGGACAGGAAATATCTTTACTACTGCAGAAGAGAGCACTCTACTGCCAACGTCTACCTGTGGTAGCACAGCTACTTTATGAAGAACTTGTTTACAGTTTCAGCTAAGTAACTTTGCTGTCGTAATAAAGATACTCTCCTGTTATGGAAGAGTTACTATGCTATAGTAGGAGAGATATTTGTTGTTGTTGAAAAGAATGCTCACTGATACAGGTAAGAGTCTTTATTAGAAGAGCAAAGTTCTTGCCTAGAGCAGCAGAGTGTTTTTTTAGTCAGTGGAAGTTAATTCTCTCACAATAGCAAAGATATTTGCTGGAAATATCCTCATAGTGATACCATTTAGCGCAATCAACAAAACTAGGATGTGAACAAAGTTTAATCAAACCTCTAAATGTTCATCAATCGATACTCAAATTTCTGAAAATTCAGAGATTCGATAAAAGTTCGTTTATTCTAGTTTTATTGTTGCACGCACTATGGTTCCACTTTCAAAGAGATTCCCCTCAAATATAATGCTATAGTAAGAGAATTAACTTCCACTTGCTAATACATTCTTTTTAGACTGTCTCAGCCTATAACATCATAATTGTTCAAGGGACTAAGAATTTTAATAAAACAACAGTACCTATGCAAAATTTAATCAATTTATTCTTCTATATCGGTACTTTATCAGTCTCAAAAAACTTAAATCTATATATGAGTATAGGTAATGAACAAAATATATTTATTCAGAATGTCAGGGCACTCATAACTCAGTATGTATATATACCCACGATATTTTACGGTCACATTAATATATTTATCATTTCAGAAATCTAAACATTTTCAAAACGATGTATTTTCTCAACCACATAAGTCAATACTTATTTCCATTTCATGGATGAAATAGTCAAATTATTAATTTAAACAATTTCAAAGGTGTCAAAAGATATCAGTTCTTCAAATAAAATACAATTTATCCTGTTACTTCCTTCCACCAAAAAGGAAAAATAATGTTCATCATCAACCATACCTCGACAACGTCTTGATATTGCTTCGAAGATTATACAAAGAAAGTACTATACTTTTGAAATAGCTATCACTATAATATTCAAGATGGCAACTATAATAAGAAATCCCAGCTTTCAAGGTATATGCTTTAAAATGATCGTCGTCCATCTCTCAAGATCACTTAAATTGTAGTTAATGTAGTTTATATACACTCGTTGAACCATATACACATATATACGTAGGTATCACAAAAATTCAAACCAAACATGCGTTAAGGGTTTCACTCAAACTCAACACGAATATTTTTGGTAATACTTTGAAATATCCACTGTTACTATGTGAAAACAGAAAAACACCGGAATAGTCGACGGACGAACGACGGACGACCAGACGAGATGAACTGTTGCAAGTCTGGCGATAAATGAAAACGATACCAACCGAACTGCAATTTTGGCATGTCCATATCGCTTTCAGCTAATAATTTTTGCTGGGCTAGCAAAGAACATTACAGTTATCATAAAGAAATATTTCGTGATGCAAATATTTTCTGCTAGGATAGCAGAGAACATTACTGTTATTATAAAGAAATGTTACTAACTATCGTGGAAAAGTACTTTTTCATGGTGGCAGAAATAATTTTATAGAATTGCAGTTCTACTACTACAGCCATTTTTTTTTCTGTGATAGAGAGTTTCTTCGCAATTACAATAAAGCAGTTTCAGTAGAGTGATCTTTTCTGTAAGAGCGAAGCAACATTACTACGTTTGTAACTTTTTTGGCTACGACAGACGAAAAAAACTCAGCAAAGATCTTTCTCCTGGGACTTTTCTCAGTGTAGAATATTTTTTAGAAAGGATCTGCGTCTGAGCACAGTAGATAAAACAGTCCATTGCCGATCTGCATCGATATCTATCAACGAATTTGAATTTCCAGAAATAACATTAGCAAAAAAAACTAAAGGAATCTTCAATTAGGTCTTCATGTATACATTTTTCTTCAGTTAGTTATGGTGACGTGTATGATGGCGTTAATTCCGGTAAATAATTGATGACAAATATTGCCGAATTATTTTTCTGAAAATCAATTCGAAACTATCTTGGAAAATATCTACCCGTCGAGACAAATTCGAGGGGAGTTTGTTATAGCTTCAATTCATTACTGATGGATGCGAAGTTTGACAGGAAATAACAAAAAATAAAATATATTGCTTTGAAAGTATAGAACACTGGATATTATTGCCACACAATCAACCATAACTTTCATTTTTGCCCATCACTTTTCAATGGATAATTCGTAATAAAGGATCAAAATCACACATTTCCAAATGTCCATATACAGTGTCCTTCATAAAGTCCGCATCATATGGGAAAAACTTTTATTAATGATTTATTTTGAAATTCGACTTGCGCATTAAGTTGTGTTTTAAAAAATATGAAAAATGACCTACTCGGATGTGGTCACGTGACTTTCGCTACCTGTCAAAAATAATATTTTTTCAAAGTAATCGCTGAAAATAGGCTTATTTATTGGAATTTCAAAAAATTTCAAGGGAAAAAGTTGTTTCTTTTTCGATTTTACACCTACATCTCAAATTTGAACGTTCTATTGCAACTTTCACTTTTTGCCATTTTTTTTTGACAAGTACAAAATAAAAGTAAAGAAGTTGAAATTCCAATAAATAAGCCTATTTTCAGCGATTACTTTGAAAAAATATTACTTTTGACAGGTAGCGAAAGTCACGTGACCACATCCGAGTAGGTAATTTTTCATATCTTTTAAAACACAACTTAACGCCCAAGTACAATTTCAAAATAAATCATTAATAAAAGTTTTTCCCATATGATGCGGACTTTATGAAGGACACTGTAGATGAATGTTTTCACCTCGTCGAATAAACAGGGATAGACTGTGCCAATTTAGATTCATGTTAGCTCAACCAAATATCAAAATGATAAATAATAATGATATGTACTGAAATCTTTCAAACAGCACTGGTTTTAATTTCAATTCAAGGATTTATATTCTATAGAAGTAGATTCTGATGTGGAATACACATCAAAGCACGCACTAATGATGAAGGCACCCAATATTTTATGTCTCAATGCTAACCTTCACTTTTGGAAAATGTGATTTCATCTCAAAGTTGAACCTCCATATTCCAAAAATGTAATATGGGTCTCCCGCCAAAAAAGTTGTTCTTACCTAACTGATTATGGTCTATAGAAGTAGGCTAGTCTATTATTGCCATCAATGCAAGTTGGCAACTATATGTATTCACGGCTACGTCTCAAGGGTAATGAATTTTCAACTTGTGTTACTTATTTTTTTTTCAACAAAAATGACCCCGCATCAACTGCTGAGAGCTGGGGAGAAGAAAAAAAAAGTTGATCAGAAATCAGATTTTATGATATACAGGGTGCCCGTTTTTCGAGCTTAACCATGGGGATCTCAGTTATTATGAGAGATACAAGGTTGGTTAAATTGGGGCAAAGTTGCGCAATTTTATGCTGAACAATTATGTGAAGGAAAATTGTATGTATCAATTTGAGTTTTTGAATTAATGGGAAAAAATTGAATTTTTGTAATTTTAGATTTTATTTTTTCAAGCGAAAACCATGAGAACTGGACGTTTCTAACTAGGACGGCACTTTTTCACAAGGAATCTAAATCTGTCATCGTATTTTCCAAGGCGTTTTAGATGTCAACTTCGGATTTT
Source organism: Chrysomela aeneicollis (assembly GCA_029955515.1). Classification (NCBI taxonomy): domain Eukaryota; kingdom Metazoa; phylum Arthropoda; class Insecta; order Coleoptera; family Chrysomelidae; genus Chrysomela; species Chrysomela aeneicollis. The sequence continues at coordinate 6,479,854 of JARUHQ010000016.1, read as the reverse complement.
CTTATGGGCGCCATATTGGATTTTTGCATGTTTAAAAAGTCATAAAAGATGCTCGAATATTCCGATCCACTTGCTTTGAAAATAACGCCAGCAATTTCGTTTAACAGAAAATAAATTATACTTATATTGAGGATAAGGAACGTTCACATTTCTGTCAAGCTTACCTTCTTAAAAACGAAGGTTCGAAGTTAGGAACGAACGAGCTATTACGTTTTTTCTCCTCAAAACGAAACAAAATTATTGAATACATAACAAAGTTATAAAAGATGCTCGAATACTCCACCATTCTCTTCTAGACACAATTTCACTCGTTCTTCTTGACAGCTCAGAGCAATATCATCGATGAGTACAATTTTAAGAAATATTTCTTCATTGCCCATAAACAATAAACCAGTATTCTTTCTTTGAAGATCTGATTCTTGGAATTGTAGGTACCCATCGATTGAACTATTCAGAACTTTGAGTGAAGAATGAAATTGTGTTAAGAAGTGGATCGGAATATTCGAGCATCTTTTATGACTTTTCAAAAATGCAAAAATCCAATATGGCGACCATGAGAAAAACCAAAGTTGAGTGTTGTATCTCTGATATCAAGAACGTCTTGGAACATACGATGACAGATTTAGATTCCTTGTGAAAAAGTCTCCGAAGAACGTCCCAATTAATTTCTTGTTTTTCGCTTGAAAAAATTGAAACGTAAGCTACAAATTTCCGTTTTTTTCCAATAACTCAGAAACTAAAAATGAAACCTCAAATTTCTTTTCAGATAATTGTTCAGCATGAAAATGCTCAACTTTGCCCTAATTCAACCGACCTCGTAACTCTTATAATAACTGAGATCCCCATGGTTAAGCTCGAAAAACGGGCACCCTGTATATTACTATCTTTTAGGAACTTCAACACTATCTGTAGATCGTTGTTGAGGATAGATTTGATGTTGTCTCCTAGGTTGTTTGAACTGCTTTCTTCGTTGTGTAATGGGCATTCTACCAGGATGTGTTTACCTGTGATTTGTGATCATTCATCATTCCTATCAAACGCTCAAACGCGCTCAAACATTGGTGTTTCGAGCCGGACATCTATATGATGTAAATATTGTGTTCCGGCTCAGTTCATCAAAAATAACACTGAATGCAAATTTGCGTATAGCTTAAACCTCCCTGCATGCTACATTCTTCCCCACATCTTTCTGTTGAAATGAAAAGTGACCAGCCCTGTACCCGTCAGATATCTTCTTTACCGGCCGAGATGACCGCCAGAGGCGGCTAGATCTTGTCGAGTCACGGTTTGTCAGGGCGGTCACGTGGTAATATCGTTATTATTACGACCATGTACTATCTTTTAGGAACTTCAAGACTCTCTGTAGATCGTTGTTGAGAATAGATTTGATGCTGTCTCCTAGGTTGTTTGAACTGCTTTCTTCGTTGTATAATGGGCATTCTACCAGGATGTGTTTACCTGTGATTTGTGATCATTCATCATTCCTATCAAACGCTCAAACGCGCCCAAACATTGGTGTTTCGAGCCGGACATCTATATGATGTATATATTGTGTTCCGGCTCAGTTCATCAAAAATAATACTGAATGCAAATTTGCATATAGCTTAAACCTCCCTGCATGCTACATTTTTCCCCACATCTTTCTGTTGAAATGAAAAGTGACCAGCCCTGTACCCGTCAGATATCTTCTTTACCGACCGAGATGACCGCCAGAGGCGGCTAGATCTTGTCTAGTCACGGTTTGTCAGGGCGGTCACGTGGTAATATCGTTATTATTACGACCATGTACTATCTTTTAGGAACTTCAAGACTCTCTGTAGATCGTTGTTGAGAATAGATTTGATGCTGTCTCCTAGGTTGTTTGAACTGCTTTCTTCGTTGTATAATGGGCATTCTACCAGGATGTGTTTACCTGTGATTTGTGATCATTCATCATTCCTATCAAACGCTCAAACGCGCCCAAACATTGGTGTTTCGAGCCGGACATCTATATGATGTATATATTGCGTTCCGGCTCAGTTCATCAAAAATAACACTGAATGCAAATTTGCATATAGCTTAAACCTCCCTGCATGATACATTATTCCCCACATCTTTCTGTTGAAATGAAAAGTGACCAGCCCTGTACCCGTCAGATATCTTCTTTACCGACCGAGATGACCGCCAGAGGCGGCTAGATCTTGTCGAGTCACGGTTTGTCAGGGCGGTCACGTGGTAATATCGTTATTATTACGACCGTGTACGTAGCACAGCCGAAGCAGCCAGAGTTATCTCTTCGGCAAGCCTGCCTTATCGTTGCTCTCTCCCTGTATACGAAGTGTTCTCATTGTATAAGCTCGCATTGGTGGAAGGTATGGCCTGAATGCCGGCAGGAATTATATTCGTGGTATCGTTATTTTTATATCGGGTGGCTTTTTCATTACAATTTCTGGTAGCCGATTTCGGGAGGTGATAATGAGATGGAATTTCGCGTCTGGTTCCATACGGACGAGGTAGACAGGGCAGAATTATGAAAGAAGCCCGAATATATTGAAAGCAAATTATAAAAAAAAAAACAGTAAATATATAAATCGCAGGAAGTAGTCCATGGCATCTCAAAGTGGAGTGGTAGATTTCAAAGCAGGAATGAAGCTTGAAGTCATCTCCCTAACATTTATTTTCAAAGGAAGGTTAAAGGGGACATGTTTCATCAGCCCAAATAATAAACAGTTGCTACGAGAACATATGGGGTGAAGTTAATAATGTTAACAAGAAGTGTAGTACTTACTTGAAGATGAAAATATTAGATAACTAAATTATTATTAATTAAACAGGTAATTCAAATCGGGACCCTGTGCCTAAAAAATTACAATATCAGGATGGTAACATAATGAAAAATGACCAGTTATTTACACAAAGAATGTAACGTGGAATGGTTGTAATCTTCATTTTGCATTATATTAAAATTTGTCACATACTTCGGTCCAAAATGGTATAATCAATTACCTCTTTATATAAAGAATATCAAGTCCCATAAAAAATTAAAAATAGAAATAGAAAATTATTTGTGGCCAATCATTATGAACAGTTGAAGAAAATTTCGAATAACTGAATGCCAATCCAGTATGTATAGTCTTCTCCCACTCTCTCTTTCTCTCTCTCATACTCTCTCACTCACTCTATTCTGAATAATAATTTTGATAAATAATGTCAAATTCAATGTATACCTCTCAATGGTTCATATATTTTACGAATGTGGTATGATATGAGAAATATCGATAAAATTCTAATCAATCTGTCCATACTACAAGCCTTGCTTAGATGGCTCCGGATTGTTAGGAAAATATATCAAAACTGTATAATTGAAGATTGCTATTATTGTAAATGTCATCCATATCTGAATAAAATCTATCTATCTATCTATGTATTGATTTGATAATCTAGTATCCATGACTGATCAAAAACACTCAATGACTATCCCTGATGGCTGTTATGTAAATTATACTCAATATCGCCTTTGATTAAATTTCATTACCTGTCCTACGTGCTTCATCACCTACGACTAGTCTTAAAGAATGCTACTATAAGTGTTCAGGTGTTTATTGATGGTTGCTGTACGATCACTGCAAACTTGTTTGTCTTCGATTCGTGAAAAAACCAGATCCTACTTAACTGATTCTTACTTCTGAGAAAATCCAATCAAAGTGGTAAATCATTCGAATTTGATGAAGAACTGGTAATTCCGAGGGTAATTCCGATCGACTGACACTGAGCTGTTTTATAGATTGTGACATATTTTTGGAAATGTAATTTCATACTGAATCATTGTTTTAGAAAAGTTACACTGTCCATTTAAAATAAAAACACTTCCTGTCAAACCAGAATCATCATCGACCAGATTAATCCTTATAAAGTGAGTCTTTTACCGGAACTTTCGGAAGATGACTCGAACGTCTAATGCAGTATTACATAACAGTAAAAAGAAATACATTGTTTGAATGAGTTTCACACACCACATCCTCAACATTTTTGGGTTCGGACAGGTATAATTGGAACACACATTGAAGGGTCGATTTTCTTCAAAGATGGTGCTGTATACGAATAATCAAGCGTTTCCATTTATCATTTTATAACAGCTGTATTCGGGAAGGATTGACAATGGGAAAGTTTCTCAGTCGGAATGTACGGAAGCACTGAAGGGCCACATAGGAGCAATGTTTTCAAACTCGGCTAACAGCCGACTTAAACCCGGCCAACAGCCGACTTAAACCCGGCCAACAGCTGACTTAAACTCGGCTAACAGCTGACTTAAACCCGGCTAACAGCTGACTTTAACTCGGCTAACAGTCGACTTTTTGAGTCGGCTGCTAGCCGGCTACCAGAGCAGTGTTGCCAATAAGGCACAAAAAGCGCAATATTTGCGCTTTTCAACTGTGTTTTGTGCCATTGCGCTATTTTGTGCATTTTTGCAATTTTAAGGACAATAAATACAAATGAATGTCCTATCCTGGAATCCCATATGGAAGTAATAACGAATCAAAGTTTCCAAACGTTCATCCACTACTTCCATTTTCAGATTGAGTGAGTTGTGCTTCCTATATTCAATAACTCTAATCACTGCTGAATGATCTACGACGAGAGGATGGATATGGTGAAAATAATGTACAGGGTGGCTGGAATTCGAGCCTCATCATTGGGATCTCGTAAACCGTAAGAGATATAGGGTCGGTTAAATTATGGCAAAGTTGCGCAATTTGATGCCTAACAGAATGCTGTTCTGAAACTTGAAAAATTCTGAATACTTTCGGAGATATCCGAAAAAAATCGAAATTTCTCGAAACTAATCGATATGAATAACACTTTATCATGGCCGCTTTTTCTTCCTACAAGATAGCGTTATCAATTTCGAAATCCGACGTTTCGTCTTCTAGAAACCATCATCAACTAGTTTTTTTAAAATACGGACTTGGATTTTTCATTTCATTTTTTGTTACCTTTGGAAATCCCAAAAACGATGAGCTATCAAAATTTTGATTTCCAAATGTTTTCTAGACAAAAATTTACAGTTTCTCTATTTTTTTTCAAATATCTAACGCAATTACTGATATTGAAAAAAAAACGGTTTTGATTTTAGATATGGAAAGTCACAACCACTCGTCAAAGTATAGTAATTTGCAGGATCAAACATGGTGTTTTCCAATTCAGAAAAACGTGATATTGGCTGAACTTATCAAAGTGTTCAATATAAACTCGCAAATGAAACATTTCCCAATCAGTAGATCTGCAACCAAGAAGCCCCGATTTATCCCCGCTGGATAATTTTTATGGGGATATTAAAAATGAAACGTTTATTTCAAGATATTTCACGGGACATGAATATCTTACACCAAATTTTAATGTTTGAAACAACAACCCTAGTATAGCAGTTAAAGTTGAGAAAAAATATTTTCTGGCTATACTGTGCGAACGGTTAGCTCATATAGTCAGGGCAAAAGGTCGTGGTTCGATTACTTACTTAATCTTATATAGCCAATCAAAAATATTTGCAAGTGGCAAAAGAAAAAAGGTTATACCAGGGATGATCTTAAATGGACGCCATCTACAGCAAAAATTAAAGTTTAACAAACCTCTTTTCTTAAGCCAGTCTCTGTAGATAGAATCTGCAAATGCCTAAGGATAGGATAACAAATAAAAATACAATTTAACTTCGATATTTACTGACACTCAGTTGTTCTAGGTACTTACGATTTTTAAATCATAAAATTATTTTCATGCATATAATGAAAATAGTGTTTTATCACTAGGAATAATTATGCATGAGATATCCCATATATTTGAATATTTCTGATTTTAAATTGAATGCATTCAATTTGCACAATAGAAATACTTCTGATTAGATATTAATATGATTTCACATTTAAAGATAATTATATCAAAAATAAAACAATTTCCCAGATTAAATAGGTAAGATACCTTGTCAGTAAAATTTGGTGATGAACAAATTATAAAACCCTGGTGGAGCAGCATCCCATCTTGAAGATGTAGGTTGGAAGACACCTACTTCATAATAACTTTCCAGTATCCAGCTCCATTAGTGGAAATGGGAGTGACATCCATTTCAGATTTCTGAGACTACGAGCCCTTGGATACAGCAACCTAGGTATGCTTAGTCCAGCCAGTGCTTTTGAATATAATGGAAATTCTTCTCACAGGAACAAAATAACTTATCAGCCGGTACAGACTTACTATGAAGACTGTTTCACAAAAATTTGCAGATTAACCTCACATGAGGTTCACATTAGCCTCTTGATAGGTACCAAGATGGAGGTTAATGGTTGCTAATGGTATCAATGATTATCAAAAATTAACTAGATATTACTAGTAGCAATAATAGCTATTGTTAGTTATTCAAAGCAGTCAAATCCATTAAATCTGCTAAAATCGTCAATACAACCATCAAAATAGCAAGCAATCATCAAACAAATAGCAAGCAATTATCAAGAAAATAGAAAACAATTATCAAGAAAATAGCCTGGCAGAACATTTATCTGATGTTCATGATGGAAATTCGTGGATTTTCAGAAATGGCGTTTTTAAGAAATCTCACACATGTTCACTTGTTGAATGCCAGGAACCAGAAAGGAACGATTTCAGCACCTTCTTTCAGTTCTTCAGTTCATGCTAAAGTTCACTTGTCAATAAGTCAAATTAGCACTTGTTTCAAGGCACAAATCAAACATTATCAGATTTTAATATTCACATTCATGAAATCACTTCCGTTTGACTGATACTGATATAAATACTCTTGAATACAATGTCAAGGACACAAAGTGAACTTGGCGCTAATCTTCGCAGTGAAATTTGAAAAGAAAGAAGAATTACTGAGATCATACCTTTGCATTCAAAGTGACATTTGATATGAATGTTAACCTGCAAATGTTCATCTATAATTCCCAACGTAAACAAACAGAATAATTATGGATTCAAACCCAATAACATGAAATCAAGCAAGGTAAGTTAGTATGAGCACTACAGGGTGTCTTCCACTTCCAGCGACTCGCAGCCTCACGAAATCTGAAACATATAATCACAACAAATGCTACCAGTATTATATGAAACAAAGTTGGTGACAATTAAAGTTGAGATGGAAATTCAAATTGTTCCGCAAAATACTTGGTATTGACAATATTCCATAGAAAAAGTAACATTTACAAAATGTGGATGTTACACCACCCCCCTTGCTAAAGAAAATTTAAATTCGAAGCTATTTAAATTTTTTGAAAAACAAAAATTACAATAGTGATAATGGACCATAGCGCAAATCGTGCACGGTACTCCCTGAGACAAATGCCTATTTCCAAACATCAAAATTGTATTCAGAGCCTTCGGTGACATGTCCACATCGTACCCGGCATTGCATCACCGTCTGCAATGCTACTTAGATCAGGTATAATCTTCTTGCTGCTAGATGTTAATGCTGCACCATCGAAAATCCTGATAAACACCACGCCTCCAAGTCGCACTCCAGACGAATGATAACCCTACCTAAAGCATTATGCAGGCATATCAACAAACAACTCCAAGGTGGAAACAAAAAAGAAAAGAGTTTAAACAAATTTTGTTTTACCCAGTTGTCCACCGATCAACTGCAGTGATAGAAGGACCACCAACCTGAAACGAGTGAAGCTCGGTACAAAAAAATCCAGAAGAAATATTCGGGAGTACTCTGTATACTAGACTCTGCAGACTATCTTTCAGAGCGACAAATAAGTAGCGGCCACATAGAACGTAGTAGTAAAGAATAGCACTGTTGTCAGCAGCCCTCAGGCACATTCTGACGGTCCACCCTTTACCCCCCTTATGAACGACTATACAGGCTATATATTCTTTCCATTGAAGGAAGCACCTCTGAAACCAGCCTGCACCAGTGCCGGTCACAGCTCCCTACAGACAAAAAAATATATGGGAAACGCAACTCCCAACAAAGGTAAAACCTCTGTAAACTTTGAAGAAGTTCAACAGAGTTTAAATAAACTCATTGATCAATCTTGATCAAGAATTGTAGGATAAATCCTACCTTGGAAAATGATGTTATTTCCTTAAGACACCAGTCTTTATGTCCAGTGGTGGGACACTATAAAGATTGTCAATTTACCTCAGGTAAGTGCATATTTCTAGGCCATAATTTGTTTCAATTACATCCGAAAACTCAACAAAAGTGTACAATCAAGTACAAGAATCAGCATCGAACTGCATGTTATCCGTTTTAAGGATATGGCCATGACAATAACTGTGAAAGCTAATGTGACATTTCATTCACATATTCAAATCATTTCACAGGTGAAACAAAACCTAGAACACAGAAATCGCCTGAAACAAATACACATCAGAAAAGAGTTTGACACAAAAATAACTGCAAGCAGTAATCATAGATGTTTATGACGTGGTCTTGAGTTAGTATCTCACAGCGTCCCATGAGTACTAACTACCACTAGTTGGGAACCGTGTCGAGTCCAAGTTGCTTTTAGCACAATGCTAGGGATAGCCAACTTCTACCCCAAGTAATTAGGTTAATACCTAATTGAATATACCCTAAAACCATAAAAAAATATTTACAAAAATGCAAAAGTACATGAACCCTGGTGTACATCCAGGTTCCATTTACTGATCCCTAAAACTATAGAAAATATTTACAAGTTGAAGATATATCAAAATATATCTACAGGGTGGAGATGTCAAACCATACCCAAAAAAACATGAAGATGTACATCCTACTTCAAAAAAACTTTTCAAGTTTACCTAGGTTTTTTTTTTTTTTTTACTTCCGGAACTTCAAAAAAATACTCAGGATTGAAAACTGCAAGTTAAAAAACTTTCCCTGAAATGTTTTCAATGACCTGAATCTACAAAATTACGGTTCAAAACCGACATACTCTAGATGTTGAAAATTCAATCGAATTGAAATTATTCTCCAAACAAATGTCCAATGACTTACTACACTTCAGCTCATTCTTTATATTGTATAATACAACATTACAAACCTGAATGGCTATTTAAGTCATCAATTAACTTCCATGAGCTACTGCTCGTCATTTATGTCTGTACCAAAATATGGCTTGAGTTTTGAAACATGCCACGTACCAGCAGCTGTACCATCAAGGTTACTCAACTCATATGCCACTTTTGATATCACTTTCTTAATTTTACTCAAAATGTGACGCTGTGCCAATTTGGCAGAAAAATCCCTAGCAGCGTCAGACAAAACCATATTGCGCCTCCAGACTAATTCACCTACTTTAAAAATATGTTCCCGTCTCCTCAGATTGTAATACTGGGCGTTTTTTTTATAAGAAGCTGTTAATCTTTCTTTAACTTTTTTATAAAGTGGTGGCAATTTTTCGACTTCTTCAGAATATATTTTTCTGGCTTCCTCATTGTTATTTAATTCAAAATCAAAATTATCCCCATAATAATCTCCAGATGCAGGAGTTATTCTCCCAAAATTCAAAAAATTTGGACTAAACCCAGTAACTTCATGGGTAGCTGAATTCAAGGCATGCTGGATTTCTAAGATTTCATTATCCCATTTCTTATGAGAGTCTTTAATGAAACTTCTAATGGCAGTTCCTATTGTACGATTAACTCTCTCCGTTTGATTAACCTGAGGATGGTATCGGCAATTGAAATAAATTTTTGGAATTTTGAAATTGTTGACAAATTCATCAAAAAGTTTTCCAGTATGCGCTGGAGCATTATCTAAAGCCAGAACTTGAGGAACACCATAAGTCAAAAATACATCTTTCAAAAATGAGACAATAGATGGAGCTGTCGCATTTCTAACAGGTTTCAAAATTACAAATTTTGTAAAATAGTCTGAAGCCACAATAAGGAATTTGTTACCCTTGGTACTTCTAGGAAAAGGGCCCATTACATCAGTACTTACAAATTGAAAAGGAAAACTAACCTTTTTCTCATTTCCCATCAAACCAAAACGTTTGCCATTCAAGGCTTTTTGACTACCACACTCTTGACAACTTCGAACATAGTCCAGAACGTCTTTCCTCATTTTAGGCCAATAATAGGTTTCAGCAATCTTTTTAAGAGTCTTGAAATATCCTAAATGAGCTGAAGTTGGTAAATCATGACAATCATGGATAATCTTCAATTTTTGATCTGCTGGAACTAATAATTTCCATTCAGAAATGTTAGTTTTCAATGGTATATTTCCAGAAGTATGTTTGAACAGATAGCCATCTTTAATCATCCACTGAGGATATTTTTCAGGATTTTTACTAACATTATTTTTCAATTTCAGATACCATGGTTCAAGATTATCAAGAGTTAAGCCTAAAAAATTTATTTCTGTGCCCAGAGGGGCTCTACTTAACGCGTCAGGAGTTACATGATATTTTCCTTTACGGTATACTACTTCAAAGTCAAAACAAGAAAGCCTCATAGCCCATCTACTGAGTCTACCAGAGGTACCAGCCATTTTAGTTAAATATTTCAAACTTGCATGATCAGTTATGGCTTTAAAATGTACTCCATCTACATAAGGTCTGAACTTCTCTAGAGAAAAAATTAGTGCTAGGCACTCACGTTCAGTAGCTGAATAATTCCTCTCAGCCCTAGAAAGGCTTCTACTAGCATAAGCTATGACTCTCTCTTCATTGTTTTGAACTTGCGTTAAGACCGCACCTAAACCAGTTTCACTAGCATCGCATTGTATGCAAAATTCTACAGAGAAATCTGGAGCACATAAAATTGGAGCAGAAATCAAATTTTGTTTTATCTCAATAAATGCTTTTTCAGCCTGATCGTTCCATGGCACTGATTGCTTTTTACCCCTCCCCTTCAATAAATCATTCAAAGGACTCAATAAAGTACTAAAATGAGGAATAAAACGCCTGTACCATGAACACATGCCAACAAAACGTTTGATTTCGGTAGTAGTCTTAGGTCTTGGGTACTCTACCATTGCTTTAATTTTACTTGAAGATGTTCTCAAGCCATGGGAATCAACAACAAAGCCCAAATAATGTAAAGACTCTCTAAAAAATTGACATTTCTTGAAATTGACAGTTAAATTGGCATCAACTAAACGTCTATGAACTTCCTTCAATAGACCAATATGCTCTTCAAAAGTTGAACTAGTGCAAATTATATCATCCAAATAAACAAATACCTTAGGTTGTAACTCTGGTCCTAAAATTCTATCCATTAAACGCTGGGTGATAGCTGCGGAATTCGATAAGCCAAATGGTAAGCATCGGAAGTGAAATAATCCACGACCAGGTACACTGAAGGCAGTCTTTTCCCTACTTTCTTCATCTAGAGGTATTTGCCAAAAAGCACTTCTTAAATCAATAGATGAAATAAATTTTGCATTACTGAGCATATTCAAGATGTCATCAACAAGAGGAAGTGGATATGAATCTTTCTTCGTAATTTCATTCAAGGATCTTCCGTCAAAGCAAAATCTAAATTCACCAGAGCTCTTTTTCACAAGGAGAACTGGAGAGTTCCAAGGACTCTCTGATTTTTCTACAACTTTTAAGGTTAACATTCGATCTAGTTCTTTATTGAGATGTTCCATCATATATGGAGACAATCTATACTGTCTTTTTTTGAAAGGAGAATGATCACCAGTATTTATATGAGCTTTGATTTTATCAGTTAATCCAAGACGATCCTCGCTTGAAATTGACGAAAATAAATCCATAATCACTTTTGTTTGTCCCAACTGTTCATTAGATAAATTTTTGCAAAGACCTACATCTATCTCACTTTTCTGAGGAGCTTCTGATAAAACATTCACATGGAAAATAAACTCACTTTGAATTTCCCAGGAATTATTGAGAAAATTAATGGAAAGTGCAAACATCTTGCAAAAATCACTGCCAAGAATTAAACCACATTTTAAACTAGGAATAACTGAAACAGTTACTAATTTGCATATATTTCCAAGGCTCAATGGAATCTGGCAAGTTCCTAATACAGTCTGTCCATTTCCATCTGCAGTTGTTACAAATCTTCTTTGACTTCTATTTAATTTAATTTTATATTTTCTCAACAAATCCATGGAATGAGCACCAAGACAAGTTAAATTAGCTCCACTATCAACAAGTGCAACAATCTCTTCATCATAAAGTTTGATAGAAATGTAGGGTCTGTTATCTGAAGGTCTTGAAATAAACAGAGGTGAAACATCACTAGAATTCAATACATGATCAACAACTGTCTCTTTTCTAGAATCTTTACTATTATTTGTAACTAGGTTTTTCCTTTTATAATTGTTACCTTTTCCATAACTAAAAAAATTTCGAGAATTTTGGCCAACATATATTGAGACTGATCTATGGCCAGTGTGATCAATCTCGGAAACTAGTTTTTTTGGATTACACCTGGGGCAGTTAGGTTTTACTACATTAGGTTTTCCACAACCAAAACAAATCAATTTGTGGGACTCTCTACAATCACGAGCAATGTGACCTGGCTTTTGACAACGAAAGCAAGTTAGTTGCCTTGATTTATCATTATTATTGGAATTCACTCCAGACACAGAAGGACGACTGAAGTTATTTGAAAAGTTCTTTTTACCTTTGTGATTCCAATCCTTACTTCCAATATTTGAATCCACATATGCCAAATCACTCTCTAAACAATTTATGGATTTAGGTGGAGTATATCTCTGCTGATGTTCATTAGATTCATCAATTTTCCTACAGAAACTTGTCAAGTCTGCAATACTACTAATATTCTGCAAAGGAAGTAGTTTAGTATATTTGGGTAAACAATTTCTTCTGATTATTTTCAATATTTCTTGGTCGTCAAGAGGTTGGCTCAGTCTACTCGATAAATTGAGCATTATCGCTACAAATATTTCAACAGGTTCATCTCTACCTTGTGTACGCGATTTGATTTCATCTAATAGTTTATCATCATAAGATGATGGTAAGAATGCATTTTCTAATTGAGAAATCAGATCTTTCCAGTTGAAAACTGAATTTTTGACAGATCTAAACCAAATTAACGCACGACCAGAAAATAAATCAATAGCAGATTGAAAAAGTTCTAATTCTGAAACTCCTCTAGCTTGAGATAACTCGGTAACCCTTTCCAAAAAAGATTTCAAACTACTTGTCCCATCAAACTGTAATCCCCATTTATAAACTGGAACTGATTTGCAATGTTCTGGATGGCTAGTTGAAGCTCTACTAGTATCAGGTTTGACATTAAAAGATAATCTTGCTTCTAACTCAATACATGTTGCAACAGCATAATCCTTGTATTCAGTGAAAGATAAATTCAAATCTTCAGGTTCCTCAGGAATTTTGAAACGTCCTACTCTACCAGTTAAAGAAGTTAATCTAGATTCAATGATTTTATACATTTGATCTGATGTTGGACCAGAGAAACTGAGAATTAAAGATTCCAAATCTGAAAAAGTTTTGTCTATAAAAAGTTTTTCGGATTCTGTTTCAAAATCAGGATCTTTCAGTTCAACTGTTACAGTTTCAGTGCTGATAAGTCTGTTCAAGATTATTCTTTTCGAAGTCAAAGTCTTTCTAGTAGCTTTAACATTCCTGATACGTAGTTCATAATCTATCTCTTCTTCAGACAAAAACAAAGCTTCAATTTTACCTTCCATTTTGAAAATACTAGTTTATCCAAAATCTCAAAAAATATTTTCAGTACCAAGCAGTAAACAAAACACACAAAATCACACAATCAATAAATTCACGAATAAGAGAATTCCAATAAATTTCAATCTCAACTGAAATTCTCACCAATATGCTTCATATGAAAAAAAAATATTTGTTGTCCAACCTTAAGGCACTTTTTGATTGTTATATAAGATAAGAATGAAAAGATTTTATTTTCAGAGGCCACAAGTTGTCGGCGCCATTTGTATAGCAGTTAAAGTTGAGAAAAAATATTTTCTGGCTATACTGTGCGAACGGTTAGCTCATATAGTCAGGGCAAAAGGTCGTGGTTCGATTACTTACTTAATCTTATATAGCCAATCAAAAATATTTGCAAGTGGCAAAAGAAAAAAGGTTATACCAGGGATGATCTTAAATGGACGCCATCTACAGCAAAAATTAAAGTTTAACAAACCTCTTTTCTTAAGCCAGTCTCTGTAGATAGAATCTGCAAATGCCTAAGGATAGGATAACAAATAAAAATACAATTTAACTTCGATATTTACTGACACTCAGTTGTTCTAGGTACTTACGATTTTTAAATCATAAAATTATTTTCATGCATATAATGAAAATAGTGTTTTATCACTAGGAATAATTATGCATGAGATATCCCATATATTTGAATATTTCTGATTTTAAATTGAATGCATTCAATTTGCACAATAGAAATACTTCTGATTAGATATTAATATGATTTCACATTTAAAGATAATTATATCAAAAATAAAACAATTTCCCAGATTAAATAGGTAAGATACCTTGTCAGTAAAATTTGGTGATGAACAAATTATAAAACCCTGGTGGAGCAGCATCCCATCTTGAAGATGTAGGTTGGAAGACACCTACTTCATAATAACTTTCCAGTATCCAGCTCCATTAGTGGAAATGGGAGTGACATCCATTTCAGATTTCTGAGACTACGAGCCCTTGGATACAGCAACCTAGGTATGCTTAGTCCAGCCAGTGCTTTTGAATATAATGGAAATTCTTCTCACAGGAACAAAATAACTTATCAGCCGGTACAGACTTACTATGAAGACTGTTTCACAAAAATTTGCAGATTAACCTCACATGAGGTTCACATTAGCCTCTTGATAGGTACCAAGATGGAGGTTAATGGTTGCTAATGGTATCAATGATTATCAAAAATTAACTAGATATTACTAGTAGCAATAATAGCTATTGTTAGTTATTCAAAGCAGTCAAATCCATTAAATCTGCTAAAATCGTCAATACAACCATCAAAATAGCAAGCAATCATCAAACAAATAGCAAGCAATTATCAAGAAAATAGAAAACAATTATCAAGAAAATAGCCTGGCAGAACATTTATCTGATGTTCATGATGGAAATTCGTGGATTTTCAGAAATGGCGTTTTTAAGAAATCTCACACATGTTCACTTGTTGAATGCCAGGAACCAGAAAGGAACGATT
The DNA here is from genome assembly GCA_029955515.1 of Chrysomela aeneicollis. Classification (NCBI taxonomy): domain Eukaryota; kingdom Metazoa; phylum Arthropoda; class Insecta; order Coleoptera; family Chrysomelidae; genus Chrysomela; species Chrysomela aeneicollis. The sequence continues at coordinate 6,464,731 of JARUHQ010000016.1, read as the reverse complement.
TCAGCACCTTCTTTCAGTTCTTCAGTTCATGCTAAAGTTCACTTGTCAATAAGTCAAATTAGCACTTGTTTCAAGGCACAAATCAAACATTATCAGATTTTAATATTCACATTCATGAAATCACTTCCGTTTGACTGATACTGATATAAATACTCTTGAATACAATGTCAAGGACACAAAGTGAACTTGGCGCTAATCTTCGCAGTGAAATTTGAAAAGAAAGAAGAATTACTGAGATCATACCTTTGCATTCAAAGTGACATTTGATATGAATGTTAACCTGCAAATGTTCATCTATAATTCCCAACGTAAACAAACAGAATAATTATGGATTCAAACCCAATAACATGAAATCAAGCAAGGTAAGTTAGTATGAGCACTACAGGGTGTCTTCCACTTCCAGCGACTCGCAGCCTCACGAAATCTGAAACATATAATCACAACAAATGCTACCAGTATTATATGAAACAAAGTTGGTGACAATTAAAGTTGAGATGGAAATTCAAATTGTTCCGCAAAATACTTGGTATTGACAATATTCCATAGAAAAAGTAACATTTACAAAATGTGGATGTTACACTAGGAGCTAGATGGAAAATTATCCACCGCGCGCGAAGACGCATACAAAAATGCCTATATAGGTGCAAGGGGGATAATTCGAGCACAGTTTTCATCAATTGACTGATATTATTATTATATTATAAATATTATTTTGCCAGAAG